>CM059565.1:58057558-59385855 GCA_030386875.1 Morinoia aosen | reverse complement strand
CGAGTACTGGCTCAGACTTCTTGAAGCGAGCTATAGGAGTGCGGAGGGTAACCGCGCTGGCCCGTTGCTTAAACTCCGGGCTCCTACCGCTACGTCATCGGGGCGAACCGTGCCGGCCAAGCCATACATTCAATGTTCTATTCATTTTTTACTGTTCGCACCTATGCTCAGTAAAATCATGGCTGCCGCATATAGTTTTACTCCTTAGGTGACCCTTCTCCAGATATCATTTTCAAGACATGCTTGCACTAGGCACTGCATGCTCGTGAAGATTGATAAGTGAGTGTTACACACCTGCCTATTGGTTTAATCTGGTCCCAATGTCGGACATCACAGAACTGTTGTGACATCACTTCGGCTGCTCAGCACCGAAACAAAGTCACTCGGCTCGTTTTTGCGCAGCTATTTTTGAACGATAAAAGGCAATTCACGATCAAAATTGTAAATATTCTAAGAGACGGTGATTAATCTCAGTGGTCAATGATTTTCAGACATACCATTTCGGTCTGCATTGACAAGTTATGCGTCGGCGCTACAACTTTGAGCTCGTTTCAGACGAAAATTAAAGCTGCCAAAGCATCGACCTCTCCCTGCCCCGAAGGGAATCGGTATCAAGTCCCAAAGCAATCTGCGTTGGATACGCAAATTGAAAAGCATATCGATTTTTAACTAGTGAATTCCGAGCAATATTTCTTCGTTATCTTTGAATATTTATTTACCTGGTAAGAAAATGATTTTTTGGGGGGCGTTTCCTTTGCTTCAAGAATTTAGCAGTAATTTGTTATTAGTCGGACAAAAATATCGGAGCATTCTCTTTCATGTGATTCAGATGTTGGCAGCTTAGAATATACTCGTCCAGTTGCGAGAATTTTAAATTACAACTTCTTTGAGATAAGAATTACTAAGCCTCGTCAGAACTTGATGAATCAATGGCTAGGGCACTTTTAAAAGCTCTGGTCAAGAATTGCAGATTTGTACTTCCTTACTTAATTGCACGCTAATCTTTGTCGAGAATACATCCATCAACAGGCACATTAAAACCTTTTTCAACTCCCGACTTGAAGCCTTTAAGCACACGAAACACCACAAAAACTTAATAAATAACCATGCTAACATATGAATGGAAGTATTCAGCGGACGCCAAGCATCGATCAGGATATGGAACACTCAACACATTGACTGCGATGAGTTAAACTGAAGTTCAGTATTCAACTCAAATTTGAAATCGAAGATTATTAGCAATATTACAAAAACCGAACATGAACTGGGTGCAGTAAATACCATTAAATTGAAAAGATTATTAAAATTTTTCAAACGACCCGTCGATGGGTTGAATTGCAAGCAACGCGTTAAAGCTGCAGGGCTTCAGACGGGCGCGCGCTGGTGGGCTGAGGAGCGTGACCTGATGTTTTATGGACTCTTATTTCGACAGCCCATTACTGGGATCACAGGCAGCCCATTACTGGGATTATTGAGAGCTCATTACTGGGATTATTGAGAGCTCATTACTGGGATTATTGAGAGCTCATTACTGGGATTACTGACCCAGCCCATTACTGGGATCACTGGCCCAGCCCATTACTGGGAAAACTGGCACAGCCTATTACTGGGATCACTGGCACAACCCATTACTGGGATTACTGGTACAGCCCATTACTGGGATCACTGTTACAGCCCATTACTGGGATTATTGAGAGCTCATTACTGGGATTACTGGCCCAGCCCATTACTGGGATTACTGGCACAGCCCATAACTGGGATCACTGGTACAGCCCATTACTGAGAATAATGGCACAGCCCATTACTGGGATTACTGGCACAGCCCAAAACTGGAATCACTGGCACTGGGATTACTGGCACAGCCCATTACTGGGATTACTGAGACAGCCCATTACTGGGATCACTGGCACTGGGATTACTATCAAAGCCCATTACTGGGATTACTGGCACAGCCCATTACTGGGATTACTGGCACAGCCCATTACTGGGATTACTGGCACAGCCCATTACTGGGATTACTGGTACAGCCCAAAACTGGGATCACTGGCACTGGGATTACTGGCACAGCCCATTACTGGGATTACTGAGACAGCCCATTACTGGGATTACTGAGACAGCCCATTACTGGGATTACTGGCACAGCCCAAAACTGGGATTACTGGCACAGCCCAAAACTGGGATCACTGGCGCTGGGATTACTGGCACAGCCCATTCCTGGGATTACTGAGTCAGCAAATTACTGGGATTACTGGCACAGCCAAAAACTGGGATCACTGGCACTGGGATTAATGGCACAGCCCATTACTGGGATTACTGGCACAGCCCATTACTGGGATTACTGGCACAGCCCATTACTGGGATTACTGGCACAGCCCATTACTGGGATTACTGGCACAGCCCAAAACTGGGATCACTGGCACTGCGATTACTGGCACAGCCCATTACTGGGATTACTGGCACAGCCCATTACTGGGATTACTGGCACAGCCCATTACTGGGATTACTGAGACAGCAAATTACTGGGATTACTGGCACAGCCAAAAACTGGGATCACTGGCACTGGGATTACTGGCTCAGCCCATTACTGGGATTACTGGCACAGCCCATTACTGGGATTACTGGCACAGCCCATTACTGGGATTACTGGCACAGCCCAAAACTGGGATCACTGGCACTGGGATTACTGGCACAGCCCATTACTGGGATTACTGGCACAGCCCATTACCGGGATTACTGGCACAGCCCAAAACTGGGATCACTGGCACTGGGATTACTGGCACAGCCCATTACTGGGATTACTGGCACAGCCCATTACTGGGATTACTGGCACAGCCCAAAACTGGGATCACTGGCACTGGGATTACTGGCACAGCCCATTGCTGGGATTACTGAGACAGCCCATTACTGGGATCACTGGCTCGGCCCATTACTGGGAAAACTGGCACAGCCCAATACTGGGATTACTGAAACAGCTCTAGAATGTCTCAACATTGCTTAAAATTTTACTTCTGAAGTGGGAATGATATTATTGCTTGGGGTGGTGAGGGAAAACATGTGGTTATAAAGCGATCACAAGACAAGATGTATAATGAAATTCAAATTAAACGTAGAAAAATGTGCCTACGTCTAAATTGGAGATAATCCTTCATTCGTTGCTCAATTCGCGATTTAATTTCTAGGTGACGCATGAAACTCGAACAAGTGCAATTCCCATGATAAAATTTCAAAGAGTAATTGGAATGGAGCCGACATTCCTCGCTCTTTGAAGTTACTACGTCCTTGAATTAAATCAAAATATGTTCCCAGTTGGAGCGAATTCAGTAACCACAAGCGTGTCATGTTATCCAAAAATGTTTTAGATCGCCAAAATGAGTAGATTTAGATTAACAGTATCATGCAGTTGTGAAAAACTGGAAGCTTGAAATGTTATTTTTATTAGTGGTATAACAATTGTGAACGGCCTGAATAGTCGGTGGGGACAAAACATTTTGCTATCTGTTTGTGCCAAAGCCAGACCAGTTTTGAAATGTGCTGGATTCTACCTTATCACTGTGGCCAATTGCAATATATCGTAGAATTGCAGGATTTTCAGATTTATTGTGGTCCATGCTAAACAATTCCCTGTTTCTAAAATATGACGGAAATCGTAGCACAACCAGCTCTAGACAAACCTGTTTCTTAAATTGATGTAGAATGAATATACATCAAATTTGGTTTCATGCCCTGTCAGGAAGACTGTTTCTACAAAACATTAACCTCTACGGAGGTCTCAACTCCTGGCTATCTAAAACAAGTTTACATGAATGTCACTCCTCTCATGACCAAAATTAAGAAGGGTTGAGTGAAAAATTTGTATTACTCCCGGACATATCAATGTACATTGTGAATATATATGTGAGGTTTATGGGCATCAGTGAAATATTTTAGGAATCAGGAAATATCACAGGCAGAGGTCGTCGCAGGATTTTGAAGCAGTTAAAGCGCTGTACAAAACTTTAACTGCCCATTTGAAGAGAATTTGAAACGGTCTAAGCAAACAGTAGCTGTAATTATGAAGATTTACAATGCAATTTAAACAATTTCAATTAATTAGTAAATCGTAATAATAATTAAATATTTAATTTAGGCAATTGAAATTGAATAGTAAATATTACCAATTGTTGTGCCGTAATCATTAGATTTACAATTTAATTGAAAGAGTTTAAATGGAATTGTAAATCCTTTGATTACAGCCAGATTTGAACTTGTCATATATCGGGAACTCTGCACTGCATGGGAGAGCGTCATGGAGGTTGAAAAAGAAGGTAAGACTTTCATAATACCACGAGACCACTTCTTGAAGCCTCTCTTGCACAGCACAGATTTATAGTATGCATGGGGATCAGGAATGTTTTCGAGTCGACAGACCGTGAGGCCCTGTCAGGCTCGTGCAGGTCCGTTACTTAGCTCAGTATTATACAATGATCAAAAGAAACCGATTTAATGAAGGAAGAAGTGGGTATTTGAACCAAGGAGGCAAGTCGCCGCAATTCAAATCTTGAATTTCAATTTAAAATGACACTCCCGAAGAAATCACTGACAAGCCTCACAGTTCCGCGTAGTTACTTCTGTAAAAGACACGCATGGTGCGGAGAAACTTAGTTAGAGACAGAGTGAACAAGTAAGCTGTTCAATTACGGGATCTGACAGAATGCGTTCTTAAATGGTGAACGAATACTTTATAATAAGGTATGTCAAGAAATATTTTTTGCGCAGTACGCATATTTGTCCACCCAGGTTCGAATGTATTCAAATTAATTTAGGCAGTCGTTATGAAGAGTCAAAAACTCGGCTTGTCTTCTATTGATCACTGACGCGCTGTTGACACTTCGACTCCGGCATGTAAAATTGAAGTTTAATATTAAATTTAAAATTAAATTCACTTGCAGACAGCAAAGTTAAAAATACCAAACATTAACTGGACCATGTTTTCATTTAGTTTTGATGAAGTATATTTAAAACTTAAGTTTGTGACTATTGGTTGGTCAATAGCATGATGAAAACTCCCTCAGTGACCAAATATGGCTCGAGTCGCAGTCTGTGTTGACTGACAGCTTGCGTCCTGCGACCCAAACGTAACCGCAGCACTCATTCAGGTTCCCCTGGACGTTCAGTTCACCAACGATGTCTTGCGGACAAACGATGCAAAAATTGAGTTGTCAGAACATCGTTGAACTCCTCCCTTGGTAGATGAGTAAGATCGTGTCTTACGCTCCCAGAAAACCACAATCAACGTGGAGTTTAAAGTACTCGTAGCTTTGGTTACGTGCGTTTTGAAAAGCTGACGCTTCGTCTTGAGATCTTCTTCATAATCTACATTTTCTAGAGAAAACATTTTAAACTCGTAAGAGCAAAGATGCATGTGTGAAGATAGATTTATGTCTAATGAAAAGGTTAACTTTGAAGAAAAAATTCCTGTGCACGTCGTTCATGAAGTACAATTAAAATATTAGCCGTTTCAGATTTTGAAGAGCTTTATTGTGAAAGTTTTAAAAAACTATATTCGGTAAATGTGCTACGGCGATTCCTATGTTAATAACTACTATGGACTTACATTAAAAGGCTTTCATTACGGCTGCTGCACTCTTTTCATGTCGTACGACCCCCGCGAGCTGCCTTTTGTTGGCACAGCCTTTTCATTAGAATTCTTTCATTTATCTACAATGAAGTTCCAATGACGAGGTTCTTTATTGTATTAATTTTTTACTTTTCTTTGTAGAGAAAGAGAAAAAGTAGGTCAGCAAACTTATGAACAATTTGCTTATTTTCATTTCGATGAAAGAGGTTACGAGTAATTTTGCAAACAAAGTCCTGTTGAGCATTTTAACGCAATCGGAAAAAATGAAGTCCTATTGATTATTTCAACATTGCTAAAATCTCTACTCTATCAAAATACCACATTTCTAAGCTAGGAAATTAATTTTTCAAAATGGCTCTCCTAGATTCTCGTTAGAACCAACTTACATCAAAGTAAACAATTTTTTTAAGTACAAATAAGGAGGGCTCGAAAATCGCCGAGCATTTCAACACAATGTTCCAAGTCATTCTGCAAATGCTCTCACCCATTGTCACGGTAGAGGTAACAAGGTAGTGTCATTTCTATGGCAGAAAATACACCTCCTCTTGTTCGGCTAGCCAATAGAAAGGCCTTATTCCAAACTTTATGACGTCACCAAAACGCCGTGTCGTTAGCCAATAGTGAAGCCATATTTGGTGGTAGCAGTGCTACCAGATGCAATATGAGCGCTGCTATTGGTTCATTTCCGTGACGTCAGCTAAACCACGCCGTCAACGAAAAAAGACTGGTTTGATCTTACCTTGTTCCCTCTACCGTGCCCATTGTCCCGAGAGGACATAAGAAATCTATTACGGCCGACTGTATCGGACTAGAACTCAAAAGAAAATTTGGGGTCACCAGTGAAGAACATGATTCATTACAAGGATTAAGAAGATTTATCGGTGATTAGTGAAGAAGAATGGACAGGATTACCGGAAGACAAGTGCCGCGCTATGGCGAAGAGACCGTTAGATTCCCACCAACGTCAGCACATCAGGAAGCAATTGATGCAGTGTTCAAGGTGACAGACAACAAAAGATAACAATTCCGAGCTGACAGCAATCGATTCGTACAAAAAATGTTCCCAAAAAATTTCAGCTTCATTTTTCCCTAAAAATCACTTTTGCTTTTCATCCGTGCTGAAGAAACGACCAACCTCTAAATGGTATGTGCATCTCGACAAAGCAAAGTTTTGAACTTTCATCATTGCTCGAATTTTAATTAACGCTCATCTTCGAAAATGTACAAAAAACTCATCCCATCGACAAAAGCGTGTGGCGCCAACCGAACTAGCAATTTGCGAAAGAATTGGTATTAAAATAATTTTGGTATTATAATAAATAGTAGGGCGCAAAAGATTTCTATAAATTTGTGAAAGACTTGCAGCTCATTTTGGTATTAAAAAGAGTGTAAGAGCGCAAAAGATATCTATAAGGACCCTGAAAACTTTACTTTTCGTACCTGCAGGTATTGTGAGCGAAACACATGAAATCGCAAGTACTCACTCTCCCGTGTTTGTTCGTGGCGAGAAAGTTTTAAACTAATCCTTGTACAATAAAACGTCAGGTGTCTCCTTAAAAAAAATAGGGAAATACACCAATTAATTTATATATTTTTGTGCGTAATTTCTCCTATTTTATTACAATATGAGCTCATTGAACTCATTAAAGTTGCGGAGAATTTGTATGCGCTTAGTATGTTGCTCAACCATGTGTATTGGATACATAGGTTTCATTCATATGTTTCTTCACCGTAATGATAAAGGGTTCATCAGACAGTACTGTGAGACACGAATTGAAAAACGAGAAAAGTATATCAGCAAGATAAAATTTTGGATTAACGTTACTTTGTAATTTGGATACCATCATTCGTCATAAACAAGTTCATCTTTCAATGAAGTATATATTCGATTGATACACACTTTAAAACAACAAATAATGATGCATATTTTTAGCTTGGTTGGTTGGTCAATCTCTTTTCACGCTCACAAGTATGCTTTATGACCGTATCTGTGATACAAGTTTCACCAGTGCACAAGTAAAATAATATTTAAATCGCGGGAACTATTAGGATGGGTATATTTGTTTGTCATCCACATCTGGAGGATTTGTCTACAAAAAATATCGAATTCCGTCAATTTTAACGCGCCGTGTACACTAGTATAATAATAATCATCGAGCTGGTTCTTCTTTCATCTCCCTACTGCACTTGCGTGACGTGCGTTTGATGTGCACACCAAATAAATTGTGCAATACCTCCTGACAATTTAGAAATGGTTTGCAAGTAGTAGTAGTAGTAACATGGGTTTGCTAGCGCTTAAATGGTTTGCAAGGCAACGTCGACGGTGCATGAAGTAATGAAATTCTGCCCGCTTTGCGAACGTTACATGACCGCGGTCCCCAACACCGAGATAAATATCACAGTGAATTCTAATAGGAAATTGCTCTAGCAAGCTTGCAAAGATTAGATTATTCGTTAGTTTAAGCCTCCCTATCCTCAACAAATGAGATCCGAAGAGACGAAGGAAAAAGGCACCATTTAGTATGGAGTTAAGGGAACGCGGAATCTATGCAGAAAGGGCATAGAAACAGTAAGATGAGAAAAAAGTTCATGAAACAAAATCAAAGTTGAAGAAGAAAGTAGTAGGTGCTGAAAAAACAGGACAGCAGTGAACCGAAAAAGTTGGTCCGTAACAAAACAAACACCTATGTTATTTTAACAAAAAAGAAAGCACATAGTCCCCCTGGGAGCGCTTATTCCCATACATACAATAGTTGTATCCCCCTGAGGGGTAGCAAGCTTGCAAATACAACCACGTGCTGCTCATACATTTCCTGACACAATATAGCACAAAAAGTACTTCGAATGACAGCTCTTTATTACGCTCATGATCTTCTTCGTAGTGTGTCAACGTTTATTATTTTTTTTAGTTATATCAGCACGTACACTCTTTCCTTAAAAAAACATCTATGTGGCTCAACAAATATTGTGAACCGACAAAACTTTGTGAAGACTTTTAATGTCACGCAAAATTTTGGTAAATCTGAAGGATATGAGAGTAATCGATTTTTCACTTTTCGATACCTAAACCTAATCAATTGAAGCAAAATAAACAAGTTTTCTTCTATGCACTTTCCGTCTGAAATGAGTATTTTACGAGTTATAGCGGTAGGTTTAGTTTTGTCTATGATGACAAATGTGCTCGAATAAACAGCTACTCATTGATTTTCGAATTTTTGTTGCTTGAATCATGGTAATAACATCGAAATAAACTACTTTTCTTCTATACACTTTTTTCATCTAATGAGTATTTAACGTTGTATAGCGGTAGGTTTGGTTTAGTCTTTGATGACGAGTGCGCGGGAAGCAAAAATCCATTGCAGTGTTGCCATTCCATGGGATCGATGAATTTCTCTCCGCTTCAAACACTGGAGTTGCGGTAAGTAATATACCGCCATTACTAATGAAATACTCATTTCAGACGGAAAGAACATAGAAGAAAACTTGGGAACAAGTCTCGCTAAGCGGCGAAGCCGCTCAGCGAGAATGAAAATATCGATAATAAGTGGAATTTGATGCTGATTCCGAATCTACAATTTGTTTTGACCGCTCTCGATTTTTTCGATTTTCTGTGATTTTTTTCTAATTTTAAATTTTTATACATTTTTAACGTTTTTTTTTGGCCTGCACCACCTCATGATCCGAACTCTGCCATTCTCGACCCAACCTGGTCGGACTTGGCATACTTTGGCTTGCACCACCTCATGATCCGAACTCTGTCATTCTCGACCCAACATGGTCAGACCGTGCCTTGAAGACCTGAGTACCGGATAGGGCGGGGTTCCACCCAACCTGTACGGACATGGCATTCTTTGGGCACCACCTGAGTTGTTGCTAGCCGCCTTTCCAAAAAAAAAAAAAAAAAAAATCAAAAAAATCGAGAGCGGTCATAACAAATTGCATATTCGGAATCAGCATCAAATTCCAGATATAATCGATAATTTCATTCTCGCTGAGCGGCTTCACCGCTCAGAGAGACTTAAGCCAAAACTTGTTTATTTTCATTAAATTAACTCTGTTTAGGCATTGAAATTTACGAAATCGATTACTGTCATATCCTTCAGATTTACCAACTCTTTTTTAAGTTTATCAATAGGAAATTTAAATCTTTAAGCACACTGTTTATGTAAGCGACTAATGGTTCACATGTACGATACTTCGTACCCTCATGCTTCGAAAATGGAGCCATAATTCGAGAAATACGAGTAGCACGGAGCTCAAACGAATGCAACGGACTCCCAAAATCACGAAGCAATTTCATTCCCACGGCACCTGATCGTGCAATGCCCCTGTACACGCGTGCAAGTGATCTCTGTTACGTTTAGTACCCCAATTAAGGGAGGCCTGTAAAGTTCTCCCTTTGTTCCAGTCGAGTGCTTGTCCTCCAAAGGACGGGCACAATGGCAGGCCCGTGGCACCCGCTCCGTCCAGCCTAATCCCATTTCACGGACGACGGAGGGCTGCTGAATCAGCAAGCGCCGCGGGCTCGCTATATTTTCCCTCCCTTCGATTGCCAGGGTCCAGTTTTTATCCCGTCGGCGATACGCCGCTCGCACAAGTCCGCATGAGATTTATGCCTATGAAATGAAGAAAATGGGTTTAAATGTCCTAACAAATTCAATTAAGTCAACGAAGTGCGGTTCTTACCCATAAATTTTCGCTCGATCTTTGATTTTGAAATACGATGGAGGCAAGCCGTTCTGATTGGGCAAAACGTTTGACCACTGGCACCAGTTTTTCAACGATAACTTCAGAATATATATTCATGCCTTCGAGTACGCATCACTTCAAATTTTCTTTCAAGTCTGTTCATAATTTGTGATACGATATTTGTAGTTTGTCTCAAGGTTCAGTAAGTTTTGCCGTAGAATTTGAACAAATAACAAAAATTGTACTCATGAAGGGTCAACATCACTAGCCGATGAACTACTTTTACTATTGGAACTGAAGCAATACTAGAGACCAAAATACAATTATTTTGGAGCGCTGGGTGACGTAAGTAATGGCAGGGCAGATCATTGTTTACGGAGGAAAGGTGCAATTCGGCTGCAGTAGAACTTTTAAATTATTAATTTCATTAGCGTAACATTACATGACATACGAGTAGTTTACCTACAGCATATACACCAACCCCACGTACTTCTCCAAAGTCGCCTTTTTACATCGAGGAGATGCACCGTTGCATTTAGCATTGCGGAGACGCACAGCTGCATTTAGGCATTGAGGAGACACGCGGTTGCATTTGGACTTTGAGGAGACGCGCCGTTGCATTTAGACACTGAGAGACGCGCCTTTGCATTTATGCATTGAGGAGATGCACCGTTTCATTTAGGCATTGAGGAGATGCACCGCTACATTTAGGCATTGAGGAGATGCACCGCTGCATTTAGGCATTGAGGAGATGCACCGCTGCATTTAGGCATTGAGGAGATGCACCGCTGCATTTAGGCATTGAGGAGACGTACCTTTGCATTTAGGCGTAAAGGAGGCACACCGTCGCATTTATGTATCGAAAAGATGCGCCGTTGCATTTAGACACTGAGAGACGCGCCGTTGCATTTATGCATTGAGGAGACGCGCCGTTGCATTTATGCATTGAGGAGACGCGCCGTTGCATTTATGCATTGAGGAGACACGCGGTTGCATTTGGAATTTGAGGAGACGCGCCGTTGCATTTAGACACTGAGAGACGCGCCGTTGCATTTATGCATTGAGGAGATGCACCGTTTCATTTAGGCATTGAGGAGATGCACCGCTACATTTAGGCATTGAGGAGATGCACCGCTGCATTTAGGCATTGAGGAGATGCACCGCTGCATTTAGGCATTGAGGAGATGCACCGCTGCATTTAGGCATTGAGGAGACGCACAGCTGCATTTAGGCATTGAGGAGACACGCGGTTGCATTTGGACTTTGAGGAGACGCGCCGTTGCATTTAGACACTGAGAGACGCGCCGTTGCATTTATGCATTGAGGAGATGCACCGTTTCATTTAGGCATTGAGGAGATGCACCGCTACATTTAGGCATTGAGGAGATGCACCGCTGCATTTAGGCATTGAGGAGATGCACCGCTGCATTTAGGCATTGAGGAGATGCACCGCTGCATTTAGGCATTGAGGAGACGTACCTTTGCATTTAGGCGTAAAGGAGGCACACCGTCGCATTTATGTATCGAAAAGATGCACCGTTGCATTTAGACACTGAGAGACGCGCCGTTGCATTTATGCATTGAAGAGACGCGCCGTTTCATTTAGGCATTGAGGAGATGCACCGCTACATTTAGGCATTGAGGAGATGCACCGCTGCATTTAGGCATTGAGGAGATGCACCGCTGCATTTAGGCATTGAGGAGATGCACCGCTGCATTTAGGCATTGAGGAGACGTACCTTTGCATTTAGGCGTAAAGGAGGCACACCGTCGCATTTATGTATCGAAAAGATGCACCGTTGCATTTAGACACTGAGAGACGCGCCGTTGCATTTATGCATTGAGGAGACGCGCCGTTGCATTTGGACTTTGAGGAGGCGCGCCGTTGCATTTAGACACTGAGAGACGCGCCGTTGCATTTATGCATTGAGGAGATGCACCGTTTCATTTAGGCATTGAGGAGATGCACCGCTGCATTTAGGCATTGAGGAGATGCACCGCTGCATTTAGGCATTGAGGAGATGCACCGCTGCATTTAGGCATTGAGGAGATGCGCCGTTGCATTTAGACACTGAGAGACGCGCCGTTGCATTCAAGAATCAAGGAGATGTACCAATATATTTAAGCACTAAGGAGGTGCATATAACGTCGGCGTGTGAAATCATTAGTGTCGCACGGCCTGACTTCCACAAGTTTCGTAAATAGGTAACAATTAAGCACAAAATGCAACAATCTGAGCTTGTGATCAATGCGTGTATCATCCAACTCATGCCATCAACGCCGAGTAGCCGAAATATAACTCCTTTAAAATTCACGTAAATCCTTTACATGAAAGCAAATATTATTATTATTATTATAATATAGGACGTTTCACCAACGAAGACGTTACAAAGACCTATCATCGGTGAATTCTATATTTCCTAGTTCGTCATTTCTGTACAGAAAGCAAATAAAATTCCTATCATCGCCGTGTGGCGGCATAGTTGTAGTTTTAAGGTATGTTACGTTTTGTTTTAGTACTGGCATGGTGTGTCGTGCAGCTCGCTAGGGCCAGGCAAAGAGACCATCGCCACTCGCTGGCTCGCAAGATGAAAGCAAATAATTGACCGGAATCTTGTACGAGAAAGACCAAATTCGCATGCAAAGAATCGACTAAAAACTTTTTTCTAATAACGCAAAGAAAATCTCGAAACAATACATGTTATAAAAATACCAATAAAGGCTTCATTCATAGTAAGAAATGAGACCACAAGACGCCAATTGCATTTTCATTCCAGGAAACGCTCACTGGCACGAAAATATCAGCAAGGTGAGTGAAACCATCTTTCACTTTTCGTTCATAAACAAAAGTATAAACTTTCGAATCCAACTCGATGTTCTTCCTCAGTCGCTGACGCCAATTTTTAGCCTAGCTCACTAGCGTACACTTCGTCAGTCATTTGTGTTATTATTGTTAGCAATTGCTGTTCAACACTTCAACTGCGACTTGGCCCCCGGTGGTCACACGGTTTTTTTCCATAATGCCGCTGGCTGACCAGCAGTCAGTCACAAACTCAATTTCCACAAACACTTAATGAAAACTAAATTAAGGCACGATCTATTTAATGTTTATTATTTTGAAAATTGACCGCTGAAATTAACTCTGATTTGAGCTGAAAGTTTACCTTCAGTTTAACCTGCCGCACTCAACACTTTGACTGCGACGTGCGCCACCGGTGGTACACGGAGGTAAGTTTCATAATGCTGCTGACCGACCAGTAGTCGCAAATTCAATTTTCATAATACTTAATCAACGCTAAATAAAGGCACGATCCAGTTCATGTTTGGTATTTTCAAAACAGTTTACTACAATTGACTTTCAAATTGAGTTTGGCATTGAACTTAATGTTTAGTAGTTGCAGTCAAAGTGTTAATGTGTAAAAGACTAATCGATAGAGGCCTGAAATCTCGAATAAGAAATGGTGTTGTAATATTTTTATAACTTTGAAACAGGTTTTCCTATTTCCTAGTTACAATATGGGAGATCTCTAGAGATGTGAGAGAAGGTCCTATTTACTTTGGACTGTTCAAAATGGGGAAATCTATGCACAAAGTATGCTTCACACGAGATACCTTGTGCATAGAAACAGAGTAAAAAAATGCGGAAGGTAATAATTTTATGAGGTCGTTTCCACCGAGGTCACCAGCTCGAGGAAGGAAAAACGAAGAAATAAAACTGAAAGAAGTAAATAAGGCACGCAAGGCCAAAGTCCTAAAGACTAATCCATAGCTGAGATAACTGAACAGCATCCTTCTGGGGGTGCCAGTCTGCACAGGGTGGAGATATGAAGACCTAACTGACCTGGCCCTGTGGCCCATCCTTTTCCATGATGAAAGGCGCGGTCAACCAACGCGTGTATTTATATGCTAAACTGAAGGTGTAATGCTTGAAGTCATCTATGGAGTATGTTGAGGCGCATGCCAAGGTATTGTAGTTTCAGGCGCATGCCAAGGTATTGTATATTCAGTCGTATAGCAAGGTATTGTATACCCAGGCGCATACCAAGATATTGTATACTCGCATTCAGGCGTATACCAAAGTATTGAATCTGTAAAAAAGTTGACACTGCATTTTATGCCAAGACTCTTAAAGACGTATTTTGTGTCATTATAAGCTCAAGAAAAAAAGGAAAGGAACATAACTGCAAAAAATTAACCTTAAGATCCAACCATTCTTTCGAAGTGGCCTATTGGTTGATTTGCCCCCAGATGTCGTTTAAATATTGATGAAAAGGGTTCTAGAGATTATAACCGTTGGGAATAACTCAGTCAAGCATTTGCTAAGCGGCCCAGATAGGCATCTGTGAAGAAACAGCTCAGTTTGCTCAAAAAACAGTCCAGCCAAGAACCTGCAGAGAAACAGCACAGCCAAGAACCTTCACAGAAACAGCCCAGCCAAGAACCTTCACAGAAGCAGCCCAGCCAAGAGACCGCAGAGAAGCAGCCTAGCCAAGAACTTCCCCATAAAGAGCCCAGCCAAGAACCTCCCGAGACAGCCCAGCTAAAAACTTCCACAGAAAGAGCCCAGCCAATAACCTTTCCAGGAATAGCCCAGCCAAGAACCTCCTCAGAACCAGCCCAGCCAAGAACCTCCCAGAAAGAGCCCAGATGTAGCCAGGCCTCTCGTCCGAAGACCAATGGAGGCTCGCAATTGGACCGGACACGATCATTATCGAGGCAGGCACAACCATGAATAAATAAATTAGGCCGATCTCTCGGGAGATTACCTCTCTGGAACTGGCTGAGTAGTTTAATTGGCCCGCCCGATGCTGAATAAACAAGGAGAGCGCAGGAAATGAAGGAAGCTCCGTCGCTGCTGCGTCCTGAGTTGCTGCCGTGTCTTGTTCTGGCAGCAGCGGGCACACGCCGCTTGGTGCAGCTTTGGCTGGTCTACTATACCGCGGTCTACATTGGTGTGCAGTCGTGTGTGTGTCTACATCTACCGCGGTCTGCATTGATGTACAGTCGTGTGTGTGTGTCTACATCTACCGCGGTTTACATTGATGTACAGTCGTGTGTGTGTCTACATCTTGCGCTCTCTACACTGGAGTGCAGTCGTGTGTGTGTGTCTACATCTACCGTGGTCTACATTGAAGTACAGTCGTCTTGTTTCTGTGCGACATTTACTTCTCAATTCTGCGTTCGCAACCTCGTTGGCAGAATGATCTTACCGCCACCTATTCAATCGTTTCGTGTTTTGAATTTTTTCGATTGTCAAATATTGCGCTTCGCAAACTCGCTGGCAGAATGATTTCACCATTACCTATACAACCGTATTATGTATTGAATTTTGTCGGAGGTCGAGTATTGCGGCACTCGGAGTAGCAGCTACGGTTAATAACGCGTGAGTCTCAACTCATCGGAGCAAACATTAGTTTGATATTCGATTGATAAGATGCTTGGCATGATTAGCGAGGTAAATCAACTGAGGTATGGTAATTTTGATTTTGATCTGTACAAATCGAGGTTCGCATAACATGGAGCAGTATGCATCAAGGATCGAAAACGTTACCGTACTGGGATGGAAATTGCACAGTGGCGAAATAATGGCTCCAGACATTTTAGACGAAGGGGATTGTTTACGCATTTCACTGGCAAAAGAAAAAACGAAAGGAGAAGTAGGAAATTACTGCCTCCGTCAGGCGTAAGTGATGGTATAAACCCATGAGGAACCACGCCGGAAAAGGATTTATTTTAAGAGTATTGAAAAAGGGCTTCTCCATTCCCTATGAATAAATTCTAGGCAATTCGGGAATTTCCCACGTACTTCTATCTGAGACATTAATTAACTGCCGTCCTTCATTTCCTAGAGATGTAAATAAAGAGACAACCAGCAAATACGGTTATCACACAGGTCAGTGTGAGACTCCCTAGCCTCAAATAAGAATATCTCATGAAAAAGAAAAGAAGGAATCATTTACTATGGACTAGCAAAAGAAAAACCTATACACAAGGTGCGTTTCCTTACAAGATGCTCTGGGAGTAGAAACATGAATCAAGTTAAAAAGGAAAGGCAGAGAAGATAAAAAAGAGATAGAGAAGGAGACATAAAAGCTTAGCTTTTAGGTCAAAAGAAGCACAGTATATATAGATATAGGTACGAAAGACTGAAGTCGCGAAGGCCTATCTATTTCTAGGCTCTCCAAGAGAGGAGCCAGTCCCGATAGCATAGGTTAGATTTGATGTTAGTTTAAGCGTCCCTAACCACTACAAAGAAGTTCCAAAGAGAGGAAGGAAAGCACCATTTAGTATGGACTTGAGAAAACGCTGAATCTATGCACAAGATGCATAGAAACAGTAACTTGAGAAAGAAGTCCATGAAACAAGATCAAAGTTGAAGAAGAAAGTAGTAGGTGCTGAAAAACAAATGGTCCTTAATAAAACAAAACATTTTATATCAACAGAAAGACGGCCTACCTAGCTCCCAGCTCGGTACCTCACATATCCCCCTGGGTGTGGTTCATGAGCACATCAGCTGAACGCCGACAAATATTGTATGTATCGACAAGTATCGTATCGGAGTATAATTACGAGATATTCTCAATTTCCGTTGAATAAAAAGGGCAATGACGTTTTTATTGTAGGTGTGCTTCAGAAGCCCACAAGATTAGATTAGATTATATGTTAGTTTAAACCTCCCTAAGAGCTCCAAAAAAACGTATCGAAGAGAGGAAGGCACCATTTATTATGGAGAAAAGAGAATGCGGAATCTATGCAGAAGGGGCACAGAAACAGTAATTTGAGAAAGAAGTTCATGAAACAAGATAAAAGTTAAAGAAGAAAGTAGTAGGTGGTGAAAAACAGGACAGCAGTGAACAGAAAGATTAGATTATTAGATTATAAGTTAGTTTAAGCCTCCCTAACCGCTACAAAAATAGAGCGTATCGAAGAGAGGAAGGAGGAAGGCACCATTTAGTATGGAGATAAGAAAATGAGGAATCTATGCTGAAGGGGCATAGAAACAGTAAGATGAGAAAGGAGTTCATGAAATAAGATAAAAGTTGAAGAAGAAAGTGAGAGGTGCTGAAAAACAGGACAGCAGTGAACCGAAAAAAGGTGGTCCTTAACATAACAAAAAACTTTTATTTCAACAAAAAAAAGACCTACCTAACTCTCAGCTCGGGCCCTCACTGTGAACAGAAAAAAGGCGGTATATAAAATAACGAAGAACATTTTATTTCAACAACAAAAAAAAAGCCCACTTAACTCACAACCCGGGCCCTCACACATTTCCTTCCTAAGAGTGCCAGAAGCCCACGAACCAGGCTTAGAACTATAAGCTGTATTTGATTTTAAAGTGCAATTTAATAGTAATGCTAGACTTCCATAATAATATATGTCATATATGAAGGTGGAAAATAGTTCAAAATGTGAACGAATAACGGAATCATTTGCCATCATTGCCTTCACTTAAACATGAACGGAAAAAACATTCTTTTTTGTAACGTAAGACACGCGCAGCTGTGCCGGCGAGCATTCAGAGATTCAGATAGCGAAACTGGTCACCGGTTACAAGTGCCCTTCTTTTCTGGAGAGCAGGGCATTAGAGCAGGGCTTTCATTCAGCACAGCGCTGAGAACGTGATAAAAGTGCCAGGCTGCGGCACGTCCGACAACGAAATTCTCTTTCAACGGCCCTTCTTATGAGTGTCACGTTCGCATTGCGTACAAGTGTCGTTCATTAGACAATATGCACGAGTTCCTCGACATTTTGACTGCAATTGGTTGAACTGAAGTTCAATACTCAACTCAAATTCAAAGTCAGTTGGAGTGAGCAATTTTAAAAATAAACATTAACTGGATCGTGCCTGCATTCACCTTTAAACATTTATGAAAATTGAGTTTGTGATCGCAAGTCAGTCAGTAGCATTATGAAAATCCTCTCTGGGGCTATCGGTGACGCACGTTGTGGTCGAAGGGTTAACGAACGGCAGAAACAAAGGCAACAAAGCAGCGAAAATATACACGAGTGCGTTTAAACTGGTAGGAAAAATTCGAAGCATCTAAGTAAAATGCCGGATCCTGCAGAGCTTGTACGGACATCCTGCTGATGCAGAGTAAAAAATGTAAGCTTAGGTCAGTGTTATTCACTAATTTTGCAAGAGACCCACTACGGTTTAACGCATTGAGAGAGTCGCAGCTACTGAAAGTTAGCGTATATTACATAAATTATACATCAATTTATATATTTTTCGAGAGCCGTGAACTGAGTCATCGCGAGCTACGCCACAAAGCTTAGGTGAGATGCAGGCAGGCACTTGACACATGTGTTGGGTTGCAACGCTTGGACCACGACGAGAACCGCCGTTGGTTAAGGAGGGAATCTATACTATAATAAGAGCCGCGTCCGTCTGTCTATCTGTTCGAAGCAGCCGAAAGTGTTTGATGAGCGTATCTGTGATACAAGCTCCAGTCACATATATTTAGACGGGCCGTGTTCACGCGGCCTCATCAACTCGGAGAGATTGCATTTTTTAATTTCTTACTGCCTTTCTCTCATTTCGCCCTCTTTTTTATTTCAAATAAAGGAGGGTGGACTAGTCATCATAATGCTGCTGATCGACTGTTGTATCTTTTACTTAATTTTTATAAAAACTTAGTCAAAACTAAATGAAGGCGCGATATACAATAGTCTAAGTTTGCTACTTTCAAAATTGCTTACTACAAATAAATTCAAGTTGAATTGAATATTGAACTTCAGATCAGCCCATAACGGCCAACTAGTTAAACTTTTTTCAAAAATTTTCGTTATATTTTTGTGCGACATTTACTTCTCAATTCTACACTCGCTAACACGTTAGCAGAATGATTTTAGTGTTACCTACACAATTGTGTCGTTTTGAATTTTGTCGTGTTCCAACTCGTTCTTATTCTATTTCTGTTACGAAACACTCGGATTTGTGCTATCACTACGTTTAAAGGGCCAACACAATGACCATATTACTACTCTTGTGACGATCTTGGTGCTCCTCACGGAACTTCTGTAAACTGCTCATGTAACTAACAAACCAATGTTTGAAACTGTGATAATAACTTCATAACTCCCGATTACATGCAAATGCAATTCTTACATTTCGAAATTCAGTGCCGTTTTTTCCATAATCAACGTTGACATTAACGTCCGACACTGAATGAACAGGAAAAAGTAAAAGAATTCAACCTTCCGTTCCAAGTTTTATAGAAATTACATATTTTGAAATGAACAGGAAAGCTGTACTCTCAGGATCTGAGGAATAAGCCATTCATTGGAATGGCACCGCAATATTAAAGCGTTAATTCTAGAATGGAAATCTTTCACGGCAGCGCACCATTACTGAAAAAATAAGATAAGTTTCTGTAAGAGCTAGCATTTAAAGAGTAAAGACACAAAAAGAACCAAAAACGAAGAAATTGTATTAAAATTAACGACACTGGCGCTTTTCTAGCCTACAACATGAGGGTAGCAATGATATAGAAGCCATCCTTCTTCAAATAATTGAAGATAAACAGATAAAGAGAGGATGAGAAAAAGATACAAAAGATACATAGGATTGATGATCGTTATGTACTGGAATAGATGGGAAATAACGCACACAATTGCATGTTAGATTATCGGTATAACTCATAAGAGAAAGAGGGCAAAAGATGAAGTCTCATGAAATAGAATTATTCCGATTGTTACACTTCCAGTATTCGATTATGTTAGGCCGACGAAGACAGACACAATAATTAAGGACTCCTCAATAACACTAAGACACTAAAGATCTATGCCGTTCTGCACAAGCGCCTGTACAGCAAACAAAGGGAAAAAAATCCACACAATAAACTAGAAAAATTACAGCCACCTGACAATGTTTCAAAGGCCACTGCACTACACACATCAATTCGGAAAAAAATTCACAAAGAATAATCTTAAAAGAAATTCAGTAATAAAGGCAGCTACAATTAGGTGGATAGCACCACACACACGAAGTAACAATCCTTATGAAATTTTAACGGAGACTATATTTTAAGAACAGAAATAAACTTAAAATTCGCTATGAAAATTGCCTCGTACTCAACCATTAGATACTTCAACATAAACGGAGAAGCGTATTTAAAAAAAAAAAAAATGTAAAAAATAAACGTGACTCCCAAACTAAGAACATTGTCCGCGATATAAAGCAGCCACTATTGTGTTAACAATACGATAAATTTGCCACAAAAAATTAATTTGTTAACATCAATAAAGCATAATGGTTCCTCCACTTTTCTACACTAGTAAGAAAATTACGCACTCTCAACCTACTCAATGTGGTTTCAGCTCATTATGATATAGTAAATCCATAATTTTCCAATCGCTTAGGCGGGGAGAAGAATCAAAAGATACGTCCTCTTTTTCTTTCGAACTGTAGTTAGAAAACACAAATAGCTTAGAACGTTAGACGTGTATTATGTAATACAATGTAAGCACATCATAACATTTTTTTGGCTGACTCTTACAACGCAGCATGAATCTTCGTGGTAAATTTTTTGTATCTACTTTATCTGCGAAGTAGTCTTTTGCATCATGATTCAAATTATCCAGTCAGCATCTACATACATTTCATGTCGCAAAGGACGTCCACTTTGAATGTCAAAATTTGTGATCACATCCTCAATTCTCTAGCGCTTCGTTACTTTGCATTTCAGCTTCAAGTTCTTGATGACATCCTTGTTCTTTACCTTCCACTTGATGAGGTGAGAGCTGCTCAGCATCGTGAAAAACATCAGATATATCATCAAGAGTCAACGCATTAGGCAGCTCAGAGTCGAGATTATCTATATCCAATGGATCCGCGTCAGAACTGCTCGACCAATCCAACTGTTTCGATGTAGGCGAATGGACGCCCGAGTTAACAGTTCTCGTATGTTCGAGCGTGTTGGAGCCTTGAGACTGAAAACCATTATCGCTTTCTTCGCCGCTTGACGCAGCGTGAGACACTTCCATTTCTTCGTCACTGCTCTTGTTTTCACTTTCGATAAAATTTTCACCGGCAGATGCTCGCCCCACATCCTCCGAGTCATCATTCTCATCAGAGATTATTTTTTGGCGAATGGGCTCATCAGCATCTCTCTTCCCTCCATCAGACGCTAAATCACGTTCGTCATCTGAATAAGACGAATCGTCCACAGCAGGCAGGATTCTGGACAGTTTTTTACGGCCTGAATATCGATTCGAGAGCCTACGAGTACTGGCTGTCTCTTCAACTGTGTCAGTACCATGGTGACTCACTGGCTTTCTAGCTGCAAGGAGAGTTAACTTCGGTTGGGATGCAACTTCTCGAAAATGTGTCACTTGATCATTGCAATCTTTCATTATCGGTGTACTTGTTATAACTTTAAAATCAGATTCAGCCGAGTCTAATGTTGCATTTTCTACCATTGTAGGATTTACACATTGTTCCATGTTCTCAGCTTTAGAGCATGTAGGCGTACATGCATTTGGGCTTATAGTTTGTCGCGATGTAGAGGCAGCAGGAGCAGCAGCAGCAACGGAAGGAGAATGATATTCAGGGGTAGTATGCTTAAATTCAAAATTTGTTGTTTTGTAATCTTCCCGCAGTTCTAAATTTTTTGATTCCAGTTTGTGCACAGAACTAATTGCATGAGGATTGGACGAACAATACGAGTCACTGGTCGTTAGACGAAGAGATGACGAGGCATTTTCGGTAGTGGTGTTCTCCACATGCGAGCAAACAAAAGATTGATTCGCAGTTTTTGAAATTTCTGCTGCTCCAGGGAAAGAACTCATTGAATACTGCTGCAGAGTCGCACAAGAGCTTCGTGGAAGAGATGGAACAGTGTAGGTATCGGATTTCATGAAGCGTTGAGGTAAAGGTGAGGAAAAGGAACTATGCATGTTTTCCATATTACCAGGAGAGCACGAAGTTTGATCAGGGTCAGAACTTGCAACTGCGTAGCGTCGCTCGTATACTTCGCCACGGGAGTCGCAGTCCCCCGTTAATTTTGGATAGGGCATCATAAAACTTGCACTGCGAGAGGGTTGCTCCAATTCTGAACCTGTTTGATTCATCAGTATGTTCTGTAACGGTGTACTCGTAACGGGTTGACTAAGGGAAAAGTTCGACGGAAAGCCCTCAAGTTTTTGAAGCCAAGGGTTGGACATCTGAAACTGCCGTTGGTCTTGCGAACCAAGGAAAGGTTTTTGATGCCAACCAACCTGCATTACTGACGGGCGAGTGAATGAATTAGATGCTTCGGGAAGTCTGCGACTCGAGTGACTCTCGACGTTGGAAGATGGCATTTTCAGTGAATTCAGTGCCATCAGATTGGGTTCTTGAATAAAATGAACCCCTGGAACAGAAGAATCAAAACCACTGCGTTCCAAAAACGAAATCGGATGACTTCTGTATGGCTCACCGTGTCGATTTTCACAGGGTGAACTGAAGTTTTGATGATTTTGTTGACTCGCAGCACTCGTAGATGATCCATCAAGTGAAATAGCAGAATCGTCACACATCACACCGCTAGCTTGAATGTTACAGTAAGGGGGGAGCGACTGAGAACAGCATTTGTTACAGCAGTTATGACTTGTTTGACGACGTTGTGGGGTTAGGTGGTCAGACGTCAGGCTGATTCCCGAGTCACTATATTGACAGTTTGAGATTGATCCATCAAGTGAGTTGGCCCCCGGCACGATGTGGCCTCGAAAACCATTACTTCTGTTCCAGAGGATGTCCTTTTGGTGTCGGCAGTCGTTTAGGATTTGCGGGAGTCCAACATCATTATCAGCGGAATTTGAGTGATGGTGACATTTATGAGAATTATCACATGGGAAAGTATCAGACCTGAGACAGCACGCTGCACCATTTTCCAGTTTAATTCCATTATTGATCATGTTTTGAGGAGGGTTATTGAAAATATTAGAAGTTCCATGTTGGTCCATAATCAACGAGCTTGATGATGTCCTTCCGAGGCCCCCAAAAGCAGTTTTGAAAGGTTCCAACTTGATGGGCGGATGAATTTCACGAAACGTAGACGCATCAGACACAGCAGATGGCTCTAAAAACGGTTGAACTGTAGATTCAGGCACAGAATCACGTACAAACGGTGGTTGGACATATTGACAGTCGGTTATAGGCTGTGACTGCCAATGCGTTTTATTATTACACCCAAGTTCTGAGTTTTCTATGATAGCCTTTTCGAGGGGCTGATACTCGGGGTTTATATTTTGAGAATCACTTCCCAAGTCGATATCTGCATTCAACTGCAAGTAATCTAATTTCTCAGCTAAGAACTTCTTGAAGCACAAAGGCCTTTGAACATTGTGAGGTAGAAAAACCTTTCCAGTGGAATCAGATTGATTACTTACAGGATCCGCTGAAAACGGGGCAGGATCTTTCAACTGGGATGGTAGATTAACCTCGCGTCGAGCTGAACTGTTTCTCGGAAGGGTGTGCATGCTGCTAACATTCGTCCAGCTCTTCTCAATCTGACGGTCACAATCTCGTCTGCAGACGCGCTCATACGCTGTCTGGATACTACGCGCAGTAGCTAAAGTCTCGTCCGTCAACGAAACGGAACTGGCTAAGCTTTGCTTCAATTTAGACCAAATAATAAAAGATGGGTCACTCAGAATAGGATCCGATTTGTTAGACTCTAAACTATTGAGGCCTGAAACGTTGCTGCGCGCAGGCGCAACATTCTCATTAAGAAAACTTCCAACAATTCTATTTAACCGATCCCGGTACATGAGCAGAAGGTCCTCAGGAAGAGAAGACTCGACGAGGTGCAACGCTTGGGCCATCCCAATATAGGCGCCTTGCAACCGATCTTCTATGTCAGGGACTGCGAAGTGATCGCATGGGATAACTCGATCCACACCTGAAGGAAGGTCCACCGACTCTTTTCTATTTGACGGTAATTCCAAAGGGCAAATTTTCTGAGCTTTGTCTCCGACACTCTTCTGAGACTCTCTATGAGATGAAGAGCAATCGGGTGTTGCTGAAGTGACCGCAGAAATATTTTTCGTGAGAAAAGCATCTCTCACTTTTTTAGCAGCCATAGCTCGATCTGAGGGCATGTCATTGCGGACAGGAGAACCATTTGCGACTGAATCTGATTTATTTTTTGATAGAAAACCCCGGGCACAATGATCATCAACGGCAGAAGCTGTTTCTTTGCTTGGCTGAGTTGATGACACGAACGTTGTTTTAACCTTTCCACGTTTAGCTTGGCGAGGTCCAAGAAGACTGGAATCTGGACATTTCCTCTTTCGATTGGAAGTTTTCATTACCGATTTGCTCGCCCGTCGAGGGAGGGCTGGCTTTTCCTTCAGATTTTGGGAAGACTTCGATGAAATACCACTCGAGTCGCTACCTTTTTTCTTCGGCGCATCACAGTATGATTTGGGACTCGCTAACTCGGTACTTACTTCGCTTTGTTTTACTGATTTGTTTTCTGATTGATTAACCCGATTATCGAATCCAGCGACGCTAGTTGATGAAGCCGAACTTTTTTCTGAAGCAACAGAACTAATTTCTAGGCCAGATGGAGGGTTCTTCTTGGACGAACTCTGTACTACATCCTTATCGATTGACTCACGATCAAGGGTTTCAAAAGAAAAATTGCTTGATTTTAAATTATGCTTCAAAGTGTCATCGTTCAAGGGAACGAGACCAAGCCGTTGGAACTCGAAAGCAACGCTGTCACTAGGTAAGTGACTCCATAGTTCTGGAAGAACACTCAGAGACGAAGTCTTTGAAATAGTACGCCTTCCTTTGCCCGGGTTTCCTGAATACATTTGAAAAATATCATCGAAAATACGCGAACCAAAACCTAGACGAGCCATCCCACACTGACCTGGCAAATAAAACAAGATGATCATGTTTACTTGGCAGAAGTCCAGCACCGCTAGAGAAACGTGTTCAACTGATTGATCCAAGAAAATCAGCAACGGCCTGCTCGTTTCGATGTCACCAATTTCATGGACAATGAGCTGTAGCCAGTCCAGCAGAACATCAGCGTTCATGAAGCCTTCTCTTGACCAGATCTCAAAGGACGTGCCACTAAGAGTTGGGCTGACGAAGTACTTTTGTTCTGACGATCTACTCTTCACAACCAACAAAGGGGATAGAGTTGAACCATCAGCCCCGAGGCACGTATACATGGCCAGTAGTGGTTGACGGTCCCCGACTTCTTCGGAGAACGAGTTGACAAGAATGCCAGTACTGCTGTCGTCGCGTTTCAATAGCAGTGCGAGCTGGGAACAGCAAAATATTTGGCCAAGATTAGCATCACTGCCGCTAAGTAAAGTGTCGGCATCGAGTCCATAATGATTTTCCAGCAGAGATCTGAGTTTCTTCAGCCAACTGTCAATTACAGATGCCTTCACCTTGCTGCACGGATTATCAGAGAAGTCCGTGTCCAAGTGATGCAGCTCCGACAGTAATCGCTTACAGAATTCTTCCGAGGGCAAATTATCGGCCGGAAACGCCGTGTGCTCTCCGAACATTTCACAAATTTCCTGAACAACAAACGGCAGCGCCTTGGTTACACTTGGGCAAGCTATTTCCTCCATTTTTTTGAGCCATATCAGAATTTCTGCCTTAATTTGATGAGGCAGTTGGGGGTCAGACGGGATTGAGTCCTTGGAATACCAGCCATCTTTCCGCAATCGCGAGCTGATGGTGGTGCGAGGAATGGCGTACAGATCAGCGGCCGAGTTGATCGTCAGCTCGCCATCTTTGACTTTCTGCACAACAGCATCTAAATGTTGACGGTCGTAGTGGTGCTCAAATCTGCAAGGGAACCGGTTATAATGTAAGGCGAAAGTGAAATGAATCGGAACTGAGTTGAGTTCACAACCATTGAATCTATTATTAAATTGAAATAGGCAAGTCAGTCCGAGACTCGCTAACCACAACAAAGATGTTCGTGCTAAAGAGATGAAGGAGAAATGCACCATTTGGAATGGAGTTCGGGAACGAGAAATCTATGCAGGAGGTGTGTTACCGTACAAGATTCCCTACGCATAAAAACAGTAAACTGAGAAGCAAGTTTATGCATCAAGATAGAACTTGAAGAAAGTAATAAGAGCAGAAAAACAAAACAGCAAAAAATCGAAATAAGATATTCCGTAGCAAAAACAAAATTCTATTTCAAATCAACAAGGAAGACCGACTAAACCTTCAGCTCGAAACCTCGCATATTTCCCTGGGAGCGCTATTACCCACAGATATAACAGCTATCCCTCCCTGAGGGGATCTATGACGTCAGAAACTACACACTATATATAAACGCAACATATTTGTAAATTGAGAAATATAAGATCGTTCAGGTATAATAGAAACAAGCTGAAATACGCGTAGTAAATAAAAACAAGAGTGAAAAAATCAAGTGTGTAAAATTCTTTCTCATCCTTTGAACATAATTTTTCACAAGCTGAAATGAAAAGTTAGGAATTCTCAAAAACGAGAAGGCAAAAACGGAATCAACAATATTTACCCTAGATATGGGAGCTATTTCAAGTTTATTCAGCTTTTTTTTTAAGAAAGGCATCAACTACAACTAAAGTACGATGGGGGAAACCTATATTTGCTGATCGTAAAATTTTTAGTATAGTAAACTTCAGTGAAATAAAAAATGGTCATTTATACTACAAGTGTATAACCGCAAGTGTAGACTGGGATAAAATGTGGATAAAAAAAAGCTCTAATCCAATTAATTATACAAAATATATTCATCAATATTTGAGAGACAGAAATTACTTGCTTTATGCTAATTTCGATGGCAAACGTCTACATAACTTTTATTTTTAGGCTCGTCATCATAATGACTAAATAGTTTTCTAACACATATATTTGAAATAAGGATTTAGAATTTAGGCACTAAGTTAACCGTGAATGATCCACAACACAATGGATTCACATCTCAGCAGAAGTAAACTCAAATTTACACAGCCAATAAACTCAAATGTTCTAGTTGGTAGGTATCACAAAGCTTAACTTTACCTTCAGTAACAGCATCTAGAAAGAGCAATTCTCATGTATTTTAAAGCTCGTTTAAAAAGCACGCTTGCTCATTTTCGAACAGCTGAATATTTTATACCGTGGATGAATGAACAAAGTTCCACATCAAAGGTAGAGACAAAATATAAAAACAAGCCTTGTTGCTAAAAGAAAGAAAAAAATAAAATACCACACACACATTGAATTAGGAGCAAGCTAAATTCTGCTGAGAACTTTTCAAATGTTACACGAAAAGCGAACCATCAAAGCACTGTTTTCTTTTCAAGATATGGTCACAACGAGTCTAGTCTTACCTCGCATTGAACATTCAATTTCTACGAGCACACTGCCAACCTAGGAGCAAAGCTAATTGAAACTTCTTTTTCAGCTCGAGATCCACCTTTGATCTCACAAGAAATACTTTAGCCGCAGCATTGTGCAGAGAAAATTCTGAGCTCACCCACAGGAGAGTCAACAGAAGGAGGGGATAAATTGAGTTTGGAAAATGAAAACAAACGTCCAAAGAAAACATTCATGCAGAGGATCAAGTCGCGACCTGATGAAGCTCGGCACAGCGTCCAAGTGTCCCTCAGCATGAGCGGTAAAACGAGCACCAAATGTAATCAGTGAAGGAACATTTGCTTTGTAAGGGGACCACACAAAGGAAACCCAATTACCTGCGTCTCTTCTTTCTGATGGGAGAGTTGAGCTGTGCATGCGAGCGGATCATTGCAGCGAGATATATTCACAACAGGGAACGAGACATGCTCTGCAGATCAAAGCATGGCATTCTCAGACGTTTTACAATTAAATAACACGCTGTTAGTTTTGGAAGAAAATATAAAGTCAGAAGAATATCAGATTAACAAGAGATATTCGACATACAACTTCCATGGAACTGTCTAATACCCATGACAGAAACAGAAATGAAACATTTCACATCGCTAAATTCATCTCTGTAATAGAAACATTTTTCAAATAGAAAACTCATCAAACTACACGAACACTAAGTTGCCGGAAAAAGGTCACATACAGAATTATTATGTACTCTATATATACATATTTTTGGCCTCATTTTGTTTCAGAAAAACTGAATATGACAGCATTCTAGATGTGTTCATCAAGCAGTGAAGACCTGATTTGAGTGCACATAGAATTTTAAAGGCTCATTTACATCAGAAAAATGAAGACCCGTTAAAATTGCCAGTCAGCATTTGATAACGGATACACCATTGGGATTCATCCATGCGGAATATCAACTCGGGACATCTGTACAGTAGTTAGTGTATAATTATATCATAACGAGACACAACAATACCCCGCTGGAAACATTACGGCGAACCCGATTCATCTCATGGAAACTGGAAGAGGTAACATTCTGGGTGACAGACATGGAAATTGGCGAAGAAAAATCAGCGTTCATCAACGCAAACATTAACTTGCAAATTTTTTGTAGGCGCAGTAACAATTTCGTTCAGGACTGCGTCAGAATTGAAAGCATACTAATTTACACCAATCCAAATATACGAAGGCATTAGTGACAGCAGTAAATCGCAAAAACACTAGGCATTTGCTTAAGACCACTTAAGTTGGAAAATTGAGGATTGGAAGCACCTAATGAGGTCTAATGGTTCAGATTTATCCTCTTTCAAAACGATGCGATTAAAGGTATGGCGAAAATCACATAAAGCTATGGATCCATCTAGCAGCATCCCGACTTTTCACAAAATGTAGATGACAAACAATTGAATCCATTCTCGCAGAACGCACGATTAAAATTTTATTGTACTTGTGCACTGATGAAACTCGTACCACAGATACGGTCATTAAGAATTCAAATCAACAAAGATGTTTCTCAGAAGCATACACAAAATAAAAACGTAAATTAATAAACACACCAATGGTATTGTTAGGTAAATTCTACACACCTAAGAAAACTGAACAAATCTTTAGAGGGTCGACAGCAAAATAGGGATTTTAACAGAAATTTAGTTGAATATACGTTGATTTCAGCAGGCATGCATTCATGACATGTATATATTTATATAGCTGAATAACCTTGTATGAGCTTCTTATTACAGTTCCTACACAATTGAAAAAAAATTTTCAAGTTGGGTACAGTATGAAAAACAACTATCAGCCACTGAGGCAAACTAGCTAATGCCAGCAACCACGACAAACTAATGCCAGCAACCAAGACAAGCTGATGCGAACAACCAAGACAAACCAGCGCCAACAACCAAGACAAACCAGCGCCAACAACCAAGACAAACCAGTGCCAACAACCAAGACAAACCAGTGCCAACAACCAAGACAAACCAGTGCCAACAACCAAGACAAACCAGTGCCAACAACCAAGACAAACCAGTGCCAACAACCAAGACAAACCAGTGCCAACAACCAAGACAAACTAGTGCCAACAACCAAGACAAACCAGTGCCAACAACCAAGACAAACCAGTGCCAACAACCAAGACAAACCAATGCCAACAACCAAGACAAACCAATGCCAACAACCAAGACAAACCGATGCCAACAACCAAGACAAACCAATGCCAACAACCAAGACAAACCGATGCCAACAACCAAGACAAACCGATGCCAACAACCAAGACAAACCAATGCCAACAATTATGTGAAACCAATGCCAACAACCATGTCAAACCAATGCCAACAACCATGTAAAACCAATGCCAACAACCAAGACAAACTAATGCAAAAAAACAAGACAAACTAATACAAACAACCAAGACAGACCAATGCCAGCAACCATGAAAAACTAATGCAAACAACCAAGACAAACCAATGCCAACAACCATGTCAAACCAATGCCAGCAACCATGAAAAACTAACACCAGCAACAATGACAAACCAAAGCCAGCAACCATGACAAACCAAAGCCAGCAACCATGATAAACCAATGCCAGCAACCATGACAAACCAATGCCAGCAAGCATGACAAACCAAAGCCAGCAACCATGACAAACCAAAGCCAGCAACCATGATAAACCAATGTCAGCAACCATGATAAACCAATGTCAGCAACCATGACAAACCAATGTCAGCAACCATGACAAACCAATGCCAGCAACCATGACAAACCAAAGCCAGCAACCATGACAAACCAAAGCCAGCAACAATGACAAACCAATGCCAGCAACAATGACAAACCAACGCCAGCAACCATGACAAACTAATGCCAGCAACCATGACAAACTAATGCCAGCAACCATGACAAAATAATGCCAGCAACCATGACAAACTAATGCCAGCAACCATGACAAACTAATGCCAGCAACCATGACAAACCAATGCCATCAACCATGACAAACTAATGCAAACAACCAAGACAAACTAATGCCAGCAACCATGACAAACTAATGCAAACAACCAAGACAAACTAATGCCAGCAACCATGACAAACTAATGCAAACAACCAAAACAAACTAATGCAAACAACCAAGGCAAACTAATGTCAGCAACAATGACAAACTAATCCCAGCAACAATGACAAACTAATGCCAGCAACCATGACAAACGAATGCCAGCAACCATGACAAACTAATGCAAACAACCAAGACAAACTAATGCAAACAACCAAGACAAACTAATGCAAACAACCAAGACAAACTAATGCCAGCAACCATGACAAACTAATGCAAACAACCAAGACAAACTAATGCAAACAACCAAGACAAACTAATGCTAGCAACCATGACAAACTAATGCCAGCAACCATGACAAACTAATGCCAGCAACCATGACAAACCAATGCCAGCAACCATGACAAACTAATGCAAACAACCAAGACAAACTAATGCAAACAACCAAGACAAACTAATGCCAGCAACCATGACAAACTAATGCAAACAACCAAGACAAACTAATGCCAGCAACCATGACAAACTAATGCAAACAACCAAGACAAACTAATGCCAGCAACCATGACAAACTAATGCAAACAACCAAGACAAACTAATGCAAACAACCAAGACAAACTAATGCAAACAACCAAGGCAAACTAATGTCAGCAACAATGACAAACTAATGCCAGCAACCATGACAAACTAATGCCAGCAACCATGACAAACTAATGCCAGCAACCATGACAAACTAATGCCAGCAACCATGACAAACTAATGCCAGCAACCATGACAAACTAATGCAAACAACCAAGACAAACTAATGCAAACAACCAAGACAAACTAATGCCAGCAACCATGACAAACTAATGCCAGCAACCAAGACAAACTAATGCAAACAACCAAGACAAACTAATGCCAGCAAACATGACAAACTAATGCCAGCAACCATGACAAACTAATGCCAGCAACCATGACAAACTAATGCAAACAACCAAGACAAACTAATGCAAACAATCAAGACAAACTAATGCCAGCAACCATGACAAACTAATGCCAGCAACCATGACAAACTAATGCCAGCAACCATGACAAACTAATGCCAGCAACCATGACAAACTAATGCAAACAACCAAGACAAACTAATGCAAACAACCAAGACAAACTAATGCCAGCAACCATGACAAACTAATGCCAGCAACCATGACAAACTAATGCCAGCAACCATGACAAACTAATGCCAGCAACCATGACAAACTAATGCAAACAACCAAGACAAACTAATGCAAACAACCAAGATAAACTAATGCCAGCAACCATGACAAACTAATGCCAGCAACCATGACAAACTAATGCCAGCAAGGATGAAAAAAATTTACAATTTAATGAGCAGCTTTAGGGCATGAAGTGGCTCTTCAGTACTCACCTTTCAAAACCTAATTTCAATTCTATATTTCTCAAGGCTCCAAGCATGAAGGTTTAGGTTCAGGTGATTAAAATGCATCCATTTATGTCAGCTGAGGGTATCAGTTTCATTACTGTCTGATATATGATCACAGTTTTGCATTCATGAATAGTTGTGAGCAATAGAATTAATTTTTATCTCCTCAAAGGTGTATCATACAGTGATAGGAGACCAACAACAGCAGGGCTCTTCAAAAGTGTTAGCAGAAAAACTTCATAACTTAATTCCACACATCTAAGATATGAAGCATTCTGTCCATGAAAATCACCGTTATGCATACCATATTGCAAAAAATGGCCTGAGTTAATATATATGGCTTTCAACAGCTCAAATAATATATTTTCCAAATGCTATTAAATGTGCATTTAAATTTTGCTGAAATTTGTGGCTGCTTAATTTGCACAGGACAGTTCACTGAAAAATAATAGTAACATATCATTTCTCTACAGTCTAATTTTTGTTTTGCTGTTAATCAAGCTCCAAATTTTTTCTACAAAAAAATTTGATGGCAAATTACTTTTAAATCATATTTAAAATTACTCTTAACTCCCGATATTGGTTGATTTCATAATGTTCTGCATAATTCCTCACCTAAGTTCAAGAGATTTACCTAAAATACACTGTAATGACTAATGAGTCACATCCATCCAGCCAATAATTTTAGACGTGATGGAATACAGCAGGCAACAGTTGGTTAGGTATTAATTAGTCTCACAACTTTTATGAACAGAAGAGAAAAGTGTAACTATCTTTAGATACCAATGTTAGAAGAGATACAATTTCTAGGTTCGGATAATAAAAATCTCACAATCTCTAGGGACATAAAATAGAAATGTTACAATCTCAAGGTTCAAATGATAAAATTTTGGCAATCTGCAAAATCAATTGATTAAAATGCTACGATCTCTAAGTAAAGATGATAAAAAGCTCATAATCTTCAAGTACAGGCAGTACCAGACTTGCAGAGGGAGGTATGCGTAAAACATGTTTCACAGCATTTGTGAAAGGGCCACTTTCTTGAGCCAAATCAAACATGCTGGTGGTTTGGCATGAACATGACTGTACACAAGACTCCTTTGCACATTGCTTTTACTTTAGTTCTTGTGCATGAGTGGTGTCTCACAATATGGATCTTAGTCACTAAATTTTTTCCTTTAAATATATATATTCTTCTCCATTCAACAGATGATAAAATTTTCAACTTCTAGGTGCCTGTGATAGAAGGCTTGCATGATGAGGCCAGGCAAAGATGATTTGTGACTTGGCAAATGACACCAAATAAGCTCTAGGGCATGGATATATGCCACTTCTGAAAAATTTTGAGCTATACCTAAAAATTTTGAGCTATACTTAAGTTGCAAAAACACTTCTGAACATTTTATACTTTCATATATGAAACAACTTACAAGCATGGCAGGCAGAGTTAGCTTCAAATTTGATACATAGAGTATGTTTTAAAATATTATTCTTTTCCTCTAAATTGAATGTTTTTCAAGCATGAATGAATGCCATGGCAAGCACTTCCTTTTACCAAATAACCAAATTTTTTACATTCAATGAGGCTTAGTCCCCTCATATTTGAAGTAATATGCGCCTACCACAAAAATGGATGAGTTTGCAATGAATTTAATACCATACAAGTAAGCAAAAGCATTTTCATATTTAGATAAAAAGCAGTGAATGTTTTTGATAAATAGTATCCCCAAGTTTGTAGTAGCACATTTGCAATTTTAATAAGTTTTTGAATTTTGATGAAACTAAATTGGATTGGAAATTATAGCATTAGTTACTCTCTAGACATGCTGTAACTATGCAGAATTACCAAGATAAAAATAAATAGCTAGAATCATACCAAAAAATGTTTGTGATTCCTAAATTTTAAGCTAAAATACCATTTATAACTATTGAGAAATGTAGACATAATTTAGATGACCAAGTTTTTATAGCCTATAGCTTTATTGTGCGATGATTTTTTAAAAGTTTAATTTTCTAATTTTGTTTTCTTTAAAGAATTTTCTTGTCTTAATGAACTTTTCAGTGAAATTTGTGGTTAAAACAAATGAGACATAAATGACATTTTATGAGATAGTTTTCCATTATGCATATTTTTGGAACACACCAAGAAATCTTTAGATGAATAAATAATAAGGTAATTAAAGTTAGTATATGAATATTATTACTGATAGTTAAGTTAGTAAATTTATGAATAGGGTAATGTTTGAATGGCCGGACGGTTCGAATCGTCGGTCAGTCTTAGTTAATTTTCAATTTTGACGATCATCAGCAATCCAAAAGCCATCCCGTAAGACGCGTAGCAGATTACACTACTACAGGCCTTGTGGGTTGAGTTTTTAGATAGCTACAGAGCATAAAAATTTAAAATTAACTAAGAATAACCAACGATTCGAACCGTCCGGTCATTCGAACATTACCCTACTATAAGAATAATTAAATAACTTGAAACTTTAATAGAAAAATTTAACAGCAAATACCTACTCAACAATTTAAGCTTCTAATCCCGTAGAAACAAACATGGCTTTACTACATAAGAATTAATTTCAATTGTCACCTTTTGGTATATTTCAATTGATTTGGTAACACTACTGTCAATTATTATCATACAATTTTTATCATTTTGCACCTTGAATTGTAACAAATTACCTAATTACAAGTCATCTTCTAACAACTACAATGAAAATAGCTTTTTCAAGTTATCACATTTATCAAAAGTTATCACATATGCATTTTCAATGCATAACAGTCATTACATTAAAGTTTAGAAATTTGAACAAAAATATTGATAATTCTAACCAGAGAATATAAAGTCAGATTTTTTTTAAGGAAAAACAGTCAAGGGCTTCTATTTCGGTAATCCTAAATTCATGATCTCGACATTCTTAAGACATTCCACACCACACAATCGTTCAATTAGATACCAACATGATGCTTCTGAACCTGACATATAAGAACCAATATTTAAAGACTTGGAAAGTACAAAGGTTCATTTCCTATATTTTCTCTTTTACCTGTGTTCAGCTTTTAGGATACGGCAGTTAGTATGCAATCATCGGTATTTAAACATCTCTAGTCGTATATAATGTGTGAAATTACCTTATAAGAATATTACATTTTTTTATACTTGCATATTTAAATTACAGCTGATGATGGGTCAATGCCCGAAACGTTTATTTTAGTATTGACCACATACAATTCTTGAGGGCATTGTTAGATGCACATTTAAACGAACTGATTATTGGCCACAAAAAGTCCCCACAATATTTATTCATAGGTTATTAAGTATTAAGCCCCTGTGCTATCTGGCTGAGGTATATTAATTAATTTTTTTTACATCTATTGGATCTATCGGACGGATAATTTGATCGAATTCACAATGCAGCAAAAATATTGGCAGTAGAAATATTGAAGTACTGCGGTGTTAGGAACACCGACCAGTTTGTGACAAGTGAAAATCACATTAAATCCGGCTTTAAAAGTATAATATAACAAATAGTGAGTAGCTTTGCAAATTAATAGGACTCTCAATGCTAGTATAATTTTACAGAAAATACAAAGTATTAAGTGAATGATTGAAACACCCATTTGTCTTCAAATATCAGATCAAGTTTACATGAAAATTATTAAAATAAGGAAAAAATAATAACTTTAATTGTATAATACAGCATTAGATTTAAGCACTGAGCAATTGGGCCATAAATTTCATGGTACTAGTACTGTAATTTTGCCTAAAAAAATAGTTCAAACTTGAGGACTTCGTCTACAAAAAAGTATGTAGCGTAGCCAAGTTGGCTGAAGAATTTTCTAAGACTGCTGTACCGCTATGACGATTTATATTGTTAAAAAATCCGGCCCAGGCTTTAAAAGTGGTCATCACGAGCTGGAACCATTGCAGTCATCAGTTGGTTGCATCATTGTAGTCACCAGGTGCTTGTATGATTAACTTGTCCATCCTTCAAGGCCAATGCATTTTTTATTTTACGACAGCAGTTCACTCAATTTATGTATGAGTTAGCGTACCAGCAATGAAGCAGAGCAATGACGTCGAAGCAGAGCAATGGTGTCACAGCACAGATCGTAACTATGACTCTAGTTTTAAATAATTCGGACGTGGGTACGTAAATAAAATGCTCCCATCAAAATTTTCTGGTTGTCAGGCAACACATTTGGTAGTTGAATTCATTATCCATCATTTACCTGTAAGGTAGAAGGATGAGTTGAAATGTTTTCTTTCAAGTATTTTTGCCTGTAGCATAATGGAAAATAGATGAGCTACTCCCAACTCAATGTGTCTACGCCAATGGTTCACGCGCGCATTTACTTTTGTAAGCCCTTAGTTTTCATTTGTACATCATTTCGATACCCTAACATTAGTTTGATTACCTAGCTACGTAGCAGAAATATTTTACAAGTATTTACTGTGTAGGTTTTGGGTTTTCGTGTGTCGATATTGGACGTCGTCACGATATAATCAACCTTGAGGTCCTAGGGGTTCCAGACAGGATCGGTTCTAGGAATCGTGTCTGTGTCTTTTGATGAAGTGGGTAGGGACACGCAGCTCGTGATGATGGTTTATAGAAGCTGATATGGAGATACAGTAAAGGAGTGGGGGACCGCCCCAGGACCGCGGTGCCACCGCTTAACTTTATGGGTACACGCCGCAAACTCTCGACGGTGGTTCTCTGACTGACTCTGATTCTCAGTCTCTACAGCGCGTTATATAAATAACCGCATCTTAAGTGGGTTTTCCCGTAGTGGTAATAATTCTAGTACAAGAAAATACGTCCCATCAGCTGTATTATGCAATTGCTCATGTTTGATCACGCTATTTTTACAAAATAAAATAGATCACTGACTTTACTAAAATTTCTCAGAGTATTTAAGAGGCATTATATTGAAATTCATCATTGAACACCTAAGATCCTAGCGTAAAAAGAGTTGTTTTTCTCCTTTTACACTCACTGTTGTCTAAAGAGACCTCACGCCTAAAGAGAAGTTAACGGGACCACCTCAGGACAAACATTACTATAGATTTGTCGTAAAGGAAGGCAATTGTCGTAGTTCGGTGAATCAGGGATTACTTTGCAAAGCCCTAGCGGAACAACGTGGCGTAGCCAATAGCATGTCTTCGTAACGAGGCCGCCTTAATTCAGCACAAACAGAAATTTCTTTTCTGTTGCTCTAACGGACTGGTTACGGCCTAGGCAGCACGCTCACGAACCTCAGGAAGGGCAACTGTGCGGAAAAGCCCCGGGAAGGTAGCTGCATAGAAGACAGCCCCTTTTCTCGAACCCGCACTTCGACCCGCTCGACGGGATCGGCACTGGTATTGTGTGAGTGACCAAAAAATTACAAATATAATAGTTTGTATCGTTATGTGCAGTCACAATATATATTCATTAGGAATATGTAGTGAGTACTGCATGATTAATATGCGCATTGAAAGAGGGAATCGTAGTTGGAATTACACAATGATTGAAAGATCGGTTCTTTTGTTTTGTCAGTTACATATTAGTATAGAATTTTAAGCGCAATTCGGCTGTTTTCTTGAATTGTGTGGAACTTATGTAATAACAGACGATTTCTGACGATCTAGTGTTATATAGGGCCAACATGATGAAGAACAAGGTGTAAATAAACTCTAATTTGGGTAAATTAAATACTCCAGAGGCCAAATGAGAATTATATGTGGTGGTCTCAACAAGCTGTGCGAAACACCACCACACAAGCTTAGAAGCGTCACCTCGCTCAGCCCGATTATTTCTCGAAGCGCGCTTACTGGCCAACCAATCAGAGCGCAATTTTCGCGCAAAGGTGCTACACCAAGCTCTATAAGCTGGCCGCTTCGAGCAGCCAGGCGACATCTCAAAACACCCATATAAGTTTAGCTCTGCCTGGACAGCGTCTACACGCCACCGCGCATCGCCTAATCAGAGAGCTAGCTCGGCGCGGTGAGGTCGCACCAAGCGCTATCTAAGGAGCTACTGGGCAAGCGCAGTTCAGTTCACTCGCAAGGGCCCTGATATTCAAACAAGTCTACTCCCAAGCGAGCATCCTCACAGCAGCGGCTCACACAAGACTTCTCTCAGCAAGCCTCCTCACATTAGCGGCTCTTCGCAATACTCGCCTCGCAGCAGGCTACCCACAGCGACTCACCACGCTGCAGTTCTCTCCCAGTAACTCTGATCTCCACTACAAGTCTCGGCCGCTCCGCAAGCAGTAGCCTCGCCGCCTCGACCGCCAGCCGCGACGCCACGTCACTCACGCTGCGACTCTCCGATAATCGTCGGTCCTCGTAGGCGTCCTTGGGTGCTGTACTACCTGACTATAATTTCTTTTTGTGTGCCATTACCGTCGGCGATCTTCGCAAAAATACGGCATTTATTCCAGTTGTGTTTTCCTTACCTTGTCAGGTTTGTTTTTACTTCAGGCTCTCGCTTCGGGCTTTGATATTCAAAGTCTTTCGATATTCACAGTCTACCCGGAGCGTAAAGCAGCCTGAGGAAGAACACTACACCTCACTCACTATAGTGTCAGAAAAATGAGTGAGTACAATATTCTGGGTTTAAAATGCTAACAGGGCTGGGTAATGCCCGACCGGTACATGCTCGATTGTATTTGTATTTTCTATTTGTATCAGTTATAATTGCAGGAAATTGATTTTTTGTTCACTTATTCAACAGAAAAAATGATATTCTAGCTTTTTTCAAAGCCTGATCATTTCTGTTCAGCGAACAATTAACGATAGGTCGGAGCTAACTTAATTTCGTCCCTTCGAATCATCGCAAAAGCGCCGACCACGATTATGACATCCTAATTTCTATGACCAGGCCTGGAGATATAGGAGGCTTTGGTACCAGATGGCATCATAACTGACGGGAACTTATCTAACCAACATGTGAAATATTGACTTTAATTTAGTGTGAGATGCAACTTTGGAAAGTAAATAATTCCTAAGGACTATTGTTATTTTTTGCATCCTCAGTTTATTTTTAGCACACATTACAACACCCCTTTTGATAGCATTTTGAAGTATTCGCCAAATCTTTTAGTCAAGATTTGTTGAAGTCATACGCAATACTTAAATTGATGTACTTTAGTAAAGTTTGTAATTGAAAATATTTCCACGTCTAGATTCAATAGGCTTCAGAATAATGACAGTTTGGAACGAATGCTATAGAATATTTTGCTCTGATGAATTATCGCATGGGGCTCGCTTGCTTAAATAAGGACTTGTAAAACAGCTCAAGGAAAATTGTACGTGCAGGTAAACAGGAAACACTTGTGAGCTTGGCGCGGAGTTTATTTAGCTAGATGTTGACAGAAGGCGAGATGTTGAGGGATAGAGCACCCGGCCTCGATAAGAGCGGCCCTTTATAAGTGCCCTCCAGATACAGAAGGTCTACTACAGATACAGAAGGTCTACTACAGATAAACATGTGCGGAGATGGCCGCACATTGCTCCCCCTCACCGAATGTTGAGAGCACCACACAAAAATAATAAATTCTTTAAACGAAATTTAAGACTTCGCAGAAGGTAAAGCACTCAATGAAAGTACAATTCATGAATTGACAATAAATTGTTTGAGAGGAAAAAAAAAATTAAACGACAATTCTAACGAAAAGAACTATTATGAAATCGCTCGTAGCCGTTTGTACATTAAATTACGTTAACCTTATCGCAATTTGTAATTATCAAAAGCAAAAATGTAATAACTGTTATCACGCCAAGCCTTATTATAGTTTCAAGCAAACAATCAATCACGAGGGTAACTCTAGCGAACAGTATATACGTACCCTATCGCAAAAAAAATTCAATACACCACTAAAATCATAGTTCAAAACACAGGGACCGATTACATCACCCAAAAAGATATAGAATAAACGCAAAGCAGTTAGATTATAGGCATCGCATTCAACGCATTAAAAACTAGCACGCGGAGGATGAATAGCAAAAGGAGGATGAATTACGGTTACTTCAATATTACTACACTAAGAAATGATTATAGGGTAAGGCAACAAACACGTTGATTAATAAAACGCACAACTAAAGGTAGAACCAAGCTCTAAAGCTAGAACACGGTAAAACGCATGCCAAATAAATCCAATTGTTAAATTCAAATGCTTTTTACCAATTCTCCCCCTGCCGAATCAGTTAGATTATCCATATGATAAAAATAATCGGGACGCTAAAACTCGCTTAAGGAACAAGCCAAAAAAAAAAATTTTTAGAACACCAAAAAATAAAATTAATTCACCGCAGAAAAATAATATTTTAACCAAAAACCGCATTCAACTATACTGCTAAAACATTTTTTCAACCCATTAAAATTCGGAACTCATTACCTCAATCACCCTTTAAGAAAAGGATTCAAACACGTTTCGTACGACTTCAACACAAAATTTAAAACATGTCATCATAAAAAAAACTTAATAACTAAAAGCAAAAAGCAAAGCAATGAAAAATATGCAAAGAAGCAAAGCAACTGACTTACCGTGCTTAAATATAATCAGCACGTCGACAGCCGTGAAAAACGTTTTAAAAGGGTTATATTGAAACGCCAATTTAATATTTTTTAAAACACAAATAAATTAAAAAAAATCACCCGTTGCTTCATCGCAAATACCTTTTGTGTTTTTCGCATAATATTTCTACTAGAAAAATTTAAACAACCAAAAATAAAAAGTCGCAATGAATCATTTTTTAAAATCCGCCATGTTCGAAATTCGAACTGTCACACAATTTGAAAAAAAAATGTAATCAAAACACAACATATTCAACTTAGAAATGTCACCTCTAACACCAAAACAATAAAGCATGTGCTAATTTAAAATTTTTGCGTCAATATTAAAAATAGCATACTTAAATTAAACATATGGGTTAAATAGATTTAAACATAGATTAACGAGAACACTGCGCGCTTTAGCGCGCATATTTTATCGCGTTTTTCATGCGATTTGCATTCCATTTAAACACTGCGCGCCAGATTTCAAAATTTCCAAGCCAATTTTCAAATTCAACCACTTTTCCAATTAATAAATTTCCACGTATTTCAATTAAATTTTCCATCCTAAATAATTTGAAATAAATCATTTCCACGTTGGCAAGCTTATCACCCCAGTTCATTAGTGTTGATCTCGCAGACCAAGTAAAATTGTTGATCTCCTATGAAGAGTATGAAGGATCATGGCGAGTCCTAACGTCGACAATAGGATGAGGATCGCTATCAGCGCGATCTCCATGTTATTGAACTTCTGGTCAAACGCCATTGACGTGCAGATGACCAAAAATTCGTCATTTCCAGCGAAGGTCGTCGCCGCACCCGCGACAGCCTCGCCCTCAAACGCCTCAGCCATAGTTGACTCGTCCCGCGCATGGGCTGCAAAGAACAAATACAGAAGGATTAGCACGGCCGTTTTAAATAAAATAAATACAACATACAATTTGGTATCAACTCTCGGTTGTCTGACAACTGTCCTTGACAACCACGATAGTCTAGCCTAAAGCAATTAAACGTTGATCATGTGTGACCGGTGACAAGACACCTTTCTCATGAATGCAATCTAAATTTGCTGATTGCCGGACATTCCGACGGAACAAAAATAGCTCGGCGCGAGACCGCAGCATACGGCCGCAGCGTCAAAACAACCCATCTCGCAAGGTGAACAGCAACCTCAGCGGTTTGCAATTCGCCGTCGGCGCATCGTTCATGATTAAAACTGTCAATTTAGCAAAACGGATGTCTGGGTGAATCCGAGAAAAGAATTAATGAAACGTCCTAGCGACAGCTAGACGAGACAGTACAAATTCCTCTGGGGTAAATGTCTAACATTTACATCAAGTTACTTGAGCATAAAGCAACATTAAGATTAACATATTAAAACACAACGCATTGATTACTGAGATTAATATAAATGCAAGCATATTGCATATAGCCAAGAAAACGCTTCTAAAATTATGATTATATCTCTTAACATTATTTATAAACAACGGTAAAACAACGGTAAAAGGTTAAAAAATGGTAAAAGGGTAATATTACTCGTCGATTAGTTAGCACGTCACATAGTCCAATGAATTCGTCTTTTTAACTCACAGATTTTACCTTTTTGAGCGGTAAAACATGATTAAGGTTACTTCTAACGATTTTAGATCCAATTTTAATATCAGCGTAATTACGTTTAACCTTTTGGACGACCGCAGGCCCAATCCAAGTTAATTCCAATTTATGGGTCTTGTTATGATTCCTTAATAGGACTCTGTCACCAACTTGAATGTCCTTATTGCGCCGCTTAAGGTTTTTATAAAGATTTCGCTCTGTTGTGTTGTTAATAATTAAATTTCGTATATTTTCTACTGTTCGAACGGCTTCTCTAGCTCTAATATTCACTAAATCTATTTCTTCATCAAAACTGTAAATTACTGAATCGAAACTGTCAGACTGATAATAGGCACACGTATCGCGATTGAACATTATATAGCTTGGTGTTTCGCCAATAGTAGAGTTTAAAGAATTATTCAAGGCATTTTCTACTACTTCCAATAATTGGTCCCACTCTACATTAACAAGTGTATGAATGTAAAGTTTCAGCAGATTCGTAATTTTTTTATTGTTGCGTTCCACAATTGCGTTAGAATGTGGGCTATAAGCCAAAACTTCTCTTTTTGAAATGGCATGTAATTTTGCAAATTGTTTGAGAGCCACTGATTTAAACTCCCAAGCGTTATCCGAAATGAGCGTCTTAGGGTAACCTAGTAATGAGAAACAGTTGCTTAAGCAAGAAATCACTGTTTCTGTATTTCGATTCGAAATTGCATACAAACGACAAAACCTCGAGAAAAGGTCAATCACCACTAGAATATATTTATTTCCATTATCAGTTACTTTAAGTGGGCCAAGCAGATCAATTGATACAACTTCGAAAGGTTCTGTGGCTATTGGAGCTGTTAAAATTTTAATTGGGACTGATGGTCTCGCTTTAATGATCTTGCAAACTTCGCAATCGCTAACAAATTTTCGCACAAAAGTTTTCTCTAATTGATTCCAATATTTTAACTTAAATTTAAACAAGGTATGCTTGTAATCGACATGATATAAACTGTGGATCGCTAGGATAGCTTTACTCATTAATGAATTAGGAACGACTGCAGTCAAAATTGTACTCGGTCGATTATCGATTTCTCTACGTCGATAAAGAATATCATTCAGAATTAAAAATTTTTGCAAATCTGGGATAGTCGAAATACTGTCATGTAGTAAAGCATTCTTAATTTCTATGCAAAATGCGTCGTTGTTTTGTTCGTCGATAAACTCCTTAATCGTCCAAGATATCTCAGACTCTGTCGGTACATAATTTATCAGCGCTGGACGCGCGTCTCTGTCTGCTGCATTGTCAGCATTGTCTCGAGTCGGAGGCAGGTCAACTACCTCGCTTCTTGTCGTCATGCGAGCGTGCGTCTGTCGCTTCCGTGCACGTGTCTCTGCAATGCAAACTTCCGATTCAAATTCTGATTTCAAATCGTCACAAGAATTTAGTTCTTTAAGATTTAGTTTCTCGTTATTAATAGGTAATCTGCTCAAATAGTCAGCCACAACATTTTCCTTGCCAGGAAGGTATTTAACCACTGGGTCGTAGGAGTTTACGTTAATACACCAGCGTGACATACTGGTATCGTCTGGTAATTTTTTATTGAACAGTGGTGCAAGAGGGCGGTGGTCGGTGTAGACGCGAACCGTATACCCTGTAATTAAGTATCTAAAATGTTTTAAGGCCGCGTGTATCGCGTAGAATTCTTTTTTGGTAGTCGAGTACCGACGCTGGCTGGAGTTTAAATTTTTACTATAATAAGCTATGGGTCTTAGAATTTTGTCGCTTGAATCATCCGCTTGCATTAATACAGCTCCTATTCCTGAGTTGGAAGCATCAGTAAACACATGAAAGTCCTTGTTATAGTCGGGATGTCTCAGAACTGTGTCAGAAGTCAATAACGATTTCAGAAACTCAAAACTCTTTTGACATTCGTTAGTCCAAGTGTAAACTACATTTTTTCTCAAAAGATTGTACAAGGGACTTGCTACTTCAGCGAAATTTGGTAGGAAGCTGCGAAAATAATTCGCTAAACCTAAAAACTGTTGTAATTCTTTAACATTGGTTGGCGCTCGGAATTCTTGTAATTTTTTTGAATATTTGCATTTAATTCCATCGGCGGCAATTATATGGCCCAGATATTCGAGTTCTTTCTTGAAGAAATGGCATTTCTCAAGCTTTAAGGATAATTTACCGGACCGCAGCATTTTAAGGACAATTTCTATATCAGCCAAGTGCTGATCTTTATTTTTTGAGAACACCAGGATATCGTCTAGGAAGACGAAAGCTAGTTTACCCAGAATGGGTGCAAGTGCAGATGTCATGACTCTTTGAAATATTCCCGGGGACGTAGAAAGTCCGAATGGTACACGACAGAATTGATATTTACGGTAATTTACGCTAAATGCCGTGTATTTCCTGCTCTCTTTTTCTAACTCTATTTGATGAAATGCCGAGCGAAGATCAATGTTAGAAAACCACGTGTTACCACCTAACGTCGATAAGATGTCGTCAATGCGGGGAATTGGGTAAGAATGTTTAATCAAAACCTTATTCAATTCACGGAAATCTATCACAGGACGCAAATCTCCTGACTTCTTTTTAACTACAATGACAGGGAAATTGAACTCAGAAGATGACTCCTCTATTATTCCCTGATCAAGCATATCGTTAGTTATTCTCATAACCTCTTCTTGGTACTTATGAGGTATTCTGTAGGGAGCTAAATTTAATACAGGCGCATCAGTTTTCAACTGAATATGATGCTTCAAGATATTCGTTACACCTATTTTTTCGCCTTCCAAAGTTACTACATCCCGGTACTTATTTAACAATTTAACTAAAGGAAATTGTACGTCATCTTCCTTACATGAAATATCATTTACCGTCAACTCACGTCTTAACTCCTTTTCTCCACTTATTAAACCTGCATCTACTTCTGCATAGTTTTCCAACTCCTTATCATTAACAAGAATTTCACCTCTGCCACGAGTATCAGCATCCCACACAAGTTTACTATCGACTATGGCATTCCTTCCACCACATGTCGATTTAACTTTCGCCGTATCTGACCCCGCAACAAAATTTACTTCAACTTCACACGCATCTCTGAGCGCTGTGTCAACACTTGTTAAATACATTTCGCTCTCAATATCATCAGATTTTATCAATTCCACGTGGCATAGCATCGTGTTCTCAGAGAAATACACTGTTTCCTCACTTGGATTCAAAACCATAATCGGTACCACACCGTCTTCATTTATTTGCACAATTGAATCAGCTATAAGAGCACCATTATCAAGACATCTTTTTATAATCATGTATTCTCCTGGCACTGGTTTCTTAAGGAAGCCATAAATGACATTAAGTGAATTCCCAGGCACTTCAGCCTGATTGCAATGAACGATTAATTGCTTCGTACTCAATGTCTGTGCCTGAGCTACCGCAGCTCTCATGCTCTGTCTCTGAGCTACCTCAGCTCTCATTGTCTCGCAGTCAGCATTTTTTCTCCTGCAGTCAGCATTGTTTCTGCCGCAGTCATCATTTTTTAATTGACTCTTGGTCTTTCTGGCGACCGCAATCTCTGATAATAGACAATCACTCTTCACTATTTTTTGCATTACAGCTTCTCTGCTTAACAGAGGTTCCACATTTAGATCTTGAAAAGGAATTGCAACCTTATTCCAAAGAAGTTCCTTCTCTCTGAAGTTTATTACGGCGTCTTTTAAGACGTCACGACCTAGAATTAAATCATAATTAAATTTGGCTTCACGGACAATGAGTGCACTTGTTTTAATTACTTTACTTGTGCCGGGAATTTTAATAGCTAACTCCACTTCACCAGTGACGTCACTTTTTCCGTTCACGCCTTTCACTCTCAATTTACTCGGTTTTACTTCCTCACTTAGATTTTTAACCTGTCTGAAACTCAGAAGACACTTTTCTGAGCCGCTATCGAGCAAAGCGCTTAAATACTGGTCATTATTTTTGAGAATGATGGTCGGTTTGTTGGAATCCTTGAATGATATTAAACCAGCATCGTTTTCGTTAACATTCTTTACAACGGACACAGAAAAATATGATTCCACCGTTTTGCCTTGACCATGGTCATTTTCAAGCTCTTCTTCTTGTAATAAACTATATCTATTTTTACAGTTAAACACAGGGTCAACATACGATTTGGTTATTTCGGTGGTATCTGGGATTGCCACGGTCTCCAGTTTAACGAGTTTGGTACCGCTAATTAACTCGGGCTCAATCTGTTTCAAATCCCCCTTACTTCCTCCATCTAGCTTAAAAAACTACTTGACTCGGGTTCCGCCCAATGGACTTCATTTTTACCCCGATTTGAGTTACCTCTACCGCGTAAATACGCGTCATAACTTCTAATCTCCGAACCTGACGCTCTACAATTTTTTACAACGTGCGTTCCGCCACACGCGAAACATCCACGCGGAAATTGATCTCCTTGAGATCTCCACTCAAAGTTTCCTACTCTCGAATCTCCTCCTGAATATCCAGAATTTCCTGAAACCTGTACAGAACCAGAACTATTGTTCTCTGTTTTCATCACGTTACACTTTAAAGAACCACGTTCTCTATCTCCTACATAACTGTTAAAACCTCTACCTCTTTTACGGGTACTGCGTGCGGTCCACGGCCTAGGCATAATTCTACGTGCGCCTGATCTAAAATTTCTACGATAAACACCTAAACTGCCGTAGGAAACTTCACTTTGCGGACTTAGTACCGTCTCATCAACATTCTCATCAAATTCACTGGTAACTTCACCTACATATTCACTAGTTACCTCCCCTACATAACTTCCACTCTCCTGGCAGAATGCGTTACACCTACAACATCTGTAACCTGCTGTTTTTGACTTCGTCATTGTCGGTATTTCGTTAATACTTGTCACTCTAGGGTTACTAATACGTCCTGATCTTGTTACAGTAGCCACTGTTCGTATTATTTTATCATTACTCTCGTAGTAATCAGACATCAATCGATCCTACGTCCTCAATTAATTCAAAATTTACGTATTGCCAATGGAAGTCAAAGGTTAAAACTCAATCAAGGGTCAATCCAAAATTAAGGCATCACTGCGTGCCATTCACCTTGAAAATGTTATTCCTAAACTGCATCAATACGCAGAATACTTGATAATCCTACTTAAATTATTTTTTCCAATAGCAAAAAGAAAAATTGCCGTAATACACGTATTTTCCAAATGTCAAAAAATAAAAAAATGTGTCGAAATTCAAACCTAACTTACTCAAGAATTAATGTTGCACTCCGTCAAAAATAACTGGCACCTGTTAAAATCACAGCGCTTATTGCACCAATAATCACTTTTAATAAAATCACCGCCTAATAAAAATAAAAAATTAACTAACGTGCCCAAAATGTCGCTGACAGACTTAATAGCGTCAATACTACCTAAAAAATTAATTCATCAAATACCACACTCAAATTATTACTGCTGTTCTTGCTGCTTATTCGACACCAAAAATTCTAAAAATTCATTTAAAAATCAGTATCGTACTCCACAACGATAATACACACGAAATGCAATCCTGAATGCAATGCAATACCATGTAATGCAATGAAATATACACAAAAACTACACACGTAAAATTATCAGCAATAGTAACCAATACTTCATCACTAGCATACGCTATGAAAAGCAAGAATTAGCGTCACGAATCCTGCAAATTAAAATTTTAGCAACACAATAAGACTTGTGCTTAGCAACAATAAGATCGCGCGGTGCGCACGTGACAGCTTCTGCTCACGTGATAGCTCAGAAAGAAAAAATATATCGCTGCTTCACAGCGAGAACGTGAATTTATCTCCAATTAAAGCTTCAATAGTTAAAACCAAGGTGTTCATGACACTTTCACTAACATTACTACTCAATTACTGTAAAATTTGAAACTTACAATGGTAATGTGTCGCTCAAAATGGGGTAAACTGCTAATCCGTCTTGACAGGCACAGATGTGTCGTCTACAATGCACAAAGATATACTGATGCCTATTGAGTTCTGACTGCAGAGCTACTCGGGAAGGGGTACGGCAAAAAGACTTCCGCAGCAATAATTGCGACAAAAAAAACATGCTCTGCTCAGAGAACGAGACCGCTTGCATCTAGTTACAGAAAATGCTTTTTCCTAAAGACTTATCTGAGAACAAGGAAGACAACAGCAGCTCTCGTCGTCGTGGCAGGCAAGATGGGTGGGGGGAACAGTCAATGCAGGTACAGCAATGATGTCGGCTGCAAGCTGATACTTGTTTTTACACGCTGATACAGTGCACCACGCTAAGAGTTACACTATGAAAGTACGTGTCACTTCACTCGTACAGTTATCGATGTAAATAACACTGCTGCTGTTTTTGATGCAAATGACACTTATTGAAGCAATTCACACTGCTACTGTTATTTATGCAACTCGTAGGAATTTATCTCAACACAATAAAAGTGTTTTTAGCACTTGCATCTGTAGAATTCACTTCTTCACTCAATGGTTGACGCTGGGAATGATGAGATCTTGATTTCAATAACTAATTCGACGTCCACGCCAGCTTCATATATCAAAATTCTTGTGCGCAACGGTGAAATATCTTGCAGAGAAATACGAATATCGTTGATAACTTCTTGTAGCAAAATTCTTGGCATGCCGATTCCGCGCAGCATTACCTTACACACAACCGTTGTCTCTTGAGGTTGCCAAAGTTGGTTGTTTCTTCCGGGGCACATCGATATTTTTATACTTGTCGAATCTTCAGTAGTTGGATACTTGACATCCACTGATGTACGATGATGCTAATGATGATGCACTACGTGGGTTGAGTTCACCACATGCTGTGCCACCAAATGTACGTGCAGGTAAACAGGAAACACTTGTGAGCTTGGCGCGGAGTTTATTTAGCTAGATGTTGACAGAAGGCGAGATGTTGAGGGATAGAGCACCCGGCCTCGATAAGAGCGGCCCTTTATAAGTGCCCTCCAGATACAGAAGGTCTACTACAGATACAGAAGGTCTACTACAGATAAACATGTGCGGAGATGGCCGCACAAAATATCGTATCGAAATTTGCTGCATTAATTTCGGATGGAAATTTACTTCAACTACATTACCCAACATGTTCTTCATGTAAGAACAGTAAGGATTTATTTCCTAAATAATGAGAGATCATTTTTCATTTTCCTTCCATTAAAATGATGAAGAAACCCGGTTACAATGAAAGCCATCACTGAATGATGATATAGTCTTAGACTGCGCATTTGATTGTATCAAATCCGCGACAATACTCCGATTAACAGACGTCAAAGCTTTTGATTTCGAATTATTAATCACTGAAGAACTGAAAGTCAGGATGAGAAGTGCAGCTAACGTATTTCAGTTTCCAATAGCCTTTTTTTAACGAGTGAGTTCGTTTCTACCGCTTTATATATTTTCCAGTCCCTATTATTTTCCCATTTTCTTTGCACACCATGAGCTTTCAGTACTTTATTCCTTGTATAACTATTAGTGGTTGATGTTTAGAAAATCAAACTATAACAAATATTTCAGTTATTTAGTAGCTTGTCAGCTATTTCAATAATACTTTGTACATATGTTGTGGCACAGAATGCCATAAAAACTACGCCACTGATAACATAGAACCAAATTTGCTCTCACCTTCACTATAAGAGAATATAAAAACAAAAACGACCAAACTATACACAAGCGCAGGTGGTTTGTGATGTCACAGAGGCCTTACAGATATTTCTTTACAGTCTCATTTTGTAAGCATCAAATGCTCGGTAAGTTAAAATGAAGCTGCATCAAATCTGCGGTAATTTATTACTGACAAAAAGCCAGCATTACTTTAGTATTTCAACAGACTGCTGACATATACGCTACATGTTGGGAGCTCCGTATCCAGTCATATGTAGTTAATGATTAATGAACGTGCACAAGAGACTTGAATAATTAAGTCTTCTTTAATCGACAGCGAGGTAAACAGTCATTTCCGGTCAAAAAATCTACGCGTTTTGTTATTAGGATGACAGGGTGAGACGCTGTAAACACGAACGCATCAGCTTGGCGCGTGAGGCGGGCAACATTTTATAACCTTTAATAATACAAATAACCCCACAAGCCACGCCAAGAATTAGGCACAGCGTGCGTGCTTGGAAACGTGACAGCGACGTGAAACTCGGCAGGCAAATCTGACTGACAATCAGATTTTTACGCGGAGTTCTTCGCCACTAATGATGATTGTATCTGTGTGCTTTGTGTCATCCTTTTTGCTAGTTAGAAACTTGTGTATTTTTAAAAAATTTCGCATTTATGCACAGACCTCCGAAATAACGCTGATCACGTCCTCCGACAACAGTAATGACAGTCAGACTCCTGCGGATTAAATTTTCAAGAGTGGTCGATTTTGTCACACTGTGGGACAAAGCGTAAAAAATAATATGAGACCTTGCATCATTTTGACGCTTGTTTCAAACCCTATTTTTTAACATTCTGTAGTAATCATTGGAAATGTATTTAGCTGCTCAAGTATTGTAAAAATGTCATTCCCATAAAAATGTTCCAAAAATTTATCCGAATCGTATCCTGCAAACCCTACATACCATTTCATCCAGTTGTTATTGCAGACAATCTAATTTTCCCAGTGCAACAATTTACCACAAGTGATACATCAAGTGTATTCTTTCAAAGGTATTTCAATGGACATATTTCAGTAGTGTTGCTTGTGGGTCCAACGTTTCAAATCAACTCGAGATTCGTCTCAGAACATCTAATTGGATCCTTGTACACAGACTTATTCGGTTCAATGAAGTTTGAGGAGTGAGACTGGCTCAAAAACTCACGAGACGAAGTTGAGGGGCTTGCTTGAGTGTTGTTTGTAGGCTGTTATCGTGTCTTCTGCTGCACCTTTGTAGTGATTTAACTTCAATACTCCTCAGTTATGTGCTACAATTTTAGTATTAATGTCGTTATAGTTCGGGTAAGATGGGTTTTGTGGTTCGCACAGTAAGTCTGACACGAGAAAATGCTGATGATATAGTGGGGTAATACACGATCGGGAGAAAGTTTTGAAGTGTTGGTAAATGTTTTCGTGCAAATACATCTTCTTCCGCTTCCTATAAAATAATCCTTCACAATATACAACAGAAATGATTATGCGTCTATTTAACGCGGCAAAAGATGACAACAGCTTGCCCACTTTAAGATTAAATACAACAGTTAAAATGGAGCGTTGTCTGCGTTTATTGGAGGTTCTTCAGTTTTCTCTACACAAAAGCAAATCATTTGAACTGCTGTGCTTCGCCGTAAAAAATGACTGCTATTATTTAGGGCATCGTTATAATACTGGCATACTGGCATATCGCGAAAGGACTCGTGAAATACGAGTAGCAGTGCTGTACAAATAGATCGTGTTAAATAAAACGACATTTACTAGTTACACACGCAGAAAGAACACAACTGAGTTACTCAGGAGATACACGCACGTACATTCCTGCAATTTAGGGTGGGTGTAACTGACTATTTACGAAAGGAAAATATACAGACATGTAAATAAAACAAGATGAGTATAAATTTTTTGGCTTCTTTAAATTTATAGAAAGCATTATTCTTAAAAGTCCCAAGATAGAGAGACTAGAAACAATCTATCCCCTGAAGGATATGGTAACCAAAATTAATCGAAAGCAGAGACCGAAGAATATACAGTTATCCAGGTTACACCATAGCTTTATTTTTTTCATCCGAGAGGAAGGATTAAAATTTCCTCATACATTTTTAAGTTAGTTTACGATGGATAAAATTTGGGGCTGAATTTATGAAAGCGCGAAGTAATTTTGGGCAACTAAAAGCCCTGGCTTGTCTGCTGCACACTTCTATTCGCCGACAGAATAGCATTCACTCCGGGCTTTACCTTTTTTTAACTCTACTACTTTATTAAGCCTTGCTTTCTTACGGGCGATAATGTTGAAATTGCGAAGAAAATATTTAAGAGAACAAAAATATTTTTGAATTTTCTACGATAAAGTTTTTTTGTATATTACTCTTTTAATAAATATTATCACGGCAGCCAAGATCACTGCACTAAGCTGTTTGAAGTGAAGAATGGATCACCAGGGAATGTGAGATACTCTTATTTTTGTTGTAACGAGCGGTTGCCTTCTAGTTGCAATAATTTTTAAGCCATAAAAGTGCAAACCTAATAATAAGAGCGAGTTTCCATAGCTTTCCCACTATTTTTTTGGTCTTTTTTTTCAGGTTATTCAAGGGCCTTGGCGATTAGAATAAATTTTTTTTAGGAGACGAAGAAGTAAAGAAATGAATGTTTGGTGACAACGACTGCGAAATAAAATGTTTAAAGAGTAGAGCCCAAATACTGCGATGCTTAAGGATTTAGGTTTAAATACGATTTATCATACATACTTTAAGTGTGTTTTCAATGAACAAAAAATAGAAAGATAGCGTTCTTATTATTTTAAATTGGCGCGAAAATGAATTATGACCAAAAATTCAGCCAACGAATGTTTCTTTGATTATTTTAATGAATTGCTTTGCATAAATTGAACATGAGAGATGAATTCATTGCCTCGAGTAAACAATGCTGTGAGGTTGAGTTGTATTTTTGAAGATTTGAAATTTTTATTTTCGACATTCGTGAGTATTATTAACTGGTGGACATAATGATGAACTTAATCAACAACCAACAGTTTTAAAATTGTAATCGAATACATTGCAAAGTTCCAGGGATAGCCTGTTACAAGGTGTGAAAATACCAAGGCTGAAAATGTAAAATAACTAACTAATAAAAAAAAAATAACTAATCACCAACTAATTACAATGATCCATTTAAGTATTAAGTTGTGTACGAATTTGAAATTTTCATTAGTGTTAAGTATTTGGTGATAAAAATATCCAAAAATGAAAACGGATGCCCCACAAAGTCTTAGAATTTTGAGCCTATTTAGGTGTTTATATTTGGGGGTGCTATTTTAAAAATTGAATGTCATTCTTATACAGTTTTCGTAACGCGAATATTCTGTTAGCCTCATTTTTGTTTGTACAGTTCCTCGTTTTAATAATTAACCGTAAAAAATAGCCTGATTAATAAGAATTTTTTATGGCATTTATGCGCTTCTTTCCTTAGAACGCATATAATGTCATTCAAAAATAACAATGTATTTAGGTAACTTTGCATGCATGTAATTGTGGAAATGACATTTGAGGATTGAATGTTGCCAAGTATTCTACATTGAAATTTTACGCTGTCACTCGCTTTTATTTTTCTGTCACTAACCATAACCTTGAAATATTAATATTTTTACGGTTAATCTTATGAGAGGAGAGAGCGTGTATTTAATAATGCTGATATTAATGAAAGATTTATATAATTCGAGCCAAAGAATCTCAACAATAAAGTGGGAGAATTTGAAGAAAGTACATGACTTCGTAAAGGTATTTATTAAAATGAGTATACATTACATAATTGTATATTTATGAAGTCAATATTTTAAAGAAGAATGTAGAACAACGTAGTCAACAAGATTATGATAAAATTAAACGTTTCTGCTTATAAAAAATCTATCTTCAGTGATTCCAAAATACAAGTCTAGATATGATGAATTTAAAGACTAACTTCTGATTCTGAAAAAAATGAAATAAGAGTGTTTTCAATCGATCGACTATGACAAAGCAAAAAACATTGAAGATCCATCCTACCAAGCAATTGGAAGCTCCATCATCGAGTAGCATTCGTTCATTGTTGACAGATGGTTTTCTAAAGTGTGCGTTGACTCTAAAATGTGGAAATCAGAAGAGTTTGGGGTTGAACTCATATTTGGAAAAATTGTGCATATGAAACTCGCAAAATTTAGACAATCGCGGCACTTAAAGAATACTGCTGTATTCACCATTCATGCCGGGTCCAATTTCCAAAAAATTGAAACTTCAAACTTCAATTTTTTTTATCAGCATTTAAGAGGTTATGCATAAAAAAAGATCATCAGTAAACTGATGCAAATCGGTGGTAAAGATTTCAATTGTTTGGAACGATTTTCAATATTTTGTTTTTTGTTTTGTAGTGTTATTTTATTTGCACATTTTTTCATTTATTCTGAAACAGAACACAGTCTTTCAATTCTTATTGCCCCGAATTGTGTTTTTGGGAATATAAAGATGGTAAATATTTCATCCTATACGTTTGCCAAAGTCTTTTTAGTTTCGTTGGCTCTCCTCTTTATCTAAAAAAAATGTAAAATAACAACTGACCAAGAACAGAACCTTGAGGAACATAATGGTTTATGGTCTGCAGTTTTGTGTTTGAATTGCTCCATACATTGCTATGTATGGAGCAATATATGCTCCATATGTTGCTATTGCTCCATATATGCCGTTTGGTAGGTAAGACTTGAACCATTTGTGAGAAGTACTTCATACACTATATTAGTCTACATATACTCCCACCATGTATATTTAATACCCATCGAGTAACACATGTGACAGTATACAAGCTCAGTTTTCGGAGTCCATGAGACCACTCATATCTCTGATATCTTTCAGTATCATACGTCTAACACAATTGCCTTAATGATGTCGGGCAATTTATACAGACTAGTCCACCCCCTATACTTGAAATAAGAAAGAAGGCGAAAGGAAAGAAAGGCCTTGAGAATTAAATAAAATTACAATCTCTCGAGAGTTGATGAGGCCGAATGCACACGGCCCGTCAAAATATATAGGGCTGGAGCTTGTATCACAGATACGCTCATCACACACTGCAGGCTGGCTTCGGACGGACGGAGAGACGGACGGACGGACGTGGCTCTTATTATAGTATAGATTTGATGAAATTCAAACTCCAAAATGCTACATAAACGTTATTTTCATCTATTGGTTGTTAGCTTCGATATACATTCACAATTAGGGATTCAGAGATCTATCGTTTTCACCCGGAATGTTTACCAATGTGAAAAATGAAACACAAAACCTTGCCTTCTGCGCATATTTTTGTCGCAATTTGCTAACGTTTTCGTTGAGTTAAATGAAAGGGTTAACTTTAATAACCTTAACTAAAACTTTAATGCCCTTTGCTTAACAATTATTTTTCATACCGTGCTGTTCTTCTTATTTTTATTCTTGAAACGACCAAGTTGAGACAAAAATATTCATTGATTTAACAAGCGAAAAGTGTCAAAAGCAGACGAAATTAATTTTTTTTCATAGTAGAATATTGTCTCAAAATGGAACACGACACTTATTCTAACACCGTCACCTTGTATTTGAAGAAAATTACTGCATCAAGAATATCACAGTCAACATGAAGAAATTCCAAGCTTGGGAGAGAGCCATGCAATAGTATCAAAGGGAAAAAACATAGCTCGTGAAGGTAGTGAAATTGTTGTTATCAGCAACGCTGTTCATGCGTGCTGGGCTTCTAAAGAGATCTGGAAAGCCAGTCTGTCCAAAGAAGCCACCCTTCAGTTGACCAGCAGCCGTCGAGGTGGGATGTGGTGTCGTGTGCCCTGTGCTCCTCCTAAACTCTGATCTGACTCCTTGATCAAGAAGCAGCAACAGTTTCGCTCGGACCTACCTTAAAATTCGGCGCTTGTGGCGATTTAATGGTTCGTTAAGTCCTGTCTTGTTGAACTTGAGATCCAGGAATTTTAGTGCTACAATAATGCCTTACTCTAGGAGTTGCAGAAATAAATCTAGAACATTGAACATCAAAACTGGAAAAAGTTTTATCATTTATCTGTTCGCGAAACAACAACCTCGCTGAACCTATGTTTTTTAAAGTCTACGGAAAATGCTCCCAGGATTTAACTATTCCACAACTAGCCCTAAGTTTGAATGAACTTGAGGTCATCTCGACGCCAAGCTGGGAAATTATGGGAAAATACTAGTAAAAAATGCCTGCAATGTTTGACTGTTGTTTAATTATTTTATTGCACAGCAGGGTATCTCTCCATAGCAAAGTTAATGGCACTATTATAGTCGGGAGGTATCTTACTGAGAAGCCTGAAAGTTAAATTTATTTTGACTTATAGAAACCTTAATTTTTTAATTAGTGGGAGGAATTTCGAATTTATCCTACGCCTATTTTTCTTTGAATAAGCACTGTAAGCATTTTTACTATATATCGATGTCGGTGTTATAAAATTAAGTTCAATATTGAAATATTCCAGAGCCTATAGGTATTGGAATAATATAGAAATATGTTATCCAGAAGTATTAAGGTTCAATATATAAATATTCCTTTTGCTCGTGGAATTCATCGTTTCTCCCCAGCTATAAAATACAACGCTTTCGGCAAACAGGACTGTCGAACAGACGCCCTGAGTGTGAGCACATGCCTCTATATTCGACTGACGTCAAGCCAACACATGTTTGTCTACGGAATTAACTTGCGTCATCCAATCCATTTTTGCGACCGTGATAGCGTTCAAGATTCGGAAAAAGATTCCTGAAGCAAAAGCCTCACGAGCTTGAAAGGGAAGTTTTGTAATGAATGTGATGTGTATGACTGATTTTATTCGTCACTGATGATGCTTCTAAGTTTTTGCGTTGAATGATAAGATTTTCGTCCGCTTGAATTTGATATGCAATGCTTTTTTGTTATTTCTCAGTGTAATTTATTTTAATTCATGCGTTTTTATTTATTGTTTCGATGGGATAATGAGACCATCGGACCATGGGATAATGAGACCATCGGACCATGGGATAATGAGACCAACACTTCAATGATTTTCTTAACGGTGTTAAAAAAGATTCGGACATTTGTGCATAAAAATTAGCGAGTCGCTCCTGGCACGTAGTTGTGCTATTCAGTTCTTACCACGTTCCACGAACCCATCTAACTATAACACGGTTGTTATAAAATATCAAAACTCATAACACAAGTTCCCGAGCAGTAAATGCTACTCCTAAATGCTATTAAAACTGAGAAACGACTTCCATTGCTCCGTATATTTTGATTCTAAACGACAAGATCCGCTATTTCTGTGTAAAGTCTTGAGGCGCACGACCCCCTTACGCACCACGTGGTCACTGCTTAGAGGGCCTCGTGGACGTCAACGTCTGTCTCGGCGCAAGCAGAGTCGTGTGCTGCTTCGAGTGTGAGGGAGGTTTTCAAACGGCAGATTTTATGAAAACATCCCAGCTAAGTGTATCCTGATGATAGTCCACTGTTTGCGTAACACTTAAAGAGGTACATTTTGAAAATGCATTTTTTTTGTTAAGAAAACATCGCAGCTAAGCACGTCCTAGTGATGTTCCATTGCTTGAGTAACACTAACAGAGGCACAGTTTTGAAACGGCAGTTTTTTAAGAAAACATCGCAGCTTAATACATCCTGAGATTGATGCTGATGGTTCGAGTAACGCTTATAGAGGTACAGTTTTGAAAGGACAGTTTTTAAGAGAACATTGCTTTGGAAAACAAAGGGATTTGTACTGATGGTGCACGGCTTTAGTAACAGTTACTGAGGCACAGTTTTGAAAGTGCAGTTTTTGTTCAGAGAACATCGAAGTAATCGTGAGATTGGTGATGGTGGTGCACAGCTCGAGTAACATTTACAAAGGCACTGTCAATTCAACGATCATGGTTACAATCTGGCTCCCCTGGTTGACTTTGAAATTCTTCAACACATACTCACTATAAGTACAAACTCCAGAGCAGCTGCTTTCGAAGATTAGCCTTGAATATTTCATCAATTTCCTGTTAAATTCATTTGGGTACGTGAGTGGAATACTCGTGAATATTACGATCCATCTTGTCGGTACACAAATTCTCATCTCACGTGATTCTGAATTATTTCATTTATTTACTAATACGGTGTTTCATTTGAGTTTTGATCGACTGAGAGTAATTTTCATCCGTATACGTTAAATATTGCGTAAGGTGCGGTCACATCGATCGTCATTTGAAGCTCGTTTAACCGCTCAGCAGGCCGCGTTAGCATGCGACTTGTTGGATAATAACTCTTAATGCTGCTGTAATGTTGTTAAGCGTTCATGCTGAAGGCTCGTTTAGATTTTCCTGACAGAATTTCAAAGAATTTCCAAGATTTAGATGCGTTTTTAAAAATTCATTATTCGTTTTTCTGGTAAGGAAGTTGCCTGTGCCTGAAGACGAAAACACCTAAAAAATGTTGGTGGGATTTTGTAGAACCTGAATTTTGTTGAACTGTGCTTTTTTTCGACGACGTCGGATGCTTGCCAAAATGAGTTTGTGAAATTTTGAAGAATTTTAGCTCGAACTAATTCCAGAAATTATCGTTTATGACTTAGGTTTTACTAGTTGAAAGGAGCTCGTTTTCGTAAAGGAACCTTCTTAATTCGGTAGTTTTGCTCTATACCTGTATCTCACACTGTACATATATCGTGTTTATGGTTGTTTGTTTGCTGAAAATTTTGACACGCATATCTTTCTCCATTATTCTGAATTTTACTCCAATAGTTTTCCATTATCCTTTTTTGTTGTCAGCACACCTATTAGTTATTCCTTTCAGAAGGTTTATCTTTTTATTTGATGATCTCCTGTATCGTGTATTGAATGAGAAGTTTGTCGTCCATTATTTATTTATTTTGCAGTGTTTGCCGAGCATTTTTTCATGTAGAGCTGGCACTGAAAGAAGTTATGGGACACTCACTTCCTTCTAAGTTATTCCGTCACCTTGGTCCGTTTGTTTTTCTGAGACAGGATTAAAAACAACACCAGGGCATTAAAACTTAGAGTAGTACTTGAAATTTATTCATAGTCTGCATCTTCTGGGGTCTCCAGCGAAGTAGTAACTCTGTGATCGTAAAAACTTCTTTTTCTCATTCATTTTGTTAGACAAGCAGCTTCATACTGAGATAAAACTTCGAAGTAGAGATACACAAATGTCTTTGTAATAAAACATTCCACTTCAAATTGATTGCACTGAAATCTTGTGAGATTTTAGAGCCTCATTGCTGCGGAGTTAGACAACATTTTTGATCATCTGTTGTAACAAGGTTTAATTATTTCCAAGCGTGAATATTTGAGAAAGCAGCTCCACAATGCACAAGAATTCAACACGCATGAAGACGCAGGAGCACGTGAATGCTTGTCCAGTACTTGATCTTCGTGAAGCTCCATCTGTTGTTGAGTACAGAATGCTGCAGTGATTCACGAAGCGGTTGGTGAGCGCAAGGTGGCAGTAACAGTGACGGCTGCAGAGCCTGTTAATGCGTTTCCTGCGATGGGACCCACCGGTGGTCACTGAGAGGATTTTCATAATGTTGGTGATTGATCAATAGTCAATATTCATAAATACTCAATGAAAACTAAATGAAGGCGCGATCTATTTGTTGCTCATTATTTCAAATTGATTTCTAATATTTACTCTAATTTTAGATGAATTTACATTTAATTTCAGTTTAACCCGCTCCAAGAAACGTATAAAAAGAGCGAACAAGCATGAGGACGATAAATACAGCAACTAACGCTAACGTTATTTCAGCTCGATTATTACATTTGCTGCTCATGAATCTGTGATTTAGGGTGGTCAAAAATGTCGAGTCATTACGTATCGATAGGTTTTGCAACAACCCTCATTTGCATAGCACATTTCGTCTCATGTGATAACAGATATAAATTGTCCCAACAAATTTTGAAGAAGTTATCCACGTGAGCTTAATGCATTTATTTTTTTGGTAAATTTGTTAAGACTTCATGTGCTGACGGAACTCATAGCAGGTACCTAAAGGAGTAAGATAGGTAGTTATAGAATAGTTAAATGACAAGGTTCGATTTGGCTGGAAGATTAGGTAGAAGACGATGTATAAGGTGATATAATATGACAGGTAGAGAATCACCTAAGGAGTTCAGGACATATTTTATATATGTAGTCGAGTAATGGATTTCCCGTAACATACATAGACAAATTTCAATACAATTGACTCGCCAAAACTGTAGTAAGTGAAATATTTCTCCCACGTAATTCACTAAGTAGGAGTAGAGCGTGTGATGAAAGCGTGTAACTGTCCAACTTCGAAATCAAATCTTTTAGATATCACGGAGATATTTGTCATCCTCCCGGCATGAGGGTAGGAATTTGTGTCATCAAATGCCTTCAAAGAATACTTAATGACCTACCCAAAATATTTTAGAATAATTTCCTCGAAGAACAATATACTTACGTACTGAGCATTCAAATGTAAGCGAAACGTCTTAAAAATATCCATTCTATCGAAAGCGTCAGGCTTCGTCCATTCTTCCTGCCGTGTAGCGCTTGTGACGTGAGAGCGTGGGGTGAGCAGGCGGTGGTTGAGTGAGACCGAGCCATCGACAGGTCCTCCTACGGCGCTTCTGCCCTGTCTCACACCGTCTCTTTAAAATAGAGTAGAATGGGGCAACAGAATAGAGCCACGTGGTCCATTTTCGGGCTAAGTCCCGTGCCGTCACACACAGGCACCAAAGTAATGTATGTGCAGTTATTTTCTTGCATCAGTACTCTCATTTTAAAACGAAATTTTCGAGCGGAACCGTTTCTAAAATTTGGCTCCATGAGTTAAGAGTTTTCTTTGCATTAGTAATAACTTTAGAGCCCAATAATTTTTTTTCTACGCCATATTGACGCAACCCTCCAAAGAGTCATTACGAGTGGATTCGTTAATATATCGCAAAACAGAAAGCGGTACCTGAAAATACCTACTGAATCACGCGTGTAGTTTTCTCCTCAAATCTCCTTGCTATCCCAGTTAGCCCTCGTGCTCTAGAACATCGGAGGATTGCCAGCCCAGTCACGGTCGAGACGATTTTTGAACGTACCCACATTCCAACAGTTCTTAATTTTTCTAATATTTGGAACGGCATGTCACGTTGTAAGGGAGCCTGCATACCTGCAATACCTTCAATACTTGTAATACCTGCAATACCTGCAATACCTGCAATACCTGCAATACCTGCAATACCTGCAATACCTGCAATACCTGCAATACCTGCAATACCTGCAATACCTGCAATACCTGCAATACCTGCAATACCTGCAATACCTGCAATACCTGCAATACCTGCAATACCTGCAATACCTGCAATACCTGCAATACCTGCAATACCTGCAATACCTGCAATACCTGCAATACCTGCAATACCTGCAATACCTGCAATACCTGCAATACCTGCAATACCTGCAATACCTGCAATACCTGCAATACCTGCAATACCTGCAATACCTGCAATACCTGCAATACCTGCAATACCTGCAATACCTGCAATACCTGCAATACCTGCAATACCTGCAATACCTGCAATACCTGCAATACCTGCAATACCTGCAATACCTGCGTACCTTCAATACTTTAACTTTAAATTGCACGTTATGTTTTGCGGGAGACTGAAATTTAAATTGAAAGGATCATCATTCATAAGTGCAAGCAGAAGCGTGTGAACTGCTCACATAGCTAATGCGATGGAAATCATCGTTTCATTCGTGTTTACCATAAATTAGCGACCGGCCGGAGTTGCACTCTTGTATTTACGTACCGGAAGTAAAAACAAATTGGAAAATACTTTTTTCAAAAAAATATTGAGTGATCCAACGCGTTTCGTTTCACTGCAATGATTCTATGGATTGTTGTTTTTATTTTGCAGTTCTCGGTTAAACTTTTGCTAAATAAATTCCTAGCCTAAGTCGAAATTTGTGTCAGATCGAACCTTTACAACAATTGTTTTTACCTTTCAAATTTGAGTAAGCCCATGTTTATGGCTCTTGGGCTTTTACACTCACCTATGGGCTTTTTTTATACCCAAAATACATTTATATTTATTTCAATACTGTTCGTAGCTCAGAACTGACTGAACTTACCATCCCTTAACAATTATTTTTTCACTATCACTCAGCTCCAGCTTCTCATAAAAGGCAACCAAAAGTTCTGAAATTTTAAACACAATGCACAAACTGGCTCCAATTTCTACAAGGCTTGGTGAGACACGACGGCAGGCAATACAGAGTGAAGCGAGGAGAATTTATTGATTTTCTTTTGTTCAAAATTGCACAGATGATAGTGATGTGTTCCTTTGCTCGCAGGCGAACATGTATTTTGTGTACAGAAATGTTGTGTAATTGTTCATAGCACAATATATATGTCATAGAGCTAGGCACACCTGAGCAGACTCTGATTTATATCACTTATTACGTACCCATTTGCTGACCTCCGAAATTGGATACAACTAAAAATCAGAAAAATGTACTGGAATTATCAACGCACGTTTTCCTACACTCTTAGAGGTGTGTATATTCTGCAATAACTGTTGTACCTGCACACTTGATACCTGTTATGCCTGGTGTACCTGCATACCTGCAATACTTCCATACTAGAAACTTGTATACCTGCTATACTTGCAATACTTGTAACACCTGTTATACTTGATATACCTGCAATACCTGCCTATCTGCAATACCTGTAATACCTGCAATACACAAGAGCTCCCATGCTTGTTCCACCAGGTAAGCAACCGTACAGCATCGATTCAGGAGATCTGAACCGTACATTTGTACCTAAGAACGTCTATGACGACACCAGAGTTTATTTTGGGCTTCATTTCAAACTCAGAAGCCATTGCCAACTCGGAACAATTTCTGTTTCCTGAGCCCGCAGCGCTCGCATCTCCTGCCATCGGAACTCATTTTCAAACACCCCGACTGTTTGATGATGGATAATTTAGGCACTTATCGTAAAAATTAGTAACTTCGCTTTATATTCCTATTTATAAGGCGTGTTAAGATTGCGTGTATTTCTCAAAATTAATAACAACGTGAAGTTTTTCCACAAAAATGTTGATTGTGGAATTGTGTTCATCGACCTGCGACGCTTTATCTCTTGACAACCTTATAACGACCAAATTGTCTCTCTCGTGAACAAAATTTTTCTGTAATTTCTCTCAAATTATTATTCATGAAACTCAATAAGGTGTTGACTTTTGATTAAAACATTTAGAACATAAGATCGATTTAAGTGTTTTCTTAACGTTTTTTTTTTTTAAATTCAGTAATCAATATAGGGTTAATGGAATATCTAAACCGTTTCATATCAGACACGAAATACTTTCTCAGGTTATTCAAGAGACAGATATAACGGGGCCGCTTGTTCAGTGTAGATGTACGGTCACACAGGGGCTACATCACTGAAGTTGCAGGAATAAATGGGTCAAGAGATGGCCTTCTCGAGTCAAGTTTCGCTCACGACCGCAGAAGTTAAGTGATAAAGAACTCTCTTTCTAGGTTGGGTGCATCAATTTGAAGACAAAATCTTGGTGTTACATTACGGCGAATGGAAAGTTACGCAAGCTCACCACAATAATATGCGAAGAATTATTTTGATTTAATGAATTCTGAATTAACTAATAAATTCATAATATGCTAAGAATAACAGCAAGCGCAAGAATTATGAATTGACGAATGTGTTCGACATATTGGAGAGTTCAGTGCCATCAATAATACTAAATAATTTACAGTAATGGTAATGATAGAGGATAATAATGCTAAATCAACTCTGCGCTGGTCAGCAGTTTCTCCCAACTTGTTCAAGTGTATAGTTTCACATAACGAACAGTTTCAAATAATGTATAGTTTCACATAACGAACAGTTTCAAATAATGTATAGTTTCACATAACGAACAGTTTCAAATAATGTATAGTTTCACATAACGAAGAGTTTCACATCACGAACAGTTTCACCTAACGAACAGTTTCACAAAACGAACCGCTTCACATAACGAACAGCTTCACACAACGAACAGTTTCACATAACGAACAGCTTCACACAACGAACAGCTTCATATATCGAACAGCTTCACATAACGAACAGCTTCACACAACGAACAGCTTCACACAACGAACAGTTTCACACAAAGAACAGCTTCACACAACGAACAGCTTTACACAACGAACAGTTTCACATAACGGACAGCTTCACATAACGAACAGCTTCACATAACGAACAGCTGCATATATCGAACAGCTTCACATAACGAACAGCTTCACACAACGAACAGCTTCACACAACGAACAGTTTCACACAAAGAACAGCTTCACACAACGAACAGCTTTACACAACGAACAGTTTCACATAACGAACAGCTTCACATAACGAACGGCTTCATATATCGAACAGCTTCACATAACGAACAGCTTCACACAACGAACAGCTTCATATATCGAACAGCTTCACATAACGAACAGCTTCACACAACGAACAGTTTCACATATCGAACAGCTTCACATAACGAACAGCTTTACACAACGAACAGTTTCACATAACGAACAGCTTCACATAACGAACAGCTTCATACATCGAATAGCTTCACATAACGAACAGCTTCACACAGCGAACAGCTTCATATATCGAACAGTTTCACATAACGAACAGCTTCACACAGCGAACAGCTTCATATATCGAACAGTTTCACATAACGAACAGCTTCACACAACGAACAGCTTCATATATCGAACAGCTTCACATAACGAACAGCTTTACACAACGAACAGTTTCACATAACGAACAGCTTCACATAACGAACAGCTTCATATATCGAACAGCTTCACATAACGAACAGCTTCACATAACGAACAGCTTCATATATCGAACAGCTTCACATAACGAACAGCTTCACACAACGAACAGCTTCACACAACGAACAGCTTTACACAACGAACAGTTTCACATAACGAACAGCTTCACATAACGAACAGCTTCATATATCGAACAGCTTCACATAACGAACAGCTTCACACAACGAACAGCTTCACACAACGAACAGTTTCACACAAAGAACAGCTTCACACAACGAACAGCTTTACACAACGGACAGTTTCACATAACGGACAGCTTCACATAACGAACAGCTTCACACAACGAACAGCTTCACATAACGAACAGCTTCACACAACGAACAGCTTCACATAACGAACAGCTTCACACAACGAACAGCTTCCCACAACGAACAGCTTCACACAACGAACAGCTTCACACAACGAACAGCTTCACGCAACGAACAGTTTCACACCACGAACAGCTTCACACAACGAACAACTTCACATAACGAACAGTTTCACATAACGAACAGCTTCACACAACAAACCGTTTCACACAACGAACAGTTTCACACAACGAACAGTTTCACATAACGAACAGCTTCACACAACGAACAGTTTCACACAACGAACAGCTTCACACAACGAACAGCTTCACACAACGAACAACTTCACACAACGAACGGTTTCACACAACGAATAGTTTCACACAACGAACAGTTTCCACAACTCACAACTCTGTTTTTACAACATATAGCGTATCTCTCACTTCGTGACATAAATAAAGCAATACCTGCTATTTATTTTGTTATGCACATAGCAAAAACGAGAGCTGTATCGAACTCGGTGATCCGAAAAATATCAGCTAAGCAATATCCCATGGTTGTGTGTATGTAATTCAAAAGACACATTCAAGATATAATTTTAAAAAAGTGCTATGCATGAAGAGTTAAGTTATGTTATGGAAGAAAGAATGTAATTGCGACTCTTCTGTACCACTTTCCAGCAGTGAGAAAACTCTGCATGCATAACCAGATAATTTTATCGGAAAGTTCTGCGTGCAACGCAATTTTAACAAAAACGAAAGGGCAAAAACCAGGCGACATATCATTTTTAAAAAACTGTATGTAAAAAATTAGAACGTTTCGGGCCTAGACCCATCTTCAGCTAAACAATCTGAAATGACAATAGTGAAAACATTAATAAACTAGATCCATCATTGACTAAAACAATCTGAAATGACAATATTGAAATATTGAAAACCTAAACTAGAGAAACTGTTGTTATCTCGACAGTGGCACACATGAGAATGAAAGAAAGTGACAGGAGGGTGGGTAAAGGTTCTAACCTACTATGTGAAGAGGGTGAGCGCTCTGCATGTCATTAAGCTGAGGCTTTAATGACATTCAGAGCGCTCACCATCTTCGCATAGTTAGTTAGAACCTTTACCCATCCTCCTGTCACTTTCTTTCATTCTCATGTGTGCCACTGTCGAGATAACAACAGTTTCTATAGTTTAGGTTTTCAATATTTCAATATTGTCATTTCAGATTGTTTTAGTCAATGATGGATCTAGTTTATTAATGTTTTCACTATTGTCATTTCAGATTGTTTAGCTGAAGATGGGTCTAGGCCCGAAACGTTCTAATTTTTTACATACATATTTTTAAAAATGATATGTCGCCTGGTCTTTGCCCTTTCAGATAATTTTAATTTGCAAGGACCTTATTTTGCACTGTATGTTTACTGTGAATTTAGGTGCTTTTGATCCGTTAAATTTATGAACCAAATTAACTTTACACGCACACCAACCTGCACACGCAGTCACGCAACTGTTTGTTGGATGCTCGACGCACCCGACGTCTGATGTTGCGTACTTGACGTCTTATGTTGCGTACTTGACGTCTTATGTTGCGTACTTGACGCCTGATGTTGCATACTTGACGTCTGATGTTGCACACTTGACTTCTAATGTTGCGTACTTGACGTCTGATGTCGCTTACTTGACGTTAGACATTACACACATCAGACGTTGCAGACCTGACGTCAGACGTTGCAGCCTGACGTCAGACGTTGCAGACCTGACGTCAGACGTTGCGCACCTGACATCAGACGTTGCACACCTGACGTCAGACGTTGCGCACCTGACGTCTGATGTTGCGCACCTGACATCTGATTTTGCGTACTTGACCTTACACATTACACACGTCAGACGTTGCAGACCTGACGTCAGAAGTTGCATACCTGATGTCAGACGTTGCGCAACTGACGTCAGACGTTGCATACTTGACGTCAGATTTTGCACACCTGACGTCAGACGTTGCATACTTGACGTCAGACGTTGCGCACCTGACGTCACACGTTGCGCACCTGACGTCACACGTTGCGCACCTGACGTCAGACGTTGCGCACCTGATGCAGACGTTGCGCACCTGACGTCAGACGTCAAGTCCCAGCTCGGCTGCCAGGAAATCGACTCACATCAGCATGCGGTTGCGCTAATCCAGTTCGGTGAAGAGTGCCGTAATTATATAGAATATATCAGTCCTTCTCCCACCGCTGCTGCGAGGACGAAGCAAACTGTCGGGATCCGAGTTAGTCCGTACCACTCTCTCTCTCTCTCTCTCTCTTCGCTCGATGTATTGAGCTGCTAAAAAATTTCAAAAGACGCAAATTATGAGAAAACGAGGGGTATTAGCATGGAGTCTATAAGGTACCGCAATGTTAGAACTTTCCCATCAATGATATGATAATATTAATATTAAAATATTATTTTAATTCCCATGAATGATATTCTTTGGTGTGTTTGAAATGTTTGTTTGGAAAAACAAACTCTGGGATTTTAAATTGTTTACGCGCTGGTTGATCTAAAGGGCTTAAGATGTTCTTTGTATAGAAGTTTTGATTCATTTCTAAATGATTCAAAAAAGAAAATATCATTGAAACGGACGTAAATTTTTTGCAGGCCTTTTGTGGATGCTGCAAAAAAATTGCAAAACGCAGCGATGTCTCGCTCTGTTTAAGAAATAATTTGTTCCACGATGCATCCGGAACTAGGGAATACACGGAGATCCCAGATTTTCTTTTCCCGCATGTTCTGATGCTTTTTTCAAGCTAGAGCCCTCCTGTGATATTCATACTTGTATTGACATCATCGTGGCTTCGCTAAACTTTTGAACGGACGAAAGTCTTTCAAAGTTTCTCAGTTTATCTTGAAGTTTTCCTCGTGGAAACCTAACTTTTGATTTAATAAGTGACATTCAATTGAACTTCCGGGTTCGGGTTAATTTAGCTAATTCCGCCTGGAAATGAAACAAAAGTAGGATAATTTTAAAAATGATCTGCAAGCGCAGGATATTGAGCGCTCAAAGTTCTTGAGCGAAACAATAATTACGAACCTTCATGCAAATTGCCGAGATATTCCAAGTTTGCACAAATTCGCCGGTTTACACTGACGCTCTCTAACTCAAGCTGTACTTTGAAACTTTAATTTATTTATCAAAAAGTACAGATGCATAGTTCCTGTGATATACAAGGGTGCTGATAATTATTAACTGACTACACCTCATACCCGTATTGCGGTCTGTCCTACTTACCTGTTGAGACATTTATTAAGCTTTATTCATGGTATTTCCAACTTACCTGACGATATTTTCTGTATTAAGCTTTCTTTTTCTCAGTTGTGTCCTGTCTCCGCCTGTCAGGACTGTAAAGAAATGACTCGTGTTTTGCTTTTGGCTTCACGGAAAAATAATTTCCCGAGTCCAGAGGAGTTCAAAGAGCTACGTTATTCATCATAGTTCACTGCAGAATTTGTTCATCAATTGAGGGTTTGCCATTGACGTCTAGTAGCTCACACGCCCCACAAGGCCAATGTTTTTCTGTAAGATCTCTAGTATATTTTTAGGTCTTACTCATGACAATGTGCACGCTTGTGGTGAACAAATGTTTAAAATAATTTGAAAATTCACGAGCATTGGAATTTTAAATGAAGAACTCTGCTTCAGTAATGTATAAAGGTGCGTAGAATTTTTTCTTCTATATTTTGTAGCTGAAATCGACATTTCAAAAATGAAAGACTTTTATGGGAGAAAGCAGGGCTTGGGATCATCTAGTGGCAATAATTTTTTTGGCGATATTGTTTTCTATCCCAAACAACAACTTCTATAACAGAGCGATGAACCCAATACCATGTGCTCGGTGCACCCAAGGATTACCTTACTCTAGAGAGGAATGTGCGGAGATGAAAGCGTCAAGTCAACTCTTTTATCCCTGCGTGACATTCGGAGTTGTTTTGATGGGTGACACCGCAGCCTTCTGATCCGTGGCGGGTCTCTGACATGGTCTTGCGAGATGGTAGCTGCTGTGGTTAGACCGTCCGTGATGGCGGAGATGGCAGTTGCTGTGGTTTGACCAGCACCCTCCATGATGGCGGAGATGGTAGCTGTTGTGGTTAGACCAGCACCCTCCATGATGGCGGAGATGGTAGCTGTTGTGGTTAGACCAGCACCCTCCATGATGGAAGAGATGGTAGCTGCTGTGGTTAGACCAGCACCCTGCGTGATGGCGGAGATGGTAGCTGCTGTGGTTAGACCAGCACCCTGCGTGATGGCGGAGATGGCAGCTGCTGTGGTTAGACCAGCACCCTCCATGATGGAGGAGATGGCAGCTGCTGTGGTTAGACCAGCACCCTCCATGATGGCGGAGATGGCAGCTGCTGTGGTTAGACCAGCACCCTCCATGATGGAGGAGATGGTAGCTGCTGTGGTTAGACCAGCACCCTCCATGATGGCGGAGATGACAGCTGCTCTAGTTAGACCAGCACCCTCCATGATGGCGGAGATGACAGCTGCTGTGGTTAGACCAGCACCCTCCATGATGGCGGAGATGACAGCTGCTGTGGTTAGACCAGCACCCTCCGTGATGGCGAAGATGGCAGATGCTGTGGTAGACCATCACCCTCGATGATGACGGAGATAGCAGCTGCTGTGGTTAGACCATTACCGTCCGTGATGACGGAGATGGCAGCTGCTGTGGTTAGACCATCACCGTCCGTGATGACGGAGATGGCAGCTGCTGTGGTTAGACCATCATCGTCCGTGATGGCGGAGATGGCAGCTGCTGTGGTTAGACCATCACCGTCCGTGATGACGGAGATGGCAGCTGCTGTGGTAGACCATCATCGTCCGTGATGGCGGAGATGACAGCTGCTGTGGTAGACCATCACCCTCCGTGATGGCGGAGATGGCAGCTGCTCTTGCGAGATGTTAGTTGCTGTGGTTAGACCGTCCGTGATGGCGGAGATGGCAGCTGCTGTGGTTAGACCGTCCGTGATGACGGAGATGGCAGTTGCTGTGGTTTGACCAGCACCCTCCATGATGGCGGAGATGGTAGCTGTTGTGGTTAGACCTGACTCCGTCATCACCGTCCGTGATGACGGAGATGGCAGCTGCTGTGGTAGACCATCATCGTCCGTGATGACGGAGATCGTAACAAATGTAATAAGCACGACGCGAGCCGCGAAAGCAAAAGAATATTATAAATGTGGTGCAGCCAGTGCAATCTGCGGGTATCAGCTGCACTAGAAAGGTTTTCCTATACCTGATTGCTGAGGCATTCTTGAAATAAAGCACGTAAGTAGAAGCACATGAATCAATCAATGCTTCGAACGATGTTCATTTAGACAGGCTTTTCGTGACTGAGGGTAATAAAGGTGCATGTGAAAAATATGTCCAGAATTTGAAGAGAAATAATTCATAACCCATTAGTCCTTAAATATCATTCCAGAAATACCTCTCAAGAAATAAATACTATTCCAGAAATAATAAATATCATTAAGGACCCATCGGTCCCTAAATAACTTTCAATAAATAATAAATATAATTCAGAACTCCCAAATATCATAAGAGAAATAATAAATATCATTCAGAACCCACCCAGAAATATCATTCGTGAAATATTGCTACCAATCTTGAAGAAGTTCAGGGAAATATCATCGGTGCTTTTTTTGAGAACCAGGTAATAATTTTCGAGCCCTTTACTGTTTAGAAAATGTTGTAGTATTCGTAAGTATGACACTGATACCATCATGGGATGGAACTCCCTAAGAATAAACACGTAAAGAAGAAAGGAGTAATTGTCTGAGCATTTTTTATTTAGGTGTACAAAATTATGCTGTATATATATTGACAGTTATATATGTACGAGGGTTAGTCAAAAAGTTCTCAGACAAATGTCATAATTTTGAACTGAACAAAGATTCACAAGTTTTTACAAGTTGAAACCTGTCCTTAGAGCTTCCTTGATAACTTGCAGCTGTCTCAGGTCAGCAAGACTATGTCAGGTCAGAATTGAGAGAGGTTGCATCTCAAAATAGTGATTTGCAACCCTTCAAATGGCAAATTTTGTGATCACAGCTAACATCGAATTTTTAACTGAACTAAATTGGAAACCTGTTAAGATCATCGAAGCTTTACAGCAGGTTTATGGAGACTCTGCACCATGTAGAGCAGTCGTTTATGATTGAATTAAACGCTTTATAGAGAGAAGAGTCCAACTTGGTGACGACCCACGAGGAGGAAGACCCACCACAGCAACAAATGAAGTAAACATCTCTCTTGTACAGAACCTAGTGGAACAAGCCCCCAATTTTATTAGAAAGGCATTTACAGGTGGAAACATAGATTACAAAAGTGTATAGACAACAATGGAGCTTATGTAAAAAATAAAAGTAATGAGTTGCTAAATAAATACATTATGGCATTTGTCTGAGAACTTTTTGACTACCCCTCGTATATTTACAGCATATGTTTATGTGTATATATAGATTTAGAGTTCTATTTATCAACGGATGTGCTTCATTCCAATGTAGAACAACAAAAAGAAAAAAATAAGACATAAATGTAAGTTACGGTTATAATGTTACATCACAGGTGATGTGAAGAGAAGATTGTCGTATAAAAAGAGTGATGCACCTGTTAACTGGCCGATGTGATGAATAGAAGCTAACCCGCCTGTTTCTGTGTGTGATGATCAATGATGTGAGTGTTGCTGCCACTCATTCTCATCAGACCTTTTTTTCTTTGGAGAGTTGCAGCGATATTAATGATCACCAATATTAATACTACTGTTGTCAATGTTAATAGTGCCCCTGACTATCTCATTTATTCTGTTTTATTTCTGCTTTATTCAATCAATAACTCGTTGATGAAGGCTCATGAAAAATTGTAACGAGACACTGACCAGTTTTGCGAGAAATTTATATTATTTCAAAGTGTAGAAGCCTTTACGGAATGCATTTGCAAGCATACGTTCTCTTAAGAATGCGGATTTAATCCGACTCACCCCTCGCACCAATTGAACGGAAATGAATTAATTCCATTTCTCTTCTTTTAAAAGTGGCTGTCGTGAGAGGAGACATATGGATGCCATATTTATTGTTTTCAGATAATCATTGTTATAGTTCATTTACGCCTTAAAAGACCAGTAAATTGTTGATCATATTTATTGAAACCCTGTAAACTATAAAATTTCAAAAAACTGTCTGTGAAAAGCAAGGGTTCGGTGTTAGTAACATAATATTCAGGTAATCACGTATTCATTTCATAGTTTGATTGATTTAAGTGGAAGCCACTGCTTAGAATTGATGTTACTTAGAAAATAAAACCGTGAAAACTTAGAGAACGCATTTAGGTTTAATGTTAGGACCATTTGCTTGGAAATGAGCTTTGATGTGGGATCTAGGTGCACCAATGTACTTACTATGCGAGATCATTCATCTTCAATTTTATTGAGGTGAACTTTATAAATTGTGGTGGGTTGAAAAAATAAACGGTTGCTGGAAGATTATTTTTTATTTTTTATTTTTTTCCATGTTTCACGGTTAGACGTTCATGCTAATTGTCGGACTGGCAACGGGTTCAAACTTGTCTCCTTTACTTTCGCTGCAATTTGAAACAAATATTCTCTAACTCCCAAGTGACTCGCAGTTATACCCTTCAGTTATCAAAAACTGTTCCTGAACTCTCAAGTGACTCGCGGTTAAATTTTCAAGTTATCAAAAACTGTTCCTGAACCGATAAAGGACTAGCAGTTTTACCTTTCAGCTATCAAAGGTTTTTAAACGATACGGAGCGGAAACAAATAAACTGTAGCTGATGCAACTATCGCGATAGTGATAAAACTCCGTACGTAAGACAACAGAAGCACCAATCCTTCTTGCTAATGCGTAGACACTCCTAAGACCCTTTACATAATTAGACACTCCTAAGACCCTTTACATAATTAGACACTCCTAAGACCCTTTACATAATTAGACACTCCTAAGACCCTTTACATAATTAGACACTCCTAAGACCCTTTACATAATTAGACACTCCTAAGACCCTTTACATAATTAGACACTCCTAAGACCCTTTACATAATTAGACACTCCTAAGACCCTTTACATAATTAGACACTCCTAAGACCCTTTACATAATTAGACACTCCTAAGACCCTTTACATAATTAGACACTCCTAAGACCCTTTACATAATTAGACACTCCTAAGACCCTTTACATAATTAGACACTCCTAAGACCCTTTACATAATTAGACACTCCTAAGACCCTTTACATAATTAGACACTCCTAAGACCCTTTACATAATTAGACACTCCTAAGACCCTTTACATAATTAGACACTCCTAAGACCCTTTACATAATTAGACACTCCTAAGACCCTTTACATAATTAGACACTCCTAAGACCCTTTACATAATTAGACACTCCTAAGACCCTTTACATAATTAGACACTCCTAAGACCCTTTACATAATTAGACACTCCTAAGACCCTTTACATAATTAGACACTCCTAAGACCCTTTACAAAATCTCTTTCAAAATCTGTTGAGGTGAACAAGATAATTTTAATATAACTTCGTATTTTAACGAACTGCTGTTCTTAAAATTTTTGTCGAGGATTTCCTCAGTTTATTTCTAGAAAAAATACATGTCCCTCACTGTTACCGTGAGCTCACCTATGCAGACAGTGTTCGTAGAACTTACATGTTCACACTTACATGTTCATTGGTTATTTTAATGGGGAATTGAAAATTGATGTCTAGGCATCTTTCGCACATGGGCTTATATTTCTGTGGATGCTGCGCAGTCTTGTAAGAATAACTGTTAGATTTCCCCTTTTTTAATATATAAAAGCGGAAGCGGGTGTCGAGTCAGCCTGATTATTTTTATTTGTGATCACTGCGTGCAGTTTGTGTTAGCAGCACTGAAATGTAGGAGTTTGTCAGACACAGGCAAATGTCAGAATGTCCGATAGGGAGAACCGGAGCTACGCTATCCTATCAGTCACAAACTGCGGTTGTAGAATTTTAACTTCTAAAAATTTGACTGTGCTCTGTAAAATGCTATGTATTCAATTTTCCATAAAGCAGGTAATGAGCAACGCCGTTGAATTTCAAGATCACGTTTCATTTTCAGTCACAAAACAAATTCAAACGCAGACCTCAATGCTGTATAATTATCCGCTCATTAACTCGTTCAAGTGCAGTAATTTATAGATGTGCCTGCTCATTTACATATATTTGCGTGAGTGTGTGTGTGTGATGGTGAATGCATACGAATTTATTCCTAGTTGTAAGATAATCATGTGTTGGGTTTTATGGAAATATGAAAATTTGTTTTACATCTTTAAAATTTTAAGCTTAGATTGTCTTTCATTTTAGACCCCGAAGATGGAAGTTCGAATTAGAAAAAGTTTACCTGACAAATTTATACTTTGGTCCCTGTTTTACAGTAAGTCAGATTTTGCAGGAAGCAATCACTTAAGGGGGCCCTCCCGTCAGAATTGAATTTTGATCCGATTGGTCTGAAATTTGGCCACTATATGTATTTTTGCAAGAGAAACATATTTTATGCGAGAAACTTTTTGATTTAGGCCTTATTTTTTTCTTTTTTAAAAAACTAGTTTTTTGGTTCATTTTTGGGATGTTTTCAAAAGAATAGAAGTCAATGAATTTTTATGCTAGAACAAATACAAAGACAGTTTTGAAATCCTCGTAACATTGCAAACAAACTGACATTCCTGAATTTTCTATTTGAATTTTTTTTATATATACGCGATATTTGATCAACACCTAAAATATACCGAATTTTGAGGTTTTGAACTAGCAGAAAATAAGACAACGTACAAATTGGGAAATCAAGAAATGTCAGTTTGTTAGAATTGTTCCAAGGATTCTAAAACTGTCTTTGTTTTCTTCCTAGCATAAAAACTCAATGACTTCTATTCTTTTGAATTTTGAAAATAAGTGACTTTACAGTATAGGCCAAAAACAATATTTTTTGTTGAAGTGTAATATAATGGAAAATTTAGGTAAATGAATGCTGTTTTCATTTTTATTTAGATAATCTCTATGCATAACATCATATTCACACTGTGAATTGTTATTTACAAAAACAAAGAAAATTAAAAATTTTTTTACTTATTTCATAAAATTATGAAATTTCTTGTTTTCAGTCTGATTCTTATGAACTTTGACTGTTATATGTAACTTTTGAAAATAAACACAATTTTTTCCATACGTTTTTTGATTCAGGCCTTAGTTTTTGGAAAAATTTGACATATTGGTTTTTAGTCCACTGGTATTGATATTTCAAAAGAATAGAACTCATTGAGTTTTTATGCTAGAACAAAAACAAAGACAGTTTTAGAATCCTTGAAATATATCTAACATTGGTACATTCGCAAATTTTTCATTTCTTCTTTTGTTTTCTTTTTATATGGGGTCGAAATGGGGTCGAAAATTTAAGATTTTGGTTGCCTTACCCACACCCCCCCCCCCTGAGGGATGCGTCAAACAATAGATAGATAACAATAGATAGAACAAACAATAGATAGAAAAATAGATCCTCCCCCTGGGGGGGGGGGGATCTATTGTTCGTAGCACCATAAAATATTAGGACCGAATAGTCCACCACCTAAGGGTCTTTTTCTAACAAAAACATGAAAAATGACCATCGGAGAGAAGGGGGGCCTCGGGAGGGCCCTCTTAATTACATTCTAGGATTTTGAATGAGGGCGCAAAAACGTTCACGATCGTGAATCAGAACATTATAATATATGATAATCATAATGGATAGATAATCAATGGGTTCATTCTAGTTACGTAGAAATATGGACCAAAGATTTTGCTCGATATTCGAGTCGTTCGGCTAACACAAATAGGGTATCGGCAGTAATGTGATTTTCGTCGCAATTATAAGTTATATCTATTACTCTATCGAAAGGAAATATTATAACAGTTGAGTTGTAATTCATAGCAAAGGTTATCGCAATTCTTAAATGTGACAAACCCTCTGATCAGTTCGTAAAAAAAACTGTTGCGTAACATTTTCTAGAAGTAAGAAACAATGAAATTATCAAAAACTGTATGAACCTTTAAGTGACTCACAGTTAAGCCCTTAGGTTATTAAAAACTGTTCTTTAACCTTTAAGTAACTCACAGTTAAACCCTTTGCTTATCAAAAACTGTCACTGAACTTTCAAGTGTCTCAAAGTTAAACCCTTTGCTTATCAAAAACTGTCACTGAACTTTCAAGTGTCTCACAGTTAAACCCTTTGCCTATCAAAAACTGTCACTGAACTTTCAAGTCTCACAGTTAAACCCTTTGCTTATCAAAGACTGTCACTGAACTTTCAAGTGTCTCACAGTTAAACTCATTGGTTATCAGGAACTGTTCCTGGCCACAGGTGACATCATCAAAATTTCCAGCACTAATTTCGTGAAGTTTTAGTCCGGCTTGGAGACGCCGCTGGTGTGGGGGCGCAGCGTTCGTATCACGGTGCGAGGAAGCGGCTCGCAGCCCTCGCTACTTTACGACTCAATAAATTAGCTGCCCTGGTCCGCGTTCCGGAATAGAAGCCTCTTCGAATCACCCTCGCCATAGTATTCCACTGCGTCAGAATGAGCTTCCAGCCTACGTTTCATTTTAATTTCTGTGTTTTCACAAATTCTATACAAAGAACAAGAAGGATGGGATATTTTGCATGAGTTTACGTTTTTCATTCTACGTTTTTCGGCCGTTTCATTTTATTTCGGTGTTTCCATGAATTAGCCATCAAGGACAGGAAAGATGTTAGATTTTACATGAGGTGAAAAAATCTTTAAGCGATTTGGCTAAAATTAAATGAATTCGGAAACATTAACGTCTTTTTCCATAGCAAGTTAACGATATTCGCTCAGGATTAAAATGTACGAGTGCAAAATTTTTATAAAATAAATAACAGAGCGATTCATGATGATTTATCATATTTAGAAATCAATCGATGAATTGGCGATTTGCTAGTTCTGCGTATCAATTGAACAAGCATTTATATTAATTATAATTATAACTATAATTAATCAAGCATTTATAATTTAGAAATTAAAAACAAGTAATGGAAAGCATTTATAATCATTTTGATCGAGCGATATCTCACTATATTTCATTTTAATTCTCGTTGATATGATCACAGACATGGAAGACAATTCCTTTTTGAATGCGCTTAAAAAAATTGTCCTCGGCAAATGATCGAGACAGAACCAAAATTTCGTGGTAGTTTGCTCCAGTGTTTGGACCAATGCTAAAATAGGTTATGAGCAAAATTACTGAGTCTGAACATGAGGTCCAATTAGCTCAATTGGAGCAGTTGTCCAATTGAGGTCTAATCCAACATGTCACTGAGGCTTAACCTAGGCTAAAAATAGTTCTAAGCGTATCACTGAGGTTAGACCTATGTTAAATTGCTTATGAGCTTATTTATGATGCTGAACAGATACTAAAATGGGTTCAAAACATGTCCCTGAGATTAACATGCGTGTAAGTATTGAACATATCTCGGGGGAATATATCACCAATGATAAAATTGGCTTTGAGCGGATGACAGACGTGATAGTCAAAGTTCATCGAGGTTTTAAGTGTTCTTCAGAGAGATGCGTCGCTCTGTACATCAACTCGTGTTGTAAACGTATATGTAGCTCCAGGCTAGAGTGTTGGGGTGCAAGAAAGATTAATTACGAGCCACCTGCGTGTGACCCTCTGAGTGTTGCGTCTAAAGTTTTGTATGCCCAACAAATCTTAGATAGAATGAGAGTCACCTGACGCACTTTCTGCGGCAATTCTATCGCTCGTTTGGATTTTGCGATTGGATGTTTCGTTGCTCATGATAAAAAAAATGCTGAACAGCTGAGGATGACTTTCGCGAGAAAAAAAAATCGGAAGTGGATTATTGTGGGAGGAAATCAGATGGGGCATACGTGTCATTGACATCACAAATATGAATAGAAAAGTAGAATTAAAAAATCATTTGCGATTCCGCATTCGAAAACTGTTTGTCTACTTTCTCATTTTGTAAATCATTTTGGGAATCGAGCATCACTTAACTCGAAGCATTCCAGCGTTTAGTACTAACCAAAAATGGAAGTACTGATGAATTTTACGATAGTTTATTAACATTAATTAAGATTTCACTATTGAATTAGTAGTTACGGGGGCTTACAGAGAGTGAGGAGGATCGCTTACTTACTGTTTAATAATTAAATGAAATGAATTGGTAACCAGTATGGAAGATTTAGCGTGCCGACATGCGGCTGCATGAAGCAAATGAAAAAAGCCGTACCGCTGTAACTTCGAAGACGATATTCTTATCGTGAATTTTCTACGTGTTGTAAAAACTTATCACGTAAAATTAACGTAAAACAACACCGGATTGGACGACCGGTTTATGCGTAAGAGACAGATGTAGTTATTTTGCTATGTTTTCTCAATGTACATGAGAATCTATAATGATGTCATAATGGTAACTAGCGCTTAAGTGGAGGTCAACTAATGCTGAAAAATGACAAAGGTGCCATTTGCTACAAGACATCAACGGGACCAGCATTCAAGGTCCAGTTGAATTAATTCGAACAAATAACACATCCTATCACTGAAAGTAAATCCCTGAAGATGCAGTTTTGACTCATGATTCTAAGGAGAAAATACTCTAAAGGTTCACAGCTGACGTTGCGTGGGCGTCGCGATGATAGCAAGGATAATTTTTTGTGTGAAATTTGGCCGAGTGAGAAGTAAGGAATAGTGATGATTATATCCGGCCATGGTTGAAAGTAGTTTGATAAGTTGGGCGTGGTTAACCGTGTTTTTTTAAAGAGTTGGTAAAGTTTTTGAGCCCCTCTGTTTGCCGCAAAAACGCACCGGTTTTGTTAACAGTAAGGTCTAACTTGAAGAAATTGAGACTGTGAAATAGATATCTACAAACTGTATACTTTCAAAGTTTTGAAAAAAGGCGTTTTCATCATTCAGGTCAAGTGTAAGAATTCTGAAGCTTGATCATGTATAACACTAACAAAAGCGATATAAGTTTCTTTAATTGCTCGTAAAACTTTTCGAAATATTCATCTACATCATAAACCAGAATTTACACGACCGGGCGTGAGTTAGAAAATTAGCAACATAATTCAGAGGAAAATTCTAGAAATGAAGTAAGAGAAGGGTGTCTTGCTCTTTATTAACTAAAGACGTCATTGTTTTCAATAGAATCACTTTTGGGCAGAGACTCGTTTGATTTTTATTGACTTGTATTATTTATGAGCCTCAGACAGTGGCATTACGCGATTGATTCTACAGGAACAAAAGCATTATTTTCCCCACCTAGAGTAAGAATGAACACCGCGCTTCCGGAAATGCCTCGAGAATGCGCTCGGGATATTTTCATTTTCGGTATTATCGTTTTCTCCCGGAAACTTTGGTTAAAAGAACTTAGAATGTTTTTCAGCTTTCCTGTTGCTATTTGAGTGTTTTGATGCAATAGAATTGACAGGGCGATTTTTTCGAAATCTTATGCGCAATATGAAAAGAAGAACCAATGCGTCTAATAGGGAACATTCTTTGGTGCCGGTATAGTTTGATATCTACCGTCGGTTTTAATATCTACAAACCTTTTTATCCTATGTATTTCTCATTTTGATTTTTTTCAATAGTAATGGTAAAGTATCTATGATATGATGTTGTATATAGTGTATAAGATTGAAATTATATTTCCTAAAAACATATCAAAAAGAAAATAACACCATGCTTGCAAATGATTTTTACAAACTAATTGCCAGTGAAAATTCAGTTGTCTCTTATTTAAGAGAGCACAATCTTCTTGACAACGTTGAAACTGTGCCTCCTTGTCATTAATGCGGATCTATAATGCAGCAAAAAAGCAAGAGGAACCACAAAAGAGAAATGAAGCATTTTCTGAGATGTCTAAGAAAAGGATCCCAAACATATCGCTTAGTTCGAGATGGAAACAAGTTTTTTCACTATACGGATTTGAATGGATTCCTTTTGTAACGAATGTTTTGCAATTAATGTTTCATTTGTTCCTAACTAAATAATCTTGATTTTAATAGTTGATTTCAATTATCGGGAGGTTTCATACTATATACACCAGAAAATCCACGTTGGATATCATACTATACCAGAAAACCAACGGTTGATATCGATACCGGCACCCACTCTTTTAATAGCAAACGCTTCGGAACCTTCGATCTCATCCTCAGGGTTGTAAAATATAAAAAAACGATATTCAACAAAATACAAAAATCATAAGAAAATAATGTCACAATACTTACATGGAAAAATAGTTATGCCTAATCATTGTCAACTGAATTTTTAAATATTCGAAGCCATACGAACACATGCACATTATTCTAGCAATCAGACAAACACGCAATAGCATCTACACGAAGAAACAGAACTACACACATACACGTTCGAACACCCTTCAATTTACACAGTTGGGGTTATATTCAATTTCTTTGTACTTTGGTCATAATTTAATCGAGGTCTATGGGTAAAAATAAACATGGATTCCAAAGCTCTGAGGTCAAATTCATCTGTAGCTATGCAAAGCGTGAAAAAATATGAACTTTTAAACAGGTGGTTTGAACTATGGAAATGATCTCTGATAGCTGACCCGACTGGGAGGGAGACGAGTATGAACGGCCGGTTCTATGGGAGATACCTGAGTGTAGGCTGTGACGAACAAATTGCTGGAGTGTGGTACTTCCAAAATAGGACTGCAGGCACACTTATATAAGTATACACTACCACTTCTCAGGTACTCTTCTAAACGCTATTTTCTATTAAAAAATAAACCTATTTTAAAACTATTTCAATAAAACGGTAGCACGTCAATGAAACCAAAATGAGAATGTATCAAGGATAGAAGCTCCTTTCTCATCTCCTCGTACAGAGAGCCCACGAAAGGAAGCTCGACGAACACCTTTTTCTTTGGTGCCGTCAGGATTGTAGAAGGAGGTGAAAGTTTGTCGTCTGAAAACCAAGATTGTTGACAAAAGATCCAGGGAATTTATTTTGCACGAGTAACTCTGTGGTATATTAAACTTCGTCATGAAATATTTTATATGAACTTGAGTTACGATATGCTCTTTGCAGTAAAGTGGTGACTCTGGTATTTTCACCCTTATAAATGCAACCGAAGAAATTGGTACTTAATTCTGTATATGCAGGTGCCCTGTAAACAGAAGAGGTGAATTCTGAATTGGTTTTCTTCACGAGAACATCTAAAACTGGTATTTGACCAATCTGTTCAGTTAAATATCCCAGCTACACACTCATTTTACTTTACTTTATTTGATGTGCTACAGTTTTATGGAAATAATTTTAAAATAAATTTTATTTTTTAATAGGAAAGGGCGTTTGGAAGAGTACCTGAGAAATGGTTGTGCCTAATTGTATAAATTTGATTGCTGCCTGCAGTCCTATGTTGGGAGTACCACACTCCAGCAATTTGTTCGTCACAGCCAACATTCCGATATCTCCCATAGAACCGGCCTTAAATACTCATCTCCCTCCCAGTCAGCTATCAGTGATCATTGTCCTAATTCAAACCATCCTTCAATTATCGTTTTTTTCTTTGTTTTACAGCACTGAATATGGAATCAGAGAGTCCAAAACGTTTGCTATTAAAACTAAAAAGAATGTTCCCTATCACATCTGTTCTTATTTTCATAGTGTTTTGGTTCAGCTGACACTTCGAAGACCTGGTCCTAATTTTGAACTTTTTCGCATGCTTAGCTAATGATATCAAACAGTTCATGTAATTTGCAGATGAAATCATTCATTATTCCTATACTGAGATATTCATCCTTGTTTTTCCGTTTCTTTTGGCCTTCATGTTTTTACTATTCTGGTTCTTTCGCTTTTCCTGTCATTTTTCAGAATTTGTCCCAACGTTAATTAATTGCTATCCACTAGCCATTTCCGTTCAATAATAATGTTCCCAATCCCTTGCGCGCAATTTTCATGCAGTTTAATGCAAGATAAAATCCTCACTTCTCGCGTATATCGAAATGAAAAAAACGGAGATGCTGAGCTTACTCATAGTCGGTTACTCAGCTACTCATGGTCGGTTACTCAACTTACTCATAGTCAGTTACTCAGCTTACTCATAGTCGGTTACTCAGCTTACTCATGGTCGGTTACTCAGCTTATCCATAGTCGGTTACTCAGCTTACTCATAGTCGGTTACTCAGCTTCCTCATAGTCGGCTACTCAGCTTACTCATGGTCGGTTACTCAGCTTACTCATAGTCGGTTACGCAGCGTACTCATAGTCGGTTACTTAGTTCAGTAAACCATAGTCGGTTATTCAGCTTACTCATAGTCGGTTACTCAGCTTTGGTTCAAAGGCGATTCTATCCAAGTGATTGCGTTAATTCTCATACGAAAACATTGATATTTTACTAGAGTTACAAGTGTATAAGTTTTATATGTATTTAAATTCTGGAATAAGTACACGAATGCATGAATCTACATATATATGTACATACTTAGTGCATTTTTACATACTGCATGAACTATAAATATTCGTGCACGAATATGGTGTAAACATGCATGGATCATTTATATGAGCACTGTGTGCACGTTACGAGTGTGTGACGGACGCGTACACATGCATAGATAGATAGCTACAAGCATAATAATATGTAGGTAAGCTTTTTATATACTTATAAAAAAATGCATGAATAATTATACTGGGCATGCTGTTCTAATCGCCAAGTTGTAGTTCAGCAGCCAAAGCTCAACACAAATTACTACGTAAAAAGCTTAACTAGCAGGTCAATGGTGAAATAACAGTTTTTCCAGAATTGAAATATTTTAAAATTTTATAAATTCTTCATCAAAGTTGATGATGTATGCTAAAAGAATTCTTACGTAGGAATTTTACATTTAGATTTACCAACAGTTTAAGAATATGTCGAGTTTTGGCTTTAGAGTTGGGACTCCAATACCGCCGCCTCGCGTCTTGTTGGCAGCTGTTGAATAAACAAATTTCTTGGACGTCAAGTCTACGGTCATTGCTCTGCCTGCTTCAGATGCACTGCATCGTGTGTTTGTGTGTGTGTGTTCGGGTCGTGTGTGTATTATTGCGGCGTTCGGCTCCATGATAACAATTCGGTGAGGATGACGTATTATTGTTACATTTGGCTCCATGATAACAATTCGGTGAGGATGATGTATTATTGTTACATTTGGCTCCATGATAACAATTCGGCGAGGATGACGTATTATTGTTTCATTCGGCTCCATGATAACAATTCGGTGAGGATGACGTATTATTGTTACATTTGGCTCCATGATAACAATTCGGTGAGGATGACGTATTATTGTTACATTTGGCTCCATGATAACAATTCGGTGAGGATGATGTATTATTGTTACATTTGGCTCCATGATAACAATTCGGCGAGGATGACGTATTATTGTTTCATTCGGCTCCATGATAACAATTCGGTGAGGATGACGTATTATTGTTACATTTGGCTCCATGATAACAATTCGGTGAGGATGACGTATTATTGTTACATTTGGCTCCATGATAACAATTCGGTGAGGATGACGTATAATTGTTACATTTGGCTCCATGATAACAATTCGGCGAGGATGACGTATTATTGTTTCATTCGGCTCCATGATAACAATTCGGTGAGGATGACGTATTATTGTTACATTTGGCTCCATGATAACAATTCGGTGAGGATGATGTATTATTGTTACATTTGGCTCCATGATAACAATTCGGTGAGGATGACGTATTATTGTTACATTTGGCTCCATGATAACAATTCGGTGAGGATGACGTATTATTGTTACATTTGGTTCCATGATAACAATTTGGTGAGGATGACGTATTATTGTTAAATTTGGCTCCATGATAACAATTCGGTGAGGATGACGTATTATTGTTTCATTCGGCTCCATGATAACAATTCGGTGAGGATGACGTATAATTGTTACATTTGGCTCCATGATAACAATTCGGTGAGGATGACGTATTATTGTTACATTTGGCTCCATGATAACAATTCGGTGAGGATGACGTATAATTGTTACATTTGGCTCCATGATAACAATTCGGTGAGGATGACGTATTATTGTTTCATTCGGCTCCATGATAACAATTCGGTGAGGATGACGTATAATTGTTACATTTGGCTCCATGATAACAATTCGGTGAGGATGACGTATAGTTGTTACATTTGGCTCCATGATAACAATTCGGTGAGGATGATGTATTATTGTTACATTTGGCTCCATGATAACAATTCGGTGAGGATGACGTATTATTGTTTCATTCGGCTCCATGATAACAATTCGGTGAGGATGACGTATAATTGTTACATTTGGCTCCATGATAACAATTCGGTGAGGATGACGTATAATTGTTACATTTGGCTCCATGATAACAATTCGGTGAGGATGACGTATTATTGTTTCATTCGGCTCCATGATAACAATTCGGTGAGGATGACGTATTATTATTACATTTGGCTCCATGATAACAATTCGGTGAGGATGACGTATAATTGTTACATTTGGCTCCATGATAACAATTCGGTGAGGATGACGTATAATTGTTACATTTGGCTCCATGATAACAATTCGGTGAGGATGACGTATTATTGTTACATTTGGCTCCATGATAACAATTCGGTGAGGATGACGTATTATTGTTACATTTGGCTCCATGATAACAATTCGGTGAGGATGACGTATAATTGTTACATTTGGCTCCATGATAACAATTCGGTGAGGATGATGTATTATTGTTACATTTGGCCCCATGATAACAATTCGGTGAGGATGACGTATAATTGTTACATTTGGCTCCATGATAACAATTCGGTGAGGATGACGTATTATTGTTACATTCGGCTCCATGATAACTATTCGATAAAATGAAGAAGTCAAAGGTCTGCATCCATTCTATAATTTGAGCCATATTACAATATAATTTCGCTATTCTATAATATTATTTTGAACTTAGAGTGTTAAGGAATAGAATACAAGGAAGCAGAATGAGTTGTGAGAACAGGAACAAGCCACGGCCACGGTGCAGGAAACAAGGTAGGGTCATTTTCTATGACGAAAAATACACTTCTTCTTGTTCGGCTAGTCAATAAAAAGGCTTTATTTCAAACAAATTTTATGACGTCACCAAAACGCGATGTCAATAGGCCAATAGTGGAGACGGATTTGGGGGTAACAGTGCTACCAGAAGCAATTTGAGCACTGCCATTGGTTCGTCGCCTTGACGTCAGCAAACCCATGGCCCACAGCCGAACAAAAAAAGGCTGGTTTGACCTTACCTTGTTTCCTCTACCTTGGCCATGGCTCATTTTTAGGTTGTTGCCCAAGTCCCAAACCGTTGAAATCCAGTCACGCACAGACATCAATGTAGGAGTAGAGTAGAAGGGCTGTCCTCTAAGGCTTTCTTGGGTATTATTTACAGTATTTATAAGATTTGAGGCGTCGTGTCTAAATTGAAATATCAAAGAGAATAGATATTAATATTATCTTGCTCATTTAAACAGGGGCATTTTATTTATGGGGCCTAAAAAAGAATACTTAATAACTCCTTTATTATTGAATGGATAATAAAAAACAGAGTATTTAAGATATCCTGAAATATATCAGCTTTATTGGATATGATTGTAACCAAGATACACACTTTCACAGTGCCTGAGGTACAACCGTATTCGGCAGGATATGGACAACACGGGGGTAACACGGTAATTATATTGGTGACTGTTAGGTACACGGAACACGGACCATTACACTGGGCCCTCGGTGACTACTATGAGCACTGTTCGTTACTCGTATATTACGTAATGATTAAAACACACAGCACTAATACGTGATGGTTGAAATACAATACTATTCGAGAAGTACGTAATGATTGAAACACAATCCTATGTGAGAATAGTACAAATATGTGGTGATTGAAGTACAATCCTATTCGAGAATGACCTAACTTGAAACTTAATCCTATGCGAGAATAGCACAAATATGTGATGATTGAAGCACAATCCTATTCGGGAATGACGTAATGATTGAAACACAATCCTATGCGAGAATAGTACTAATACGTGATGATTGAAATACAATCCTATTCGAAAATGACATAAATTACGTAATGATTGAAATACAATCCTATGCGAGAATAGCACAAATACGTGATGATTGAAGCACAATCCTATTCGGGAATGACGTAATGATTGAAACACAATCCTATGCGAGAATAGTACTAATACGTGATGATTGAAATACAATCCTATTCGAAAATGACATAAATTACGTAATGATTGAAACACAATCCTATGCGAGAATAGCACTAATACGTGACGATTGAAATACAATACTATGCGAGAATTACGTAATGAATGAAACAAGCACCAATAGCGGGTAACGTCCGCGAGGACGCTACTTACGAACGCAGCGGCGAGACGTGATGATTGGTGCTACTTCGTGCGACTGTTACGAACAGGTCAGCTGGTGCTAGCGGGGCGCCGAGACGAGGCTAGTCAGCTGGGTCGGTCCCAGCCGCCACGCGGTTCACCGTTGTAGCTGGTAAGTAGCTACGGCGAGGCTAGCCGGCCGGAGCGGGCGAGAGATGTCGTAGAGCGGCTTGGCCGACGACGCCGGCGCGGGGCGTTGCAACGTGACTTTTTTTTAAGGCTTTGAAACACCTTGAAGCGTCAAGACGCTACTAGGTTTAAGACCGTGCAACACCTTGGGGCGTCGATAGGCAGGGCCGGTCTCCGGAGCTTGGTGAAGGTACGCGAGAGATAAAGTCGATCTCGCAAGCTAGATGCAGGAACACGAGGCTGGTGCTGGAGACGTGACTTGAACGAGGACGAGGGCTTGAGTGAGTGCGAGCCTTGTTGGGGTCGCCTTATGTAGGCCTCGAGTGCAAGCCTTGAGTCCGGGCGTGAGTCCTGATTGGTCGCGAGTTTGTGGGCCTGTGGTGCTGGAGGCAGGAAGCCGTTGTAGCTTACGGGCACCTTTTCTCATAGTCGCGAGGCGGCTTCTCTCAGGTCCCGTGTTTGGTTGACTAGGCGCTTCGGGTCCGGAGGTGCTCTGGAACGGATGCGGTTGTAGTCTGGAGGCAGCTTTTCTCAGGTATTGTGGAGGTCCGCGGCTTGCCGCTGGGATCACCACACCATCTTCACTTTGGGATATCATTTTCTCTGTTACCTATCATCACTTAATTTTTTTTTGACACTTCAAAGGAAGAGTTAACCGAGAAAAACTAACAAATCTACACCAGCTCAAGGCATCCATCGAGGAAGAAATACAGAGAATTGGACCTGATCTCACCAGCGCAGTCATGAAAAGCCTGCGTAATCGGGCCGGTTTTTGTCTGCACCCATGAGGCGGCACATGAAGAATATTTTGCTAAAAAAGTAATCAGAATAAAACTACTATTTTTCATTATTTCATAAAAACTTTGTTCTACAAATCCTTTCAACAATATAAAAGTTAATCAAAATTCTTTTAGGCTCCATATTTTAAATTCACCCTTAAAACAACCTGTATAGTCAATCTCCATCAATATTAGTCTCTCAATGTAGGATCTTTATGATTTGTCTATCAATATAGGACTTAATAATGTGTCTATCATTATTTGACAACAATAATTTGTTTATCAACGCCCTCTATAATTTGTCTATCAATATAGGACCTCTATGCTAAGAAATATTCAAACTCAATTGGTTGTATAACATTTCACATATGAATTTTTCGAAAATAAACGCTTTTTATTTCTTTCTTTTTTCTAATTGAGTCGAAGAACATCTGGTGTTCCTACAAACATTGACTAGAGACCATTAACACTTCTATCTCTTGGATAAGAAAATAATCAGGTATAAGCCCTGAAGGAATCCACTGTAGGGACACACTGAATGCAAAGCTGCAACACACTCACTGCAAAGCTGCAACACACTCAGTGCAAAGCTGCATCACACTCAATGCAAAGCTGCAACACACTCAGTGCAAAGCTGCAACACACTCAGTGCAAAGCTGCAACACACTCAGTGCAAAGCTGCAACACACTCAGTGCAAAGCTGCAACACACTCAGTGCAAAGCTGCAACACACTCAGTGCAAAGCTGCAACACACTCAGTGCAAAGCTGCAACACACTCAGTGCAAAGCTGCAACACACTCAGTGCAAAGCTGCAACACACTCAGTGCAAAGCTGCAACACACTCAATGCAAAGCTGCAACACATTCAGTGCAAAGCTGCAACACACTCAGTGCAAAGCTGCAACACACTCAGTGCAAAGCTGCAACACACTCAGTGCAAAGCTGCAACACACTCAATGCAAAGCTGCAACACATTCAGTGCAAAGCTGCAACACACTCAGTGCAAAGCTGCAACACACTCAGTGCAAAGCTGCAACACACTCAGTGCAAAGCTGCAACACACTCAGTGCAAAGCTGCAACACACTCAGTGCAAAGCTGCAACACACTCAATGCAAAGCTGCAACACACTCAGTGCAAAGCTGCAACACACTCAGTGCAAAGCTGCAACACATTCAGTGCAAAGCTGCAACACACTCATTGCAAAGCTGCAACACACTCAGTGCAAAGCTGCAACACACTCAGTGCAATGCTGCAACACACTCAGTGCAAAGCTGCAACACACTCAGTGCAAGGCTGCAACACACTCAGTGCAAATCTGCAACACACTCAGTGCAAAGCTGCAACACACTCAGTGCAAAGCTGCAACACACTCAGTGCAAAGCTGCAACACACTCAGTGCAAAGCTGCAACACACTCAGTGCAAAGCTGCAACACACTCAGTGCAAAGCTGCAACACACTCAGTGCAAAGCTGCAACACACTCAATGCAAAGCTGCAACACACTCAGTGCAAAGCTGCAACACACTCAGTGCAAAGCTGCAACACACTCAGTGCAAAGCTGCAACACACTCAATGCAAAGCTGCAACACACTCAGTGCAAAGCTGCAACACACTCAGTGCAAAGCTGCAACACACTCAGTGCAAAGCTGCAACACACTCAGTGCAAAGCTGCAACATACTCAATGCAAAGCTGCAACACAATCAGTGCAAAGCTGTAACACACTCAGTGCAAAGCTGCAACACATTCAGTGCAAAGCTGCAACACACTCAGTGCAAAGCTGCAACACACTCAGTGCAAAGCTGCAACACACTCAATGCAAAGCTGCAACACACTCAGTGCAAAGCTGCAACACACTCAGTGCAAAGCTGCAACACATTCAGTCGTTCATCTTCATCCACAATCACAAATACGATCGACATAACGTTTAAAAGCGCGTGTTTCACGCTAGTATTTCCAAAATCTGAATGTCTTTTTCGCATACTCAGTTGAAAATGTTTATCACGTGAAGTCTTTCATCAAACTGTTGCGCGTCAATTCCTTTTGCGTGTTCTGTGGATTTTTTTATTGGGTTTTAATGCGGAATGAAGTAAGCCTGATTGATCACCACCTTGATTTGCCTCAGAGATTGATAACGGCAGAAAGAGATATGTGGAATCGCTCGTCCATTAAGTTAGCGTTAGAATGCTACCAAAGCCCAGAACGCTACCAATAAACTTTTAGCTTGCGTGTGGACGCTATGAAGAGGAACTTTTTCGAGAGGATGCTTCAGTCTTGACAGCTAGAGATTGAAATTTAATGATCAATTCGTTTACAGCGCACACACAGATAGTTGTAAGATACACATTTGAAGGAAGAATATCGTTCTATGTATTTCATTCTTTAATTTTGCGTAATGTTCAAAGGTCAATTCGCATACGGCGTATTATTAGTCTTACTCAAACACAAACTATCTTTTACGTGTGTAAGAAATAAAATTACTTCAGCAATGACTTTAAATGACTTTTTGAAATTAAAAACTTTCAAAAATTTTTTTTACTGGAGATGTGTAAATTGATATAGACTAATTCGGGTACGCTGATTTCAAAAATCATAACCGTTTTGCTGTATCACGTTCAGTGACGACACTGAAAGCAGAAAGAAAAGTATTTCTGTAACTGAAAATCCTGACGTGATACAGCGAAACGGTTATGATTTTTGAAATCAGCGTACCCGAATTAGTCTATATCAATTTACACATCTCCAGTAAAAAAAATTTGTTGTTTAAAAACTCTCGGATAATTAATTAATTATATATAATTATATATAATTAATTAATTATCCGAGAGTTTTTAGATACACACTTGAAAAACCCACATATCTTTTTATCTTTCATGTGTCGTTCTTTGAGTGAAGAAGTTCAGAATTTCGAGATCAAGGCATCACCCGAGCATTCTTCTATCCCGCACTCACGGTGCTTTCAGTTTGCACCAGACAACAGATTTGCAGATGTGTTCCGTGAATAAGCCTTGCTTCGTAGGTCAGCAGCTCTGTAGAGATGCGCTGTGTCGATTGCTGTGGATGGTATAGATGGTGTTGAGTTCTATCGATGGGTGTGATCGGTGTGGGCTTTACGAATAGTACAGATTGTTATGTGTACTATTGGTTGTTATATATGCTATCGACTGTTAAGAATAATGCGGATTGTTATGATAGTATTGTTAGTATTGACTGTTAGGAACTCTATCGAATGAGATGAACGGTATAGATTGTTACAAATAACATTGATTTGCTTAAATAAAGTGGATTGTTATGAATATTCGTGTAATCAATTGTTATTTATACTTTCCATTGTTCTGGACAATATCGCTTGTTCCTATAGTTCCGATTGTCAGGAATACGATTGATTAATGTAAATAACATTGACTGGTATGTATCGTATCGATGTTTAGGACAACATTCGATTAATGCGAATAATAGAGATTGTTATGAATACTATCCAATAAAAGCATACAATTGATTATTATAAATAAGGAAACTAGTTTTGAATAATGGCGACTGCCATGAATGTTGCTGAATGTCGTGAATACAATCCACTGCCATGAATATGAACACCTTGGATGCAGGTGCAGATGCTTTGGATTTAGGAGACTGAAAAATAACTAAATTCTATATCTCAGTATTTATAGACTATGAGCACAATGTGTAGTTGTGGCAGTCGTATACTGTAAACTTAATCAAGAAATAGAAATTCATATCGTTCTTCTATCTCGCGTTCAACTCAGTTAGGAGAGGGCAGGAAGTTGAAGTGATGAGCGATGACACAAAATTTCTGAAAAGAAATATGGAGAAATTTAAGATAAGAAACTTTTATTTGGCTTGAATAATTTTGAGTGATTTGCAATTACTCAGCATTTAATAATAATAATTTGCAATTTCTCAGCAGTTCCTTCCTTCATCGGGATCAAATGCCCTCGCAAGCCGCCGGCATGCAAAATTTCTGGCAGTTTTTTTAATTATTTCCTGTTATTTAACCTTTAACCAAGTTGTTAATAAATAATTTTTGACTGATAGATTACTCGACTGATGGTTAGAATTTAGGGTTAAATATTTAAATATTTGACCTAAAGTTATATGTTGTGACTGAACGTTAAGACTTATGGCTGAATGTTAGACTATATATATTCCTTATTGTTAGATAGGTACGGTTTCAGTCCAGTTTCGTCTCAAAGCTTTGTAACTTCATTACTCTGTTACCACGTTTACGAATCTTACTAAGTAGTAAACATACTTGTAGTTGAAGAAACTTTAAACTAACGTCATGAACATTAAATGAGTTCTGTTGAGTTATGAAGTTCAGTGGAGGAGCTTGCTTGAGGGTGCAATACCCCTTACTACGCAAGAACACGAGTGCCAGAAGTAAAAACAAAGATCGAAATTCAAATGAGATAAAAGTAAAATTCAAAAGATGTGTAGAAGAATCACAACCTAAATCAAGCATTGTTTTTTAATTCAAAAAACAATGCTTGATTTAGATTGTGATTCTTCTACACATCTTTTGAATTTTACTTTTATCTCATTTGAATTTCGATCTTTGTTGTTGTGTAGCATGGTGGTGCAGAAGCGCAAAAGTGAGAGACTGCAGTTCCCGCGTTGCGTCGAGTTGTCCTCCAGCATTCCATGAGCAAGAGAGCTCAATTTTCTGGCTGGAATTATCGGCGAACTGTGAGCCCAAACTCATAAATTGGATAAAGCTACCAGGATTTAGGAAACTCCATTTCGTTGTGATTTAGCGAGAGAAATTTACCTCAAACGTAAATGACTTTTTCGTTTTTTAAAACTGAAGAGCTTCGAACAATTTAAAATCTCTGGATTTGTTGTTTGTGGGTTCTAAATTGTTTTCTCCTGAAGTGGACATCTTTAACATTAGTGACGCGTAGCGATTTTACGACCAAAAACTTTGTTCCTTGATGAGTGGCTGGCGATGGACTTGTGGCTAATGCATTCAATCGCTTCCTTAAATCTGTAATTTGAAGCCAAACCGAAACGCACTCTGATTTCCGCGCGTATGTTTATCCTCGAATGGTAAAGGAGAATTGCTCTCCCTTCAGCGTGGATGTTTATCCTCGAATGGTAAAGGAGAATTGCTCTCCCTTCAGCGCGGATGTTTATCCTCGAATGGTAAAGGAGAATTGCTCTCCCTTCAGCGTGGATGTTTATCCTCGAATGGTAAAGGAGAATTGCTCTCCCTTCAGCGTGGATGTTTATCCTCGAATGGTAAAGGAGAATTGCTCTCCCTTCAGCGTGGATGTTTATCCTCGAATGGTAAAGGAGAATTGCTCTCCCTTCAGCGCGGATGTTTATCCTCGAATGGTAAAGGAGAATTGCTCTCCCTTTCGCGCGGATGTTTATCCTCGAATGGTAAAGGAGAATTGCTCTCCCTTCAGCGTGGATGTTTATCCTCGAATAGTAAAGGAGAATTGCTCTCCCTTCAGCGTGGATGTTTATCCTCGAATGGTAAAGGAAAATTGCTCTCCCTTCATCGTGGATGTTTATCCTCGAATGGTAAAGGAAAATTGCTCTCCCTTCAGCGTGGATGTTTATCCTCGAATGGTAAAGGAAAATTGCTCTCCCTTCAGCGTGGATGTTTATCCTCGAATGGTAAAGGGAAATTGCTCTCCCTTCAGCGTGGATGTTTATCCTCGAATGGTAAAGGGAAATTGCTCTCCCTTCAGCGTGGATGTTTATCCTCGAATGGTAAAGGAAAATTGCTCTCCCTTCAGCGCGGATGTTTATCCTCGAATGGTAAAGGAAAATTGCTCTCCCTTCAGCGCGGATGTTTATCCTCGAATGGAAAAGGAAAATTGCTCTCCCTTCAGCGTGGATGTTTATCCTCGAATGGTAAAGGAAAATTGCTCTCCCTTCAGCGTGGATGTTTATCCTCGAATGGTAAAGGAGAATTGCTCTCCCTTCAGCGCGGATGTTTATCCTCGAATGGTAAAGGAGAATTGCTCTCCCTTCCGCGCGGATGTTTATCCTCGAATGGTAAAGGAGAATTGCTCTCCCTTCAGCGTGGATGTTTATCCTCGAATGGTAAAGGAGAATTGCTCTCCCTTCAGCGTGGATGTTTATCCTCGAATGGTAAAGGAAAATTGCTCTCCCTTCAGCGTGGATGTTTATCCTCGAATGGTAAAGGAAAATTGCTCTCCCTTCAGCGTGGATGTTTATCCTCGAATGGTAAAGGAAAATTGCTCTCCCTTCAGCGTGGATGTTTATCCTCGATTGGTAAAGGAAAATTGCTCTCCCTTCAGCGTGGATGTTTATCCTCGAATGGTAAAGGAGAATTGCTCTCCCTTCAGCGTGGATGTTTATCCTCGAATGGTAAAGGAAAATTGCTCTCCCTTCAGCGTGGATGTTTATCCTCGAATGGTAAAGGAAAATTGCTCTCCCTTCAGCGTGGATGTTTATCCTCGAATGGTAAAGGAGAATTGCTCTCCCTTCAGCGTGGATGTTTATCCTCGAATGGTAAAGGGAAATTGCTCTCCCTTTAGCGTGGATGTTTATCCTCGAATGGTAAAGGGAAATTGCTCTCCCTTCAGCGTGGATGTTTATCCTCGAATGGTAAAGGAAAATTGCTCTCCCTTCAGCGTGGATGTTTATCCACGAATGGTAAAGGAAAATTGCTCTCCCTTCAGCGTGGATGTTTATCCTCGAATGGTAAAGGAAAATTGCTCTCCCTTCAGCGTGGATGTTTATCCTCGAATGGTAAAGGAAAATTGCTCTCCCTTCAGCGCGGATGTTTATCCTCGAATGATAAAGGAGAATTGCTCTCCCTTCAGCGCGGATGTTTATCCTCGAATGGTAAAGGAGGATTGCTCTCCCTTCAGCGCGGATGTTTATCCTCGAATGGTAAAGGAGGATTGCTCTCCCTTCAGCGCGGATGTTAATTCTGGAGAGGCAAAAATAATTGTTATCTCTTCAGTTTGGGATTTTTTCTCGGAAAATTAATTTGAAATTTCTCTTATTGCCCCAAGCACCACTAGCAATCATTCCGGAACACTGACCTAAATTTTTGGACTTGATGCACTCATCACACATATTGGCAGTAATGCACCCACCTCACATGTTGGCAGTGACACATTCGCCACACATGTAGGCAGTGGCACATTCACCACATATGTTGGCAGTGGCACATACACCTCACATGTTGGCAGTAGCACATTCATCACACAAGTTTGCAGTAACACATTCATCACACACGTTGGCAGTAGCACATTCACCACACATGTTGGCAGTAACACATTCACCACACATGTTGGCAGTGACACATTCACCACACATGTTGGCAGTAGCACATTCACCACATATGTTGGCAGTAGCACATTCACCACACATGTTGGCAGTAACACATTCACCACACATGTTGGCAGTGGCACATTCACCACACATGTTGGCAGTAGCACATTCACCACACATGTTGGCAGTAGCACATTCACCACATATGTTGGCAGTGGCACATTCCCCACACATGTTGGCAGTGGCACATTCACCACACATGTTGGCAGTAATGCATCAGTGTGTTTTGCTCGCTATCGATTGTCCTCGCAGGGAATGGATGTCCTCAAGAGAAGCTAATTATAGCAAAGTTTAGCGAAGTGAAATTACTGCTAATGTGTTTTTTATCGTGAATTGACCATAACCTCGTACATTTCAAGGCAATTCAAGTCCTTAATGGATTTCATTGCGGTGATTTAAGAGCTGCAGACAGTGCGCGACGCGTCTAAAAAACAATTGCGCGTTTCAACTCGGTGATTTATGCGCCATATTGGCGCGCAAGGCTGGAAATTTATGAGAGCGAACCCTTCATTACGAAGTCCTGGGCTCATATTTTGTCACTGTAATGATACACAAAAAGAGTCGCACGAGTCGAATATTTGACGGTATGATTTGAGAAGATTGTTTCAGGAATGCTCCTCTATCGTAGGTTTTTGGCGAGCATTCACGAAAGCAATCAGCCCGTCCACGGTAGTGTTTTTCAAGCTCAAAAAGAACCTTGGCACGTGAAAGTATATGCCGGTATGTTTTGAAAAGACAGCTTCGGGCACACCATTCCATCACAGGTTATCAGAGGATATTGAAGAAATCAAACAGCCGTTTGTTGAGATTTTGTTGATGCACGAAAAGAATCTTACCACATGCCAGTATTTGACGGCATGATTTGAGAAGATAGTTTCAGAAATAGCCCTCAATCGCGGGTCTTTAGAGAACCTTCACGAAATCAATCACCCTGTTCACCGCGGTGTTATGGATAGAGCTGTGCCATTATGACTCATGAGACTTTAAGTTGCTGCATAATATTCTGTTATCTTCGATATTTTTTGCTCGTTCCAGCCAAAGTTATGGTAACTAATATTCTGCAGAGTGTGAGGTTCCTTACAGTCGCAACTGGCTTATGGAGACTATGCGGTGCTGCTATAGTGTGAGGTCTACCGCACCCAAGGATGAGGTCTACCTCTAGCCTAGTACTATAGCGTGAGGGGTGCTGCTATAGCGTGAGGTCTACCGCACCCAAGGATGAGGTCTACCTCTAGCTAGTACTATAGCATGAGGGGGTGCTGCTATAGCGTGAGGTCTACCGCACCCAAGAATCCGGTCTACCTCTAGCTAGTGTTATAGCGTGAGGGGTGCTGCTATAGCGTGAGGTCTACCTCACTATAGCATGAGATCTACCTCTAGCTAGTACTATAGCATGAGGGGTGCTGCTATAGCGTGAGGTCTACCACACTATAGCGTGAGATCTACCTCTAGCTAGTACTATAGCCTGAGGGGTGCTGCTATAGCGTGAGGTCTACCGCACCCAAGAATCCGGTCTACCTCTAGCTAGTACTATAGCCTGAGGGGTGCTGCTATAGCGTGAGGTCTACCACACTATAACATGAGATCTACCTCTAGCTAGTACTATAGCGTGAGGGGTGCTGCTATAGCGTGAGGTCTACCACACTATAGCGTGAGATCTACCTCTAGCTAGTACTATAGCATGAGGGGTGCTGCTATAGCGTGAGGTCTACCTCACTATAGCATGAGATCTACCTCTAGCTAGTACTATAGCTTGAGGTTTGGTTAGGTTACAAATGGATATTAGTCATTTCCATGCATTTAATTTAGCGATAAACAATTAATTTGTGTTACTCAAACTACACCTGGGTAGGCGATATATGGCGGTGGACCTCACGCTGTAGTAGCACCTACCATACGAGTAAAAGAGCTTCTGTCAGTCAAACTGTTTGCCAATTTTCAGTTAGCTGAACGCATTTAATTAAAAATAAAAAGGCAGCGAGCGTAGTCGCTTGGTGCTAGTTTCAAGTTTGTCTTTTCTTTGATAATTAGTAGTTCTGATGATACTCGTGAGTACTTTAATGCGTTCATTTTTTCGTTTCGTTTGGTTTGCATAGATTCAGTTTCGATTTATTTCCTTTATTTTCAGAAAAACCTGATTCAGGGCACCAAGTTTGGTTGAGACAAACATTTAAACTATATTTTACTATTTTCTTCCATACAACAATAACTTATTCACATAAAAAGCGTGCATGAGAACATTTGTAATACGAATAATGAATTACCAAGTGGTAATTAATTTCTACTTCTCAAATACTTTGAACTTCATTTAATTGAAGCACCATTTTAAAAGCGCAAGATTTTAGAGACTTTATAATATATTGTGAACTTATAACTTTACCCAGTAAATCTTACCCAAGAATGGCAAAGCGTTGAAAACCACGTGTGTTGAACTGTGTGTTACGTGTCATGTATTGTGCTGCGTGTGTCACACACAGTGTTAAGTGTGTTATTCTTTGTCTAGCGAGTACTGGACATTGTGCTACATGTTGCTCAATGTGTAACGTGTGCTACACATTGTAATGCGTGTGCTACACAGTGTGTCATGTGTGCTACACATTGTGTCATATGTGCTGCACATTGTGTCATGTGCTACACATTGTGTCACGTGTGCTACACATTGTGTCATGTGTGCTACACATTGTGTCATGTGTGCTACACACTGTATCACGTGTGCTACACATTGTATTGCGTGTGCTACACGTTGTGTCATGTGTGCTACACATTGTGGTATGTGTGCTACACTCTGTATCACGTGTGCTACACATTGTGTCACGTGTGCTACACATTGTGTTACGGGTGCTACAGTTTGTGTTACGTGTGCCACACATTATGTTACGTGTGTTACACATTGTGTTTCTTGCGTCATTCATGTTGCTACACGTGTAACTCATTAAGATACTCGGTAAATTTTTCAAAATATATTATCACTATAATAAAAGTAGCCGTGTCCGTTCGCCCGTCCGTCTGTGTGACCCCCTCTTCTAATCGATAGCTTTGATAGCAACAAGGATAAAGATTAAAAAATACAAGAAATTGTTCTATTTCATTTTCTTCTGAGACGATTCAATTCCCTTTCACTTGGATTATGGTATCCAGAATACGCAATCGGCTTATTTTTACAAATAGAAATTTTCTTTTGAGCTTTCTCTGTTGAAATTCATCATGTTGCTTTGATATTTTTAATTGATAATGCGAAAAAAATGTTTTAAATTCGTTTCGCCAGTAACCTGGCTACCACTTAGTATAAGGCCCTAGATTTTGGAACTTGAGTTATCGTTTTCGAAATTGTGATTTTCTTGAAAAGCCCCGAAGAGATGATAGACGACATTTCAGAATAAAATTCCGGCAAAAGAGGTCATTAAAGATAGAAATGTGTCTAATCGCAAGAGAGAAGTGGCACGACTACGACAGTAATAAAAACGCCGAAGACGATCGGATGAACAACGCGAATTGGCAAGACGAAGCAATGCTGCTCGCCAACGAGAAGCTAGAGCTAAATTGACCCTTGAACGGCGTTTGGAAATTCTACGGAATAATGCAGAGCAGCACCGAGTAGCTAGAGAGAGCTCAACACATGAAAGAAGCGAGGAAATTCTTCGGCATAACGCTGGACAACATCGACTTGCACAAGCGAATTTAACTCAAGAAAGAAGGAATGAAATTCTTCATATTAATGCCGACCAGCACGTGTGCACTAGTAATGTTCTAAATACACCCTACATGTCTTATTTTCATTACCAAATGGCCATGTTATCCTCACTGAAATTGCTTTTTACGGAAATTTTCTTCACTGAAATTTTGTCTGTATGAAAATTATCTTCACTTAAATTGTTTCTTTACGGAAATTATCTTGACTGAGGTGCTAGAAATTACGGAAATCTTTACGGAAATTTCCGCGGGTTGGGATAGTGAGCGTTAGGATGACTGTTTATAAAAGATAACAATGTATGTGAAACATTTATCAGCCACGATCATTTAGGTTCTGACAAGTGTCACACTATAATGAACTCAATATTCACCTGTGAACAATGTAGCCATTTTGGGTCCAGTTAGCCACGAGGCATTTATGGTGATCTCTCAGATGACATAAGGAAATTTTTGTAAATGATCGATGCGTGTAATTGTAATTTTTGTAATTTCTGTAGTTTTTGTAATTTTGTAATTCATCTTCATCTCATGGTTAAGATGAAGATGAATAATTGGAGCAAGTATGAACATTCTACGTTGGTTCTTTTCTTTATCTCAGAAGACGATATTTGAGTAGAGAAGTGTCATACCTTATTGCGTCTCTGATTGATGACTGCTCCGACGCATTAGCAGTGCATATTTTTTATTCCGTAAATAAACCTCAATCATATAATCAATTTGAAGTTCTCCATCACAACATTGTTTTTCCATGCATTGCGTCACTCCACTTATTGCTTCCGTCAGCAACGTGTTGTTTTTGGCTCTTTTTTAAAATAAAATATTGAATTTACCCTCAATATTATCATTAGAATATTTTGAGAATCTAATACTGAGAATGACCATCGTGTGTTTATCTATTTATTCATAAATTTGTATATTTCGTGTCACGCTCTTAAGGATAGATAGGAAGAAATTATTACTGGCGGTCTTGATTCCAGTTCACCTGTGAATTGATACACTCATTTTCGCTCTAAAAGTGCGCTATAATAAGTGACTTTCAAAAAAAGTTAGAGAGAGATCCAGAGCTTTGATACTCGAGTCCGTATCGTGGATACAGAGTTTGGCGGGGCATTGCATATTACAATATACATCACGGTAGAGGAAACAAGGTAGGGTCATTTCTATGGGAGAAAATACACCTCCTCTCATCCGGCTAGCCAATATAGAAAGGCTTCATTTCAAGCAAACTTATATGACGTCACCAAAACGCCGAGTCGTTCGGCCAATAGTGGAGCCAGATTTAGGGGTAGAAGTGCGACCAGACGCAAAATGAGCACCGCAATTATTGGTTCGTTGCCGTGACATCAGAAAAACCACACCGTCAACGAAAAAAGACTGGTTTGAACCTACCTTGTTTCCTATACCGTGATATACGTACATAAGCTCGCAGTTGCTTCCAGTAATGCTCAATTTCTGTATCTAGGATATGACACGAATGGCTATAACAACTTCTATAGCTGCTCAAAAATACTGTATTCCAAGTGTTCATTACTGTCACACTAAAAATAAGTTACTTTCGAATTAAGCATGGAAACTCTACTCGGACGAAAAAAAGACTGAATCGAGAGCGAAAAAGAGCGAGAGAAAGATTGCCTCAAGAACAAGAAGCTGTTGCAACAGAGGCGGGATCAGTATGCTAGTAGTTCACAATAACGACTAGAGGCCGTACGCTCAGCAGCAGGCAAGGCAGGCGCAGAGGCCTCAACAGGAGGAGCATGACCAGCGTTGTGTGCGTAGAAGGAATCTCGGAATACCAGCGCAAGAAAGAATTGCTGCTGAAATTGAGGCAGAATCAAGTCAGAGGAGAGGAATGTTGTAATTTCTAGGAATGTTGTTACTTCCAGGAATGTTGTCATTAAAGACATACTCAATAGAAATATTTCTCCTTTCTGAATGTACATATATAAAACTAAGTATACTGCATTGCATTGTTATATGTCATTTTATTTAATATATTTCGAACAGTATTTGCCATCATTTTTGATGTCACGGGTACACTACTAGTCATATAATAATTTTGTTCGTTCCTTCCTTTGTAAGTTTCTTGGTTGATACGTCCGTTACTCTTTCTACTCTTCAGCAATAAATACAAATACCATTGCGGTATCTATGCTACAGCTTGATCATAAACTTTTACTCTTGAAGATCACATCCATTTACTTTTTTTACTTTTTTAGAGTACGGCGCGTCACCCGATGCTGGTATTCACATCCATTAGCTTCATCGTATGGTACACAACACTTTGAGCTTCAAGCGGTATCGTAGTTACGATTGTCTGTCGTTACCGATCAGCCTAGAATAGATCAGGCTGAGATAGGTTATGTTAGGTTAGCATAGGTTATGTTAAGATAGGTTATGTTGGGGGAGGATAGGTTATGTTGGGTGAGGATAGGTTGTGTTGGGTGAGGATAGGTTACGTTGGGTTCGGATAGGTTGTGTTGGGTGAGGATAGGTTATGTTGGGTTCGGATAGGTTGTGTTGGGTGAGGATAGGTTATGTTGGGTTCGGATAGGTTGTGTTGGGTTAGGATAGGTTGTGTTGTGTTCGGATAGGTTGTGTTGGGCGCTAGGATAGGTTATGTTGAGTTAGGATAGGTTGTGTTGGGTTAGGTTAGGTTATGTTGGGTTAGAATAAGTCATGTTGGGTTATATGGAATGGGTTATGTTGGGTTACATAGAATAGGTTATGTTGGGTTAGGATGGGTCATGTTGGTTTGGGATAGGTTATGTTGAGTTTGAAAAGATTATGTTGGCTTATAATAGGTTATGCTGGGTTAGGATAAGTTATGTTGGGTTAGGATAGATTATGTCTGGCTTGAATAAGTTATTTTGGAATTATCTCACGGCCCCACTAGGTTCCCAATGATATTGCCCGTGGAATTTCCACTGGTCCTGCTAGTTTACATAATTTGCTCACTTAAAATTCACGCAAGTGCCATCTGGCTGTCGTCATGTGCCTTCTACTGAATAAAGGTGTACTCGAATTACCTAACAAAATTCGTAACTCATTCGTGACGATGGAAAAGCGAAGAATATATGTATGATGAAGAAGATCTAAGTCTTCTCAATGGGGCTCATGTTTTGAATGGCATCTTCTTGACCGCGGTGCTGATCTTCCTCCCCTCACCTTAGTAATTTAGCACTCACCGCCTTTTCAAATTCTCGTATCCATGATACACTCACAAACATCATCAAGCCTCGCATTCGGGTGCCAATTGACCGTTAAATTCCAGAGACGTGATCGCTACAGTCAACAGATGCTACACAGACACGACGACGGAGCGAATTTTTAGTATCGCGGTTGTCGCTTTGCTGAACTTCGGACTCGGCAGCATTTATTAATACGCCACGAAGCACATGGAGATGTCAACTGCACTCGCTAGAGAACACTGGAGTTCTAACTCCTCAATTTGATAGAGATTGCTAGTGCTGCCTTTTAAATGATGCTTTTGTAACAAATTTTGGCAACATTATATAAATTATGTTAAAAGTCGTTATTCGAAGAAGTAATTCAAAGTAGTACTTCGATGCAGGGGTTTTATGTGCAGGTTTTAGGAAGTTTGCTCTAGTGAACCGGAGTACAACGGAGGACCCCAGCTCATTATCTTATAATTTTAGCGGTACGAAGTACGCAGAAGGATTACATTTGCTCATGTGCGCATCTCTGATTTCTATCACTGATCACAGCTACCTTACCACTTGCGAAAGACACCTAATAGAGCTACAAAGGCTTTCGTATTAAAGAAAGTTTAATTAATATAATGAGTACTAAAATACGAGCTGCGTTTACCAGTTCGTGTACCACACTTGAGAATGTAAGATTATGTCCTCAAAGCAATTATACGACACAATTACCTTCCAGGCTTCCACGGGCACACATGGAAAAGTGGTGCGATGAACGTTTCCTCTGTTTATTTAGGAATGAGTTTCATAGAATTATTTGTTGCCCTAACTTGAAAAATAACACCGTCATTTTTGACGACGCGAGAACACTGAAATATCTGACTTCGGGGTTAGGGTGCAAGAGTTCCCCAATTTACACTGGATTCTAATTTTCTTTACACTTAACCAAAACCTAATCAAAGCATTAATACTCAAGCGTGCTTTTATAGTTTTTGGGGGGCGCTTGACGTATTGAAATGATTTTCGAAGCGCGCTGCGTATAAGAAATCTTGGAATGCTAAAATGGGCGCTATAATAGGGCACGATGTGACATCATTGATTGTGAATATCAAACTTCCCTTTCATATCTCCCTATTCTCACTCAACGAGTGAAAAATTCTAGTGGCAAAAACTCTGTGGGCGTCGTCAAGAATGTGGTATTCCTGGGCTGAGCTCTAAAGACATCATCGTTATTCCAAGCACGCAAAGCTCTGCATTTGTAATCTTGCGGGACGAAGAAAACTGAAAAAAACTTCGAGCATGATTGTCCCACAAGGAACCAATACCTTGTTTGGAAACTCTGATAGGTTTATTCTGAGACCGGCGACGACAAATTGGTGTCAATCAATACGCAAAGATCGGATTGGTCCTTCGAAAGAGAGGCAAAAAGACGACTGGACATGCAGGTGTCTGGCGAGGAAGAATAACCTCCGTAAAGCCCATTCAGACCTCAACTTAGAGTACTTCTCTGGGTAAATCATGTAGTGCATGATTGGTATAGAAAATGCGAGATTTTTTGTCGATAAATCTTATTTAAAAGCATCTCATGCGTTGCAGTTCAGACTGCTGCTATGAACATCAAAATGATATTTAAAATATGTGGTATACATTTCGTTAAGATTTACATCATGTTTTTCTAATAAATGACTTGCTTACACATAAATATTCATGAACCTATTTGATTTTAGCTGAAATTCGACAATTGGCTTTTGAAACTGACTGTTAGATAAATAATTTGCACTCTGCCCTCTTAGGAATAAATTACTAAAATTGTGTAAATTTTTTTACGCCGGTATGAATGACCGTGATATCCACTACCCCCAGTGCCACTAAAGTTCATTTATAAGACAACAAACATACAAAATTGCCATAGATAAAACATTCTGCTGTGCGTGGACTTTCAATTTATGCCGAGTTGACTGCTGCATGATTTTCTCCCTAATGTATACAACATCAATTTTCCGTCAAGCACAATGTATTCTCTGCACGACAGTCTCAAATAAAAGAGAATATATCTGCCGTGTTCATACCACGGTATTATAATACACATTATTACCAAATATGTTCCGTAATAATGACACGTAGTAGGAATGTTAACCATTTGGTAGGAGTAATAAACATCACGATCTCCATGTAAATATTTTTAGTTCGCTGTGAAAGTGGATAACCTAAAACGAGTGGGTTTCACACTGGATTTTCAGCGTTCTTTATGTGTGACATTCACGCCATTGAGACCAGGTCGTATTTCAACTTAACAATAATCTTCCTGATTATTATGCTCATGTTATTTCAAATAAATAGTTATGCTCATGAAAACGAGCATAACTTACGCAAGACTTGGAGCTGAAACACAGAAAAAACACATGGAAAAAAGATGCTCTTCGTCTGTATAGCTTGATTGAGAATGCGTAGAAGAAGCTAGTAAGATCGATTCATTCAAAACGTAACAAAATTGAATGTTTTGACTTGTGAAACCTGTGAGGAATTGTTGTTTTTGTGTCTGAAATGCATACATATTGCACCTATACCAAACTACCCAGCTGTTGCTTGCTCAATTGCTAGCTTGGCAGCTTCTTTGCTTGCTTGCCTGCCTGTTTGTTTGGTTGCTTGCTTGCTGCTTTGCTTGCTTGGTCTCTGTGTCTCTATTCATACCCTGTAAGCTTGATACCTGAGAACTGTAAAGTCTGCGTCTTTCATTTGAAGCTTGTTGAAATCCGCTCCCAAGAAATCCAATATTAAAAATAGAGGAATCGTATAGAGAAAAAATACGAATTTAAACAGTTCGTCTAAAAACAGTCTCCGCTCGGTAATATAATCTTCAGTTTGAAATAATAGCCGCTCGCTCTTAAGATAAGGTTCGCTATTATTTCGCTGATATTGATGAAATATAAGCCTCATGAAACGAGTAACTCGAAAGACGAGCCCGCTTCAGAACGAGTCAACTCGTCAATGAACACTCGTGAAAATATTTAATTTTTCATCAACCGATGATCATTCTGATCTTTTGAAGCATTCACATACGCATCGTATATTTAGGGGAAAATCCAACTCATTACTCTACCTCGTCAGTGACGCAATGCTTCGTTTTAGGGAATATTTTTGTTGCTCGTCCTGCCTTTCTCCCCACACGTCCGTCCTCTAGCTCCCAGCCGCTCCGTTGCGTGAGGGAAGTCGACAGGGAACTGAGGGCCGCAGATGGTATTGCTTTGGTGGAGTGTGTTGTTGTAGGTGTTGTTGTGGTGTTGTGTGTGTTGTGATGTTGTTGTGGGTGTTGTTGTGGTGTTGTGAGTGTTGTTGTGGTGTTGTGGGTGTTGTTGTGGTGTTGTGGGTGGTGTTGTGGTGTTGTGTGTGTTGTTGTGGTGTTGTGGGTGTTGTTGTGGTGTTGTGGGTGTTGTTGTGGTGTTGTGTGTGTTGTGATGTTGTTGTGGGTGTTGTTGTGGTGTTGTGTGTTGTTGTGGTGTTGTGGGTGTTGTGATGTTGTTGTGGGTGTTGTTGTGGTGTTGTGAGTGTTGTTGTGGTGTTGTGTGTGTTGTGAGTGTTGTTGTGGTGTTGTGGGTGTTGTTGTGTTGTTGTAGGTGTTGTTGTGGTGTTGTGAGTGTTGTTGTGGTGTTGTGGGTGTTGTTGTGTTGTTGTAGGTGTTGTTGTGGTGTTGTGTGTGTTGTGATGTTGTTGTGGGTGTTGTTGTGGTGTTGTGAGTGTTGTTGTGGTGTTGTGTGTGTTGTTGTGGTGTTGTGGGTGTTGTTGTGTTGTTGTAGGTGTTGTGGGTGTTGTTGTGGTGTTGTGTGTGTTGTGAGTGTTGTTGTGGTGTTGTGTGTGTTGTGAGTGTTGTTGTGGTGTTGTGTGTGTTGTGAGTGTTGTTGTGGTGTTGTGGGTGTTGTTGTGGTGGTGTAGGTGTTGTGGGTGTTGTTGTGGTGTTGTGTGTGTTGTGAGTGTTGTTGTGGTGTTGTGTGTGTTGTGAGTGTTGTTGTGGTGTTGTGTGTGTTGTGAGTGTTGTTGTGGTGTTGTGTGTGTTGTGGGTGTTGTTGTGTTGTTGTATGTGTTGTGAGTGTTGTTGTGGTGTTGTGTGTGTTGTGAGTGTTGTTGTGGTGTTGTGTGTGTTGTGAGTGTTGTTGTGGTGTTGTGGGTGTTGTTGTGGTGTTGTAGGTGTTGTGGGTGTTGTTGTGGTGTTGTGAGTGTTGTTGTGGTGTTGTGTGTGTTGTGAGTGTTGTTGTGGTGTTGTGGGTGTTGTGGGTGTTGTTGTGGTGTTGTGAGTGTTGTTGTGGTGTTGTGTGTGTTGTGAGTGTTGTTGTGGTGTTGTGGGTGTTGTTTTGTTGTTGTAGGTGTTGTTGTGGTGTTGTGAGTGTTGTTGTGGTGTTGTGGGTGTTGTTGTGTTGTTGTAGGTGTTGTTGTGGTGTTGTGTGTGTTGTGATGTTGTTGTGGGTGTTGTTGTGGTGTTGTGAGTGTTGTTGTGGTGTTGTGGGTGTTGTTGTGGTGTTGTGGGTGTTGTTGTGGTGTTGTGTGGGTTGTTGTGGTGTTGTGGGTGTTGTTGTGGTGTTGTGGGTGTTGTTGTGGTGTTGTGTGTGTTTTTGTGGTGTTGTGTGTGTTGTTGTGGTGTTGTGGGTGTTGTTGTGGTGTTGTGGGTGTTGTTGTGGTGTTGTGGGTGTTGTTGTGGTGTTGTGGGTGTTGTTGTGGTGTTGTGGGTGTTGTTGTGGTGTTGTGGGTGTTGTTGTGGTGTTGTGGGTGTTGTTGGGGTGTTGTGGGTGTTGTTGTGGTGTTGTGGGTGTTGTTGTGGTGTTGTGTGTGTTGTTGTGGTGTTGTGGGTGTTGTTGTGGTGTTGTGGGTGTTGTGGTGTTGTGTGTGTTGTTGTGGTGTTGTGGGTGTTGTTGTGGTGTTGTGTGTGTTGTTGTGGTGTTGTGTGTGTTGTTGTGGTGTTGTGGGTGTTGTTGTGATGTTGTTGTGTGTGTTGTTGTGGTGTTGTGAGTGTTGTTGTGGTGTTGTGGGTGTTGTTGTGGTGTTGTGGGTGTTGTTGTGGTGTTGTGTGTGTTGTTGTGGTGTTGTGGGTGTTGTTGTGGTGTTGTGTGTGTTGTGATGTTGTTGTGGGTGTTGTTGTGGTGTTGTGAGTGTTGTTGTGGTGTTGTGGGTGTTGTTGTGGTGTTGTGGGTGGTGTTGTGGTGTTGTGAGTGTTGTTGTGGTGGTGTGGGTGTTTTGGTGTTGTGGGTGTTGTTGTGGTGCTGTGGGTGGTGTTGTGGTGTTGTGGGTGTTGTTGTGTTGTTGTGGGTGTTTTTGTGGTGTTGTTGTGGTGTTATGGGTGTTGCTGTCGTATTGTTGTGGGTGTTGCGGGTGTTTTTGTCGTGTTGTTGTGGTGTTCTGGGTGTTGCTTTGGTGTTGTTGTGGGTGTTGTTGTGGGTGTTGTTGTGGGTGTTGTGGGTGTTGCTGTCGTATTTTTATGGGTGTTGTGGGTGTTGCTGTCGTATTGTTGTGGGTGTTGTGGGTGTTGCTGTCGTATTGTTGTGGGTGTTGTGGGTGTTGCTGTCGTGTTGTTGTGGGTGTTGTGTTGCAGGTTGTGAGTTGTGGGTGTTGTTGCGCTCTTTCACAGCGTGCTTGGCTCATTTATTTGCATGCGCTGGTGGGGCGCATGGTAGTGTGAAAAATTTGAGCCATTTCTATCCTGTAGACCTTTACGAATGCATTTTTTGTTGTTTTGTTGCAGGAGATAGAGCGCAACACTACACTGTGCACCACACTACACTGTGCACCACACTACACTGTGCACAACACTACACTGTGTGCAGCACAACACTGTGCACAACACTGCACTGCACAACACTGCAATGTCGCAACAAAGGTATAATGAGCAGCAACGAACAAAAAAAGGTTGCCGACGAGAAAAAGTTGTTCGGGAAGTTTGAACGTGTAGTTTACCTGTAATTCGGGGTTTTGCTTCATGTCTTACAAAATGTAGGACGTTTTTTGTTTAAAAGTTCTGTAACGCGAAACTCGTATGTTTTTTCGTCTGTACCTAACTTTTTGGCGTTTGGAACTTTATCGGAGCTCGTACACTCATAGGAATTTTCCCCCACATGTATGTGGGTCAAACGGCTGTTCTGTGAACCCATGGTTCATGTGGATGCTTACATATGCGCGTTTCTTATAGGACAAAATTTTATGGGCAAAAATAGTCTGTCTTTCAAATGTGTTGAAGGAATGTTATTCTGAGGAACTTAAAAATGAGGAAAATTCCAATGAAATTAATAATGTTTGGTTGGAAAACGAAATAACAAATCATTATGTCTTAAATGAAAGTTAAAAATCGGTTAATGGCTGTCATTAAAAGACATCACGAAAACGAAAATACGTCAATGAGAAATAAAATTTATAAGATTGCCATCTATTTACTAATAGCAACGAGGATGAAATAACTGGGTTGTTATTCCCTAATGAAATGCTAAAATATTTACTATTCTCTCTCAAATTAAAATATTTACCATTAAAATACTTAATATTCTCCCTCAAATCAAAATATTTACTATTAAAATATTTACCATTCTTCCTCAAATTCTTGGATGTTGTCAGTCATTCCGTGAATTCATAAGCTAGTCTGAGAGAATGAGATATTTATGTGACAGAATACTGACACGCTGAGTGTGTCATGGTTGACACACTTATGTGTGTCGTGTAGGCCTATGACGCACAAAAGTGTGTCGCAGTACCTTAGTTCATGTTGCATGTTGATGACACATTTGTGTGTGACGGTTCTGGGACGAGTGAACGCTCAAGTGTGGTGAGAGAGTTACTGCCAGCTGTGTGGTGAGAGAGTTACTGCCCGCATATGTGGTGAGAGATTTACTGCCAGCATGTGTGGTGAGAGAGTTACTGCCCGCATGTGTGGTGAGAGATTTACTGCCAGCATGTGTGGTGAGAGAGTTACTGCCCGCATATGTCGTGAGAGATTTACTGCCAGCATGTGTGGTGAGAGAGTTACTGCCCGCATATGTGGTGAGAGATTTACTGCCAGCATGTGTGGTGAGAGAGTTACTGCCCGCATGTGTGGTGAGAGATTTAATGCCAGCATGTGTGGCGAGAGAGTTACTGCCAGCTGTGTGGTGAGAGAGTTACTGCCAGCATGTGTGGCGAGAGAGTTACTGCCAGCTGTGTGGTGAGAGAGTTACTGCCCGCATATGTGGTGAGAGATTTACTGCCAGCTGTGTGGTGAGAGAGTTACTGCCCGCATATGTGGTGAGAGATTTACTGCCAGCATGTGTGGTGAGAGAGTTACTGCCAGCTTGTGTGGTGAGAGAGTTACTGCCAGTATGTGTGGTGAGTGAGTTACTGCCAGCTGTGTGGTGAGAGAGTTACTGCCAGCATGTGTGGCGAGAGAGTTACTGCCAGCTGTGTGGTGAGAGAGTTACTGCCCGCATATGTGGTGAGAGAGTTACTGCCAGCATGTGTGGTAAGAGAGTTACTGCCAGTATGTGTGGTGAGTGAGTTACTGCCAGTGTACTTGCACCAATTTGCCACTGTGAGCAGGAGATGCTGTAGTCCATCAAATGAATCTTGTAGACTAATCCTTAATTTTTGATGGTAATGCTACACTCTATGCTGTTTAAATACAAGGAAAGAAAAGAAAGAAAGAAAAATAAAAACACTTTATTTCCAATAAAGTACAAACATGAAATGTCGATACATTGGTTTTTAAAACACCTTAACATTAACATCCTTAAATGATTATAACACATTGGTATCGTAATACCCGTGTAAAATGTTGAAACGAAATGATTGATAGAAAAGTACAACAAAATTGAGTTCCTTTCCTTGCCTAATCTGATTTTGAACTAGGAGAGCACAATCCTCGCGACGTTCATTTGAAAAACACTTTCATTAGTACGCACAAGTATTGAAAAATGAAAGCGAAAAATGCATTCGAATACCTTAGCATAGAAACCCTTAATTGCTATTTGTACATGGTTATCGTAGTATCCATGTTAAGTGTTGGAACATATGATTTAGATCCTTAATTGCTATTCATACATGGTTATCGTAATACACATGATGGTTGTCGACACAGGATTTAGGGAGAAGCACAAGTTAATAAAAAATAATCATTAATATGTATAAGAGGATCGTTTGCATTTGGAGGGCGGCACTAAGTTTCAGTTTCTGTGTTTCAATTTCTAAGTTTCAATTTCTGAAGTTTTTGCTAGGGATTGAAAATTTATCTTATTTTACGTTCATTAAGTCATTCTAATATTGATCTTGCTTACTCCGGTCGAACAAAATGAGCATCACAACTGTTGGTTCCACGCAGCGGAATGAGGTTGCTTTCCACAATTACTAGTACTTCATCTGTGGTGCCCGGAAATGGAAATGGAGCGTATTATTTTTCTAATAACTTATCAACTCCAAAATCCAGGAATTCCTTTCGCCCATCCGACAACACTTCACTCCCTCCTCCGGTGATGCCCCGCATCCGGTCATGCCTCTACATTTGATTACGCCTACATTTGTTTATATCTTACATCCGGTGAAAGCCCACATCCGATCTTTCATCCTTATGCAAGGTGTCCCAACGATTATATTTGCTATAACAATACACAAGATGGTTATGATATTTCTTACTTGCGCAAATAGTACTTTCGCAAAGAGTACATCGGGGTTAAAGACATGAAAAGTATTGTTTTACATCGCTAGATGTAATATTTTCAACATAGGTGGAACCTTGCAAAAGTTAACTATTTAAAATGTTTTGTTCTATTGCTGGTTAAATTTCCGGAATATTATTCCTATTTCAACCATCGTGCAATCTTTTTCACTTGCATACGTGAGAATCATTTCCGGTCTTAATGTTAGGTCGTGTGTTTTTCCACGCTTCCTAACTTCATAGAAAGAACTATCGATCTGATCTGAGATCTGCGACCGGATTTGCAACTTTGGTGCTGGAAGATTGTGAGATCTTCCGGGAAATTAGAGAGCTTCGTTTATATATGAACGACATGCCCCAATTAGCTGAGGATGAGGGACGCTCGATCCTAAGAGCTCGAGTGCAGCGTGTGTGTGGTTTTCATAAACAAGGCCCAGGGTTGAGATAGAAACTGGCAGTCTTTAATGACCATTTCACTTGAATTTCCGAACGTATCTCTAAATCGTTGTAGGATAAGCGATGGGAGACGAAAACCTTCGCTAAATCGGCAACGTTGTTGCCTAATTGAGGAAAAAGGAACATTTTAAATTGCAACTGTACCCTCCTGAATTTTCTGTTATGTGATGCATGTGCCGTGCATGTTCTTTATTGCTAAACAGAATTTGTCAGTTGAAGGTTATTCCTCGTAACTGTATCAGCGCTTCATACTGTCCACAATTTAAATTCAATCAAATTCCACGAAAGAAATCAAGAGAATAAAGAAAGTTTGAACACTCGATGATCAGGTTATATATTTTTACCGAGATCCTGGTGATGGAAATCAAAACGCTTTTGTTCTATTTGTGAAAATCCACTGCAACTTGAAACGAACAACATAAAAAGAAAGAAATGGATTCAGAGACGCAAAATATAACTATGGTTTTTTACATCACAGAGTTCGTCATGTGCTAATAGGCAGCTTAGTCAGAAATGTTCAACCTGTGAAAAAGAAACACAAACGAAATCCACCCAAAATTTAACACGGTAATTTCAAGCGCGTAACTACTGCTGTAGTAGGGTCGGTCAGTTTTTACCCCATTGAGAAATATGCGTGCAAAGCGGAGTAATGGCTTTAGAAAGTTATTAATCGCTTGAATAAAATTACTGGTGGTTTGATCATAAGCTAAAAATAAATGGTCTCTGCAGAGGAATTGTATGATTAGATCTGTCATATCTCTGGCTTCTGTGATATCAAACTGAAAAAGAAGACGAATAGCAGAGTGTCGTTCACTGTACAATAAAACACATTTGTTGCTTGGTTGGCTGGCCCATCTCTCTATGACGCCCTGAAGGATTCAAAAAGGGAACATTGCTGCTAGGGGGAGTGCTTAGTGACCGTATCTACGATACGACCTGATAACATAATCTATATGATTTAACGAATATTATCAAATCCCGTCATTTTTGGCGGGCCGTGTACACTGGCGTGTAAAAGAAAGAAACGGTCACAATCATCACAGTATACGGAGAATATGTTCATCTGCCCAGAAGACTGTCATACTTTCAGAAGTTTTGCTGTTGTATGTAATCTTCAGAGCGCACAGAGTAACTCGCTGCAAGAGGTAGGTAATGGTAGGCCAAGTCTGATATTTTGGAGTTTGTTATTGTCGAGTTTTTATTATGAAGTATTTTTCTCTGGGAAGCTGCAACAAATTTTAAAATTGTTGTTCAAGATTGAATGTGTTTTTGAAATTTGAAAATGATATTTTCCATCGAAAAGGAATAAATTTTATGCATTTATAGACCGTCATTACAGCATATCAATTATGTCAGCTACTTCCGAATTAAAAAATATAAGTATCTCAAATGCAGATTCAAAATTTTATTAATCTACTTTACATTTAGACGCAAGTCAATCTGCACTCGTGCGCGTATGAGAAGTACATCTGCTTAGCACGAAAGAAGCCCGCAAATTTTGGTGGGCAGAAACACCGCCGCTCCTGAGAAATGCAGCTATTCACAACGCAGCGCCTCACCTAGCCCGAGATATACGTGCCATCTTTGTTATTTTGCGGAATGGCAGCGGCACCTAGGCAATGGTGGCAAGTGCATGGGCAGAATACGCGAGTGTCCGACGCCCGCCGCATTCTCGTAGTCTCCCAACAAATTAGTCTTAACACGTAAATTGCTCGCGCCGACCCACGGGAACCGGCGCATCCCCAAACAAAGCTGAACATTCTCAGGCTGGAACGCGCGATTACGTGGGTTGAATTCATTCGGTAGACTCGGGACCAAGATCTGCTTCGGCTTGGAGGACGGCTGTAGTAATTTTGGCGACACTCAAATGGTGCTCATTAGCTCGCGTTCTGCGGATAATACGTTCTCCGTAAAGGATTAGTTTTGCGCACCGCAAAACGGACCCTAAATTATTGTGGGCTTCTACGAGGTCCGTTTATTTTACTTAAACTCTGAGCTGAATACGTGCGAAGATTATGAAGGAGGTACCTGTATTCATGCAGTGAGTAGCTTCAAGTTTAATCATTATTTAGTGTGTGGCACACTTTAAAGTTTGTTTTACTTACTACATTATTGACATACTCAGAGTGGTGGGGTAGTTAACGTGTGGCCAGCGAGAGAAATCAACTTCGAATTTCATCGATCGTGAAAAAGCTAAAATTCACATTACCAGTCGGCTCTAATAATATAATCCAAATTATTGCGTATTTTACAGATGAGTGTCAGAATAAATGACACAAGGTTTAGTACTATGAATCTTTACTAGTTGCGTACTATGTTTAGAATAATGGTTTTAATATCAGCACACAGAACCTCGAAATGATGAAAAAAAAATATTTGAATTCACTGCTACATGTAACAGGATGATCTTCTGGTAAAGTTAGGCTAAAGGAAAACAACTCAAAAAGAGATCAATTAAATAAGACCCGTTGGACAAATCCGTATTACGGTATTACACGGAGCGCTTAAATTGTCACTTTGACCGCAACGTGCCCCACCGGTGGACACGGAGGGAGTTTTCATAGTGCTGTTCACCGACCAGTAGTCACAAACTCAATTTACATAGATGTTTAATTAAAGCTAAATGAAACAATGATCCAATTAATGTTTGCTATTTCAGAATTGCTATCTGGTCTACCACACTCTAGCATGTAATCTACCTCTAGCTAGTACTATAGCGTGAGGTCTACCACACTCTAGCATGAGATCTACCTCTAGCTAGTACTATAGCGTGAGGTCTACCACACTATAGCATGAGATCTACCTCTAGCTAGTACTATAGCGTGAGGTCTACCACACTCTAGCATGAGATCTACCTCTAGCTAGTACTATAGCGTGAGGTCTACCACACTCTAGCATGAGATCTACCTCTAGCTAGTACTATAGCGTGAGGTCTACCACACTCTAGCATGAGATCTACCTCTAGCTAGTACTATAGCGTGAGGTCTACCACACTATAGCATGAGATCTACCTCTAGCTAGTACTATAGCGTGAGGTCTACCACACTATAGCATGAGATCTACCTCTAGCTAGTACTAGAGCGTGAGGTCTACCACACTCTAGCATGAGATCTACCTCTAGCTAGTACTATAGCGTGAGGTCTACCACACTATAGCATGAGATCTACCTCTAGCTAGTACTATAGCGTGAGGTCTACCACACTCTAGCATGAGATCTACCTCTAGCTAGTACTATAGCGTGAGGTCTACCACACTCTAGCATGAGATCTACCTCTAGCTAGTACTATAGCGTGAGGTCTACCACACTATAGCATGAGATCTACCTCTAGCTAGTACTATAGCGTGAGGTCTGCCACACTCTAGCATGAGATCTTCCTCTAGCTAGTACTATAGCGTGAGGTCTACCACACTCTAGCATGAGATCTACCTCTAGCTAGTACTATAGCGTGAGGTCTACCACACTCTAGTATGAGATCTACCTCTAGCTAGTACTATAGCGTGAGGTCTACCACACTATAGCATGAGATCTACCTCTAGCTAGTACTATAGCGTGAGGTCTACCACACTATAGCATGAGACCTACCTCTGGCTAGTACTATAGCGTGAGGTCTACCACACTCTAGCATGAGATCTACCTCTAGCTAGTACTATAGCGTGAGGTCTACCACACTATAGCATGAGATCTACCTCTAGCTAGTACTATAGCGTGAGGTCTACCACACTATAGCATGAGATCTACCTCTAGCTAGTACTATAGCGTGAGGTCTACCACACTCTAGCATGAGATCTACCTCTAGCTAGTACTATAGCGTGAGGTCTACCACACTATAGCATGAGATCTACCTCTAGCTAGTACTATAGCGTGAGGTCTACCACACTATAGCATGAGGTCTACCTCTAGCTAGTACTATAGCGTGAGGTCTACCACACTCTAGCATGAGATCTACCTCTGGCTAGTACTATAGCGTGAGGTCTACCACACTATAGCATGAGATCTACCTCTAGCTAGTACTATAGCGTGCGGTCTACCACACTATAGCATGAGATCTACCTCTAGCTAGTACTATAGCGTGAGGTCTACCACACTATAGCATGAGATCTACCTCTAGCTAGTACTATAGCGTGAGGTCTACCACACTATAGCATGAGATCTACCTCTAGCTAGTACTATAGCGTGAGGTCTACCACACTCTAGCATGAGATCTACCTCTAGCTAGTACTATAGCGTGAGGTCTACCACACTCTAGCATGAGATCTACCTCTAGCTAGTACTATAGCGTGAGGTCTACCACACTATAGCATGAGATCTACCTCTAGCTAGTACTATAGCGTGAGGTCTACCACACTATAGCATGAGATCTACCTCTAGCTAGTACTATAGCGTGAGGTCTACCACACTCTAGCATGAGATCTACCTCTAGCTAGTACTATAGCGTGAGGTCTACAACACTATAGCATGAGATCTACCTCTAGCTAGTACTATAGCGTGAGGTCTACCACACTCTAGCATGAGATCTACCTCTAGCTAGTACTATAGCGTGAGGTCTACCACACTCTAGCATGAGATCTACCTCTAGCTAGTACTATAGCGTGAGGTCTACCACACTATAGCATGAGATCTACCTCTAGCTAGTACTATAGCGTGAGGTCTACCACACTCTAGCATGAGATCTACCTCTAGCTAGTACTATAGCGTGAGGTCTACCACACTCTAGCATGAGATCTACCTCTAGCTAGTACTATAGCGTGAGGTCTACCACACTCTAGCATGAGATCTACCTCTAGCTAGTACTATAGCGTGAGGTCTACCACACTCTAGCATGAGATCTACCTCTAGCTAGTACTATAGCGGGAGGTCTACCACACTATAGCATGAGACCTACCTCTAGCTAGTACTATAGCGTGAGGTCTACCACACTCTAGCATGAGATCTACCTCTAGCTAGTACTATAGCGTGAGGTCTACCACACTCTAGCATGAGATCTACCTCTAGCTAGTACTATAGCGTGAGGTTTACCACACTATAGCATGAGATCTACCTCTAGCTAGTACTATAGCGTGAGGTCTACCACACTATAGCATGAGATCTACCTCTAGCTAGTACTATAGCGTGAGGTCTACCACACTCTAGCATGAGATCTACCTCTAGCTAGTACTATAGCGTGAGGTCTACCACACTATAGCATGAGATCTACCTCTAGCTAGTACTATAGCGTGAGGTCTACGTCACACTATAGCATGAGATCTACCTCTAGCTAGTACTATAGCGTGAGGTCTACCAAACTCAAGCATGAGATCTACCTCTAGCTAGTACTATAGCGTGAGGTCTACCACACTATAGCATGAGATCTACCTCTAGCTAGTACTATAGCGTGAGGTCTACCACACTATAGCATGAGATCTACCTCTAGCTAGTACTATAGCGTGAGGTCTACCACACTCTAGCATGAGATCTACCTCTAGCTAGTACTATAGCGTGAGGTCTACCACACTCTAGCATGAGATCAACCTCTAGCTCCTCTAGCTAGTACTATAGCGTGAGGTCTACCACACTCTAGCATGAGATCTACCTCTAGCTAGTACTATAGCGTGAGGTCAACCACACCATAGCATGAGATCTACCTCTAGCTAGTACTATAGCGTGAGGTCTACCACACTATAGCATGAGATCTACCTCTAGCTAGTACTATAGCGTGAGGTCTACCACACTATAGCATGAGATCTACCTCTAGCTAGTACTATAGCGTGAGGTCTACCACACTATAGCATGAGATCTACCTCTAGCTAGTACTATAGCGTGAGGTCTACCACACTATAGCATGAGATCTACCTCTAGCTAGTACTATAGCGTGAGGTCTACCACACTATAGCATGAGATCTACCTCTAGCTAGTACTATAGCGTGAGGTCTACCACACTCTAGCATGAGATCTACCTCTAGCTAGTACTATAGCGTGAGGTCTACCACACTATAGCATGAGATCTACCTCTAGCTAGTACTATAGCGTGAGGTCTACCACACTCTAGCATGAGATCTACCTCTAGCTAGTACTATAGCGTGAGGTCTACCACACTCTAGCATGAGATCTACCTCTAGCTAGTACTATAGCGTGAGGTCTACCACACTATAGCATGAGATCTACCTCTAGCTAGTACTATAGCGTGAGGTCTACCACACTATAGCATGAGATCTACCTCTAGCTAGTACTATAGCGTGAGGTCTACCACACTCTAGCATGAGATCTACCTCTAGCTAGTACTATAGCGTGAGGTCTACCACACTATAGCATGAGATCTACCTCTAGCTAGTACTATAGCGTGAGGTCTACCACACTATAGCATGAGATCTACCTCTAGCTAGTACTATAGCGTGAGGTCTACCACACTCTAGCATGAGATCTACCTCTGGCTAGTACTATAGCGTGAGGTCTACCACACTATAGCATGAGATCTACCTCTAGCTAGTACTATAGCGTGAGGTCTACCACACTATAGCATGAGATCTACCTCTAGCTAGTACTATAGCGTGAGGTCTACCACACTATAGCATGAGATCTACCTCTAGCTAGTACAATAGCGTGAGGTCTACCACACTATAGCATGAGATCTACCTCTAGCTAGTACTATAGCGTGAGGTCTACCACACTCTAGCATTAGATCTACCTCTAGCTAGTACTATAGCGTGAGGTCTACCACACTATAGCATGAGATCTACCTCTAGCTAGTACTATAGCGTGAGGTCTACCACACTCTAGCATGAGATCTACCTCTAGCTAGTACTATAGCGTGAGGTCTACCACACTATAGCATGAGATCTACCTCTAGCTAGTACTATAGCGTGAGGTCTACCACACTATAGCATGAGATCTACCTCTAGCTAGTACTATAGCGTGAGGTCTACCACACTATAGCATGAGATCTACCTCTAGCTAGTACTATAGCGTGAGGTCTACCACACTCTAGCATGAGATCTACCTATAGCTAGTACTATAGCGTGAGGTCTACCACACTCTAGCATGAGATCTACCTCTAGCTAGTACTATAGCGTGAGGTCTACCACACTCTAGCATGAGATCTACCTCTAGCTAGTACTATAGCGTGAGGTCTACCACACTCTAGCATGAGATCTACCTCTAGCTAGTACTATAGCGTGAGGTCTACCACACTATAGCATGAGATCTACCTCTAGCTAGTACTATAGCGTGAGGTCTTCCACACTCTAGCATGAGATCTACCTCTAGCTAGTACTATAGCGTGAGGTCTACCACACTCTAGCATGAGATCTACCTCTAGCTAGTACTATAGCGTGAGGTCTACAACACTATAGCATGAGATCTACCTCTAGCTAGTACTATAGCGTGAGGTCTACTACACTCTAGCATGAGATCTACCTCTAGCTAGTACTATAGCGTGAGGTCTACCACACTCTAGCATGAGATCTACCTCTAGCTAGTACTATAGCGTGAGGTCTACCACACTCTAGCATGAGATCTACCTCTAGCTAGTACTATAGCGTGAGGTCTACCACACTATAGCATGAGATCTACCTCTAGCTAGTACTATAGCGTGAGGTCTACGTCACACTCTAGCATGAGATCTACCTCTAGCTAGTACTATAGCGTGAGGTCTACCACACTATAGCATGAGATCTACCTCTAGCTAGTACTATAGCGTGAGGTCTACCACACTCTAGCATGAGATCTACCTCTAGCTAGTACTATAGCGTGAGGTCTACCACACTCTAGCATGAGATCTACCTCTAGCTAGTACTATAGCGTGAGGTCTACCACACTATAGCATGAGATCTACCTCTAGCTAGTACTATAGCGTGAGGTCTACCACACTCTAGCATAAGATCTACCTCTAGCTAGTACTATAGCGTGAGGTCTACCACACTCTAGCATGAGATCTACCTCTAGCTAGTACTATAGCGTGAGGTCTACCACACTCTAGCATGAGATCTACCTCTAGCTAGTACTATAGCGTGAGGTCTACCACACTATAGCATGAGATCTACCTCTAGCTAGTACTATAGCGTGAGGTCTACCACACTATAGCATGAGATCTACCTCTAGCTAGTACTATAGCGTGAGATCTGCCACACTCTAGCATGAGATCTACCTCTAGCTAGTACTATAGCGTGAGGTCTACCACACTATAGCATGAGATCTACCTCTAGCTAGTACTATAGCGTGAGGTCTACCACACTCTAGCATGAGATCTACCTCTAGCTAGTACTATAGCGTGAGGTCTACCACACTCTAGCATGAGATCTACCTCTAGCTAGTACTATAGCGTGAGGTCTACCACACTATAGCATGAGATCTACCTCTAGCTAGTACTATAGCGTGAGGTCTACCACACTATAGCATGAGATCTACCTCTAGCTAGTACTATAGCGTGAGGTCTAATACACTCTAGCATGAGATCTACCTCTAGCTAGTACTATAGCGTGAGGCCTACCACACTCTAGCATGAGATCTACCTCTAGCTAGTACTATAGCGTGAGGTCTACCACACTATAGCATGAGATCTACCTCTAGCTAGTACTATAGCGTGAGGTCTACCACACTCTAGCATGAGATCTACCTCTAGCTAGTACTATAGCGTGAGGTCTACCACACTCTAGCATGAGATCTACCTCTAGCTAGTACTATAGCGTGAGGTCTACCACACTATAGCATGAGATCTACCTCTAGCTAGTACTATAGCGTGAGGTCTACCACACTCTAGCATGAGATCTACCTCTAGCTAGTACTATAGCGTGAGGTCTACCACACTCTAGCATGAGATCTACCTCTAGCTAGTACTATAGCGTGAGGTCTACCACACTATAGCATGAGATCTACCTCTAGCTAGTACTATAGTGTGAGGTCTACCACACTCTAGCATGAGATCTACCTCTAGCTAGTACTATAGTGTGAGGTCTACCACACTCTAGCATGAGATCTACCTCTAGCTAGTACTATAGTGTGAGGTCTACCACACTCTAGCATGAGATCTACCTCTAGCTAGTACTATAGTGTGAGGTCTACCACACTCTAGCATGAGATCTACCTCTAGCTAGTACTATAGTGTGAGGTCTATTACACTTTAGCATGAGATCTACCTCTAGCTAGTACTATAGCGTGAGGTCTACCACACTATAGCATGAGATCTACCTCTAGCTAGTACTAAAGCGTGAGGTCTACCACACTATAGCATGAGATCTACCTCTAGCTAGATCTATAGCGTGAGGTCTACCACACTATAGCATGAGATCTACCTCTAGCTAGTACTATAGCGTGAGGTCTACCACACTATAGCATGAGATCTACCTCTAGCTAGTACTATAGCGTGAGGTCTACCACACTATAGCATGAGATCTACCTCTAGCTAGTACTATAGCGTGAGGTCTACCACACTATAGCATGAGATCTACCTCTAGCTAGTACTATAGCGTGAGGTCTACCACACTATAGCATGAGATCTACCTCTAGCTAGTACTATAGCGTGAGGTCTACCACACTATAGCATGAGATCTACCTCTAGCTAGTACTATAGCGTGAGGTCTACCACACTATAGCATGTAATCTACCTCTAGCTAGTACTATAGCGTGAGGTCTACCACACTATAGCATGAGATCTACCTCTAGCTAGTACTATAGCGTGAGGTCTACCACACTATAGCATGAGATCTACCTCTAGCTAGTACTATAGCGTGAGGTCTACCACACTATAGCATGTAATTTACCTCTAGCTAGTACTATAGTGTGAGGTCTACCACACTATAGCATGAGATCTACCTCTAGCTAGTACTATAGCGTGAGGTCTACCACACTATAGCATGAGATCTACCTCTATCTAGTACTATAGCGTGAGGTCTACCACACTATAGCATGTAATCTACCTCTAGCTAGTACTATAGCGTGAGGTCTACCACACTATAGCATGAGATCTACCTCTAGCTAGTACTATAGCGTGAGGTCTACCACACTATAGCATGAGATCTACCTCTAGCTAGTACTATAGCGTGAGGTCTACCACACTATAGCATGAGATCTACCACAAGCTAGTACTATAGCGTGAGGTCTACCACACTATAGCATGAGATCTACCTCTAGCTAGTACTATAGCGTGAGGTCTACCACACTATAGCATGTAATCTACCTCTAGCTAGTACTATAGCGTGAGGTCTACCACACTATAGCATGAGATCTACCTCTAGCTAGTACTATAGCGTGAGGTCTACCACACTATAGCATGAGATCTACCTCTAGCTAGTACTATAGCGTGAGGTCTACCACACTATAGCATGTAATCTACCTCTAGCTAGTACTATAGCGTGAGGTCTACCACACTATAGCATGAGATCTACCTCTAGCTAGTACTATAGCGTGAGGTCTACCACACTATAGCATGAGATCTACCTCTAGCTAGTACCATAGCGTGAGGTCTACCACACTATAGCAAGAGATCTACCTCTAGCTAGTACTATAGCGTGAGGTCTACCACACTATAGCATGAGATCTACCTCTAGCTAGTACTATAGCGTGAGGTCTACCACACTATAGCATGAGATCTACCTCTAGCTAGTACTATAGCGTGAGGTCTACCACACTATAGCATGAGATCTACCTCTAGCTAGTACTATAGCGTGAGGTCTACCACACTATAGCATGAGATCTACCTCTAGCTAGTACTATAGCGTGATGTCTACCACACTATAGCATGAGATCTACCTCTAGCTAGTACTATAGCGTGAGGTCTACCACACTATAGCATGAGATCTACCTCTAGCTAGTACTATAGCGTGAGGTCTACCACACTATAGCATGAGATCTACCTCTAGCTAGTACTATAGCGTGAGGTCTACCACACTATAGCATGAGATCTACCTCTAGCTAGTACTATAGCGTGTGGTCTACCACACTATAGCATGTAATCTACCTCTAGCTAGTACTATAGCGTGAGGTCTACCACAATATAGCATGAGATCTACCTCTAGCTAGTACTATAGCGTGAGGTCTACCACACTATAGCATGAGATCTACCTCTAGCTAGTACTATAGCGTGAGGTCTACCACACTATAGCATGTAATCTACCTCTAGCTAGTACTATAGCGTGAGGTCTACCACACTATAGCATGAGATCTTCCTCTAGCTAGTACTATAGCGTGAGGTTCACCACACTATAGCATGAGATCTACCTCTAGCTAGTACTATAGCGTGAGGTCTACCACACTATAGCATGTAATCTACCTCTAGCCATTACTATAGCGTGAGGTCTACCACACTATAGCATGAGATCTACCTCTAGCTAGTACTATAGCGTGAGGTCTACCACACTATAGCATGAGATCTACCTCTAGCTAGTACTATAGCGTGAGGTCTACCACACTATAGCATGAGATCTACCTCTAGCTAGTACTATAGCGTGAGGTCTACCACACTATAGCATGAGATCTACCTCTAGCTAGTACTATAGCGTGAGGTCTACCACACTCTAGCATGAGATCTACCTATAGCTAGTACTATAGCGTGAGGTCTACCACACTATAGCATGAGATCTACCTATAGCTAGTACTATAGCGTGAGGTCTACCACACTATAGCATGAGATCTACCTCTAGCTAGTACTATAGCGTGAGGTCTACCACACTATAGCATGAGATCTACCTCTAGCTAGTTCTATAGCGTGAGGTCTACCACACTATAGCATTAGATCTACCTCTAGCTAGTACTATAGCGTGAGGTCTACCACACTCTAGCATGAGATCTACCTCTAGCTAGTACTATAGCGTGAGGTCTACCACACTATAGCATGAGATCTACCTCTAGCTAGTACTATAGCGTGAGGTCTACCACACTATAGCATGAGATCTACCTCTAGCTAGTACTATAGCGTGAGGTCTACCACACTATAGCATGAGATCTACCTCTAGCTAGTACTATAGCGTGAGGTCTACCACACTATAGCATGAGATCTACCTCTAGCTAGTACTATAGCGTGAGGTCTACCACACTATAGCATGAGATCTACCTCTAGCTAGTACTATAGCGTGAGGTTTACCACACTATAGCATGAGATCTACCTCTAGCTAGTACTATAGCGTGAGGTCTACCACACTATAGCATGAGATCTACCTCTAGCTAGTACTATAGCGTGAGGTCTACCACACTCTAGCATGAGATCTACCTCTAGCTAGTACTATAGCGTGAGGTCTACCACACTATAGCATGAGATCTACCTCTAGCTAGTACTATAGCGTGAGGTCTACCACACTATAGCATGTAATCTACCTCTAGCTAGTACTATAGCGTGAGGTCTACCACACAATAGCATGAGATCTACCTCTAGCTAGTACTATAGCGTGAGGTCTACCACACTATAGCATGAGATCTACCTCTAGCTAGTACTATAGCGTGAGGTCTACCACACTATAGCATGTAATCTACCTCTAGCTAGTACTATAGCGTGAGGTCTACCACACTATAGCATGAGATCTACCTCTAGCTAGTACTGTAGCGTGAGGTCTACCACACTATAGCATGAGATCTACCTCTAGCTAGTACTATAGCGTGAGGTCTACCACACTATAGCATGTAATCTACCTCTAGCCATTACTATAGCGTGAGGTCTACCACACTATAGCATGAGATCTACCTCTAGCTAGTACTATAGCGTGAGGTCTACCACACTATAGCATGAGATCTACCTCTAGCTAGTACTATAGCGTGAGGTCTACCACACTATAGCATGAGATCTACCTCTAGCTAGTACTATAGCGTGAGGTCTACCACACTATAGCATGAGATCTACCTCTAGCTAGTACTATAGCGTGAGGTCTACCACACTCTAGCATGAGATCTACCTCTAGCTAGTACTATAGCGTGAGGTCTACCACACTATAGCATGAGATCTACCTCTAGCTAGTACTATAGCGTGAGGTCTACCACACTATAGCATGAGATCTACCTCTAGCTAGTACTATAGCGTGAGGTCTACCACACTATAGCATGAGATCTACCTCTAGCTAGTACTATAGCGTGAGCTCTACCACACTATAGCATTAGATCTACCTCTAGCTAGTAGTATAGCGTGAGGTCTACCACACTCTAGCATGAGATCTACCTCTAGCTAGTACTATAGCGTGAGGTCTACCACACTCTAGCATGAGATCTACCTCTAGCTAGTACTATAGCGTGAGGTCTACCACACTATAGCATGAGATCTACCTCTAGCTAGTACTATAGCGTGAGGTCTACCACACTGTAGCATGAGATCTACGTCTCGCTAGTACTATAGCGTGAGGTCTACCACACTATAGCATGAGATCTACCTCTTGCTAGTACCATAGCGTGAGGTCTACCACACTATAGCATGTAATCTACCTCTAGCTAGTACTATAGCGTGAGGTCTACCACACTATAGCATGAGATCTACCTCTAGCTAGTACTATAGCGTGAGGTCTACCACACTATAGCATGTAATCTACCTCTAGCTAGTACTATAGCGTGAGGTCTACCACACTATAGCATGAGATCTACCTCTAGCTAGTACTATAGCGTGAGGTCTACCACACTATAGCATGTAATCTACCTCTAGCTAGTACTATAGCGTGAGGTCTACCACACTCTAGCATGAGATCTACCTCTAGCTAGTACTATAGCGTGAGGTCTACCACACTCTAGCATGAGATCTACCTCTAGCTAGTACTATAGCTTGAGGTCTACCACACTATAGCATGTAATCTACCTCTAGCTAGTACTATAGCGTGAGGTCTACCACACTCTAGCATGTAATCTACCTCTAGCTAGTATTATAGCGTGAGGTCTACCACACTCAAGCATGTAATCTACCTCTAGCTAGTACTATAGCGTAAGGTCTAACACACTCTAGCATGAGATCTACCTTTAGCAAGTACTATAGCGTGAGGTCTACCACACTCTAGCATGTAATCTACCTCTAGCTAGTATTATAGCGTGAGGTCTACCACACTCTAGCATGTAATCTACCTCTAGCTTGTACTATAGCGTGAGGTTAGGTTCCAAATGGATGTTACTAATTTCCACACATTTAATCCAGTGATGAACACTTAATTCGTACATCTCAAACTGCACCTGGGGAGGCAATACTTGGTGGTAGACCTCACGCTATAGTAGCACCGCTATAGCGTCTAAAAATCGGGGGCTTTTGACATCACAGTTGTGGTATACTCAAACTATAGACTATCCTCGCAATGGAGTATTGAGTTTGTAAGCCTTTAAAATTTTGTGACGTGCTAATATTATTTTGAGCTCTTTTATTCCTTTAGAAAATAGTTTTGCATTTAGTGTAAGTATTCTTTTGTAGTTTTTTTACTTTTCGTTGGGGTAGATGCTCTAGTCTTGGACCTTTCAGAATTATTATTTCCAGATTAGGTTTCTATAAGTAGTAAAATCATCAACTTTAATTGGTGTCCCTCTTTATTACTAGGAATATCATATAAAAAACTTTTAAAGTCGATGATCGTATTCCTCTTTTTCATATGTAAGATATTTGAATAGCTGCATTTTACTGTTTAAGGTTACCGTCCTTCTGTTTAAGTCCTTCAGTGATAGATCAATTGAATTTAGACAAAGCCTAAATTGATTTTTCTCCAGTGTGTATCAAAGTTGTATGTCTTAAAGTTAGAATAGAACGTATAGGACATGGTTAAATTAGGCACGCTTAGGATGTTGTGCGCTTAATTTGGACGATTGGGGTATGAGTGGTTAAACAATTACAATAATAATAATAATGATTGGGGTATGATATTTATGCTCTCGGTTATCATTGAAGAGCTTTTAAAAGATCTGGAATTGGATGGATAATCATGAACAAAGATGTTTGTATCCATGTATCAATATCCTCATACTAACCTACCAATCTACTCTCCTATAGTATGTTTATGTCACGCGTGCATAATTCGTTATAAAATAGCGAGCAAATTGAAGCTGAAAGTATTTATTTGAAAATCGCATTAACTAATAATTAATTAATTCAATTGAATAAAATTGCCACTAAATAAAATAAAGTATATTCAGAGCTCAGGTATTGAAAGATTTTGTGGCTTTATTTTACGGTAATTACAATTTTTCTAACCAAACAAAGGCTTACAAATTGTTGAAATAAATAAATAAAATAAACAGTTCAAACGCAAGAAGAGCAAAAATTTAGGAAATGTGTTGACATGGGCGGGAGGATTAGCCCCTGAACGTTAAGCCACGTTCCAAAACAAAACATGGGAACAGACACTTGCAATAACATACCGAGAAGTTTGACAGCGATTGGTTGGTTATTTTTAGTTTGTGATGCATTTTTTTCACGTGCTATAGGCAAAGTAAAGGAGATTAGGTACAGCGGTAGAGCGGTAGATTCGGAAATTAGCGAAAAATCTGTACAGCAGCCTGGTACGGTTGAAAAACTGGATATGGAATAAATATTTTAAACGAAAGCTGAGAAATAGCTCGACGAGGGTTGTGAAAAACCGCCGGAGTACTTTTGGTCTTTCATCCGAGTTAGGACTTTCGATAATTCAAATTATGAAAATGTGTGTAAGATGGTCAAGAACATCCGTGTAACACATACTGTATATATGGACTTTGTGATGCGCAAAGGAAATCCGTGATTATTGATGTTCAAGTTGCCAGGCACGAAACAAGCAAACTTCTGAATGGCTATTTGATCAACTGTTGTTAAGTAAGCAGAGTAACATTCGAATAGTCCAGATAGGTTAGGATAGAATAACTAGCAAAATTTTTGCAGCTAGTATGAGGGCTGTTAGAACAGATAGGGAGGAATAAATTGAGAGAGACAAGGTTACATAATCTAAATTTTAAAAATGCCCCATCGTTGATCAAATGATTAATGACAAATGAATTGAATCCAACTGCGATCACAATTGGTTATCACTAACATCCACATTTCAATCCGGAGTGCCAAAACAAAACCAATATCACTACGCAAACACAGCCCAAACAAAACAGGTCAACATAACATCTCAGACTCCAACCGACACACCTGCCAAGGAAACTGATAACAACTTTTTCCGTCGCCATGCAGCCCGGCCTTGGGTTGGATGCACTGGACCTCGTTGATGTGTGGGTTCAATCTAAGTAATTTTATGCAGAAACTGAAGCCGTAAGTCACTCGGCCGTGATGTGCCGGTGACTTGTGGTAATCAGGCCGTGGCGCCCTGGTCACGCGACGTGGCCTGTGTTATGCTCAGCTCGGGGGGTGGTGAGAGTGTGTGCTGTGTGTGTGGTGTGTGTGCTGTGTGTGGTGTGTGGGGTGTGTGTGGTGTGTGTGGTGTGTGTGGTGTGGGTCGTGTGGGTCGTGAACAGCGGTGTGGTGTTCTGTGAGTGGTGAGGGATGGTGTGGTGTGTGGTGTGTGATGTGTGTGTGCTGAGTGTGCTGTGTGTGGTGTGTGCTGTGTGTGGTATGTGGTGTGTGGTGTGCTGTGTGTGGTGAGGGGCGGTGTGGTTGGCTGCGTGGGGTGAGGGGCTGTGCGATGCACGGATGATGAAGGTTGGCTCCCATCAGCTGCTGGGGCTAGTTGAGCGGAATTATATTTAGATTCACTAAAAATATATTATGAGATAAGTTGATATTTTGAGGTGCATATGTGTTAAAATTAATTTTCGATATATTGGTTTCCACATATTCGTTAAAACTAATTTTTCATTGTTTACACGGGCTCTAGGGTGAAATTAGCAAACGTCTTCAGTGAAACTTTGAAAATACTTTGTATTATATTTCACTTTTAGTTAAAAACACCGTACACCTTTTTAAAGCAAAATTTATTTTGCTCTAAATATGAGTTATACATGTGCTGTATATCTGTAATAAATTTCACAGGCGTGCACGCAACAGAACGCTTACTATGGAGGGTACAGTGGTGGGGGGGGGGGGTTCCAAAACCCCCCCCCCCTGGGTGAAACCTGTTCCAAAAAAGTTTTATTTTTGAGCTAAACATTTTTACTCAATAAAAAGCCAAACTTTTGAAACTGTTTTAGCGACAAAAACAAAAAATGAACAAAAAAATTTATTTACTAACAAACAAAGCTTTTGTCAGAAAATTGTCACATTTTTTTTTTTGCTTCCGCGGAAACGTAAAACTTCCTTCATGCCAAATCCTACTCCCGCTACAATTTTTGGTGTAGAGAATCGAGATAATGTTTTTTTGAAAGAAGAATAATACAGCCCCAAGTTAAAAATTTGAGATTTTCGAATTAGGCAAAAACGGCATGCCTGCAAGGAAAAAAATAGATTTATTTTTAAATATTTCAAAAGTCTTCATTCAATTGAAAATATTCCGAAACCGAAATGAACTTAAAACATTTCTACCTCAGCAGATTTGCCTAAATGTTTGTTTTCAAATGACACTTGTTTCATGTCTGTGGGTTGAAATTTGTTGTACGAGAAGGGTTTGCCGTACCCCCTCCCCCTATTTTCTGTTTTCTTTGTCGTAACTCGTTTTCTATGAAACAAATAAAAATATTTCCAAGGGTGACCCCTATTTTCTCATATATTTTACCAGTCTATCAAAGTTCATAAGCATTGGTTCACGAATAAAAAGAAAAGTGCAAAATATGTACCGTCCCCTGCAGCCAAACTGAGAGTTAGGTAGGCCTTCTTTTTGTTGAAAACAACAAAAATTAACTGGATCATGTCTTTATTTAGCTTTATTAAAGTGCACATGGAAATTGAGTTTGTGACTACTGGTCGGTCAGCAGCATTATGAAAATCTACTCCGGGGCCGCCGGTGGCGCAGGTTGCGGTCAAAGGGCAAATTTCACCATAAAAATGCTAGTCTGGAATCTCTAGAGAAGACTCTAGAGAAGAATCTCTCTAGTCTTCCCTACCTGGGGTGCTCGCATCCCTTAGGGGTGCGAGAAAAGTCAAGGTAAATAATGGCATATTGGCCATGTGTTGGCATTTTGATATCAGGCGGTGCGAGGTTAGAACGAAATTTCCGTAGGGTTGCGGGGCAAAAAAGGTTGGGAACCCCTGCTCTAGACTGATAGAAGGATGGCACTATCATGGACGCACCTACAAGAGATGATGCAACTCACTACTGTCTCTTAAAAATGCTGATAATCAATATGCTACTTAATAAAACGCCAGGTGTCTCATTAAATTTATAAATTAATTTCTTCCATTTTTTGTGCGTAACTTCTCTTATATTATTACAATGGAAACTTATTTGGATACATTAAATTGATAGATACGTTTCTCTTCCAAGCTCTTAATTAATTAAAGGATGCTTAATGACCGTATCTGTGATACGAGTTTCACCATTGCACAAGTTCAAGAATATTTTAATTGCGGGTTCTATTAGGATGGATATATTTGTTTTTTAGCCTCATCTTCAAGACTTGCTATTTTTGACGGTTCGTGTACATTAGTTATCATATGGAACTTCAAGATACGTTCAACTTCTGCTACTCTTACCTTCTCGACAGTATCTGGGAAACCTGTTGAGCGTGTTGCAAGATGTACATTCCCGCTTGTAATTTAAATCTACTCGGAGTTCTATGAAAATATTAATCGCCTGTTAATTCTTTTACAGTTTTCTTTTGCAAAAAATTAATTTATATTTGACGGGCAGAAATTCAGATGGTGGTAGGTAAGTGTACTCCCCTCAACTTGAAAATCTGCCCTTGTTAGTTTATCAAGCGCAGATTTAGTGAGTGAGGGGCCGAGGGCACACGTTCTGTAGCCACGAGCCTTCGGCCTACGACCAGTACTGCTTCAGCCGCGTCAGCGAAGGGTCGTGGTCGAGTGGCACGCTCCTGCGTCTCTGAGAGGCAGGTAGCAAGTGCATTTAATTGCGAGCGGAGTTTCAGTTTTATGAATAGCAATAGCGCACGTTCATTGACGGCGTCGAGTTTTATAGAGAGTTAATGTGAGCTCACAACGGTGGTAGCAGTGATACGAACTGCAGCGCGCGTTTTTAGCGCGCCTGCTGTGTTTGTACTTGTATTGTTTGCTCCCACACGGGCAACATTTCATGACGCCGAGCAATAAGGGCTAATTTGCCTGCGGTAAACTGTGCTCTAGTTCTACGGCCAGTTTTGTGGGGTGCTATGTTTTTATTACAACAAAATTTGACCTGCACCCAAACGATAAACGCCGCTCCCTAAAATTCATGAACTCTAATTAGGGCGAGGGTGGAAATTTGCCCATTCACAAGAAGAGATATTTGTGGCAGCATTTCGGCATGAAATGAATACTGATGAAACATAGCAGCAAATTTTGAGGGAAATGATCGTCACAGCTGCTAGTCACTTGCCAGATTAGCAGCGCGGTCCCTGCTCCTCTGCTAACTCTTGCAAAACTCAGCAGTAGCTTCGCGCTGTTTACGTGCTGATTGATTAGCGAAATGATGCAAAATACTATTTGTGAGATGATTAGAGAGATGAGTAGTAGAGATTACTTATTAGATTTTGACCGAAATGAGTTGCAAGATGAATGACGAAGATTACTAGATTTATTTTGCTTTTGAGGTGATTGGCAAGATGAGTGCGAAAGTCATTAATTAGATAAGTTGCAGAGATTACTAATTAGATTTCGAATGAATCGTCAGCGAGATAATTGACGTAAACATTAAACAAACACAAACTAATTATTAATCGCAGTTTTGACAGCGAACCTTTGCTTAATGTATTTCTGAATTCAAAAATATTTATTGCAAGCATTAAAATTCCCAGCACGCTCTAATCAGGTAAAACATAGTAGGAATTTGTGATGTGAATCATCCTATCCTGCGTCCACTTATGAATATTGCTACGCTACAGAACAGGTGTTGCCTCAGGCCTGTGTATAAACCTCGACTCTGAAATGAACTACGTCTATCGTACTCAAAGTTATAATTCGTGACGTGTTTTCTACGCCCATACTTTGGTGTTCATGTGACACATACTATGCATGAATGTGCCCATTGTAGTAGACTTAAGAAACAATCTACTGCTGTATCACTTTTGGTAGATAAATTGTTTAAGCTCGTTTACCCCTTTTGCTCTCACCCTTAGTGGACTTTTAGGTCCACCTCTGAAAATAGCCTCAGTATGTTGTATTTCTTGGAAAATTTGTCCCCTAGTGTCTTCTTTGGAGTCCACTGCCGAATGGCAGCTCCTTCCTCATTCTAGTGTCGGTCATTACCTGATGCCGGAGTAAGTCTAATGATTGTGGTTATAATAACGGTAATATGAGTAGAAAAATGCTGGTGTTAAGGGGTGAACAAAAAAGCTTTAAAACGGCCGGGAACATATTACCTCTGCGTCACCATTTCCACCGAGCATTCGGTGTATTCATAAACCGCCATTCAAAACAATTTCAAATCTTTATTTCCTCTCTCTATAATTCTAGAATTCGATATTTTTGGGATGATTTCCTAATACTTATTTAGGATGAATTCCTTACAGGAGGTCAGTGATAAGATATTGATTCATTCAGACGTATTTCTATGTATGTTTAAGATGATTTAGTTATTTTCCTAAACATCATTCAATAAACAAGCGTGTTTTGCTTTGACGCTAGATTTCATGAGGCATGGCTTTACTGGAAGAGCCTTGGGCAACAGGCACTTAAAAAAGAAAGAAAAAATAATTTCCGATATAAATGATATAAAAACATCATTAGTTTTTAACGCGTTGACCGCAATGGGTTGAACTGAAAGTCAATATACAACTAAAATTAATATACAACTAAAATTAATATACAACTAAAATTTAAAATCAATTGTAGTGAGAAACTTTAAAAATACCAAACATTAACTGGAGCGTGCCTTAATATACTTTTAATTATGTATTCATGAAAATTAGGTTAGTCTGGTCGGTCAGCAGCATTATGAAAATCCCCTCCGTGGCCACCAGTGGCTCACGTCACGGTAAAAAAGTGTTGAAATGTCCTAACATAAAGATCCTTACTTGAAATACACACCAGGGTGTCGTAATACCCGTATTGATGGTCGAAACAAATAATGGGGAGAAAAGAAAGGGAAAATGCATTCCCGTTGTGTGTTTAAAGCTCCATCTAAGTCAGACGTGCGTTATTTGACTCTGTGTGTCTTAACCATTGGGTGTGGGGTGATATATTTTGTTCTTACGTAGACATTCATTCATACAAAAGCAGTTATTCTTACAAAGACAGTCATTCTTACACAGGCAGTCATTCTTAGAAAGGCAGTCATTCTTACAAAGGCAGTCAATCTTACAAAGTCTGTCATTCTTACATAGGCAGTCATTCGTACAAAGACACTCATTCCTACAAAGGCAGTCATTCTTACAAAGACAGTCATTCTTACAAAGGCAGTCATTCTCACAGACACTCATTCTTACAAAGACAGTCATTCTTACAAAGGCAGTCATTCTCACAGACAGTCATTCTTACAAAGACAGTCATTCTTACAAAGGCAGTCATTCTTACAAAGGCAGTCATTCTTACAAAGGCAGTCATTCTTACAAAGGCAGTCATTCTCACAGACAGTCATTCTTACAAAATCAGTCATTCTTACAAAGACAGTCATTCGTACAAAGGCAAGCGCTTCACGTTAAGGGAATGCGTATAAATCCCATAAAAGCTCCCCTTGAAACTTAACTCTCCAGCGACGATGATCATCACAGGGTTGAAGCGTCCGACAACCAACGAGTTATGAGTGTCCTGCCGAGTGTTCCAGGCGCAATCTGCAGTTCCTGCCACACATCTGCGGCAACTCCTGTGAAGTTTCATTTTATTTAAGTGAAGTTGAATGTTTAAATTTATTTATGTGTCACTGTTAAGTTCTATAGTGTTTCTCTAATATTTCTTGTCTTTCTCTGAGGTGCAGCTTGGGCGAAAATGCGTTGCTCCTACCGAAAATGGCATGCTAAATAGACAGACAAAATTATCGAAATAAAATAAAAATTCAAGTCCTGCTCTTTTTAATGAAGTCCATTCCAGCTTTCTAGCACTAACGTTTTACAAACTAGAGCTTTTTCAAATCGGTTGCCTTTGCAGTGGACGCCCTACACATCATGATGATATGAGATGGGAGCATTTTACGTAAAAAAAGTTATGTGTTTTCAATATGTTTGAATCATTTAAATTAATGTCTTAACATTTCCCTGGATGAAAATAATATCCCATCTTCTTTCACAGGCACAATATGTTTGAAAATAAAAATGTTTTTGTCGGCAAAGGGATTACAGTGTCAACGAATACGCGAGCATTTATTCTGTTGTTTGGAGAACGAAGAATAAATCTTTCACTGGAGAAAACTGTAATGTAATTTTCAGAGTATCGTAGTTACTACTGTGACTAGGAACTTTAATGAGAAGTGTGATAGTTTATGAAAAGTACGATAGTTTATGAAAAGTGCGACAGATTGTGAGAAGCGTCAAAGCCGGAAGTTTTTATTAGCGTGTGAGAATATTATAAGAAGCAATATATTTTTAGAATAATGAAGTTAATGTTTTTTGTATTATAATTGAGATGAGCAGTGTTTAAAGTTATGAAGTTATTTGAATTTTCACTATAGCTTGTATCGGAAAAGTAAACAACTTTATCCTTCAGAATAGTGCAACTCTTATATATCTGAACTTAGTCACTGCCTCGTGAACGCAGTCATTTGCAAGACTTAAGAAAGCTATAAGTGACAAAGTAAGCCATAAGTGACATTATAACAGCCTATCGACCCTGAAGATTTTATTCCAAAACCACAAATGTTTTGAAAAAATGTCCATAAGTGACATATGCTCTGTACAGCTTATCTAAAATTAAAATTTGTTAAAGAACTGCATTTTATTCGAAGGAATACAGAGGTCGGTGAGAAAATATTGGATGAACCGGTACAGCGTGTAAAAACAGCCTAGTAAAGAGAAAGAATTCGAGAAAAGCAACACACGGAGGTGAAATTAAGTGGAAAAAACATTACAAACTAGTGGCTATGAGAGGAGAAGTAGTGGCATACGGAAATACCATTAGTGGCTAACAGTGATGATATGAATCACGGAGGAAATACAATCAAAAATTGTGAGAAGTGACAGCAGTAGCAGTGATTATTGGTGACAACAATAGATGCGATTCTCAGTGATAACAATAGCAGTGATAGACAGTGACAACAATTGAAGTGAATGAAAGTGACATCAACAGAAGTAACCACTAGTGACATCAATTGAAGTGAATGAAAGTGACAGCAACAGAAGTAACCACTAGTGACAACAATTGAAGTGAATGAAAGTGACATCAACAGAAGTAACCACTAGTGACAACAATTGAAGTGAATGAAAGTGACAGCAATAGAAGTAACGATCAGTGACGGTGATTAAATACTGACAAGTGTCAGCACCAAAATTGACCACTAGTGACAACAAAGAAAACGTTCATTGGCAGCGACAACACCGACCACTAGTGGTGAAGAGGCACTAGATGACGATGGAGAAGAACATATTGACAGCAGTTGCTGTGTTGCTGCTTGCAGGTGGGTGCAGGTGTGGTGCAGGTGTGGTGCAGGTGTGGTGCAGGTGTGGTGCAGGTGTGGTGCAGGTGTGGTGCAGGTGTGGTGCAGGTGTGGTGCAGGTGTGGTGCAGGTGTGGTGCAGGTGTGGTGCAGGTGTGGTGCAGGTGTGGTGTTGATGTGGTGCAGGTGTGGTGCAGGTGTGGTGCAGGTGTGGTGCAGGTGTGGTGCAGGTGTGGTGCAGGTGTGGTGCAGGTGTGGTGCAGGTGTGGTGCAGGTGTGGTGCAGGTGTGGTGCAGGTGTGGTGCAGGTGTGGTGCAGGTGTGGTGCAGGTGTGGTGCAGGTGTGGTGCAGGTGTGGTGCAGGTGTGGTGCAGGTGTGGTGCAGGTGTGGTGCAGGTGTGGTGCAGGTGTGGTGCAGGTGTGGTGCAGGTGTGGTGCAGGTGTGGTGCAGGTGTGGTGCAGGTGTGGTGCAGGTGTGGTGCAGGTGTGGTGCAGGTGTGGTGCAGGTGTGGTGCAGGTGCGGTGCAGGTGTGATGCAGGTGTGGTGTAGGTGTAGTGCAGGTGTGGTGTAGGTGTGGCGCAGGAGGTATGGTGCGATATGGTTTAGGATGTGCACAGTTTCTGTCCATTCTACAATATAACGTTGCACAAATTTTCAGTGTAACAAAAATTTTCAGTGTAACAATAATTTTCCAAAGTCACGTCAAGTTATTGAAATGTCATAATACAAGTGAGAGGAGTGGTGTGGGATTCGACATGTTACCTCACATGTCGGAATCTTTTTTGATTTTAGTCTCACCTTGATAAATATCATGAGCATTACAATGATCCTAGTTTGAGGGGCATGGTATCCTAGCGCTTTCGTTATTTTCACGCTGAGATGCGAGGTATAGAATGTCGAAGGCATTGCGGAGGCAGCACTCGTCTGGTGCCGCGCTGGGCTCTGCAGCAGCTCTCGGCTGGTTGACGTTTCTGATTTCAAGTGAGAACTGCCTCTCCCATAACTGTCTCCTTACACTTTTTCCTTCCATCGGAAGTTTCCTCTCGGACAACTGCCCTCCCCTCGGACATTTGCCCTCCCCTCGGGCATTTGCCTCATTCTCGGACATTTGCCCTCCTCTCGGGCATTTGCCCTACCCCTCGGGCATTTCTCCTCCCTTCGGACATTTGCCCTCCCCTCGGACGTTTGTTTTCCCCTCGGAAATTTGCCCTTCCCTCGGAAATTTGCCCCTCCCGCGGACAATTGCCATCCTTTCGTTCGGATATTTTCTTGGACTATTGCCCTCTGTTGGACAATTGCCCCTTGAACAAATGATCTCGTCGACCAATTTACCTTTTAGATAATTGTTTCCATCTGGCAATTGCCTCCCTTCAGCGGACAATTTCCCCTCCTGACCATTGCTTTGTTCGGGCAATTGCCTCCCTTCAGCGGACAATTACCCCTCCTGACCATTGCTTTGTTCGGACAATTGCCTTCCTTCTGCGGACAATTACCCCTCCTGACCATTGCTTTGTTCGGACAATTGCCTTCCTTCAGCGGACAATTACCTCTCCTGACCATTGCTTTGTTCGGTCAATTGCCTCCTCAAGACATTTGCTTCCACCGGCCAATTGCCTCCCTCGGACAATTTCCCCTCCTCTCGGTCAATTGCCCTTTGGATAATTGCCCTCATTGGGCAATCAAACTCCTCGAAAAACTGTCGCACCCGAATATTCAAACAGGAAAGGTACTAAAATCGAGCCTTTGAAAATTTGATGCATATGTTTCATAAAAACTTTGATTTTGATTTTCTTTTGTGTTTTCGAAATAGAACTTTTAAAGGCTGATAGAAATTAGACAAATTTGCATCTTTGGAAGCCTGCGCAAAACTAAACGAATTTACAAGCCCCATAAGTGGGTTGGGTGGGTCACCACAAGGTTGGGTGGGTCACCACAAGGTTGGGTGGGTCACCACAAGGTTGGGTGGGTCACCACAATGTTGGGTGGGTCACCACAATGTTGGGTGTGTCACCACAAGGTTGGGTGGGTCACCACAAGGTTGGGTGTGTCACCACAAGGTTGGGTGGGTCACCACAATGTTGGGTGTGTCACCACAATGTTGGGTGGGTCACCACAAGGTTGGGTGGGTCACCACAAGGTTGGGTGGGTCACCACAATGTTGGGTGGGTCACCACAAGGTTGGGTGTGTCACCACAAGGTTGGGTGGGTCACCACAATGTTGGGTGTGTCATCACAAGGTTGGGTGGGTCACCACAAGGTTGGGTGGGTCACCACAAGGTTGGGTGTGTCACCACAAGGTTGGGTGGGTCACCACAAGGTTGGGTGTGTCACCACAAGGTTGGGTGGGTCACCACAAGGTTGGGTGTGTCACCACAAGGTTGGGTGGGTCACCACAAGGTTGGGTGTGTCACCACAATGTTGGGTGGGTCACCACAAGGTTGGGTGGGTCACCACAAGGTTGGGTGGGTCACCACAATGTTGGGTGGGTCACCACAATGTTGGGTGGGTCACCACAAGGTTGGGTGGGTCACCACAAGGTTGGGTGTGTCACCACAAGGTTGGGTGGGTCACCACAATGTTGGGTGGGTCACCACAATGTTGGGTGGGTCACCACAATGTTGGGTGGGTCACCACAATGTTGGGTGGGTCACCACAATGTTGGGTGGGTCACCACAATGTTGGGTGGGTCACCACAAGGTTGGGTGTGTCACCACAAGGTTGGGTGGGTCACCACAAGGTTGGGTGGGTCACCACATGAGCGGATGGGTCACCACAAGGCTGGGTGCGTCATTACACTTAAGGCTGGGTGCGTCACCACAAGGTGGGTTAGGACTGCCTTCTTTGCTTGCTTTCAGCCAGTGCACATCGGAAGTAATGATTTTCCGACCCGAAATACGCGACATTTACGATGCCGTAAACAGGCCCTCTGAACACTAACGAAATTGCAGGAAGCAAGGATTGATCTTTTTGCGCATTTACACGTGCGTACTTCATTGTATAATGGAGTGTAGCTCATTGTACATACGCTGGTAATGCATTGTATAATCACGGTGAACAATCCTGTACTCGTGCCTGAGTATCACAGAGCCTGTCTCTTAAAGCATGCTCGCGAAGGTATTTTGGAGTTTTTACTGCCTTTCATTTTGTGTTCTGGAGCTTGTGTTTGTTGAATTCTCGCAGGGAATTGTGATACTCCACGTGAAAATTATTCGCGTCATGCAACTCTGGCTGTGAAATGAGCAGCGGTCTCACCTCCACCATTACCCTCACCTCCCCCATTACCCCACCTCCACCATTCCCACCTCCACCATTCCCACCTCCACCATTACCCCGCCTCCACCATTACCTCACCTCCACCATTACCCCACCTCCACCATTACCTCACCTCCACCATTACCCCCCTCCACCATTACCCACCTCCACCATTACCCACCTCCACCATTACCCCACCTCCACCATTACCCTCACCTCCCTCATTACCCCACCTCCACCATTCCCACCTCCACCATTCCCACCTCCACCATTACCCCGCCTCCACCATTACCTCACCTCCACCATTACCCCACCTCCACCATTACCCACCTCCACCATTACCCACCTCCACCATTACCCCACCTCCACCATTACCCCACCTCCACCATTACCCCACCTCCACCATTACCCCCACCTCCACCATTACCCCCCACCAGTTCCCTGTTTTTACATGCCTTCAACAACGCAGTTTTTCATGAAGACGACAATAATGTTTACCATCTGACTGCTGTGTTATGAACTGTTTACCTTACACCCTGTTTACGTAGAAGCTACTAACCTACGAAATATTTAGGTACGGACTAATTACAGTCAAGCAATTGACGACCTCTTGCTGAATAGCAAGAGGTTGTTTATGAACTGGCTGTTTGCATACTATCTGATTGGTAAAGGTTATTTATATACGAGCTGTTTATGCACGAGCTGTTTTCGCACATGCTGTATACTTACGGGCTGTTGACACACATGCTGTATACTTACGGGCTGTTGACACACATGCTGTATACTTACGGGCTGTTGACACACATGCTGTATGCTTACGGGATCTTGACACACATGCTGTATACTTACGGGCTGTTGACACACATGCTGTATACTTACGGGTTGTTGACACACATGCTGTATACTTACGGGCTGTTGACACACATTCTGTATACTTACGGGCTGTTGACACACATGCTGTTTACTTACGGGCTGTTGGCACACATTCTGTATACTTACGGGCTGTTGACACTCATGCTGTATACTTACGGGCTGTTGACACACATTCTGTATACTTACGGGCTGTTGACACACATGCTGTATACTTACGGGCTGTTGACACACATGCTGTATACTTACGGGCTGTTGACACACATGCTGTATACTTACGGGCTGTTGACACACATGCTGTATACTTGCGGGCTGTTGACACACATGCTGTATACTTACGGGCTGTTGACACACATGCTGTATACTTACGGGCTGTTGACACACATGCTGTATACCTAAGGGCTGTTGACACACATGCTGTATACTTACGGGCTGTTGACACACATGCTGTATACTTACGGGCTGTTGACACACATGCTGTATACTTACGGGCTGTTGACACACATGCTGTATACTTAAGGGCTGTTGACACACATGCTGTATACATTCAAGCTGCTTACGCATATGCTCTGTGTTTACAGCCTATTTACGTACAGACTGCTTATGTATGGGCTGTTTACACTCAGGCTGTGCACGTATGGGCTATATTTACACAGATTATTCATATACGAGCTGCTGTTTACTTAGAGAATGTGAACAAGTCATTTGTTTTCTCGCGAGCTGTTTAGGTAAATACCGTTCACTCGTGAACTGTTCACATGTGAGCTGTTCCCTTGTGGACTGTTGGTCCATAAAATATTGACTTGTTAACTGTCTACCGCATGTTTACCTTGTGGACACTTTTTTTTACGGGTGAACTGCTGATCACTTGCGAGTTGTTTACGTTAAAAATGCGTATTTGAGAGAATACAGTGTCGGTGTAGGTTGTGTGTTTGTGTACTGCTGGCGGTAGGAACCTCACGAACGAACGTTGAGGTAAATACGATAACTTTTCAAGTGCGTACTGAACAGGTTTTGGTTTGCTGAGTTTGGGTGCGAATTGTTTATATATTGGCCGCAACGTGTTGCCGCTACGTACCGGCCGCTACATGTTGCCGCTACGTACCGGCCGCTACATGTTGCCGCTACGTACAGGCCGCTATATGTTGCCGCTACTTACTGGCCGCTACATGTTGCCGCTATGTACTGGCCGCTACATGTTGCCGCTACGTACTGGCCGCTACATGTTGCCGCTACGTACAGGCCGCTATATGTTGCTGCTACGTACTGGCCGCTACATGTTGCCGCTACGTACAGGCCGCTACATGTTGCCGCTACGTACTGGCCGCTACATGTTGCCGCTACGTACAGGCCGCTATATGTTGCTGCTACGTACTGACCGCTACATGTTGCCGCTACGTACAGGCCGCTATATGTTGCCGCTACGTACCGGCCGCTACATGTTGCCGCTACGTACCGGCCGCTACATGTTGCCGCTACGTACTGGCCGCTACATATTGCCGCTGCGTACCGGCCGCTACATGTTGCCGTTACGTACTGGCCGCTAAATGTTGCCGCTACGTACTGGCCGCAACATGTTACCGCTACGTACTGGCCGCTATATGTTGCCGCTACGTACTGGCCGCTATATATTGCCGCTACGTACTGGCCGCTACATGTTGCCGCTACGTACAGGCCGCTATATGTTGCCGCTACTTACTGGCCGCTATATGTTGCCGCTACGTACTGGCCACTACATGTTGCCGATACGTACCGGCCGCTACATGTTGCCGGTACGTACCGGCCGCTACATGTTGCCGCGACGTACAGGTCGCTATATGTTGCCGCTACGTGCTGGCCACTACATGTTGCCTCTACGTACCGGCCGCTACATGTTGCCGGTACGTAATGGCCGCTATATGTTGCCGCTACGTGCTGGCCGCTACATGTTGCCTCTACGTACCGGCCGCTACATGTTGCCGCTACGTACCGGCCGCTATATGTTGCCGCTACGTGCTGGCCGCTACATGTTGCCTCTACGTACCGGCCGCTACATGTTGCCGGTACGTAATGGCCGCTATATGTTGCCGCTACGTGCTGGCCGCTACATGTTGCCTCTACGTACCGGCCGCTACATGTTGCCGGTACGTAATGGCCGCTATATGTTGCCGCTACGTGCTGGCCACTACATGTTGCCTCTACGTACCGGCCGCTACATGTTGCCGCTACGTAATGGCCGCTATATGTTGCCGCTACGTGCTGGCCGCTACATGTTGCCTCTACGTACCGGCCGCTACATGTTGCCGGTACGTAATGGCCGCTATATGTTGCCGCTACGTGCTGGCCACTACATGTTGCCTCTACGTACCGGCCGCTACATGTTGCCGGTACGTACCGGCCGCTACATGTTGCCGCTACGTACCGGCCGCTACATGTTGCCGCTACGTACCGGCCGCTATATGTTGCCGCTACGTGCTGGCCGCTACATGTTGCCTCTACGTACCGGCCGCTACATGTTGCCGGTACGTAATGGCCGCTATATGTTGCCGCTACGTGCTGGCCACTACATGTTGCCTCTACGTACCGGCCGCTACATGTTGCCGGTACGTACCGGCCGCTACATGTTGCCGCTACGTACCGGCCGCTACATGTTGCCGGTACGTAATGGCCGCTATATGTTGCCGCTACGTGCTGGCCACTACATGTTGCCTCTACGTACCGGCCGCTATATGTTGCCGCTACGTGCTGGCCGCTACATGTTGCCTCTACGTACCGGCCGCTACATGTTGCCGGTACGTAATGGCCGCTATATGTTGCCGCTACGTGCTGGCCACTACATGTTGCCTCTACGTACCGGCCGCTACATGTTGCCGCTACGTAATGGCCGCTATATGTTGCCGCTACGTGCTGGCCGCTACATGTTGCCTCTACGTACCGGCCGCTACATGTTGCCGGTACGTAATGGCCGCTATATGTTGCCGCTACGTGCTGGCCACTACATGTTGCCTCTACGTACCGGCCGCTACATGTTGCCGGTACGTACCGGCCGCTACATGTTGCCGCTACGTACCGGCCGCTACATGTTGCCGCTACGTACCGGCCGCTACATGTTGCCGCTACGTACCGGCCGCTACATGTTGCCTCTACGTACCGGCCGCTATATGTTGCCGCTACGTACCGGCCGCTACATGTTGCCTCTACGTACCGGCCGCTACATGTTGCCGCTACGTACCGGCCGCTACATGTTGCCTCTACGTACCGGCCGCTACATGTTGCCGCTACGTACCGGCCACTACATGTTGCCTCTACGTACCGGCCGCTATATGTTGCCGCTACGTAATGGCCGCTATATGTTGCCGCTACGTGCTGGCCGCTACATGTTGCCTCTACGTACCGGCCGCTATATGTTGCCGCTACGTAATGGCCGCTACATGTTGCCGCTACGTACTGGCCACTACATGTTGCCTCTACGTACCGGCCGCTATATGTTGCCGCTACGTAATGGCCGCTACATGTTGCCGCTACGTACTGGCCACTACATGTTGCCGCTACGTACCGGCCGCTACATGTTGCCGCTACGTACCGGCCGCTACATGTTGCCGCTACGTAATGGCCGCTATATGTTGCCGCTACGTACCGGCCGCTACATGTTGCCGCTACATACTGGCCGCTACATATTGCCGCTACATACTGGCCGCTACAGTCACAGTACAGCAATGTCTCACTTTCAGTGTGGTATCTTTTCCGTCCTGTGGCCGTGTGGGCAACGTCCGTAAGGCCAAATTTTCCCCAATTTCGATTAAACACAATGCTTCCTAAAGTCATGAGAATACAACGTCCTCCACCGTCCGCAGAACAGTGTCCACCAATGTTCACAGGGCGAAATGTCTGGCATATACAATGTCTGTTATGCACAATTTTCGACAATATTCAAAGGACACAATAACTAAGTTGGTAAGATACAATGCCCGCTAAATATTCGTATGCCACTATATCCGCCGCACACAATATTCGTCACACCCATTCTCCATTAGACATGATGTCTGTCAACTGCTCAGAATTTGAGTCTTAACGCTTTTCGCTTGCACAGCCAAAAATCAGGCGTGCGCACAGCTTCCTTCGCATTTATAGTGGATATAAACCAGGATCGAGACAGGCATGTCTCTAGGAATGAATCTAAGATTAATGTCCTCATGCCACCATTAAGTTTTCATTGTGACTGACAATCATTTTTGCATAATGGGAAGATTAAACGCGATGATCTTAATCCCATTGTAAACCTTCACTCCTGGATATCGCAAAGGACGGGAGGGATGAGAGGCAATGAATCGCGTAGGATATGATGGATAAAAGGACATGATAGATAAAGACATGATATCGCAAAAGACATGATGAATTGAAGAATAATGATTTTGCAAGGAACAAAATAGATGAAGAAACATGATATCGCAGACGGCATGATTAATAAAAAGACATGATATCATCATGGACATGATCAATAAAAATACACCATCTCGTACAGCGTGTGTTGAAAAAATAGAAATGATGTCTACAAGTTCTATTTTTCAAATTCTGTTCAATGTATACCATTTGATGCATAGCTCTGCTGCAGCTCTGGGCCACACAGGAAAACCAGGAAACGAAGATAAGAAAAATAAAATATCAGAACATTTTCCTGCGAGTGATTGGGACGTAACTCCGGCGTTTATGCCACCACGACAGCACGTTGAGAGGATGCGGTGGAGATCAACATCGCAGCCGAGATCCGTACGCGATTTGTTCTTTAGCCATTCACTGCCTGGTGAGGTGAACATGATACGTACCGAATTGTACTCGATATAAAAAGAATTCAGACATATGCATATCTACGCTTTGTACCGTAATGCGACATAGAATGAATAAAATGGACGCGTATGATACGTGTTTAGTCGAAAGAATTCAGTTTGAACGCCATTACTGACGAGTGCATTTCCAAATTTACAAAAATAATTCATGAAGTGAAGGATTAGGTAGCGTGTGTTTGCAATCTGCTTTGGATCATCGTCAGCCAGAGGGAATTAGAAAAATGATTGCCTATTTCACAGCGTATGGTTCACCAGCATGGATGTTGCTAGAAGATATTTCAGTCATATATGTTGATGCTATGTTTCAAGTTGGTTTATTTTTACACCTGTTATTCACGTTTGTTATGTAAAGGATTTACAATAAAATACGTTTTTCGCTAAAAAATAAATATAAATTATTAATAGTTAAAAGGCTCGTTAGTAACCAGCACACGAGATCAGCTCTAGAGCTTCGGGTGCCCACTGAACAAACCTAAAATCCTATCAAAACATTGGTCATAGGTGACACTTTACTTATCTTTCGTATTACAGGTTACGTATTACTACAGGATCTTACGTAATACAGGTTACGGATTACTACAGGATCTTCCGTATTACTACAGGATCTTACGTAATACAGGTTACGGATTACTACACGAATATCACGTATTACAGGTTACGGATCGCTACACGAATATTACGCACTACAGGTTACGCATCCCCACAGGACCCAACGCACTACAGAGCGCCACACCGCACACGAGACAGACACGAGCGAGGCAGGCAGCTACAGATCTGCAGAGGCAGAGAGCGCTTCTATCGAGACCTGTAGTGTATTATCACTTTGACTTCTACGTGACCCACCGGTGGTCACTGAGGGGATTGCCAAAACGCTGCTAACCGACCAGCAGCCACAAACTCTATTTCATGTATAATATATGAAAACTAAATATAAACACGATCTATTTTATGTTCACTATTTTCAAAATTAAATCCGCAAATTGACTCTAACTTGATTTGGACATTGAAGTTCAGTTTAACCCTCTGAATTACCGTGTTAACTCACCGCAGCTGCCAGTTCCATCGCCAGTCTCCGCTACCGCTCCGAACTTCATGTCAACGTCACACCTACCATACAATCTGCTCAATAATAAAACTTCCTAGAAACCCATTACACGTGTATAACTTTAATTTACTATACAAAAGCATGTGCTGGCAGGGAAGGTTTTTAATGTCATGGGGATTTGGTGCTGGCGATCAGCAATCGCTTAAATGCAGAACGTCTTTTGCAATACTACGTTCCCGTGTGCTTGAGACACCTTATTAATTTTGTGCGCAAGTAATTTTATAGAACGAGAACCCAGGGGGAAACTGATTTATAGGTGTACATCAGCGTCTCTTCACGCTTCTTGAGGGCAATAGTGGTCACATAATCCTCGTTGAAAGCTGGTCTAGTACTATTGCGGTCTAACTAGAATATCGGCAGCGTGACGCGTCAGCTGTAGTGCAGATGCCATGTCCGATGTTGCAGGAGTTTCCTTGCTTTGCACCGGCACGCATCTGTGCATGATTCCGTCACTGAACTCCACTGAGAGGTTCTGAACTGCACTCAACTGCTAGTAGATGCTATTTGCTCACTAAGGCTCAAGGCAATAAGTGCTGGAATAGTGCGCGAGTAGTTTTTACTGCACTGAACTGCAAGTAGATATCATTTGCATATTGTAATTGCGGCGGTGGCGCACATGTAGGTTTTACTGCGCAACCAAACGGTTCCCTGCAGCCAGAACTGCTGACGCCACTTGCAGCGTCGAAATTCGGCGAACGAGTGGAGATACTTCGTCTGTCTGTAACTAAGATACTGAGCTTATACTTTACTTCATTTCTGGGCTACATTCGGCCAGTTTTGCGTCCTGTGATATGTTAACACTTTGACTGCGACATACGCCACCGGTGGTACACGGAGGTAATTTTCATAATGCTGCTGACCGACCAGTAGTCGCAAATTCAGTTTTCATAAATACTTAATCAAAGGTAAATGAAGGCACGATCCAGTTCATGTTTGGTATTTTCAAGATAGTTTACTACAATTGACTTAAAATTTGAGTTTGGTGTTGAACTTAATATTTAATTGTCGCAGTCAAAGTAGTAAATACGTCTTAACTGTACGCAGGCCCATAAATATATATGTGTCACTTCTGTTCATAACTCGTCTGTACTCTAATATCATGCTGGCTTTCATCAAGTGTTAATTAGTGTAAACCATGAATATTTAATTCATTGTTAATGTGTAAAGCTGTAGAAACAAATGTAAAATTTCTCGCAGACGGACGCACTCGATATGAGGTCAGGCAAAAATTTTGTTGCCGATTAGTGAGGAGCCTTCCTCTCATTTTTTCTTTTAGAAGGTCTTGAAATTTTATTGTTTCAACTTACTGGGCAACGTAGCATCTCAGAAACGTCTTTGATTGTTGAAAGTATTCAATACTCTTGCTTAAATACTGTTATGATTTTATATTCTTTAAAGAAATAAAATAAGGTCACAACTTTTTTCCAGATTGGCATTTTTGGTTTTTGTTTGATTTTGTGAGGAGTAAACCAATTCAAAGCGAAAAAAACAGAAATTTATCAATGGGAACTGATGCATTTTAGTGCTATTTTCGGTCATCAATTAGTCAGTAAAAACTTTTCTCAAAGACTACCACTTTTTAACTTTAATTTAATAAAGCTCAAGTTCAATTTGAAAAAGCTCAAGTTTAATTTAAAAAAGGTCAAGTTAAACTTAAAAAAGCTCACGTTTAATTTAAAAAAGGTCAAGTTCAATTTAAAAAAGCTCAAGTTCAATTTAAAAAAGTTCAAGGTCAATTTAAAAAAGACAAAGTTTAATTTAAAAAGTCTCAAGCAGGCTATATTTAAAAAAAGATGAAATTAAATTTTGAAAAGCTTATGTTACTAAAATTTCACACTTATGCATTAATAATATAAGTAAAGTTTATTTGTGAGAATGCATATGTATTTAGAAGTGCTGGCACTGAAAAAAGAGCAAATCGAATATCAGACAAACAAAGCTGCTGCGATTTTGTATTTAAATGTGACATTCTTTAAGTTTTACCAATGAATCATTTGCTGAATCATTTGCAACGCAGATCATCGGTACTTATATCTGTTGAAAAAAATGATGCGAATAAACTTTGTGTAATAATTAACTGTGTGACAATTAGCAAACTGCACTGACTGAAAAATTGAACATTACTGAGCTTCAACATTTCAGTCAGTGCTGTTTGCTAATTGTCCCACAGTTATTTATTACATAAAGTTTATTAGCGTCATTTTTATCAATTGAAATAAGTATCCATGATCTGTTTAGCAAATGATGCATAGGTAAAACTTGAATGTCAAATTGAGTCCAAAATCATAGCAGCTTGCTTTGTCTGATATTCGATTTACTCTATTTTCAGTACCAGCACTTTTAAATACATATGCATTCTCACAAATAAACTTTACTTATATTATTGTTACATAGGTATGCAATTTCAGAAACATAAGCTTTTCAAAATTGAACTTGATCTTTTTTAAATTTAACTTGAGCTTTTTTAAATTGGACTTGAGCTTTTTTAAATTACGGTTAAAAAGCTGTAGTATTGGCTTACAAAATGCGAGCTGAGTTGGTGCAGAAAAACCGCATGAAATCTGAGAGTAAAACTGGGAAGGAAAAATTGAAGATCATCTCATGTTTGTAAGAGTCGAGTTTTGGTATCCAGTTTACTCGCAGTTGCTTAATTGAGGTCATGTCATTATGATACAGTTGAAGCGAATTAGTTCCCTGCTTTTTGTGCGGCCAAAATTAAGTAAACTCGTCAGCAAATTTTTCGAAACCAAAGAAGAGCTGGGAGTTACTGGGCAGTTTCCCACTGAAACTAAGTGTTTTCTAATGTGTAGGAGTAAGAGCCTGCAACGGCGGACTGTGCTGTTTTGTGCAAGGGGATGCGAAATTTACTAGCGAGAATGAGGCTTCGGGAAAGCACCGTTGGCTACGAAAATGGAAACAAGAAAAAGCGTGAATTGGAAAAATCAAACGCTTTGGTTTGATATTGCATTTTCTCAAGGATATGGTAATGGCCAACAATATGAATGCGGTCCCTGAAATTAACTTTGAATGGTCGAATCAAAAATATATATATATATGCATTATTTATTTGCATTGATTGGCATTGATAGCATTTATATGAAATAAGAATGGTATCGAGTGAGAAACTTAAATTTTGACTTTTCTAACATTTGGAAGTCATTTGGCGAGCGATTCCAGCAAATTTTTCCACTCTGAACAACCAATGTTAAATTAATTCATAAAACTTTTTACATTTAGAAATTTCTCAGCAAGAGGCCTCCGAATCAAATCCCGGAAAACTATACACAGAAAGTCCTTGAATTTGTGCATAATTTTCTTTTCCACCGGGTTATTTTCTGAAACTGATGAGGAGTGCTGATAGCGCTCCTAAGAACACTAGCCCGGAAGAGGAAACAAATCGGACTGAGGTTTTTTGTACATTAATCAGGCGCAGGAGAGCAGGGTGTTAAAAAAGCTCTGAATAAATTTCTGTGCCAAGCGCGCAGAGGAAAAACCTTTTCTGTCGAAAAAATGGATGTGATTTGCTGCGAAATTGGTGATGCGAGTTTCACCACCACATGGACACAAACATAAAATTTAAATAATGAGATTGTCAGAAATGGTGTATTTGTTTGTTTATGCATTTGAAGGTCTGATTGTGTTTGCGAAAAGTGGTGGAGCCTTCAACACAGATACAAATATCCTACACTCATAGTTAGTATAGTAGTATTAAGAGAGCAATGTTTTAGGTAATTAGTAAGCTCAATTAAAGGATATCCGTGCTTTATTGACCTAAAGCCATCGTTCTTCTACGAAATTTGAACGCTGGCTGTGCTGCAATGATCGACTGCTTGCGTAACTTTCACCAGTTTCATATTTTCAAACCAAGTTTTGCTTTCCAGGCTCATAGTGTACGTCATAAGCCAAGAAATAATGCAATGAACCGAGCTAACAAGGCACTTGAGTGAGCATTGGCTAGAGATTTCTATTCTAAACTGGAGCACTGTAACAGATGAGTTACGTAACGAATGGTGAATCGTTTCCAGATGGCTCCACCACTAATGCAACACATAAGTTCACCCCCATGTAACTTTTGAAATAATGCACCAATCGACTTTAAATTACTCTCAAACGAAAGAATGTTTTAATCTTTCGTTTGAGAGTTTGAAATTAATTTGAAGTCGATGGGTGCATTATTTCGAAAATTACAAGTGGGTGAACTTATGTGTTGCATTGGCTGGGCTATCTGGAAAAGATCCCGAATGCTCATTGTCCGCTTCTCCTTCTATTTCTTACGGTAGTATTAGGTTTTCTGTTCGCTAAAAATAACGCCTTCATGCGATGTTCAATAACTTGAAGCCAAATACAATATATCAATTGAACATGCCAAATCGGCAATTTTTTTATCCGGAATCTCAGTTTGCTGGGATCTGTAGCAAATAACAGTGCTATTCCTCAGTAGTTCCTGGTAATATTTGACCAAATTGGTTTTATACAAGACTGAAATATTGAAATAGTATTTGCTCATGACAAAGTAATGAGGAAGAACCGAGAGCATTGATTTCTCGCGAGACACCAATTGTATTGATTCTTATTCTTTTCGAAGTTGCTGCTCAGCAAAGTCTTCAATACTGCCTGCGGAACTTACACCAGGTGCACGTGAAGTTAGGGAAAGACTTTTCGAACGCTTTCTAAGAGCACTTGAAGTTAGAGTGAGACTTTTCGGACGCTTTCTAAGAGCACTTGAAGTTGGGTTGGGACTTTTCGAACGCTTTCTAAGAGCACATGAAGTTAGGGTGAGACTTTTCGAACGCTTTCTAAGAGCACGTGAAGTTAGAGTGAGACTTTTCGAACGCTTTCTAAGAGCACGTGATGTCAGGGTGAGGCTTTTCGAACGCTTTCTAAGAGCACATGAAGTTAGGGTGAGACTTTTCGAACGCTTTCTAAGAGCACATGAAGTTAGGGTGAGACTTTTCGAACACTTTCTAAGAGCACATGAAGTTAGGGTGAGACTTTTCGAACGCTTTCTAAGAGCACGTGATGTCAGGGTGAGGCTTTTCGAACGCTTTCTAAGAGCACTTGAAGTTAGATTGAGACTTTTTGAACGCTTTCTAAGAGCACTTGAAGTTAGGTTGGGGCTTTTCGAACGCTTTCTAAGAGCACATGAAGTTAGGGTGAGACTTTTCGAACGCTTTCTAATAGCACGTGAAGTTAGAGTGAGACTTTTCGAACGCTTTCTAGGAGCACTTGAAGTTTGGTTGGGACTTTTCGAACGCTTTCTAAGAGCACGTGAAGTTAGAGTGAGACTTTTCGAACGCTTTCTAGGAGCACTTGAAGTTGGGTTGGGACTTTTCGAACGCTTTCTAAGAGCACGTGAGGTTAGAGTGAGACTTTTCGAACGCTTTCTAGGAGCACTTGAAGTTGGGTTGGGACTTTTCGAACGTATTCCAAGTACACAGGCAAGCTGATTCGCTGACATTTTTCAAGTGTACATGAAATTACGCTGAGACTTGGAAGCGAAGTTTCAACATTGTATCAGCATTTTACGCATTTAAATTACCTGATTTGAACATTTTTATATAAAAAATGTCCATAAGAAGCGCTTGGTATTTAGCAACCATGCCTAATTGTAGGAAAGTGAGTAGTCTTCATGAATAAATTTAGTTCGAAAAATGACACAAATAAACAAAAATGGAGAGGAAACCAAGATACTAACTTTGGTTCTGATTTCAATGCGGCGGCTTGCATTTGAAGCAGCGCTTTCCCTATCATCAGGAACAAAGCACCACAATGACCGTCTAAATCTCATCAATCCAGCCCAGAAAATTTAATGAAGAAACTCTAGGAGAGTTTCCTGCTCAATTTTGTGTACTCTACGCACGATAGGAGATCTCTGATCTCTTATCCATTGGTTTCCGTCATTGGCTTCTAACCTAATTCAACCATTGGTAAAAAGCAGAAGTCAACCTATGGTTCAAAACTTGAGATGGAAAGCACGTAAAATAATGAAGCAGATTTTGACTCCTACGATCAATGACTGAAGGTTATCGATTCACGACGGAAACCAGAACAACATTTCACTCTAAGATTAAAGGAAGTAGTTAAATGCAGCGGAAATTTTCCCCATGGCATGAAAAGTGCTTGGTGACGTGCCTAACCAGGCTTGCCCCTGTCATGGTGACATGCCGCTGCCACCCAACTATATGTAAGAAAAGAATCTTTTCCTACACCGCTCATTTAACGCTTTGTCTGCACCAGGTAAATTGTAAGTTTAATAATCAATTCAAAATTAAAGTCAATTGTAGTAAGCGTAAGCAATTTTGGAAATACCAAACATTAGCTGGATTGTGTTTTTAATTAGTTTTGATTAAGTATTTTTATAAACTGAGTGTGACTGCTGGTCGGTGAGCAGCATTACGACAACTCCCTCAGTGACCACCAAATAGTTATGGCTCACGTCATAGTAAAAGTCTTAAGCCGCAGCTACAATGTTTATATTGAAGATAAATGTTTCCAACTATCAACCGAGAAAAACCCAAAAAATCAAATAACTTCAAACAAATAACTTCAATCAAATAACTTCAATGAAATAACTTCAATCAAATAGCTTCAATCAAATAAATTCAATCAAATAGCTTCAATCAAATAACTTCAATCAAATAACTTCAATCAAATAACTTCAATCAAATAATTTCAATCAAATAACTTATCGAATTAACAACAGATATCGACTTGCTTCAACGAAGGCCATAACTGGACAACTTTCAGTAAGAAATATCGTCTGAGCCGCAACTGATACTTAATGATCATAGCACGCTCGGCCTGGCAAAAAAAAACACGATTTGATTATGTTCAATCGAGCACATGAATCAGTTAACCAGATTAGCAGTACGATAAAAAATGACTGCAATTTGTGAACCAACTGAAAGCGCGTTATTGATGAGCGTATTTCTGACACAGGCTTCAAGGCGTCTTGATTTTTCCAATATTAATGGTTCCAAAGTAGAATTCAAACAATTATATTTATCGTCATGACACCATTGATTTAAATATTAATTTTAAACCAGAGCCTCAGTGAAACCAGTTTCTCTGGTACGCTCGGTAAGAATTTCTAGTGGTTCCAGAAATAAATTCGATACCTATGGATAGAAAAATTTAAATGTACGAGCGTAAAAGAAACACGGCTGTTATAGTTATGGACAATACTTTGCAGTTCCTCCACACTGAAGATATTCGTTTTCCAATGCATATCAAATGATTACTTTAAATTCGATCCTCTTCATCTTAGTGTTAATTGTGGCTAACTCTTGTGAGAAATAATGACGTTAGGAGCAATGCTTACAATTATTTAGAGTCCCATGCCCTTTTTTTGAATTTCAGTACATTAGGTCATACTAATAATCCAAATCTGGTAATATTTCACTGTTAACTGCCCCACAGCTAAATCATGTCGATGTGCTTCGATGTGCTCACAAATTAACTCATCTTCTTGCACTTACTACTTTTTTTTCTTGCTTACTCAACTTAATGCTGCTCTTAATCCTTCTTATAAGAGCCTTTTATTCATTTTTCGGTCTCCAATCGCTTTAATTTTTGGCTTCACCTCAATCCCTTAGGGTTATCAGGGTAAAATGATGAAAATCTCAAAAATAAAATAGGAGCATTAAGACCACTCAACATCTGGCAATTACTCGTGGTGGCCAGATGTTGAGACAAAGTTAAATTTTAATTTTAACAATCCGAAAATTTGGAACTTTGGTCAAAAGAAGGTAATGAGATAACCCTTTCTGCTTCCACTGAAGTAACCCTTTCTGCTTCCACTGAGGGAACCCTTTTTGCTTCCACTGAGGTAACCCTTTCTGCTTCCACTGAGGGAACCCTTTCTGCTTCCACTGAGGGAACCCTTTCTGCTTCCACTGAGGGAACCCTTTCTGCTTCCACTGAGGGAACCCTTTCTGCTCCCACTGAGGTAACCCTTTCTGCTCCCACTGAGGTAACCCTTTCTGCTTCCACTGAAGTAACCCTTTCTGCTTCCACTGAGGGAACCCTTTCTGCTTCCACTGAGGTAACCCTTTCTGCTCCCACTGAGGTAACCCTTTCTGCTCCCACTGAGGTAACCCTTTCTGCTTCCACTGAGGTAACCCTTTCTGCTTCCACTGAGGTAACCCTTTCTGCTTCCACTGGGGGAACCCTTTCTGCTTCCACTGAGGTAACCCTTTCTGCTTCCACTGAGGGAACCCTTTCTGCTCCCACTGAAGTAACCCTCTCTGCTCCCACTGAGGTAACCCTTTCTGCTCCCACTGAGGTAACCCTTTCTGCTCCCACTGAGGGAACCTTTTCTGCTCCCACTGAGGTAACCCTTTCTGCTTCCACTGAGGTAACCCTTTCTGCTCCCACTGAGGTAACCCTTTCTGCTTCCACTGAGGTAACCCTTTCTGCTCCCACTGAGGGAACCTTTTCTGCTCCCACTGAGGTAACCCTTTCTGCTTCCACTGAGGGAACCCTTTCTGATTTCACTGAGGGAACCTTTTCTGCTCCCACTAAGGGAACCTTTTCTGCTCCCACTGAGGTAACCCTTTCTGCTTCCACTGAGGTAACCCTTTCTGCTCCCACTGAGGGAACCTTTTCTGCTCCCACTAAGGGAACCTTTTCTGCTCCCACTGAGGTAACCCTTTCTGCTTTCACTGAGGGAACCTTTTCTGCTCCCACTGAGGTAACCCTTTCTGCTTCCACTGAGGTAACCCTTTCTGCTCCCACTGAGGGAACCTTTTCTGCTCCCACTAAGGGAACCTTTTCTGCTCCCACTGAGGTAACCCTTTCTGCTTCCACTGAGGGAACCCTTTCTGCTTTCACTGAGGGAACCTTTTCTGCTCCCACTGAGGTAACCCTTTCTGCTTCCACTGAGGGAACCCTTTCTGCTTCCACTGAGGGAACCCTTTCTGCTTCCACTGAGGGAACCCTTTCTGCTCCCACTGAGGGAACCCTTTCTGCTTCCACTGAGGGAACCCTTTCTGATTTCACTGAGGTAACCCTTTCTGCTTTCACTGAGGTAACCCTTTCTGCTCCCACTGAGGTAACCCTTTCTGCTCCCACTGAGGTAACCCTTTCTGCTCCCACTGAGGGAACCCTTTCTGCTCTCACTGAGGTAACCCTTTCTGCTCCCACTGAGGGAACCCTTTCTGCTCCCACTGAGGTAACCCTTTCTGCTCCCACTGAGGTAACCCTTTCTGCTCCCACTGAGGTAACCCTTTCTGCTCCCACTGAGGGAACCCTTTCTGCTTCCACTGAGGTAACCCTTTCTGCTTCCACTGAGGTAACCCTTTCTGCTCCCACTGAGGGAACCCTTTCTGCTCCCACTGAGGGAACCCTTTCTGCTTCCACTGAGGTAACCTTTTCTGCTCCCACTGAGGGAACCCTTTCTGCTCCCACTGAGGTAACCCTTTCTGCTCCCACTGAGGTAACCCTTTCTGCTTCCACTGAGGGAACCCTTTCTGCTCCCACTGAGGGAACCCTTTCTGCTCCCACTGAGGGAACCCTTTCTGCTCCCACTGAGGGAACCTTTTCTGCTTTCACTGAGGTAACCCTTTCTGCTCCCACTGAGGGAACCCTTTCTGCTTCCACTGAGGTAACCCTTTCTGCTCCCACTGAGGGAACCCTTTCTGCTTCCACTGAGGTAACCCTTTCTGCTCCCACTGAGGTAACCCTTTCTGCTTTCACTGAGGTAACCCTTTCTGCTCCCACTGAGGGAACCCTTTCTGCTTCCACTGAGGTAACCTTTTCTGCTCCCACTGAGGGAACCCTTTCTGCTCCCACTGAGGTAACCCTTTCTGCTCCCACTGAGGTAACCCTTTCTGCTTCCACTGAGGGAACCCTTTCTGCTCCCACTGAGGGAACCCTTTCTGCTCCCACTGAGGGAACCCTTTCTGCTCCCACTGAGGGAACCTTTTCTGCTTCCACTGAGGTAACCCTTTCTGCTCCCACTGAGGTAACCCTTTCTGCTTTCACTGAGGTAACCCTTTCTGCTCCCACTGAGGTAACCCTTTCTGCTCCCACTGAGGTAACCCTTTCTGCTCCCACTGAGGTAACCCTTTCTGCTCCCACTGAGGGAACCCTTTTTGCTTCCACGGAGGGAACCCTTTCTGCTTCCACTGAGGGAACCCTTTCTGCTTCCACTGAGGGAACCCTTTTTGCTTCCACGGAGGGAACCCTTTCTGCTTCCACTGAGGGAACCCTTTCTGCTTCCACTGAGGTAACCCTTTCTGCTTCCACCGAGGTAATCCTTTTTGCTTCCACTGAGGTAACCCTTTCTGCTCCCACTGAGGTAACCCTTTCTGCTTCCACTGAGGGAACCCTTTTTGCTTCCACGGAGGGAACCCTTTCTGCTTCCACTGAGGGAACCCTTTCTGCTTCCACTGAGGTAACCCTTTCTGCTTCCACCGAGGTAATCCTTTTTGCTCCCACTGAGGTAACCCTTTCTGCTCCCACTGAGGTAACCCTTTCTGCTCCCACTGAGGTAACCCTTTCTGCTCCCACTGAGGGAACCCTTTTTGCTTCCACGGAGGGAACCCTTTCTGCTTCCACTGAGGTAACCCTTTCTGCTTCCACCGAGGTAATCCTTTTTGGTTCCACTGAGGTAACCCTTTCTGCTCCCATTGAGGGAACCCTTTCTGCTCCCACTGAGGGAACCCTTTTTGCTTCCACGGAGGGAACCCTTTCTGCTTCCACTGAGGTAACCCTTTCTGCTTCCACCGAGGTAATCCTTTTTGCTTCCACTAAGGGAACCCTTTCTGCTTCCACTGAGGGAACCCTTTCTGCTTCCACTGAGGGAACCCTTTCTGCTCCCACTGAGGGAACCCTTTTTGCTTCCACGGAGGGAACCCTTTCTGCTTCCACTGAGGTAACCCTTTCTGCTTCCACCGAGGTAATCCTTTTTGGTTCCACTGAGGTAACCCTTTCTGCTCCCACTGAGGTAACCCTTTCTGCTTTCACTGAGGTAACCCTTTCTGCTCCCACTGAGGTAACCCTTTCTGCTCCCACTGAGGTAACCCTTTCTGCTCCCACTGAGGTAACCCTTTCTGCTCCCACTGAGGGAACCCTTTTTGCTTCCACGGAGGGAACCCTTTCTGCTTCCACTGAGGTAACCCTTTCTGCTTCCACCGAGGTAATCCTTTTTGGTTCCACTGAGGTAACCCTTTCTGCTCCCATTGAGGGAACCCTTTCTGCTCCCACTGAGGGAACCCTTTTTGCTTCCACGGAGGGAACCCTTTCTGCTTCCACTGAGGTAACCCTTTCTGCTTCCACCGAGGTAACCCTTTCTGCTCCCACTGAGGGAACCCTTTCTGCTCCCACTGAGGGAACCCTTTTTGCTTCCACTAAGGGAACCCTTTCTGCTTCCACTGAGGTAACCCTTTCTGCTCCCACTGAGGGAACCCTTTCTGCTTCCACCGAGGTAACCCTTTCTGCTCCCACTGAGGTAACCCTTTCTGCTCCCACTGAGGTAACCCTTTCTGCTCCCACTGAGGGAACCCTTTTTGCTTCCACTAAGGGAACCCTTTCTGCTTCCACTGAGGTAACCCTTTCTGCTCCCACTGAGGTAACCCTTTCTGCTTCCACCGAGGTAACCCTTTCTGCTCCCACTGAGGGAACCCTTTCTGCTTCCACCGAGGTAACCCTTTCTGCTCCCACTGAGGTAACCCTTTCTGCTCCCACTGAGGTAACCCTTTCTGCTCCCACTGAGGGAACCCTTTTTGCTTCCACTAAGGGAACCCTTTCTGCTTCCACTGAGGTAACCCTTTCTGCTCCCACTGAGGTAACCCTTTCTGCTTCCACCGAGGTAACCCTTTCTGCTCCCACTGAGGTAACCCTTTCTGCTCCCACTGAGGGAACCCTTTTTGCTTCCACGGAGGGAACCCTTTCTGCTCCCACTGAGGTAACCCTTTCTGCCCCCACTGAGGTTGCCCTTTCTGTTTCCACTGAGGTAACCCTTTATGCTCCCACTGAGGCAACCCTTTCTACTTCCACAGATGTAACCCTTTCTAAGGCTCAACCCCTCCCCCGGTCTCTCTCTGCTCGGTTTGACCCCGTGATCGCACCCACTCAGTATGCAGGTAGTGCGCTGTGAGCTAATGAAGCTACGGCAGTCGTTTTGTAACTCAACGCTAATGTGAGAACTGCTAGGCGAAGTGTCGAGCAAGTGATGCTGCGCACAAGTGAGGGTGTGAGGAGGGTGTGCAGTGCACGGGAAGGTTGGGATTCTGTGATTCGTCATGAAGGAAACTCTGGGTGATTCATTTGACGGATTGAGGTTTTTGGCGTTGCAAGGTTGCCCAGTTTAATGGAAGGAAGGCTTTCTGCAATACAGGTGAATTGTTTCACACTGGAGAACTTGTGTGATGAAAGGCTTATTTCGCAGTGTTTCATTGATTTAGAGGGAGTGTGAACGGTAAGTGGGTTGTGTTTGGGTTTGGCCTCGTACGAGAAGAAACTAGTAACGTATTATTTCAACTCTTCTCATCTGTTGGAGTAGGTGGAGCACACGGAGTAAAAAATATTAATTGATTCATGATGAATAAAGAATTTAATCAGGCTTAACGGGACACAATCGTAGGAAATTATTTGATCTTAGAATTTTCGATCAATTTTAGCTCATTCTGAAATTGTTGCGATGATTTTTTTCTCGATGTTGTTATTATTCTATTTATTTTTATTTATTTTCTTTCCTATTAAACTGCGTTTGAAATTATTCCCACGCAATAAGAAATTAAAACAGAATTTTTAACACTCGTGTCTTTCAACTTAATGTTCGCAACTTTGGACCTCGTTAGAATACACGATGCCTTATTGTCTATTTCAATCCATAATAATCATTTGATATACTTACAATAATAATTATAATCTAACTTCTTAATTTTGAGAAATCGACGACCTTCATTACGCACCACGATCACATGTGACGCAATGACGATGCTAAAAAAGGAATAAATTTGACCTCCGTCAGTCGGGTCGAGCCGAGGCCCACATGCCAGGGCTGGTGGTGTCAGAGAGGCGGATTGTCAAACGTGATACAAGTCCAGTAAAATAAAGCGTGCACCAAAATTAATTGCACCTAGAGCGAGTCGTTACAAGTAGTGTAGTGCTCCAGTTAATTCCTCTGTTGAACAGTGCATCACAAATAAGGAAAAGATTTATTACTACTCTCAGTATAAAAAATTAATAAATAAATTAATAAATGAATAAATTACTACTCAGTATAAAATTATTATCATTGTAAGCCTTTTTTTGATGTATCCATGACTCAGACGATGCCGTAGTGTAACAGGGCATAGCATGAGCGGGCCAAATATTGCGATGAATTTGATGTCTTCAAATGAAACCATGGGTAGAATCGTGAGTTCGTGAGCAGTTCGTGTTGAAATTCGTGGTGAAGTTCGTGCTAGAAGGCATTAACATAAGTTACAGTCCGGTCTGCCAGAGACAACTGCTGGAAAAAGGATTGCCTATTTGGCTTATTTTCTGGCCAGAAATTGGAAAAATACACATTTTAAAAAATCGAAATTTGACTAGAGGGCACTTACCATCTATTGATAATTGTGCATAATTACATGATCTTATGAGTAATTATGTAGGTTGTAAGTACATAATTCAGTAGTCGTAGGAGCCACAAATTACGTTTAATTGCGGATTTTGGCCCAAAAAGCATATTGTTACGACTTAGACTTGCATGCCCGTTTAACAAGAGCATCCTCCTGACCAACACCGACAGAATTAGGAATTGGAATTTAGATTAGAATTCAATTATATAATGAGCTACGATCTTCAGCGCTTTTATCTCTACCGTAAACGATGAAATAAGGTAGAGATAAAAATCCACCGATCACATCTTCGGTGATGTGAATACCGTACTGTTTTCGCAGGGAAATTAATAAGATAACACTCTGTCATACAGTGAAGGTAAGGCCAGCACAAGTCGTTAGCTACAGAACATGACCTCGTTAGCTGCTCGACCCAGCAGCAAAGGTGGCTCGGTGCTGTGGTGTGGGAGCTCGCATCGTCTTGCAGAAAGCGCGCGAAAAATCGAGAAAAATGACCAATTTGTGGATTTTTATTGTATGTGTTCTCGTCTAATAGGAAATCCCCGAAAAATATGGAAAAACTATTATTTTAAGATTTTTTATCATAAGTGTAATAGTCTCGCAGAGAGCGCTTGAAAGAATAGATAGAACTGATTTATTTTTGATGTTTCCATTTATTTAATCGTCTTATGGAGAAAGCTCGAAAACTCGAGAAAAATAATTACTTCAGACTTTTTAACATTTGAGTAATCTTCTTATAGGAAACGCTTGATAAATAGATAAAAATGATTTATTTTAAAAAATTTTATCATTTGTGTAATGGTCATGCAGAAAGGGCTTGAAAAAATTGATGAAAGGTAATTATTATAATTTTTTATTTATTTATGGAAGTCTTATAGGAAGCCAGCAAAAAATGAGAAAAAATGATTTATTTAACATTTTAAATCATTTGTGTAGTCGTCATCCAGGGATCAATTTAAAAAAACAGAGAGAGAAAGAATTAATTTCGCTATTTTACTTTCATTCGCGGTGAATTTACTTATTTACAAAACTTTACAATCCTAGAATGCCTTACGGTGTCTTTTATGTTCTAAATTAACTTTTATTGATATGAACTAGTATGAATTGAATTGAATCGTCTGGTAATGAAGATGGGATGCGGGGATAAACCATACGTATAAGTAAAGCAGGAAGTAAAGTTCAATACTTTTTAAGTTTTTAAAAATTATGCTTGAAGATTCACTACAATTTAATTGTGAGATAATCTATGAATTTTAATTGCAGTTGGTGCCGGATTTACATCGAATGTGTAAATATTTTATCGTAAATCGTATTTAAATGACTTGAGTGCTAGCAAAAATGTTAATAAGTGTGAGAATTTGTAATAAAACCGTTTCCATTCATTTAGTGAGTTTTGAGCGTGATATTTGCACTAATCAACTCACCATGATGAATTTACAAAATTGCTCAAGGCAATCACTACTGACACCTAAAAAATTCATGTGCGTAATTATCAGCTACAGTCTTCTGTGTTTTTATCACCACCGTAACAGAATACGGTTGTGTGAACACATGATTGTTTTCATAGAGAAATTAACTCTGCAGTAACGCTTTCAATTATATTCACCAACACCAAAGTGAACACCTGAGAAATGAATGAAACCTCGAGCGAAACCTTCATAACATGAACAATTTTTCGAGATATATATGAAGTTTTGCCTTAGATATAGGGAGGAGTGCTATCTTATTAATTGAAAAGTCTACCCCACGCACAAGAGGGACGTTAATTTTTAAGTTACTAAAAGGTCTGTTGCAAGTTTTGAAATACGACCCTGCATTTTCGAACATCGCAGTTTTCTTAGGATTCAAGATTTGCTGACGCGTTATAATTTCAGATGATCAAACTATATGCAAAAGATCTCTAATATTTAATCAGAATTTCAAAGTACTGAGGTTCTCGAATGTTTAATGATATTTTAGAGAGATGAAAATGCTCAACTTTTTTTAAGAATCTGGTTGCACTTAAAATTTCTTTCATGTATTTCGATGCACGTCCACTTTTACAGAGCGTATCTCGTATTGAGGTTCATCTTTAATGCGGCCGTAGCATAGTTACTTAGAGCAACCTTTAATTATTCATCACTCCAACTATACATGTACTTTTGGCGTGCTGACTTTTATTGCGAAAGAATTTAAGATTAAAATGGAATAGCAACGGCATATTGCTTGCGTTTTCAGCAGAGTGTTTCTGTTAGCATTTCTTACTTTATACTAATGATGTATTTTTTGCAACACAGTAAAGCAGTCTAGGGAACTTGTAGATGTATTACTATACCATTTACAAGTTGATTTGCTCCAAATGAATTTTGATTTGCTCCTCGTGAAAATAGAATTGTTCCAAGTGAATTTTGATTTCTCCTCGTGAAAATAGAATTGCTCCAAGTGAATTTTGATTTGATCCTAATGAAAATATATAGAATTGCTCCGAGTGAAATTTGATTTGCTCTTATTCAATTTTAAATCATTACATAAGTATTTTACTTGCTTTATAGTGTTAATTGAAAGAATCTTAGCGAAATTAATTTTTTCTTTGTAAAGTGATTTTATTCCAATAATGCGTACAGAGATACAGAGTTTTTGCTGAGTATAATTTACAAAAAAATACGGAATATTATTTTCGTTGTAAGAACCATTACTCATTATCAAACCATTAGACAGAGGAGTCGTTCCTCAGACACTTTGATCAAAGAAGCATCAGAGAGATACTGTCACGTTCCACACTGCTGCACATGCACCTTGTGTAGACATGCTAACGTCATCAGCAATAAGTGTCCACCTCAACTCCAAACATCTTCATCTGTCAGAAACCAAAACCTTCAAAATGAAGTATACTAAAACAAGTGCGCGAGAAAGGCAGAGAATAATAGAAGCTTTCAATAATAAAGAGGACTATAAGAAAGTTGCAAACGCACTTGGAATAAATGTTAAGACTGCATACAGGTGGATGTAAAATAAGCAAGTCATATCTAAGAAGAAAGGAAGAAATAATATAAGAAATGTCCCGAAATATTGAGGATACGGACAACAGCCATAGAAGAAAATGCTTCGATTACTCTCTCACAAGTTCGCAGAAAAGTACAACAAGATCATGACGTTGATCAAGGAGAATATATAGAAATATGTCCCCTGAGGGGGATACAGCTTTTGTATCTATGGGAATTAGCGCTCCCAGGGGAAACATGTGAGGGCCCGAGCTAAAGGTTAGGAAGGCTTCCTTTTTGTTGCAATAAAAAAGGTTTTTGTTTTGTTATGGACCATCTTTTTTCGGTTCACTGCTGTCCTGTTTTTCAGCCCCTACTACTTTCTCCTTCAACTTTTTTCTTGTTTCATGAACTTCTTTCCTAGCTTACTGTTTCTGTGCACCTTTTGCATAGATTCCGCGTTCCCTCAACTCCATACTAAATGGTGCCTTCCTCTTTCCTCTCTTAGAACATCTTTGTCGTGGTTAAGGGAGGCTAAAACTTTCTTATGTAATAATAATAATAATAATAATAATAATAATAATAATAATAATAATAATAATAATAATAGAAATATGTTGATGAGGAAATAATTATCAAAACTTATGCAAACGTTGTAATATATGCTTTACATTTCATTTTGTGATGTTTAGTTATGACGTTTCAGCAGTATTATTCTTTCGATAACATAACTGTACTTCTTCATCAAAATGCATTTGTACACGAGTTATCAGAAAAATATATATATGTTATTTTTCTAATTTTCAAACACTTTCTATCAATTTATTGTCCAATTCCGCTAGGGATTGCGACCTAAACATGTTTAATGAGGATAATAATAATAATGGTTTATTTGATAGGGTGTCATCTACCGGATGATCGTCGGTAGGAAATAAACCCTTGGGCAATGCAGCTACTGGATGTTCGTCAGTTGGTTACCGGTTGAACATATGATCCCAATACCCTGCACACTATTGAAAGTTCCTTTCCTTATATGCCTTTTACTGATAGGGTAAATAATTAAAGAAGTAATCAATGAAATAGGATTTGTGCAAAATTGATTTAAAGGTCATTAATTATTATTTAACATTAACTAAAATTTAAATATTTTCTAATTAATAATAATTAACTAAGACAGCACAGATTTGGCAATCAAGAAAGGTTCAAACCAAGGGTCAACCCTGTGGTTAGGGTAATATGTAGTATTATATATATTTTAAATGCACAAGCTGAAAAAAATTACGTAATTTTGATATTGTACCTATAACAAACTAAAAATTATTTGGATCGATAGCAAATTAACAAGGAGCAAATCAAATTTCACTTGGAGCAATTCTATTTTCACGAGGATCAAATTTAAATTCACTTGGAGCAATCCTATTTTCACGAGGATCAAATTTAAATTCACTTGGAGCAATTCTATTTTCATTGGGATCAAATCAAAATTCATTTGGAGCAAATCAACTTGTAAATGGTATAGTGTATAGTGCATTCCACTCTTCAAAAATGACGGGAATCGATAGCTCCGCATATAAGTCTCAAGATGTGGATGACAAACAAATAAATCCATCCTAATAGTACCTACCAGGTAATATTAGGTGCTATTACTTGTTAAGTACTATTAGGTACAATAACCGTATCTCAGATACGTGTCCTATGACCGTATCTCAGATCAATGACCGTATCTCAGATACGTGTCCTATGACCGTATCTCAGATACGTGTCCTATGACCGTATCTCAGATCAATGACCGTATCTCAGATACGTGTCCTATGACCGTATCTCAGATCAATGACCGTATCTGAGATACGTGTCCTAAGACCGTATCTCAGATCAATGACCGTATCTCAGATACTGTCATTGAGCATCCTTAAAAGCGTGGCAGAAAGACGCACCAACCAAACAAGCAGTAACTGTGCGTTATTATTTTTCACGAAGTGCATAAAGTTCTCCTCAAATTTAGCATGTTCAGTGAGATTCATATTGTAACTGCATAAGAGAAATTACGATAAAAAATATATACATTAATTTATTCATTTATTCATTTTCTTAGAAATCTAAGAAAAAGAAAATAACACGTGGGGTGTTATTCTCCTTGAAGTAAAAAGTTGAATCGCGTATCTGTGATACGGACCTACGCTCAAGTGAAAGAAAATATGATGATGACCCAGAAAGTAAACAGCAAAGGGAAAAATCAACATTTGTCGATGTTCATACAACGTGTAGGCTCTGAACATATAACACACCATACGGGTAGGTTCTTCGAAACATCAGTTTCATTGCTAACATGTGATATTAGTTTCATTGCTTTCACGTGATATCAGTTTCATTACTCTCGTATAACATCAGTTTCATTGCTGTCACGTGATATCAGTTTCATTACTCTCTATAACACCAGTTTCATTGCTTTCATGTGATATCAGTTTCATTACACTCGTATAACACCAGTTTCATTGCTCTCACGTGATATCAGTTTCATAACTCTGGTAAAACATGAGTTTCATTGCTCTCGTGTAACATCAGTTTCATTGTTCTTCTACACGCTTTAAAGTTTCATGAGTAGCCTATCTGTTTGCTCCGACGATAGATCTTAGTGAATGCAAATCTCCAGTGACGTCTAACCAAACCGATATTGACTATCGATAACATCGCAAAGCATGTGTGAATAAATACAAATCAAACGAGACCTTTGGCTACGAACGTATGAAAAATAATTGTAACAAAATGAACATCTCGTCTCAAGGGTAGCATGCAATCATTTGTCCTAAGTGACGTCTCGTGACAAAAAAAAAAAAACTGGGGTAGTCAGGTGATCTATAAGCCACTGGAAAGAATTTGTTTATATTTTCCGTACCCTAGATACCAGTTTTTTGGTACCATAGATGCGACTAGTAGATACAACATACAAGGTGTCCTCAAAAAGATATATATACACTGACAAAAAGATATATATATCGCTCTACGCACTCACGCTATAAGTATGCATATACAGGGTGTTTCAAAAATACACGGCATAATTTCAGGTATGTATTTCCCACATGTAGACAATCAAAATAGTTCATTACAACATATGTCCGGAAATGCTTCATTTCCGAGTTATGGTCTCACAACATTGAAATTCACCGGAACGTTTTTCTTTCCGCAGGTCGTTGCCATTACAGAAGATGTTCAAAATGACCACCTCCTGCTTGAATACAGACCTCACATCGATGTCTCATTGACCTGCGAACACGATCCCACACTCCAGGAATGTTGCGTATGTCCTCAGAGCGTGCCACAATTCGATTCCGAAGGGATTCCAAATCAGGCACCGGAGACGAATAAACCAATGATTTTAAATGGCCCCACAAGTAGAAATCGAGAGGGTTCAGATCAGGTGAGCGTGGAGGCCAAGCAATTGGGCCACCTCTACCTATCCATCGATCAGGAAATCTTCGATCCAAGTACCGGCGAGCCGTACGACTGAAGTGTGCAGGAGCGCCGTCATGCAAGAAGTGAGCGTGCTGGCGATCGATCAGTGGAGTGTCGTCATAAACATCAGGTATGATGTTTTCCAGGAAGTTTGTGTACGCCTGCCCCGTAAGTCTGTTTACAAGTACATGGGGTCCAACTAACCGATCACCAATGATACCGGCCCACATGTTGAGGGAGAACCGCACCTGGTGATGAGATACAACAGTTGCATTTGGGTTTTCATACGCCCATACATGCTGATTGTGGAGATTTGTTATGCCATCTCGTGTGAACTGTGCTTCATCTGTAAATAATACTAAGGCAGGAAAGTTCGGATTTGCAGCACATTGCTGCAAGAACCACTGACAGTACCTAACTCGTGCAGGGTAATCTGCTGGTGACAGCGCCTGTACACGTTGCAAATGGTAAGGATACAATTGATACTCTTTCAGCAGTCTCCAGACAGTCGTATGGGGAACATTCACTTGCAACGCTAACCTTCGTGTGCTGATAGAAGGAGTTCTGTTCACAATCTCCAGAATCTCCTCCTGTTCTTCTGGAGTTGTAGATCTTGGTCGTCCCCTTCCCAATCCAGGAGAGTCAAATTTTCCATACTCGCACAGACGCTGATGGAGACTTACAAATGTCTTCCGATCTGGACATTGTCGCTGTGGGTACCTCTCCTGGTACAAACGACGAGCCAGCGCAGCATTGCCGTCTGCCTTACCGTAGATCAAGTGCATCTCTGCCAGCTCCTGATTTGTGTACATGACACACAGTCGAACGCCAAACACAACACTGAATTTAACCTTCGCCTAGGAATGATCTGTCAGAGTGCCCTCTTAATGTGTCCTTTGACGGCAACGACCTGCGGAAAGAAAAACGTTCCGGTGAATTTCAATGTTGTGAGACCATAACTCGGAAATGAAGCATTTCCGGACATATGTTGTAATGAACTATTTTGATTGTCTACATGTGGGAAATACATACCTGAAATTATGCCGTGTATTTTTGAAACACCCTGATACCGGAACCATGCAACAGTAGTATGGTCACGGTAGAGGAAACAAGGAAGGATTATTCTTTTGGGGGAAAATACACTTCTTCTTGTTCGGCTAGCCAATAGAGAGGCTTTATTTCAAACAAACTTCATGACGTCACGAAAACGCAATGTCATTAGGCCAATAGTGGAGCCACATTTGGGAGTAGCAGTGCTACGAGAAGCAAAATGAGCGCTGCTGATGGTTCGTTGCCGTGACGTCAGCAAACCCAAGCAGTCTACGAAAAAAAACTGGTTTATTCCTAACTTGTTTCCTCTACCGTGAGTATGGTTCTGGTATCATATGTATGTACATTAACCAGTCAGTGGATAAATTTTTGCGGACAGTACTTGATGTTTCGTTACGTTGGAATCAATTATTTCGTAAGTGATCTAGATACTGTAGTTCGTAACACCAATGTCAGGTTCACAGAAGCGTGACATGCACAAATGCTCAACAGGAATTTTATTTTTGTGTGACGCCCGCATGACAACTCATGGCATTTAAAACATAATTCGAAGCAAGAGATCAAGTGAATTTGATGAACGCCTTCACAAAAACAAGAGCATTCCAAGCTTCAGTGTGCGGTAGAGTCATCTCCAGTGGCTCAACGTGACAACCTAGGAACACGTCGACGTGCGTGACGTGCGGATGTCTTGGTGTTGTTTCTTCGGTGCTGCTATAGCGTGAGGCCAGCGCCACATATCGCCAGGCGCAGTTTGAGATGTACAAGTTAAGTGATTATCGCCTAAATAAATGTATGGAAATAAGTAATATCCATTAGTAACCTAACCTAACGTCACGCTATAGTATTAGCTAGAGGTAGACCTCACGCTATAGTATTAGCTAGAGGTAGATCTCACGCTATAGTTTGGTAGACATCACGCTATAGCAGCACTCCTCACGCTATAGTATTAGCTAGAGGTACATCTCACGCTATAGTGTGGTAGACCTCGCACTATAGCAGCACCCCTCACGCAATTAGCTAGAGGTAGATCTCACGCTATAGTGTGGTAGACCTCGCGCTATAGCAGCACCCCTCACGCTATAGTACTAGCAAGAGGTAGATCTCACGCTATAGTGTGGTAGATCTCACGCTATAGCAGCACCCCTCACGCTATAGTACTAGCTAGAGGTAGATCTCACGCTATAGTGTGGTAGACCTCACGCTATAGTGTGATAGACCTCACGCTATAGCAGCACCCCTAACGCTATAGTACTAGCTAGAGGTAGATCTCATGCTATAGTGTGGTAGACCTCACGCTATAGCAGCACCCCTCACGCTATAGTACTAGTTAGAGGTAGATCTCACGCTATAGTGTAGTAGGCCTCATGCTACAGCTGCACCCCTCACGCTATAGTACTAGCTAGAGGTAGATCTCACGCTATAGTGTGGTAGACCTCACGCTATAGCAGCACCCCTCACGCTATAGTACTAGCTAAAGGTAGCCCTCACGCTACAGCAGCACCCCTCCCGCTATAGTACTAGCTAGAGGTAGATCTCAAGCTATAGTGTGGTAGACCTCACGCTATAGCAGCACCCCTCACGCTATAGTACTAGCTAGAGGTAGATCTCAAGCTATAATGTGGTAGACCTCACGCTATAGCAGCACCCCTCACGCTATAGTACAAGCTAGAGGTAGACCTCACGCTATAGCAGCACCCCTCACGCTATAGTACTAGCTAAAGGTAGCCCTCACGCTATAGCAGCACCCCTCCCGCTATAGTACTAGCTAGAGGTAGATCTCAAGCTATAGTGTGGTAGACCTCACGCTATAGCAGCACTCCTCCTGCTATAGTACTAGCTAGAGGTAGATCTCAAGCTATAGTGTGGTAGACCTCACGCCATAGCAGCACCCCTCACGCTATAGTACTAGCTAGAGGTAGATCTCAAGCTATAGTGTGGTAGACCTCACGCTATAGCAGCACCCCTCACGCTATAGTACTAGCTAGAGGTAGATCTCAAGCTATAGTGTGGTAGACCTCACGCTATAGCAGCACCCCTCCCGCTATAGTACTAGCTAGAGGTAGATCTCAAGCTATAGTGTGGTAGACCTCACGCTATAGCAGCACCCCTCACGCTATAGTACTAGCTAGAGGTAGACCTCACGCTATAGTGTGGTAGACCTCACGCTATAGCAGCACCCCTCCCGCTATAGTACTAGCTAGAGGTAGACCTCAAGCTATAGTGTGGTAGACCTCACGCTATAGCAGCACCCCCACGCTATAGTACAAGCTAGAGGTAGACCTCACGCTATAGCAGCACCCCTCACGCTATAGTACTAGCTAAAGGTAGCCCTCACGCTATAGCAGCACCCCTCCCGCTATAGTACTAGCTAGAGGTAGATCTCAAGCTATAGTGTGGTAGACCTCACGCTATAGCAGCACTCCTCCTGCTATAGTACTAGCTAGAGGTAGATCTCAAGCTATAGTGTGGTAGACCTCACGCCATAGCAGCACCCCTCACGCTATAGTACTAGCTAGAGGTAGATCTCACGCTATAGTGTGGTAGACCTCACGCTATAGTGTGATAGACCTCACGCTATAGCAGCACCCCTAACGCTATAGTACTAGCTAGAGGTAGATCTCATGCTATAGTGTGGTAGACCTCACGCTATAGCAGCACCCCTCACGCTATAGTACTAGTTAGAGGTAGATCTCACGCTATAGTGTAGTAGGCCTCATGCTACAGCTGCACCCTCACGCTATAGTACTAGCTAGAGGTAGATCTCATGCTATAGTGTGGTAGACCTCACGCTATAGCAGCACCCCTCACGCTATAGTACAAGCTAAAGGTAGACCTCAAGCTATAGCAGCACCCCTCACGCTATAGTACTAGCTAGAGGTAGATCTCATGCTATAGTGTGGTAGACCTCACGCTATAGCAGCACCCCTCACGCTATAGTACTAGCTAGAGGTAGATCTCATGCTATAGTGTGGTAGACCTCACGCTATAGCAGCACCCCTCACGCTATAGCAGCACCCCTCACGCTATAGTACAAGCTAAAGGTAGACCTCACGCTATAGCAGCACCCCTCACGCTATAGTACTAGCTAGAGGTAGATCTCATGCTATAGTGTGGTAGACCTCACGCTATAGCAGCACCCCTCACGCTATAGCAGCACCCCTCACGCTATAGCAGCACCCCTCACGCTATAGCAGCACCCCTCACGCTATAGCAGCACCTCTCACGCTATAGCAGCACCCCTCACGCTATAGCAGCACCCCTCACGCTATAGTACTAGCTAGAGGTAGATCTCATGTTATAGTGTGGTAGACCTCACGCTATAGCAGCCCCCCTCACGCAATTAGCTAGAGGTAGATCTCACGCTATAGTGTGGTAGACCTCGCGCTATAGCAGCACCCCTCACGCTATAGTACTAGCTAGAGGTAGATCTCACGCTATAGTGTGGTAGATCTCACGCTATAGCAGCACCCCTCACGCTATAGTACTAGCTAGAGGTAGATCTCACGCTATAGTGTGGTAGATCTCACGCTATAGCAGCACCCCTCACGCTATAGTACTAGCTAGAGGTAGATCTCATGCTATAGTGTGGTAGACCTCACGCTATAGCAGCACCCCTAACGCTATAGTACTAGCTAGAGGTAGATCTCATGCTATAGTGTGGTAGACCTCACGCTATAGCAGCACCCCTCACGCTATAGTACTAGTTAGAGGTAGATCTCACGCTATAGTGTAGTAGGCCTCATGCTACAGCTGCACCCCTCACGCTATAGTACTAGCTAGAGGTAGATCTCATGCTATAGTGTGGTAGACCTCGCGCTATAGCAGCACCCCTCACGCTATAGCAGCACTCCTCACGCTATAGTACAAGCTAAAGGTAGACCTCACGCTATAGCAGCACCCCTCACGCTATAGTACTAGCTAGAGGTAGATCTCATGCTATAGTGTGGTAGACCTCACGCTATAGCAGCACCCCTCACGCTATAGTACTAGCTAGAGGTAGATCTCATGCTATAGTGTGGTAGACCTCACGCTATAGCAGCACCCCTCACGCTATAGCAGCACCCCTCACGCTATAGTACAAGCTAAAGGTAGACCTCACGCTATAGCAGCACCCCTCACGCTATAGTACTAGCTAGAGGTATATCTCATGCTATAGTGTGGTAGACCTCACGCTATAGCAGCACCCCTCACGCTATAGCAGCACCCCTCACGCTATAGCAGCACCCCTCACGCTATAGTACTAGCTAGAGGTAGATCTCACGCTATAGTGTGGTAGACCTCGCACTATAGCAGCACCCCTCACGCTATAGCAGCACCCCTCACGCTATAGTACTAGCTAGAGGTAGATCTCACGCTATAGTGTGGTAGACCTCGCGTTATAGCAGCACCCCTCACGCTATAGTACTAGCTAGAGGTAGATCTCACGCTATAGTGTGGTAGATCTCACGCTATAGCAGCACCCCTCACGCTATAGTACTAGCTAGAGGTAGATCTCACGCTATAGTGTGGTAGACCTCACGCTATAGTGTGATAGACCTCACGCTATAGCAGCACCCCTAACGCTATAGTACTAGCTAGAGGTAGGTCTTTTGCTATAGTGTGGTAGACCTCACGCTATAGCAGCACCCCTCACGCTATAGTACTAGTTAGAGGTAGATCTCACGCTATAGTGTAGTAGGCCTCATGCTACAGCTGCACCCCTCACGCTATAGTACTTGCTAGGGGTAGATCTCACGCTATAGTGTGGTAGACCTCACGCTATAGCAGCACCCCTCACGCTATAGTACTAGCTAGAGGTAGATCTCATGCTATAGTGTGGTAGACCTCACGCTATAGCAGCACCCCTCACGCTATAGTACTAGCTAGAGGTAGATCTCATGCTATGGTGTGGTAGACCTCACGCTATAGCAGCACCCCTCACGCTATAGCAGCACCCCTCACGCTATAGCAGCACCCCTCACGCTATAGTACAAGCTGAAGGTAGACCTCACGCTATAGCAGCACCCCTCACGCTATAGTACTAGCTAGAGGTAGATCTCATGCTATAGTGTGGTAGACCTCACGCTATAGCAGCACCCCTCACGCTATAGCAGCACCCCTCACGCTATAGCAGCACCCCTCACGCTATAGCAGCACCTCTCACGCTATAGCAGCACCCCTCACGCTATAGTACTAGCTAGAGGTAGATCTCATGCTATAGTGTGGTAGACCTCACGCTATGGCAGCACCCCTCACGCTATAGCAGCACCCCTCACGCTATAGCAGCACCCCTCACGCTATAGAAGCACCCCTCACGCTATAGTACAAGCTAAAGGTAGACCTCACGCTATAGCAGCACCCCTCACGCTATAGTACTAGCTAGAGGTAGATCTCATGCTATAGTGTGGTAGACCTCACGCTATAGCAGCACCCCTCACGCTATAGCAGCAACCCTCACGCTATAGCAGCACCCATCACGCTATAGCAGCACCCCTCACGCTATAGTACTAGCTAGAGGTAGATCTCATGCTATAGTGTGGTAGACCTCACGCTATAGCAGCACCCCTCACGCTATAGCAGCACCCCTCACGCCATAGCAGCACCCCTCACGCTATAGCAGCACCCCTCACGCTATAGTACTAGCTAGAGGTAGATCTCATGCTATAGTGTGGTAGACCTCATGCTATAGCAGCACCCCTCACGCTATAGTACTAGCTAGAGGTTGATCTCATGCTATAGTGTGGTAGACCTCACGCTATAGCAGCACCCCTCACGCTATAGCAGCACCCCTCACGCTATAGCAGCACCCCTCACGCTATAGTTCAAGCTAAAGGTAGACCTCACGCTATAGCAGCACCCCTCACGCTATAGTACTAGCTAGAGGTAGATCTCATGCTATAGTGTGGTAGACCTCACGCTATAGCAGCACCTCTCACGCTATAGCAGCACCCCTCACGCTATAGCAGCACCCTCACGCTATAGCAGCACCCTCACGCTATAGCAGCACCCTCACGCTATAGCAGCACCCTCACGCTATAGCAGCACCCTCACGCTATAGCAGCACTCTCACGGTACAGCAGCACCCCTCACGCTATAGCAGCACCCTCACGCTATAGCAGCACCCTCACGCTATAGCAGCACCCTCACGCTATAGCAGCACCCTCAAGCTATAGCAGCACCCTCACGCTATAGCAGCACCCTCACGCTATAGCAGCACCCTCACGCTATAGCAGCACCCTCACGCTATAGCAGCACCCTCACGCTATAGCAGCACCCCTCACACTATAGCAGCACCCTCACGCTATAGCAGCACCCTCACGCTATAGCAGCACCCTCACGCTATAGCAGCACCCTCACGCTATAGCAGCACCCTCACGCTATAGCAGCACCCTCACGCTATAGCAGCACCCTCACGCTATAGCAGCACCCTCACGCTATAGCAGCACCCTCACGCTATAGCAGCACCCTCACGCTATAGCAGCACCCTCACGCTATAGCAGCACCCTCACGCTATAGCAGCACCCTCACGCTATAGCAGCACCCCTCACACTATAGCAGCACCCTCACGCTATAGCAGCACCCTCACGCTATAGCAGCACTCTCACGCTATAGCAGCACCCTCACGTTATAGCAGCACCCTCACGCTAAAGCAGCACCCTCACGCTATAGCAGCACCCTCACGCTTTAGCAGCACCCACACGCTATAGCAGCACCCTCACGGTACAGCAGCACCCCTCACGCTATAGCAGCACCCCTCACACTATAGCAGCACCCCTCACGCTATAGCAGCACCCTCACGCTATAGCAGCACCCTCACGCTATAACAGCACCCTCACGCTATAGCAGCACCCTCACGCTATAGCAGCACCCTCACGCTATAGCAGCACCCTCACGCTATAGCAGCACCCTCACGCTATAGCAGCACCCTCACGCTATAGCAGCACCCTCACGCTATAGCAGCACCCTCACGCTATAGCAGCACCCTCACGCTATAGCAGCACCGTTTATTCTTCCTTAACTCTGCAAAAATGCGGTTTGAAATTTTGTTCCGATGTTAAATACTTGCATGCACCGTAAAGGCTCACAAAAATGCGCATATTTCTCCTGATGTAGGTTGGAGCATGAATAATCTAATAGGGTAAATGGAAATTCTTTTTGTTGGGTCCAAGAATGGTAATTTACACAATTTAAACTTATTTAAAGTTATTGGTCCAAGAATGATATTCAAATAATTCATAGCTATACAAATTTATGGAGTCCAAGAATGATATATCGAAGCGTTAAGACAAGTAAATGAGTTTAACTCTCGGTCGCAAGTCTCAAGGCCATATCAAAACTACACTTTGAAAAGTTCTCTAAATGTTTGCAAATAACACCTTAATTGATTTAAATTATCGACAATTCATCATCATTTTCCCTAGGTGATACTTTTTACCAGATACTTAACGCATCCTCCTGAGTGTATCCTGAAGTGAATCCTGTTAAGAATGAAATACAATTGAAAGTTATGTTCGAAAATATTACCCCGACAAATTTATGTTCGTGTTGAAATGAAGCCCGGACTATTTTCAAGCTCGGGAGAAAATAGTTTGTTTATCCGTCGTCCCCCGGAGTTCAAATAGAAAATTACAGACCGGGCTTTCCTTCAGATGGACGAGCGGAAATTTCAGGGGATAACCAAACAAACAAGCGACCTGCCCCAGCACGACTGCTCTACAAAACAGCACTAAAACCTGCCAAGAATTTCATTTTATGTTCGAGCTGCTCTTTGTTTGATGAAGCCAACACGGCACGAAGAGAACGTCGTTGATTGTTTGAGAATGATCTCAAAATCGCAAAATATGGAGGCCACTGATATTGTAGGAGAATAGTCTCCAATTGATGCAATACATTTCAATAGTGATTTTTCGTCCTACATCATTTTATGCAAAGACAGAAGCGATTCTTATTTCATGATGTGTGCTGCTTAATAGAGAGAGTAATGTAAGTTTGAAACTTTAAACAGTCTCACGCACATCAGCGGATTAGAGTAACTTAGCAAAAATTGTGACTGTGACAGGTTACAAAAAATATTTTTCTATCAAAACCAGGTTTTCTCTGTTTTTCTTGGATGTAAAGTTTTTTCAAAGCAAATTCCCAAGCTATGAATCGCCCAGTACATAACTTCACGGACCGAATGAGTTGTTAAAGAAAATTTAAAAAGCTCGTAACCATAAAAATTTTGAACATTTACAACCATGGAATATTTAAAAAAATTATAACCATGGAATATTATAAATATTTAAAACTATGGAATATTTTAACAATTGTAGCCATAGAAGATTTTAGCATACATAACCGTTGAATATTTTAAGCATGTACGACCATGGAATATTTTAAACATTTATATCTATGGAAAATTTTTAAATATTTACATCTCAGCAATAGCTTAAATATACATAAACATGGAATTATTTGAATATTTATAACCATTAAATATTTTAAACATTTACCATGGAATATTTTGAACATTTGTAAAAGGTTATAGGGAATATGCCCCCATATTTAACAAATTTTTTTTACTGAACCTAGAGCAATGGAACTTGGTATACAGATAGAAAATGCAAATAGAAAGCTTCTTTCTTCGTGAAAAAATGCGTTTTTCACAGAAAACGAGGTATTCATAGAAAACGGAATTGAGGGGGGGGGGGGGGGGGGAGGGTTGGTTCAAAATGTATTTTCTTCTCTTACAGTTTTTGAGCTACAGTGACGATATGGGTATCATTAGATACAAAAAGACTCAGGAATTACCATAACCTATTTGACATTCTTCAAATTTCCATTTGAATTCAAATAACAATTCCAAAGCATAATTTTTTTCGTGAAATTTCGCACTTGTGACGTCATAACTTTTGATCAACAATGAATTTGGAATCGCCGTGTAGGTTATGGTAATTCCTGCGTTTTTTCGCATCCAATGATACACATATCATCATTGTAGCTCAAAAACTGTACAAGAAACATTTTGAAACACCACACCAGGGCCTCCCATAAAAGACATAACAAAAAACATGAACAATCTCAATTTTTTGCTATTATTTTTTGCTATTATTATTACAACGTCAAGTCATCAAGAAATAGCATAGGAGGGCCTGTAACATGATGTAATACCATCTCCCCCTTCCCCCCCCCAAACTTCAAACCACCGTAGCGGGCGAACGAGCGAACGTACGAAGCTCATTTTTTACAGGATGTACCTGACATCTTAAATTTCCCATAGCAGCTAAAATCGAAATCTCATAAAATTTCCTATTTCTTTGCGGTATCTTCCCTTACGTGTATTAATAATTTATTTTAATATGTAATGGGCTGGAAAAGAGTTGTTATAAGAGGCTTCACTGCGTCTTTGTTAGGAGGAACTTCTCATCAGCAGAGCTAGATCGCCACAAATAATTTAAAAATTTTCATTTTCACAGGTTTTTATTGAAGTATTCATTACAACTAGTATGTATGCATGTAAAATTGTACATGTAAACATATACAGTGCATGCATACGTATCGCATTACATTTCCCTTCGTAGAATGTTGCCGAGACGTGAAAAATACCATTGAACGTTTTCTGATGTTTTTCTCCGAAAACAGGATATTTTCACGTGCTTTTGTTGTTTGTTTTATTTTGAATCTACTTTTTTAGCTACGTGATTGGTTTTCTGTGTTAACGCGTTAAATTTTCACTAAGTTCACTAATCTTTGGTACCAGCAGTACATAACATTGCTTGATGAGAATAGGAAGTGTTCTTTTTCCAGCATCAACAAAACCATCGAGATGTAAGATTGATTGGCAGTTGTTCATTAGATTTTTATATCACCTGTTAAATTTAAATGAACCTCTCCAGATCTTGCTTTTTCCGCAGCAACCAGCACCACCACCCAACAACCACAATCACTATCACCCAACAATTACAACCACCAGCACCACTACCCAACAACTAGAACCCCCACCACCCAATGGCCAACACCACCACCCAAAAAACAGCACCACCACCTAACCATTCCTTGTTTAAAAAAAACACCAGGAGCGATCGCTCAGTAATACATGAGCAGGTCTCAAATGGCTGTACTACGAACTAAAATATAAATTGAAGTTTCATGAGAACCGCTTTTACCGTGGGATTTTTGTTGCAATCATTTATGAGTTAGAGCGCGTGACCCGTTCATTTGGTGGAGCAAGTGGCGGCAAGTCGTATGTTTCGGCCAATTATCGTATGTCTCGGCCAATTATCGTATGTCTCGGCCAATTAGTCACACTAATTGGCCTCGTAAAGTCAATAACCGCCGCTTTGATCGTCAAACACGGCTCTCAAAACTCCGTCCACTTCGCGGTCGTACAAAAAGCGACATAAATGGGCTTTTCAGCGGCAGGCAGAGCAGGTCGGTAGTGTGGTCAATGGGAGAGGCTCGGCGTGAGCGGAAATGTGGCGAAGCGGCGATAGCAGTTCGTGGTGAAATGGGGTTCTAGTGGTGATTTAAAATGGTAAATTTCCTGTGCCAATGAAGATTAAAAAGTTTAATTTGCTGAGCTAATGGAAATTAAAAATGTTAGATTTCTTGAGTTAAAGGCGATTAAAATTGTTGAATTTTCTGTCCTTAACGTCGACTGAAAGTTTGATGTACTGAGGTAATGACGTCTGACAACTTGACTATCCTAGGCTAATGTTGACGCAAAAGGTTGGTTATCATGAGCTAATGGCGGTGAAAAGTTATACATCAGGATCATAAAAAAATTTTTGAGCAAGTTTTCAATCATCATTAGGAAAGGAGACTTCCTTCTTTTGAGTATCATTGCTTTTGAAAAAAATTCAAAGTTAAATATTTGAGTGCCAAATTTTGTCGAGGTACATCAAAGAGCAGAACTGGAACACTAGTTTCTTTAGCGCGCTGGTCGTGATGTGAGCTGCTAGTGTACACGGAGGGAATTATCATAATTCTTCTGACCAACCAATAGTCTCAACTCAGTTTTTATACATACTTAATCATAACCAAATGAAGGCACCATAAGTTAATAGTTGCTTATTTCAAACTTGCTTGCTACGGTTCACTTTAAATTCGAGTTTATTATTGAATTTCAGCTTAACCTACCGCGGTTAACATGTTAAGATACTATTAATTCTTGTGAAGCAGTTGAGTACAGATTTGTCTTCGAAACTAGCATAGAATAGTTGAAGAAACTAGTGTTCCGGTGCTTCTTTTTTATTCTGACGTTCTTTTAAAATGAAATAGCGGAATTTGAAATTATTGGCGTCTTAGAGATGAAGCAAATTAGACCCAGCATTTTGGAACAAAGTAGTGAAATTGAAACGTGTTCACACCGTAACCTGAGTCTAAGTGCTCGTTTATTTTAATTGGAATCGCCTTACGATTTGAGTCCTCAAGTGTTTCTCCGACAAGACCGTTAAATCAAGCTTCCATCAATAATATTTTAACGTAGACTCCGCATATGAGTTGGCTGTGGGATCACTATGTCTAATTCAGCTTTGTGAAAACTTAGCGATGTGTGGAAATTGTAATAGGCACCTGCATGACCACAGTGCCTGGACTCCAGTGTTTCCACCTTTCTGTTTTTGATATAACTAAAGAATTTCAAGCTTTGATTTATGTCAAAGAGCGTTGGTAGTTCAAAGAGCTTATGTTCAGCAGAATATTTATACTGTGGAGAATCCACACAAATAGGTTCAATGGTAAACAGGGAATGACAGCAAAAAAGTTTTATTGGACGCTGCAAGTAGCAGTAAATTTAGATGTTACGAACCATCCAATAGGCCGAACATCAGGATCGTAGGTTCACGAGCCGGGAACAAGAATTAATCCACTAGGACAAATCTTAGGACTAACGCCTGCTCAGCGTGTAAGATTACAAACTTACATAAGTTCTAATTAACATCAACAAGGTTCAGGAACGAAGGATCTAAGGTTAACCTAGATAAACGAAAGAAAGGCGATCCCTACAAATTAACAAAAATGGCGACTCCTTGCATGGTGGCTAAAAAAGCAGCAGCACTGTTTCCACTACGAAGGCGCGAAACCTTGCATTCTTCAGCGGCGATCCCAATCACCTTGCGGCGTGGCCCTCCAGAGGACTGGCCTTTCGCCCAGCAGGCAACATTCAAGCCGCATGGCCCCGATAATCGTCAGTAGTTTAACGCAGCTTTAGTAGGCCGATCAACAGCCAGGGTAGCCAGTACCGCACAACCGAAATGACAGCCTCCTCTGAGATCGCAGCGCAGAATTAAAACCAGCAGTCCCGCAACGTTCCCGGTAGAGCAGCCTCAAGCTGGCTTTTGGAGCCTGAAGACGCAGATACTAGAAAAATGAAACAAATGAATTAATGCAATGAAGAAGTCAATGGAGTAAGAAGTTATTCATAATGATTTTGCAGCAAACAGGAACATTATAGCAGGACTATTTCATATGCTAACCTGAGTTTAATTATGCCTCAGTGTGGAAGCCACTCGTAGAGTTAGAAAGATGGTAAACGTGAAGAAAAAGGCTCAAACTAAGAGCAAAGTTAGGAAATAGAATTAAGTTTAAGAGTCAATGGCACTACCCGGAAAGTCAGACAGCTGGTAAGCCGTCTTTCAGTTAGGCTCCAGGTAGGATAATTAAGTTAAGGAAAAAGGTTAAGGGCCTATTCCAAGCAAGCTCGAAATAGATATAGGTTATAAGAATTTCAGATATAGTGTTAAGATATCGAAGATATTAAGGTTTAGGGATTTAATAATTCAAGAGATTTAAGGTAGCTTAACAAGATCACTCACACTCACAGTCATACAATGGCAAGGTTATCTATCAGAGCAATAGGACAAATAGATTAATTCATAAGAAATAGAAGCAAGGATGGCTTTAGGAAATAGAGAGAATAAGTGAAGAAGCGATCCACCGGGACATGCGCTTGAGGACGTGCCACGGCTGAACACCGAGCGCCGGCACCCACGACTGCGGAAACGCCTTTACTCTCGGGATTGATAACCGCTGAGATCGCGATTAAAGGTCACCACCATTGCTAGGAAGTCGCAACTTAAATAAAGGAACAAAAAAGCAAGAGATACCAAACGGTACCACTACAATAAAAGGGAACAACCCCAAGCCTCAATAGGAATGGAATGAAGCTCCCTTTTACTCTCCGTAAAGCAGCTCCCACCTCACCTGGCACGAGCCAAGCTGCGAAGGTACTAATGTTTTAACGGCTAAGTATCTCTTAGGGCAATGGGGAATGTCAGAATTCTCCATAATACAGGACAGAAAAAATGAATTAACCACCAGAAAATCAACTGAACAAAGAAATGTATGGGACGAAAGTTTTCGGCTAAAACAGGAAAAAACTTCACTATTTAGTGGCATGAATTTTGCTTTCAGTAACAGCATAGATGACTATTCTAACTGGGAACCAACCTTTGACACTCCGTTTGGGGAACCTTGCTGTATTCTCTCATGCAAATGTTTTTCAGATCTTCGAGGTTCTTCGCACTTTTTTTGTGTAGTGCACTTTTGAATATCATCACAAGTTTTTAATGAGATTAAGGTTCCATAAGTTATTCTCATTTGTGAACCATTCTTTCGTTAATTGACTTGTATTTTAACGGTCATAGTCTTCTTGGAAGACCCACTTGCACCGGCAGTCGAATTTCTTGCACTCAGAAGCAAGTGGTGCTCCACTAATTCCCTGTACTCATAGGTATAAAATTTTCCACCAATTTTATAGTTATCCTACGTTATGGACCGTAGAACGGCCTTATGCCATAATCCTGTCTCCTCCATGCTTGACGGTCGAGAGGGTGTTCTTAGGATCATAGAGGTCACTTTCCTCCAAACATTACAAGCATCGTTTGGGCCAAAAACTTTAATTTCGCAATTCATCGGATCATACAACTCGAATCCGAAACACAATTGTTTTGTCAAGAAGGAAGGTTTCAGGCGAACGTTAAACAATTCTTGACGTGTAATGGCGCAATAAGAAGAACTGTACGCTGAGTGAAGTCACTGCGATACAGTTCACTTGCAACAGTTTTTCGACTGACATGAGCTACTTGCGACTCCAGTCCTTTCTGTAGGTACCCGCGGGTTGTCATGGTTCCAATTGTCACCTTGTGCAGCATGAAGCGGCGAGAGCTGCCTATGATTTTGCAAGGAACTCCGACTTTTGACAGGCTAGAGACTGCCCCAGTCTCTCAGTGCTTCCAATCTATTGCACCAAGTGTACAACTTTGGCACATTCCGAAATATGTATTCTCACAAGTTCATTACGAAGCCCCACTATTTGTTTTCGAGTATCATTTTGATCTCGGCATTGCATTTATTGAACATCCATTTTTACATCCATTTTCAAAAAAATCTGGGGAGATAGTGATTGCACCGATTGTACTTTGTTTTCATAACATTTGCTTCTGGAAGTTTCTGGAAGCCAATAAAAGATCTTTAACACGTTCCCCGCGTATTGGACCATATGTGTTTCAGTCGGCAAATTGCTCATTCACGTACCGGTATAAATGAATTACATTTAATCTGTTTTTCGACCTCTTTTATAAACAACTGTCATCATACAAGGTGAAATGTATCATGCAGTTGTTTTTGTCATGTTTCTTAGGAAGGATAATAATGTATTCGAATAGTAAAGTCAAAGTCGATATCTCCATTCTGTTACGTACAACCGAACCAAACCAACCGTTTACAACTGCGTAAACGCAGTGAACGCGTTAATTGAGTGAACGTGTATACGCAGTGAACGCGTTAATTGAGTGAACGTGTATACGCAGTGAACGCGTTAATTGAGTGAACGTGTCAACGCAGTGAACGCGTTAATTGAGTGAACGTGTATACGCAGTGAACGCGTTAATTGAGTGAACGTGTCAACGCAGTGAACGCGTTAATTGAGTGAACGTGTCAACGCAGTGAACGCGTTAATTGAGGGAACGTGTATACGCAGTGAACGCGTTAATTGAGGGAACGTGTATACGCAGTGAACGCGTTAATTGAGGGAACGTGTATACGCAGTGAACGCGTTAATTGAGGGAACGTGTCAACGCAGTGAACGCGTTAATTGAGTGAACGTGTATACGCAGTGAACGCGTTAATTGAGGGAACGTGTCAACGCAGTGAACGCGTTAATTGAGTGAACGTGTATACGCATTGAACGCGTTAATTGAGTGAACGTGTCAACGCAGTGAACGCGTTAATTGAGTGAACGTGTCAACGCAGTGAACGCGTTAATTGAGTGAACGTGTATACGCAGTGAACGCGTTAATTGAGTGAACGTGTATACGCAGTGAACGCGTTAATTGAGTGAACGTGTATACGCAGTGAACGCGTTAATTGAGTGAACGTGTCAACGCAGTGAACGTGTCAACGCAGTGAACGCGTTAATTGAGTGAACGTGTATACGCAGTGAACGCGTTAATTGAGTGAACGTGTCAACGCAGTGAACGCGTTAATTGAGTGAACGTGTCAACGCAGTGAACGCGTTAATTGAGTGAACGTGTATACGCAGTGAACGCGTTAATTGAGGGAACGTGTCAACGCAGTGAACGCGTTAATTGAGTGAAAGTGTATACGCAGTGAACGCGTTAATTGAGTGAACGTGTCAACGCAGTGAACGCGTTAATTGAGTGAACGTGTCAACGCAGTGAACGCGTTAATTGAGTGAACGTGTCAACGCAGTGAACGCGTTAATTGAGTGAACGTGTCAACGCAGTGAACGCGTTAATTAAGTGACGTGTTAACGCAGTGAACGCGTTAATTGAGTGAACGTGTCAACGCAGTGAACGCGTTAATTAAGTGACGTGTCAACGCAGTGAACGCGTTAATTAAGTGACGTGTCAACGCAGTGAACGCGTTAATTAAGTGACGTGTCAACGCAGTGAACGCGTTAATTAAGTGACGTGTCAACGCAGTGAACGCGTTAATTAAGTGACGTGTCAACGCAGTGAACGCGTTAATTAAGTGACGTGTCAACGCAGTGAACGCGTTAATTGAGTGAACGTGTCAACGCAGTGAACGCGTTAATTAAGAGACGTGTCAACGCAGTGAACGCGTTAATTGAGTGACGTGTCAACGCAGTGAACGCGTTAATTGAGTGAACGTGTCAACGCAGTGAACGCGTTAATTAAGAGACGTGTCAACGCAGTGAACGCGTTAATTAAGTGACGTGTCAACGCAGTGAACGCGTTAATTGAGTGAACGTGTCAACGCAGTGAACGCGTTAATTAAGAGACGTGTCAACGCAGTGAACGCGTTAATTAAGTGACGTGTCAACGCAGTGAACGCGTTAATTGAGTGAACGTGTCAACGCAGTGAACGCGTTAATTAAGAGACGTGTCAACGCAGTGAACGCGTTAATTGAGTGACGTGTCAACGCAGTGAACGCGTTAATTAAGTGACGTGTCAACGCAGTGAACGCGTTAATTGAGTGAACGTGTCAACGCAGTGAACGCGTTAATTAAGTGACGTGTCAACGCAGTGAACGCGTTAATTGAGTGAACGTGTCAACGCAGTGAACGCGTTAATTAAGAGACGTGTCAAAGCAGTGAACGCGTTAATTAAGTGACGTGTCAACGCAGTGAACGCGTTAGTTAAGTTTCTCATATTACGTAGTATAAACACTATGATTTATCATGGCATGAATTTTAGCTAAATAATTCTGTCCCATTTATTTGCGATGTTTAGTTGATTTTATGCTTATTAATGAACATTGTCAACCTTTGCTAGTCCACCTGTGCTAGTCCCCCTCTGCTAGACCCCCTCTGCTAGTCCCCCTGTGCTAGTCCTCCTGTGCTAGTCCCCCTCTGCTAGTCCCCCTCTGCTAGTCCCCCTCTGCTAGCCCCCTCTGCTAGTCCCCCTCTGCTTGCCCCCTCTGCTAGTCGCCCTGTGCTAGTCCCCTTGTGCTAGTCTCCCCTACAATCGCGTGTCAAGTTGTAGTATCTTGGAATTTCAGCAAGATATAAGGTTTTCTGTACAGAACTTGAAGATCGATTTGCCTAGCCGTAAACCCGGCAAGAAGAGGATAGCAAAACGAACAGCAAGACTACTGGTAATGTACTGCTCTCAAGTTCACACAGCTTGCTCTTAAGTCTAGTTCGGACAATGAACTTCCGCCCGGCAGTAGGCGCCTTCCGACCTATCCGGCGCTTGTAAATACCAGACGCGCCTCTGCGGTTCCGCCGGAAACTCCGAGCGAGCGAGACTCATAAATCTCCGCAGCCGGAACCTCCATAAATATCCCAAGAGCGTCACTATACAACAACTTCCCTCCCTTTAGATGAATATGTGACAAAGGGAAGGAGGAACTCAACAACCTATTCGTATTACAGGTTTGGTTATTCTGCCTGATCTACGAGGTTCATTTTGCTCAGGAGAGCTGTTAACAGGCTGAACAGCAGGAGTCTCTGCTGCTCCACTCCCGGTAGATTCCAAACTACTGTGCAACAGCTGGTTTGAATGTCTCTTCCAGATTACATTTAATGCTAATATTTGAACATGAAAGATATTAACGGCAACTTTACTAACAATAATTCCCTTCAACCACTTGGGACCATTTCTTAAATTCAGAGCGAGAACATGATCCCCGACATCGAATTGAGTTACATACATAGGCTTAGACCTGGACACAGAAAATTTAGGATGAACTCTATCTTTGGAAGTAACAAATTTACGATTGTTCAGCGCAACAGAGGGAACAATTTTTGTAACACTATGCGGAATACAATGCGATTGAAATAATGCTTTCGCTAGACGGGATTTGAACGATTCAGAAGAAGATAGTTTTTTCAACAAGTCTTTAATGACTCTTACCCCCCTCTCAGCTTGACCATTGCTTGCTGGAGAGTAGGGCGGAGGTGTGAGGTGCTCAATGCCGTTGGAAATGAGAAAATCTTTGAAGTCTTGAGATGAAAAGTTAGAAGCATTGTCACTTACGAGCACATCACACAGCCCGTTTCTGCTGAAAATCATTCTCAACGCATCGACAGTATCTGACACACTCGTGGATGGTACCACTTCACATTCAATATATTTAGATAGTGCATCTACAGCAATGAAAACAATTTTATTCTCGTAGAAAAAATGATCGACATGAATGCGTTCAAAAGGACGAGAAGGAGTAGGCCATTCTACATTTCTAGACTTAGGTTTTGCTCGATTTAATTGACATTGGGGACAACATTTTACGATGTCTTCAATAGTTTTGTCCATTCCGGGAAACCAAATAACAGATCTGGCCAACGATTTCATGCCACAAATGCCAGGATGTCCATCATGAAATGTTTCAAGGACTAAACTACGCAATGACTTGGGAATAAAAACCCGTTCTTTATAAAGTATACAACCTTTCATGATGGTCATCTGAGGTAGCAGGTTCTTAAATTTAGACAAATGAGGATTAGGTTTAGGAGGCATGCCAAACTTTATGTATTGTTTAAGTTGGCATAGTTCGCTATCCATGTCAGTATGAGTTTTTATATTTTCACACGTGACAGGAGTTTTATCAAGAGAGTTCACAGCAAAAATCATTTCGTACGGTTCTAGCTCTTTTACAGTCGTGGGTAGTGGCAGCCTACTGAGACAATCGCTATTCACGTTACATTTACCTCTCGAATATCTGAAAACATAGTCAAACTGGGAGAGTCTAAGAGCCCATCTCTGAATTCGAGCGGAACAGTTGAGAGGCACACCCTTGTTATGTGCAAAAAGTTTACAAAGAGGTTTCTGATCATTATGGATAATGAACTTAGCACCAAGTAGAAATTTCTTGAATTTCTCCACGCCAAAAACCACACTAAGGCTCTCCCTTTCAATGTTAGAGTAGTTTTGTTCCGCACTATTCAGAGATCTCGAAGCAAATTGAACCGGACACCAATCATGAGAAGGACTAACGCGTTGCATGAGTATGGCAGCAACTCCATAACCCGAACTATCAGTTTCCAGAAGAGTTTCATGGTTGGGATCAAACAACTTTAGAGGTTTATGCGAGCGAAAGATGTTCTTAATTTTCTGGACACTCTCGTCCTGTTCTGGAGTCCACCGGAACTGTACATTTTTCTTAAGCAGCGAATACAGAGGATGCATGACATTAGAAAAGTTGGGTACAAAACGACTGTAGAAGTTACACAATCCGATGAAAGCTTGCAACTGTTTGAGGTTTTTAGGAACAGGAGCATTGAGAATAGCTTCTACTTTATCAGAGTTAGGATGAACACCCTTGTTATCGAAAACGTACCCTAGATAAGACACACGATCAGTTAGAAAGGCACATTTAGACAGATTTAAGCGAATTCCAGCGTTTTTTAGGACAGACAGGACCTTGTCAAGAACTTCCAAATGAGCATCATATGAAGAGGTCAAAATGAGGAGGTCATCCTGGTACACAATGATGTTATCGATGCCCGAAAGAGTCCTATTCATGAATGCTTGAAAAATGCCGGGGCTTGCCCGTAGACCATAGGGTAAGTAATTGTACATAAATAGACCTTCAGAGGTGTTAATGGTCGTAACTTTCTTTGATTCTTCGTCCAACGGAATTTGTAGAAACGCGTTAGACAAATCAATTTTTGAGAAAAACTTAGCGTCTCCGACTTGAGAAATGACATCATCAATAACAGGTAGTACAGATTGAACTGGATTCAGAAAATTATTAATGGAAGCTGAAAAATCTCCGCAGATTCTCACACTGCCGTCAGACTTTAGAACATTAACGGTAGGAGATGCCCATTGGCTATCATACACTTTGGTGATTTTGCCCATACTCTGCAAGCGTTCCAGTTCGGTTTTGACAGAGTCTTTTAGTCTTACAGGAACCAGGCGTGCTTTACAAAATACAGGAACTGCATTAGGCAACACATCAAGATGGACTGTTTCTCTAACGTTAGACTGTGAATCAGATGATAAGTATTCGTCATATTTTAACGACAACTTTTTCGGCAAACTATGACAATCCGTTTTATTAATGGAATCGTATTTGTCAGGAATGACAATGTCTACGTTTAGTTTAGAACAAATATCTCGGCCAAGTAAGTTGATTCTATCATCCTCCACAATGAGAAACTTATGATTAAAACTTACATTTTGGTACATAACCGTTACTGAAGCTTGACCAAGCAGGTTTACCGAGACACCACTGTACCCAAGAATTTTGCTGCATGTAGGATTTACCACAGCACCAACTCTGATTGCATCTCTTTTACGTATAGTTGACACGGCACTGCCGTTATCCAACAAGAATTCAACAGGTTTACTATTTAGGTTGCATGCAATCATAGTGGGCTCTTTAGTGACGGGAATTACAGTGGTGTTTACTCTAAAAAATTAGAATCACTTGGGGAATAATCAGAACACTCATGTAGATGATTACCGTCACCACTTTCGTTCCCAGGTTTTTTCCAAACAGCTTCGTTCTTCTGTAGAGGCATCCGTGAATTCTTCATCAACACGTCTTCTCTTCCGACGATGCCACAGCAACCGCTTCTTCCCGACTGCACTGAGTAAGTGCGAGCTGCGTCAGATTCTCCTCGTGTAGGTCCCCTTCGTGTAGGCATAGCAGGATGAGGCCGAGCTGCAGTTGTAGATTTGCAAACCTTAGAAATGTGGCCTAATTTTCCACATGTGTGACATTTCAATTTCAAAGCATAGCAATTCTTTGCAAGATGCTTTTGCTTGGTTCCGCAGCGAATGCATATGTAGTTCGGCGGGAGTTTTTCTGTAGTGAAATACGATGTAGATGAATCCTCCCGAATAATATCTTGAGCGTCGGAGCTTAATTGTTCGATAAGTTTTGCGTTTTCAACGCATTCGTTGAAGGACTTGCTATCGCACTTCTGTAGAACCGCGCTGAGAATTTGTACTGAGTGTAGCCCAGCCACGAAGGCATCTCTTAATAAACGATCACGACAGCAATTACCATAATTGCATGCAGATGCTAAGTCATTTAACGTTTTAGCATAACTTTCTATGGATTCATTAGCACCTTGTTTTCTATTTAGAAATGTAACCGATGCACCGACGATGGATTTTTTAATTTCAAATTGCTGTGTTAATTTTTCTTCAAGTTCCTCATATGTAGCCTCAGTGAGTAACGTAGGTTTAATTCTTCGTTGTAGATCAGTAATTATGTTCACAGGCAAAGCTTTGATTAAAATGCTAGCTTTTTTACCGCCATTATTTCCTGCTTTCTGAAGAGCGTCTGCACTTTGTACTTTCCAGCGCTCCAAGAATTCACTCACTGTTTCTACTTCCACGTCGAACGGAGGGCAGCTGACTGTAGAATACGCCATCTTAATTCCAGAGCACTTTTAAGGTTCAAATTCACTTCGCAAGTTCGAAGCCTCGTCGTCAATTGTAGTATCTTGGAATTTCAGCAAGATATAAGGTTTTCTGTACAGAACTTGAAGATCGATTTGCCTAGCCGTAAACCCGGCAAGAAGAGGATAGCAAAACGAACAGCAAGACTACTGGTAATGTACTGCTCTCAAGTTCACACAGCTTGCTCTTAAGTCTAGTTCGGACAATGAACTTCCGCCCGGCAGTAGGCGCCTTCCGACCTATCCGGCGCTTGTAAATACCAGACGCGCCTCTGCGGTTCCGCCGGAAACTCCGAGCGAGCGAGACTCATAAATCTCCGCAGCCGGAACCTCCATAAATATCCCAAGAGCGTCACTATACAACACAAGTGATCCGGCAATCTCAATAGCGAGATCCCAAACTCGCGTTACTGATTGTATATTCGGTGAATTTTATTAAATGGTTTTTACGTCGGTGAAGTTCATGGAACCGATTACTCATTCATGTCTTTTAATGGGTTCGTCTATTTCTATTTGATGAATGAGGTTAGTTGGTTATGCGGTGTCACGAGAAAACGTCCCGCCTCCTTCTTGTTAACATTTCGCTAACAAGAAGATCAGGTTCTCGGAATTGAGGGAATAGCAAACCTCCATGACATTACACAATACACAAAAATGTGAGGATGCATCAAGAACACAGTCACTAAGAACAGAATAAAAACAATGATTGTATACTAAAATTAGAGCTGTACTCGTACTCACCGATGATGGTTGACTCGACTTACGCAGCGCATTTTCTGAGCGCCTTCCGTGGTGTTACGATCGATCGCTTCTAATATTGTGGGGCATGATACACAGGGTAAAATATGCTAACATTTATGATTTCCAGCTATACGTCATACAAACATCAATGAGCGTACACACAATGAATGGTATTAGGAATGATGTAAATTAAGTAATGGAATCAAAACAGCATACGCCAAATCACTTACATCACATAACTATACTGCATGTGTCGGCTGGTCAGCCTTTTCCCGCATGTTACTTACACTCCCAAACATAACACAAGTAATGCCTACAATATCTCAGCGCTCCCAGCAGCACGGGATGTGGTTATTACTTCGACCTTCACGTTCATGAGCCCATACAGCTTCAGTTCAAATGACCGCCCTATGCACAGTTCAAGAAAGTCTGTTGCCAATCGCTAACTTCGGAGCTCCTGCTTCGGTATCTTCGCACGTTAGTTCCCTCTCCTCCGAGCAGATCAATTCTTCAATTACATGAATCCGTCCCGCCTGTTAAAGACAAAAATTTGATTTGTTACCCTTAATCGCGTCACTAACGTCCCCTTAAATATCTCAATTTTTTACTTGACTGAATGACATTGAAAATTCACAATATTTATCTCAAAACATCTTTTCCAAAGGAAACTATATTTCTCTTACCCTCCCATCTAGTGTGGCATCTCCGTTCCATCAGATGATTCATACAATTTGGTCGATTTGGTCATCTCCCCTTAGTGAACGTGGTATAGGGGACACATAAAATTTCCTCTCTGCAAGTGAAACGAGAAAATGTAAGAATTTCTGGATTACATTACAGCGTAAACTTTAGTATAATTTTCAATATATACACTTTTTCATTATTTCTTTAAGCACGTTTGTTACTGTGAACACACCCGCGTTTTATTTCTTATACTTCGCGCCGCGGCGTCGGTTGTCAAACTGTCTATTGTTCATCGCATCTCCAGCTCATTTTCTTGAGGGTTGTCCGCTCTCTCCTATTCGACCTATAGGCTTCTTCGCACCTCGAACGCGACCGCCTACCTCTTTCTAGTTGGTAGTTCCGTAGCTCGCCTTTATTTCTTTCTTAGCCTCATTGTTTCTCACGCTCAAGCTCCTACGAAACCGACCGTTGGTTTGCCACCTCTCTCGGCTTAAGTGTCTCGATTTATGTTTGACAACAAGGCGACTTTTGTTTGCGCATGGGTAGGCATTTTTCCGAACGTCTAAAGTTTCCAAGGGCTCGCCCGAATGAAAAAATTGCTAACACCCCAAAATAGACCCCTCCAGAAACCACACAATGTAAACAGACATCGTTCGAGCCCTTACATCTTATCGCTCCACCTAACATTTGCTGAGTCCAAACACACAGGCATAAAAACATACATGCTGAAGCGACCCTCCTGTACTGCTGGGATTTACTGAGATATTTCTAAGTAAGCACAAAATTTATTACACACAATTAAAATTTTTCCCTAAATCCTCATTTTTTAATTCAAAAAATTGGTTATTCTTAACAGATTCTCGACAGCGGTTTATTGACTTAAGTGAACGTTTTTATAACGAAACGCGTATACAGATACGTATATGAGATTATATATGTTTTATTTATATGCATGTATATACATATATGTTGTCAAATGAAATTCGTATTCAGCTGGAAAATATTATTTTCTGTCGAGCTTTCGAAATTTTAAACAAATTTCGTTTTCAGGACAAAGACTTAAGTTTTTGGAAGCAAAGTTATGGCCAAAGCAGGTATCCTGGATACAAGGGAAAGATATTACATATAAGATAAACGAAAGCGGACATCGGTGGAACATGCAGTAGTCACAGTAATTATTTCAGGATTGGTTTATAAACATCCGGAATTTAGAGATATCTATTGTAGGAGTTTGAATTAGTTGTGGAATAGAATGCTTCTAAGTATCTTCTTTATTTCTTGTTGGAATTTTGAGATATAATTTAATAATTTTGAAAATCTATTTAGTGACCCGTGTCCCGAACATGTTAGTAAACTAAAGAATTAATTTGCTATTTTTCCACATTTTGGCAATGTTCATTGACACGGATTTTTAAATTCCTGCAAGTTTCACCGATATACACTTATTAACAATTTTTACAACCTAATTTGTACACTACATCGCAACGGTCTTCAGGTGCTTGTTTGTCTTTAATTTTTGATAAATTTCTTCCTATCAGGTTAACTGACTTCTTTGCTATTTGCACATTGAATGGCCGGAGTATCCTGTTGACACGTTCAGATGTGCCTTTATATATGTATATAATACATATATGTATATATGTGCGTATATATATATATATTTATTCATATCTACATCCACTACATAGAGATAATATAATAATCTACAGTATCCTTGAAATAGTTAAAAGCTGATAAATAGGATAAATCCTTACGTGCAGATAGAAAGACTTTCAATACCTGAAATAATTATTCAAGTAGGCTCATGATGTCACATAAATTTTAGTCAAACGTATTAAAAACACTAATATACACGCCCTTGTTATTTCAGTTTCGGACATTTCTGAAGCAATGAGCACTCAGTTCGCTATTAAAAACTACTGCTGGCATTTACACAAATTTGCTTAGTTGGGTTCGTCTAGGGCAGTTCAGCGCAGTGATGTTCGCGTGAGGGCAGCTCGCCGCAGACGACGGATGACGGCCGTGACTGCCTTGCGGCTACGCTAAACTGCGATGTTTCCCACCGGATATTTGGGCTCTGGCTGACAACGCTGCAAAGTGGACATTTTTGCGTAGTTGCTGCGCTGCGCTGGCGCTGCCTGCAATGCTCCTGAAACACTCGGGACGTTACAAAATCGTCCCCAAAATTACAAAAGCGCGGCCGTGATCAGAGGAGGCCCTGGTCACGGCGGCGATTTTGTAATACGGTTGCTCCTGATTGTCATTCTCTTGTTGTAAATTTCATAGTTTCGTCGTTTTTCTTACCATTTATGCCTATTTCACCTCAAACACTGAAACTTTCAATGTTTCTGAAGTTAATATGACGTATGTTCTTGTTGCTCAAGACAACAACTCCCTTTCTGCATGGAGTTACGGCATACGTACATATATACAGTGTACCATGATGTCGAAACTGGTGGAACCGCTCCTGTAGGTATCAATAATTCTATATTCACCTCGATGAAATATTTTCACGCTCGTCTTGGTCTCACTTATACTGAGAGCTGATGCTATTATTCATGGATCAAAATATGAAATCTGAAGACGAATATAAATCTGAAAAAATCAGAAAATCTCAACAGGAACGAACCGAATAGCCCATTGTCTGATCAGATACCAAACACACATATATTGGCAGGATTACGTTGCTTCTAACGAAAATTTAACCGTTTCCCTCACGCGTAGTTTTATGACTGTATGATCTGAAAGTTTCTTCCAGTTCCAAAAATGCAACAATTTCCAATTGTATCATGCATAAAAATTTGTTTTTCCCATTTGGCATTACTGCTACAAAATAGGACTAATGACGCAGGTATAGTTCTTTCATTCGGGTTTGTAACTTATGCTAAAAATTGCCAGATTTAGAGACCTCTTTTGCTGCCGCAGCGCACGTGGCTTGGATCAATGCTGTCTGTGTTGTTACAACAAAAGTGGACGCTGACACGGTAGCTATTGCAGCAACAGCTCTGGGCTCTGAAGCTATTCTTAGTGCTGCAACAACAGCTGCAGCCAGATACACGAATTACCGCTCCCACTGCCACAACACGGCCCCAACACCGTCACAAAACCGTCACAACACTGGCGCTGACATAATACAGCTGGCACACTGCCACAACACTGCCACAACACTGCCCCAACACCGTCACAATACCGTCACAACACCGTCACAACACCGTCACAACACTGGCGCTGACATAATACAGCTGGCACACTGCCACAACACTGCCACAACACTGCCCCAACACCGCCAAAACACCGCTACAACACCGTCACAACACTGGCGCTGACATAATACAGCCGGCACACTGCCACAACACTGTCCCAACTCAGCCAAAAAACTGCTCTAAAACTGGCGTAACACTGCCCAGCACTTCCCCAAAACTGCCACACTACCGCTACAACACAACCCCTACAGAGCCACAATACTCCCGCCACACTGCCACAACACAGCCTCAATACTTTCAAAACACTACCACTATACTGCCATAAAACTAACCCAAGGTTGCAACACCACTACCACGACACTGCGCCAACACTACCACAACACTGCCGCCAGTACCAGAGTTGACAAAGACATCGCGTGACGACAGTCGCGGTTTCCGCCACATCCGAACGCGCCGCTGCCTGCAGTCCACAACGGTGCCGCAATAACTTGACGCGCTGGCTGAATAATTTGGAAGAGCGCCGCGACAACAGCTGGAATAGCGCCGCGCGGTCTCTTCCAGCTGTTGGGGACTTGGGAGAGGCGGGTGTTGCCGAATTGTGTGGTGTGCTTCACTACAGCTGCGTGGGGCTTGTGAGAGGTGAAGAGTAGTGGAATTTATTCCCATTTTAGTTGCTAGACATTTGTTGAAGTGTATGAGGATTAATGAATAGCCTATAAAGGTGGCTTCTCTTTTTCGTCGTTGAATTACATGCGTAACTACATATGTAAAAATTTTTGAGTGAGGTTTCAATATTGAATTATTCTCCTTCATGACGCTCTGAAATTCCTCGCCGTAATCTTATTTCAGCCAGTTTGTTCTTATTTAATCGTTATTATTTTAATAAAGAGTGAAGCGACTGAAACAGCTGGCGAATGTAGAAATTGATTTAGGCTTTGTAGTTTGGTTATTCTGACCCTCACTTACAGTGATGCAAGCTTTGACATCATCATTTATTAGCTGAAGGACCTAATGTATGATAATTGCGAACGGCTGAATGAAAGTTCAGAATAAATTCTATGTGAGGATAAACTTTGCAATGAAATTTTATTGTCTAATGTGAACGGAACTTATCGTTAGTTATTCCATGCTCAAGTGATGGTTCTATTTTAATATTTTTTCTAAGCAAAGAACATAATTATTTTCCCAACCCCCTGGCATGAGTTTTAGCATGCAATAATTGCTCACGCCAATGATCATTACGACGAACGGTCTAATTAGAGTTTTATTGCCGGTAATTGCGTTTCGGTTATTTCTCAATGCAAAAGGCATGTTTCCAATCGAATTTACCAGCCAGATATCAGGCGGTGAAATTAAAATGTTAATTTTCCGCTTTGAGGGAGTGTAATCAATGAACCGTCTAATGAAACCAACCACCAAACTCCGGCCCATGGATTTCCCCTCACACGATGAATGCATCTGATGTGAATGAGACGAGCCAATGTGGTGTACTGCTGTAAAATTTCAGTTTCATGGTTAGACAGTTAATGGTATTAGAGTGAAAGCTAACTGATCAAAGCTATAACATTTACTCAGTTTTCACTGTATTTTTTTCCATGGAAACTGAATTAATCAGAGTTGATTTAACTCTTAATTATTCAAAGTTTATTTAACATAACAGCACTTTCTTGCGCTTATGTGTTAAAAGTCAGGGGAAATTCTTGCAGCTCTTGAAATTTGGTTTCGATGTGCGGAATTGTTTAATGAGAACTACTGAACATTATCAATGTTACCAAAGCTAAGATATCCCATCAATTCGATACGATTTGCTCGGCAACGGGAAAAATATCGCAACATAGAAGTAATGAATTTTTACAGGTTGAGAAAGATTTTTTGAATTCAGTGCGTAGGAGCGGGTAGGATAACGGAACATTTTTCATGGTATAAATGTTTCTTTATACAGAATATCCCAGAAGTCACGCACCATCGAGCTTTTCATAAAATATACTAATTTTCAATTTCGTCGTCCATAATCATAACAGATGACCTATCTATTCCAAACATGTACACCTAGTGGAACTCTTTCTTGTACTGCCAGCTTGTAACCCATATCAAATCTAATCTGAAGCATAAAAAATGAAATATAAATCATTGTATGGTGCGCGACACCTGGGATACCCGTAGAGCGACAATATATGTAATATATATATATATTTCGCTCACCGGCGATTGTACAGGGTGGGGCAAATCAAATGGACGAGTTTTGAAAAGCGCGCGCAGCGGCTGTGGTGGTGATGGTAAGATGTATGTGGTCCCCTCCATCTTCCTGATGCCATCTTAAAAAAGTGAGCACAGAAACTCCATTGCAAACTAATTCGAATAAAGTAACAAATAATTTTGTAGGTATTATTTAATTTTTCTTAAAAGCCTTTCAAATCATGGGCATTTGTTTTGCCCCATCTAGAACAACTTCACTATTAGAGCTTTATTGACGATTATACTAGTCGATTGAACTCGTATCTTCATTTTTAGATTTGTGCAACGAAAACAGCAATCGAGGAAACTGAGTGGTTTCAAGTTTACAAATTGCGTAGGTTTCGGTGTACATAGTCACGAGATGAAGGTCAAGTCAGTTGCCGTGCTGTCACTTCCACAAAGTACGAATCAGTTGCCGTGCTGTCACTTCCACAAAGTGCGAGTCAGTTACCGCGGTGTCACTTCCACAAAGAACGAATCAGTTGCCGCGCGCTTCGTTTCATAAATATCACTGTACAGTATAGCAATCATCCTGAAAATTCCTCCAGCTCAAAAGCGTGTGCACAAAGAAGATATGCTCTGATATTGCTTCTTTGATTAGCATTTGAATGCAGAAAGAAGGCACTGGACTTGCTATTTTAGCATAGCGAGGCTGATTGGCCGGGCTGCGTCGGTCTATGAATAGCGAATCCGAGCGTGACTGCCTTGGTCATCTTCATCAACATGGCCCGATGATTGCGACCCTCCTCGCTGGCACGGCGGACTGTGTATTCAATTTAAATGCGCATGGTGCCGTCAATAAGCCACTTCAGCCAAGAAATATTCTCTGGAAATTGTACAGTCCACATTTTTTCCGAAGAGGTCAACGCTGATTTCTTAAAAATGGTGTACGCTTAGGTATTTTTTGGTGGTTATTCTGAAGTTATTTCAGTCGTCCGTTGGCGCTTAATAACCTGTGTCCAAAATAACGCGTCTCGCTAAGTTAATTTTAGGATATTAGACCCTTATCTTCTTCGAAAATTTCCTTTGGGATATTTCCTTCGGGAGAGTTCTACTTTGCACTTGACAATTAGCCCTTAAGTTGCGTAACTGTAAATTAGTTATTAGGAAAAACATTATATGTATTCTCACAGGAAACATCTATCTATCATAATTTTACTATAGGAGAAAAAAAATAATTTTTCTTTCTGAATTTGAAAATCTCAGTTTGGGTATTCATATAACAATGCAAAATACTATATAAACTTAACAGATAGAAGATGTATGAAAATTTTTCTGACAGGGTGCAAGTGATTCGGCAAAATAGAAATTAAAGAAATGTTATTCAGAAAAAGGATTTTATCTCAAGTCTTTGGAATCTATGACTACTGGTATATATTCTTTGACTTTGAATTTTATTGTGCGTCTCATTTTGTATTTAACACCAAGATTTCTGGTTCCATATACGAGTTTGCCTGTAGAGATTGTTGTGCTTTCGTGTTATTTTGAATGAATGAACTTTGATCCATGTGTTAATATTTCCTATTTTTATTTAACTCCTTCCGAAAGACGTGTTCATTACATGTAATTAAAAATTCAAACAACTCAATCTTTGGTTGTATTTATACTGAATGAATGGATTAGATCTCCATTGCGACTGAACCCGAATCTTATGAAAATATGTTTTCACGGTCAGATATTAGAAAATGTGTGAATAATTTTATAAAATATGAAATTAACTTGCCATTTTTTAAACTCTCTACAAAACTGAAATTTTAAAATTATTTTCTGTTAGCTCTTCACGAAACCAAAATACCACATTTTCTTTTCTAAACTCTTCACGAAACCAATATATCCCATTTCCCTTCTTCTAAACCCTCCATGATGCAGAAAATCACATTTTCTTTTTCTAAACTCTCCAGGAAACCAAAATGTTTCATTTTGTCTTCTTCTAAGCCCACCATGAAACCAAATACCTCATTTTCTTTTTTTAACCTCTCCACAAAACCAAAATACTACATTTTCTTCTTTTAAATTCTCCACGAAACCTAACTGCCCCATTTTTCTTCTGAACTCTTCACGAAACCAAAATATCACATTTTTGTTTCCTTAGCTCTTTGCATTCATTTACCTCATGCTTGTCCCACTCGTACAAACTACGCAGAGATTCAGAGCAGCAAATTTCGACAGTCAGCGCGGAGCACATCGACTTGATGATGCCAATTGGTGTGACTAATTTGACGTAGCATTCGACTTTTAGCCCCGCCGGATTCACTCACAATGACAGAGTGACTTGTTCTACAAAATTACCGGCTAAATGCTCCTATTTATTGCCGGTTCCTCTGACAGGCATTAATTATTCTATTAGGCGTCAATTACGGGTTTTTGGCCGGAATTTCATGCGTCGAAGAAGACCGAGTGAGGATATTTTTGCTCTTTAGTTCCGGGACAGATGGGGAATGAACAGTAGGTCATGTTCGGCCAAGACTTTGGCTCAGTTCGTATAAAAGTTATTTCAATTGATGAAGAAACATTCAGTTAGAATTTTTAAGATTTCTTGAGTGGAAACTTCGAAAATTTTGTTGCAAGAAAACAAGAATTATGCGTGAAAACTGCAAGAATCCTGACGCAAGACTGACAGAATTCTACGTGAAAACTACAAAAATTAGGACGCAAGAATAAAAACATTTTGGGTGAAAATTGCTAGAATCTTGTCGCGAGAATACAAAAATGCTACGTTGAAACTGAAAGAGTTTTCATGCAAGAATCCATGAGATCTGCTTGAAAACTAACCATTTATATGACTCTTCCAGAAATTCATAGTTATATTACGCTTTATTTTTGAGGTACTGGACGCGGTACTGGAAGTTGCCAGCGTGTGATGGGGTTGACCTGTCCTGTGCGGGGGGAGGGGCTGCACTCAATGAAGCGGTCGGGGTAAGCCCGCTATGGCTGTCGGGCCTGACTGTGGAATGTGGTTGTGCTGGGCTGCTGCTGATCCTGGAAGTCTGGTGCGGCCAGTGCTGCCTCTCTCGCCTCCTAGTGCTAAGAGTGATGATTGTGGCCTGCTGTCGGCTACCCTCCCATAGGGAGGAGAAGCCTGGTATATGTATGCATTTTTGAGGGCTGATTCCTTACGCTTATTTTAGTTCTAGTTTTCTCTCGGAACTCTATCTACATCATATTTTTAGTTTTTTATTTCTGGTTCGCATTCCATTGAGAGGAACCTTTCAATGCTGAAGGGAGTACCATTACGGAATGCCTTTCAAGAATAAACAACACGATTAAACGTTATTTAACTCTTTAACAAATTTATATTCGCGACGAGTCACTCAACAAAAAATTTGGGCGAACTTTAAGTAAACAACTTATTACTAATTAAAATCATTAATAAATTGACAATATTCATTCCACTTATTAATTAAAAGTAATTTTTAAATAATAGTTATCAGCAATTAATTAACCGAACAATTAAATAATTAATAGCGCCCAGTGATTGACTCGTGATTGACTCGGAAATAACTCTGTAAATAAATGTGCGATTTTTTTGCCATTAGTTGAAGAATTTTTGAAATAAATTTTGTATTATTTTGAGTTCGTTTCAGCCATGCGATTGTGCTGCAAACTTTGGGTCAATTCAGTCTCCAAAATGGGAAAAAATAATATTTTTTAGTGTTGTTGATTAACAATTTTTACCCATTCATGCTATGAGTGTGTTACGTTTGTTATTTCGGTACTGAAATAACATTATTTTGGGAATGGTTCTGATTTTAGTATTAATGAATCATCGTAAATAAAAAATCCAGAATTTTTAATTTCGCTTTGATTTCATGCAGTCAGCAAAGGGGCAACAGGAAATATCCTTTTATAAATATCCTTTTATAAGAGTGATGAATACGATATTTTATTTCACGGCATTTGATACTTTAATCTATGACATCAATATAAACGGATTGAGGAAAGTACCATCTGGATCAAAATGTACACTCTAATCGAATGATTCAGAAATGAGCCTTACGAGGATGTGATTCTAGATTAAAGTCGTCGCTCAGTTCATCCAATGAGTTCTGAACGGAGCTTTGTCTTCATCTGCCTCTGTCCTCTAGTACTAGCTCTTCTTCAACGGTGCACTCTGCTGCTTGTGCAGTGCTATATTTCAGAGGGACCGAGCGTGTCGAGCTGAACAATGCAAAAAACAGTTCTTTAAAGCAGTTGATGTAAATGCTGAGTGCATACTTACCCGAAAAAATGATCCCCAGTTAGATGCTCGTTTATCAGTTCAATGATCCCACGCTAGATGGTCGTTTATTAGTTAAAGGTGAGTCGAGGTAATACTAAAAAAAGGTGGGTTGAAGTAATACTCAAAAAGGTGGGTCGAGGTAATACATCTGGAGTTGCGGTACATGAATACGCTAAGCCGTACCGATATCACTACGTTAAGTGAAGTCTTCCGAACTTTTTTTGACTCAGTAGTTCAACAGTTATTGATTAAAAGTCAAATCACCGTCAATTTTATTTGAGTAAGCGTTAAAAATTACAGCAAACGAGCAAATTCTTCGACACTTGCCCTAGTGAGGAAGTCATCTAGTCACGTCGTTTGAGCGTTGATTTCTCGGCTTAGAAGAACGTAAATACGGAGACAATCCACGCAAAATTAGGCTAAGCCATTTCACGGGCGACGTCGAGGCGGCATGCACTTTGTCATGATCAGCTAGCTGCTGTGGCTCAATTGCCGTCATCGACCATGATCAGTTACTGCCTTCGAGTTCAAGTCGTGTTTGATTTGTAAGCGCAAATGGGAACGCTGTCGTGTTTAACTGCTGATGTCATGCAATGTAGTTATTAAAAAATTCACAGCTCGTATTCGTTTATATCATGATTTATCAGAAAACTAGAGTACACGGGCGGTTAAAATGGATTCGATATTTTCCTATGGAATTCTCCAGATGCGGTTGACAGACAAATATATTCATCCAGATAGTACTCGCGATTAAAATATTCTCGTATATGGTGCGCTGGTGAAACTCGTATCACAGATACGGTCATTAAGCATCCTTCAAATCAAATCAAAGAAGCGGTTTCTTAAAAAACGGACACCGAATAAGTAAATGAACACGCTAAGGGTATTATTAGGCAATGTAATTAATCGGTTTCTGTAATGATTGTTATTGTGGTGATAAGTTATATATGTAGGTCGTTGCAGTGAGAGGAATCGGAACACTGACCAAAGAGAGAATAAAATGGCGGTGAGGAAGCGTCTACGCCGATGAAAACAGAAAGAGGAAACCACCTACGGTTTGACCGTCATTAGAGTAAATCATGACACATAAATGAGTCACTTTACAACTCTATAGGAGACACCTGAAATATAATAACAACGCATGAAAAGTATATCCATTCAATCAAATATAAAAGAACATAGAAGACTGTACAATAATTCACAAAATCATACCCCTGCAATCCAATATAAACGAACATAGAAGACTGTACAATAATTCACAAAATAATACCCCTGCAATCCAATATAAACGAACATAGAAGACTGTACAATAATTTACAAAAAGCATACCGCTGCAATCCAATATAAAAGAACATAGAAGACTGTACAATAATTCACAAAAGCATACCGCTGCAATCCAATATAAAAGAACACAGTAGACACTACCACCCTCCAAGTAAGTGCTGTGGAAGTTCACCGCAGAACACGACGTTGAAAATGTTAAGGAGACGAAAAATGTCACCATGGACACAGAAGAGACTGCCACCCTCCAAGTTAGTGCAGTGTGTTGCTCGTGCAGGATACGCAAAAACAATGCTAGAGTAATAAAAAATGACCGCTGAAGCCATGATTCCGATGTAGTTGGACATTTTTGAGGGGGATTTATGGGTCTTCGGTACACTGCTCCACCGCTTGCACTTGTTCAGCAAATTTGCATCTCACCAACATCATAGGATTGAATTTCCTCCCTTCGACAGACAATAATAGAAATAATTACAAAAACTACATTATTTGTCATTTGCACCGCGTGGGGAAGCGAAAAAAGAAACATCTTGCTTAAGGAAGGGTTTCTCCAGTTCACTTTTCTAAAATGTAAGTAAGTTATTCTAACTCTTGAGCAGCTATGAGCTAGCGTCGTTGAGGTAGATTCATAATTCTTGTTGCCTCTTTCTTGACTCACCCTGATGATGTACGAGCCGCGCCCCTCATACGGAAAATGTACTCCTGTAATTTAATGTACTCCCACTTCTGCGACGTACTTCTGTAACGTACTTCAGTAACGTAATTCTGTAACGTAATTATGTTGAGTACTTCTGTAACGTACTTCTGTAATGTACTTCTGTAACATAATTCTTTGACGTACTTCTGTAACGTAATTCTGTTAAGTACTTCTGTAATGTAATTCTGTAATGTAATTCTGTAACGTAATTCTGTAACGTAATTCTGTAACGTAATTCTGTAACGTACTTCTGTAACGTAATTCTGTAACGTACTTCTGTAACGTAATTCTGTAACGTACTTCTGTAACGTAATTCTGTAACGTACTTCTGTAACGTAATTCTGTAACGTAATTCTGTAACGTACTTCTTTAACGTAATTCTGTAACGTAATTCTGTAACGTAATTCTGTAACGTACTTCTGTAACGTAATTCTGTAACGTAATTCTGCAACGTAATTCTGTAACGTAATTCTGTAACGTAATTCTGTAACGTAATTCTTTAACGTAATTCGGTAACGTAATTCTGTAACGTACTTCTGTAACGTAATTCTGTAACGTAATTCTGTAACGTAATTTTGTAACGTAATTCTGTAACGTAATTCTGTAACGTAATTCTTCAACGTAATTCTGTTAAGTACTTTTGTAACGTAATTCTGTAACGTAATTCTGTAACGTAATTCTGTAACGTAATTCTGCAACGTAATTCTGTTAAGTACTTTTGTTACGTAATTCTGTAACATAAGTCTGTAACGTAATTCAGTAATGTAATTCTGTAACGTAATTTTGTAACGTAATTCTGTAACGTAATTCTGTAACGTAATTCTGCAACGTAATTCTGTAACGTAATTCTGCAACGTAATTCTTTAACGTAATTCTGTAACGTAATTCTGTAACGTAATTCTGTAACGTAATTCTGTTAAATACTTCTGTAACGTAATTCTGTAACGTAATTCTGTTAAGTACTTCTGTAACGTAATTCTGTAACGTACCTCTGTAACATAATTCTGTAACGTAATTCTGTAACGTAATTCTGTTAAGTACTTCTGTAACATACTTCTGTAACGTACCTCTGTAACGTAATTCTGTAATGTAATTCTGAAACGTAATTCTTTGACGAAATTCTGTAACGTAATTCTGTGAAGTACTTCTGTAACATACTTCTGTAGTATACTTTTGAGGAATGTAGAGTAATTCTGAATTAGTACTGCAAAAACCCGTCGACTTTTGCACATCAGAGCTCGGCGTGTTCTGGTATGACCGAAGTTTATCTTTGAACTTTCGTACACAGCAGACGTGAAACTTTTATTTAGTGTTGTTTCTACAGCAGACCAGTTAGAGCGATAAAAGAACTCCAGGAGAGTGTACAGTTTTCTCTCTGAGCACGTAATGAGCGTTTTTACCGAGTCTGGCTTGCTGTTATGTCTTTTTACATTTTCTGCGGATCTCGCTATCAGCGCACTCAAGCGTAATGTAACGTTCCGCTGATGAGATTAGCAATGATATTTTATTCCTGAAAGTTTTGTGCATGATTCATAAAGTGCTAAGGCTTCATTCATCCGCATGGAGGTAGACTGGAGTTCTGTGAATTTGCGGTTCATGGGAAACTTCTACGTGTTATCGGAAAATGTTTCTGTATTTTGCGCACTATAACTGATACAGTCTTGACTTTAAGATGCAATACGAACTTCTTTTGTACTTTGTGCCATTTTTTCAGATAACTGTGAATGTTTGAACACTTTTTAGGTACTTATCGTATGTATTTGACAGTTTGATTTTATGCTTGATGTACTGATCTTCCCTAGTATAAATGCTAAGAAAAAATGAAATTAATTTTTCTGATCGCTGCTAAAGCATTCTTTTCCTATTTCAATTACTATTATTCACAGAACTTATTCTGCTCTAGAGCGACAAAATTTTATCATTTTTCTGTTGCTGTTGGAATATCACAATAGAATATTGCCATTATCATCATCTACACCCGAACTACCATGCTCATTTCTGGAATTGTATATTCCAAGCAATATTCCCACACCCGTCATTACGTTGCTGACACCTGCTCTGCGATGCGGATTTCTGGTCTGTTTTTGGATTCAAAGGCATGCGATTTTTCTTTGTATATCCAAACTTTTCCAGTGCTCGAGATTGTTTTCCTATTTTAACATTTGTGCTGACGCTGGGCCAGAATATGACAAGTGGATACCGAGCGCTCATTGAAGAATAAAGTATTTGGAATGGAGCCCAGAATTGAAGGCTTCAAGAAAAGTAAATCAATTGCGACGCAGTACAGATTGTGGACGAAGCGACAGATTGTTGACGGAGCGATAGATTGTGGACGAAGGACAGATTGTGGACGGAGGACAGATTATGGATGCAGGACAGATTGTGGACGGATGACAGATTGTGGACGCAGGACAGATTGTGGGCGGAGGACAGATTGTGGACGCTAGACAGATTGTGGACGCTGGACAGATTGTGGACGCTGGACCGATTGCGGTCGGAGGACAGATTGTGGACGAAGCGACCGATTGTGGACGCAGGACAGATTGTGGACGGAGGACAGATTGTGGACGAAGTGACAGATTGTGGACGCAGGACAGATTGTGGACGAAGTGACAGATTGTGGATGGAGGACAGATTGTGGACGAAGCGACAGATTGTAGACGGAGCGATAGATTGTGGACGCAGGACAGATTGTGGACGGAGGACAGATTGTGGACGCAGGACAGATTGTGGACGTAGGACAGATTGTGGACGCAGGACAGATTATGGACGAAGTGACAGATTGTGGATGGAGGACAGATTGTGGACGAAGCGACAGATTGTAGACGGAGCGATAGATTGTGGACGCAGGACAGATTGTGGACGGAGGACAGATTGTGGACGCAGGACAGATTGTGGACGCAGGACAGATTGTGGACGCAGGACAGATTGTGGACGCAGGACAGATTTTGGACGCAGAACAGATTGTGGACGCAGGACAGATTGTGGACGCAGGACAGGTTGTGGACGGAGGACAGATTGTGGACACAGGACAGATTGTGGACTCAGGTTAGATTACGCAGGACAGATTGTGGACGCAGGACAGATTGTGGACGCAGGACAGATTGTGGACGCAGGACAGATTGTGGACGCAGGACAGATTGTGGACGCAGGACAGATTGTGGACGCAGGACAGATTGTGGACGAAGCGACAGATTGTGGACGCAGGACAGATTGTGGACGCAGGACAGATTGTGGACGCAGGACAGATTGTGGACGCAGGACAGATTGTGGACGCAGGACAGATTGTGGACGCAGGACAGATTGTGGACGCAGGCAGATTGTGGACGCAGGACAGGTTGTGGACGGAGGACAGATTGTGGACACAGGACAGATTGTGGACTCAGGTTAGATTGTGGACGCAGGACAGATTGTGGACGCAGGACAGATTGTGGACGCAGGACAGATTGTGGACGCAGGACAGATTGTGGACGCAGGACAGGTTGTGGACGGAGGACAGATTGTGGACACAGGACAGATTGTGGACTCAGGTTAGATTGTGGACGCAGGACAGATTGTGGACGCAGGACAGATTGTGGACGCAGGACAGATTGTGGACGCAGGACAGATTGTGGACGAAGGACAGATTGTGGACACAGGACAGATTGTGGACGCAGGTTAGATTGTGGTCAGAGGACAGATTGGGGACGAGAATTTCTGTACTGGATTAATAAAAAATGCTCACTCCGAGAAACAAAAAGATGACATTTAGTGCCCTTCAGATCTGGAAGCAATCAAGAAATCTCTGAGACAAGCGTGCGATAACCTAAATAATGTCATTTTACAGTAAATGCAATGCGAATTCCACACAGCTGTCGAAAGATCACTCGGTGATCACTTGCAGATTAATCAGATATAAATCTTTTTCCTGTGATGCACTATAGATCGATCCAAATATTTCTCAGTTTATGAGTTTGGAAAGATGAAAGTTCAGTTTCGAAACATTATTGTATAAAAGATGCTTGATGTAGCTCCATATTTTTTACGTGTGGGAGTTTTTTGGATATGCGTAGATTTGCTTGAACATGCATTAGGATACTCAGTTTCAAATGCAAATGTAGTTTTGTGTTGGGATCACGGGTTTGACTGAGAGAATACATATTATCAGCAGAAACTTTTCCTTCTTTTGCTACTAAACAGGAATACTCGAAACGTTGCGTTAATGTTTTGGAAATTAAATATTCAGTCCGAGGAAGTAATATTTGATTCTTTTCCATTAGCCACAAGAAGGTGCATTAGGGAACGTGTTTGGTTAGCGCTGAGACTTGTTTCGCAGCGCGCGGCTGCAGTCCAGTGTACGAAATTTTCAGACATCGTTATGAGGTTTCGTTTTCAAAATGTCAAGTCATTCCTAGTGAGAAATCAGAAAACTTCTGACATTTTCGGTGTACGAAATTTTTGTCATATGTTTCTAACAATATTTTTTTTTAACTTTTCATTCGATGTTTCCAGAAGCGATGAAACTTTTTGGCAACTTTAATACTCGGTTTTATATAAAGAAAAACTATATATTTGACGAGAAATTCTTAAGAAGTACATTTAGGAAAGGATTTAAATCTGTAAGTTGAATTTCATGATTTTCCCAGGGCAAATCAGTCTGAGATTACCCTCAAACCGGGTTTTCCAATTCTGATATAAAGTTGAGTTTGTCCTGACGTATAACTGAGTGTTGAAGAATTCAAAAAGTTTCATAGCTCATGGAAACCATGAATAACCAGAAGAAAAATATTACAATACCCTTGCGTTTTTCACAAAAATTTTGTATGAAAAGTTTCCAAATTCTATAATTTTTGCGCAAGAAATTACATGAAACTTAGGAAACGCGGTTCTAAAGGTAATCTGACTCTTTCGCCTATGAAAAATTAAAAATTCAACATGTATATTCGGACCTTTTCGTAAAAGAATTCTTAAAGTATTTCATAAGAATTTCTTGTCAAATAATTATTTTTTCCTAATATACAACCGACTTATGAAGTTATCAAAAAGGTTCTTTGCGTCTGTAATTATTGACTTAAGAGGTCGTTGACTTTAAGACCATAGTGAACATCATCAAGGGGCCATGGCGGTCGTTGCATAGCACTCCGCTCCCAGAACATTTTTCGCGACTTCTTATGGGGTTATTATCTCAAACCGAGAAGCGTGAAAGTTTTTGGATCTGCTGCGCTAAATACAATATAGATTTTGGATTTGGAGGCCTAACAGCGCTATTAATGGGGCAATACCTGGCATTTCTGCGTTTCAGGTATTAATAATAATAATAGTAAAAGTAAAATTAGGGTATATGTTGGCTTCACTCTCAAGTTGAGTTTTTTACATGGTGTTATATTTAAATATAAAAGTATAATTCCTAGGATGTCATATTGAAGACAATTTTGTCATTTTGCACCATTGGAAGCGTTTCTTATCTGATATTGGTGGTTGTTTTTAGTGTATGTTAGAACAGATAACTCGTCTAAAAAATATATTTCGTACTTGGTTGTAAAAATGCGAACGCAGTGTAAATTACATTCAATTTCATTATGAAATAAGATTGAACCTTAGGGCAGGGGTGGAAGACGATTTTTTCTAACAAAGCATGTTAAGGCTGGTCAGGAGTGGCTCCAAATCGTTCATGTCAGTAATGTATTCAAGTAAATATGATGTACACCGCTGGAACAGCAAAATCCAGCCTGATTAATAGATTGATGCCCATATTGATAGCAAATATTAGCATAAATACTTATTTCTTCCCCAGATGTTCGGCGGTAGAGAGCCGGAGGAAGGGCTGTGTCTGTGTTCCTGTTCAAAATTCCTCAGGGTATATGGAATTTTTCTGCCATTGGTTTTGCCAGATGTTGTGGTACTGAAATACTGGGAGTGAAATCCGAAGACTTTTTGGCAAATCATCGCCAACATGAGAATTTGATACTTTAATACTGGTAGCAAAATCCGTAGACTATTTATGACTTCATTATTTTGTAGTTAATGCTCAACAAGAAGCATAAAGCTCATTATCCCGAAATAGTTTCTGTATTTTACGTAATTCTTAAGGGAAAGCCCGTTATTTGTCCCATATGGATAAAGGTACCACTTTCTCGATTCAAATGATGTGAGATGCGTTTATGCAACTAACGGATCAGTTTATGTGTCATGTTCGATGTTACTCGTAAAACATTTATGTGCTTTGAAATTCAATAAAGAATTCTGGATAACCATGTGAGAAAATCTAGGCCCCTATTTTAAAAAACGGTCTTGAATTAATTCAATGTATTTGGTGCCGTGAAAACCATACAGCATGCTTAGTTCCTGACGGATATATTTTATCAGCCATAAATGCACACCAAGTCATTCTTTCTTCCTAAGGTGACTTTGCAAGGATAAGAGGGGATTTGCTGGCTTTGGTCTGCGGTAAAGTGCAAACGTAGACAAGTTTTAGCCAAATTCGAATACGAGGAACTTTTGCGAAGATGTTGATGAACCTTGATTCATTCATTAGCCCATCACTAATATGAGCATCGTTTTGCACGCATTTAAAACGTCAAAAAGTAAAGTCTCTTCCTAACGTCACGCGCAACATAGCTTACTCAGTTCACTTCAGGAACTTTATAATAATTATTAACTAGTATACACGGTCCGTCAAAAATAGCGGGATTTGATATTTACCTTATGACAAACAAGCAGATCTATCCTAATAGCACTCGCGATTAAAATATTCTTATACTTGTGCACTTGGTAAAACTCGTATCACAGATACTGTCATTAAGCATCCTCATGAGCGTCACAGAAACAGACACTAAACAATGACATAATATAAAAAATAAACATACCAAGGGTATTACTATAGGTATGATATAAATTTTAATCAACGTTGAATTAACGATTGTTTTCGTGCCTTAACTATTTCAAATCATCCAAATAAATTGATTGTCAAATCGTTTCACAACACACAGTACGTTTCACAACTTACTCCACACGAGCATTTTTAAAACTTTTCAGACATTTCGAGATTATCCCCGATAAATTCGAATGATTTTCACAATTTTTGCAGCACAATTAAAGTGTGTGCCTGTGTACCCGAGATAGTTGCTACACAATGTACAGGAACTTGCGAGTTATATGTACAAGCACTTCATTTATCTGGTACCATTTTGAGCAGCTTTAAAGAAATCACGTATACAGTGCCGTAGGTTATTGCTTACTGTTCGTATTTTTGTCTGTTATCTATACTATAATAAGAGCCGCGTCCGTCTGTCTGTCTGTCTGTCTGTACGAAGCCAGCCTGCAGTGTGAGATGAGCGTATCTGTGATACAAGCTTCATCAACTCCACAATTTCCAGTGCATTAATCCATCAGATTCGAGTAGAAATGAATATCACGTGAATTCTTAGGAAATAAAAACGTGTGTCATGTGATTTGTCGAATATTGGTATACATTTTTGACGGGCCGTATGCACTCGGCCTCATCGTCTCTCGAGAGATTGAATTTTTTTTATTTCTGGCGGCCTTTCATTTATTTCGCCTTCTTTCTTATTTCAAATAAAGAGGGGTGGACTAGTAAGCATAATTAAGTAGAATATTGTCGTATAATAATACGGATCCTTCTGATGCCCTAGTTACGTGGGCAATTTTAGTTTCTCTCCCGACTTGTGTATGATCACGTACGGAGCATAAAGTGTCAGAGCGGTCTGGAGAGGTGAAGTATTTTTAAAATTCCATCATTTGGAATAATCTTTAATATCAGCCTTCATTGCGGTGCCTTGCGACAGAGTAAGGCATATCTTACCATACTGTAAATCTTACACAGAGTCTTCACTTGATCTGGATTGGCTGTGCCACTCGTATTCCTGGAAATGTGTTAATGGTGTTCAGGTGTTTGATCATGAAATGATTTTAACCGTGTTATCCAGCCACAATGATAGGCAGTTTTTCAATAGATGACAATTGTTTAACGAGGAAAATCACGATGTTTCGACATTGTTTATCAGTCCTAAATCGTTAATGGTTTTTTGATGAGAAAGTTATACATTCAATATTGCATGCGTTGTCGGATAAAAATGAACGAACCTTCAAAATGTTCCAGCGAATAAAGCTGTAGTAAAAAAGCCAAATTTTAAACGCTAACGTTAAGGAAGGTCTTACCTCAAAATTTTTGAAAATTGACGTGTCCATACTTTTAAATTCGCCATTTCGTTCCACGTATTTTGGTAAAACCGTCATAACTGTACCTTCAAAATTGACTGGGAGGAAGGATCCCTTTTTTCGATTAAAACTAATTCCGTGAAGCAGTTTGCGAAGTTGAAATTAATTTGACTGAAAAATCAAGAAAATTACTTTGACTGAAAAATCAAGAATGGAACGTGTGACGTTATTCTTCGCAGCGAGCGATGTATACGCGGCATGTGTGTTGAAAACAGTTGGTTACTCTCAACAACCCTCATAGTTACCAAGTCAATCGCTTCTTCTTTGATGTGGGTCAGCATTAAATGTGTATGTATTTTTGAAGTGTTTCATTATTTGTAAACATAAACATCCATACATCGAAATTTTAGTGTGCTAGAAGATTTTAGCTCGCCTGACTGGATGACGCAGAAGTTAAACATGAGCTCCCATAATAATTTTTTTCCGGTAAGGATATAAAGTTTGTTCCATGTCTGAATATTCTTCATCCTCAAATACGACACACCAGTAATAAGAATTTACCTTTTATTTTTCCGCATTCATTTTTATTGAATAATTATCCAGCGAAGCGGCGCATGCGGTGCGTGCACACCACTCATTTACAGTCAAAATAAAATTGGCGCTGCACTCTCTAGTAAAGCGCATTTACCATAGTAACTCCGCAAAATTTTCAAAGAATTCCAAAAAACTTCAGCTGCGCGTACAAAGAATCACTGTTAGATAAAAAATATCGGTCCGAACCAACTGAACTTTCGAGGAATTCGTGCTGGATCCTCGCCATTGTTAAATCTCACTCGTGAACGGTTCCTCTGGAGCGTGAATTTCGCAGATACTGTATGTTGCTTCGTTAGAGCGTGACGCTTCAGGTAGCTGAGGGTGCTTCTAAACGATGCCTTCAGGCAGCGCGATGCACTCAAGGTGACGCCTTTTTAATTTTTTAGCCTTTAACTTTTTAATTTACAAGTTAAAAAGAAGTTTTTTAAAAAGTTTTAAGTTAAGAGTTTAAAGCAACTTTTTTGGTTAACAGGTAAACAGCTCATGAGTCAGATTAAGAAATGACATTTTTAGTGACAGCGCTGAAGTGTTATGCTTTATTTTGTCACATTTGCTCACGGGTGTAAACTTTCGCTCTCCGTCAGAAATAACAACTTTTTTCGTACGGTTAAGCTGAACATTTGTCATTGGAAATTTTCTGATGTTACGCACATTTTGTATCTACAATATACGTCCTGATCAGTTACAAACTGCTTTGACCTGCACACAGACGGTAGTGTGGTGCGTAAGTGATCACAGTGGAATTTATTTCCATGAACTGGCATATTTAGTGAGATCACCGAACGAGGTGTTCTTAATGATGAACAGTTATAACGCTTGCATGAGTTGTCTCTATGATGGTCATAACACTATAACACTCATACTATAACACTACATTGTACGAATGGCATGATGGTCATAACACTCCTATAATAACACACTATTGTGCGTAAGGTGCAATGACTATCATATTTTAATCCTCCCCTCAGGCCAGGGCACGGCCCTCTCGATGGCGACCGCCGGGGTACCAATAGTGCTGCAAAACGACTCAGTACCTTCAGTGGTACTTGACTGCGCGTACCAATACGAGGAGTACGAGGCCAGAGGCCTCACAGTCAAGTGGTTCTGGCACAAAGACCACGAGCCCGTGTACCAATGGATCCCAGGGGGTACGCCTGAAGTACGCGGTATCTTGACGGTGAGTACTCTGTAGAGTACTGCAACTTGCGGAAATAACACTTGGGATTGAGCCATTTGCTTGCAATTGTCTTGATTTTAGTACCTCCCTTACAAAAGTACCTCTTGCAATTGTACCACATTCAAAAGTACACTTGCAATTTTACCACATGCAAAAGTACCTCTTGCAATTGTACCACGTGCAAAAATACCTCTTGTAATTGTACCACTTGTAAAAGTACCTCTTGCAATTTTACCACTTGTAAAAGTACCTCTTGCAATTTTACCACGCAAAAGTACCTATTGCAATTGTCCATTTGCAAAAGTACTTCTTGCAATTGTACCACTTGCAGAAGAACTCCTTGTATTGGTGCTTCTTGCAATAGTACTTCTTGGGATAATGCTTTTTCCAATAGTAACTTGCGATGGTACATTTTACAGTAATACTATATGCAAAAGTAGCAATTGAAATTATTTTACATCTTACAGAAGTACCTTTTGAAAGGGTACCCCTTGTAATACGCCCACTTGCAATAATATTTCTTTCAATAGGATCATTGCATCTTGCAATGGTACAGTACCACTAGAGATGGTACCACCAGAAATAGTACCAGTTGCAGTAGTATCATCCTATATTCTACAAGATCAACAAACGTTCCTAACGGGAAAATATCTCCGACTCTTTTCTTGATCAACATTTGAGAATGCACCGACGGCACTTTGACAGGAACTTGTTATGTTCAACAAAAGCGCTAAAAAAGCAAGCTTTTCTTTTTGTGGATTATTGCAAGAAAAGTATGCGTAAGACAGCATGCTTTTATTTATGTGGATAATTACATTACTAGTGTTCACGACCAGTCAAAAATAACGGGATTCAATATTTTCCTTGAATAAATGTTAAAGATGTGGATGGCAAACGAATGTATTCATCCCGAAATTGCCCGCGATTAAAATATTCTTGTATTTGACCATGGACACGATAGAGGTAACAAGGTAGGGTCATTTCTATGAGGGAAAATACGCTTCTTCATGTTTGACTAGCCATTAGAAAGGCTTTATTTCAAACAAACTTTATGGCGTCACCAAAACACCATGTCATTATGCCAATAGGGGAGACAGATTTGGGGGTAGCAGTGCTACTAGAAGTAATTATTATGGCTTCTATTATTATTATTGCGTTGCCAATAACCCACACAGTTGACAAAAAAACTTGTTTGACCCTACCTTGTTTCCTCTACCGGGTGCACGGGTGACACTCGTATCACAAATACGGTCACTAAGCCCTTCTATGAGCACCAAAGACACACGCACGCACCAACCAAGCAACACCTCTGTGTTATTATTTAGTTGATCTGGTTAGCAAATAAAATTTTGAAAAAATTGCTTTATCTTTTTCCTCGCGATTAGCTGTATTTTTTTAGCAGTAGTTTCATTTTACATTTCGTTTTTTTTGCTTATAAATTAAAGAGAGCGGATGCCCAGGTTCTTTATATAATTTGAATGGTATCTACGATACCAAACAAGCCAGAAAGCAGATGCTCACTGTGATAATGTAGGAGAAATTACGTACAAAAACAGGCATAAATTTAATTATTTAATAAAAGAAACGCCAGGCATTTTATACGCATATAAGTGATGATAATAACGGAATAATCGAGTAACGAGACGTGTATGAAATTTTTTCTTACATTACGGGGTTATTTTACGAAATAGCTTGCACCCATGTTATGAAATACCCAATAAATTAACTTTGTTTCTAATTTAAATAATGTAACCTAGATGTCGCACGTTAGTAGCGTAGGTACGTAAGAAAAAGTATGGTTTTTGTGGGTGCCCAGCACGGTAGAGGAAGCCAGGTAGGGTCATTTCTGTGGGAGAAAATACACCTCCTCTCGTTCGGCTAGCCAATAGAAAGGCTTTATTTCGAACAAACTTTGTGACGTCGCCAAAACGCTTTTTCGTTAGGCCAATAGTGGAGCCAGATGGGGGGGTAACAGTGCTACCAGATCTAATATGAGTGCTGCTATTGATTAGTTGCCGTGACGTCAGCAAAACTACACCGCTAACGAAAAAAAAGACTGGTTTCTCCTACCTTGTTTCTTCTACCGTGATGCCTTGCCAGTCTTTCTGGCCGAGCTTCTTCGGATTTCATGGCATGAACTATGTAGAAATGTTGTTCTGTTTCGATCAGTATGTCGATTTTTTCTGCATTTGAGTTTTGAAGACAATAGTTGATGCAAGTCGCGCTGAAAGCTGAGTTAATAATGTCTTTAATTTAAAGTAAAAGCTACTAATATTCGTTTTTACCAAGAAAATTGCACTCAATTAGTTGCACTTAATTAGTTTTTGTTTGAAAATTGCACTCAATTAGTTATGTCTTGGTTTCACGTTTCAGGCAGAATTTACTGTTAAAATTGTCTGTAGTGTTCTGAAAATAAGCAAACACTCTGCCGTTATTGAACTGCGAGAGAAACTGCGTGTCTGGTGAAAGTTTCAGAGGGAGACTTCAGAGGGTAGTTAAAGCAAAACGATGACACAATCAAAATTGAACTTCTATTCAGTTGTATGATATAGTATAGTTATTAAATTAATGCGAGGATGTTTTTGTTTCATAATACTATCCTACTGAAGATAAATTACCAATTAACTTAGTCCAGGAACTTTGTCCCCACCCTGTACGCCTGATGCTTAAATAGCGAAAAAAATTCTCCTCCACCTCACTTAGCTCTCACTAAATAAATCCTCACAACTTCACGGACGACTTGTATATCTTATGCTCCGTTTATCAGTTCGCTCGAAGAATGTTAAAGATTTTAGAGTAGGTAATATAAAACAAATATCTGTCATAACGATCTGATGGGGATGAGTTTGGATTAAAAATATCTTTTTATACCTCCACAGGCATTTATAGTTTTTATCTTTTTTTACTTGAGAACACGTATGTATCTTTGAGCTCGACATGTGTTTCATTCATATCGTGGGAATAACATTGTTTTTCTCGGCTCACTCAGCTCACGTTCGACCGAGCGGAAACTTTAACTGTATTAACTGTATTCTACCCTGACTGAAATAAATTTTTTTATGAAAATATGGAGAATGGAATCGTGTTTCTACGGGAAATAAAACGACACGGTCGCTAGTGGGTCCGGACGTAAAAAATAAAGTGGGTATTTCTACATACAAAATTGGAATTTTTATCGAGAGCTTGGGATCAACATCTCGACGTCATCTTCAAAAGGATGCGGTCTTCTACATGAGACAAAAGAACAGTTTGTTCGTTAGCTTGTCTCGTACGTCACGCATTTATTCTGCGCTCGTTTGAAAGAGCAAACTGTTTTGCCAGAAGAGAGGTATTGGCTAAACACGGCCCATATATAGTGCCAAGTTTCCATGCCTGGGCGAAGAACGATTTTTTTTTCTTCTGTCCGTGACATCAACATTGAGAAAAATAGGACGTCTTCCTCGTCGTCGGATGCTGTATTCACTTGCCCGGAAGAGTCAGTATCGATAAATGATATCGCAATGAAAAATTTTCTAGGCTGGTATTTTACAAAGCGACCCTTGTCTCACAGAGCCTCTTTGACTAGCAAAACTAAAAGGTGCAATATCACAACTGTATACTTTGCTTTTTTATTAAAATAATTTAATGAGAGAGTCAAAGCAGCAGCGTCACTGCCAAGGTACTGGACAACGATAGCATACTTTTAGAACAACAAATCTTCACTGTTGATAAGTGATAACAGTGAGGTTTAAAAAACTGCAGACAAAGAGCGAAACGATAAAATAATCAGATTATTTGCATTCGGCAAAATTTTAAGTAAGCACCATGCATCTCAGAAATAATCTGTATAAATTTTAAAATCGAACGCATTTCGAAAGACGTCTTGTGCCACCATAGCACAAGTAACAGAGTAATGCAGTTTTCATACAATTATAAGTTAAAGTTAATTTCTCTATGGTACTGGTAGCAGCCACAACGGCACACTACTCTTGCCTCACTTCTGTTGCTTCTAAATAATTAATCCAGAACGCTAAACACAGCTCATGGCTGGTTTATGAGTCTCAGTCATGATTTAAGCCTAGCACACAACACGCAGCAACAAAATCACTAACATTTCGATCAAACGAAGCAAGAAACTCGATAACCCTCCGGCTTCTTGCTCTAAAGCAACGCTGTTCCATTTTTTTAAACATTGTGAAAATTTTCCCTTCTGTCTCCTGCCAGCGTGCGGAAATACTTGAATATTTCCCGTTGATAAACAATGAAGTGGAGCAGCGATAGACGTGAGGAAAACTCATCGGAAAGTGGTAAACGATCACGTGGCCGTGGACGATGAAGTTCAGAGATCGGGAAGTTGATGCGGAAGAGAAAATTGACTCTTGGCATTTGTGGGGAGATCGGGACTAAATCAGACGTCAAGGCCGAGAGAATCGTACATGAAGCGACTCCAGGGAGCTGTGAGGTAACTCTTCTTACGTTGGCGTCAAATACGTCACAGCAAATACGTCAATAAGTTCTCAAGCCTTTGTTCTTATTTGCAAAGGGTTCGTTGTTCAGAGAATCGGCGTACAATTTACGCTTCATCTGCACGGCAATTGATTGCTTTCTACTGGCAATTGCGAAGTGCTGGATGACGTGTAAAAATGTAGAAAATGTAGACTGAATTCAGTTTGATTACCAGTTGAATAAATATGAATTAATTAGTAAAAGCGGGTAGAAATGAGGTTTCCTATCCCTACAAAATTTGAATAATGGATGAGAACTTTCGAAATCTTTTGAGAAAAATTTCGAAAACAGAAATAATATAAAGTATTACCGCAGACTGAAAAACTACGTCCCTAGGGCAGTTTTGAAAGATGAATTAGACTGTTACCGAACGACGTGAGTATCGGCACACGTGACAGTGTAGACATGCGTATAAGCGTACACATTTGAGTGTAGATAAAAGTTAAGGTGTGTTGTTGCGTGTCAGTTTACAGTTGTTGATATTTTTGTTTGTCAGGAGCCCAAAAAAACTTATTTTGTCCTCGTCTTAACTCTTTGTTCACCATTACGTTTAATTTGTGATTGAGTGGAGACTGGAACGCTTGGAGCATAAGTTTAAAGAATGATGAATGTATGAACGTGAGTCATTTTTTTATATAGTTAGTAACATGTGAGGTAATGAGATGAAAATTATTTCAAGTGTTGGAGTATGTATGTACAGAATTGGATTTGTAGTGAGCATCAATGAGAACATATAAAGTACTAACTTCATATAATAGAGTATATAGAACATATACAATTGTGAATACTTGACCTTTACTTCACGAGTGTTATGTCAAGACTAATCTCTGGAAGCGTATAGTACGAGACCAAACCTCGTGTGTTCGCTCTGGTACGACCCAAACAGAGCCACGTGGTATTTCGGTAACCTGGTACAAAAAGTCGCAATCCAAAAAGACTTGTAATTCAGATTGTAGGTCAGTGTTAAAGCTGTGCATATATTCATAAAATATGCCCTAGCTCATTTTCCACACGTGGGTTTGACATGCGAAAGTTTTCACGTTTTGTGAGCGGCGAATGTTACTTTATATTTACATGGACAAATTTTACCCGATAAAATTTCGTGAAAAAGTGCTGCGTCAAACGCCGACAGTTCATAAAAAAGTTCGCGCTGACAGTCGTACTTTTTGGAAGCCGCGTCCTCCAATTAATCAATAGAGACTCGAGCGTAACTTCTGTTTCAATTCAGTGACGTTCAGGAAGAACAAAAGAGCGCATAGCGCTGCACTCGGCTCTTGATTGGCTGTTAGCTCGGCTCGTTGCCTGGTGTCGCTTGGGTTTCAATTTGGCTCTACATTTTGCGGTTGTTCTCTTTTCAAAGGTTTCTGAAAACCGACGAACCAGCTTTTTGATCAAACTTTTGCGATACGCTTCTACGTACTATTTAATAGTGCAAATGCTCACATTTCGATTTTTTGAGCTATTTTGACTATTTTTTAACAGTTTACAGGTAACGGGCATCTATTATTGTTGAATATTGATCGCTTGTACAAAGAAGGTCAGTGGGACTGTGCAAGTTCGGTGCTGACATACTTACAATCCAGTGCAGTGCAAGGGCACATGACAGCGACGAATTACTTCGAAAAAACATTCACTCTCAGTGCGAGCGATTCGAAGTCAGATGTGGAAAACTAGTTTCAATCTCAGTATTTTAAATTTAAATTGTTATTTTCCTGTGAGGGGAATAAAATAGTGCTTATTTATTTATTTTGGTTAGAATATCGGGATGTCTCAAACTGTCATATTCTCATGTTCGGGTCCAAGGTTAATAGAGGCAAGGTTCTACGACTTACGTTAGTATTAATTGACGGGATGAAAAGTCGTAGCGGGCTTATTTAATTTCTTAAATAAATGTCTCGAGCTAACACTTCGAGACAATGCATCAATGAAATAGAGGGTGAAAAAACCCTGGATTTTTTAAAATCCCTGACACTTTTGTTTGTATTTAAGAAAAATATTCACTCTCAATTAATTGCTAATGTCTTGTTTTCATGTTTTTGACAGAATTTGTCGTTAAAACCTTCTGTAGTATTCTGAAAAAGAGTTAATGACTGGTAATCGATCTTCACCATGCTGGAGTTTCAAAGCCAGCTATCATTAAGCAGCTAAAGATCGCTAAATATACTGTTCATGACACCGTGGCCAGACTGGATGAAATAGACAATGCTATGGACCGTCCCAGAAGCGGGCGTCCTGGCACAGCTCGTCCCTAAAGAAGCCACAACACAAAATACAGCGCGAGAAACTGTCTGTCTCGACTGACAGTTTCAGAGGGTGACCTGAGGGCAATCAAAGCAGAAAACCGGTACATTTAAAAATAAACTTCAACTTGGGTTCAAGGTAGTTAGTAAATTAATGTGAGGACTATTATTGTTTTAATACACTATCCCACTGTAGATATATTACCTATTAACTTAGTCTGGGGAGTTTTCCCTACCCTCTACAGATTACAATCGTTGAAGCAAAATGATTGTGGGAACAAAATATGACAATTTCCTCACTAGAAGATAGTTTGAAACATTGTAGTTAGGGTTCCTACAGTGGAAAGGAATTTCAGTTCCATCGCCTCTACTCGACTGTTGAGCAGGATATGTTAAGACTATACCCACCCATAGACTCGCACCTGCGACTCATGCTTTCCTAGAGATAGTTCCCGAAGTTTTCTGCCATCTTCGTGGGGTCCACAGATATTTGTAGAATAGAAAAAAATCGAAAATGGATAATGACATATTCTCAACACAAAAACTACACAACTCGTTAAGTGGCTTGGATGTTGACATTACCTCAGTTTCACCTCTTCGTTCAAAATTTATAATTTATTTATAAATTTATATATTTATTCAAAGTATTACAGTCAAGGATAAAATATGCAAAGCGACTCAAAACTTGTTCAAAGCAATAGCAGCGAGTTGACAGCCAACGAGTTTTTCTTCACTCATAAAAAACTGTAAATAAATGCATGTTTATTTTGATCAAAGTTAGATAGAAGTGTCTTTTTGATACAATTCTTGCGTGCGAGGAGTTTTCAAGAAGTTAATTTCTTCGTAACTTTCTCCGTAAAACTTGTCTTTCTTCGTAGCAGATGAGTTATTCTTGTGAGAACATCACAACAAGAACTTTCCTTTGAATTTCGTTATGTCAAATAATTTTCTTCTTTGTCGCACTCAAGTTATTCTTCTGAGGACGAGACAGAAATATTCTCTTCAAAGTTATGTGAATTTGAGGCGTAATTGCTATTTACAACGCAGCAAGATTGTTCGAAACTTTCCTTAAGTGTTTCGGTCATCGAATAATATTTTGAAATGTTCTCGTTACTAGCCCGTTTCTACTCTTAAACTATTTTAAATGATATAAAATTCTTTTGTCAATGCACTATTAAATAAAATTTTTCGCATGTGGTGATATCGTAATTTCAACAGGTTAGACACTTTAGCTGGCCACTGTCAACCATTTACCTTAGTTTTAATTAGTATTATTTTTGTACGCAGTGCCTGTGTGAACTGATAGCTAGCTGTTATAGACTCTTTGTATGCAATTAATGACGATATTCCATAGTATTTTTCAACAGAAGGGCATCCTAGTTTCAGTGAAGCAAATTTAAAAATAAGGCCTGATTATATTATTCGGAGGCACGAAAGTTTGCAGACTAAGGCACTCCCTGAATGTTTAGAAATTGTAGTCTGAAATTTGTGTTTCGAGCTTAAAATTGAACTCATAAAAATTCAATTAGATAATTTTTAAGTGATTGTTGAAACCACCACGAGTATTTCATTTCTGCCATTCCGAAACAGAAGCTCTCGTTAATAATCGTGAATAAATACGCCAGTGTACATTGCTGTATGTATCTATAGATAGTTATTTTTAGTTGGTGATAGGTGTTTTTAAGAGCACATAAAATACTCAATATACGAAAAAATGTTTTATGAATAGTTTCTTGGTTAAGTATCAGTAATTTTATGATTATGTATGAACATTCATTACAGGACATTAATTTAAAGAAACATAAACAAAAAATAGTAGAAAAGTGTGAGATATATCCGTTGAATTTTTTCGAAAATAATTTTGCGTGTCGTATGCTCATGGATTTTTTCCACGCCTTCACAATAAATCTGAACAACAAACGTGTATTCATTAAATTTTTTCATATGTTCATTACAAACATGAACAACAAACGCGTGTATTGATGGAATTTGTTCATGCCTTCAAACGTGTATACATGGTATTTGTTCATACCTTCAAACGTGTATACATGGTATTTTTTCATGCCCTCAAACGTGTATTCATGGAATTGTTCATGCCTTCAAACGTGTATTCACGGAATTTGTTCATGCCTTCAAACGTGTATACATGGTATTTGTTCATACCTTCAAACGTGTATTCATGGAATTTGTTCATGCCTTCAAACGTGTATACATGGTATTTGTTCATGCCTTCAAACGTGTATACATGGTATTTGTTCATGCCTTCAAACGTGTATACATGGTATTTGTTCATGCCTTCAAACGTGTATACATGGTATTTGTTCATGCCTTCGAACGTGTATACATGGTATTTGTTCATGCCTTCAAACGTGTATTCATGGAATTTGTTCATGCCTTCAAACGTGTATACATGGTAATTGTTCATGCCTTCAAACGTGTATTCATGGAATTGTTCATGCCTTCAAACGTGTATACATGGAATTTGTTCATGCCTTCAAACGTGTATACATGGAATTTGTTCATGCCTTCAAACGTGTATACATGGTATTTGTTCATGCCTTCAAACGTGTATTCATGGAATTTGTTCATGCCTTCAAACGTGTATACATGGTAATTGTTCATGCCTTCAAACGTGTATTCATGGAATTGTTCATGCCTTCAAACGTGTATACATGGTATTTGTTCATGCCTTCGAACGTGTATACATGGTATTTGTTCATGCCTTCAAACGTGTATACATGGTATTTGTTCATGCCTTCAAACGTGTATACATGGTATTTGTTCATACTTTCAAACGTGTATACATGGAATTTGTTCATGCCTTCAAACGTGTATACATGGTATTTGTTCATGCCTTCAAACGTGTATTCATGGAATTTGTTCATGCCTTCAAACGTGTATACATGGTAATTGTTCATGCCTTCAAACGTGTATTCATGGAATTGTTCATGCCTTCAAACGTGTATACATGGAATTTGTTTATGCCTTCAAACGTGTATACATGGTATTTGTTCATGCCTTCAAACGTGTATACATGGTATTTGTTCATGCCTTCAAACGTGTATACATGGTATTTGTTCATGCCTTCAAACGTGTATACATGGTATTTGTTCATGCCTTCAAATGTGTATACATGGAATTTTGTGACACCTTCATAACAAACACGCACAACAAGCGTGAGCTCTCGGAAAATTTCCACACGTTCATAACAACCAAGAAAATGAACAACTGCGGCCCACACCCACAGGGCCGCGTGGCGGTGGAGCACGTGGCATCGAGCGACTACTTCTCGCAACACCGCGCGCTGCACATCCTGCGGCCCACCTCCGACCTGTCCGGCCTCTACACCTGCACCGTCAGCACCTACTATGATGAGAAGCGCTACTCCCTCCCGCTCCTCGTCTACTGTGAGTGTGCTGTGTGTGTGTTGTGTGCTGTGTGTGTAATGTGTGCTGTGTACCGTTGCTGCTTGTGTACCATGAGCGTGGTGAGTAATTATTTCCTGTCGTGTATTGTGAGTGTATTCACTGTAGGCAGAGTATGTGCTATAGGTACTGTTAATGCCTAAACTGACTGTGAATCCAAACACGTAAACGGAGAGTTTGGAGTGGTTCATGGTGATGTTTTTTAGTAATGATGTAAAGCAATCCTGAGAAACTTTGACAAAATCCTCAAATACTTCAAGTTTTTCTGTTATATTCAATTTATAAAGTTTAAAGTTTATTTTGCTAGTTCAGGATCATGTTTTTAGGATTTCTGTATCACAGTTTGTTCGCTTTAATTTAATTTCTATTCCATTAATTTATACACTAGACTGTCTTATTTCCCTCTTTGAGGAACATAAGAATAATTTGTTCACATATCCAATATTATCTGATGAAGCATTGTTTTCAATCCAAAACTTCAGAGTGACTGTAGGCTATTTTCGTAATCACATGATTTTATTTTACAAAATTATTTAATTTCCATTTTTGCTGCTGCCGTGTGTTGTATAACCAAACAACTATCGGTTATCTTTCTGATCTGCAAACTTACCAACCTTTTGTGGGAGTTCGAGAGAATCTTCCCAAAATTATTGAGTTGAAGATTCTTTTATGTTCGTCGCTCCGAACTTTTTTGCAGGATTATTGTGCTCATAAAATACATATTATTTGACCGGAAGCTTACGAGTGATGGAGACTTTAAATGCGTATATATTGTTTTCTTCTGCGGCCGATGAGTGATTTTCTTGAGTTCATCGCAGAAAAGTTATGATTTCAATTCAACGCCGTAAAAATATCACATTGAGGCAATTGAGTTCTGTGGACATAAAATATTCATTCTTCATACCCCATGACAGTTTTTTAGCGATATAATTTTTCTCGACATTTCTTCGTAATTCTATAAGTATGATAATAGTTTTTTATTCACCATCACAATATTTGCAGCCAGACAATTCTCCGTTTGATGCCTTCAAAAGTCTTCAGCGAAATAATTTTTCTGTAAAATTTCACGGAAATTTCTCTAGCGAGATAATATCTTTAGTTAATTCTTTCCATCAGATAATTTTTATTCAGAAGGCTTTCTCGTCATTTCAGAAGGCTTTCTCGACATTTACTGACAATTCTTCTATCGAGAGATAATTCTTTTTCATTATTCAATAACAATTCTCCCCCCATGAATATTATTTCCCAACATTTATTGACAATTTTTCTCCCATCGACATAATATTTTAATATTAATTGCCAATTCTCCCACCGAGATAATTATTTATCAATATCGAGTACCTACCACTTTAATTGACAATTCTCACACCGAGATAATTATTTGTTAATGTTGAGTACTCACCACTACTCCCATGGAGATAATTTTGCCTCTTTCCGACTGGGCGTAGCGCCGCCGTCGGAGATGAAGCTCGTGTACCAGAAGGTCTCCCCGCACCTCGTCAACGTCTCCTGCGCTGCCCACGGCGTCTACCCTAAACCTACCATCGAACTTTTTGCTGGCATACACGGCGCCAACAGGTGGGGTTACATGTATGCAGGCGACACATGTATGCAGGTCTCAAAAATATGCAGGTGTCACAAGTATGCAGGTATCACAAGTATGCAGGTCTCACAAGTGTGCAGGTATCACAAGTGTGCAGGTCTCATATGTATGCAGATCTCACAAGTATGCAGGTCTCACAAGTATGCAGGTCTCACAAGTATGCAGGTCTTACAAGTATGCAGGTCTCACATGTATGCAGGTATCACAAATATGCAGGTCTCACAAGTATGCAGGTCTCACAAGTATGCAGGTCTCACAAGTATGCAGGTTTCACAAGTATGCAGGTCTCACAAGTATGCAGGTGTCACAAGTATGCAGGTCTCACAAGTATGCAGGTCTCACAAGTATGCAGGTCTCACAAGTATGCAGGTCTCACAAGTATGCAGGTGTCACAAGTATGCAGGTCTCACAAGTATGTAGGTCTCACAAGAATGCAGGTCTCACAAGTATGCAGGTATCACAAGTATGCAGGTCTCATATGTATGCAGGTCTCACAAGTATGCAGGTCTCACAAGTATACAGGTTTCAGTTGTCACAGTCGAGCGCCAGCCTATGCCGAATAAAAATATCGATTTCATGTTCTTTTCAAAGCCTTGAATAATGCTGACGATGTTCGTCAACTTCCTAGCTTTGAGCTTGAGTGACGTAGTTAGTAAGTAAAGTAACGATCAAAAGGCCCTTGATCCCATACAGTGATATGAAAAAGCCAACACCTTTTATTCAGGGTCTATTTAATGATGGATGAAAGCCAAAGCTATTTATATTGATCCTATTTTTTGATGTACTCTATGTAAACCACCGCAGATTATTTTGATGATTCTTACTGATGTATGGAAACAAACGCCATTTATTTAGGTCCTATTTAGTGATTTATGAGCCATTTATTTAGGTCCTATTTAGAGATGTATGTGCCATTTATTTAGGTCCTATTTAGTGATGTATGAGCCATTTATTTAGGTCCTATTTAGTGATGTATGAGCCATTTATTTAGGTTCTATTTAGTGAAGTATGAGCCATTTATTTAGGTTCTATTTAGTGAAGTATGAGCCATTTATTTAGGTCCTATTTAGTGATGTATGAGCCATTTATTTAGGTCCTATTTAGCGATGTATGAGCCATTTATTTAGGTTCTATTTAGTGAAGTATGAGCCATTTATTTAGGTCCTATTTAGTGATGTATGAGCCATTTATTTAGGTTCTATTTAGAGATGTATGAGCCATTTATTTAGGTCCTATTTAGTGATATATGAGCCATTTATTTAGGTTCTATTTAGTGAAGTATGAGCCATTTATTTAGGTTCTATTTAGTGAAGTATGAGCCATTTATTTAGGTCCTATTTAGTGATGTATGAGCCATTTATTTAGGTCCTATTTAGTGATGTATGAGCCATTTATTTAGGTCCTATTTAGTGATGTATGAGCCATTTATTTAGGTCCTATTTAGAGATGTATGAGCCATTTATTTAGGTCCTATTTAGTGATGTGTGAGCCATTTATTTAGGTCCTATTTAGAGATGTATGAGCCATTTATTTAGGTCCTATTTAGTGATGTATGAGCCATTTATTTAGGTTCTATTTAGTGAAGTATGAGCCATTTATTTAGGTTCTATTTAGTGAAGTATGAGCCATTTATTTAGGTCCTATTTAGTGAAGTATGAGCCATTTATTTAGGTTCTATTTAGTGAAGTATGAGCCATTTATTTAGGTCCTATTTAGTGATGTATGAGCCATTTATTTAGGTCCTATTTAGTGATGTATGAGCCATTTATTTAGGTCCTATTTAGTGATGTATGAGCCATTTATTTAGGTTCTATTTAGTGATGTATGAGCCATTTATTTAGGTCCTATTTAGTGAAGTATGAAAACCAGCGCCTTTTGTTTATATGTTACGTGGGAACAATTTTAATTTCATCCTTTTTTATTTTTTTCGATAGCATTCATTTCCAAGGTGGTCACGGGAAATTTTATTCCGCGTAGGAATAGCGAACATTTCTGAAGGCTCAAAGTCCTACTGTGTAGAAATTTGTTTTTCGTATTCATTACTACAACTCTATAACAAGGGAGCAAATATGATGTTATGAACAAGTTTTTACTTAGTTTTTTGTAAAAGGTTTGTCATCAACTCTCATGTGCCGAAAAAATTACTTTGATTTATTCTCCTGCACCCAAACCAGCAAAACATCAAACAAATCATACGGGCACAGTGCGTCCTAATTTGATGCATTGGTCGTATATGATATTGGTTTTACACGCTTGATTTCATTTGATGAAATAAGTCCGAATTTGAAATCCTGATGAGCAGTCCGTGACCGGCCAGGTGTTTTGAGACAAATACAACGAACGAAATTACGATAGGCATGATACTTTCTTGAGAAATATTCATTAGGTGCACCGAGAAATTTTTAGTGTCTCTCTGTTTCGCAGATGTTGTAGGGAAGTGGTGCCATTTATTATTTTTTTGTACATTCTGAGAGCGCAAAGTGGTGGATGACCTCGTCGATTTTGACATGAGCCATCAAATAAGTCAAACACAAAAACGAACAGGAAACCATTGGCATTCCTCTTTGTTTCACAATTCATCGACGAAGTATCCAATAAACTTGAACCAATTCCGTTAACACTTCTTAGGCATCCAAGCCGCGTTGGCGAGCACAAAACAAATAGAGAACGAAATGCAAGACAGCAAAGAAATGCTGGGTGTCGTGTCTTCATATCTAAGAAGTCCATCTTCATTACGAGCCGCGCAATATTGTCCGCGGGAAGTTTCTGTTTGCCTCGCGCCCATCTGCTGCCTGACCCCACGTCGGTATTCTCAGCCATTGGAGGTGCCTCCGTTGTGCACATCTAAGAGCCTGTCTCACAATAATACAAAGTCAAATGACATCGAGGTTGATTAATTCATTCGCATAGGGAAAATATATGCATGAAAAGATATCTCAGCCTTCAAAGAGTTATTTAGTTTGCCAACTATCCTTGAGCTTTCATGCATTCTTAGTAATGTTTCCAGCACATAAAAGCGTCAAAAAATTCATGGGTGAAATAATTGAATAACTTGACTCAAGAAGCATTTTTTTGGTATGTAATGAATGCAAAGAAACTTTAGTTTCATACATATATTTTTTTTGGAGGTTATCATTTATACGTAACATAGCAGAGAAAGCTGTTTCTATAATTTTAAGATTATATTCCGAGAGAATCCATTACCTATTTCATAGCAAAATTCATCTCCTATGCGCGTTCGTTAAACAGTTTCGCTCATATTTAGTTGGGATATTTCTTATCGCTTCCAAAAGGCAGTCGTATTGTATGGTGAGCTTTCGTAACAGCAGTCTATGGTACAGTAGGCCTGTGTAGTGGTAGTCGTAAGTTGTGGTAGTCGTAAGTTGTGGTAGTCGTAAGTTGGGGTAGTCGTAAGTTGTATTAGTCGTAAGTTGTGGTAGTCGTAAGTTGTGGTAGTCGTAAGTTGGGGTAGTCGTAAGTTGTAGTAGTCGTAAGTTGTGGTAGTCGTAAGTTGTGGTAGGCCTAGCGCTGGAACACAAAATTTTGTTCAGGAAACTCTGTGGAAGATTATCAGGGAGCGATTTTTTTACGTGAATTCAAAGTATGTAAGCATTTATGAATGGAAATAGCCGCAGGAGGTGGTTTACCATCACAAGCAAAAAATGGGTTCCGGCCATACTTAGTTAAAATATTTCTTATCGCTACCACAAGCTGGTTTGAGACAAGAAAATTCTGCTCTTCAAATAAGTGGCTGAAATGTGATGAATTTTCAAGAATTATTTTGCACTTCAATAAAAGTTAGGAGTAAGAGTTCTCCTACGAGGATATTCAATTATAAATGAAAACTTATTCACCGTTCTACGAAAGCTTAAGTGGTATGCATTTATAGACAGCGGCTTCAGTAACAACATCTTCTACAAACCTTACATATATGAACAATTCAGACCATTACTTCATTATTTCAGAGCACGCTCAGCCTCAATAACAAAATTTGCGGAACGTAACATCGTTGAAGATAAATTTGATAACGTGAATAGGATGGAATATTTTTAACATGCCTTGGTTGTAACACCATTAGGTGGGAAATTTTTGATATGCCTTGTTGTAACACCATTAGGTGGGAAGTTGATAGCTGTAATTGAAACTAATATTAAGGCAATAAATGCACCTTTATTCGGTTTAAAATTCAATGGAACCTCTAAATTTTAAAATTCGTTGAGCACTGTTAAAATTGCGCCAATCATTTAATTGCTTCGGACAAAGGTTCGAATCTCAGTCATACATTGACGTTCACTGTGCTTCACAAAATCATAGTTGTATTTGTTGTTTTTTTGTGCGGAAATGGAAACTATTTTCAGGATGCGGATCACGAACGCGAACATGCACATCGAGCGGCATCTGCTGACATCGAACCCTCATCTGACGCCGTCTGAGGAGCCGGTGGTGTGGCAGGCGTGGGGCAAAGGCATCAAAAAGAACAGAAAGAAAAAGAAAACAGAGACGTTCACCGACGAAGACCCTCAAGACAGCTCTAGGGAACGCAGCTACATTTCCGACGGAGCTTACAGAACTGCGGACAGTTTCCGGAGTTACAGATCTATGAAGAGACACATTCGAAGAAGTTTAGACCTGTCAACGGTCAACACTGGGCTTGATTTCAAGCCTGTCGACGCTGGTCGGAGTTACAAAGGGCGCCACTCGAAATGTAAACACGTGTCGCTATGTTTTCCGGAGTCGGGAAATTCTAAAAGCCATCACTTGAAGACGGCTCAGAAGAAAACTAAACAGACGTTGAGAACTGAGGCACAAAAAATAAAGAGTCACAGTTATAGAGAGCATGTGCTTCAAGCTAGACGAACTGCTCTTGGGAAAACTTATCTCAAACAAAGGAAGAAAAAGAGAACCATTAATGCTCTCAGTGAACAGGAAGACGGTGGCGGGTTCCTTACGTACTCAGTAAATAATGCTTCAGCGCTCGGGGTCCCTGAAATCTTACTCCTTGCTGGGCCTGGCAGACAAGGAGAATTCAAGTCTGTAACAGGATCTTCTCGATCCACAAGACAGAGCGAGCATCATCAGTGGGATCAGTCGAAATTTGAAGTCTCTAGACCAGGAAATTCTTTTAGCTCAGCGAAATCTTTGCCTTCATTAGAAAACGGGCCTCAGCAAAAGGGAAAAATCCAGCCTGGAAAGCAGGAGGAGTCCGAAAATTGGGCTCTGGTGGACTTTGATTTCGACGACGCTGGGGCTGATGAAGGTAAATCAAACAAAATTTGAATAACGGCTTTGGCCTGGGAACTTCTGGCCAAAGTTTGAAAGCACAAAGTTATTTAGCTCCTACTTTTGTAATCAGTGAATTTTTTGAGGAGTTTGACTGCTAAAGATACGCTAGCACCTAATTAGTGTCCATCTTATGCAGCGCAGCAGGGCTAAATTCTACTTAAGGTAAACAAATGACGTGTTCTCATTGAAACGACTCAAGGGACGTAGCAAAAAAATGAAGACACCTCAGAATACAAGCAGTAACGATTGAATATTTCTTTTGCTCATTTTTTGACATGAATCAAATGCTCTTAAAGTTACGCTAGTTTTTAAGCAGTATTGCGTAGTTGATAGCTCGTTCACCTTTGATTATGTGGGAAAGTGTGTAAAGTCGGATTGATACATCACGCATTAATGCATCCACTTCGTATATCAGTTGAACTTTCATTTAGAATAGCATTACAATTTCACGATAGACTTCATGATCAATGAAAATAGAAACAATTTTGTTATTTTCATGGGTAGAAATCTATTAGAATAAATTGTGAGAGTCTGTATTAGGTCAAAAGTATTGTAATTGAGTCATATAGGGCTTTTAATGTGTACCAAATCTACGATGATGTTTTTTTCTAAAATTAAATTGAATCATAACAAATACTTAGCACCTGACAACTTAACAACACTGCCAGATGCTGATTGATTTATTTGATCAAATTTCGTTCAAAAAGTCCAAAATTCAAAATTTCGGGAAGAAGAAAGGTCAGAGTTACTACCCGGTTTCAAGCATGTAAAACTTTGGTATACCCAGTATACTCTCCAGTATACCTGGCATAAATTATTGCGTATAAGCAGCTATAAGGACACCAAGGTTTAGCTCTAGCGCTGTACTGCCCACGCCAGGCACGGAGGGGTCGACGGTGGGGTGGTACAGCGCTTACGCCAGCGCGCTGCTGGCGGACGCTGCCTTGGTGCACGAGGAGTTGCTCATCGAGTGCGAGGTTGCCATGCAGGACAACAAAGTTCTCGGCCGTCGCAGCGTCCCATACTTCCCAGGTAGGAATATCATAGCACGAATGTAAAAAGTATGAATATCACAGCACAAATATGAATAAGTACCAAAATCATAGCACGGATATGAATAAGTAAGAATATCATAGCACGAATTGGAATAGATATGAAAATCATAGCACGAATAGGAATAGATATGAAAATCATAGCACGAATAGGAATAAGTATGAATATCACAGTACAAATATGAATCAGTGCTAATTTAACGTGCGTTCAAGTATAATGTAAAAAAATAACGTAGACATAATCTTACTAGGTACGAATATCATAACGTATATTTTATTTAAGTATAACATAAAGCTAAACATTAGCTTTAATATTAGTACATAGACTAGTCAAGACACAGCTAACCAACAATGCTACACGTATTCGACAGCATTCAATTCTACGGGATGTCATCGTGACGTCTCTGGCGTCTTGCTATATCCTAACCAATATCTTCTTCGAAAAAATATCGCTAATGTTCTTGAAATCTGACTTTTCTTATCATTTAGAACATATAGCTTTGGATAACATTTTTTTTAATCTTTCAGTTGATTAGCTGCGGATCAGAGAGTGGTAATAGCAAGGAAAGACTTCAGTGACGTCACGTTCACCAAGGTTTTTACATCGATTCGCCTTGTTTTTACATCCAATTTTTCTGTATCCGTACACAAAAAAAATGCGAGTTTAGTGAAACGTTAGAATTCTCAAATTAAAATTCACCACGAACACCGGGTAAAACATCATGTTTTCGTAAAAGTTTTATTGCAAGTTGACGTTCGAGTGACTTCGTTACTGATCGTTAGTACCTAAACGAACGAAGTAAAATGAAAATGAATTATCACATTTAAAAATTACGACCAAGGGACATTGAGGGAACAAATTAGTGAGAATTAAAATCTAAATGTAACCTAAAATTTGAGTTCAGTTTTGTCAAAAGAGTATTTCCAACACATCAGACGTTAGCAATCAATCGATGTGTAGCAACTACACACACACTGCCATGTATTTAAATTAAAATATTGTCCGCTAGTAGTTGCAAAAATATCTCTTGCTGAAGATACAAACACCTTCCACTCGATGGTTCATGTATTTCACGATTATCAACATCCCAGTTTAATTTCTAGTGATTTTTCTATACTGCTCGACAGACCCAATTTACACGTGCTTTGGCTTATGGCACAATTGAAACGCATTGATTTCCTTTAAGGGGCACTCAGAGGCTTCATTCTATGTAAAGGCCTTCTTAACTCAAGCTCAGTGTGTTGATTTCATATCCGACAAAAATTAATGCACGAGATGTGAGCTCGCACTAACTTCGGCTCCTGTAGAGATATTTGAGGACTTTTGAATCGTTCGTTGTTGCTCTCCAAACAACTGAATCGGTCGGCATGAACTCGATCATATCTGCACACGATGTGGACCTGCAGACCAACAATGAACCGTTCAGTGAAGGTTTTTTTTTGGAAACGCATAAGCTGCCGATATTAATATTCTGAGATTTATTGTTAGGATGATGGAAAGCCCTATACTGATGTCTAGCAAAATTTACCAATTGTTCCATATTTTAATGTCATAATGTCACTGATGAATGTATTTTGAACTTGTTATAACTCGGTGTTTTTGTATTTTTTCAGATAGTTGAAAATGACCATAAATTGGTCGAAACGTTCTTTTTTATTGAAATGTTTTTTAAAGAAATATGATTTATATTAAAGCGATTTTCTTTGTTATTTTATTCATTGTTACCAATTGATGTTCATTATGAACGCTTGTGCGACGCTACAGCCCGTAGCAAGAAACAAAACCGACCTTAACGTGTAACAGTGTAATCCTGCGTTCAATTTATGTATATTTATATTGTTGCTCATTTGTAAAAAAATGTGCCTGTAATATTTTTATGCATGAGAGCAAATAATTTAATAAAATTTAATAATTGCTAAGCAATATATTTATTGCAGAACCCATCGCGTTGATAACTTTTTCCCCTTGTTGAGCAGGATACGATGCGCTGGAATTGTACGGTGAGTATACATTCAATTGTTCCTGCGTACCGGCATGCACTCATAGCCTAAATTTGCAGATATTATGAAATGTGCAAATTTGGAATTTGCGAAGTAATTTAAATTGATTAGATTATTTAAAGTGAAGGGAAAAACGTAAAATTATTTTAGTTCGTGCTGTTTAACATTGAGGATACATACAACCTAGGTATTTTAAAATTATTTATTCACATGAAAAACTTCAAAGACAATAAAATTTTCAAGCTTCGCAACATACCCCTCAGGGGGATACAACTATTGTATCTATGTGAACTAGCGCTCCCAGGGGGACTGTGTGAGGGCCCGAACTAAAGGTCAGGTAGGCTTTCTTTTGGTAAAAAATAACATCGCTTCCTGTTTTGTTACGGACCATCATTTTTCGGTTCACTGCTGTCCTGTTTTTTCCACACCTACTACTTTCTTCGTCAACTTTGATCTTGTTTCATGAACTTTTTTCTCATCTTACTGTTTCTATGCCTTGCTGCATAGCTTCCGCATTCCCTTAACTCCATGCTAAATGGTGCCTTATTCCTTTCTCTCTATGGATCGTATTTGTTGATGATCGGGAGGCCTAAACTAACTAAAAATCTAATGATCTAAGCTTCGCCACATATTGTCCTCATTACATGCTCCTGATGAATATGTCTTCTAAATTACTGATTCTAAATATTTAGTGTTCAGACAAAGTTACTAGGGAAGAAAATGAAAGTTTATCGCACGCTCAAAACAAGAAACGAGAATTTCGTAAGGGGATAATTTGAAATATTTTAGGAAGGTTTTTTCGTGGAAATTTTGGTACATGATAGGTTTTCCTCCCATGCAATTTTAGTAGTGTGGAGTTTTTGTATGACGCAAACAATTGGATAGCACCAAGCCTCACGTATTCTACTGTATAATGTTCCTTTTCTCTTTTTATCGCATTGTAGGTATGTTTGTGTTCGAAGAAAACATTTTGATCGCACCAAGTCCCACACGTTCCGTATTTAATCTTTTCTTCGATTTCTACCTTCAGCTCAAGAGACCACATCCTCGGCGCCAAGGCTCAGCTCCCCAAACCTACACAGTTCAGCTTTGCTTCTTCCCTCCTTTGTTTCATTTTTTTATATCCGATTACCTCCAACGTGGTTTTCCTGGAATTTATTGATCTCATATACGTTTATTCCATGCCTTTTGATAAGCTTCCTAACGCATCGGCCCGCTCTCGTAGAATATCACACTGCAGGAGTTGGGTACCACAGAACTTTGTGATGACCTTTCTCTGAAAAAAATACGTCTCCGAATGGGATCCAAAGGTCAGTGTTGTGAGTGTTGTCATTCGAATCAGCATCAAAGTGTTGTTCTGAATGTTTATTCTTTTGGGTGTGGTAAATTTTCCATTATGCAATGCTAACTTTTCTGTGAGTGAAATAATAATTGTTTAATAATAATAATAATTGAAAACGAGTTCTTGGAACTATTTCGTGTTTAGTTGTTCGTATTTCGACTCTTCAGGGCTTTTTTTTCTTTCATTAACTTATTGGTAGAGCAATGAAAATTTACGTGGGGATTTGCATTAATTTCTTAATTGTCAAGTCGATTGATTAGATGCACAATTGCTACAATATATATATATGTTTTTATTAATATAATATATATATTTGCTAATATATATATATATATATATATTTACTAACATGCATTTACTAGATCATGTATGAACAGGTGCTTGGTTTTGGAAAGAGTGGAAGATTTTAAATCCTCGCAGATGAAAAATTTCATGTACAGCAAAATTTGGTGTCTTCTTTGCAGGTAGAAGGGAAGCTGGCTCTCCAAGGTTCGCTCAGCAGCACTGCTGAACGAAGTTCCAAATTGAGCAGTTGAATACACTAAAAACAAGATTTTTCCAAAGATTTTTGGTTTTAGCAAAATGAATCAGGTCTCTGAGCACGGCTCAGGACAGCTAAAACGTACGAGTGACTCTAATTCTTGATATTTTTTAGTGTTTGTGTTCGCCTGCTATACTCTCATTAATTCTTAACAAAGCAGTTCGAGATCTAAACTCATACATGAACACCGAGATAAAAGAACGCAATTCAACGCAGTTATTTCATGCGTTCTGGACCGTTAGATGGCCTCGTGCTACCACACTACACGGAGTCCTCGAGAGAACAAGCCAACATTGATATACTCAAGGAGTGGAAGTAGTGTCAGAAAGAACTCTCAAGGATACTAGGCTTCAGGCCTCACACTACCTGCTTTAAGATAAATATTATTATCGTCCAATGAAATTTGTTTGGGAGGAATTCAAAGCAGTTGGGTTTCAACAGAGCTCAAAAATCCGAAATTTCACCAGCGGAATTACAGGATATTATCATTTAATGCTGCTATCAAATTTACAATACGTGTGTATGACGGCTTGGCTGTATTTAAATTGTGTTGATATTTACCTAGTTTACGCAGTTGCACCTCTTTCAACGTATTTGTACCATAATGTGTGGGCCCTTGCATTTTTTCAACGTACTCGTATCATAATTTGTGAGCTGTACTCGTGGTTTGTTTGCATGTTTCCTGTTTTTCGCTTCGTGATATTTTAGACGGCTGGGCCCGCCTGAACAAATAATTATTGGAGAACAAATATGCAGAGTTGCCTAACTCACAAAATACAGAATTTTAGGACACTCAGGTTAGAAGCGTGGTGTTCATCGCAGGGTTGCCAAACTGGCTGTTCCTAGCCAAGTTACTAACTAGGAACTGAACTTTAGGAATTAGGCCAATCTGCCTGAAAGACATCTACGCCGCTATGAGGTGAAATTATCTCTTAAGCCCCTCTCCAGTTTTGACCTCTGATTTGAGGGTTAGGACACTCTGCATATTTGCCCTCCAATTATTTGTTTATAATAGTCATGATTTGGATTTAACTGAGTACGATGCTAACGAGTGGGTACCATGAAAATGAAATATAACCACCTGCACCAATTAAAAATCATTATAACTGAGACCACCAAAAATTATTATTATCATTGTAATTGTTTAACCATCATAACCACTAAAACATAAATTAAAGATCTAAATCACGTATCAATACTGCTCATTCATTCTGAGTACCGACAAAACCAAGTTCTTTTACCTTTTAAATATTCATTCCTTAAAACTTATGGTATACAGACACGGGAGTAAATTTTAATTCACATCAAACGAAAGCAAACCAGAGCTCTGGACTTAAATGTTACGCGTTTGAACGCGGCCATTAATTTATTCTAAAAGTACTGAGGTTCGTAGCATATGAGAAAAAAAGAAACTCTGTGCTTGCACATTCGCACAAATTTCTCCAAAACGTTTTCTCCTTGCGTCGATCGGGTAAATATTGTTTTTTCACTTTCGCTATTTACTTGACCTGAGCATTTCCTGAGCAATTCACGTCATCCCTACTTTAGAGCGTCAGTTTGTGCTTCCTGTTTCCCAGGAGTTATGGTTGTGTTGTAACGTAATTGCTCTGCTATATGCAGGGTGTCCAATAAATTGCACTCATCCTTTGACTGACGATTACTTGAGAGATTTTTGTTTTTGTTCCACGTGCAAATATGTTTTCTTTCATGACATTCAATTCACTTAAATTTTGTATTCATTTCTTCATTTCATTATACTTGCATCTATGACAATAAAAACCTATATTAAAATCAAATGCACGAGTACTGGGACAGTCAAAGAGTGTGTACCTTTTTTTGTAGTACTCTGTATTTGTTCTGACCCCACTTTGGGAGCACGTTTTTGACTAATCCACTCAATTTTTAACTATAGTCTTTGTTAATCACATTTGTCGTGAAGTTCCTATTTCAGTTTTTTTTTATTTGGTTCTCCTCATCCTAGCAGGACGTTCTGTGAGTCACTCTCGTGCAGCGATTGAAAACAAGAGCGAGCTGAGCGAACTTGCAGGTTAATTTTTAACCATGTTTTTCTCCTGCGTATCACTCGAATGACTCAAACTCACATCTCGAGTGTTGGCAACACAAATCTGCGTCAGTGGTGAGGATTTGAAAAGCTTCTGTATTTCTCAAAGCAAAAGCGACAATCTCAACGATTCGGCCTTAATATCATTGGAGGATTTTTTTATTCGAATTGCAAAGATACCAGAAATATCTCCAGAATACATTACCAGAAATATATCCAGTACCTGGTGCTCGTTTCACTGCAGCGTAGCCCGTTGCTGCATGTCGCGACTGAAAACCAACCGAAAATTAGAAATTAAATTGAAAAATCATGGGACATATAGAAAAACTTGAGGACCCGCTTCCTCACTCCAAAAAAACGAAAATTATTAGCCCGTGTAGCTATATCAAAGTCCGACCTCGCTTTTTGAAGCTCAGGCAACTGAATTTGGTGCAGAAATTCTTTGTTTATAAACAGTTGTGGTCAAGGAGTGTGAGGCTGAGGGCAAGTGCTAACGAGTTCTTGAAGCAGAGTTTACATTCATCGCTGAAAAGAAGGTCTCTATCGTCGGAAAGACGAGTTCTTGGACAGTTTACGGTCATCGTTGAACAGGACGTCTTTGTCGCTAGCAGGACGAGTTCTCGAAGATGAGAGCTGTCATATTTAAAAAGAAGGTCTTAATTGCTGGCAGGACGAGTTCTTGGAGTAGACAGCAGTCATCGTTGAAAAGAAAGTCTTAATTGTTGGCAGGACGAGTTCTTGAAGTAGAGAGCAGTCATATTTGAAAAGAAGGTGTTAATTGTTGGCAGGACGAGTTCTTGAAGTAGAGAGCAGTCATATTTGAAAAGAAGGTGTTAATTGTTGGCAGGACGAGTTCTTGAAGTAGAGAGCAGTCATATTTGAAAAGAAGGTGTTAATTGTTGGCAGGACGAGTTTTTGAAGTAGAGAGCAGTCATATTTGAAAAGAAGGTGTTAATTGTTGGCAGGACGAGTTCCTGAAGTAGAGAGCAGTCATATTTGAAAAGAAGTTGTTAATTGTGGGCAGGACGAGTTCTTGAAGTAGAGAGCAGTCATCGTTGAAAAGAAAGTCTTAATTGTTGGCAGGAAGAATTCTTGAAACAGAGTTTGCAGTCATCATCGCTGAACGGTAGATCTTTGTCGCTGTCAGAACGGGTTCTTGAAGTAGAATTTCCCCAGTCATTCTGTCAAAAATCCATTCTTGCAACAGGGAACAAAAAGCGGTTCGACGCTAAAAACTCGAGATTATTTGATTTGGTGCTGCTATACGAGTATGAACAACATACATATAAGCTCCAAAATAACACTCATAGATATTCTAAATTTTGGCGAGTCTGATATTACAGAAATATTCTAAATATTGTAAACTTTGACGAGTTTCATCTTCCAGAAGTACTACGTTGGGTTCAAGAAACCTAAAACTTTGAAATCAAGTTCGAGGACAAAAAAAAACGAGTTTTTGATTGCGTGCACATCAGAAGCATATCGGCTTAACTTAGTTATGGTTCAAGTTGTTCAGTCTCACTGGGTTATTTCCACGGCGTCCTGCCCTCATGACAGGAATGCTTTTGAATGAGTTTTCATGAGATGTGTTCTGACTCACACTGTCGATGTGAGGTGATATATTCTGACTCACGTTGTGTCCGTAAGCGAACATACAGTGAAAAATATACGCGAAATACAGATATTAGATCACGGTTTACTATACACTTTTGAATATTCGTCAAAATTGTGAATGTTTATTGCACATTTGCAACTTTACAATTTTGCCTACGTGTTATTGTAATTTGACGAACCTATGTCATTTAAAAATGGCTCAAATGTTCAGCAACATGGTCATGAACTCAACTTAATCTTAATTAAAAAGGCACTTGCGCACTTTGGAAACTCAGAGTCGCTTTACATGTTTTCTTTTATTATAGAAAGTACAAGAAAATGATAAACGCTGTAAGCGATGGTGCCGTGCGTCTCTAAGGCTCACTATACACTGCGTTATTTCGACCGTTATCACCTCAAGCTCGATCGAACTCATTTGCTGGTGAAGCCGTGCAACGACTACGCGTAACCCCGTGGTGATGAACATCGAAATAGCGCAGTGTATCTCTGCTGCGCGCTGACAAGAGCCAGACAGGTAATGATGACGCACGACCATCGTCTCCAAATCAATAGATTGAGTGACGCGCTCTGGCTGTTGATTCTCAACTGGTTTTGCGAGACTCGTTTTTGCTTGCGTCCTCCGCTCGCATTCTGGTCAGCGCTGATTGATGACTCGAATATGGTTGGATCGCAGTACTTCGTGTCTTACTTAACGTCCTTTTTTGTAAGCTTGATTGGATCGAAGTAACGTCCTTTTGTGAAATCAACGTCCTTATAACGTTCCTTGATTGGATCACAGTACTCCCTTTCATACATAACGTCATTTTCTGCAAGCTTGATTGGATTACAGTACTTCCTGTAAAACATAACGCTCTCTTTTTGCAAGCTTGATTGGATCGCAGTACACCCTGTCGCACTTAAACGTCTTTTTTTGCAAACTTGATGCAACTGTTGAAAGTAATTCCTGTTTTTTCAATCCTAAAGGGAAATTCGATCTGAGTATCAATCGGTTTTGGATTGAAAAAGTGACCGGTTTCTAAAGACTTGTGAAAAATTTTGCATTGAAGAAAATAATTTTGAAAACGCCTGTCGGTTTCAATTTAGGACAGAGTTGTAATATGTTGTGACACTAGTTATATCAGATGTGAGAGACATAGCAGTGTGTGTACAGCAGTGTTGCAGTGTGGAGTAGAGAGACTGTCAGTGTAACTTTGAGTGCGGCTCAGTGTTATAGAGTTGAAGATTACTTTGCACTGCAGTGTTAACTAATGGTGTCTTAACTAATGCTGCACTAGTACAGAGTGAACTATTGCTGCGCTGGTACAGTGTTAAATGATGTGCTCTGGTACTGAGTTAACTTATGCTACACTAGTACAGTGTTAACTAATGCAACACTAGTACAGTGTTAACTAATGCTACACTAGTACAGTGATAACTAATGCTACACTAGTACAGTGTTAACTAATGCTACACTAGTACAGTGTTAACTAATGCTACACTAGTACAGTGTTAACTAATGCTAAACTAGTACAGTGATAACTAATGCTACACTAGTACAGTGTTAACTAATGCTACACTAGTACAGTGTTAACTAATGCCACACTAGTAGTGTTGCCCTGTTTCTTAACGCGTTGTTAGTAAACGATGCGTAACCTTTTCTGTGATATCTTCTCTAGTCTCTAGATTTTCCCTTTTTAAACTCAGAAGATTTAATGTATACTTAATTTTTCGTACCTAAGCCGTTTACCGATATTGGTTATCGTGTCTAACTTTACCCTATAATAGCTCGCTTTCCTGACCGCAACAGCCCGATGTTTACTCACCTTCCCTCTTGGAAATCTTATGTAATGGAAATGGCCAGTCCCGACGACTAAATACCTTGCTACTAAATACCTATGATCCAGGTTCCAGAATTGTAATAACGAAATGCAAATCTTTTCTATCGTTTGTTTTTCTCCCTAATCTTTTTAGTTCAGCAAGAGTGCTGCGCAGAGTACACACTCGTTAAAGTTTTTTCCAGTTGTAAATAAAGTCCTGGAGTGCGATGTGAACATGTCGAGTGAACGAAAAACACTGCGGTCTATAATGTTTGCTAGCATAAGTAAGACGGAGGAATTATAGAAACTTGAGCTACCTATCAAGAACTAGAGAGAAAATCTATAAAAAATCATAAACAAAATGCTTTTACAAGTAGCAATAAGCCAAAATCAGCAACCAATTTATAGACAGCAGCAAAATTGCCCATTCGCAATAGGTGAGCAATACTTTCACATCACCACAGCGTGAGTTTGAGGGAAGTGATTCTCCATCTGACTTCTCAAACTTACGTGTTTTAACCAGTTAATTAAATGCGTTGATTAGCGTGGTCACAGATCAGCAGGTCTATGAGAAAAGAATTGGCAGAACGCTCTAGTTCTAATACTCCCCCCTTGATCCCAGTAAATCTGAATATGAAGTTTTCTAGATGATACCCGTTGTGCACCACTGTATTTATACTTTAGAGATACCTGTGACGCTATAGGACTATTATCGTTGAAACGAAACGCAGTCTCAGATGTAAATTCGTTAGCAAATCCGTTTCAGGTATGTATACTGCTGAGGGCGTAATTCTTGCTCGGTGAGGGAATTCATTTGTTTATTTGTCAATGATGGTTTATGAGAGGGGATATATTTTCGTTCATGGTTGAGCTCGCATGAAATCTGTGAAAATGATTTTTTTTGGGAAATGTATGTATGAACTTTGGTGCAACTACACGGACGAATAAATAGTAAATGCTATTCGCAATCTAGCTTATAAAATTACCGGGGACTTTACCATGTCGACAATTTTTGCAGCCCAGACGCCCCACGAATTCTAATACACTTCATTTCTATAACAAGACGGATTCCATTTCATTTTCTATCAATTACGCGACGCATTCTACTACATTTTCTTTCTATCACAAGATGAACTGTGTTATATCTTAACCCCGCATACTAGCAGTGCATTGTCTAATTTTGATAGAAAGCTTCCTTCATTTTTCGGAAATCAACTAATTCTCAGCAAACGTTTGAGAAAAACCATTCTTCTCGAAAAATCAATCTTTATAGATAATTTTTAGAGTTTGACCACACGTGGATTTGATCCCAAACAACGTTTGATCTAAAGTGAGGATTTACAGTACGTTGAACATTTCTAATTGCAAGTGCTGATACTCAAGTCGAATTGAAGCGTTCAGTTTGGTGTTTTTCATTTCAACATTCACCGCTGCTCAAAACTTCTGGCAATAACCTCTCTTAAAGTATTCTCGATTCGAGAAAAAGTGGACTCGCAGCTCAAGTTTCTAAAACTTCTACCTGTGTGAAGAATTGTTCGCTTTTTAGATGCGCAGGAATTGTCAGTACATTCAATTTCCACTTAATAATGAATTTATAGTTCATTGCAAGATAAAAGCAACATGGGATAATAAAGATTCAATTTCCTAGAATTTGCTGAAAAATTTGGTTTCTTCGTTGTTTTCAAGAACTTGTGATCATTCGGTGCAAATACGTACAATTCTTCCCGGAAATTAAATTGTTTTTGACGATTTTTCACCCTAAGCTTGCCGACCCTTCACCCTACACCAGATGATTTTCTACACTACACCAGTCGATTTACCCTACATCTGGTTATATTTCGCCCTACGGCAGAAGATCATCCACCCTAAGCCAGGCTATTTTCTATACCATATGCCTGGAGATCCTTTACTCCACTCTAGCAGGCCATCGAACAGATCGTCCACTCTACACTTCAGATCCTTCATTCTACTCCATGTGGTTTTCCATCCAATACAAGGTGATCCTTGACCGTAATTTCTGTGATCCCTCACAATAATTCAGGTGATCCTCCATCCTAATTTCTGTGATCCCTCACATTAATTCAGGTCATCCTTCACATTAACTTGTGTGATCCCTCGCATGAATTCAGGTGATCCTTCGCTGTAATTTTTTTGATCCCTCAAATTAATTCGGGTGTTCCTTCACCGTAATTTCTATCATCCCTCACATTAATTCAGGTCATCCTTCGCTGTAATTTTTGTGATCCCTCACATTAATTGAGGTGTTCCTTCACCGTAATTTCTGTGATCCCTCACATTACGCCAGTAGATTCACCAGTTCACCCCTGCTGATTTATAACTTAACATACTTTTCCTCCAATGTGACCACACCCCATGATGTTTTTTGTCATACTAGGTGCAAGAACGAGGAATCTGATGCTGGTCTGAAACAAAACGGCTTACGGAATCTAAGTTTAACGTCAACTTATGAGTACAAGGCAACTCTAACTGATGCCCTATTGTTATAAAGCATTCTATCGTTCCTGTGCCTGCAAAGTAGAGTGATCCTCTCACCTCAAGCATCCTTTTATTGTCTCGGACTCGTGCTCGAGTTAAATAATCCCTCTTGTATTGTAGTGGTCATAAATGTAGCCATGCAATGTGTACAGTAATGCCCTGCTAAATGTGACGGAAGCCAACTCTTATCAATCGATACTGCTCATTCGTCAATTCGTACGCTGTCACATTTCGACGTTTCTTTCATTTATGTTCTGAATAATTTGAGCTACATGGCAGTCTACCATTTGGAGTTGACATGTTTACTGACTTTTGTTCTCCGATAATCAGCCGCGGGCGAGTCATGAATGCTTTAAGATCCAAATATTGACCGTGTGTGTGAAAATTTCATTTCTAGCGCAAGGCCGTGACATGTTGTTTGAGATTGTTACCAGGAACAACTCGCACAATTTCATAAGGTTGCATAGTTAGAAAAATACTCTCTAAGTTGGGTGACTTCAACGTAGTTTAAAATTGCGTGTACTCGCTTCGTTCACATGTTTGCAAGGGAATAATAATTTTGTTTGTGAAAGAGTATCGTCTAACATCTTCATGCTATAATGTGGAACGAAAAGAAAAGCAGCCTATGTATCTGTCTAGCCTATTTGTCAGCATTAAACTCATTAGAGAAGGAATGAATTTGGAATATATTCAACCAAGTAATTTTGAACAAATCCGTATAGCTTGAATTAAGCTACGAAAAGAGCATCAACTGGTGTTGAAATCTAAAGCAAAGAAGGTATCTCCGTATATTCAAATTCACCTTAGGTTCCAATTCATATTTCAAAATAAACACAAATCCTACGCTGGATTTCTAAATCCGCCTCCAATATCCGATTCTGCAGTTCCATGAGGCGGTAGCGCGTAATTTGGGAACGGGCTCGGCTGTGTGATGGACAGCGCCATATTTAATGCAGACCTAATGATGAAATTCTGAGTCTGAGGCGCAAATATTAATTACCTGCTTTGAAATGTATTACATTTTACTCTGAATTTTTTAAACTTTTTCGATGTAGCTTTGAGATTTTTAACTTTCTCAATCTGAGAGACTAATATCATTATCATGTCCTGAAATGTATGAGTTTTCTTTTGAATTTCTAATACGACTTGGTAGAAGCTTCGAGAGTTTTTAGTCAATCACTCAATATGATTGATTTGTTCCTTCCTTGCTACGTTACAGAATGAACATGAATAAAATTTTCACCAGCAAAGAGTGTTAATTTTCTTCTGCTTAAATATGTAGTTCTAAAATAATTGAAACATTTCCAAACTAATTTGATAAACTAATTTTAGACGTAGTTACTCTGTCCAACAACCTAATTTTCTAATAAGTAATTACTAAGTGGACAATTTCACTAGACTCTCATTTGGAACAGTTCGAAACTTCGACTGTGCTGCAGATGATCGTCACCAATTGAAGTAATGTATAAAAGGTCCATGTCATGAGGGCTCATTTCTTCTCATTCATAAGTCATTTTATGAGAAATGCATGCTGTTCATAGGAGAGGCTTTTTAGTTCACTCATTCCTGGAGTCCAAGACGCGAGAGAGATGTAGGTACTACTTATTATGCTTTATTTTTATGCTTAACTCTGACTCACGTTTTCATCATTGCGAGACATTTTCCCTGTGTTGACACTGCCAACATTGACGGTTCCCTTCGCCTTTTTCATAAGGAGATCACAAAATCATCCCATTATAAACTACGAGAGAACTATGAAGTATGGTCTACCTAAATACCAGCTTTGCATATAAATGGCATAACATTAGGGTTGAGATCACGCAGGGTGGCCACGTTCTGGCACGGAATACGGGCAGTTTTGGCTAGGATTGTTGAAGGCGTCGGTAGCGGGAGTGAACCAAGCCGATCTCTAATTGCGTCCTATAGCCTGTATAATTCTCATGGAAACGAACTGTGAAATCGCGTAATGACTATTTATGGTGTTGTCATGACAGAACTGACTGCTACGTTTGAAGTGATGCAAATAACTTTGGCTATTTTTACTCGAATACTCGTAAAATAAGTGGTATTGTGCATTTTTTCGGTTATCTAGTCATCATGTTATGCTCGTTTATTTTCGATGAATTGAATATGAAATAAATGCACTCAACACAGCTCTCAACTGGGTCTTTGATCTGGGTAAATTTAGAAGGTTTGCTTAGAAACAGAGTGTGAAAACTCTCAAACTATTTTTCAAGTTTAAATTTGACTCGTATTTTTATCTTCGGGAAAAATTTTACGTATCTAATCTTTTTCCAGATTTATTTTGAATAAATATCGTGTGCACATTGCCATAAATAGCTCGATAATTCCAATAAACTCGACATGGATATTTTTAGCCAATATCAAAAGTAAATTATTTTTAACGGGCACCAGGAGTTCACTATGATATAAAAACATAGTTAATTATCAACTTCAGTGCAATAGGAAAACAATTTTCTGTTTTCGTCATGATTAAAGTGCTGGATTTTGCACTAATTTAGACCTAAGTTGTGCAGGAGTTTTGTGCGGAAAGTAAAGCATGCAATGACAGCTCATCTCGGCCCTCACGGAATATTAATAATGTGAAGTGTAACTGGTCGCTTCAGCGCAGCAAAAGTTCGGAGAAAGTTTTATGAAATATTTTATTAATAGGAGCATGGAGCGCTGCTCCGTGGGGCCGTGTTATTAGATTTACTATTGCTGTATTTTGCAGTGTGGTCCAGGACGCCTTTATGGCTCGATTAAAATGCCTGGAATTTGTCCTCTGACTTTTTTAATGGCTGACACCGGAGGCCAGCGAGCAATTCCCGAAATTATCAGTGAAAAATCACTGCTTTGTCATGCAGAATTTGGTTCGCTCGTTTTGCCTTAATTGTTTGTCCCTGTGTTGAACTTCGTTTGTTTTACAACCGAGATTGTCGGGCCCACGTTGATTTCGATCCCAAAAAAATGCACTAAGAACACTAAGAACATTTCTTCCTCACTTTTTCACCTCTTCTTACCTCTTTTCAACGCTTTTTACTTACAATACTCTGCGAAAAGGCAAAGGTAATTTACGATTCTTATGATGTATATTTCTTGAATACATCATAATAATGTGCTATGTTTCATAAGCATAGTGTATGATATTTATTTCCTAATTTCCACCTCTTTATATTATACCTCGTTTTATGAACGGTCCTGTATGAAACGGGGAAAATAATTTATTGTTCCTTATAGTGTTTTTTTATGGTTTTAGGGCATCATTTTTTTAAATGAGTGAAAAAAAGGATCCCATCTCTAAACAATTGATAAACGTACGAACAAAAATTAAGCACAAGTTTCAGCCGCGCTAATTGAATGAAACAAAGCGCGCAAAAATTCCTCGAAGTTACAAATTAGAACAAGGACACTCGTAGCTATTCAGTTTAGTATCATTCAAAGAAAATCATTCTTATTTTGAAAAAAACTAAATGCAAAGCAGGGAAAACTTTTTATCTCTCCTAAGAAACGTATTAAAATATAATTACACGGTAATATTATAACTTGAACGCTATATTTGATTTTAAATTGATGTAGCGAAATTAACGAAATGCTATTCATTGATACCGGTACGCAAATGAGGAAGTTACCGATTTGAACACTATATACCCATGCGTTGTGAAGTCAAACGCGAGGTGAGTGAGGTGAGTATGCTTAGTGCCGCTGTGGTTATGAATAAAAACTAGAGAGAGACGTCGGTGCTGAAAAAGTGTTTGAAAAATTTATTGAAAAATTTGAATTTGAGGGTAATGGTGTGATTTTGTAAAATTGGGCTGTCCATTTCAAAATATGTGGTTACAAGTTGACCTGGAGAATGCCTTTTTACTTAGACTGATATGTTTTATGATTATTTCTTTGGAGATTATGTTTTCAAACCTACCCGATGATTTTATCGTTTAAAAGTATTATGTTTGCCTGAAATAATTTTCAAGTCAAGCTTCGAAATAGACGAATGTATATCCAAACTATTAGTCGACTAGAAACTATGTTTATTATCGTATGACAAACATTTAAACTTAAGATTCGATTTTAAATTGAAACATTAAATTTAATTAATTGTATTAAATTCAACTTTAAACCTGAATTTGTAATTTAATTCAACTTTAAATAAATAATAAAAATTATATCTGGTTTAAATTTTGCAACTCAGGCTCTAATTTTCATAACTGAAAAGTTTCACAAACAGAAGCAAACTCATATTTCATGTTATTCTTCGTGTCTGGTTTGGGAGTATTTGATTTGCATCTATTTCATGTTCACTTAATGTCTGTCTTTTTCATCTTTTCAAAGCCACTCCAACTTTCCTTTGCTAATATGCTTAGATTAAAGTTTTAATAGAAAAATTAGATTATGATTATTTCATAACAATCAGTTCTCAAAAATTTTAAGAACAGTGATGATAATTCCTATGAAAATAATTTTCAGAATTTCCGGCTAGAATTACCGGCTCAATTTCTCCCCTCTGTTCAAAAGCCTTTCAATTTCTTATTACTCATAAATGCCAAAGAATCACCCTGCACCTCGCCTACCTAAAACCTTCCCAAAACTTAGTCATAGCACAAAACATGACCTAAATAATGTCCTTTATTCTAACCTTAGCTTTATTCTTACAGACTAATACTTAATTAAAATAAACCATCTAAGCCTTACTTACTTACTGAGACTCCCCCAACCTGCACTGTCGGCACCTAAGTAAAAATATAAAATTGGATTCAAAAGATTACGTTTTAGGTCGTCATCTACCCGGTGACCTCAAAACGCTATGTGGTTATCCTAAAACAGAGAAATTCGTATCATTGATACTCTACAGGTGCGAAACGGGAGTTTAATTTTAGTCAAAATGTATTTGAATAATCGATGCATTCCATGAAACAAACATCAAATAGTATTTCTTGAACTGTTTTGATTTGTTAGTCGATTGAAATGTTGAGATATTTTTGTTGGCGTGACCAAGTGAATAATTGGAAATTCTTTCGGAAGTGGTGGAAGGATATAAATAAAACTTGAAGTGTATTTTGAAAATTTGTTATGTTAATTATCATTAAAACACATACCTGTGAAATGATTTACTCGAGTCATCGTTTATAAAATGTTTTAGAAAAAGTAGGTTGACTTAATATTCAAGTTACTTATTCTTATAAGTAGGAAAAATATTCTTGTAAGAGAATTAGAACGGTTCATTAATATTCTCAAGGACCGTAAACTTCATCATATTTATAAAAATATATCAGTGAATATTACCTACGATAGTGAACAATTCGGTTCACAAAACGCCAAAACAACTGCAACTTTTGAACCGCAGTACAGCTCTTCATTTTCTCCTAGAAAAAAATATTATAATTTTTAAGGATACAAGTGATGTGACTTGTGCGTCCTCTTTACTTCATCACATTCAATAGTCTACAGAGCAATTAATCCTCCTGGACACCTGGTCTGCAATTAATTAATTCACCTGTTATCCATTCAACATTAATTCACATGTACTCCATTTAACTTTAATTCGCCTGTACTCCATTCAACTTTAATTCGCGAGGACCCCGAACAATGCACGTGTTTAATTCCGTGTACTTATTTTGCTTAATAATGTCTGTTCGTTTACTTTGAGTGATAGACATGTATACTGAATGAGAAGACATAGAATGGCTCGCATTATCAGTGCTTTATTAGTTGTTCAATTAAAGTGAGATTACCTCGGGTTCATTTTCTAAACCAGCGCTCAACAATAGGCGCCTTGCGTTAACAAAGCCGTACTTGACTAAAACGTAACTTCGCGTGATTCAAATGACACAATATTCTATTCGAACATCTTAACTTAAACCAACTTTCATTTTTACCTGTAAATAAATACCTGAGTTCATCACGAAATGAACATAAGGTTTGCATCTCCGTAGGACTTCAGCCCAGCAGACCCACTCGAATTACAGTATCAAAATGCGGGGCCATCGATGCATACACGCAAATGTGACGAACGTGTTCTGACTTCTTCTCTAGTAACAAATGCTTAAAATGCTCCTTTAACTCTGATAATTTCCACACGCGTCATTTCACGGCAGTTGATGAGCTTTGTGAGAAATTTGTGGCTCGTTTTATGTGTACAGGGACTATATAGTATTATTATTACGCTGTAATATATGACTATTTTGTGCTATATCTTATCGTTAAGACAGAGCAAAGTTCAGGGTATTGTACATAGCTCATAAGTCTTGGTCATTGTCTTCAGTGTACGTTCTCAATTGTGAGAGCTGAGTGTCATGAGACGATAGACTGTTCCGAGTTGCAATTGAATTTGAAATTTTATTATGGTTATAAAAGGTGTGAGAATATTTCAATATATAACTATTAAACTAACAAACGTTTTCGATATTTACGTAGAAATAGTTTATTTATTGAGGGAGAGTGTGGCTGATGTATTAACTTTTGAATGTTATAAATTAAGGAATACTTCAAAGACATCATTTCAGAGAAGAAGAAACTCACCTCTCTCATGGAACAAACAAGAAGGGTCGGGTCGCGACAGCTACTTAGTTTCCCTCATAAACAGGGAATTTTCACACTAAAGTTTGAGCTTGTAACGTGAGCATTTTTGTGCTCATATTTCTATCATCAAAACTATCATCGCCAAAATCAACGTCACCACAACCACCATCACCACAGACAACGTCACCACAACCATCATCACCACAGCCAACGTCACCACAACCACCATTACCACAACTACCGTCATCACAACCACCGTCATTAGACTGGCTTTGGCATCACCCATATCAGAATGAGGAAGAAACTACGACTCGGCAGTGAACTTCAAGCTATTTTTGAAAGAGGACCATAAAGTCCTATGGGGCTAGAATGGGTTAAACATCGTTCTAGTTCTGAGATAAATACTTGTAAAAAAACAGTCACATTCGAATATTCACTGAAACGAAACGTACGTACGGCTCGAGCGAGTGCGGGCAGCTTCAAAACTATTTATTGCGACTCGAACTTTGAAGTAATTTGAACTGTGGTCCAGGGATCACTAGCCTGCTATTAAAGTGATTCAATTCTTCCCAGTATTATGTGAAAATTAGAATTTGAAATTTGTTGATTTACAGTACATTCGCGTTTTAATCATTATAGACTATTTTGTTACTCGGTCAGCATCTCCACCACCTTGCGCAGTCCAGTTTTTGAAGTCCGGATGACAGATATCGGTGAAATCATTTACGAAAGTAGATGGATCCCATCAACGGAAGTTGGGTTCAATATCTGGATATTTGGGGGGCCAGAGGTGGACTTTGTTGAGCCCACTTTGCAATCTAATGCTGCTTGCTGCTGTCAGTGACACCTGTACTGTGTTATGCGCTAAAGTTATTGCTGAAATTAAATATCTGTGTACCTACAGTTATGGTTTGCAGTTGAACATTATGATTTTATTTGCTCACAGTAAATGTTCATTTTTTATTTGGTATGATTCAGTGTTGCGCTGTTTACGACATTAACTTTCTTCACTTTCCATGGGGTAAAAAGGCTTTTACTTCTCATGTGGCTTAAATATAATCGTTGAGATGAAACTATGTCATTACGGGTTCATTGGTTATCAATATTCTGCATATAAACGATCACACGTGCACTTTCTACGTGTTGCAGCAGCGCATAAAAATACAACTGAATAAATAAAGACGATGTAACTTGACCGAAGACACTGTGGAAGTTTAGAAACACACTCACGATGTGTGATTATTTTTTCAGGTCGTATTCGGTTGAAATACATTACCAGCCAAATTTTTTGCCATATGGATAAAATATTTGTCAAACCATTTTTACTGAACAGAACGAGGGTTTTTAAGGTGAAGTTAGTTAGGAATAACTAATTTCAAAAAACTAAGCCACGGAACAATTTATTTGAATGTTTTCTATCAACAAATTTAAGACCATTATCCTGTGGAGGTTACCACACGTATAGACTCATCAAAAAAGTTTTATTCATGATTTATAAAGTTAAATAATAATAAAAAATTTGATACAAAAGAACAAGTTCTGCTTCGGAGGGATACGTAGATCCAACGCTGAACTTGCGACGGACGTACTTATTTTGTTAAAGTTTTCATTGATGTCGTCACGGAAAGTTTTCATTGATGTCGTCACAGAAAGTTTTCATTGATGTCGTCACAGAAAGTTTTCATTGATGTCGTCACAGAAAGTTTTCATTGATGTCGTCACAGAAAGTTTTCATTGATGTCGTCACAGAAAGTTTTCATTGATGTCGTCACAGAAAGTTTTCATTGATGTCGTCACAGAAAGTTTTCATTGATTTCGTCACAGAAAGTTTTCATTGATGTCGTCACAGAAAGTTTTCATTGATGTCGTCACAGAAAGTTTTCATTGATGTCGTCACAGAAAGTTTTCATTGATGTCGTCACAGAAAGTTTTCATTGATGTCGTCACAGAAAGTTTTCATTGATGTCGTCACAGAAAGTTTTCATTTATGTCGTCACAGAAAGTTTTCATTGATGTCGTCACAGAAAGTTTTCATTGATGTCGTCACAGAAAGTTTTCATTGATGTCGTCACAGAAAGTTTTCATTGATGTCGTCACAGAAAGTTTTCATTGATGTCGTCACAGAAAGTTTTTATTGAAAAATAGAGCTTAAACGAACATGCATAATCACGTTAAAGATTTTACTTTCGCGTTTGCAATATACTTTTTATTGATTAGCTCTGAGGGTCTAAGTAACTTTGACGTTCTGTTCATTTTCTTTCTCGAGACAGAAAACTTTCTGTGGACTGTGTACCCAGAAACGTAAAATACGAATATGTTTCGTTTATTATTGTCAGCGCGAAATAACTTCACTCTCATGCATTAGGTCTCGAATTCTACGGAAGACTTACTTAAAATGCCTTTATTTTTTTGCAAAGTTTCATGAAGTTGCTCTTGACATGACTCCAATATATCCTTACTATGTCTTTTCTCATCATTTGTACAAAGCAATGACTGATACACTACGTGTTTTTGATAAATATAAGGCTAATTCCCAATATTTTGTACCTTGCATTTGTCTGTTGTAGTCACCGACTTATTTTTGGCAACATTCACATTGCAAAGAAGAAGGAGATTCTTCTTTAAGCTTAACTCTGATCACTGATTGGAAGCTGAATGTGTCGCTCCAACAAACGTCGAAGTGTGGGCCGCAAGTGTCATTCATTCCTGCGTGTTTTCAATGAATCTTGAATTTGAACGTTGTTTTATTTTCCATCAGTACGATAAAAGTGGATGACAGTCTTTATTTAGGGATGTAAAAAGGATATTGTTCTTCCGACGTTTGCGATGAACTCTTATGTTCACACCTGCATAAAGTCCTACAAGTTTGATCTCACCAGCATATCCTTTGGCGTTGAATGTCTTCAGTTTCACAATTGTTCCCAGGATGTTATTCTAACCAAAATTCACAAATTAATTTTTTTTTGAAACGTAATTCGAATTTAAGGGTTGCCAGGTTTTTTTTCTAACAAATGTCACAAATTTATTAATTTCTCAATCATAATTTGGCGATAAAAATCCTACCCCAGGTGATAACCGAGCAGATGGGACGAATGTTCCTCAATTTTCATTTAAACTTCACAATGAAAAAGCAACCTAGAAAATTTTGGCCAAAAAATCAAGCTGACTTTAAAATTTTTGTGGCTAAAGAACCGGAAGTCACATTTATCATAGTTTTTTTGCTCGAATAATACAAAAAAATTCTGCTAGACCGCATCTGAATGCTTAAACTGGCTTACGGATATCAAAGTTTAATCAAACTGAATACTTGCCTCTGCCAACACAAATAATATCGTGCCAGTTTATTGATTTTTGGGTCGCAAATATCACAAAGCATGACTGAAGCTACACGCTGATCACAGTGAACAAAGAAAGAAACTCTCGACAGCAATGCCACGTGTTGTGGGAATAAAATACAAAGTTCTGACATCTTCATGCATCTTGAAAAGTTTTTCTTAATTTTTGTTAACTTAAACGTTGAAAAAGATTCTAAGTTTCGAGCACGTTCTACAGAACAACGTGAAAAAGTTGAATGGAGTTTGTGGTGAAAAAGCTCAAAATTTGCTCATAGCACAATTAGCACCAAATCATTCTGTCAAGATTGGTCTGATAATTACAAATACCCTCAATTCTAATTTATCTGGGTTTAAAAAATCATTAATGGGACAAAATCCCATACTTAATAATTTATTCTGTTAGAATTTTCATTACCAATTACGTCATGGATAAATATTTGCTAAGCTGGAGGGATCAAATGCCTAATAGTTTACCATATTAGATTTACTATTGTAAATAGTTTCATTGGAAAAAATTTTCTCAATTGAAAATATCAAAATTCAAGCTTCAGTGGTCCTGTAATGAAACTTGAAACAGGTAAAAAGAACAATTGTTGAAGAATTTTCGAAAGAAAATAATTGTTCTAGGTTGGGATCAACGAGGACCCACACTTTGACTGAACCAAATTCTTATTTGAAGCTTATCATTGATGAAACATGAACACGTAAAAGTTAATTATATCTCCTTGGAGCTGCAACTTACCATTATTGTAACTTAGTTCCAATAATGTCTATGATCGAATTCATTAATTTCCTGTTACACGCTAGAATTTTATCGGTACTTAGGAGTGAGTCTTCAAGATGTTTTTATTTAATTTCTATTGAAACATTTATGGCCATTTCTATTGTTAATTTAAGATCGTGATGTTCTATAAGCCGAAATATGTATGTCTTATGACACACTTCAGTAATCCTAAATGATTTTCTTTCGATTCACTAAATAATAAAATATCTTAAAGTTTGTACTTGGAAAAAACTACAACAAAGATTTTGTCGAAAATAGCTTTTTAATTTTTCATGTTTTTGATTATTTTGTTGAAAATTTTTTAAAAATCATAGTATGCAGTTTGTTTCTCGCTTAAATTATAATTGTTCAATTTAGTTTGGTTACTAATTTTTAATTTGCACCGGGTAAACTGATTACCTGAACCATAACTAAGAACTAATATTTTTCAACGCAGTTCATAGACTTTCTTGGCCTGACTACAATTCTTTTTGAGTTAAGTACACGAAAAGCGACTTCTGCCAACCTTGTAGTTCCCCACCTAAATATTTCAAGTGGAAGCGATTAGTGCTAAAATCTTCAAACTTTTCATATGAAATAAATCTCTCTCTCATACTAAGAATACTGATAAGGCACTGTTTTATAAAGTTGGGGATAAATTTTCTCGAAATAAGGGACATCAATTCCAGTTAAAAATTTAGAAAACAAAACGTTGCGCAGATTTATTGCAATTGAGTCGATTTTTGTATGGGCACCATACAGATTCTGTAGAAATGATGAGCGTGAAACACAAATAAGCCCTCATATAAAGTTCAGCCTCAGTCACCAGCAAAAAAGATAAAAAGTTTAATGGTTTGATGATACATATTATAACACAGTCGTATTTGGCATGCTATTTTTATGAACAATGGTTGAACAGTGATGCAAGTAAACGAAAATGATTTCACATTTTCATAAAAAAAAAAAATGTTCATGAAAAAATAAAATACGTTAAAAACGCTACTTTACATTTCAGTCAAATAAAAATAACTGGAATCCAAATGTTGTGAATGCGGACAGAATAGTTCTCAGAAAAAGATCAGTTCTTCCAAAAGGAACTGGACACAGAGCAGGAACACCTGAGTACAAATTGCAGCAACCGCCACCGCTGTCGACACCATGCAGTACGGAACCCAGGCTCGTTCGTGAGACACGCGAGTTCATATCAGCTTTGCATAAACAAATAAATTCATTTCACGCGACGGATTGCACACGGTGTGCAAAGAACAAGAGCCCGCTGTGCGCGCTAATGTTTCCAAAAAAGTGCAAGCTGTGCGCACGGAGCGTGCAAGCTTAATGCGTCGAACGCAAGCTTCGTGATCACAGACACGCGCGGAATATTATGCGGGAAAATTCAGCTGATTGAGAGAGACAGAGACCGCAAAAACAAGTCATTTCTGTTTGAAACACAAATATAGTCAAATAAAACTTCGAGATGCAGCTGATAGAGGGAGAGAGAGAAAGAGAAAGTGCAAAACGGGGAATCTTTGATTAAAACACAACTCTAACCAAACGAATGAGATTCAGCTGATTGAGAGAGTGTATGAACTGTGAATCTTTGGTTAAAACATAACTGTAGTCAAAAAAGAACGATATTCCGCTGATGAAGAGAATGAGTGGAACATCTGGAAATCTTTGATTAAAATACATCTATGATCAAAAGAATGAGATTCAGCAGATATAGAGACAGAGAGAGAATGCAGCAACTGGAAATCTTCGATCAGAAAACGTCAGAGACCAAACGTGTGATCACCCCAATAACGCATGACAACACACACTACGCATCAGTTTTTCAATGCATACAGTGACATCTCAAGAAGAATGACGGGAACAGAAGGTACTTTATTCTAAACTAGCTTGCCGAATGGTTCATAATTCTATAGCACTTTCACTCGGCAACGATTGTTGCAGGACATTAAAGATCATAAAATTTGCATTACCGCTTCATTTTTGGAACAAATATTGAGATAGTAGATTGAATCATCAGTGAATCTCGCTTTCATTCAGCCATCATCGCTTTCATTCAGCCATCATCGCTTCCATTCAGCCGTCATTACTTTCATTCAGCGATCATCGCTGCCATTCAGCCATCATCGCTTCCATTCAGCCGTCATTACTTCCATTCAGCCATCGCATCATCGCTTCCATTCAGCCATCATCGCTTCCATTCAGCCATCATCGCTTCCATTCAGCCATCATCGCTTCCATTCAGCCATCATCGCTTCCATTCAGCCATCATCGCTTCCATTCAGCTATTATCGCTTCCATTCAGCCATCATCGCTTCCATTCAGCCATCATCGCTTCCATTCAGCCATCATCGCTTCCATTCAGCCATCATCGCTTCCATTCAGCCATCATCGCTTCCATTCAGCCATCATCGCTTCCATTCAGCTATTATCGCTTCCATTCAGCCATCAACGCATCTGTTCAGCCATCATCGCTTCCATCGAGCCATCATCGCTTCCATTCAGCCATCCCTGCTTCCATTCAGCAGTCATTACTTCCATTCAGCCATCATAGCTTCCATTCAGCTATTATCGCTTCCATTCAACCATCATCCCTTCCATTCAGCCATCATTACTTTCATTCAGCCATCATCGCTTCCATTCAGGCATCATCGCTTGCATTCAGCCATCATCGCTTCCATTCAGCCATCATCGCTTCCATTCAGCCATCATCGCTTCCATTCAGCCATCATCGCTTCCATTCAGCCATCATCGCTTCCATTCAGCCATCATCGCTTCCATTCAGCTATTATCGCTTCCATTCAGCCATCATCGCATCTATTCAGCCATCATCGCTTCCATCGAGCCATCATCGCTTCCATTCAGCCATCTTTGCTTCCATTCAGCCGTCATTACTTCCATTCAGCCATCATCGCTTCCATTCAGCCATTATCGCTTCCATTCAACCATCATCTATTCCATTCAGCCATCATCGCTTCCGTTCAGCCATCATCACTTCCTTTCACCCATCATCGCTTCTATTCAGCCAGCATCGCTTCTATTCAGCCATCCTTACTTCCATTCAGCCCTTATCGCTTCTATTCAGCCACCCTTGCTTCCATTCAGCCGTCATCGCTTCTATTCAGCCATCATCGCTTCTATTCAGCCATCATCGCTTTCATTCAGCTATGCTTGCTTCCATTCAGCCCTTATCGCTTCTATTCAGCCACCCTTGCTTCCATTCAGCCATCATCGCTTCTATTCATCCATCATTGCTTTCATTTAGCCATCCCTGCTTCCATTCAGCCATCCTTGCTTTCATTCAGCCGTCATCGCTTCTATTCAGCCGTCATTGCTTCCATTCAGCTATCATCGCTTCCATTCAGCACCCCATGCTTCCATTCAGCCATCATCGCTTCCATTCAGCCATCCTTGCTTCCATTCAGCCATCCTTGCTTCCATTCAGCCATCCTTGATTCCATTCAGCCGTCCTTGTATCCATTCAGCCATCCTTGCTTCCATTCAGCCATCCTTGCTTCCATTCAGCCATCCTTGCTTCCATTCAGCCATCATCGCTTCCATTCAGCCATCCTTGCTTCCATTCAGCCATCCTTGCTTCCATTCAGCCATCCTTGCTTCCATTCAGCAGTCATCGCTTCTATCATGAGCTCATGGCGTGCTTGCGTTATTTCAGTCTATTTGTCTGCCTACTTGCACGCTGTGCGATGTTTTAAAATGTTTTAAGTGTGTACTTGAACGTTTATTATCATCCTTCATAATACAAGTCATTGAACGAGGTGTTTTCATTGACTTCGTTTCTTATTTTATATCTACTGTACTATCAAAAGCTGGGATTTTCACTGCGACAAATCAAAATACCTATACAAAATACGTTCAGAATGCTAACGCTATCATGAACAGGAGTACACTAAAGAGGCACATACAGAAACAATCAGTGCAAACTCCCAGCACAGCAAATAACCGTTGCTCCGAGATGCTTCTATCTAGCAAAAACTAACAAAACTAGCTAGCGAAAGTTTGTTTTTGTGATTTGCAGCGGCACACCACGAGCGTCAGAGATTTCTCGTGCAGAAACAACTGCAGGCTTAGGAATGGATTCTCGTTGTTACAATGGAAACATTCACGCGGAAAATTGCCAGGGTATGAAAAGAAACTTCCTCCTCCAGGTTCATTCGCGTATCTCAAAAACCGCTCGAACCCGACGAAAATTTTCAGAGAGTTCAGTTCAAGTTCAATGTAGAACGAAAAGATGGGGTCATGAAATGAGTAAAAATGACTCTAAAGTTTCTCCAATGTGAGAATTCATTTAGATTCTTCAAGTCAATCAAAGCTATTAATATGCAGATCCAGAACACCAACAGCAATTGTTGCATCTTCCTCTCCAGTGCCATTTAGGTTTGTGAGGCGCATCTCTGTTTATAAAAAATTATGATTATTGAAACAAAGGATTCTTTCATTACAAATTGTTCACTTTATGTAACACAACGAAACTTTCAGTGACTACATTTACAGCATTGTCTTTTAAACATGAAACTTCATCATTCTATTCATCAAGTTTGGGTCTTATGGATGAACCTGAAAACCTCTCATTTTTTTACGACGAATTAGGTCCCAGTCGACATCGCTAAAATTTCATCAGCACTTTCTTTCCTCCAAACCGAAGTTTTCCGCACATTGAAACAACCGAACTTCTCTGGCAATGAGTGCAATGCAGGTATTCTATCTACGGGTTAAAATATAGAAAGTCCATTTCGATGACACAAATAAAATCGCATAATTACGTACATCATTTATGGTAAGAACGATTACACTTACGCGGATATTCGCATGGAGGATGCGTTATCGTACTTTCAAAAAACATTCAAGGTTCACAAATGCAAGTGTTCATAATTACAAACGGGACTTTATATTCAAGCGATAAATAAAGACCGACAACGCCTGGAATTTTTGAGCGCCTTCTGCCTTATATTTTAAAGACTCGTTATTCACCCATACTGATATATATGAAGCACCCATTAAATTAAAAACCGGGTGCTTAGCACGTTCCTGAGATGGGTTAACCTGAAGATCAATATTCAATTCAAATATAAAGTCAGTTGTAGAACGCAATTTTGAAAACAGCAAACATTAAATGGATAGTGCCTTTATTTAGATTTCATATAGTATTCAAAAATTTATTTAGTGACTGCTGGTCGGTCAGCAGCATTACGAAAGTCCTCTTAGTGACCACCGTCATACAAGTGTACTTAGAAATGGTGTACATTTATAAGTACACTTGAATGACAATTTTTCAGCGGAAATCGCTGGTGTAAGGACACTACTGTAATGAGGATGCAGGGGTGCAATAATTCACCAAACTTAGCTTACGGAACTTCGCAGCCAAAAAATGAGCTAACCAAGACCATGAAGTGATTAAAAGAAGCTGGGAAAAGGTGGCCAATTTGAGAAAGACTCCATCTGGTCGTGAAAAATTATTTAAAAATAAAAGTTCACGTCAAAAACTGCAATATTTTAATGATTTTCCCACTATGAAAATCAAGATGAAGAAAGGATAGGTTTTCAGCTTTTCAGCTTATGGAAGAGAGTGGAGCGACAGCCCAGTCAGGTAAAGACATCTCTTACTAACCTCTTCTCTGTTTGCGATACTGTCAAAGTTACAGAACACATTCTGATGAAAATAGCGCGATTGTCATACAAGCATCGAACTAGGGTCTTTCTAGCTCGAAGTGCGACGCTGAGCTTCTCGCGCCACCATGGATGTATCTACTGCCGAACCAAGACAAAAGCGCTGATAAAGTGTCGGCTGAGGTGAGAAAATTCTAGTGTCATTGCAGAGTACAACAATGCGGCAGATCGATAAATGTTTAAAGGAAGTGCACCGTCATCAAAGCATGTTAGGTGACAACGTCTGTCTCATCAAAGGCCGGAAAGAGTTAGATATTGTTAACGATACTCCTCACGCCCGTGAATGAAAGCATAAAGCCAAAAATTGTTTTCAAAATATCTCCTCTCCGCCTGAATTAATACGCTCTAGAAAATACGTGAAAGTGAAACATTAATTGAACGAAGTGTAGATTTTACAAAATGCAAATGTACATCACACAAAACTTTCCTACTGTCAAGAGTTTGAGCCCGGACAACAGCTGAAATTTTTACTCCTTTTCATTTTTCGTCTACCCCAGATTTTCCAGGAAAATTACCAATTACGCTTAGAATTCCAATACTATGGCTGGTGTGTCCGATTTGAAACATTTCGGTGTCATTTTTATAATAAATGAAGTGCCTTCCTTCTAATCCTCGTGTTCAGAAATACCTGTAAAAATTTTTAGCCGTGGAGTCCTCACAGCTCTTTTCCCTTCAATTCCTTTAGCATCAATTTGATGGACTTCTGAATTTGACGAGATTAATAGAAGAAGGTTTTGTCCCTCTGTAAATGAATTTTATTGAATTCAATTTCAAAAAATTGTTTTCAGGTCACATGTCGGTGCGAAAGCACACCTCTCACAGACTGTGCAGTTAGCGACCGAGAAATGATTTTGTTTCTGACAGACGATAAAACTTTTTTGAATAGAAGCTAAAAACATTTAGAAACATTCACCAGGGGAAGAGACACGAAATTTCATCATTTTTTTATGGAAGTGTCCAAAAGTTTTATAGTAAGTTATCCATTAAATGACCTGGATGACAAAGCAAGGTAAAATTGATGAATATTTTCAAAATTGCAGCTCGGGATACACCGCGGATCGGAAGCCGAAAGTGACATTTAAAAGTGTGGCTTCCATTGGCGTGCTGAGCCGCTGTTCTCGCACGGCGTGGCCTGTGGTGCCTCCGTCTGAGGGTTTTTGCAAAGTAATTAGTTTGGTGATTTCATTATGCGTAACGTAAACAATTTGTTTGACAAAAGGTTCACTGTTTCTTCGACAATGAAATACTTATTTTGTCAGATAATGATTTTGTTATTTCATTATGCGTACCGCGAACAATTTGTTTGACAAAAGTATGACTGTTTCTTCGATGATGAAATATTTGTCAGATTCATGTTATTTACCCAGCAGTACTTAATTGATTCTAAAAAAAGGTTTCACTGGCTTTTATTTAGCAATATTCCTTTGTTTCGGAAGCTTGGTAGATTTGAAAGAGTTCTCACGTGAAAGAATGACTATTTCCACTCAAATTTGCACACAAGTAAATCGACGAAATACCTGAAGTTTCAAGAATATTTTTCAAAAATAATATAATATACTTCCCACCGACGATTCGTTTGGTGTTGATGCAGGAATAAAAATCTTTGAAATTCATTGAATATATTGAGCAAGAATCCACTTGATTGATACTTATTCCCGCTTACAATTTCCTGTTCTTCCTTTGATATACAATATCCTTCACCAATCACGTTGAACCTGAATTATTTCACTGCCGAGTTCACTCGAAAGAAAACAATTAAAATGAAAGTGAGTTATTTCCTTTTGATAATTTTCCTAACTTAATGTTCTACCGACCAATGATCACATCAAATGCTTGATAAAAAATACGTACAACACCACATTTTCAATAAATTCAAATATCACTTGCAACATTCCGAACCCCAAGTTTGCCCCATCATTGATCACGGCAAATGATTGTTAGAGAAGCATTTTCACCATCATTGATCACGTCCAATTTTTGATAAGAGCAGCATTTTCATCACCAATGCTTGATAAGAGCATGCAGAAAATCGCATTTGCCATGTTTGCCAAATCTCGAATTTCATCACTGCGGAGGAACATTCCCAACCCACGTTCTCCCCATCATTGATCACGTCAAATGCTTGATAGGAGGAGCATTTTCTATCAGTTTTCTGTAGTGAGAATTTTGTGTGAGTGCGGCCAGAATTCTCTGAGGGAATGGTCCATCTGAGCTGCCGAGACGACCCTCTGAAGAGAGCGCGCAAATGGAACAATGAAGGAGCACTCAGCCAGATTGTGTCGACGCCGCGGCCCGCAGCGCTGTCCCTACCCGCCGACATATCCCGACAATGTCTTAGGATATCCCGACAATGTCTTAGGATATCCCAACAATGTCTTAGGATATCCTGCTGGCGACATCTGCGGGATATCTCATCATCTAGGAGGTAGAGCGTCTTCAGACACGGGAGAGGGTTAAATCAAGGGATTGCTCCAGGGAAGAAGGCTATGAAAGGGACGTTTTCTCCGTGGATTGCGATATGAATGAATCCAGAATAGGAAAGTCTCTGAAACATCGGGGAAAATATCATTTTCAAGGTTGTATTTCTCTACATTGGTGGGCAAGTTGTGAAGTGCATTTAAACAATGATTTGCCATTTATAGGATGTTCTCTGTTCCCAGCTGATTATTGCATTACAACACCTGATTATTATAATATTTAGAGTAATCTTTAATCTGTGAATGTAGTACTTTTGAAACCGGCACGTATTGAGAATAGTTCGCCAATATGCCATCAACCAGAAACAATAAGCGCAATGCCATGCGAGGGACACGATGTGGATATGTTTGAATTGTTACAAAACCATAGCGTGCTAGTTTTATCGGCCAAAATTGAAAGCCATTCTGAAGGGAACTCTTCTAGGAGCTAAAAACACGTATTCTGATGACGACGTATTTAAAAATATGCACTTGTGCCAAAAATGTTCAAACTTACTTTCGGAGAACATTACCTCTCCATGGTATTAAATCTTTTCGAACAATCATTTGCTTAAAAGTTTTCTTCGAATTTCGTACCTGCAAAAGCTTAGGAATTGTTTATGCTCTGTTCGTGTCACGATTTTCCAGTTAATGAATACACTTATTCGAGATGCGTCTAAGCAACGGAATGGTAATGAAAGTAACCATGATAGCAGGTCGGCATTGGTAGCCGATGAAATGTCCAGAAGTCTTTGAGTATGCTGGAATAGCTGGCAGAAATTGGTCATGCAAACTAAACTGTGGCATCAGCTGTATTAAAAGACAGCTTAGTGAGATGAATCTAAAAATATTTGAATATTATCGCAGCTTTTGCAAGTCGTACAAGGAATAGAAGAGAGAATTTATTCGAATGTATTCTGGTAATATTGAATTGGTTTTAAAATGGGTTCCAGTATACCTAGTTTATTTATAGCAAGGCAAATAAACGGGCTATTTGGACTTGAAGAGTTACATTTTCACCCATGGAGTGTTTTGCGCATGGTACTGGGGGGTCAGGTTGGAGAACGGTGTGGGAGTGAATGGGACAGATTATACGTGATGGATTACATTAAAAAAATATTAATTTCAAAATTGGGGAGGTGGAAACCGTTTATGCAAACAGTAATTGAAATGAAAATGACGTATCAATTGCGATGTCGAATATACATGTAATGAAACGATAAATATTTCATGACGATGTTATTGATGCATGTCATGAAATTATGAAAATGTCATGCTGATCTTGTAGTCCACTACAAAACGATAAAAATACATACCGATGTTGTTGTCCACAATGAAACGATGAAAATGACATAACGATGTTGTTGTCCACAATGAAACGATGAAAATGACATACCGATGTTGTTGTCCACAATGAAACGATGAAAATGACATACCGATGTTGAAAATGACATACCGATGTCCACAATGAAACGATGAAAATGACATACCGATGTTGTTGTCCACAATGAAACGATGAAAATGACATACCGATGTTGTTGTCCACAATGAAACGATGAAAATTACATACCGATGTTGTTGTCCACAATGAAACGATGATAATGACATACCGATGTTGTTGTCCACAATGAAACGATGAAAATGACATACCGATGTTGTTGTCCACAATGAAACGATGAAAATGACATACCGATGTTGTTGTCCACAATGAAACGATGAAAATGACATAACGATGTTGTTGTCCACAATGAAACGATGATAATGACATACCGATGTTGTTGTCCACAATGAAACGATGAAAATTACATACCGATGTTGTTGTCCACAATGAAACGATGAAAATGACATACCGATGTTGAAAATGACATACCGATGTCCACAATGAAACGATGAAAATGACATACCGATGTTGTTGTCCACAATGAAACGATGAAAATGACATACCGATGTTGTTGTCCACAATGAAACGATGAAAATTACATACCGATGTTGTTGTCCACAATGAAACGATGATAATGACATACCGATGTTGTTGTCCACAATGAAACGATGAAAATGACATACCGATGTTGTTGTCCACAATGAAACGATGAAAATGACATACCGATGTTGTTGTCCACAATGAAAATATGAAAATGACATACCGATGTTGTTGTCCACAATGAAACGATGAAAATGACATACCGATGTTGTTGTCCACAATGAAACGATGAAAATGACATACCGATGTTGTTGTCCACAATGAAACGATGAAAATGACATACCGATGTTGTTGTCCACAATGAAACGATGAAAATGACATACCGATGTTGTTGTCCACAATGAAACGATGAAAATGACATACCGATGTTGTTGTCTACAATGAAACGATGACATACCGATGAAAAACGATGACATACCGATGATGACATACCGATGACATACCGATGTTGTTGATACCAGTCACACGTTGAGTGATGAACCGCATGCATATATGTTCATTCAAATTGTAGTTCTCATGCTTCCATGCCCCTACATGTGTATGCCAACTTACCCACAGATCAGAAATGACCGACCGCCTTATATACACGCCCCCCTAGAAGTACCAGTTATACAACATTGAGCTCGTGTGGAAATATATCTACATCCATATTTGTTTTTTCAGATAAAACTTGGCACCACAATGAGCAAGTTGCCCTAATATTATATTCGATAAACATCGCTTAGCATTTCAATAAGATGGTAGTGTTGTAAGCGCGCTGCTTATTGTTGCTCTAATATAATATATTTGGTAAAGAACGTAGAGAATTTCAATTAATTGGTGGTTTGGTAACCGCTTAGCTGATGTATCGTTCCACGGCATAAAACAAGAGCAAAATGAAGCATTTCTTGGATGCAAAGTAGGTGAATCGTGTATACTTGATACAAACCTGTTCTTGTGTTTTGAAATGATTGCTTTCGAGTGATGAAGTAAAAAAATGCAAAGAACCAAGTGAGAGTAGCCTGGAAGAAATAACAGGTTTTGATGATGTTCGGTAGAGCACACGAGTAATATTATTTCAGAACTTATTTAGATTAGGGGTGGCTGAATTGCAGTCCGAGTAAATCACAATTCAGAAGAGAAAATTTAACATCAATAAATAGTGCTTTACGGTGTGTGGAATAATGAATACAACGCACTCTGTGAATGAGAAATATAAAAAACCAAAATCGAAAAATACATTTCACATTTTTTGTCAAAAGTTTGGGTCAAAAAGTGGCCCAAACAGATAAATAAACTGACAATTAATTAAATCCACAGCAGCTGTTATGGAAGCATGAAAATGCAGTGTAGATTGTAGTAGTATAACTACAAAGTAAAGATTTATGTGTGATAAAGAAAGTGGCTCTGAACAAATGAAAATATGCTAACTGGCGTATCTGTGACGCAATCTTTTCACTTCCCCTTAAATTCTCCTTACAATAATGCTAGAGGCATGAACACTGAGCGAATATTTCCGTCTATCCGTGTTCCGTCTATCTATTCACCTAATCTGTTTCAATATCGATACAACATTGATCAAAATGTTGGTCTGTTTGCTCAAAAAAAAATATTTCATTTACCTCACTAAATTTCAAGTGAGAATTTGAACGTAACAAATTTCACCCCTGAAAATGTGTAGAATGATATACTATTGTATGTGCAGGAGCTATTACCTTGTTACAGGAACTATGGGCTTCCGGTGTGACTGAAAGCTCGCTCGTGTGCTCTTTAAGAATGCAAAGGACCTTTCAAAAAAGAAGTTGCTTTGCATGGGTGGAGTATTAAAAATGCAAGAACAAGAATGCGATAACCATTGTAAATAAAAAGTATAAAGGTACGAAGGTTTGCTGAGACCCCGACGCAGTAGACCTTACCGCTGCCGTTCAAGAAAATGAACGAAATTTTTTGATAAACGAATTGTCAGCATTGTTCGCTCAATGCTCGACTGCTTTGCACAAATTGCGTATTTCACGGTATCTGCATACACTGACATGTGACTGAACGTCGCTGTGTGTCACGGTAAACTGTGTCAGTGTCAGGGTGTCACGGTTAACTGTGTGTCACAAGGTCACGTTTAACTGAGACAGTGACGCAGTTAACTGTGTCTGTCTCGACAGCCGTCTGACACAACTCACTACATGCCACGGTTAAATACTAAACGAGACCAAAATCAGCATTTCAGCTTCATGTCTCCAACGAACAGTCGGAGCTCTACACCAACGCTCAAGAAACATAGACTACTAAATCTTCACTGGAAAACATTTTAAATTTCATTACAACGAGCGGGAAAGGCGGGAATGAGGGTTTAAAATTATTTACATCATTTAAATTACAGCAATTAAAGAATTAAAGGCTTTATAGAATAAAAAGGTCCAACAAGAAGGTTTTACAGCATTTTGGGTCCAATACTTTCCTAAACCGGAGTTGACACTACATGAAAATCAGATTATTTACCTCCTGAAATAATAATATTCTTATATTCATGCCTTTTAGAGCCAAAGTAAATCATTTAACCAAATGTAGGGTTGAAGATTGAAATCATTATGACTGTTTGATGAAAATTTGTTTTTCTGAATCATCCTGTGAAGTCAGTGAGGGCAATTCGTGAATGCATGGTATTTTGGGCCGTCAACAGGCGTCGTTCCCATAAAATGCTCCCAAAAACGCGTGTTGCTGTGAATTTGTAGTGTGTACTCGTACGTCATAAACTAGTTTGAGAGATAGTTTCCTGATGAAGTTGGTTCAAAAAATAGTACCCAGACAGAGCTGATTTAAAAACGATACTGAGACAAGTGAGCCAAGAAACGGCAGCTAGAAAGAGCAAATTTAAAAATGGTACCCAGACGCAGACGGAGCTGATCTAAAAAACGGTACCCGGACAGAGATGATCTAAAAAACGGTACTCAGGCAGAGCTGATCTAAATAAATGGTGCCCAGACAGAGCTGATCTGAAAAAACGGTACTCAGACAGAGCTGATCTGAAAAACCGTGTCCAGACACAGCTGATCTGAATAAACAGCACACAGACACAATTTTCATCTAAAAAATTTTTCCATGAATGTATCTCATTCAAGTGTGTTTAAATCACACTTGTTTTGGGAACAAGATAGGTTAGTGACGGTGGTCAAGTAATTTCTAGCAATGCATCATGTAGTTGGGGCATACAGAAGGTTAAATTAGAGTTATTTATCGATGAACCAAGTTATCGATTTAATTCTAGTTTTGCGTTATGGGATTTTGAAATTAAAATTGGATGAAAAATTACACTGAAACAAAATAATGCAAAATATTTTTGTTTCAGTGAATAAATGTTGTTTTTAATGTTCAAGAGCACATAAATTGGTGTATGTTACATATCAAATAAAAATACAAGCAAATGCCTATTCATGCTCTGCGATGGGCTTCCGTTACAAGTGATCAGAAATACCAAAAACATAGATTTTAAAAACTTCTGTAAAAACACCACACTCGTCTAAATGTTGTCATAAATAAATGGGCAGGAGCATTGCAAAATTGAAAGAAGTTTCGGTTCATTAATCAAAGCAGCCACCAATATAATGTGAGCTCATTATAGACCAAGTCCACCTGATGCTGCTGCTATTATTAATCTCACTACGGACGAAAGAGAGCAATTTTTGTCTGCTCGGTGAACAAATGTACCTCTGCTTCCTAGACAGTTCTTTGCAGTGCTTGAAAGACAAATGAAATGAAGTAATTATTCAGTGTTTGAGTTCAAACTGTGAGCGTTTGTGTGGCGGCTCGCTCTCAAATCAATAGAGGCACAAGCGCCCCTGTATCGCTACGGCTTCATTTCGCTTCACTGCCAATGCAAGGTCCAATTTGAGCGACCATTCTTCGCCAGTTAATCCGTTTGATTGGGTTTCAAATATTCTGTACACTTGGCGCAAGATAAACGTTTATTTGAAGTTACCTTTGAAGAAGAAAGCGCATTTCAAACATTTCGTGCGATTTGTTTTTACCGAATTGTGAAAGTACCGATTGGTGAGTGCGGGAATAAAAAAGTTCAGACAGTACGCATACTCTCCATAGAGCGCTCTATCGTTGTTAAAATCCAGCTTTATTTCGGAGAAACTTTGTGCGTTCCGCTCGAGCTCTTCAGCACATGGGCATCGTCAATATCAAATTCACCAACTGTAAAAATAAAACAGATAATTTAAGCCTCAACAAAGCGCCGCTGTTCGGAAAGAAAAATAATACTAAAGAAAGAGAGGAAGTTCAGCGGCGCATTATTCAATACACGCGAGGGTGAAACTTTCATGCTCATTTTTAATATATAAAAAGCGGGACTTTGTCTGAGGTAAGGTGAAAGTTGAAGCATTTGTTGCCATGATAAAAAAGTTCAGTCTTTACGTTAGAGCTGCCAGATGAAGAGCAAATACAAGACGTCATATGCATGCACGGTCGCCAAATGCAGAGCAGCCAGCAGAGTTGCCAGATGCAGAGTAGGTGTCAGATGTGAGATGCAGGGTTGCCATGTGCACAGTTGCCAGATGCAGGGTAGGTGTCAGATGTGAGATGTAGGGTTGCCATGTGCAGATCATCCAGCACAGTTGCCATATGCAGAGTGGGCGGTTAGAAACCAGATGCTGAGTGAATACTAGATACCAAATGTAGGGTTGTCAGATGCAGAGCAGCCAGCACAGTTGTCAGATGTAGAATAGGTGCCAGATGAAGGTTTGTTTCGCTAAATACTGGATTCAAGAAAATAATTAAAAATTGAGAAAAAAATCTCTGGGGTCGGAGAAAGCACGAAAAATTAAATTGAGTTTTTTTGGTTGGTATTTCTCTTGAAATATTTTCTTGATAAATATTTTTTCTTGCTCCATCTATGAAAACTTTGGTTGTGAAAATAAATATTGGGGTCTGCTTTGATTAATGAACCGAAACTTCTTTCAATTTTGCAACGCTCTTGCCCATTTATTTATAAATGCGGATATTACATCCAGAAATGGTGCCAAAGGATTTATGGGGCACGTCAATTTTTTCCCAACTTACAAGCAATTGAAAATTGCGATGGCCACCAAAATTGTGGCGGCTAATTTACATGTTACTGACTTTTATTTGGAAAATAATTCAAATATTTTATATACACACACACACAGCAGCAAATAACAGCATCACAGAGAATTCCTGGGTAAATAAACCACGGAAAGTGAGAAATAAATATAAGAACTACACGAAGAGACAATAGCTGCTCAATTTCTGGGTCTAAAGGGGATTAATGAACGACAATAAAGATTTCATTCCAGAAAACTGAATTTATTTTTAGTACACGCCATTAAAAATTATGTACATCAAATCTCAGTGTGTTTTTTTCAGTACCCGTTAATAAAAATTTCATTTAGAGGAACGCAATTTTAAATTATTTTAAATTTATTCCCACCCTTTTTGCCTGGATATTTGAATCCAAAATGCTGTTTTCGAAGGGAAATCCTCTTCGGTATAATTTTATCATCTAGCGTTTCTATTTAAAAGTTGTTAGAAGCAATCTATTCACTTATAGCGTGAGAGCGTTTGGCGATTTCATGTTCCTGTTTACGCTTCACTCCTGCAGAAATTTTCATTTCCTTTCCTTTTCTCACTACATTCCAAAACTGCGCTTCATACTTCAGTGATCGTTGGATACAGAACAAAACTTTCAGAGCATTCAAATTTCTTCGACGCGTCAATAGATTGCTATCCTCGTCCCGTATACCACATTTTCCCCTGAATTTCATTGCTATATCTACAAAACACATATATATATATATACGTATGTACATATATATATATACTAGCTTTACTCCAGATGTTAAAGCTGAGTGCAAAACTTACTTCAAATGACTTACAGTAAAAGGAATTATTTTCATGGCTAAGTGGTTTTTAATTAAACTTTTCTCAAATACCTTAATTTTTAGTTCAGCCAAAAATGAAAAAACTGACGTGGTTTGGATTAAGCGAGGTGCGTGTGTAACGTTATTACTATTACCTTATGAATCTCGTTCTGAAACAACGGCTGTAATAAAGCTCATTCGTTTGAGAAATGTTGAATGAGAATTTCTTAGCCAGAAAATGCTGACAAATATGAGAGACAAAAAGCGAATTGAATCGAGAGAAATCAATGCTCCTGGGAGGGAGGGTGAAGAACAAAACGCCGATATTTGTACAGGATGATTTTTAAATCTGTGTCCTAAAAGAATGTTGAATGACTTCCTAAATAAAGGATGGATTTTAAAAACAATTTTTTTGTTTTTAAAATCCATAATGCAATGCAAAATTCAAAATGCATGCAATTCTGAGATATCCCAGTTTTATTTTTATTACTTTGTTAATACAGTATTCTTCATATGTGTTCCTAAGAACGCTCCCAAGAATCTGAGCGAGCTGTCCATTACGGCGCTACGAGATCTGGTCTAATTCGCTGGATTTCTACCTCGATGGGTGCCCTTCGTCGGTGTATATTTGTGGACTCGTAGGGGTAATCTTTTCCATTGAGGTATCTCCAAAGGAAAACACCAACCCAAGGCCTCCATTGAGGTTTAAATCCTGCGAATGGACCAGATTTCACCTGCGACGTAATGAACAGCTTGCGTAATCGCGCTGATTCTTGCCTGAGCTCAGGGGCGTGCCATGTGTTTAATATTGTGTTCAAAACATAACAAAAATAAAAAAAACATTTTCAGGATATCGTGTAGGCTATATTTTTCCAAAATTTCATCCGATATTGTTGGAGGTCTTGAAACATTATTTAGGACCCATATTTAGAAATCACTATGTCTTATATGAATACAGGTGTACTAATCATGTGCTAAGATGTTCACGTATAGCCTTCAGCTCGTATTCATGTGGTATTATATAGCACGACGCAAAGACGATATTCACTGAAAAATAACATAAAAATGCTCGAATTTTGGCGCTAATATTTATGAAGAATATATTGTCTTTTCAAGATATGAATTTGTTACACTAACAAAGAGACTTCACAACTGATACCATAATCCTGTGTTCATATTTCCAAAAAAAATATACGGTGTTGTATCGGCACAACGAGCACTGTAAGTAATTCTGTTTACTTGGCTACGTTATGAGCTGTTTTTCGTGGCCGGAATTTTGAGGCTTGTTTTTTTTCATTTAAAATTTCGCTCCTCAACATAAACACGTCACAGAGTTGCTAGATGCAGAGTAGATGGCAGATGCCAGATGTAAGGTTCCCAGACACAGAGCAGCTAGCAGAGTTACCAGATGCAGAGTAGATGGCAGATGCCAGATGTAGGGTTGTCAGACGCACAGCAGCTAGCAGAGTTACCAGATGCAGAGTAGATGGCAGATGCCAGATGTAGGGTTGTCAGACGCACAGCAGCTAGCAGAGTTGCCAGATGCAGAGTAGATGACAGATGCCAGATGTAGGGTTGTCAGACGCACAGCAGCTAGCAGAGTTGCCAGATGCAGAGTAGATGGCAGATGCCAGATGTAGGGTTGTCAGACGCACAGCAGCTAAAAAAGTTGCCAGATTCAGAGTAGATGGCAGATGCCAGATGTAGGGTTGTCAGACGCACAGCAGCTAGCAGAGTTGCCAGATACAGAGTAGATGGCAGATGCCAGATGTAGGGTTGTCAGACGCACAGCAGCTAAAAAAGTTGCCAGATACAGAGTAGATGTCACATACCAGCAGCCTCGTGCAAATGCAGACCAACTAACATTTGCTAGATGCAGAGTGGATCCCAGATGTAGAGATGCTAGATGCACAGTTGCCAGGTGCAAAACAACCTACGGAGTCGTCAGATACAAATAAAATCTAAATACCACAGGCAAAATTGACAGATGCACGGTTGCTAGATGCATAGCAACCAGTAGAGCCGCCAGTTGCAGGAGTGGTAGGCCAGGTGACAGTCGCAAGTTCTGTAACCTAAGTTTGCCTTCGATTTAATTCGATCACGTGCTCAACCTTGGCTGTAGTCAGGTACTCAAGATGATTACTTTGATTAGGTTTCAGGGCCACTCACCTCCTCATTGCATGAATCTATGTTTATTGATTGAGACGAAAGTGAATGACAGGGTTTTGAGCCTAGTGAAAACTTCTGGAAGGCTTAATAATTTTTGTAAACCAGGTGTGGAAGAGCCCCTAAAAAGTGCTTCACGATCTGTTGTTTCGGAGTGAAATGAACTCATGTTTGCACTAATAAATTCAATTAGAATTCTTTTGCGTTACGATTTTTCCGAGCTGTACACATAATTAGTATTATAATATAATTCTCTATATAATAATAAACAGTTGATGCTTGGTTAGTTGGTCAATTCGTGTGTCTGTCACGCTCTTAAGGACACTTAATTGACCGTATCTGAAATACGAGTTTCACCAGTGCACATGTAGAAAAATATTTTTGTACTGTTAAGATGTCTATACTTGTTTTACGTCCACATCTGAAAGATTTATTCAAGAAAAATATCGAATCGTAACTTTTTTGAGGGACAGGGTAACACTAGTACGTACACAAGTGAAACCCATAACTCCAATTCAAGGCAGACTGCAGGCTTCAACTGTTCAACGCATCTAGCGGCTTGAGAAAACTTTTTCTAGGCGACTTTCTAATCAGGAAATAGCTGCAAGAAAACATTTTACCGCAATGCACACGGGAGGCAGCTATCCAATGCCGTATCGTAAAATTCCTCAGATGTTAGCTTATTGTTACGTGTTCGGCTGCGCAGCGATTTTCCCGATTGGGTATAAGGGAAAACTCAAGTCCAATTACCCCACTATACCCACGTGTCGGAAATGGGTACCGGCTTTACGGGGGAAACCGTCATGGAGTCTTGGTGTCAGTTATAAGGCATTTGAAAAACCAATATACACAATGATATGTATCAGGCTTGATTGGAATAAAGCATCCTTTTTTTCGTACCATTGCTATCGTTTGTCCTTCTAAGTGTATCATCCACTGAAGAATCACCACCGGCACCTTTGTTTATTAGAGCATTAAAGGTCCGTGCAGTGCAGTCCAGCGCAGTCACTCTGATGGGCAGGGGTCTTGGCAGCCGTCGTTTATATTCAGACTTCATTTTTTTACTATACGAGAAGTATGATTTCCAACTAGACATAGTTGTTATTGTTGATACTGTTACATTGCTCATATCTTGGTATTGAAATTATTAGCGATTCATGTTCATGAATATTTAATGAATGAACTTTCTTGTTCAAATTTTTTGTGCATCGATACATGTGTTATTAATGAATAAATTTCTATTCGTACTAGTTTTTCCCCGGCAGCTACAGCAAGTCTTACCCCTACAATAAACCTTCGCTCCGGCAGGAACGTTGGTTTCCTTTGCTTCAAGTTGTCTTTTCTCTCACGGATTTATCAGCATTTTTTTGGCAACGGAATTCTCGTTCAACATTTTTCGAATGAAAGAGCGTTATTTATGCCATTGTTTCAGAACGAGATTCCAAGGGGGAAGTTGGAGCTCATCGAAACTTGCTCACTGAACTTGCTCCAGTTTTTTGAGGTGCGCATTCTTCCACTCAGAACTTTTTCTTGGCGGTCACTAATGGAGTAACGATGTTTTCAGGCGCTATGACCACACGCTTACCTGCTAAAGGCATTTAAAACGCCACGGCTCAATAACGTGCTTTGCAATGACGGACGTACGCTCAACCTTAATGTCCATTTGTTAGGATTTTATTTCCTTTGTTTTTCGAGTAGTTTTTGAGGAAAATTTGGCTTGTATTTAAGAGCTCGTGTGTTTACATTGCCGGATTTGAGGACGCTCTCAGCCTTAATTGGGCTGTCCGGCGGGCCCTCGGCACGTTCACAGCAGCGAGCTACGCAGGATTGAAATTATTATTCCAAGTTTTCCGTGTCATTTTACTCGCGCTTTTACATTTTTTTAACCCAACATTTGAGATTCATTGAAAGTTGCGAGTGTCGCGGTGCTTCGTTCCCTTGCACACCTTGCAGCGTCGTCTTTCTCGGGTAGATTTATTTTTTGTGTAAAAATATTAATCTAGCCGTTTAAGCTAAATTTAAAATCGTGATAACGAAAGAGTTCAGCTAAAATTGACATTTTTCATCTTTGTCTTCGGAGATTTTTTTTATGTTAGCCAGGAATCTCTGCTAACGAGAGCAACGGTAGGTGTATAAACTGAGGCTAACTATGTACCGATGCGTAATGTAATATCAGGTTGAGGCAAAAGTAATGTACAATTTTAAGAACGGATATTCAAAATTAGACTTGTTAACTATTTACATTCAGTTAAAAGTGTAACATGTTCCTGTGAATAAACTGAACGATTTTCTTTCAGATTATCTTTGTTCCGCTCATATTTTTTATATTTTTGGCATCCATGTTTATCTCATCTAAAGATCTCGTAATAAATGTTCTACTGTGCGAGTTTCATTGAGGTGTTAAGGCAATCTATTCAGAGCACTTAAAGGGGATGACGTAGTGAAGGAAAGAAGTTGCAGGAGATTGTTTCCTCGTTTTCGAAAAGTTGATTTCACTTTAAAGATGAGCCAAAGAAAGGTCGTCAAAGAACACTTGATTCCGATCAGTTGAATGTTCTTGTGTCAGTGACTCCCATTGTCACGATGAGGGAAATTGCAAGACAGTTGGACGTGGCCCATACAACCTGCTTCTGATTTCCATATGATCTGAGTACTACAAAACCATTTTGGTTGACTTCTGTTAACAAAAGAAGAGAATGAAAATGAGTTGAATTTGTATTTTGATTCTAAGCCTAAAGAATTTTACAAGCGAGGCCTTTATCACACTGAGAAAAAATATAGGGTAGTTTTGACACACTTAGGCGTGTCATACGTTTGTCACAAAACCGGCACACAATTGTGTGTCATGGAGGCGACATGACACACTTTAGTGTGTTACATGACACACTTAGGGCCGTCATGACACACCTAGGGGAAATCTACGGAACCTAAAACATAGATTTAACTTACTCCCACCATACCCCTCTGACTCGCCCGTGGATCAAGAAAAATGGCTATACAGGATTATTGAACAACGAGTATTTGAGGCTTATTGTGTATCAACTCTTGACTTTCAAATTTAAAATTATCACTATATTTCCACAGGACAAAATCAGTTCTTAATAAAGTCAGCGTATTAAGCAATTTTACAGACAGCATTAAAACATTACATACCGTAGTGTAGAGAAACTTCAACTCGGAATAAATGTTTGAACAGATTAATTGAAATCAGCAAGTAAATTGAGAACATCTTCAATAATTTCTTCACAACAATGTTAAATGTATATTAACACGATATATGAGTTTGAATCTTGTGACGGTTACAATACTTATACATTCATTGAATAAAGAAAGCCCTGTATTCTTAACGAATTGTATTCTAAATAACTAAGAACTTTCACGCGCTAAAATAGGTTTCAACATGACCATATCCTACATTCATTCATTCAAATAAAAACAGCATCAGTTCAGTTCGCCCATTTTATTCAACACTGAAATACACATTTTCTCGGTAGTTATTTCTCAGAAAATTAATAATTGAAGTCTAAACAGTAAAAAAGGTGAAACAAATTCAGCACTAAATGTTTATCTGCTTAGAACTGGAAGTCATAAAAATTATTCAACATTTAGGATAAATTCTGTGTACATCTGTGAGAACTTTTCCGCATTTGTAATCAAGAAATGTTATAACAACTAAAAACATATATTTTCACTTTTAATTTCATATTTAACATGAAACGTAAAGGTCTCATGCTACATAGTACATGAATTCTCTATTTTGAAACAAAAAGTTCCCAAAACAAAAGTTACACAAGTAACATTCTACTTTCTCGCCACACCTTTAGCAATGTTGAATCGCATTTTACACAAGAAAGAAATTAAATATTTTTCTATCAATGATAAATCAAGTTAATGAATTGTATTATTATATTATAGGACTCAAAGTGAAATAAAAAAATCTTCTCTATACTCATTTCCAGGTGAACCTTGATATATTCATACGAAAGGAAATAATTTAGGTCTCATTTTAGTTTCACTATTAATTTAAGTTCTTGTAAAATAACGCATGTCTTACGCAATGGTTAAAAGATTTTATTGTGGAAATTGAAATAAATTTCCAAACACTTATCTCGCATAAATGAAATCATGATTCATCTCCACACAGAATGATTATATTTTCATTCAAGAAATACTTTGACAATTATTTATACCGGTCAAGTTATCAACTTTTACACAAGTAACGAAATGAAAGTGAAGAATCAAATATTAAAACGTCTGTTTGAACGTTCCCAAATAAATCCAGGAACTTTCGAAGGAACGGAAATATTTTATTTTTCACTTTGGGTTCCATAAAAAACAGCAATTGTTGAAAATTTGGACAAAGTCTTACACTGTTGTAGAGAAAATATTCTTCAAGTTGTAACAGCCAAAATAATTCTACCCGATTTTATCACTTATAGGAATTCTTATTAATAACTGTGGCAAAACAGCTTAATAATAGTATTTTCTAACACGACTAATAGAACATTACATATTACTAATAGCAGTTAGAGGAATTGGACGCAATAAATCAGATAATTTTACTCCATTTTCACTTAAAATTAATCTAAGTCAAGTTCAATTTAATCCAAGTCAAGTTCAATTTAATCCATGTCAAATTCAAATTAATCCAAGTCAAATTCAAATTAATCCAAGTCAAATTCAAATTAATCCAAGTCAAATTCAAATTAATCCAAGTCAAGTTCAATTTAATCCAAGTCAAGTTCAATTTAATCCAAGTCAAGTTCAATTTAATCCTAGTCAAGTTCAATTTAATCCAAGTCAAGTTCAATTTAATCCATGTCAAATTTAAATTAATCCAAGTCAAATTCAAATTAATCCAAGTCAAATTCAAATTAATCCAAGTCAAGTTCAAATGAATCCAAGTCAAGTGCATATTAATCCAAGTCAAGTTCAATTTAATCCAAGTCAAGTTCAAATTAATCCAAGTCAAGTTCAAATTAATATAAGTAAAGTTCAAATTAATTCAAGTCAAGTTTGAATTAATCCAAATCAAGTTTAAATTAATCCAAGTCAAGCTCGAATAAATCTAAGTCAAGTTCGAATTATTTCATGTCAAGTTCGAATTAATCCAAGTCGAGTTCTAATTAGTCCAAGTCAAGTTCAAATTAATCCAAGTCAAGTTCAAATAAATCCAAGTAAAAATCGAATTCATCCAGCCCTCAGTTGAGTTAAAAAATGATACAATCACTTGTTAATTTGAGTTTTTTTGTGTTAAATGTGGATCTATTGAATGTGATGAGCAAGACAGGTTTCGAGGATTTATTTACACTCAAATATATATATATATATATATAAATAATATGTGAAATTTCACTTTATCACATGTATGAAATCATACAAAAGATTATCATCAGATACATAAGATTATCGTTGGACGATATGTAGATTTAATCTTTAAAAGGAATATAGAAATGCGATTCACTGAGTACTAATGTACGATTCCGTTTGAGTACAATTACATTACTGCCCAGATACATTCCTTCACTAGCAATGAAAATATTGCCATCCATTTTAATTCCGTGTTAGTCAATGTGAAGAAATGTAGGATCCACTTACAAAACACAATAATAATATAAGAAACAAAGTTTCTAACATAATGCTGATCTTATTTGTGTGAGTTTGCAATTCAATATATAATATTATCAAGACTTGAATATTCATTAAATGATTATCATAAAAGTTATTTAAGTCTTGAAAGCATCATATATTGAATTGTAAACACACACAAATAAAATCAGCATTAAGTTATAAACATTGTTTCTTATATTATTATTGTGTATTGTAAGTGGATCCTACATTTCTTCACATTGACTAACACGGAATTAAAATGGATGGCAATATTTTATTGCTAGTGAAGGAATGTATCTGGGTAGTAATGTAATTGTACTCAAACGGAATCGTACTTTAGTACTCAGTGAATCGCATTTCTATATTCCTTTTAAAGAATAAATCTACATAACGTCCAATGATAATCTCATGTATCTGATGATAATCTTTTGTATGATTTCATACATGTGATAAAGTGAAATTTCACGTATATAAATATATTCGAGTGTAAATAAATCCTCGAAACCTGTCTTGCTCATCACATTCAATAGATCCACGTTTAACACAAAAAAGCTCAAATTAACAAGTGATTGTATCATTTTTTAACTCAGCTGAGGGTTGGATGAATTCGATTTTTACTTGGATTAATTTGAACTTGACTTGGATTAATTTGAAGTGAAAAAGGTGTAGTGACAATCAATTTCTTACAATAGTACGGATATTTTTAGTTCTACATAAATCAGAGAATGTTGGAACAAACAAAAAGCTACATTAATCCGTTTAGTATCATATTTACTTCAAGTTCATGAAAAAAGGTCTCATGCAACATAATGAAACATTCTCTCTATTCTGAAACGGTGAAATAATTTCCTATTGCGTTTTTTCGCACAAATGAAATTCTCATTCACTGTAAATCAATTCTCATTCACTGTAAAGTAACCGTGTTCCTTTGGAACTCAATACGAGTATAAACGAAAAATTTTCACTCCAAACCACAACGCAACCTCAAGCTATGTCAAATGGCCATGACTCGGGATGTGTTGACGGCCACTGGTAGCGATACCGAGATCTTTTGGTGGAGGTGAGGACTGGACGAGGTTGTTGCATTCCTGGACGAGTTACGGGCACCGGATCCTGCGAGCCTGTTCTGCTCAAGTAAGAATACATGCAATGAATTTTTATCAACAAATTTAACACATTTTTTATATGATGTTAGTATAACTATTGCTTTGATGAGCATCGATGGCATAGGTAGACACAACTTCATAACAGTGTGATTAACCTGTAGGGTCAGATTCGCGGTCATGCTGAAGTTCAATTATTAATTTTCATTAATAATTTATTCTTACGCTTAACACTAAGATTCTCTTAACCACAACTTACGCGATCCAAAGAAAGCAAGGAGAAGAGACAAACATTTAGTAGATTAAATTAGATTATTAGTTAGTATAAGCCTCCCTATCCGCAACAAAGGCGATCTAAAGAGAGGAAGGTAGAAGGCACCATCTAGTATGAAGTTAAAGGAACATGGAATCTATGCAGAAAAGGCACAGAAACAGTAAGATGAGAAAGAAGTTCATGAAACAAGATCAAAGTTCAAGAAGAAAGTCGTAGGTGGTAAAACACAGGACAGCAGTGAACCGAAAAAAGATGGTCCGTAACAAAACAAACACCTATTCTATTAAAAAAAACCTACCTAACTCTCGGCTCGGGCCCTCACATTGTCCCCCTGGGAGCGCTAATTCCCATAGATACAACAGCTGTATCCCCCAAAGGGGACAAACATTTAGTATCGACTGTTTAAAACACTGAGCTTATGCACAAAGTGATTCCCAGCAAGGGTACCCTGCACATTGAAACAGCAGGTTCGGATTGCAATAGAAAAAGAAAAGGCATAAAAGTCAACGAAGAGGATATGCAAACTAAAAATCAAGGTGGTCGCGAAAGAAAGAAGTCTCAAGGGCCTATCAATACCTGAGATAACCCAGCAGTATCCTATTGCCTTTTTAATGCCTCCTACAACTTATGCTGTGAATTGTTTGATCTGCTAAGAGATCAGCTGATCAACACTGAACCTTGATCAGCTGATCAACGCAACCTGGAACTAGAAAGGGAAGTTTTGCTTTATAATGAAATTTTAATTCTTTGTTCATGAATGATACAAAGGAGACTGTTTGAATGGTTAAGACTTTATACTGAATAGGTAAGTTTGTTGGGTACATCATGAGTGCTGTAAATTTCACTATCTTCGTTAGACGGAGTATAATGCTGAGAGCTGAGTGTACCTTGAATTAAGAGCTGGGTAGTAAAAACCTAAATTTTCTGATCAAGTATTCAATCACAGTTGTACAGCTAATGACTTCAACTCCAACTTAGGGTTATATCAATTTGAATTTTACTTGGATTAATTTAACTTTGGCTTGAATGAAATTGATCTTGACTTGGACTAAACTGAACTTGACTTGAATTCATTTGAAGTAGGCTTGGATTATCCGAACTTGACTTGGATTAATTTGAATTTGACTTGGATTAATTCGAAGTGAAAAATTGTAGTCTGAAGACGAGACCTAATTGTCACTTACTTGAGTTTTATCTTATGGAAAGTCGCGCAGCAGCATTTAGGATGGCAGCTATCGAAACCGTAGCAACTTGCAAGCCCGACTGCTATGTCAGCGTCCTTCAAAAGCGTAGACCTCTTCTCCTTCTGCCACAAGTCTCTCGCATGTGGCTGGACCCAAATGTTTGGACCGTCGAAGATGATCATCGGTAATGGCTCCTGGGTAAAAAAAGAAAAATTTTAGTATGTGTGTCACTTATAATCTTGAGAAATTGGACCTGAATACAATAAAACTTTTATAATTTAGTTTGTTTAAATGCTTGCTTGGTCGTTTGTAAGTTTATTGGCATACATGATATGCTTTTGAGAATAATGTTCGACTACATTTTCAGTCGAGGAAATAAATTTGCGACGAAATAAATTTCCTCGCATTGTAGTACGAACATGATGGGTTCAAGTACTTATTTCTCTAGAAATTCATGTCTCTAATTTCGTCCATATGAAGACTGACTTAATGGATAATTACTTGTTAGGATTTAACATTAGGTAAATTTCTATTAGAAAAAATTCATCTCCAAGACAGCAGCAAAATCCAGAATTCCTTTCATTAGTGTAAGTAATTTAATCTCTACTCTGCACGCCAACTCTACAATGAAGGAATAATTATCAAATTACAACAAATGATTTTCTCTTTTTCCATATGAAATTTTTGCCTTCACTCATGCGTTCGCTTGGACTTTACCAACTGCCTTCAGAAGACAAATGTTTCATTTTCATTTCTTATTAATAATAGAGAGACAAAAACTGCCAAAGTAACAATACAATGAAGTTCTTACCTTTTTACTTGTCTTCACAGGGCGAGGTATGGACCCCTCACAAGACACTTGTAGTATTCCAGCTGCATAAATCCATGAGATTACCTCACAATGTATCGATGATATTCATCTCAGTGATTCCCACGAATTCAACGCATATCTGAAAAAATTAAGGTTATATGTTATTATACATGTACATGACAAATAAAAAAAATACTCTAGCATGATTTTTCCTTACCTAGAGAGGTGTCGTCTTACAATTATTGATTTTATTTTCAACATCACAATGTGGAACATTCGATAGCCAAAATTTTCATTTTGTGGACGAACTTCAACGCTCGACTGCCTTCGCTTTGTGCGGAATTCCCGTAGCATAAGTACTGAAACCCAATGTTAAAATTCACAAATTTTTACCATTACTTCATTCCAGTTACTCTGGAACATAAAAATGCTGACAGTAACTTTATACTGTCAGACACAATTATTGGTTATAAATTAATACTAAAGTACTTCTTACAACATACCTATTCAAGCTAATATACTCTGCACTATGGTTATTATTCATTTATCTGTATAGAAAACTGAAAAATACAATCCACATCTTCTTGTCCAGATCAACTTTTGATTGGATAGATTTTCTCAAAGTTTCAAGAATTTCTAATCATGAATTATTAATTGCTTAAGCAAACTGGAAACTCCATGTTCAGCATAATTGTTGCTTTGATTATCTATATATAAACAGCATGAACTCGGCTGTCACATATCTTGTAGTAAATCAAAACATTTATTTTGAAGATAACAAAGAAGTTAATTCTACTTTTCTTCATTTTGCATGAAAAAATCCTCTGTAGCCTGAACACATTTAAGGAAATTGTAGACTAACAAAGATTCAATTGCCATTGATCATCAAGAACTCTTGAGTTGAAGTTGTGCACAATTATTTCATTTCAACAAACTTTTCTAAGGACAGTCTTTTCATATCCTATTCTGTAGGTATATATCCTGGAGAGGGCTGCTATAAAGTCATTATTTTTAAATATTTACAATAATAATCACCTTTACAAAAACATCCAACTATAGAAAATTAATAGAAATACTTTCACGTGCAAACAAAATACTTGATTCTGTTTAGGCCCTATATTACGCTTAAGTAAAAGTCTTTCTTTCCCATACTTACTAATCAGGAAATGGTACTGAACTTGAATTAGAAGAAAAACAATTTTCAATAATTTATATACCGTTTACAAAAGTTAATAACCTTAAAATTAATATGGGCTAATCCATTCATCAATTATAATAAAAATTTCATGAAGAGAAAATTGAAGCACTAATAATGAGCAGTAGTACTTACATGAGTTTTTGTCCTTGATTGAGTGAACTCAAAACCTCTGGTTGATGGAGATGGCGCATTCCAAAAAAAGTTGAAGGAATGAGAAGCCGAAGAATACTTATATAAAGCCATTAATGGGCTATCAATGCTCTGTTTAGTTCAATAATATTCAAGTGAAGCTATATATCTGGACTTGCACGAATAGAGGGAACACTGTTTGTAATTCATTTTTAAATGCTGGAAAAAATATCAAAAACTCTTAAATTAAATTAGGATATATTTCAAGAACACACCAAAATGAGTATAAAGTAGGGTCTTAGTATAAAGCAAGCAAAAAGAAAAAGTTAGGCTATCCAACATTATAGCTATAAAGAAAATAATAATTGTAAAAAAATTAAAACCATGATTTCACCAGGTTCTTTTAGTGCAAATGACTTTAGCCTAGTCCAAAAAGACAGCTAATAGTTTTATACTTGCTTGTTTGGTTTTCTTCAAAGCTATTTTTTCAAAATCAAATACCCATTGTTAAATAAATTAATGAACATGAACTATCATAAGCATGGTTGGATAAATGAATTTCCCAAAGTAAGATACATATACCGTGGCTGCGTTTAAATGAATTTTCGAATCAATGATAGCTTAGTTTCCTGTGAAATGACATCTTATTTGATTTTACCTAATCATAATACTGTTGCTGATTATTCATTCATTACTTTCAACGTAATAAATTGATTTCAACTGCAGATGTTAATCCATGTACACATGAAACTGTAAAAAAAATGGTTTTGAATTTCTTCCCTGTTCCATTTCATTCTAATTAATTACTTCTTCACACATTTGCATCATTGAAAATTAATAACAGGGAATTCAAATCAATTTATTCATATGCAAACATAAATTATTGCACTTTTTCTTCTGTAAACGATCAAGAAAATCGAACTGTCAAGAACGCGACCTTGAACTTGAACGCCAAGGTCGCATAACGACGTTTAAGATGAGTCGCCAGTAATCTAACAACTTATGAGCCCGTACTTCGGCAAATGTATAAAACAATCACATCTCACGCTCAAATCTAAATCCTCTAGAAACGGAATGAAATCAAAACATTAATCAGGCTTCGGAACGAATGATTTTCAGGTTATCATCATGAAGCGAATGAACTAACCCAGGTACAAAAATAATGGCGGGCAGATATGAAGCCGCCACACTGCTGCGTAATTGAATGCAATATGTTATAAAAAGTACAGAAGTACATATGGCTTTCATTATACACCAAACAAATCCCTCGGAACTTGAATAAGACCACTAAGAAAGTGGACTCCACTTTCTTACGAAACTACGCTTGATATGGGAGGTTAGCGGATTACACTTGCACGCGTGACCAGTCGCAATGACACCCTGACAAATACTAATTAATCATGCATGCAGCATGGATGATGAAGGCGAGGCCACGGGATATCTCCGTGAGCTGCGGTTGCTTCTCACGAAGTTGAAAAGAGCACAAATGAGCTATTTACTTCAGTACTTGATTAATAGATCAGTGATCGACGAACTGAAGATAATTTCACTCATCATGCGCTATTTCTTAATAGTTTTCATTCTAGCAAGCACTTCATTTTCTTCGTAGGAAAGGCCATGTCTAACTTAACAGCATAATTCTGCTGAATGTTTTAGTTAATTTATTACACCGACAAGCTTGGGTCGCAAACAAAAGTGTTGCAGTATATATATTTCATAGTGAGTTCCTTCTAGTATATCGGCATTAATATTCTGCATTTTAGTTATTAACACGTTCACCGCGTTTTTTGCGGTTGTTAAAGGTTGGTTTGGTTACGTTGCAAGTGGCAGAATTGGGAAATAGATTACACTGCTTGAATACATTTTATACTTCCTGAGATAAGTGAGAAATACAAATGCATGATAACATTTTTCACCTTGTAAAATAACAATTTTTATTTTGAAAATATCTTGATACAGGTAAACTGTCAATAATTTATACGGGTATGCGAATAAGTAATTTACTTAGTGGTACACATAGTACTAAAACGCAAGAAACGTGTCACTTGAAATGAAAATCTTATATCATGGAATGAACTGAATAAATGCGTTCATGCATGCAACAAACGTACACAATAACTCAATATTTTTCTAAATGACTCTTATTTGCCGCATCAAGTACGAAAAGTGAAAGAAACTGGACATATATTTGCCCACATTTGGTTGTTACGACTTATTAATTGAACGTTTTCTTGAAAATATGAAATTTGAATCAACAAAACCCCCGAACAGGCAACTGATACTTTATTTTCTTCCTGGCCGTGACTTTACATTCTCGCCCGACCTGTGAGTGCGTCAAGGTTGACACACCTGGGTGTGTCAAGATTTCTCTGAGTGCAGCTTGTTAAGAGGTGGAATGAGGCAATTGAAAGCAATGGAAAGTATATTTACGAATAAATTTGACCATTGTCATTGGCTGATTTATTTTTACCCGAGATATTTAAATCGAACAATACTTTTGCACCAACCTGAAACAAATGTAAACTGTGACTATCCCTTAAAAGAGACGATGCAATAACTGATATTCCATAAATGACTGAGATTCTGTACAGGAACTCACCCTCCGTCCAATAATGGCAGAATTCGTTCAAAAATAATTTGTGGCTGTACTACACATTAGCTGAGACTAAGAATGATAATTTAGATTCTGCGGAATTACAGAGATCTAACACCATAACGAATATAGCACATTAAGAACCTATGAAACAATTGAAAGAATCTAAAATGACTGAGAATCTACCATTACTGTACATTAATTGTGATTCTTAATCATAACTGATATCCGTTCAATAACAGAGAACTTTAAACGCATGCTGTAACAACTTCAGATTCTTCAGGAGATAACTCAGAATTCGCTAAGCATTAAACATGATGCGATGTATCAGACTGTGTATAAAATCAACCCAGAAAATTCAAGAGAGCCTAAAGACGATATGTGAGATCAGGGAAATTTGGAATTTCACAGAATAACCAATTTTGTACCATCAGTGACGTGAGAAATTAGTAGATAACGGTTATGAATGTGACTTAAAACATTTCGGCCTTCTATGCATGATAACCGAGTGCAGCTCAGAGCTTAGACCGTTTCAGTCAACTCATTTCTGCCTGAACGAGTAAATGATGTAAACAATGTGCTGAGGACGGAAGGAACATGACGGTGGAATCAGGTGATGAGCCATTCAATTAAACAGGTAAAAATTGCAGTCAGCACCAACGCAGGCAAGCGCAGTAGGACCTGCGCATCAGCACAGAAACGTTAGCATGGAGGCAGGTCGCCGCAATGTCACAAGAGGCGGCCGGAGCTGCCCTTGTGCGGCGCAAAACATGAGGCTTCACGCGGGATTTTCTGGATGCTACTGCGATGACGCGGACATTTTTGTGCAGCCGCTGCGCAGCACCGACGCTGCTTGCCACTTCAATGATGCGCCGATCACGGCAGCAATCATCTGTTCTGTAGATTACCTACGTATATCTTCTCAAAGTAGAGACATTGAACTTGATTTCCCAATTGAGTTTCTGACGTGCAAGTTGAAGTTATTGTCTTCTTATAGCCGTGACTTTGAAATTCGAAAATAATATCAGGTACATCAAAACAGATCAAACTCAAAGAGTAAAATTCAGTGCCAATCTTTTACAAATTGAATGTAATTTGGATGAACTGATAAACTCATTGACTAGTTAGGAGACACGCCGTCTTAACAGAATATGTTAACTCGCGTAGTAGGTAGGAAAATATAAGAAGAAATTTCACGTTAAGCATTGCTAATTTGTTAGGTTTTACTGAAAATTTACAGGGAATATGTAATTGGGGACGAATCATGACTAAATCCAATACATTCGTCCGTAGCACTCGCATGTAATAACTTTTCTGAATGACTCCAGTGCTTTTTATTTGTTTCTAGAGCACCTCTAATCGCCCACGCTTCATTCTTCATCGATATGCAGGCATGCATTTTCCAGCCCCTACCTCTTTATAAGCGACCGAATTTATCACTGCTAACGAGCCAATTATTGGCGTTTCAATTTTCCCCGCTAGAAGGCCATTTTACACATTAACCTTTATGTTTGCCTGAATTAATCTTTCGGTTTTCAATGAGGGGAGTTCAGCGAATTTTCGGCTTTGGGTCAGTATTTTAGCTCACTATTTATGTAGCATTGTTTGCTACGCATTAGTAATGAAAGAAATAATTGTTTTTCTTAGAAAGTTCATTTCATGTCGCAAGTATAGTGATTTTTACTAGTGGCAATGGTTTCTTTCACTACCACTGAATTTTCTTTAACACTTGCTGCAAAAATTCATTGGGCTTTAATGAAAGATAAAGATCGTTGTTATTTTTTTGCTTCCTCAACGTTTTCATAACTTTTGTTGTTTAAAGTTACACTGCAAAACCCGAAGAAGGGGATAATCAAGCGGAGAAATGTCCTTTACAATACGAGGATGAGGTAACACTTTATTCCAAAATTTGATCATTATGGTTTCCTGAAAGCAAAGACAAGCAGCAGGTCAATCTGAAGTTTCGATTAGTATCATTAAAATCATTAACAGATCATTCTCCGTCTTGAGATTTTCTTGAAAGGAAAATGAAACTTTTTAAAAATAGAAAATTCAGGAAAAAAATTCAGGATGTGAAATTACTGAATGCAAGATATTAGAGCACAAGAACGTTGAACATTCAGTCCTGTTGAAATAAAATGATTTCGATGTTTTCTAGTTCATGAAAGCTTGAAATTATGCTGGTATGAATCGTATCAAGTTTCTGAGTCAATTCTCTGCTGGTGAACTTTGAATGAGCTTCTATTCTTTCTCTGAAGGGCATATGCATTATTTGACTTTGGTCTCCCTCAACTTGCACCTTATTTGAGATCAAAATCTACAGGTAAAGACTTGGTGCAGTACTATGGCAGTTTCAGTTTATTAAAACAATGCATCAACTTATTTTTCGAATGCTTCTTGCTAGTTGAGCAGATGAAAGAAATGTTTATTAATTTCTAGAGCGCGAAATGTTTCAGTTGCGCTTCAGTATATGTTACAAATCATTATTCCTCGGAAGATTGGTTGAGACAGTAGGACATAAATCTTTGAAAAATATAAATAAGAAGCTCTTGATAGGTGCTACGTCAATCGTAATAATACACTAAATTACTTTCTTCCCAAACTACTGTGATTATAATTCGTTAACGAAAGCCATGTTCTGCTGGAGGAGAGGTCCAAGGTCCAAAGCCCTAAAATCATTTTTAATTTTCACTTCCAGTAAAGTAACGCTTATTTAATTTTATTAATTCATCAAAAATACTCACCACGCTGCAGCAAATAACACAAAACTAATTATTCATTACATATTTCTGGTGAGCGACCTTCAGAATGATGCTGGATTTCAACAAGTCCTGCTAGAGTTTACCTGCTCGCAGGAGAGGCATTATTACACCGGACTTAATATTATTGCATCCCCAGGGAGATGTTCTCCCTAACGTGCCCCCGAGGGCCGTAGAGGCTGGCAGTATAATCCTTGAGAGGCTGTGGTGGCGTCAGCTACGCGAGAGAGGAAAAGCTGAACTTGGGGAGCAACTTCCGTAGGTTTATTGTGCTTCGAGCAGTTCTGTTGTTCGAATGCAGCTGAAATGCGCTGTTGATGAATCTATTCGAAATTTTGTTCGTTTATTCTTAATTTTCCGTCTGGTAGATGAGCAACATTTAAATTTTTTTTTTGCGGGGTCAAAGTTTGATAAAATAAATAAATATGGTAGCAGCCCCTGCAGGGTTGTCAGATGCCAAACAATCTTTATCGCACGACTTGATTTCAAATATGCTATTATTGAACACTCTGCCAAAAAATCAATCTATCAATTTTGGCTAGCAGTTTAGTATGTTCAACTTCCCCTGAGAGCGACAAGTTGCCGAGAAAATGTTTGCGTTGAAGCGTTTTTCAAGCACGCTGTCAAGACAGCATGTCAGAACAAACCAACAACAAACAACGGCAAATGCCTTTTAACTAACACCAGGACGCCCTGACGCTTTCCCCCGGTCAAGACTGGTACCCATTTCAGACATCTTGGTAGAGTGGGGTATTGTGCTTTGAGTTTTTCCCCTATACCCAACAGAGAAAATCGCCATCCAGCGCCGAGATTCGAACCCTCGTTGTCCGCACGGAGGCAGGTCCTGAAACCACACGGCTATGACGAGCAACAGAATTTAACCGCATGTCGGAAGCATGGGCTAGACCACAAATACGGTACCCGTATTCCAAATTAACAATTACAATAATTTTTGCACCATGCTCTACTAATCTCAGGTTTCTGGTCTTACTGCAACAGAACACATGTTGCAGATTCCAGATTTACTCGTCCAGTAGTTGCTTAAATTCAATTTGGTCAGTGACATGTACAATATACAGTATAACCCAACAGCTCTAGCACATCAGTTCTGTCGAGCACCAGTGCTTGTACGCGTGTTTTTGCACTCTTGTGTACCAATGTTCTATGTATCAGTACACCTGAGTCCCTAGGTCATTGAATATGAGTTACGATGCGTATCACTGCTGCAGTGTAACCGAGATACCCTGTACCAATTATACTGTGTATCTGTACAGCTGAGTACTTTTATTATTGAACAAGAGTTACGAAATATTTAATTGCAGCGAAGAACCTGTGCTGTAGTATATCATTGCTGTCGTGTACCAGTGTTACAGTCTACCGGTACACAGTGCACTAGCACTGACTGTACCAGCATCTGTCCCTCTTCAAGACTGCTCTCTGTAATCTCGTCGGCCAGATGGGAGCATTGCTCGAGCTGCTCCTTTCGAGATCACGTCACAAAATGCGTTCTATACATCGACTGAAAGGGATTTTGCTTGACTCAGGAAGACGGGGCGAAGAGGGCGAGGAGCGACCGAGTTTACTTCATATGTGTTCAGTTCAATGCGACAAATGCTCCCAGTTTGCTTAGCTTAGTGGGATGCAAGCTCCTAAGAGCGCAACGTAGGGCGTTCGAACTGAAGAACGTGCCCTGTACGACGACGTTGTGGACCTGAGAGCTACGTTCCTTGTGAAATATCGTTCTGCAGTGTAAAAGTCTGTGGTGAGCGTACTGCGGGAACTCTGAAAACCGGATTACTTTGAATAATATTGTATGAAATAGACATGGTTGGGTTTTGTACCTCCTTTTGAAGTATGGACGAAGAGGTGAAGTGCATTTCAATATTCGTACGTTTTTGGAAATGCGATTTGTGGGTTAAAGCGGATGAACAAATTATGAATATTTATAGTATGAAGAAATTATTGAAGGAACTTGTAAAATTTTTCGTATTATCCTAATTTCTCAATTATTTCAGTCATTTTGCTTGAAAGCGTAAACAAAATATCAATAATACTTTTACAGATATTATGTGAATTATTTATTAATCCTTACGATATCAAAATCAATCTTTGCTTGACAAAAAGTCTACCCTTCGAAGCTATTTGATATCTAAAATTTTTGCGTCCAATCTTCGTAATAGAATAGACTTGCTACCACACTTAAAAATCGTATTACTGTCAGAGACGACAAATAGTTCCACCGATATATACATTTGCTGAGCGAAAATGCTTGACCATTTTCATGATTGGAGGAAAAATTATTTCTCGTTCCCCCACTGTGTACGATTGTTTCTTACTTTGCCTGATTGCACAGAAAAACGTTTTGATGCGGTGTGGGAGAATATTTATAGGTTGAAACATTTCATCACGAGCAAAGTCAGATCATTCGAAAACATCAAGATTATAGATATTCTTTATGTATTTATACATTTTCGGTCAAACACTACAGCGACTCTGCGAGACAAAAAGACTATAGTTTTAACTGACAATGGTTACTGATGCCAAAATACTGTATACCTACAAGGAAAATAAAACATTTGTTTAAAAAAAGTTAGGATATATATTAAGACAAGAAATTGACCAATGCGATATATTAGCGCACAGAAATTTTGAACATTCAGTCCTTTTGAAATGAAATGATTTCCAATCAAACTAATTCAGCGAAGTCGAATTTGACTTTTAGAGAATTTTTGCTGCAAAAATATGTTATTGGATAGAAAATCTGACGGTTCACGCTAATCGGCCATCATTGAACTGTGACAAATGAACGTTATATTGTATATATGTTAAAGTATCGCAAATTTTTGTTATAATCGTTCATGCACTAAAGTCTCGTTACCAGATCAAAAAAGTTAACACTTATATTCAGCATAATTGTAAACGAAAGACTCACGGAATAAAATTCATAACTAATATAATTACGAGAATAATTGTTTACCCGTTGTCGACTGTACGTTGGTTTAGCACGTTAGAAAATTAACGTAACATAACCTAACCTAACCTAACCTAACCTAGACAAATTGAGCTAACTTAATCAAACGTAATGTGACGTAACGTTACCTGCCCTTATCTAACCTAACCTAACTAAATCTATACCTAAATAACCTAACTAAACTTAAACTCAACTATACCAAAAGCAAACCAAACTTTAACCTTACTAAACTTACACCTAACTAAGCCTAAAAATTTAACTAAACCTCAAGCTAACCTAGACTAAACCTAGCTAATACTAAATAAACATAATTAAACCTAACCCAAACCTAAACTCAAATCAAAATTTAAGCCTAAGCAAACCTTATAGCCTAACCTAACTTAAACTAATCTAGTATGTTAACCAAATTGAATATTCTAAACTTGCTTTATATTTTAACCAAACCTAATTTGATCTAACACATCCTAACCTAACATAACTTAACCTAACCTAACCTAACGTGACCTAACTTCACCTAACCTCACCTAACCTAACCTGGCCCAACTTAACCAAACCTAACTTAACCTGACTCGACCTAACCAGATCTGACTTAGCCTGCCTAATCTAACCGGGCGATCTAACGTGAATCTGACCAAACCAAACCTGGCTTAACCTAACCTAACCTAAGCTAATCTAACCTGGCCTAACTTAACCTAATCTGATCTGACTTGACCTGCCCTGATCTAACCTGACCTAACTTGTCCTAACCTGATCTAACCTAACATAGCGTAACCTAACAAAACTTAACTTAACCTGACCTGACCTAACCTGGCCTGACCTAACCTGACCTAACCTGATTTAACCTAATATAGCCAAAATCTGCCTTAAAACTGAATATATTCCATTCACATAATTTGAACATGACGGAAACATCCATTTTACATAATTAACTTAAATATGAAAATTATACCTGCTTTAAATGCTTTTGCTTTTCATTTCTTACTAGTGTTAATAAGAATATCAACTTCATTCTTAAGGTGAACTTATCTGAAATTAAAGCAAGTCTCCAGAGCAATGGTTTTAGGGAAAATCTTAAGGCGAAATCCGTATGCCGTCACAAGTGCGTACTCTCTCTGTGCATCTGTCCGTACGTATTCAGGTCGACGCCCTGTGTGGGTACCGCAATGCGTATGCTGACATCAGCAATTATTGAGTATATAAAGCTAGTGCGGAGCCCCTTGGGGCGCATTTGGATCTCCTGTCTCACTACGCCAAGTACACGTTAAAAGTCTACTCGTCTCTTTGTTCAATCCTTCAGCCGCCAAATATCCGAGGGCGGCACATCTGGTGGCCAGTAAGTTCGTTCCCACGACGTGAAATTGTACTTGTTCCTTGTGCTGTGATGTGATTTCAACGACTTATGTGATTGAAGATATCGGGATTAAGTCTAGATTTTCGACGGTGATATTTGAGGATCAAGTGTCTACGGAAATTCGTGAAGATTCTACGTGTGGTGGTCTACGCTTCGCGTCGTGAGCAGAGAATATTTTTGGTAATATCGACAATACTACTATGGAGAAATCTACAGCAACGGGAAGAGAAATTGAAGAAGCACCAAAAGTATATAACAACGTTTTTCGTTTCATCGTTAAGCGTGTTCCTGAAGAAACTCTGATGAACTCTCCTTATGGTTTAGAACTTAACGTGCCTCTGGGAGTACCTTACACAGCTCGTGTTGATCTGGAAAAGGATGGTGACCATTGCGTCATGAAGTTGTGCGTAAATTTCCATCGCCAATAGTGACGTGGTCGGTTAACAGTTGCATGCATTAGTGGCTGTGTTCAGAACAATTCTACGAACAGTTGCAGTGTTTCTACTTCTCCGAGAACAATTGTGTACAGTGTATGTGATAGGAAATTACATACCGAACAGTGTTGTTTCAACTTTCTACAGAAGCTGTGTTAACGTAATTAATACGTATACATAAACAGTGAGCTGTGCGATTACGCACAGTGTGGAACCGTGATCATACGTGAACACTACCAAGACGTGCTCGTGCTAACATTGCTACTCCGCTGTCTGGCAGCGCTGAGTGTATGACCTTGGACCCGGCAGTCTAGACGTCTGCCTGTGCTGTAGCTGAGCATCGCAGACGACCTTCGGAACAGCTGCTAGCAACCTGCTCTGCGGTTGCCGAGCAGTCTCGACGTTCGTCCTTGACACTAGCCGCGACGCCTGACTGGCCGTAGCTGCACTGCCTGCCGTTTGCTGATTCCAAGTTGAGTATTCTGTAAACTATAATATTATTGTATGGGATAATTAGATAATTTCTGTGACATCGTCGATTTTTTATTTTTGTTGCTTCGTGTAGTTTAAAAGATTGTTGGGATAGATACCATTGAATTCGTGTAAAGAGTTTCCCTGTTTAGTAATTGGATTTGGTTCGTTTGAAAGTCGCAGAAACAGTTTTCAGTGCTGATATTTTAGTAATTATTAATGAAGACTTAACCGTGTGCTTCATCCTTTTTTAGTAACGTGGGTTTTCAGCGTTCTGTTATGTGATTATTTTTTTGAGAGGTAAATTTTTAGGGTTCTGCGGTGTTATTTTTTTGTGGCGTAAGATTTTTGCGTTGGGCTGTGGGATTATTATAATTGTGAGTTACGTTTTTAGCGTTGTGAGAGAAATTGGTTAGTAACTGTGATTCATTATGGGTGACTCTGATTCCGAACCTGAATTTATTCGTTCGACAGCAACGACGACAGGTAGCGGTAGGGTTTCTGTTCCGGCATTTAGTGGTACGTTACCTGGTACGTGCGAACATACTCCACCAAGAGTGTTTATGTCTGGACCACAGACTACGACAGTAGTGACGACCGCTGTTAGTACCCAGACTGTGACGTTCAGTACGCCAAGTGTGACAACAATGACGTCCTCTAGTGGACCGATGACGGGTGGTAGTGTAACCACAACTTTACAAAGGGGCAGTACTATACTGTCCAGTGCAGAGCTACCGTTGTTCCGAGGCCGACAACGCCTCAGTGACCCAATCTTTTGTGAAACAAAGACTTTTCGGACGCATGTCGCAAACCTAAAATCCTATATGTGCTTGTTACCCGACCTAACTTCCGATGACGCCAAAAAAGAGTTACTTGTGCGTAGCGCACACAAAAGTGTTAGCGATTTTAATGGAGTAGTTACAAAATTAGTAAACCCTGATGTTCACTATTTCTTCGATCAGGTTATCGACATTTTGGATGACATCTACGTGTCTAAGGGGGAGCGTTCGGTTCATGCTTTAGCGTGCGATTTAAATCAGTTACGGTTGTTACGTAATGAAGGGTTGGCAGCCCAATTGGTTACGGCAATATCGAAAATAAGAAATTTGAGTGATCACATTCTAAATAGTACAGAAGTAGCATTACAAAGACATCCATTTGTAATTGCTAGTACGAACGCAAACGATTTAAAAAAATTCTCTGGTGACTTGGTAGTTTTCAGTCTGGCTATAGCAGTTCTCGGACCTCTTTTAGAGGAGAACTTTTATAAAAAAATCTTCTCGAGGCAGTTTCATACCTCTGAAGAGTTGTTAGCTCGTCTAGTTTCTGCTGTGCGTAATAATCCTGAGGGCAGAGAAATCCTTGCGCGCAAAAACAATACCCAGTCCACGTATCAAACCAGAGAGACTTACCTTGCGGTTGTGCCTGAAGAGAGTGAGTGGGACGAGAAGGAGTCGTTTCCCGAGGTTTACTATGCATCTCAAAACAACAACCGACGTTTTCAAGGTCGGAGACCATTTTTCAGAAGCAATTGGAGACCTGCTAGATTTCAAAGGGGAAGACAGTATTCATATTTTGGAGATCGACCTTTAGGTTCTTTGGAGTGCAACGAAGCTCAGGTGGTAAACCCACAACAGACTAGTGATGATAGATCCAAATCGTTTTGTTCATTGTGCAATACCAGAGGTCATGTTCAAAGTATGTGCACGACTAAGAGAGGCCAAAGGAAATCAAATTTCCGTGGTCATGCTTGCTACAAATGTGGGAAGGTAGGCCATTATGCACGTGAATGTCATTCGCGTGGTCGCGGTCGAGGTCGTGGTGAAGCGTTTTACGCTGCATCTTCCGAGGGTGACGATTTTTTAGAGTAGATAGAGAGAAATCAAAAAAAGCAAAGAGTCTTGGAGTAGAGAGGGAGTTGCCAGTGCCCGAGGATACAGCTACAATCCCCGTTACCAAACATGTGGCGTTGAAACCAGATACTATAACTAAGTCGACGGAAGAGGTGGATCCGCTATTCCTGTGTAAAAATAAGTTCGAATTACTAGGTGAACAAGAACTTGATGTAGGTGCAAATTCTGAACTACCTTTAGAAGTTTGTTTGTCAGCGACGATTATGAAGGAAGGTCGTTTAAGGAAGGAAAGCGACGGTTTATTTTCATTACGGCGTTCTAAGAAGCCTACAATTATATTACGTAATGATAACAAATTGATGAGCGCTCTCATCGACAGCGGTAGTGACCGGTGTCTGGTGAGTTACCGGAATTTAAAAGGCATAAACGAGCGAATTAAGCCTAGTGCCTTGAGTATCAGGGGTGTAAATTCTAAAAGCCAGGTATCAGGCGAACTTGATCTTTGTATTACGCTGCCTAATAATAAAGAAATCAATACTAGCGCTTTGATTTTGAAAGATGGCGAATTTAAATATGATGTAATCCTCGGTAGGGATATTCTACAAGATGCGGTGATTAATTTTAAAGAAGGATTCATAGTTCTCGACGGAGTAAAAGTACCGTTTCATGATGTGCAGGAATTGCACGAGCAAAGTAGGAAGGAGATATTTTTCAATACTATAAGTAATCCAGAATGTCTAATGGCTGACAAGCTTGCCAATAGGAGGAATATAAGGAAATATCTGCTGAAGCAGAGGGAATCAAAAATGGCGAGCCGAGAAAGTGGCGATAAAAATAGCCTAGAGATAAATACTGCAGAACAGAGGGGTACCCCAAGCCCAACGCCAGGGCGAGAAAAAAATGGGAAAGTAACTAAATTCCCAGGGAAATACGCAGGGAGAAAGGTTAAAAATTCTGAGCAACCAGCGAATAATGTGAGAATAACTGAACAGCATGCGAACAAAATAAGAGAAACTAAGGAACATGCGAGAAGTTTAAAAAATAGGAAAAGACGAGAAATAGTTGTTCATTGTGGAGCAGTGGAAATGCCAAGAAATTGTTTACGTGTTATTAATGGGTATGTCAAAAAGGCTAAGCCCGGAAAGTATATTATGAATAAGACAATTCTCGCGAATGGAATCTTTGTCGCCGAGTCAGTAGTAGATATCAAGTCAAATGGTTTTGTCCCTGTAATGCTTTTGAACGTCTCTGAAGACGTGGTATATATAAGCGACAATACGATGTTAAGTACGATTGAGGAAATTGACGACATGGAAATTGAACATGAGATTTACATGTCTACCGTGCACGAAGCTGTGCGAGATGCAAATTTGTGCGATGCCCACGGTAATGCGGATCTACCCGAAGTCGACAGTGTTAATGGTGGAACTTTCAATGCCATCTCTGGTAAAGACGTTGGGGTGGTATCTGTAGAATCGAGGCATTGTTGTAACGATGTTCGTGTTGAGGAACTAGGAATTAATGCACAGAAAATTGATGTACCAGAGGAAAGTAGTAACGAAAGACGCCTTCTGACTAGTAACGATGTAAATTGTGATGATGAAGAAGCTAAACCATTACTGTTAAATTTATTAAACGACTTTAGAGACGTAATTACTCTCGAAGGCGAAACTATTGCCGTTACGAACGTTATGAAACATAAGATTGAATTAAAACCTAATGCACCAGTACTTAATATCCCACCATATCGAATTCCTCATAAATATCAAAACGAATTGTTGCAAGCGAATAAGCAGATGTTGAACCAAGGCATTATTGAACCTTCCAGCTCGGAATTTAATTTTCCTTAAATTGTTGTTAAAATGCATTCGGGCGAGATCCGTCCCGTGATTGATTTCCGAGAACTGAACAAAATAGTGATAAAAGAGAGTTATCCCATTCCCCGCATAGACGAAATCCTTTACAGGGTTGGGGGGAACAGCATTTTTTCAAGTCTAGATCTACGCTCGGCCTTTCATCAGGTCGAATTAGAGGAAAGCAGCCGTAAATATACCGCGTTCAGTATCGGTTATGAGAAATTTCAGTTCAAGAGGCTGCCATTCGGGTTGTCCTCGAGCCCCTCAGTTTTTCAACGTATAATTTCTTCTGTCCTTGCCAATATCATCGGTAAATTATGTTTTGTGTTCCTTGATGATATACTAGTATTTTCCAAATCCATGAACCAACATCTGAAAGATTTACATAGTGTTTTTGAGAAGCTACGTGGTGGAAATCTATCACTCAAACTTGAAAAATGTCATTTCCTAAAAAACTCAATAGAATATCTTGGACACATCGTGTCGGCAGACGGAATTCGCTGCAAGGAATCAGAAAAGCTACAAAACTTTCCGATTCCAAAAAATGTGAAGGAACTGCAAAGTTTTCTAGGAGTAGCGAACTATTTCCGCAATCACATACCAATGTTTGGATCGATCTCATACCCTCTGTATCAATTGTTACGTAAAAATGTTGAGTTTATCTGGAATCCTGAATGCCAGCAAGCTTTTGAAAAAATCAAATCTGTTTTAACATCTGATACCGTTTTACGGCATCCTGATTTTACTAAGCCTTTCCACGTATTTACAGATGCTTCTAATTTTGGTATAGGTGCAGTGCTTCTACAACAAGGAAATGATTCAAATAAATCAATGAGGGCTATTGCCTACTACAGTAAAAGTTTAAATTCCACACAAAAGCGCTATTCAACGACGAAAAAAGAGTTCTTCGCCATTGTAAGCGCGCTGAAAGCATTTGAATATCTCATTCTTGGATATCCGATCTATCTCTACACTGATCATAAACCATTACAGCCCTTGTTTTTCAAAAAGCTTCCAGACGATTCAGCTATGGCTAGATGGTGTCTAACAGTTCAATCTTTCGAACCGGTAGTAAAATATTTCCCCGGGAAACAAAATCTAATTGCAGATTGTCTAAGTAGATTGCCCGAGCATTTAACTATTTCTGATCTTGAAGAATGCTCAGAGTTCGATGAGGTTGACGCCTTCGCAGTAACTACACGCCGTGGTGCACTGACCGCTGACATAGACCAAACAGCCGAGACACGTTCTCATCAACTGGCGCCAGAGGCGACTGCAAAACCCCGACTGACTGACTACGTTCCTCAGTTAAAAGACGTATCATGGACTTTAGACGAATTTCGAAATGAGCAACAGCTAGACCCATTCTGTTCTGAGGTTAAGGACGCATTACTAACTAGCAGTAAATCTACGATCCCTGACTTACACAAATACTTAATTCTGAACGACATACTTTATAGACGACGACAAATAGACTCTAGGGAAAGTACTATTCTCACTTCGGTTATACCGACATCGCTAATGAACAAGGCGGTGCTTAGTATACACTCCTTGTATCATACTGATGCGACGCATACGTTGTTTAAATTTAAGTTGCGTTATTTTCATTTGTTAGAGAAGAGTATCATACGTAAATTTGTCAAAATGTGTGAGGTATGTAAAATTCTTAAAGCCAGCAGTACTGTACCTATTAAGATATTGGATGCACCTATTGCTAAAGAACCTTTCGAGGTAGTTTCAATGGATTTTCTTGGCCCTCTCCCTATCACAGGTCAGCAGAATAAATACATTTTAATCATCATTGACTTATTCTCGCGTTACTGTAAGCTTTACGCGACGGCAGATCGATTAGCAGATACAGTTGTCTCTTGTCTAGACAGCTGCTTCTCAACCTTTGGCTATCCTAAAACACTTCTAAGTGACCAAGCTCTTGAATTTAAATCTGCGGCAGTCAAAAAATTCTCCCAAATTCATTGTATTGCGAAAAAAGAAGTCCTCCCTTGGAGTCCTCACAGTAACGCTATTGTTGAACGAAATAATCGCAAGATTACGAATCTATTAAAACTATATATTAACTCCCTAGTGCATACCGAATGGGATCAGTGTCTCAACAGCACAGAGAACGCGATAAACAATAGTTTAAATACCACATTGGGGGATACACCCTCGTTCATTGTTTTCAATCGCGATACGTGTCCGAGCTTTAGCGCCGTAACTTTCGAACCTAATTACAGTCACGACACGAACGTGGATATAATAAAATTTCGAGCTCAAGAAGCTGCCCGCATTGTTGAAAACGTTAGAGCTGTGATAATTAATAACACCAGTGAAAGAACGATGTACCGAAACCTTCGTCGAAAAAATAAAAATTTTGAACTCAACGACAGAGTATTATTGCGAAATCATTTGCGGAAGCATAAGCTTGATCTGGCCTGGAATGGGCCGGGAATTATCACAAAAATTAACCGAAATTACGTAGAAATCAAAATTGGTAATAAAACATTCAGGAGTAATAAAAATCATGTACTACCTTTACGTAAAAAGTGTTAAATGAAAACTATGCGACTTAGGACTGACTATGTTACTATGTTCACATAATACTATTGTGTGATTCTTGCTTCGATGTTAATTTTACGTATATTTTTAATTGGAACTTTCCTTATATAACCATATGTATTTGCCTTATATTTTTTTTTCGTTTTTGATGTACCGTAGTTTTTACGTGCGTGTTGAGAATGTACGCATTTCATTTTACCACCAAGGTTTGCATCTGCCCGTGAGCCTTGCACGGTTCAATAACCTCCGGTGTTTACAAACGAGGCACCTCACTGCTGTGGGAGCGAAGTGCTAGCTCCCGAGTTGTTTTGGAGTGCCGTCGCCCGATTTGTTTTGCAATTAGGTGTGCAGCTGTCGAGACCGTGTGGGATCTGCAGCGTGCCGATATGCTGTTTGCTCCTTTCCTTGCAGCTGTCACCAGCTATCACCATTGGTTTCTTTCATTAATTTGACGAAATAAATACTGATTAAATTTTTTTAATTGTGTGGCCATGCTAATTGAACTGTATTTGTTTCAATTTCAGACCGAGCACGCTACCGTTCCTGTCTTCCACAATGGGAAACAGGATGACCCATGTGTCGGTGGAGGCACTAACAAATGCCCTGGAGCAACATCAGGGAAGGGTGTCAAACGATTGGGTGAAAGCCAATGCACTCGTCGACATCCTCCCAGATAGGGTAGCTGATTTAGGTATTCTTCTTCTCTTTCCTTTAACTTTGGGATTAGGAGTTTCCTTCTTCTATCTTCGTCGTGAAATTAACTTATTGGCGGATCGCCTTCGCGCTGAGGATGCGTTACTCCGACGCCAGCAGCTAAGGTCGAGCAATGCAGACCAACCGCTGCGTCACCTGCAAGCAAATAGCGAAGTTTAGGTGTCAGTGAAGCATGTGTGGAACTTGAATTTTGCCGTGTCGCCAATTAGGCGCTATTAGCTCTCATGCATTGTAAACGGATGTAGTATTATTTACTTTTAACATATACTCAGGAAGTAGTCTTAAGATACTCAGTTAATTTTCTACATTGATGAGTTTGGTATTGAGTTTTTCTCTTGTTCGGATCGACGTTCAAGAATATACGACGTTCAAGTATACTGTATGTATTCTTTCAATTTCGTTAAATTAGATTTATTTCTACGACAATGATGATATTTTAAATTGATAGCAGTTTCGATACAAATTTCCATACGTGTATATATTTTTTTCTAAAAGTGATAATGTTTTCTTAATAAACAATTATATGGTGGTCAACGATGTTGTCCGTAGCACATTTATGAGCGTTTCAATTCTATGTGTAACGATTCCCATTTGTTTAGTAGTTTTCTCCTGCGTACGAAACGAAAATTTTTTTTTGAATAAATATTGCCTTATTGCCTTATTCCTCAACGAATTTTTCTTGGAAGGTTTATTTTTTCATGTTCGATGTTGTTGTTTAGCGTTTTGTTTTCGATATGTTGCTGACGTGTTCCTACACTAGGAAGTTAGTTGAATCCTGGTTCCGAAAACCGGGGAGTTCTTTTAACGTTTTTTGATGCCGATTATAGTTTTAAGTTAACGGACTATATTGTGTTGCGTTGTTCACGCCTGTGTTTCGATACGTGTACTCTGTTCTTAACTTAGGATTTTTGCGTTCATAATATGTATTTGAGCAGCGGCTCTTCCGTTTTCTTGGCGGTGGGGGTGTGGATGATTTCATTTTACGATATCCAGTCAATTTCAATTCGATGCGTTGTTTCTTTTCCTAATATAATAGTTGTTTTGCTACACAGTAATTTTCATTTGGGGATATTTTACCTATGATGTTTTTAGCTTCCTGTGTTAAAATTGTAAGTTACGATTCTTAAAAAAACTTATTGTTTGATTCTTATATTGGTAAATAACCAGGGTATGGGGGGAGGTGTATGCCGTCACAAGTGCGTACTCTCTCTGTGCATCTGTCCGTACGTATTCAGGTCGACGCCCTGTGTGGGTACCGCAATGCGTATGCTGACATCAGCAATTATTGAGTATATAAAGCTAGTGCGGAGCCCCTTGGGGCGCATTTGGTACTCCTGTCTCGCTACCCCAAGTACACGATAAAAGTCTACTCGTCTCTTTGTTCAATCCTTCAGCCGCCAAATATCCGAGGGCGGCACATCCGCAAAAAGATTTCGAAACCAGCTTCCACTGAGAGATTGGATGCAAACGTGAAATGTTACTGTAAGGACAATAATTCTGTGTTGTCATATATAAGAACTACGTCAGCTGAGAGCTTTAAATTTATTTTATAGTTTATATTTGTAACAGTCCTATGATGATATAGAGTGCAGGATGCGCAATATGAGTTGTGGACGAGGAAAAAAGATGTTACACACACTGGAGAACAAATATGAGTTCAAGCAGCAGTTTGTTGTGCGCCTTCATATATGTACAACACTAAGCACGTTTTTAAAGAAGGCTTCATTATTTTAATTAACTTTTTCTGCTTCTATTTTGATGAATAATGATAAGCAACTTTGATGAACTGAATTTTGGGCAACTTTGAGAGCTATAAATATGTTTTTCGCAAATGAATAGTTAGATTTTACAGCGTGCACAAAATGATTGGGCTGAGAACAGGTAACAATACTCGAGCAGGAGTAAGGAAATTAAAGTTTTTCTCTAGGAGTGGAAAAAGTTGATCTAATTTTGTGCACAAGGGTCTGTAAGGTTTTCGTTGGGTTTTTAATGGAACCTATATACTTGGTCCATAACATCTAAGCTTTATGGAAAACAATATATGTATAGAAAGAGCTGTTTAAACAGGAAGAATTTAAAGAAAAAACGAAAAAATTATTGGTGGAGTCAAGTAGAGAATTAATTAATATGAAGAATATCATTCATTTCGTAATTTACCATTAGGAAACAACGAAATAAATAAATTCAGAAAAATTTATGGGAAAGGTTTGCATTTGAAGTATTATTTGAGAACAGCTAATAGTAAATACATACGAAATCTATAAAACATTCACTCTTTAGGAAAACTATGTTATTCTGTCGACAACCGGCTTCAGGGCATCAAATCGTTTTTGTCACATTAATTGCAAAATATTGGTGGTAAAGGGGAATATGACAGTGCACTGACCCCCAAGCTTAGGTGTTTGGAGAACACCCAGAGGGTAGAGACAACCACCGACCGAAGTGCAGATCCATTCACGAACCAGAGGGCAGATTCAGCACTTACATGAGTGCAAATTCAACCACAAGTCCGAACCATGGGTAAAACTCCAACAAAAATCAAGGATGAATCACCATCCAAATTCTAGGGTCAACCACAAACCGGAGCATAGGGTCAACCATAAGCCACAGAGTTAAATCAACCAGCAACCATCTGACCCATCCAGCAACTGGCGCGGTGAGTCAGCCAGAAACCTCAGAGTTAAATCAACAAGCAACCAGCAGACACAACCAGTAACCGGCGCGGTGAGTCAGCCAGAAACCTCGCAGTTAAATCAACCAGCAACCAGCAGACACAACCAGCAACTGGCGCGGTGAGTCAACCACAAACCTCAGAGTTAAATCAACAAGCAACCAGCAGGTAGACGGTGAGTCAACCAGCCCTGCAGGCAGGCCGGTGTGCGGTGGCCACCGTGGTGTGCTAGGCAACAGTTAACCTCCCGATTGGCACGCGATCGCACTGCGGAGACTGCACTATTTGATTAAGCTGCGTAACGGAGCCTGGCATTCAAAAGACAACGCAATATTAGCTCATGGAAAGTCTGCTAAGAGCGTTCATAACGCTCTAGGAAGGAATTTGTTCTCGCTCGTGTAATTCTTGGCTTACGTTACATATACAGCGAGGCGTGCAGTGAAAGTGAGTTTACGTGTGGAGTTGAGTTACGAGTATTTGTTATTATGAAAATTCGTTATTATAATTATGGTTAGTCATGCAATCAAAGTTAGTGCATGTGTAGATGTGAGTTACGAGTTTTGCTGTGGTGAAACTTCGTTATTTTTACAGCGAGTAGTGCAATGAAAGTGAGTTTATGTGCGTAGGTGAGTTAAGAGTTTCTTATTTGAAATTCGTTATTAAATTTATAGGTAGTCGTGTAAAGAAAGTTAGCGCATGTGTGGATGTGAGTTATGAGTTCTTGTAATTTTGAAACTTCGTTATTATATGTATAGTAAGTCGTGCAATGAAAGAAAATTTACTTGTGTTTCTAAGATACGGGTTTTCATTACTTTGAAATTTTGGTTTCGTGTGTTCTACTGTAAAGTGAGAAATCCAAATGGAGGCGGCTTAAAGCAAAATAACCATAAAAATTACTGAAAACAAAAAGTTAGTTCATGTCGAAGGTCCCAGAAGAAAAATAACTTTATAGCAGTGGTCTCACCAGAAAAATAGTTTCATGGCGGAGGCTTGTTAAAGAGAATTGGTTTTATGTCAAAATCTTTGAAGAATAATGAATGTTTAAAGCCGAAGGACTCAGTACATTTTCATGAACAGTTCTTGAACCTCCACATCTCATCTTGCCTTCCTTCGAAGGAGCGCCATCGAAGCTAACTACCTCAAGGGATCATTTATTTCTGGAAGTCAAAACTTTTATTTTTCACTGAAGTGTTTGTAAAGAATTGCTGAAGTATAAAGACTTTCATTTAAGGCAAACGTAGGAGCATTGACTGTTTCATGCGTCGAGACTTGGTGACGAGTTACAACCTGAAGCATTTGAACGCGACGTGGATAACTTGTTCAAACCCACTATCACAACTTGAATAATTTTAAGGAATGCTAAATACAATTGCAATACGCATAGTCATCGTTACTAGTAACGATGAATATGTGTATTGCAATAATTTATTGTATTTAGCATTCCTTAAAATTATTCAACTGTACACTATTAATTATAATTAATAGTGTACTGTGTGTTAAAGTCCTGAACGAGGAGAGCACCACCGCAAAAAGAATTGATGTATATGAGTATTCAAAGTTTCTCAGATATCTAAGTTTGTTTTTTCGTTACCACGTTATTTAACTTCAACTTTAGCCTGAGACAGTTAGTACAGCACTAGAGGCGATATGCGTTCTCTACTAGGAGTTTTATTGAGAGGGCGTCACGTAAAGTTGCGTTTATTAAAGAACGTTAAGTGAAGTTTCATTCAATAATTAATCGAGAGAACGTCTCGTGAAGCTGCGTTCATCAATTCATTTTTTGTTTAACTTCCCGACAAAAATTCAGAAATTTGTAGGATGTTACCAATAATAATTTAGCCTTCCTTTGAATACTAGAGATCGGTGTCTGCAATATTCGCCGCCCCTAAAATAACTAGGTAATAGATTCATAAGCATGCAGTGCATAGAGAACGAAAATATTAGGAATGTCTTCTCTGCCTGCAGTTTGACTAGGAAGGTTATAGCAAAGAACTTTAAGATCATTAAATGAAGTGTTTCAAGCCGCAGCTTGAAACCCTTCATCAGTCATAATTATCATAATTAATCATCAGTCATAATTGTGATCATAATTGATCTTCAGTTATAACTGTGATTATAATTAATCATCAGTCATAATTGTGATCATAATTAATCATGTCATAATTTTGATCATAATTGATCATCAGTCATAATTTTGATCATAATTAATCATCAGTCATAACTAGTATAATTAGGGAAAGGAAAAGTGACAATTTACACTGTTCCCTTTACTGACTTTAGTGATGATGACTAATGATGAGCTGAGGCTTAAAACGTTGCGTTAATATATAGAATGGAAAATTTATGAAAAAGAATTTGAAGTTGCTATTCATTTAGAAAAATAGAAGTTTTTTTTCAGAATTTGTAAGAAATACCGACGTCTGACTCATTAGGAAGCTGTGTCGCGTCTTATTGCTCTGCTTGTTTAAAATGCCACAGAAGAGAAATGTGTATTCAAATAATCGTGATTCTAAACCATGAACGCATGCAAATTTTATGAGAAGATGCGTGCATTAGTGTGGTACAATTTTTAAATACAATGTGGATAAATACTATAGGAACAAATTAAGATTGGCAACGACTGAAGTAAATTTGCGTAAATTTAAAAATTATACGAACGTTTTCGCTAGGAGAGTTGCCTCAATCTCTTCATTTTACCCAGTCAAACCTTTTCGCCGGAGCATGCATGTTATTTGCCGCCAAAGCGATTTAATTACTTGGGCGGCAAAAAACATGCATGTAGATGGCAAAAAAGTTAGACTGGGTAACCACAACGAAAAGAACAAAGTTCCAAATTGCTCTGATGCTGGAGATGTTGGGGAACTAAAAACACTAGCTGAATCCTAAATACAAATTAAGAATTTTTTTCTGTAAGAAGAGTTTCTATCCTCTCATTTCTTCTGCTCCTGTTTCTCGAGCTCATATTCTGTAGATGAGCTTTTTTATCCTCCGTATTTAATATTCATACAATTATAAATATAAAGCGTCTTCTCTATATTTACCCCTGCATCTTTTCTCTACTTATCTTCGTATCCACTCGATGAATATCAAGCATCTTCTCTATATTTATCCTCTCCTTTTTCTCTATTGTTCTTTATATCTTGTCGATGAATATAAAACGGTCTTTCTCCTATAAGCGTCTCCTTTATATTCATGCATTTCATTTTGTCTCGGTTTCGTCAATGTTAAAAAATAAAGTTTTATCTTCGGTTGAAGAAAATTCCACCACTTTTCTTTCTAAGCTCGAATCCAATATTCCTATTTTTTAAACGGCAATTCAACATTCCCCTTTTATAAAATCAACGACCCCACAGAGTTCTTAAAATCAACTGCTGTAATACATTTCATAAATTATATTTTTGGCAAATAAACGAGTTCTAGTTTTATTTTTTTTCTAGCACTTGTCTGACACGGTGACGTTGTGCCTGCGTGGCGTCTGTTCGTACATATTATCATCACCTTCTTTTCGCCCTTCAATTGCTTCTTATTTATTCCAAATGGAAATGAAAGCGGAATGATGAAGTATGAAATGCATTAGAGACAAGGCAAACAGGTCAACAGAGGATGATAAAAGAAAATATCCTCGAGAGTATGAAGCGTTAAAGCGCCACACAGTATGTAAAGCGCTAAAGCGCCACACAGTATGTAAAGCGTTAAAGCGCCACACAGTATGTAAAGCGTTAAAGCGCCACACAGTATGTAAAGCGCTAAATTAAATATTAATGTACAAAACTATAATTAAATATTAATGTACAAAACTATAATTAAACTCATAAATTACCATGCAGTACACCACCGTAGAGAGATAACAGCAGAGGAGCGGGCCAAAATCAGTAATAAAACCTATAATTGTTATGAGTACAACTGTTATGACTTTGTTACAGGGTGCTTATCAGTTATTGATACTATAAGGCACCGGACCAATACTAGATCTAAGGGCACATAGGATTTCATGCAGTAGTGAGAGCGTGAGAAGCGCACATGCGCAAGGCGTGTGTCTGGAAAGAAGAGCAAAGGAAGGCAGGCAGGATGCAACTTAATTGGATATGCAAATTTTGGCTTAGGGGATTCGCGTCTTCTGTGCACTGGGCACGTGCGCTGAGGTGTGTTGTTACTTGACGTGCACGTGCGCTGAGTTGTATTGTTACTTGACGTGCACGTGCGCTGAGGCGTATTGTTACTTGACGTGCTCGTGCGCTGAGTTGTGTTGTTACTTGACGTGCACGTGCACTGAGGCGTGTTGTTATTGACGTTCAAGTGCACGAGGCGTGTTGTTACTTGACGTGCACATGCACTGAGATGTGTTGTTATTGACGTGCACGTGCACTGAGGTGTGTTGTTACTTGACGTGCACGTGCGCTGAGGCGTGTTTCACCCTCACAGCTACCCTCACAACACAGCTACCCTCACAACACAGCTACCCTCACATCACAGCTACCCTCACAGCACAGCTGCCCTCACAGAAATTTTGTCAGATAGATTGGTGAAAATGTCAGTCTCCCATTTGTGACGCTGGAAATTTTTTTCGGTATCTAATTATGAAGTGCATCTCTGCGTATGATTATGTGCTGGACAGCGCTGATGAAGTGGTAAAAAATGAGCTTCTCGAAAATTTTAGGCTGAAATGTGCGAGCCTTCCACGTTTCAAATGTGACAAAAAGGATGAAATTAAAAGTAAAATAAAATTCTATAATTTTCACTCACTTCCATTGTGCAAAGGTAAAATAATATTATAATCCTGCATCCAATATTCTCCAATATTCTCTTCACGCCTCCTGTACCGTAATATTACTCAACCAGCAGCACATCACCATAATATTACCACCACACCAGCAGCACATCACCGTAACATCACCACCACACCAGCAGCATATCAGCGTAACATTACCCCCACACCAGCAGCACATCACCGTAACATTACCCCCACACCAGCAGCACATCACCGTAACATTACCCCCACACCAGCAGCACATCACCGTAACATTACCCCCACACCAGCAGCACATCACCGTAACATTACCCCCACACCAGCAGCACATCACCGTAACATTACCCCCACACCAGCAGCACATCCCCGTAACATTACCCCCACACCAGCAGCACATCACCGTAACATTACCCCCACACCAGCAGCACATCACCGTAACATTACCCCCCCCCCCAGCAGCACATCACCGTAACATTACACCCACACCAGCAGCACATCACCGTAACATTACCCCCACACCAGCAGCACATCACCGTAACACTACCATCACACCAGCAGCACATCACCGTAACATTACACCCACACCAGCAGCTCATCACCGTAAGATCACCACCACACCAGCAGCACATCACCGTAAAATCACCACCACACCAGCAGCACATCACCATAACATCACCACCACACCAGCAGCACATCACCGTAACATCAACACCACACCAGCAGCACATCACCGTAACATCACCACCAAACCAGCAGCACATCACCGTAACATCAACACCACACCAGCAGTACATCACCGTAACATCAACACCACACCAGCAGCACATCACCGTAACATCAACACCACACCAGCAGCACATCACCGTAACATCACCACCACAACAGCAGTACATCACCGTAACATCACCACCACACCAGCAGCACATCACCGTAACATCAACACCACACCAGCAGCACATCACCGTAACATCACAACCGCACCAGCAGCACATCACCGTAACATTACCCCACACCAGCAGCACATCACCGTAACATCACCACCACAACAGCAGTACATCACCGTAACATCACCACCACACCAGCAGCACATCACAGTAAAATCACCACCACACCAGCAGCACATCACAGTAACATCACCACCACCCCAGCAAAACGTCCCAATTTCCTCCATAACTCCACCACTTCCACCGCTCAACGCTAAGTATTCCATTTCGGTCATGCACCGAGATCCAGTTTCTCCACCACGACGAAAGCTGCACATTCATCCGTTTAAGAATTCATCTCTCTCGTTCAACACAAATTAATTATGAAATGCTGACGCAATATTTTGCCGTCAAGACTTTGCCGTCATATTTCTGTGCGAAATATTTTCTTGGAAGTCTGGTTTAAAAAATTCAGCCTGAGCTGAGCCGCGCATCGACAAGTCTGGCGTTTTCTTCCATGCTTTAATGGTGCAATTCTTGATGCATAATCGCAAAGTTATGAGGATCCCTTAGCATAAAATGCGGTCCCCGAACCAGTCCTTCAGGGGTGCGGGTTTAATACAAGTTTCACATGATAGAGAAAATTGAAAACTTCTAAACTGTCAATCATCGCAAGATTGGGGACGATATCGGTCAGTGCTGGTGGATGAAACACTAGTTTCAATAGACCTATTGCTGTTTTTTAATAGCCTTTAAAGTTACTTTAAGGCGAGAAAAGTTCATTAATATGATGAAGAATGCGACCGAAAATGAGTATATTTTTTTGAAAGTAACAAAAAACCCTTTCTCTCAAGTACGATGACGACCAAGATGAGAATGAAATGCTGGAATGAATGCATTTTTCTTAACACCTAGTCACTAAATGCACCTTTAATTTTAATCATTCTGTTAAATCGGAGCTTGGAAAAAGAATTAAAGACTTGAGCAACACTGTTACATCCTTTCTAAGTACTCATTTCTCTAAGTTCCAACATCACCAGGAACAATAGGGGATATTCCTTCTCATCAACCAACACTCAGAGATCACGCATTAAATTCGTCATTAATTTATTTATACTTGCAATTACAAATATGGCAGACGTCATTACCTAAAAATAAGTTCTTATTTAGAGTTTCAGAATTTTCAACACAATGCATGTAAAAACTGACACCCAAGTATTTAGATATTTAGTGAGATACGCGAGTATTTAGCACCTGAATATTTAAACACTGCTTATTATCTGCATATTGGTTGACAAATGTTTGCATTTTGTATAACACGAAAAAATACAATTTTTGAACGTTTCTCATTTTGAAGTGCATGGTTATTTTGTCTTTCGTAAAAATACTGAATATTATTCGTAACTAACATTATTCGTGACCACTATTGTTCGTGACCAATATTATTCGAGACCAATATTATTTGTAGCCGAAATTCTTCTTGACCAATATAATTTGCAGCCGAAAGTTTAACCAAAATTACTTGTGACAAAATTGGCTCAAATTGTTCGTGACGAATGTTGTTCGTGTCCAACACTCTGACCAAAATTTGACAAATTGCTTGCGACCAAATTTGTTCGTGTCCAAAACTGTGACCAAAATTTGCCGAATTGTTTGCGACCAAATTTGTTCGTGTCCAAAACTGTGACCAAAATTTGCCAAATTGTTTGCGACCAAATTTGTTCGTGTTCGAAACTGTGACCAAAATTTGCCAAATTGTTTGCGACCAAATTTGTTCGTGTCCGAAACTGTGACCAAAATTTGCCAAATTGTTTGCGACCAAAATGGTCCGAAATCAAAACTGTCTAATTTTCTAGTCAATATCGGAAAAAACATTTTTCTGAGTTCATAAAACGTTTCGTTTCTTATTTTAGTTTCTGCCCACACGAGCACGCATTGCTGACAGCGTTCATCAAAAACGGATATTCGATCTCGCACATTCGGAAAATATTTTCGCTTCATAAATACATTGATGTTACAACGCGCCTGCGTATTTTCCCACCATATTTTCAGGCAATTTAGTCGTTGCAGTGGTACAACCAACAGTAAAAGTTCTCTTATCGACACGGTTATCGATGTTCATATGCTCAATTCCCAAATTGTATTCCAAAGAGGTGAGGATTTTGCCCAGAAAAAAATAGAGCGCAACGTAGCCAAGTCGATAGAAGAAATTTCACTACAAGTTGTACCGTCAAAATTGATTGGGAATTCATCCGCACCTGGGCAGGATATAATGGCTTCCAGTTTTCACGATAGAAAAATTTGGATTTCCAAAAATTTAAATTTAATGAAAAGAGAATCTCAACAACTTTATAATGAATATCACTCGTCAAAATTACCCGAAGCTTCATCGGTGAGTTGAAAATTTCTCTATCCCGCTAGATTCAAAAACTTTCATAGAGACAGAAATGAAATAGCCTAAATCTTCCTTGAATACTTTAGTAATATATGTATGTATTGTTTTTGAAGTACGATCATAGGTTTAGAATATCTTTTCCTTCCCATCGTCTGCTAGCCTTTAGTTTCGTAGCTAAAAGTAAAAAATGCAACAAATTGATGTTTTTAGAACGATACAACCAAGCTTAGCATTCAAGCATCATCTTCACTAGATTTTTGCAAAAGAGTAACTTCCAAAGAGAAGCTCTTCATCACATCCTTCACATCACACACAACAAACATGAGCAATTCCCGTCTGTTCGAATAAATGATCATTCTCTTTGTATTTTTACAGCTCTAATATTATATAAAAATCCCTTTCATTATCATTTTCTATGAACACTTTTCACTCCCCCATGGCTAATTGCCTACTTTTACCCCAACGCATTGGTGTTACCCTAGCGCCGGGATCTCGGAGAGCGGAAAACTCCGCATTTTCCGACTCACCCCAGCAATTAGGGACATTTTTGCCACCTCCGCCCGACGACCGCGACGAGAGACCCTGAAAAATTGCACAAGATTTCGCTCTTCAGATTCTAATTTGGCGGAAATTTTCGCAGGACGCTAGATGAAAATTAATGGCCACGTCAGCTTGGAAATATTATCACCGGCATTCGTTGATTTTTAGCAAACCCATGTGGAAATATTACATGCATCTCCGTTAGTTGGAGAAAAAGGTTTTATTAAAGTGGTAGTGCACCCAAATTATTGTTATGTTTATGTTATGCTAATCTGTTTGAAAGTTACGGGGTTTTGTTTTAATTTACTGACCTATGAAATTTATAGCCGACTTTCTAATAAACTAAGTATAAATCTGTCCATTCAACTTTTGTTTGACGTTTTTATACAGAAAGTTTTTCATTTTATTCTTGACCATCTACAAATAACGTGTTTGAATGATGTTATTTACATGCATTTACTGCACTACAGCGTGGCAAAAAGAGTAACCGTTGTGATAAAAAAAAATCATTTCATCATCAAAAATTTAAATCGAAAAACATTGCTAGTGAACTATTCATGATTTAGAATAATATATGCCATGCTGGCACAATAATTATGCAGGGTGTTAAACCTGTCAGCATCTTTTTTTAGCATTGATATATGGGTTAATTGACTGAATTTAATATGACGGTCGTCACAATGTGGTCACAATGTAGTCACAATTTGGTCACAATATGGTCACAATGTAGTGACAATGTGGTCACAATGTGGTCATAATGTGGTCACAATGTGGTCACAATGTGGTCACAATGTGGTCACAATGTGGTCACATTGTGGTCACAATGTGGTCACAATATGGTGACAATGTGGTCACAATGTGGTCACAATGTGGCCACAATGTGGTCACAATGTGGTCACAATGTGGTCACAATGCGGTCACAATGGGGTTACAATTTATTCTTTACGTCGACACGTTACGTAAGTTTATTCTTTACACTGATCGGTTTTGAGGGAAAAATGTTACTCTCAAGGCTGACCCTACAAGGCAAAGTGTCTCTTGTGATCACGTCTAGAGGCGGTTGTCTGCTTCTCCCGCAGCCGCTCTCATGCTCAGCAGTTCGCTGGCCGGAGTGCCGGCCGGCAGCCTGAGGCTCCGTGTCTTTGACATTGTAAACATGCTCGAAGTGCAGCAAGTTTACGGTGTCCGTAAGGTTCTGTGTCTCTGACATTGTAAACATGCAAGAAGTGAAGTATGTTTACGGTGTCGGCGAGGCTCTGTGTCTCTGACATTGTAAACATGCTCAATGTAGAGCATGTTTACAGCGTCAGTGAGGCTCCATGTCTCTGATTTCGTAAACATGTACAAAGTGGAGTATGCTTACGGTGTCCGTGAGGCTCCGTGTCTGACATCGTAAACGTGCACAAAAATGGAGTAAGTTTATGGTGTCAATGAGGCTCTGAGTCACCCACGCCGTAAGTTTGCTCCACTTCGTGCATAGTTACCGCGGTTGTTTCAACATACTCGTGATCTCTGTGCTGAATGAGTATGATTCGCCGAAGAATTTTTATACCCAAGCTTCGATCATGTGCATGATTCCTGACCTCCGTGATTTTCGCACATCACAGTTGCACATTTGATGATGTACACTGATAACTACTGAAGCTCGTAAAGTAGCTTGAAAAAATAGGTGGAGCTCAGTACAACTACTTACAGTTAACATTATTACCGCAAAATTAGTTTCTTAAAGATTCCCTGGCTATAACACAGGCGATCTGACTAGAGCGAAGAATAGGGACCATATAAATGAACTGCAGAAAACGAGGAATCTATGCGCAATGTATTTTCCAGCACAGAATACTCTGCTCATAGAAACAGCTAGTGGAGAAGGAAGAGAAAAGTCAAAGAAGAGATAGCGATGAAAGCATGCAAATTGAAAGAAGTAAAGTGGGCATGAAAGACATAATTTCGTGAGGCTTTCTGTTGCTGAGTGTCAGGCTATTGTCGAAGATGCCGACTTGTGCCTATATAATTTAACAGGAGGGAAAATAATTCTCCTCGCATAACTAAACTCTCGTATCACAGATACTTGAGAAGCATATATCCGTCTCAGATTTGCAAATTTCGAAAGCTTGATTTTTATATCGGCTCAAATTTCGCAGCTCGAATTTCATTTCGGCTCTAACTTTCGACGCCTGCATTACTAGCGTGAAAAGCTCCATAGCTAGAATTCGTTCGGCTCTAAACCTCGAAGCTTGATTTTTATATCGGCTCAAATTTTGCAGCTCCTTTATATCATCGCGGAAAACTCAACAGCTAGAATTCGTTCGGCTCTAAAAACTCGAAGCTTGATTAGCTCGTAGCTTATTCATCTCGACTCAAATTTCGAAAGCTTGAAAAACCAGCTCAAATCTTCAAACCTTGTAACCAGATCGGACTCCGAAAATTACCGAATAATATTCGCAACTTAGAAACTGTCGAAAAACCCTCGCCTTAATAAAATAATTACTCAGCAACTGACTTCTCTCATATCCCTGAAAAATCAGGAAGATTCTCCGGAATAAAAGCCTCGGAACTTACGGCCCTGAGAACCCTAAAATAGGGAAACTATTATCGCTGGCTCCAAAGAAGGACCAGCCAAATAAATAATCTATAACTAGGCACCCAACGTGGATCTGCCGAAACAACTATCAAACTTTTGGCGCCCAAGAGGATACAGCCAAACCAAACTATTTAACAATTTGGCGCCCGAACAGGGACTGCCATACGAAATATTTAACACTGAGATAATAATATCTGCCCTGCGAATGCCAGTCCCCATGGCGTAGAATAATCAAATTTCACTAGCCTAAACCTACTGCCTATCCCATGCCCTATGAAGGGGTACCGTTTTGATTCTCTTTAAAATATTACCACTCGTCATTGAAGTTCAAGTTTAACACGTTAACTGCGATGGGTTAAACAGAAGTTCAAAATTCAATTTAAATTTAAAGTCAGTTGTGGAAATCAACTTTGAAAATAGCATACATTAACTTGATCTGGCCATCATTAAGTATTGATAGCAAATGAGTTTGTGACTGTAGGTCGGTCATCACCACTATGAAAATCACCTAAGTGACCACCAGTGGGTCACTTCGCAGGAAATGTGTTAAGAAACAATACATTCATGATATATTCATATGAAGGCCTACTTGTTTTGAAAAGTATTACCAGAATTTTAGCAGTCTGCTAGGAGCAAAAATAAGGTTGTGTTTAGACTACGTAGCTATGACGACGAGGAATCTCTAAGCCGACTGAAGTTTTCTCATCTATCGTGATAGCAAGTAATACCCTAAAGTACGGACCTGTGCACTCACTGTTAGCTGCGTAGTTCTGTAATTTTCTATAACTTTTTAAATTAGGGTCAAATTCTATTCAATCACCGTGACAAGAATACAAGTACATTGAAACTTTTACTTCATACTTTTAATTGAACACCGCACTGTGAATTATATCCAATTGCTCTTAATCACGATTGGTCGAAAGTTGTACTCACGATGAATCCATTCAACAAACTTACAACGCAGGGGAATGTAGCTCTACACGTTGGTCGCGACGTGAGCCACCAGTGGTACACGGAGGGAATTTTCATGATGCAGCTGACCGACCTGTAGTCGCAAATTCAATTCTTATAAATACTTAATCAATGCTTAATGAAGGCTCGATTCAGTAAATGTTTGCTATTTTAATATTGCTCACTACAAATGACTTCAAATTGAATGTGTCTACTCGCGATGTTCACAGTCGTAATTGCTTTGTTCCTATTTTTCAGTCGTCTCTAAATGCTCTAATGTGACTGTCCCAGAAACTCATCAGCAATTTCCTCTCGTACTCGAAACTTTATCACTTTTTATGAATCGTTCTTCCTGTTCACACATCATCGCTCCCTTGCCTCTTCCAAGTGCTGAGGCTACAGCGACGCAAAAACGTCTCCGGAAACCGATCTCCTGGCCGATAAAAAAAACTCGCCTAGGCGTTTTATTGCGCGTGAAATGGGCTTCTCTAAACGGGTCAATGTTTGCTGAGGGCATGAAAACCTGTGTCGGCTACGGTGCTCCTTCCACCAGCTCTCGACACTGCGAGATGCTTGCGTCGCTCGTCTGAAGGAAAGCCGATTGTGAGTTACTACAGCTTGCGGCCTACCGCCATACGTTGCCTGCCCCGGTGCAGTTTGAGATGTACAAATTGTTTATCGCTAAATTAAATCAATGGAAATAAGTAATATCTATTTGTAACCTAACCTAACGTCACGCTGCAGTACTGGCTAGAGGTAGATCTCAAGCTAGAGTGTGGTAGACTTCACGTTATAGCAGCACCGCAGATTGTTATGCTGACACGATGATACGTTGAATTGGTTTTAACAATAATAATATAATTTCAGATCATGATCTTGAAAGGAAAATGGATTCAAAAGCGACGTGCACTTTTCAGAGTAAGCAGACAGTGAAGTCAGAGGCTCTCATGAATGTTAGTTTATCTAATATGAAAGTCTGAGGGGGAGATGTAAGCTGTAAAATTGCCATTACTTCGCGGTCAAAAAATATCTCAGCGGGAAAATTTATTCATCGTTGAGTTGTGCCTGTGTTAGTCGAAATATTTGCTCCCAGAGTGATGAGGACTTCATTTGTTCCGACAAGGGAGTGCTAAACTGATCTTTCTAATCACAATAACACGAGCTAGAAAAGTTCGTGCTGGAGAACATATTGGAATTTTCGCGCATAACAACCATCTTCTATACATCGATAGACTTGCCCTCTAATGCCTAGAAAATCAAACAACGAACAGGATTATGAACGTTTGATTTTCATCGACCTTGTTAAATTACCTACACCGTTGAAGTCTGGTTTGTACCGCATGACAGCTGCCTTGGAGCAACTTTTTATTTAAAGTTTGTTAAGTTGGGCTCTACCGAGTGCTGCTCTGCATCAATAACTACGTCGGGGTTATCTAGACAAAATATACGGACACGATGATTTCTACATCAGGTATTCAAATTTTACTCGTAGAAAAGCGTTGTGGAGCAGATAGTTGATGAGGGATGGTTGAGTAGTTGGTGAACAAAGTATTCAGTTCCGTTGTTGCAATATTAAAATTCTTCATTCACAAGGGCGATAGAACTTCCAAAACGCTGAAGTGACTTGAAAATGTTATGGACAAATGAAGTCACGGACGTAGGACTAGGCATTATTTGCATCTAACTTCAATTTCTATCTCTTCATATATGTATGTTAAGGAGTGTAGAAGTCATGCAACACCTAAAGGGTGTTCGGGATAACTTTTTTCATCAGGGAAAAGAAAAAGCGTATGGTATGTTTAAAATATAATTGATTTAAATGAAATTCAACAGGCAAAAAAATGAGACTAGTGTCGAAGAGTTTTACTCAAAATAATCTCCATCCATTGTTGCAGCCTCAATCCGGTCCTGGAACCTGGAGCAAGCTGATTTTCACTAGACGTTGATAGACCCTCAAAAACTATTTTAATTCAATCGATTAACTGGTCTCTTGTAGTACTGACAAGGCGATTAGTATTTTTTTCGTGAGCGCCCCATACATAATAATCCATCGGGTAAAGATAAGGGGAGTTTGTAGGCCAAACATTGAGATTTGTGTGCATCATATCACCGTCTGAGAATAAGCATCCGAAAACCATGATAATTTAGAGAAATTTAGTCTTCTCGTAGCCTCGTAGCCTCCATTGAAATTCTCTAGTTCTTGCTGGATTGTTTTTACAGTGTTCAGGGAGCATTGAGCATCAGCTTTAATCTCCTTATTTTGATGGCCGGCGCGAATCATCATGACACAAGTTATTCCCTTCCACGATTCAGGTGGCTCCTTGTCATCCATTCTTGCTTTCATCGTGTATATGAATGAAGGAGGGCTTAAACTTTAAACTCAAGCCTAGCTGATTTGAATAAGTTAAAAAAATCTGGAAACAATCAAATGATATTCTGTCAAATTATCCCGAACACCCTGTACATTCACTCGCGCAGATAGAATTAGTAACTTAGGTGAAAGTTGGAGATTTATCAAATTGAGTCTACGATTTTGTTTAATTTCTATTAAGGAGGTTTTGTTCTCGAGTATTCTTCATAATTGCAAAGGTAATTATCGGAATGACAGAAAAAGTGAGGCAGAGAGAGAAGCGAGGCACAGAGAGCAGGACAGAGAAAGAAACAGGACAGAAAGATAATCAAGGCAAATAAATAAGCAAGGTAGAAAAAGAAGCAAGGCTAAGAAAGAAGCAAAGCAGTACAGGCAAGACAAAGAGAGAGAAAAGGCAGAAAGAAAACCAAGGCAGAGGGCAACCATGGCAGAGAGAAGAGAAGCGAGGCAGAGAAAGGGAAGTAAGACACAAACTGTTATCGGTTGCTAACAAACTGAACATCAAGTTTTCAGCAGCTTTTAGTTTGTTTAAAAAATTCAACAGAACGGAGCTTCAGGTCTTATGCTGTATTTGAACATGACTTTCCTCTTCTGTCAGTCGACGAGAGGTGGAACTTTGATACAGTGAAGAGCATTAAATTGGCAGGGAAGGGAAACGCGGACAAGACCGTCAATTTCGGTCGTCTCAAGTCCGTAATTCTTAACTCGGGAATTGCAACGCCGATGTCTTCATCTGAAACCCGGCGTAAATTCGAAATTTTATGGGAGGCAACTTCCAACCACTTTCAAAATTCGACTTCATCACCCGAAGGATCAAACAGGAGCTGCTAGTTTGGAAGCATTTTGCGGCATTGCGCTCCCACGGAGGGAACAGACCGGCTCTCAGGCTCGCAGTGCTTCTGTGCCGAATTACAAGTGGTAGCAAATACTGTGATTGGGAACACAACAGGCTCCTTTTTTGTCTTCTTGGTGGGTACGAAACATTACTGGTGTTCGGTTACCTTATTTTTCTGTTTCTTTACAGAATTACACAAGTGGTTGCAAATACTGTAATAGGGAACAACAGGCTTAGTTTTTGTCTAATTGGTGGCCACGAAACACGATTGGTGTTCGGTCACTTTATTGCGCCGTTTCTGTACTTAATGGCAGGTTGTAGCAGATAAGCAGAATGAAAAAAAAACTTTTGAGGATCATGAAAACATGTTTCGAAGAGGATTAATACTATCTAAGACAAGTAAAAATAAGAACGGAATGTGAGTTTAAGTTGCACCAAAAATGAACTCAGGGACAACGGTAACTGTTGCAACTATTTTTATTATCAGCATGATATTATTGCGACCCAGGAGCTGAAGCAGATTTTATTATTTTCGATTGAGGTTTGACATGAAGAACATCCTGAGTTTTTCCACCGCCCTTCCATGTTACGTTGTCAATTGATGCCGGCATTTAAGAATGATTTCTCATTTCCCTAGCGTCGCATTACAGAGTTTGACACCAAGCATTCAAGTGTTTGCTGCGAGCTTAGTTTGCGGAGACCATGTCAGGCAGGTCTGCACACGAGTGTGAGGCTTCCAGTTATTGTGAACAAGCGTCGATCTACTTGTGCAGGGAACAGAGACGGCAGGGAGCGATCAACCGAGGCTGCGGCTTTTTGGGGCTTTGAATGTGTATAAATACGTAAAGGGATATGCTATATGGGCCATGTCGGTAACCAATGTAAGGACTCAGGAAGAACCATATCAAGAATTGCTAAGTACTGAATCAAGGACTAAATGGCGACTGCTATAAGGACTAAATTAAAGATTGCTATGTGGACTAAATCAAGGACTACATTAAGGACAGTATCAAAGACTGCTATGAAGACTAAATGAAGGACTACTATAAAGACTACAAGGTATAAAAGAGACTGTTGGTTTCATGGAGTCACCATAGCGCATGCTGCCACTTGTCTCATCATCAAGTTCGGATTTTCGTCAATACTAATTAGTTCCTGAACACCATCCAGAAGAGCATGGCATTAATGGTAAGTTCTAGAATAAATTAATATAGAATAGTAACACCTAAGGACTGCATAATAGGAGTGTATGCATTATAATAAAGTTGTACTATAGTAGGCAGTCCTGTGAAGTTGAGGCATCAAGGAATGAAATGTTTCATTTTTATAAGGAATGTTTCCACCACAGATTTTACGGGTGTCTTGGCTACACTTCTTTAACTTGTTAAATTTTGGTGTACGGAAATATTGTCGAGTATTCTCCACGTCGGACAAATACGCACTACATATGTACCGTGCAGTCGGATATGAAAACTAGTCGAAGAAGACAGAAATTAGAGCAGCCTTCTGGCTTAGAGCGGGCTAGACGGCAGAGCGGAGCAGTTTGTTAACTGTCTTTCGGCCAGTGAAACGCGATTAGCTATAATGTGCAGGTCCCCTAATATCCCAGCTTTGGGAGACATTAGTTAGATTTAAGTTGTTTGGGATCTGCTGCAAAATTTTAAATCGAGAGTGGTACGTGTTTGAGTGATGGTGAAGTTCGATTGCTTTTGAAACGTCGGCTGTTGATTAGAGGCGAACTTAAGGGTTACATTCAAGGAAATGAAATGCCTTATTACTCACAGAAATGCCACATTCACCCACAGAAATGCCTCATTGAGTATATGAAGTGCCTCATTGAGCATCTGAAGTGCCTGATATAGTAACTGAAATGCCTCATTTAGTTGCTGAAATGCCTCATTTGGCTATCAGTTATCACGTGAGAGAAACATGCGACTAGCTCAATAAAACTGTTTTGTCAAAAAAGGAATGATCATCTATAACATTTGTCAGCTCAAAAGCCTCGCGCAATTTGACCTTAAATTCGCTCCACTTCTCAGCTGCTCCCTGGGGCTGGACTAAGGAATTGATTCAAATTTCGTGTAGCTCATCTTTTGTTTACAAGATCTACAAAATTAATGCGACTGGAAATAATTTTTGCTTTTATTGCCTCTACTTGTAAGGACTTGTGCCAAATTTGTAGGTGTCTATGCTCTCTTTAGTGATTGGTATTTGCTCTAACAATTTATTCCTACAACCATTCAATCAACAATTATAATGATATTTATAGAATTCAATACTTGCTTCACAAAAATCACGCTGGTTTTTACCACGCCAATATCATTCTACGCCTATCGTACATTTCAATAATCTCTTCTCAAGCCCCTTCAACGCTCTTTAGCATTTGTTAATTATTTTTCAACGTCGGCAATCTTCTTCAGGATTTTCATTATCTAATCTTAAACGCTTTCAATTTTCTTCAGCATTTCTTCTCCATTTTTCCTTTTACGCTTTCAGTCTTCTTCCTTAATGCGATTGTTTTCATTTTAATAAATCCATGTTGTCTCCAGATATTTTTCCTCTGATGTTGAGAATCTTCAAACGGCAATGCGGGTGACAAGCATTAGTTATTTCCACAACAAAAGCTTATACGCTGAGCGGCTATGTCATCATAAATACTTGTATAAAAAAGTTTGATTGAGTATTGATCAAGCGAATGCATATATATATATAGGTGTAATAGTGATTAACTTATTGTTAACTCTTTTGTTAGAAGTATATATGTAGCATGTACTGCAGTCTAACACTCTACGCACACCTACCTTTAGTTGACACTGTCTGCTACACTACCCTCACCTGCCTTCTGTTGACACTGTCTGCTACACTACCCTCACCTGCCTTCTGTTGACACTGTCTGCTACACTACCCTCACCTGCCTTCTGTTGACACTGTCTGCTACACTACCCACACCTGCCTTCTGTTGACACTGTCTGCTACACTACCCTCACCTGCCTTCTGTTGACACTGTCTGCTACACTACCCTCACCTGCCTTCTGTTGACACTGTCTGCTACACTACCCTCACCTGCCTTCTGTTGACACTGTCTGCTACACTACCCTCACCTGCCTTCTGTTGACACTTTCTGCTACACTACCCACACCTGCCTTCTGTTGACACTGTCTGCTACACTACCCACACCTGCCTTCAGCTGACACAGTCAGCAACATTCCTTACTAATGAACTGATATCAGCCGAGGCATTTTTGGTGGGGATTTCTTCCAGTGATTCAAGGAAGCGAAGACGTGAAGTATTTCTTGGTATCAAGCTTATTGGTTGACCCGTTTGACAGGACATAATACGGTATAAAAATGTGATTACTTTACTGCAAAACAAAATTTTATGACGTCCGAATATGCCTCATCAGTTTATAAACGAGTTGGAAATAGCTTTTAAAATATTATGGAGTGAAAAATAAGGCTTGATTATAACGATGTCAATTCATTACGTCAAGTGTAAAACTTTCGATTCTTCAGTAAAATTACGTTTATCATCTCCGTGTACGCTCATTATGAGCTACGTAATATCACTTTGAATCTCTACACATTTCTTGAATTTTTTGGCTTTCAAAATCCAAGTACAATAATTCTGAGGATTTGTCCAACGTTTCCCTCTGCGTCGCCGTAGCCAGCCAGAGCTCGGAAACGCAATCGAAAACCAAAACACAAAATTTAGCTCGAAATGAGAGTTGGTGAAGCTGCTTGCTCAAACACAGACATTTGTTTGCGTTTCGAGCTCGAATTTAACGCTGTTTGTGGACAAAATGTGTTTGCGTTGGGGATATTCACGCGCCTAGTTGTGTGAAATATACGAGACGTCCCGTTGGGGTTTGGATTGGTTTTCGTAGGCAGAAACAAAAGACCAACTTCGGCAGCTTGATGGTCTGCTGGAGGGTGGAGGTGAGAGGGTTCTCACTGATGGGAAATGAAAATTTCAGGTATACAGCAAAAATGAATGAGAATCGATCTCAGACCGGCATCGCAGGGTCAGATACGACGTTAAAAATTGCGCACGTTAAAGATTTGAATTTGTTGCTCGGTTTTTGAATGAGGGCGTAAAAATACAATACACAGCATCAAACCACGAAAACTTATTTTGTGAACAAATATATGAGCCTAAATTTCAAGTTTAAAATCTGTAACTTTTGAGAAGTGGGTGGCGGTGGAATAGGTTTGCAGGTAATCTTTTTCTTCGTCTTCGTCTTTTGAAATTCTAGAAGTACATAGAAGCTATCAATACGGGCTGAGCGAGATCTTTACTCTATTCCATGGTACTATTTCAAATCCAAGCATCTATACAGCAGTACACAGGATCTTGTCTCCCTTAGTTGTGAGATTTTTCCTCAAAGACTAGAAGGGAGAAACTGCATTTTGACTTTGAGTCACTATGACGCCATCTGTTGAACTTGATATGACTGCAGCAATGTAGATTTATGCATTCAATTTTATGTTATTCTAGGATGGTAGCGACAACAGTTACTTGAAAGTTCAAATATCCTTTTAGCAGAAAAGAAATTAGTGGGCCATAGAAACTCTGATTAGGTTTGTGAACTTCGTCAAGAGGTCTTGAAAAATGTTGATGTTATTTTCAGAAACTCTTCAATAATTTACAATTCATTGAACACAGGGACTTTTTAATTCTTCGTCTACTTCTTATTGGCGCGAAGTGAGGCCTGTAAAAATTACAATGTTGACGGTGTTTGCAAATCATCATAGAATAAAAATACTGAAGACAAAACATATTGGCATTTCTAAATTGCAGTTAGAATTTTGTTTCACTCTGCTAATAGATACCTTCATAGGCACTAAATATAACAATACCAAACTTACGAATTTTAAGCCACAGTAGAGAAACAAAAAAAGGGGCAAAGCTACAGTGAAAATTTTTTTATATATTTATGGCCAATTCATGGGGCAGTAGCAGTTAAGTTTGTTTAAAAAAAAGAAAGTTTGAGTCTTAGCGCTACCAGACCTGAGGCCCTGAACCTAACCCTCATCGTTAACCCTATTAGACGTGAAGCCCTGTACCTAAGGCCTACTGACGTGAAACCTACTGATGCTATTCGATGCAATGCGATTCGCCTCAGTCGTCGGTGAGTTGGGTAACACAATGCTATTCCTCCGGTGCTACAAATGAACCGTGCGATTTCGCAAAGCGTCGAACCTATCGCATCGCATCAGTGGGCGGGCTGCCTAACTGTTCAACATTAGATCACACAAAGCCAATCAAAAGCATGGGGGTTAACCAAATGGTTTTACTACGATTGATTGATTACTTTTACTTCAGAAGGCATTTTTTTCACGTATTAGGAGAAGTACTGAAAAATGAGGGCAGACGTTTGCAGTATAGCAAACGAAGAGGTTTTAAAACGATTGGTTGGTTATTTTTAGTTTATGAGGCATTTTTTGACGTCTTTGGCAGAGTACCGGAAATTAAATACAGCGGCATAGAGATATATTCGGAAATTACCAAAAACCGTTCCAGCGTCTGGTTGGATTAACTCAGAAACGGCCAAGTTGTGTTGTTCTAAAACGGCATATTACGGTAATTTCCCTTAACACTTTGACTGCTTTGGTAAATTAAGCACTTCGACTGCTGTGGTTGGTAAAACTGAGGTTTAATATTCTACTCAAATTTGAAGTTAATTAAAGTAAGCAGCGTTGAAAATAGCAAAAATTAACTGGATCGTACCTTCATTTAGTTTTGATTTAGATTTATGAAAATTGAGTTTGTGACTACTGGCCGATCTGTAGCATTATGGAAACTCCTCCAGTGACCACCGGTGGCTCACGTCGCAGTCAAAGTGTTAAATTATAATTCATGAAATCCAGTACGGGGGAGAACTTTTCATGGAAGCATTTAGTACATAAGAATGATATGAGTGATTTCTTAATGTTCTTTAAAAAGGACATTGGCCAACTATGGGATAAAGCATCACTCGGCTCCTTAAAAGTCCCATTCCACTAACTCATTCATGATCGAGCGCCGTAACATTGAGCCTTTCCTGAGTTATCCTCGCTGTTTAACTGGAATACCCATCAAAATTGTTCTTTATTCTGAACTATCCATTGGAATCGTTATCCACACTAAAATACCCATCAGGATCATTCTTTAAACTAAAGTGCCCATCAGAATCGTTCATTATACTGAAATACCCATTAGAATCGCTTTCTATACTAAAATACCCATCAAAATCACGCTGAATACTGAAATATCCATCAGAGAATGAGCTCATCAGAAGCAATTCTTTTATCTCGGCCGACCCTCACGCGGTTCCCTTCCTTCATACCTGTTAGCATTAGCAGCCGACAGCCTGACGGCAGCGTGCCCAATAAAATGAGAGACGACCCGTTCTTCTTTCATCCCTAAACGCGGCCGACGTGTTCAAATTTTTGTAAGCTGTCAAGGAAATTGGATTTGGCTTCAGGCCGTGCTCTAGGGCGTAGCTGCTTGCGCGTTATTTATTGAGCGCCCTTAAATTCATTCCAAACATGCTTGTTTTGTAGGTGTTCTTTGCTCATAGTTATTTTAAAGTCACTTCTGATTTGAATCGAGGCGTTTGAAAAGAGAGGTATTTCGAAATAAAACCATTGTTATAAAAAATTAGGCAGTATTCAGAAAAGAAGTTTCACACATTTAATAACAAGCGAAGCGTCTATTCTTTGTATTCTCTGCTGTGATATAACTGGCGTCTTTCAATGAGACTGAGAGGAAAGTACATGAAAGATATATTTCTGATTAAAAAAGACACTATTTGCCATCCAAGTTGCTGCATGCGAAACCACAATTCCGGATTTAAGATGTTCCATAGCAAATGAACAAATACCATGAAGCGATGACGGTTGAGACTATGAAGCGATTTAGTCAGAATTCTTTCCTCTCACCGGAGACGATGAGGCTAAGGCTAAGGATGAGGCTAATTTGTACCTTTTTTACGAAGAAGGAAAAAAGTCCTCACTCTGCGAGGCTCGAACGCACATCCTTTTTCGCAAAAAAAAACTCTCTAACCACTGGGCTATGAGGGTCTCTGATGCTCATTTTCGGCTACGACATTGGAGAGAGACTGGGAAACCTTTCCTTCTTTATGACCTTTTATAAAATACTTAGTTCACCAGATTCGGCTTTGTCTGAAATAGGGATATTAATTCTTAAATTGCGATTTCTTTCGCACCAAAAAAATTTATTAATAATTTTACAGTGATATATGAGCTTTAATCTCTTTTAGATTCAAGGATTATGGGGGTTGTGTGAAATAAAATGAAGACTACCAGAGATACAGCAGCTTCGTATTCACTATTGTTGGAGTTGAGTGCCACAGAGGAAGAGGGGTAACTTAGAAAGGAACTTCTGTTATCTAAAAGATTTTTTATCAATGGAAAAGGGTCTTAGAAATACTTTAAATAAATATAAGCCTATCGAATAGTTCAGAAAACTAAGTGCCTCTAGGAATATAGGGTGTGCGTTTAAATGTAAAAGGAGGTATTTGAAGTTTAAGGTGTCAAAAAGTATAATAAATTACTCAAACCTAAATATTGAATGCTTCTGGTACGTATTACAACGCTACATTATTTCGGTTTGATGAGCGCAGAGAGTTTCTCGTGAAATGCAAGGGACATTGAGCGATCTAAAGTTATATGCAAATCTGCGTTGTCTAGTCTAGTGTCGTAGTGGATGCGTACTAGAAGATTTCTATTGATGGACGGGGTGGGAAAATCTTGAGCTTTTATGAGAGCGTAGTAAATATTGGAGATGAAAATAAATTTACTGTTTGTGAAACATTAGTAGAATAGGTCAAAGAGACTTGTGAATGCTTCACTTTCATCTTAATAAACATGCTTTTATTGAGAACACACACAGACAGCTTTGAATCTCAAATTTGTTTATTAGAGCCAGCACTAATGATTCTCGTGTTAAGGAAAGCATATGAAGTTTATTTCCTCAGCAGAGATCTTCCAAGTAATAAGACTTGAGGTTATATTTTACACGCGAATTTTAGAGCAGTTTTCGCGATCGTCGTAAAAATACAATCTATATCCTGATTAAAATATTTGTTAGCTATAATTATTGAGCGTGTGCTATTTTTTTCAGAACAGTAGATACGCCGTTGCAGTTTACCGTTTTTGGAGTCTAGCATTTTGCTGTCGGCCGACTAATATATTCTCTTCATGGAATAACACCAAGGTAGTCTGGAATGTTGTGGGGTACTTTACAGTAGCATCAGAATAACGATTAGAATTATAGAGAATTAAGTCATTGTTTTGAAAATGAGTTTTTATGAATTACACCTACTATCGAGTTGACAATAAAGATTGCTCGAAACTTCGTAAAAAACTCGTTTATGACACGGATAATTGAAAAGTCTTTACCTAGTAAAAATAAAGTAAAATAGTTTTATCCCAAAAAAGAACAAGGACTAAATATCAACATCGTCGTAGAGCGATATTGAGAGGATACGAGACCAACTAATTGTTCATCACCGGCTTAGTTTATAAAACGAACAGAGGCTTCACAGTTTCGAGATCTTTTACTATGTGTGGGTATTAATAATTTCACCATTCATGGGGAGCGAGATACTTAAATCTCAGGAGTAAGCCCCGTAGACTTTTGAGTTTTCTCTATAAATATTTTTATTTAGTATCAGGTGACATATGAGCGGGTCAAACGGGCACGTGTTCCGACTTTCAGGGCCCATGAGTAGTTCTATGATCTGCACTTGTAAATCACAGTACTTTTAAGTAATAACTTCACTGAGGTACGGATAGTGATGAAAAATTATTTAAAAATTTGCTAAACGCATTTTTACTTCTGTTTTCAACGCGAGCGCATCATGGTCAGTGTATCTTGGCTCCATCACCACAAAATTGCCACGGGTGAGCCAGTGGTGATGACGCTGGCAATAGCGCAGTGTATCACCCTGTTCTAGGATGCCAGGAATCATGTGCCGGTATTGCTGCCTGCGGGCAAAGCGCTGCCCAGTCTAACTTTTTCGTCATTGCATCTACAATTTTGGCCGCCCAAACAAAATATATGCTTGGACGGCTGGAATCATAGGATCCCTTGAAAAAAATTTATAATTGGTGCTATGTTTCGAACAGAGTTTGGAAAATTTGTTCCACTAATTCAAGGCATGGTGTGAATAGCCTTGTTATACCATACATGCATCATGCAGTGGTACGTACTTTTCAGCATTGTATTTATTATGCAGTTTAGGTATGGATGCACTTGAGCTTTTATTTAAAGGTCATAATTAAGGCTGTAAGATTTTTTAAAGCTTTTTGAACGTCCTTGCTTCTAAAAACCATGTTTTTTTGTATATTATTGCTACTTCATTTAAAATAATCTTGAAGCTGTTTTATTCATTGCAAGCCTTTTGCTGTAGGCACACGCATGTTCTGGCTCTTGTCTATGGAAGGGTTAAATTTATTAAAAATTTGAACTAAGCAGTGGTCGATTGAAGAGTTAAGAACTGAATTTAAGGGAAATGCAAGCATTGGATTTCAAGATTTCACAGCACCTATAAAGCCTGATTTTCTCTCAGCATTAGTGTTTTTCGATCTCTTCATTAATATATAATTTCTCACTTAATTTCAAGAGAACAGAGCAATCCTTTAGGCATATCCCGAGTCGATACTCAAACGAAGGTAGATGAAAACAATGCTGTTTAATAATTATCCGGCAAACTCAAATGGAATCTATGGAGCTGGAAGCTAGAATTACTTGCACAAGCACGAAATGCAAAGAAAATACAGGAGTTCCAGGAGTGTGGGTATAGTTTTAGAGCCAAGTGTTCTTTTTATGGAACTTGTGCATTGGATTTTAGCGAAATCGGTCCACAAAATGTTCGAGATCACATTTTTTTTCACGATATTTGCTTTAATTTGGTCACCAATTATGGATTTCTGTAAGAAGGTATGTGAAGAGTGTCCTTGATAGATGATGAGAGAAAAAAACCGTCTGGGAAGACTGAAACATCATTGTGACTAGAATCAAGATTTCTAGTGTCGATTCTATTTAATGCTGTAACGACTATATGTGCAAGTAAAGAATTGCATTTATCGCAAAAAAGCCGTTTTACCATGAACGCTATTTTGACCAGGCACAAAGGCAAAAAGTAGTCATTATGCAATAAATGACTATAAAACCTGTACAAAGTAGTAGTAGACGAAGAAGAGGATAATTTATAACAGCGGGAAATTTTAGATGGGGAAAAAATGGCCTCAATTTATGCTGATCTTTTGCAGTTTGTGTCCGATGCGCTTTCTCTTTCATTATCTAGGCATTTGCTTCCGCAAATCCGGCTTGTGAAAAAATATCTGTTTTTTGTAGCTGCTCATGAAAGAAAACTGCTGAATTGTCGCCAAAACTTGCAAAGTTTTAAGTGCTGTTTTACTAAAAATAAGAACTATTTTGCTGGAAATAAAAACTATTTTGTTTTAATACCTGATAAATCAACTTTTTTCAAGGCTATTTCGATCATATTTTTAGGACTAGAAATCCGAGCTCAAGTTACACCATGAAAAATGCTTTCTTTCATCTAACCTTTCTTGCAATTTTTTTTAGTAAGTCGACGTACAACAGCCGGGGAGACAAAGACCTTCTCCAGCAAATTTTTTTCAAGAACTATCTGCTTTATACCATGTTGTTCACACTCGACTCGGCAATGTACGCTTTGTATGAGTTGGTTGGGTTAGGGTGACATCAGAAACCTCAATGCAACACTCTCCTTTGTCAGGAAATACTTTCAATCGCTGTTTAAAATATAAATTACTATATAAAACACCTAAACGACCTGAAAACACCCTCAAGTGCTTCTGAAAATACCCTTCATTTAGTTTTTCCCAGGTCAGCGAGCTTATTTCTTAGCTAGAGGTGATTTTTCAGTTCTCTTGCATTCGATTTATTGCTCAATACTTAATGTCCTTAATTACGTACATCGAACGATTTTTTCTGCTAAATTTATGAGCTACAACCTAATGATTGCAGTTAAATGCATGCGTTAGAAACATCTCTAATGACTCTCAGTCATCACGTCATGGTAATTTCAGTTCTCGTTTATAGTAAAAAAGTGACATCCGCGAGAGACGGTTGTACGCAATGCTGACGTGCTTGAAGACGATTTTTTTATTTCAAGGTCAGGGAAAATTTTTTAATCATCAAGGAGTGATTATAGTTTATCCTCTAATTTCATTTCAATTTAGGGCTGTGTTTATTTATCAATTCAAATATATGGGAATAATTTTGATATTCTCTGATCTTGATAACATGAATTGCTATGTTAATCTTACTCTGTAAATTCTAGAAACATGTTTGTTCAATTTTACAATTAAATACCAGAGACATATATTTTCATCTTCCAATATCAGTACCACGGGCAAGTTTGTATTTTTTCTAATTTCAATACCATTGAGAAATCAATAGTTTCTTCGTCTTTAGTTAAGAAACAATTACAATGCCAGCTTCTCATGTGAAATTGATAATTCCGAAAAAAAATCTCAAAAAAATTCCCTCATTTCAATACCAGCGACAACTTAGCAGCCTCTTCGTTTTTAAAGGACTTTTCCTGCAAACAGAAAGACTTGCTTGAGACAAAATGCATGCTCCTGAGCGAGAAACGATGATTTTGAAAATAAAAATGAATAAATGAACGAACCTTTCCCATTCCATTAGCCAAGTTTTCGAGCAACGCCAACACGTGACTGCACGGGAACCAATCACCACAGCAGCGGTTGGAGCAATCGAAAGAGTCTCATTTTGCATTCATTTTGACGAGTGCTGCATTTTTCTAGTTTTATTTCGTGTGGCTACCAAAGCAAGCGGCACCAAAACTCGACATCAACGAAACATTGGCTTTCAGAACGGCCACAGCGCTCTTGACTTCATCAAAAGTGCAAGGCTCAAAGACCCGTGGTCAGGCAGAGCAGAATGGAGCTTCATTGCGTATTTAGAGCGCTTTAGAAGTGAACATTTCTGAGCCTGCATGGGCTGTGTCCCCTCTGCTCTTTCGCTGAGTGGTGATCGATAAATGGCTCAGACAAAATGACTACAGGGAAATGGAAGTATTTTACAAAGAAGCAGAACTTTTTATAGATACGTAGAGTTAGAATTTTTTCATTTTCCATGAAAGACTCAAACCATCTGACAACAGAAACATTGAAGAACTTTACAAACAAGCAGTGTTGAAACGTAACACTAGCACTTCTTCACTCTCCATAAGTAACTCAAACTAGTTAATAACTGGTGTATTGAAGAACTTTATACACCAATAGTGATTTACAATGGAAACGTAATACTAACATTTGTTCAGTTCTAAATTAAACAGACGAACCAGATACATGCTATTCATTATTTACATCTTGGAAGACCATGAGCCGCTAGGTAATTATAATGTATGTAGTGATGAGTGAAGTGAATTAGAGAATTGTCTTAAAGTTTTGAAATGAAATTTTATTTTCGTTCATAGAATGTGTTAGTGGTGAAATGAATACACTGGAGAAAATTCCTCAGCTGCTTTGATTACCTGAGCCTTTGTTCCGAGAAATTGCAGCCAAACTCAGAATAATCAAGTTTTCCACTCCCATTAGTCCACGAAAATGCTCTGGAATGAAGTAAAAATCTGTAGCAAAATGGAACATTATTTTAAATTAATAGCTTGGATGAAATTACAGGGGACTAATTTCGCTTCGATAAGTTATGGCTACCTAAATGAGTCTTGAACCGAGATCCACCACAAAATGGTGCAGCGTGCGTGAGTGCAACTGAAATGATGATTCGATTGACGTCATCGTAAATTGTGCAAGACAGTTGGGCTAAGCTCAAATTGAACAGTGATGTATTTATTCGGCCGAGTGACAAAAATCAGCCGTACTGCCGATTAAGTCCAATAACTTCCGCAAAGTCATCACAGAATCAAAATCATCACACAATAATAATAAGTCATCCCAAAATTAAAAAAGCATCAAAGAGTAATAAGTTATCACAGAATAATAATTCATCCCAGAATAATAAGTCATCACAGAATAAATGACATCACAGAATAAGAAGTGATTACAGAACAACAGCAGCGCATATTTGAATGTTGTTTTCTCTTCAGTAGAATCAAAAATATACAAAACAGAAGCCTTGCATCAACTAGAGAGCCTAAAGGGAGTAATGTTGAAATCCGAGCTCGACCTGCGTATATAACACTCTTATTAATGCGGTGCTGATTGCAGTATTAATATACTTTGTTCTCGAAATCTGCACTTAACCTCGAGGTAATTGAAAACAGGGCAGTCTAAAATGTAGCCTTTCTCTCTAAGCCATGACATAAGCTGCAAAATTCAGCTTAATTTCTTACGAAATTTTAGTATAAGAGTAGTTAAGTTTTGGACATGATTATTTTACACTGTAGAGCGGGACGATATAATCGAGACATCGACGGTCCCACCTACTCATCGCAACTACGAACCACGTGTTAATAAGACTTTTCCCTGATTTTTCCGCCATTTAGCGGCAGTCCCAGGCGATTTATGGTGATATCGTTATCGAACACGGCTATTTTAGCCATCCTAGGACCTGATGAGATCCCCGTCGCTACTTCCATTAGCGCCAAGCTAATTAGGAGACGCTAAAAACAGCCGCTATGTATTCCTAGCGTCCATTATTCGCTCCGGATATTCCCCACACTTCCTTTCCGGACCGGATATTACCCCGCGTTCTTTCTCGTGCTTCGAAGCAAACGCAACTGAGGACAAAAGCGATGTTTCTGTCTGCATGACGCTGACGGATATTAACACAACCTCTGCGACGGACGCTCAGGGAACAGGCTCGGGCAAAACAGACAGAACGAGCGGCGAGCGGACGAAGACCCTTGGTGTTATACGAGATCGAGTGACACTCAAATCTTTATGAACGAATTCGGTGAGGAGGACAAGATGACATAATGAATTTTGCGTGGGATAAATTATGAGTAGGACACCTCATGACTCAGACGAATTATGAGTAGGACAAGTGATGAGTCTGACGAACCATGTATGGGACGAATTATGAGTGGGAGGAATGATGAGTGTGACAAATTCGGGGACAGAGACAGAACAATTTACTGAATTATGAGAGCTGATCGACTAAGGAGTGCAGATAAAATGACTTAAAACTTAATATATTTCATACGCAAAAGAGATTGCTTGATTTAAGGTTTGAAAAATACTCAGATCGATGAATAAAAAAGTTAAAAGGATAACTTGCTAAAAGATTCAAAATAAGAACATTCAGGGCAAAGCAGCTAAAAATAATAGAATGAAGTGCCTAGATGCATCGTATATGTTTTCTTCCAGAATATTTATAGCCGTGAACAACACTTAGGATGGGTGACGGGGATAGCATTATAGTGACGAAGTATCTAAGAATCCTGTCGTTGAATTGTCTGCAACACAGACAAACTAGAAAAATTTCCTAGCACACGATTGTAAAATCAGTAAATGTCTGTAGAGTTAACTATAAATGTAAGTGACGTCACAAGTAAACAATGTTTTCGTATTTTCTAATGCCAATAATGGTGAAAGTTTAATTTTGTTTTCTTTTCCATCAAAAATCCCAAGGAAACTGTTGTGCAAAGCGGTTAACTGCCACACTCATAATTATTTTGCGGTTAGTCTGTTTTCCTGAAGACGAAAGAAATATTGGTGAACTAACAATTTATGTGAAAATTTGCTTCAGTTAGACCACCCGTTACATGACGGGCTAGAGTGTTTTTACAGAACTAATGTTTAAACTTTCGAATTAGTTGATAGTTATGTATTTACCGAGAGTAGAAATTAGGTACATCAGATTAAAACGCTTCTTCGGAAAACTTGCCGAAATATTTACCGTATATTAATATAAATATTAATATAAATGAAATATTATTATAAAATATTTACCGCATATTAAACACTTGTAACGGACGGTATGCGCTGCACAGAGCGTGACATTATTACCTAGTCAAGTTTTTTCGCCTCCTTCATGCATGTTTTTCGCCGCCCAAATAATTAAAATGCTTGGGCGGGGAAAAACATGCATGCTCCGGCGAAAAAGTTAGACTAGGTACCCTGTATAACTTTTTCACCGGAGCATGCATGTTTTTAGCTGCATAAGTGGTTTAATTTCTTGGGCGGCGAAAAACATGCATGCAGGCCACGAAAAGTTAGCCTGGGTATGAAGATCATTACAACGAACCCACTCGTGGGTCTGACTCTCCCAAAATGTTTTGAATAAATACAATAGAACACGTCTACAAAAACATAACATATTTGGATCAAATGCCTTTGCAAAATTATTCGTGTCTTCCCTTACAATTAAATGGTTGAAAATTTTTTTTTTTTAAACTTCCAGTGTGGTTTCAATACAAGCGTGACGAATTTTTCGGGGATGGCTAGAACTTTGATAAGCTGTGTAATACCAAAAGATGAAGGAATGAATGATGAGTTAATGAATGAAGAGGGAATATCAAGAGAAGAGGTAATCAATAAAGAGGTGTTAAATAAAGGTAATATTAAAAAAGATTAAATGAATGAAGAAGTAATATCAAGAGAAAAGGTAATAATTAAAGAGGTAATAAATAGAGGTAATATCATAGGAAGAGGTAAAGATTGAAGATGTAACATTAAGAGAAGGGGTAATAAATCAAGAAGTAACATCATGCATGAGCTCGGTTTTCACCCAGTACTCTTTATTAGAATGAACAGCAAAATGTGCACAATGTGGGAGTAGAATGAACACAATTTCATTGCTTGCATCAAAAGTATGCACTAATTCCGAAGCTTGAAAGGACAATTCCGATGAAAAACATCAAAAAGATTTTTCTTTAGAAGACCCATGGAAAATATTACAGAGAGAAAATATCCGGATGCGATGTTTCCTTCCCATAAGAACGCATTCTTCTGAATTTATTTAACGCAAATTTTGCTTCATAAAAACTCCACACAACGTACACACAGACAGACGCACAAAAATGACGCAGCACACAACGTACACACAGACAGACGCACAAAAATGACGCAGCACACAACGTACACACAGACAGACGTACAAGAATGCCGCAGCACACAACGAACACACAGACAGACGCACAAGAATGATGCAGCACACAACGTACACACAGACAGACGCACAAGAATGACGCAGCACACAACGTACACACAGACAGACGCACAAGAATGACGCAGCACACAACGAACACACAGACAGACGCACAAGAATGACGCAGCACACAACGTACACACAGACAGACGCACAAGAATGCCGCAGCACACAACGTACACACAGACAGACGCACAAGAATGATGCAGCACACAACGTACACACAGACAGACGCACAAGAAAGACGCAGTTGCCGTACCATTATTGCAGAGCCGTGAACTGCCCTCCCAGGGGAAATGCGCGGGAACTGTGGCATGCCACTCGACCAATTTTTCAAGTGCAATAGAAAGAGAATCTCTCTATGTGGTCCTTGATCACCTTCTCTCGATTTTTAGGTACCTTTTCTATCAAGTTACAACAGCATTCCACCCAGCACATTTCTCACGAGTGTACATTTTGATTAATGAGAGTGGTGGCTGAGCGTCATTGGCAAATTCTCCCACATTAATTCGTTCCCCTCAGATAAATCTTCAGTTTTGGGCAATAAATAAAATGAGCCATTCTGCGGCAGTGCGGCTGTGCGTTGCACAAACATGCCTTCTAATTTGAACAAAGAAAAAGAAAAGAAAGAAAAACAGTTTATTTCCAATATAGATGGTACAAAAGTACCATCATTGGTTTTTAAAATATCTTAAAATTAATACACTTAGATGATACACACACACGAGTAATGAAAAACTCGTGTCACTAGTCGAAAAGAAATGATTGAGGGCAATGAACTCCTAATCTATATGTATATATGTCCAAACTATTGGAGAAAGTGGTGACAAATCAACTGTCATTTCACCTGGACGAGTCAAATCTACTCCACCAAAATCAATAAGAATTTGAATCATACAGATCATTCAAAGGAATGTGAGTTAGGATTTCATAAAGATTTTAAATGTGATGATGCATCTTGTCTTTGACGTTACTCAAGCGACGTTACTTCGGTGTTATTTCAAATGGGATGTATCTTGTTTTTAATACGTATAACTTCAAACACAATTTGCACTACTCTCGGACATCAATGCGAAGTTTTTTGCTTAAATCTTCGACGCTACTCGCCAGTTATTCATTTTTTCTATGAATAGGAGCACATTTGATATCCCTTTAGAACGCTTTGGAGCTCCAGCGTGAGAGGGAGGTTCTCAAGCTATGAGCGAGCATTTGCTTTCCCTTGTGGAGATTCCAGATTCATTCTTCGTACTATTCATGATTCTGAATTTTGTCTCGGAAATTTAATCGTTGATCCATTGGATTCTTTCATTCGTTTGAAAGATATCCAACATGGCACTGGAGGAATGTTGTAGGTGTACGGTAGATTCTAGATTTACTCGTCGTAATCGCCATCATTTACGCTTCTCACCGAATTCGGTTTCGGGAATTTAATTGTCGATTCATTAAGCTCTTTCACCCGTGTGAAATACTTCCAATAGGCCGCTTGGGGGATAAATAAAGTATATCAAATGTCTTTTTGCTCTATAAAGTACGAGTGAACATGTTGAAAAGTTGTAACTTTGTCGAAGAAAATGCCTATAGACAGATTGTCCAATTGTAGTTTTTATGAAGAATCAGAGCTGCTTAACTGAAAATTTCAGGAGAATATACTGAAATTTCTTTTGATGTAAAATACTAGTGTATTATTCGACACACAATTGCCATACCAATTGCTTTTGACTGATTGAACTACCATTGCGAATGGCTGAGTCGTAACGGAGAAGTTGAGCGATAATTTCGTTTACTCATCATCGAGTTTCATATTTTCTATTGAGAAATTATTGCTTCAAATCTTGAACACTCTCTTCACATGCTGCTAGCAAGACATGCCTAATCTAAACATACCACCAATTAAGGGTACAGTGAGCGATTGTCCCACATTCTTCAACGCAAGACGAAGACAAGCTTCTCCTTTCTCCTGCTCTTATTCTTGCTCGGTGAAAAGATACGGAATCACCAAGAAATTTTTAAAGCTTGTTTTGAAGTTCTCGTCAGTGTCCGTTCCTGTAGTAGCTGCAATGTGTCGATATTAATACGTATGTTACAGCTGCAATGTGTCGATATTAATACGTATGTTACAGCTGCAATGTGTCGATATTAATACGTATGTTACAGCTGCAATGTGTCGATATGTTTCACAACTTCAGTATCGCTGTCTCTCAAAATGATCATCCATTGCACCTCTGTGTCCTCGTCAGCTCAACTTACTCATACCCCTGCACTATTATATTGAATCCAGCCTAGGGCTTGTGGCTTCCATCGATTTATTTTGTAGTACCGAAGTTCACGCACAGATTTTGCCTTTATTCAGCTAAGTTTATGCTAAACAAAGTGATGGGAAGGGAGCGTCAGGGATTTGCAGCAATTTTTCACTTTTTCTTCACAAAAACATTTTTTTATGATATTACGTGTATCATCTCGCCTGACATCCCCAGACTCAATTATAAAGCTCTCCCGCCGAGTGCAAGCTGGTGTGCAGCTCGAGGAATGTTTTGCGCACGCTTTCTAAAGCATCATATGAGTTTTCGCTGCGCTAAAAGTTCTTAGCAAAAGTTGAATCAAATTCTTTGTTCATTTCCTCTTCCCTGATACGCATGCTCGCAGCACACAGACTGAGAGTATTTTAATTCTACACAGATCATGTTGTCTCGATAACATACAAGATCATTTTAAGTCTACACAGATCATGTTGTCTCGATAACATACAAGATCATTTTAAGTCTACACAGATCATGTTGTCTCGATAACAAACAAGATCATTTTAAGTCTACACAGATTATGTTAGGTCGAGTATGGATACGATCATTTTAATTCTAGATAAATCATGTTAAATCTTGACTACGAACACGATTAGAGACGGAAGAATTCGTACTTTCACTATCGTTTAATGTATTTAAATATTTCTCACAAAAAAATACTATTGTGGTGTTGAGCTTATGCACAGTATTAGTTACATAGAAGAAAAAATGAAATTCTTAAGGCAAAAAATAAAATTTCATGTTCCAAATAACAATATTTCACTGTTTCAAGAAAGTTATCCCAAGGACGACTTGACACAATTATTTGTATCATATGGGAGCATTAACTTTTCCCCAATGTTAGAAGCAGAGGTTGTTGAGTGCTAATTATGTTCAAAATCATTTGCCATAGTTTAGTCATTGATGGTATTTGAACGAGCTTAAAATGGGATTGTATTCCATGGTTAAATATTCAAACGTTTTAAATCCTGAGGGATTTCCAAGCCCGATTCTACTAAACTCTAAATTTCCACACTGATTTTCTGGATTAGTGAATTCATAAATATTATTCATCGATGTTTTGTTGTATTTATTTTATTTGTTAGATTTTCAGTGAATCATGACATTTGGATTAAGTTTACAATAGTGAGGTCATTCGAAAGAAAATCACAATCGACCTAAGATATTACAACGGTTCTTACGCATTTTCAACCATCAAATTGATTTAAACTTTACACATATTCAGTACGTATCTTACTGCTATTTTTTTTCCCCCTGGTCAAGGTGAAATTGCGCTAAGGCATCATGAATGTGCCTTCATGTTTCACTATTGACACTTTACTGTTTGTAGTAAATGAATTTGCTAATTTTCCGTATTTTTTCCGGCCAATTTATACATATATCGGAAACTGATAATAAAAAGTATCACTCTGATACTTTTCTGCTTGTAGGAACTTGTAGGAAAATGTCGACTTCATTACCGCCATTCAGCGGAGCATCATCAGTTCCGAAAATATTTTTCAACTAGTTACCGGTACAACCCGAGTATCGGGTTGTCCGACTTGCCTAAAAATAAAAAAAAATAATAAAAAAATAAAAAAAAAAAAGAAAAAAAAAAATATAAAATAAAAAAAATAAAGAAAAAAAATAAAAAAATAAAAAATGAAAAAAAAAAAAATAAAAATAAAAAAAAAATAAATAAATAGTTTTCTGCAAATATAGACACCAGTGGCTTCAATTTAATACCTCACTTGACCATATACACTCAGCCAATTTTCTAAACGGACTCGGACAAATTTCGAGTTACTGAATTAAGTATATAGATTGCTTTAGCATCAGTTGCTACAAAATATACTTTTCTTTCTAGAAATTGTAGGGAAACATAAACTGAGTGGCAGCATTACATGGTTTGAGACGAAGCCTCCGTTGAGGTCAGTTTCCTTTCAATCTTTTACTCTTTCAATAATCTGTAAAGTTAGTATATGGTTTACTTATTCGCATTTGAATGGCTTTTGTAATTTGAATAAATCTCTAAAGGGCTTATTTGAATAACTTATTTCTATATGAATACCTTTCGTCATATGAATAAATCTGTAAAGTGTGCATTTGAATAACTTATTCGTATTTGAATACTTCTCTAAAGAGCGTATTTAAATAATTTTTTGTATTTGAATACCTTCCGTACATGTATAACTCTGCAAAGCGTGTATTTGAATACCTTATTCGTATTTTAATAAGTTTTCATATTTTAATAAGTTTTCGTACTTGAATACCTCTGCACAGAGCATATTTTAATAACTCAGTTCAATTTAAATAAATTGTTTGTGTTTGAACAACACAGTCCAGTGCGCATGTGCTCGCTGAAGGCCGAGCGTTCCTCTTAGTCTTACCCCTCAACTAAACCTTTCGGTTCGTATCACCTTCAGACATGTAATTTTTGGTAACCATTGCAACTTTTGCGAAGTAAAAAAATTTTTTACTGCATCAAACTGTTCAAAACTTCTGAATAAATTATCGTGCTGTAGACCCAGCCTTTACGGGAAACCCGTGATTGCTTCTCAAGAAGTCAAAACCATTCCACTGAAGTCACCGCTGAGCTTCTTTGATTTGTGAAATTCCCGTGAACAAGAGTTATTTTGTTCATAATTTTTGTAGGACATGTATTTCTCTTGAAAATATTTCAAAAGTTGAATATTTTCTGATGCTTCCTCGATAAAATGAAAATAATAAACTCTTGATTATTGGCTGACTCAACACTGAAAAGTATTTGCTTCGTTGCGAGAAAAATTTCTTTTGCCTACACTCCGTAAGATTGCTTTGGTGCATTTCATAAATTCGATTTGTTTTTCTAAGGCGGAACTTTTCTAGTTTTTGAGAGAATTATTCAAGAAATCATTCAAACAACACATGATAATGAAAGAACATCAACGCTGAACAACATCGTGTATTTATTTTCGTTATTCCACCGCAAATAATATACTGCAAGTACAGCATAGCGGTGGAAGCGAAGGTGTCTCTAGTCACTTTATTTTTTGGCTTCGAATATTTTATCGGCATCGAAGTTTCTGACCGCATCTTGTACACGTGGAAAAAATGTAAAGTGAGTCACAAAAGTGAAGTTTTAAAATTGCTCAAAGAATGTGCCACAATGCTCTTAGCGAATTACTTCAGCTTGTGCGTCGTCCATGTAGTTACTCTGCTTTCGAGACCAAGGTTAAATCTGAAGAAATAGCTTTATATTATCATCTAAAAACGTGCATGACTTTTTTGCCAATTGCAATGGCATCTCACACAAGACTTCAAGAATTAGAATGGCATTTCACAATACTTTAAAGCATTAGTGGACGTTGCTCATACGTTCCCAGAAGGTATATTATGTACGAGAAGTAACTTCACGTTCGTATTTCATACCTAAATGTTACCGCGAATTTTCTGGATTGGATGGAAGTTAATTTAGAAGGAGAGTGTCCCTCTGAATTGATTACATACCCTTCAGAGTATCACTCTGATTAGAAATTAATTTAGAAAAAGAGTATTACTTGGAATTTATCATTTACTACAGAGTATCACTCTGATTATAAGTCAATTTAGAAGAAGAATATCACTCTGAATTTATCATTTACTTCAAATTATCATTCTGATTAAAAGTTTATTTAGAAAAAGAATACCACTCATAATTTATCATTTACTTCAGAGATCACTTTGATAATGAGTTAATTTAGAAGAAGAGTTTCACTCTGAATTTATTGTTTACTTCAGACTATCACTCTGATTAGAATTTAGATTGCGGAGAGTATAAATAATGAACTCCTTAAGGTTTCACTGTGGCTTAAAGCTAATAAAATAAGCCTCAATATCGATAAAACAAATTATATTACGTTCTCATACAAGAAAAATATATCTCTACCATCCATTAAAATTGGCGAAGGTGAAATCAAAGAAACCAACTCATGTAAATTTCTGGGCATCATAATAGATAAACATCTGACCTTCAAAGAGCACATCACTCATATTAGTTCTAAATTATCAAAATCCATCGGAATCCTGAATAAAGTTAAAAATTTCCTGCCTGAAACAGCCTTACTAATGCTTTATCGAACGCTCATTTCACCATACCTGCAATACGGAATAGAAGCATGGCATGGAACTGATAAAAATAAAACCAATATAATTTTTACTCTGCAAAAAAGAGCCATCAGAGCGGTAAAGAACCTAGAATATAATGCTCACACAAATGATTCATTCAAAAATTTACAAATACTTAAACTCTCGGATCTCTACAAAATCTCCATCTGCAATTTCATCTACAAAACATTAGCTAATGATGGCGACAATAGCCTTCAACAGTTATTAACTGCGCAAACTGGTCATCACGACCATTTAACACGAAACAAAAGTAAATTTATGCTTCCTTATTATTGAAAGGCCCGCTCGCAACATAGTATACTATTCGTTGGAACTAAAACCTGGAACTCAATACCTGCGGAGATCCGTGAAAGTAATTCTTACAAGGTATTTAAAAGAAATCTTGAGTCTCACTTCTTATCAGAATACTAGTCGTGTAAGATCACCAAGTCAAATCCTGCCTCCTACATGTCTGGTCCTAATAATGCAATTTGCCATGAGTAATATCGCCGATTTTCAGTCTGCTCCCAAATCGTTATCGAATATACTGTTAAATATTGTCCATATGACCTATATTGTAAAATTAAACATCAATATCGAGTTCATTATCCTGTTGATCAGTCTAATTCGAAACTAGGCTAAGTGAATTAGGTTAAACATTATTGTACGCCCTAGAATAATGTAATGGTAGGATGCCCTAGAAGTCGCTGAACTTATTCGGGCCCACAGGTAGCTATACTCAACTCTGACCATTGTATTAGACTTAAGAAACATTCTACCTCTGTATCTCCTGTGGTAAATAAATTGTTTAAAAAAATTGTTTAAATTGTTTAATTTAATCGAGAAGAAGACGACGCGATAAGGCAAAGAAAGCACTGAATGGCAATAAAATGAAAGCAGAACCAAGGCTGGCCGCGTATCTGAGGGAGGAAGAAGGAGCTGTTTTCGCGGAAAGCCTCCCGTGGGATCTCAGGCGACTCAGAGAAGCAAAACATCTCTTCTGGCTCAGCCCCTGCAAGGAAGGGATCGAACAAAGTCTTCCGAGATAAAGCAGTTTGAATGAAGACTTTTAGTGAAATGAGTCGAGGAGTTTTCAAAGGAGAGCTTGGGGTGCGAGGGACCATCTCTTTTTCCGCTTGAACTCCACAGATGAACGTAGCAAGCTTCCCCACATGTTGGGTCCCTTGCCTGATTTGCCAACCATTATAAAAGAGTTCCATTTCAAAATACCGTAAATATCGAACTACAGCGTTCGCTATGGAAGCCAACTTGCGAGTGACTCACCGTAGATTTAAATAGTAGACTACACAGATGCATCTTACATGAATGTGCATTCCTTAAGTTTAAAGAATGAAATTAGTAGTGAACGCTGAGCCGACTTGAAATGATTGAAATTTAGGCACGAAATTCATGACATACCATTCGTCTTTTCGTCGAACGATCAAGAAAACACAAACACGAAAAAGTAACGGGAAAACTTACAATAACACCCACTTATTGCAAGCGCTTTTTCCCAGCCGGTCATTCATTTTTTGCGAATGTCTAAGCCTTCAACTGGTGAGATTAATTTTGTTCATTTCAAAGCAGACAGTCGGACATGATGGAGCGGGCGGCCGTTTGGACATCTCGGGGAGGCTCGGGATCTTCTCGAAGATGCAATAGCTCGATGCCGTTCACAGATGATAAGAAAAAGCGATTAGTGGCAAAAACCGCAACGACAACACGGAAGGTTGAGTCTTTTCTGATGATGAGAGCTCTGGCAGTTATGATCGGTGCGGGATTAGGGGAGCATTGAGCTTGCTAATCTTCCGTGTCTATTTGCGGCCAATTTATACATACATTGAATGCTGATAATGATTATCGAGAGCTTGTATCTCATTTTGCGTTGTTAAGAGAAGGGAGAATATTCCGTCGCTGCAGGGGAATGGAGAACATTTTTCTTCATTTATTATTTGCGCCATTACAGAGCCCGGCATACGACCTTTAGCTGGATACGCTGTGTGAGCTGGAGGAAAAATTAACATGTGCAGAATGAATAACATTTTGTTGGTAGACTGAATAATTTTGGGTGGCAAATGAATAACAATAGGTTGGTAGAATAAATAACATTGGGTTGCAAAATTAATAACAATGGTTTGGAATGGTTTGGTCATTAATCCAATATATAAAATTAAGTTGAATAAACGACATTGGCTTGGTAGAATAAATACCATTGGGTTGGTAGAATAAATACCATTGGGTTGACAGAATAAATACCTTCGGGTTGGCAGAATAAATAACATTGGGTTGGCATAATAAATAACTTTCGGTTGACGTAGCCGAGTGGGACAGCAGACTATGTATAGTGGACGACCTCGCCGGGGAAGGTGCTTAATATCTATTTGGATGAATTCCTTATGTATCTCATCAGGTTCACACGAGAAGCGGAATAGAAAACAGAGAAAATATGTTCGCAATTACTTTGAGGTTTGAAAACACAAATGCTTGATATTTTACATCTTATCAACAAATTTAAAATGAATCAACACAATTAAAACAAATAAAGGTCAACCGGTCACCTGAGGTCCTACTTATTTTCCCGAGAGTGAGTAAACTCTCGACAGTGACGTTTTTTCCTAATTTATTGTCTCATCTAGGATTAAGCTTTTGTATCCATCACAAAGAAACCTGAAGCTGGTGCTCTGAATACTCCTGGTATACGCATGAGAGTTGCATATTCTTTATCGTTGAGAAAGTTTCAATACGATTTTAGATGAGCAACTATCATGACCAAAAAACAAATTTGAAGTTAATGCTCTAGATACAGCGCATTAGAGTTTTATATTCTTTACCAATGACAGAGCTTCAATGCGACTCCGTAAGAGCCTTTCTTGACCAAAGAAAGGAAATTAACAATCAGCGGTGCACCTTTTTTCGACGTAGAAGTAATAGATACAGAAAGTGTATCCATAAGTCATTGGTGTAAATGCAGGTGCACTGCAATTTTAAGTTTACATAAATTGTGAATAATAATTCACTAATTTTCATTTGACTTACTATTTTACTACTTACTTAAATGCACCACAAATGTTCTTTCAGTTACATATTCAGTGGCATGCCGACGAGTAAAATAATTAATTCTGTTGATTCTAAAGTTGTTATAAATCAGTATTTTTTTTCTCGAATCAAGACACTTACCATTAATGTAATTGCTTATATTAACTAGAGCAATTTTCATCCAAAAATTAATTTATTCTTGAAACTAAATTTCTTATTTTCTTGATTCATTTTCACTTCATCCCACATTCACTGCGCACTCACATTCTTTCGTTGCATTCACCACATAGGTCACTTGATCCTTTAGGAAAAAACTGCATTCCTGATAAGAAATTATACAGTAGTTACTTTCTGTCAGGGATATTCGACATAGCAAAGCTACATCTTCTTTGTGCACACAATGCCTTTACTGACAGACATACGAACCATGAAACTTCAGTTCTTTATTCTCATTTTAATTAGAAATATATCATCATCTTCTCATTCGCTGTCGTGTTGTTTAACCCGTGCGAAAGATAAACCTGTACGACTAAGTTGACAGCATTTCGACCCCTATAATTTAAACTAGGTCCTTTTTCCATGTCGGTCGGGTTAAGTGTTTGTTAGGAACAATTGTGCTATTCGATGAAAAAGATAGGAAGTTGTTTTCATGGGCATAAATTGCAGCAAGTCGGCTTACCATAGCGATCTACATAGAGGTAAGGAATCAATTGCACTTTCGTAAATCTTTCTCAACGTTCCTCAAAACGTTCATACGCTCTTTCATTCCAAAATTAAATGGTGAAAGTCAAAATCTACCTGCCAGTGTTAATTGTCTTCCAAGTGATTTTCTACGCTATCTAAATAATGTACTCAGGATTTTTTGTGATGACATTCAAGAAATGCTGCAGTGATGCTGGACAAATTTAACTTGGATGAGACCTGGACCCAATGAAAACAAAATTGTACTTATTTTAACAGCGTACGGACAGCAACTCAATTAAACCCATGGTTTCACGTTAATTAAAAGAGAAATAATATTTTTTGCCTAGTTGAACCAATCGACAAAACAGGTCACTGGAGCAATTCATGAATTGATTAAAATTGCGAGAATTAGGGCAGTTTATGGTAGTTTCACATGGTGTCCAGTTTACGCGTAGACATGATATATATATCTACGTTTCAATCTTCTTCTTTCATTGTCAATCAGTACTTTATAAATAAAAATCCAAATCAATATCAAAAAGCAGGAATTTGTGCTCAACGTTACGCAATAAATCAATAATCGAAATTAATGAGCATCTTCATTTAAATGTTCGCATCCGATTCGTGGAATGAGCCCTCACATGAATGGCAAAATATACAGCAAGGTCTATTATTTCAGTGAAGACATAACTCTATGGAATCTAGAAATTCTTCATACCTAAATATAACGCATTACTTTAGCTTGGAAAAATTGAACAGCGTGCAAATATAAGTCGACAATCACTGTATTAGCACTAGTGCAAGTCTATCAGATCGCTTTGAACATTAGCTGAACGTTAGTCACCAGGAGTCGTGAAACAGTTTCAATTTACTATCAATAATTTAAATTCTACAAGTGAAGTAAAATAATTTCAGATTGAACAGAAGGGAAGTTCAGGCTAAACCTTAATATGTAAATCAAGCAGGAAAGAATTTTGATTCCAACATTAGGCTAACCATCAGCATTATGGATGAAGAAGAAGAGAAGAAATATAACAACGACCGAACCGTAATAGCCAGCTGATGCCTTAGCCAGATGTTGCCTTTAGACAAACGAAAACGGCCACTACCATTAGATTATTAACATAACTTATGAACATCAGATCAACACAAACGTAACATTACCAAAGTTACCTCGTTTCTACATACCTAATGACATCGCACAACACCGACACAAGTACAAATCCATGCAATCACATGGGGCTGTGCTCACTGTGTGCTGTGTTGCTCACTGTGCTCACTGCACATGCTTGCCAAATTCAGAGAGCGACCATAATCTTGTGTTTACAGGTGAAGCAAAATGAATAAATTCAGGATGCAAGTTAAATTTACGAAGAAATTTCTAAGGAACGTACTGATGAATTGACGATGTTGCGAACTTGTAATGATGTGACGTTGGGATGTTGAGGTATGGATATTGTAATGATGTTCTGTTCTGATGTGGTAACCGTGATATTATAAAGCTGTATTTTTTGCCAACAGGGTCTGAATTTAATTTTGTCCAGGAATGCAAAATATTGAAATTTCGAAATCCTTATAGGAGTAAACCGACGTTCCACAGCGTAAGGTATGGCTTCGTCACTTCTTTATCATGTGTTTGAAAGGTCAGAATCCAGTTACGCTACTGCAAGCTTCGACAATAATTCACAAACGTCGAAGATGCCCACACGTGGAAGCAGCGCGGCCAAGCCGCTTTATTAGAAATATTGAGCCCAAACTTTTGGTGCTGCAGAAGGTATTGTTGGAAGTTCGAATGTTTCTTTTTAGACGGAATGTAAAAACGGCATTACACGGATGCCAAATCCCACAGCGCGATGGCTCCCGAGGATTCCAAATCTCGGAGCTCTCGGACTCGGCATCTTACGCCATCAAAGAATGGATTTGAAGACCAGAATTTCAGATCTGGCAGCCGAAGGAAATGCTCAAAGTCATTTTGTCCGCCTTATTGGACTGGTCTAGAGGGAACACGGCAAAGGCTTCAAAAAACTCTGTCATATTCGGTGTTTTTATTCGAAGAAACAGCTTTCACGTACACCGTCCGCCTCCGACGCGGGCGACCAGAGCCTCTAGTTTCTGCGTGGGCTGAACTCGCGAGATTGGAAAACACGTAATCAGTTCCTCAATCGAGACGAAAGGCGAATGCTTCAAAATACGGAGGGGGAGTCCTCCTCTCGTGCAGGTCGTAAACTGCGGTGTGTTGCTGACGGCTGAGCTCAAGTTAGAATTTACTGTTGATGGCCCTGATGCTAAAGTGAGGAGAACTCAGGAACTGAACTCGAATTTAGAATTACTGTTGATGTTCATGTGCACATGTATATGTAAATATATATATATTTTATGCATATACCGAGTGTCCCACAAAAATGTTCCCGAATTTTCAATTGATCATATCTCCGCTTTAAATTAATATATTTGAATTGACTTTTTTCATAATGTAGTATATTTTGTTTTCTTTTCGAATAATTTAAGTTTTTGAAAATCGGTTGAATAACAACTTTACAATGATCGATTTACTGAAAAGGGTAGAAAAACTAATTGCTCAAAGGAAAAGTTTTTAAAACAGTATTGATATTTTTTTATTTTGTACTGTCCAAAAAACCGAAAAAACAAACATTTAAAAGAGTAACAAATCATTACCTTATATAACGTTAAAATAAATAAAGCAATTTAGTATTCTTCAACATAACCTTTCATTTCTCTCAAGGCAAGTATTATTTCTAGCCCTCATCGAATAATGAGTTTTGCGGATTATTTCACCGTTTACATTCAGTTCTTGAAAAATTTCTTCAATTCGTTGTCGGAGAATTATTAATGATGCAGGTGATACATACTTGGTTGTATGTAGGATACATAAATATGAAATTATTTTTAACAGTAGGTATTGAGAAATGAATAAAAACACCAGTACTGTTTTTAAAACTTTTCCTTTGAACAATTAGTTTTTCTACATCTCTCAATAAATCGATCACTGTAAAGTGGTTATTAAATCGATTTTCAAAAATTTAAATTATTCGAAAAGGAAACAAAGTTTACCACATTGTGAAAAGAAAATTCATATATGTTAATTTTAAAGCTGAGATATATTCAATTGAAAAGTCTGAAGCATTTTTGTGGGACACCCGGTATATATTATCTACCACTTTATACATAAACAACTTTATATATATTTACATTATACATACATATATCTGCTTTTTAATCGCTAAACCCTGATGTGACCTTGACAATCCATCCTCCAAAGCGTCATCTATTTATTTGAGAACATTGAAGTCCGTGAAGGTGCTAGAGGTGTCTTACAAGCTCTTAACATTAGCCTTGAGTATTGTTGAGAAGAAGATTACGTTACGAGCTATTTAATCCCACCTGTGTGCCTCGTATTAAATCGTTTCTTTGCGGCTGCCATTAAATTACCACTTGTACCCGCCACTGAATCATCGCTCTGTACCAGTGATAAAACCATCCCTCTGCATCTGCCATGAAATAATTGCTCTGTACACGCCAATAAATCTTAGCTCTGTACCCGCCAATAAATCATTGCTCTGTACCCACCAATAAATCATTGCTCTGTACCCGCCAATAAATCATTGCTCTGTACCCACCAATAAATCATTGCTCTGTACCCGCCAATAAATCATTGCTCTGTACCCACCAATAAATCATTGCTCTGTACCCATCAATAAATCATTGCTCTGTATCCGCCAATAAATCATTGCTCTGTACCCACCAATAAATCATTGCTCTGTACCCGCCAATAAATCATTGCTCTGTACCCACCAATAAATCATTGCTCTGTCCCCACCAATAAATCATTGCTCTGTACCCGCCAATAAATCATTGCTCTGTACCCACCAATAAATCATTGCTCTGTACCCGCCAATAAATCATTGCTCTGTACCCACCAATAAATCATTGCTCTGAACCCGCCAATAAATCTTAGCTCTGTACCCGCCAATAAATCATTGCTCTGTACCCGCCAATAAATCATTGCTCTTTACCCGCCAATAAATCATTGCTCTGTACCCGCCAATAAATCATTGCTCTGCTCCCGCCAATAAATCATTGCTCTGTACCCACCAATAAATCAATTCTCTGTACCCGCCAATAAATCATTGCTCTGTACCCGCCAATAAATCAATGCTCTGTACCCGCCATTAAATAATTGCTATACAAGTGCCATTAAATCATTGCTATGTACCCGCCATTGCTATACAAGTGCCATTAAATCATTGCTCTGTACTCGCCATTGCTTTACAACTGCTAATAAATCATTGCTCTGTACCTGCCATTGCTATACAAGTGCCAATAAATCATTGCTCTGTACTCGCCATTGCTTTACAAGTGCTAATAAATCATTGCTCTGTACTCGCCATTGCTATACAAGTGCCAATAAATCATTGCTCTGTACTCGCCAATAAATCATTGCTCTGTAAGTGTCATGAATTCATTGCTCTGCAAATGCTATCAAATCATTGCTCTGTAAGCAGAGAAAAGAAGCCGAGGCGACAGCAACAAATTGGCTGCTGGATAGTACTGGAGGCAAGAATTTTTATACATTCCAGTCCAAATTGCTGCATTGTGTCTCTCACTGTCAAACTCTCGCTCTTAAAATGCAACGTTCAATTAATTATCAATACTGGAGTTCAGTGTTCGAGCAGGAACAATATATTCTTCCCTCTGCACATATACTGGTAATAATTCGATCAGCATGGGATGCATGGTTTTAAACGTAAAAGAATAACCGCCTAGGTTACTGAATACAGGTGTCTTGAAGTGTTTCTCATACATATGGAGTTTCAAACTTGATATTTAATTTTTTTAAGATCTGAAGTTATCGGTCATTGTAATGCGGGGTGAGTTAAATTTAAAACGCTTTTTGTAAGAGACACGCATGAGTGCAAGAAGTTAGCGTAGGAATATTCTTCAAGTAGCAGACAAGGATTTGTACGTATTTCAAGCTACAGATATGTAGGAAAAAATACTGCGTCTAAATTGGAGTTGAACTATAGGAAATGATTGAGATAAAATTATGGAAAATTTATTCATTTTAGTTTTGTAAACACGACGTACGTAAGCACGTTTTGAAAACGTATCTTTTGTGAAGATCGAACAAAAGCAAAATTGGAGAAAGGGCACCTCTTCGTATTAGCAAACGCAATCAAGCAATCAATCACCTACATATCTTTAGAGAAAATAAATTATCTCTTTTGTTAAGGAAAGGTTGTTTATGAAGCTGGTTGTGGGAGGCGATGGTGGAACTGGTGCACACTAGGTGCAACATGAGGGGAGGCGAAGGTGGAAATGGTGCACACTAGCTGCAACATGAGGGGAGGCGATGGTGGAACTGGTGCACACTAGCTGCAACATGAGGGGAGGCGATGGTGGAACTGGTGCACACTAGGTGAAACATGAAGGGAGGCGATGGTGGAACTGGTGCACACTAGCTGCAACATGAAGGGAGGCGATGGTGGAACTGGTGCACACTAGCTGCAACATGGAGGGAGGCGATGGTGGAACTGGTGCACACTAGCTGCAACATGAAGGGAGGCGATGGTGGAACTGGTGCACACTAGCTGCAACATGAAGGGAGGCGATGGTGGAACTGGTGCACACTAGGTGAAACATGAAGGGAGGCGATGGTGGAACTGGTGCACACTAGCTGCAACATGAAGGGAGGCGATGGTGGAACTGGTGCACACTAGCTGCAACATGAGGGGAGGCGATGGTGGAACTGGTGCACACTAGCTGCGACATGAGGGGAGTTGATGGTGGAACTGGTGCACACTAGCTGCAACATGAGGGGAGGTGATGGTGGAACTGGTGCACATTAGGTGCAACATGAGGGGAGGTGATGGTGGAACTGGTGCACACTAGCTGCAACATGAAGGGAGGTGATGGTGGAACTGGTACACACTAGCTGCAACGTGAAGGGAGGCGATGGTGGAACTGGTGCACACTAGCTGCAACATAAAGGGAGGCGATGGTGGAACTGGTGCACACTAGCTGCAACATGAAGGGAGACGATGGTGGAACTGGTGCACACTAGCTGCAACATGAAGGGAGGTGATGGTGGAACTGGTACACACTAGCTGCAACATGAAGGGAGGTGATGGTGGAACTGGTGCACACTAGCTGCAACATGAAGGGAGGCGATGGTGGAACTGGAGCACACTAGCTGCAACATGATGGGAAGGCGATGGTGGAACTGGTGCACACCAGCTGCAACATGAAGGGAGGCGATGGTGGAACTGGTAAACACTAGCAGCAACATGAAGGGAGGCGATGGTGGAACTGGTACACACTAGCTGCAACATGAAGGGAGGCGATGGTGAAACTGGTACACACTAGCTGCAACATGAAGGAAGGCGATGGTGGAACTGGTGCACACTAGCTGCAACATGAAGGGAGGCGATGGTGGAACTGGTGCACACTAGCTGTAACATGAAGGGAGGCGATGGTGGAACTGGTGCACACTAGGTGCAACATGATGGGGAGGCGATGGTGGAACTGGTGCACACTAGGTGCAACATGAGGGGAGGTAATGGTGGAACTGGTGCACACTAGCTGCAACATGAGGGGAGGCGATGGTGGAACTGGTGCACACTAGGTGCAACATGATGGGGAGGCGATGGTGGAACTGGTGCACACTAGGTGCAACATGAGGGGAGGTAATGGTGGAACTGGTGCACACTAGCTGCAACATGAAAAGAGGCGATGGTGGAACTGGTGCACACGAGCTGCAACATGAGGGGAGGCGATGGTGGAACTGGTGCACACTAGGTGCAACATGAGGGGAGGCGATGGTGGAACTGGTGCACACTAGCTGCAACATGAAGGGAGGCGATGGTGGAACTGGTGCACACTAGCTGCAACATGAGGGAAGGCGATGGTGGAACTGGTGCACACTAGGTGCAACATGAGGGGAGGCGATGGTGGAACTGGTGCACACTAGCTGCAACATGAAGGGAGGCGATGGTGGAACTGGTGCACACTAGCTGCAACATGAGGGGAGGCGATGGTGGAACTGGTGCACACTAGGTGAAACATGAAGGGAGGCGATGGTGGAACGGGTGCACACTAGCTGCAACATGAGGGGAGGCGATGGTGGAACTGGTGCACACTAGCTGCAACATGAAGGGAGGCGATGGTGGAACTGGTGCACACTAGCTGCAACATGAGGGGAGGCGATGGTGGAACTGGTGCACACTAACTGCAACATGAGGGAAGGTGATGGTGGAACTGGTGCACACTAGCTGTAACATGAAGGGAGGCGATGGTAGAACTGGTGCACACTAGCTGCAACATGAGGGGAGGTGATGGTGGAACTGGTGCACACTAGCTGCAACATGAAGGGAGGTGATGGTGGAACTGGTACACACTAGCTGCAACATGAGGGGAGGTGATGGTGGAACTGGAGCATACTAGCTGCAACATGATGGGGAGGCGATGGTGGAACTGGTGCACACTAGCTGCAACATGAAGGGAGGCGATGGGGGAACTGGTGCACACTAGCTGCAACATGAAGGGAGGTGATGGTGGAACTGGTGCACACTAGCTGCAACATGAAGGGAGGTGATGGTGGAACTGGTGCACACTAGCTGCAACATGAAGGGAGGTGATGGTGGAACTGGTACACACTAGCTGCAACATGAAGGGAGGTGATGGTGGAACTGGTACACACTAGCTGAAACATGAAGGGAGGTGATGGTGGAACTGGTACACACTAGCTGCAATGTGAAGGGAGGCGATGGTGGAACTGGTGCACACTAGCTGCAACATAAAGGGAGGCGATGGTGGAAATGGTGCACACTAGCTGCAACATGAAGGGAGGTGATGGTGGAACTGGTGCACACTAGCTGCAACATGAAGGGAGGTGATGGTGGAACTGGTGCACACTAGCTGCAACATGAAGGGAGGTGATGGTGGAACTGGTGCACTCTAGCTGCAACATGAAGGGAGGTGATGGTGGAACTGGTACACACTAGCTGCAACGTGAAGGGAGGCGATGGTGGAACTGGTGCACACTAGCTGCAACATAAAGGGAGGCGATGGTGGAAATGGTGCACACTAGCTGCAACATGAAGGGATTCGATGGTGGAACTGGTGCACACTAGCTGCAACATGAAGGGAGGTGATGGTGGAACTGGTACACACTAGCTGCAACATGAAGGGAGGTGATGGTGGAACTGGTGCACACTAGCTGCAACATGAAGGGAGGCGATGGTGGAACTGGTGCACACTAGCTGCAACATGATGGGGAGGCGATGGTGGAACTGGTACACACTAGGTGCAACATGAGGGGAGGTAATGGTGGAACTGGTGCACACTAGCTGCAACATGAGGGGCGGCGATAGTGGAACTGTTGCACACTAGGTGCAACATGAGGGGAGGTAATGGTGGAACTGGTGCACACTAGCTGCAACATGAGGGGAGACGATGGTGGAACTGGTGCACACTAGGTGCAACATGAGGGGAGGCGGTGGTGGAACTGGTGCACACTAGGTGCAACATGATGGGGAGGCGATGGTAGAACTGGTGCACACTAGCTGCAACATGAGGGGAGGTGATGGTGGAACTGGTGCACACTAGCTGCAACATGAAGGGAGGTGATGGTGGAACTGGTGCACACTAGCTGCAACATGAGGGGAGGTGATGGTGGAACTGGTGCACACTAGCTGCAACATGTAGGGAGGTGATGGTTGAACTGGTACACACTAGCTGCAACGTGAAGGGAGGCGATGGTGGAACTGGTGCATACTAGCTGCAACATAAATGGAGGCGATGGTGGAACTGCTGCACACTAGCTGCAACATGAAGGGAGGCGATGGTGGAACTGGTGCACACTAGCTGCAACATGAAAGGAGGTGATGGTGGAACTGGTACACACTAGCAGGAACATGAAGGGCGGCGATGGTGGAACTGGTACACACTAGCTGCAACATGAAGGGAGGCGATGGTGGAACTGGTACACACTAGCTGCAACATGAAGGGAGGCGATGGTGGAACTGGTGCACACAAGCTGCAACATGAAGGGAGGCGATGGTGGAACTGGTGCACACTAGGTGCAACATGGTAGGGAGGCGATGGTGGAACTGGTGCACACTAGGTGCAACATGAGGGGAGGTAATGGTGGAACTGGTGCACACTAGGTGCAAAATGATGGGGAGGCGATGGTGTAACTGGTGCACACTAGGTGCAACATGAGGGGAGGTAATGGTGGAACTGGTGCTCACTAGGTGCAACATGAGGGGAGGTAATGGTGGAACTGGTGCACACTAGCTGCAACATGAGTGGAGGCGATGGTGGAACTGGTGCACACTAGGTGCAACATGATGGGGAGGCGATGGTGGAACTGGTACACACTAGGTGCAACATGAGGGGAGGCAATGGTGGAACTGGTGCACACTAGCTGCAACATGAGGGGAGGCGATGGTGGAACTGTTGCACACTAGCTGCAACATGAGGGGAGGTGATGGTGGAACTGGTGCACACTAGCTGCAACATGAAGGGAGGTGATGGTGGAACTGGTACACACTAGCTGCAACGTGAAGGGAGGCGATGGTGGAACTGGTGCACACTAGCTGCAACATAAATGGAGGCGATGGTGGAACTGCTGCACACTAGCTGCAACATGAAGGGAGGCGATGGTGGAACTGGTGCACACTAGCTGCAACATGAAGGGAGGCGATGGTGGAACTGGTACACACTAGCTGCAACATGAAGGGAGGCGATGGTGGAACTGGTGCACACAAGCTGCAACATGAAGGGAGGCGATGGTGGAACTGGTGCACACTAGGTGCAACATGGTGGGGAGGCGATGGTAGAACTGGTGCACACTAGGTGCAACATGAGGGGAGGTAATGGTGGAACTGGTGCACACTAGGTGCAAAATGATGGGGAGGCGATGGTGTAACTGGTGCACACTAGGTGCAACATGAGGGGAGGTAATGGTGGAACTGGTGCTCACTAGGTGCAACATGAGGGGAGGTAATGGTGGAACTGGTGCACACTAGCTGCAACATGAGTGGAGGCGATGGTGGAACTGGTGCACACTAGGTGCAACATGATGGGGAGGCGATGGTGGAACTGGTACACACTAGGTGCAACATGAGGGGAGGTAATGGTGGAACTGGTGCACACTAGCTGCAACATGAGGGGAGGCGATGGTGGAACTGGTGCACACTAGGTGCAACATGATGGGGAGGCGGTGGTGGAACTGGTGCACACTAGCTGCAACATGAGGGGAGGCGATGGTGGAACTGGTGCACACTAGGTGCAACATGAGGGGAGGCGGTGGTGGAACTGGTGCACACTAGGTGCAACATGAGGGGAGGTAATGGTGGAACTGGTGCACACTAGCTGCAACATGAGGGGAGGCGATGGTGGAACTGGTGCACACTAGGTGCAACATGAGGGGAGGTAATGGTGGAACTGGTGCACACTAGCTGCAACATGAGGGGAGGTAATGGTGGAACTGGTGCACACTAGCTGCAACATGAGGGGAGGTAATGGTGGAACTGGTGCACACTAGGTGCAACATGAGGGGAGGTAATGGTGGAACTGGTGCACACTAGGTGCAACATGAGGGGAGGTAATGGTGGAACTGGTGCACACTAGGTGCAACATGAGGGGAGGCGATGGTGGAACTGGTGCACACTAGGTGCAACATGAGGGGAGGTAATGGTGGAACTGGTGCACACTAGCTGCAACATGAGGGGAGGCGATGGTGGAACTGGTGCACACTAGGTGCAACATGAGGGGAGGCGGTGGTGGAACTGGTGCACACTAGGTGCAACATGATGGGGAGGCGATGGTAGAACTGGTGCACACTAGCTGCAACATGAGGGGAGGTGATGGTGGAACTGGTGCACACTAGCTGCAACATGAAGGGAGGTGATGGTGGAACTGGTGCACACTAGCTGCAACATGAGGGGAGGTGATGGTGGAACTGGTGCACACTAGCTGCAACATGAAGGGAGGTGATGGTGGAACTGGTACACACTAGCTGCAACGTGAAGGGAGGCGATGGTGGAACTGGTGCACACTAGCTGCAACATAAATGGAGGCGATGGTGGAACTGCTGCACACTAGCTGCAACATGAAGGGAGGCGATGGTGGAACTGGTGCACACTAGCTGCAACATGAAGGGAGGTGATGGTGGAACTGGTACACACTAGCAGCAACATGAAGGGAGGCGATGGTGGAACTGGTACACACTAGCTGCAACATGAAGGGAGGCGATGGTGGAACTGGTACACACTAGCTGCAACATATAGGGAGGCGATGGTGGAACTGGTGCACACTAGCTGCAACATGAAGGGAGGCGATGGTGGAACTGGTGCACACTAGCTGCAATATGAAGGGAGGCGATGGTGGAACTGGTGCACACTAGCTGCAACATGAAGGGAGGCGATGGGGAACCGGTGCACACTATCTGCAACATGAAGGGAGGCGATGGTGGAACTGGTGCACACTAGCTGCAACATGAAGGGAGGCGATGGTGGAACTGGTGCACACTAGCTGCAACATGAAGGGAGGCGATGGTGGAACTGGTGCACACTAGCTGCAACATGAGGGGAGGCGGTGGTGGAACTGGTGCACACTAGGTGCAACATGATGGGGAGGCGATGGTAGAACTGGTGCACACTAGCTGCAACATGAGGGGAGGTGATGGTGGAACTGGTGCACACTAGCTGCAACATGAAGGGAGGTGATGGTGGAACTGGTGCACACTAGCTGCAACATGAGGGGAGGTGATGGTGGAACTGGTGCACACTAGCTGCAACATGAAGGGAGGTGATGGTGGAACTGGTACACACTAGCTGCAACGTGAAGGGAGGCGATGGTGGAACTGGTGCACACTAGCTGCAACATAAATGGAGGCGATGGTGGAACTGCTGCACACTAGCTGCAACATGAAGGGAGGCGATGGTGGAACTGGTGCACACTAGCTGCAACATGAAGGGAGGTGATGGTGGAACTGGTACACACTAGCAGCAACATGAAGGGAGGCGATGGTGGAACTGGTACACACTAGCTGCAACATGAAGGGAGGCGATGGTGGAACTGGTACACACTAGCTGCAACATATAGGGAGGCGATGGTGGAACTGGTGCACACTAGCTGCAACATGAAGGGAGGCGATGGTGGAACTGGTGCACACTAGCTGCAATATGAAGGGAGGCGATGGTGGAACTGGTGCACACTAGCTGCAACATGAAGGGAGGCGATGGGGAACCGGTGCACACTATCTGCAACATGAAGGGAGGCGATGGTGGAACTGGTGCACACTAGCTGCAACATGAAGGGAGGCGATGGTGGAACTGGTGCACACTAGCTGCAACATGAAGGGAGGCGATGGTGGAACTGGTGCACACTAGCTGCAACATGAAAGGAGGCGATGGACTATTATTTGATTCACATGAAAACTATTACTTAGAGCTGAAAAACTTTCAGTCAACTCCTATAAAAATTCTTACTTGACTTTTATAAAACTCCTACTAGAACCCTTATGAGAACACTTAGATTACTTGATTATTATGAAAACTCTTATTTTACTCCCATAAGAACTCTTGTTTAACTCTTATAAGAGCTCCCATTTACAGTAGTTTTAAGAACTCTCGGTCTTGGAGAACAACAGAAAAATTTTCGTACAGGTTTATTATCTATTTCTCTTTCCTGTTCTAAGAGCGCGATTTATTTCAATGAAAAAAATACGTGTAAATACGTAGGAGTGGAACGAGAGTCTCGTATAGCATTTCGTGTGTGTTTTATGTTGTTTCGTTCTGTTAATCATGATTCTTCTTCAATGAGCAGCAATCCACGGACTACTTGCGAGTAATCCTTAAACAACTGGCAAGTAATCCTCGGACAACTGAAGTGAACGATCAACAAACTACTTGCGAGCAATCCTCGGACAGCTTACAAGCAAGCCCCGGACAACCAGCTCGAAGGATAAGCTTAACGCACCCCAACACTGTTGAACATCTCTAAACTCTCGCTCGAGAAGGCAAGAATGCACTTAATTGAATATTCTTTAGGGCTATTTTCATGTCGGATGCGCCTAACAAGCTGTCGCCGTCTGCTCGCAACTTCAATAAATGGAGAGCCATAAAATTCTTGTTCTTTTGTGGACGATCTCCCTGGCGGTTGCTACGTGCCGCTCGCTGGCGCCTGCCTCATGGAGGCTGGCACTTCAGTATCTGCGCTGAAATTCGCGGATCTTTTTTAATTCGCATTGAGTTAATGTAAGCACACGCTTGATACGATACGGCTGTGTGTGTAGAAAGTTATTGTAGCAACATCTTCAGGTACAAAATTTGATATTCCAGAATATGCGATAAATTTTACGAATGTTTGTAAAATTAGAGGCAGGCATTTCAGTATTTATGCTGAAGCTTATAGTAACCTGATTTTCATGGATACATTGAAAATATTACTCTCTTTGGAAGACTTTTGACGTGGTGAAGGAGGCTTAAAATATATTATAATTTAATCGCCTGGCATACATTTAAACTTCATGCCAACGACTATTCCTCAAACAATATACGCACATACGAGCGTTGTTTTGTTGACAACGATGTTATTTCCACCTGAAGTATGGTAATGATTTTTGAGCGATGATGCAGCTGGAGTATTATCCCACCAGAAACTATTGCCTAAAGAGAAAACACACGTGTTACCGAAGGAAAACCGTGTTGTTTTGTTTTGAACATGCAAATGATTTATTTGCTATTATTAATCTGGAGCATTTTCACAAACCTTCCTTGCTTTGCTGTATATTTATATGGGCCTCCCTTGCTTCGCGATAGAACTGAGCTGTTATCTTCTAAAAGTACCTTCCTCACATACACGCTCTCTCAATAGAACGTTTTCTGGTGCAGCTAATGAGTTGCAGTCAAAAGTTCGAGTTTTATCACGTGTACACAGGCCGGATAAAACGCTAGCTGACGAAGAGAATTTTAATCATCTAGAAATACTTCTGAATAACTCCGCTGAAAGCTAATTTGAATAATGTTCGAGGTTTGCGGTTTCCAATAATAAAGGAGAATCGTCAGTAAAATTGGAAATCTTTCAAGCGAATCGCTTGTAATATTTGAAAAACTTTAGAGTAAGATAATCCTAATATTTAAAAAAATTTCAAGCCACTCATCTGAAATGTTTGCCAAACTTTCAGGTGAATTCTTAATAATATTTGAAAAATGATCGAGTAAATCTCTACCAATATTTTAAAACTTCCAAGTAAATTCTTGTTAATTTTGGAAAAACGTTCGAGCGAATCGCCGGTAATATTTGAAAAACTTTCAAGTGAATTCGTAATAATATTTGAAAAACGTTCGAGTAAATCTCCACCAATATCTGAAAAACGTTCCAGGGAATCATCAGTAATACTGTATTGGAAAAAATTGATAACTTTTCCTCGCACACTGTATTTGTCTTCTGAACCCTGATTTTCTAGTCCATGAATTAACTTCCTTTCTTTTTTCTTTTTAGATATTTTTAAATGTTTCATTCCTTGTGCTTGTGCCGTCTCCTGAGTAGCAGGGCATTAAGCTGGTTCGCACGGCTCAGAAAAAAACATTAAATTCCCATCTAAGAAAAACATCAAATACACAGTCGAGGAAAACAATTCTCCGTGCAACTTAGCAATGATCAAAAGTTTTCAAGGGATGGGTTTTCTTTGTAAGGTAGTAACTTATAATTTATACCAAAAAAACGAATTAAAAGCACTTTCTAATAATTTCTAATAACATCTAATATTTTCTATCAAAAAGAAAAAGAGTCTTTTTGTTTTTTACCTTTTTATCATATATCAGTATCAAAACAATATATAATAAACATAATTTGTACTAGACTACCACTCTGGGGCCATTTGCGAATTCCTTGTGAAAGTTCTTTTCAAAAGGTTTGTCTGTGAAGTATTATACAAGTGTGCTTGTATTGTATCTCATCACTAATACTTCGCAAAAGGTTTGTCTGTGAAGTATTATACATGTGTGCTTGTATTGTATCTCATCACTAATACTTCGCAAAAGGTTTGTCTGTGAAGTATTATACATGTGTGCTTGTATTGTATCTCATCACTAATACTTCGCAAAAGGTTTGTCTGTGAAGTATTATACAAGTGTGCTTGTATTGTATCTCATCACTAATACTTCGCAAAAGGTTTGTCTGTGAAGTTATCATACAAGTGTGCTTGTATTGTATCTCATCACTAAAATTTTTTACAATTTAGTCTCGAGTTATTACGATAGGCTTGGTGTTTAATATAGACCTATCTTATACAATTATTTATTTAGACTAGTTATATAGGTATTACGGTACTCTGAATAATATAAAGATCTTTACCTTAAGATAGTTCAAAAACCAATGATTGGCTGTTTGTATCATCTTTAATAGATATAATCTGCTTTTACTGATTTCATTCTGTTTTCTTTTAGCTGGAAGGGGTGCTCCCCCTTCCCCCCATCTTCCCTCCCACTCCTGGTGGGTGAATTTGTTACGCAACTATTTTTTTATTCTTGAAACTAGTTGACATGCAAAGTTTCCGCAACCGCAGAATTAGTTCAATTTCAATTAAATACATTCAATTGAAAAATTTTCTTACGAAGCCATGGGAAATTTTTGGAGAATAATCAATGTAGAAAATCGTACCTACTATGCAACGTATGAAACTCATGTAAGACTAGCATCTAAAATACCGTGAATTTTTTTCTACGCAATGGTATGAGGCTTGAGTGAATTGCAATATAAAAACAGAGTTGAAATATTTCCACCTTATTTCTGGAAGCGAAGCTGAATTTTGCACAATATTAATTCTAAAAACAGAAATTCTACGTTTACAATCAAGTAAGAAAGCATACCTGCGACATAGAAAGATTATCATTGTTTCATAAATATAACTTTAGATAAATGAAAATATGTTTTTATAAGGGATGCACACGTCATTACTGCGCTAATGAGGCGTTTTTAGTGCTTGTGCAGCTCCTTCCTACGCGCCATGTGTTAAAAATGCCACGTTTTAGATGAGAGTAACCTCAAAATTATAGATTCTCACATTCTTGTCAGTAAATTGATACTATACCGTATGACCCAAGAACGGCGTACCCATTTTTAAAATGTCACGACTTTGCCACGAATGAAGATATTTTAGATCTGCTTGCTTTATTCGACGTAGAATATAATTTTATATCAGTTTTTGTAGGTATTTTCAAAAATACGTAACTTTTCGTAATATTTAATAGTAAAAAAATCATGATTTTACCTTCTCTTTCTAGCAACATTCAATTTATGCTGCTCTGTTAACTGTGTTTTCTTATCAAAATGCCGATTCATTTAACAATGTGAATGGTTTTAGTCATTAGAGCAAAACAGAATTGCAGTGTTCCAAGCCATCTTTCACGTCTAACATCACCAAAAGTAGCCCAACAAAAGTGAACAATAAAATCACTTGTCCAGTTGCCAAATTGGTGTAGGCATTATGCATAACATAATTGACAGAAGTTAACGTTACAAAATGATTTCTCTAATTTCCAGATTTCTGTCGGCATTATGCATAACATAATTGACAAAAGTTAACGTTATAAAATGATTGCTCTAATTTCCAAATTGGTGTCGGCATTATGCATAACATAATTGACAGAAGTTAACGTTACAAAATGATTTCTCGAATTTCCAAATTTGTGTCGTCATCATGCATAACATAATTGACAGAAGTTAACGTTACAAAATGATTTCTCTAATTTCCAAATTTGTGTCGTCATCATGCATAACATAATTGACAGAAGTTAACGTTATAAAATGATTTCTCTAATTTCCAAATTGGTTTAGGCATTATGCATAACATAATTGACACAAGTTAACGTTACAAAATGATTTCTCCAATTTTTTCCAGTTTTCAAATTTGTGTATGCGTTATGCATAACATGATTACTCCTGTTCGCTAGAAGTCCTCACTATAAATATTTAGAGTTTACCATCCCCGACTCCTCGTTTGACATTAACAGAAGCAGCTCTCCCTCAATTACGACCCAAAACGCCGGCGGCGGAGTTGCTTTCCTGAAGTTCGGTTGCTCGACCAAACTTATCGCGAGCTAACGAGTGCTCAGTCGACTCCACTGCTGAAGTTATTGATTTAAGTCGCTTGTGTTTTTCAGAGGAAAGCAGTCGTTGATGCGTGCGTGAGTTCAAAGATAATACGATATCGTATTCACAGGTGAATGGAGAAGAGCTGAATTGTGATAAATCTCGTGAAATCTTAAGTTTTTTTCAACTAAACGGAAACTTACCTTAAACCTAATCTAACATTAAAATCTAACCTAGAACCCTACTTTATAAAGACCATTACGCCCTTATGTATTGCATTTCTTTCCAGTAAGCTCAAGCAAGCCGAAGGTATTCAATCTAAAACGATGACAGAGATTACGCTAAGACAAGAGCACATTCTGCGTAATTGTTGCAGCGCTACGAAGGACTTAACACTTTGATTACGACGTAAGCCACCGGTAGTCGCTGGGGGCAGTTTCATAATGCTGCTCACCGACCAATAGGTACAAACTCAATTTTCATAAATACTAAATGAAAAATAAATGAAAGCACGATCCAGTTAATGTCTGATATTTCAACATTGCTTACTACATTGACTTCAGGTTTGAGTTGAATATTATTCTTCAGGTTTACATGCAGCATTCAAAGTGTTGAGGTTTTAAAGCATATCAGGTGTTATTGGCTGAGGGAACTGCTTCGCTGAACACTACATCCATCAATGAGTGTGAACATAAGTCTTCATTATTATTATTGCTGTAAGACAAGAGCAGATGCAGTAATAAGCTCTAAATACAACAATGAAACAGCAAAAAAGCGTCTTTAGTGTAAGAACTCCTCATTTAACAATGTTTACATACATCATAAACCGGGCTTTTCCTTCCTATGGGAGGGTAGCCGACAGCAGGCCACAATCACCACACTTAGTCACTAGGAGGCGAGAGAGGCAGCACTGGCCGCACCTGAACTGCCAGGATCAGCAGCAGCCCAGCACAACCACCTTCCACAGTCAGGCCCGACAGCCATAGCTGGTTCACCCCGACCGCTTCATTGGGTGCAGCCCCTCCCCCCGCACATGACAGGTCAACCCCATCACATGCGGGCAGCTTCCAGTAACGCGTCAAAAATAATATTCCCTTCTTATGCACTGCCCCCACTCACTTCTGTCCGCAGCCATCCCTCTCGCCACGTCCACAGTCAGACCCCTCTCATACAAAGCACGTTTCACCCCATCCAACCAACTCATCCGTGGTCTACCTCGAGCTCGAAGACCACTCACTTCCGACATATATATCTTTTTCACCAGCCGCTCCGCATTCATTCTTTCAACATGCCCAAACCATCCAAGCACTCTTTCATCCACTGGCCTGCTCAACTTTTTGATAACATCCGTCTGCCCCCTAACCAACTCATTCCTGATCCTATCTCTTCTTGTTACTCCATACATGCTTCTCAAACACTTCATCTCAAACACATCCAACTTCCTCCTCTCAGCTGCTCTCAATCCCCAGGACTCTGCTCCATACAACAAAACTGGCACAATCAAGCTTTCATACAATCCCCTCTTAGCATTCATACTCAAACTCCTGCATTCAAAAACTTTCCTCATTGCACCCAATGTCTTACAGCCTTCACTCACTCGATGCCTCACTTCTACTTCCATCCCACCCTTAACAGTCACATCCGATCCGAGGTACCTAAAATGCTCGACCTCCTCTAAAACTTGCTCTACCTCCTCTTTAACAATTTTTAAATTGTTAAATGAGGAGTTCTTACAATGAAGACCCCCTTTTGCTGTTTCATTGATGTGTTAGGAGCTTATCACCGTGTCTTCTCTTGTTGTAAACAATGTATCATTTCTGTTATCGTTGTTTCACGGTACAGTTAAGTGCATCATCAAGTAGTGAATTTCAATTGAGTATTTGAAAATAAGCTCAGATTGGTGGCTAACACCCTTTACATAAGCTCGGCAGCTCGGAGGTTCCATATTTTTGTCATTAGTAGTTGAATTATTATACGAACAATATTATCTAGTTATGCGTTCGCGTTGAGTTAAGTATCGAGGGACGGAAAAAACAAGTATTCAAAGACCTCGACTTCATGTTTATCATTATAAGAAAAATTTTAACCGGTGTAAGCTTCTACAAAATATATTGTCTGGAAGAACTTTTCAATGCATTTCAGGGCATAACGGGCTTGAAGCGAAGAAAATTCTTATTCTTAACCAAACAACGCAGCGGAGTTTCGATACATTTTCAACATTTGATTGGCACTCCAGACATTGTCAATATTGATTTTCAGCCAATCCTGGAGAAAATTTTGCTCCTGTCAAGTTTTCAGCATGCACGATGGATCGCCTCGATCCTACTTGATAGTACCTTAGTTTATAATTCAATGCCCGATTAACGACATAAATTTGATATTTTCGCTTCTCATCAAAGATCCTGTTCTCATTTTCGTATCCAAAATACTTTCATCTTATTGAGTCTCGTTTCTCGTTATTGGCATGTTTCTAATCTCTTTTATAAACGCTACTTCACTCTGGACTGTCCCTGTTGTGAACTACGGAATAACTGAAAACATTAGCTATGCTAAAACTACAAATAACTAAATAAAATAAAATAACAAATAAAATAACAAATAACTACAGAATTAATTTGCTCCTTTTTTAGGTGCTGTTAAAACCTGACAAGGCTTTTGCCAGCGCTGCGACACGAGCACCTGTGCTAGAAACAGCAGATATTTTTGCCAGGTATTGCATTCCCATATCACTGATGGAAACCGTACAATACAAACAAAAAGGGACTCGTCAAGTCAATCACGGTGAAAGTTTGGAGACCAAAAACACATTGAAAAGGGGAGAGTTGTTTTATTTGAAACTAGTTTTTTTTATCAGTTACCGATACTTGATGGGATTCTTGATGAGAAACATTTGATGTGGAACTCGGCTGATAAGTTCCTTAATTTTAAGATTCAGAATGCAAATACCGATGCCATATGATTTGAGAGATGTTATTCGGACATGAAAACTGTCCTCAATGAAGAATGCTATCTCACTTTTGCTCTTGTAACTTTATGACCATTCTGTAAATTTTACAGGGACAAGAAAACAGTCCAGAATGAAAAACAAAACAAAACAAAAAATTCTTGTAACTTAGAAGAAACAATAAATGAGAACAATTGCTCTTCAGTGAGTCCCGCACAACTATTCACGAGTTTCACTGATGTTCGTTCCATGCTCCACATCACTCCATATAGTCACCATATGTTACTGAGCAGAACAAGTGATGGCAGGGAGCGTATGCAGGTTTGTCTTCCTCACTCTATGAGTGACAACCAATGAATTTTGATTCGTGTTATAAAGCTACGTTGGCGAATTGAAAAATTAAACGCTTGAAGTTAAGTGTTTTTTTTCCATACAGCAGTTGGAACTTGAGATTATGACGCAGTCACGGGTGTATTATATCACTTCGTAACAAAATGACACTAGTATGCCCTCATAAAAAAAATAATTGCTTAGTTTTCAAGTTTGAGTGTGGTTCATTCACTAAAACTGTACTTAAGTGAATTATTGATACAGTATCTCATGACGTATTAGCGACGTATATCACAATTAATTATCAACATAAATTAAAAATTAGGGTTCCATTCGCTCACATTAAATTCTTGATATGCTGCTTGCCAGGCTCCACATGCCAAAAACCAACTAATATACCCCACACGGAGAAAAAAATTAGTCGCACAACCGAAATATTTTGAGTGTCAACTTGTCACGTATCCCACACACAGACGCGTATCATATATTTCTCTTCATTCAACGTATGATGACACTTTGCTGCGTCATCGGTGGCACGACACGCGTAAGTGTGCCGGTCATGACACACTGTAAATCTAAATTTCTTCACACGAATGTTTCCCTTTCTTAGTCTGACTATAGATTACGAAGGGGAACTGGCAATTATTAAATATTCAAGATGGCATGAAACTTTCTTGAAGTTTATTTTCTACGAAACGAGAGCCGCCTAAGTGTAATCATGCCAGTATTTGGATAAAATAACTAACGAATTAAACCTCAAGCATCTCGCGTGATTCTCAAGAATGCAACTTTCTAATATTGCGAGAGTTCTTAGAACTGTATTCGAAGCGCAAAAGCTTCTACATTTTTTCTAATTTTTGAATAACCTTAGTATTCACTGCTTGTAACACACGCCTCTGATGTCAATGTGCGCGTCATTCGATTTATTTTATGTTTTTCCCATGTTTATTTTACATGTGTTCTGCTTTGAATTCAAGTACAATACTTATCAAAGAAAAATCTCACAGCTTTTTGGCTTATTACCCAAAGGTTTGCACGAATAGTTGTGGAATTATAAACGAATGAAACAATTAAATAGGTTTAGAGGAAAAATACCTCGATTTAACAGGTCGCACTTAATTTTATACATTGTTTTTCTCGCTTATCTCATGTATGCGCAAAACAGCAAACGCGATGTTCATTGCGAATATTCCTGAACTTCTACTGTCCACCGTTTATTATAATTAGACAAGGTGAGGCCCAGAAGATATGACAAGAGTTCAGATACATCTGAACGTAGTTTTCAACTGGACAAAAGAATACAACAGTGCCTCAGTCACGTAATTCAAACCTATATTTATGATAGTGGAAACTGCTCTATGGAATTGCTACGTAGCTATGAATTTTATCTAATATTCGTAACAACTATAACCTAGCCGACCTGATTTTTTCATAACAACTATCACCTAAACAACCAAATTTTTGATAGCATCTGTCACCTAAATTACTTCATGTTTTCATAACATTTATCATCTAAAATACCTAAACTACCTAAACCAACATCTATTACCTATAATCCCTCTTTTTTTTTTCACTGGCTTTTCAAGAACTCATACAATTATTGCCTGATTACAGTATAACAAATGACGTGTGAAGATCGTATAAAACTCCAAATTTTTCCCCAATAAATTTTGGAAAACTCTTTTAAAATCGTTCGCTCTAAAAATATTTTGAGAAACCTTTCTTGAGAGGCTACCGTCCATAGTGAAGCATTTATTTCAATGAAAATATCCCGGAATTACTGAGTAATTTGATTTTAAAAAATTGTACTGACTAGCAAAATACCGGACAATTTTTCGTTTTAAACCTGTAGTGACAAGCTTTCAATTAAAAGATATATCACGAAACTTTGCTTACGATTCTCCCCTCCGCAGTGAAGCCCTTATTTCAGAGAAAATATCCTCAAAATACGAGATAATTTTTCGTTTAAAATCTTGGTGATCGTTCGTGAACTTTCGCAAGAGGACTTTCTGGTCTCGGCCGCTCCGACGCAGGCCCTCCAAGGGCGGCACATGAAAGAAACTTGGCGAGCTAAGTCTGTGAAGTGGCCAAGTCAGGTTTGCTTCCGATAAATCGTGTCCTCAAGTTACAGTTTCCAATTTCGAAGCGAGCTCAGCAATTGAAAAGTCCTTCAAAGGCTCCCAGTTTATCCACATGTTGGGACCGGGGCCCCAGTCCTATGAAAGGTGAGCTGCCCACGTCTCTGCTGCAGCTGCGAGCTTCACAATGACTTTTGACTTTCGCTCTCAGTGTCGTCTCATGATGATTGTCTTTTTTTTAAATATCAATCATCGTCCGTGTAATTTATTTCGAAATTAAGTTATTTGCGTTCATATTAAGCGTGTTGTTCAAGATCTGCGGTCGTTTGTATGAGTAATTTTTTATGATTCTTTTTTGAGTAATAGTTCATGTTGGTAATCATTTTGTTGTGCATTTACCGAAGGACAAATTGTGGTCATTACGTAGCTGCAAAATGTTATATTGCCTTGTGAAATTGAGGGTCGATTTTCGCTTTTGTGTCATGAGGCAGCGTAAAGCAACCAATACCAAGCTTTGTGAGAGGACTTATTCCTCCGCTAGTGTGTACAGGGTCATTTTTAAATATGGAGCCTATAAGAAAGTTTAGTAACTCCTATTTTATAAAATGGAATTAAATAAACGAAGCAAATCGGCCTGATCACGCAGGCTGTTCATGACGGCGCTGGTGAGATCAGGTCCAATTCTCTGTATTTCTTCCTCGATGGATGCGTTGAGCTGGTGTAGATTTGTTGGTTGTTCACGACTAACTCTTCCTATAAAACATCTCCAATTGAAAAAATCCTTTATTGGAGTAGGAAGTTGTTACGATGATGAGTTTATTATTTTTCCCTGCTTGACATTTTCGTGGTTACTCTAAAATTACATTCATATTTAATTTGAAAGTGGCTTTTCTGCCAGACTGTGTTGCTTGCCTGCATTCACACCCAATGAAACTATTTAGCGCTTTCAGAATTTCATTAATACTTTGTTTTTTGAAATTTATTCAATAATGTAGGAGTTATTAAATATTCTTTTACGCCCAAAATTTAAAAATCCCCATGTACTTTAGTTACGTGCAATTCATACAGTGTAGGACTGAGGGGCTGAAAAAGAACGAAAATGTTCTCTGTTCAATAAATATACTTAGCTCTGACTCGAAGACTCAGTGATCCAGTTGTCTAGAAATAGAATACCTTGTCAACGCTGTGGGAGGGAAAATCAGATGCTAGAATTTTTTTCCGCCATTGAACTATACTTCAGAACAACAACATGACATCTGGAAGCTTGAAGCATTTTAGCAGAGTATGTGTGCGTATTAGGTTTTGACTTTAACTATTCTATGGGGAAATTAAAAAAGCTACTACCACGGTCACCAGAAAACAGCAGCACAAATACTTCATAAGAAGAACACTTTAGACAGATCTAGCGTTTTAACCAATAACTTATTGGTTTTAAAATTGATTATGTTTTGTAATAAGTTAATGACGATTTTCAGCATCATTAAGACTTGGGAAACAGGAATTTCAGAAATTTTAAGGCATATGTATGTGTGCAAAATATTATATCAATGAGAATGAATTATATTTTTAAATAGAATCGAATACCTATTGCTGGAATTAATTTTACATTTAAAATAAAATATACAAGTTTAAACTGCACACCACTTACCGGCGATTATCGTACATGCTAGACTTCACACAAATAAATTTCCCCGCATGTACAACACTTACTAATTTATAATTAGTGAACTACTCTTCAGTTACAGCCAAAAATTGAGGGAAATTATTGTTTGATATCGCACGCATAGCAAGTGTCATTATTGATCATTCGCAGAGAAATAACGGTAAACAATGGGACAAAAGAATCATCTGTTGTCTCTTCCCTATCTATAGCACTGACACCATGGAGATGAAGACACAAATGATCACACGCACATAAATTCCTCATATTTACATTTGCTCCAACAAAGTCAGCTTGAAAATCTTTTGACCCCCTACCATGGTAATTAAACGTCATATATGAATATTCATATCGTCCCATGTATGAAAGTATTACCCACGAAGTGTGTGTAATTTGGAGAAAGAAGTGTTCGAATACGAAGCTTCTGTCTGAACGCAAAAGATATTAGCAAGTGTGTGCGTAATATGGCTAACAGAACTTGCAGCATGAAGGATATCTTTACATGGTGCTTGTATTTGTTACTGCAGTTACACAGAATGTTGTTTTTTTATTTATTTTTAAGTTTTAGTTTCCATGAATATTGAAAATGATGAAAATAAATTGCATCTGGCTGCATGCATTCAAACACAAACTTACACTTCTTAAACTTAAGAATAAAAGCCTCCTGTGTGACTAATAAGCATAATATAACGTATTATTGAATATATGTATGTTTAAACAATTTAAACAACTATTAGATTGCAAGAAATTTCGTGCATTATTATGTTCTCAACAATTTTATGTTGTGATTCACTTAATGCGTATTGACAACACGATATAACAATATTTAGTTCGACTAAGAGTAGCTAATTGGATTCCCTTCGTTAGAAATCCTACCATGTGATCCTAAATGCTTACATAATACCAGAGAACTAAAAATAGGTTTTAGTATGGCGTCGTTTTTTTTTCTAAAACGTTGTACTCTGTGCGGAGAGTACGACTCCTAATGAGTAATATGATCCATAAATGTACCAGTATGTATATTAACTTTCCTTCTCGTGAATTGATTTCACAGAATTTTGATTTTACTTGGAAAACGCTTTGAATTAGTAAGGGTAAATGCAGATATGGCGAAAAGCAGAAATCGAGTGAACGAATGAAGTGAATTATCGAAAAATAAATGCTCTAACAATAAACGCTTTAACAGTTTAATTAATTTAATTGAGACGCTTGTGAGTAGAGTGTGCTACGTTTCTTATGTTCCAATACAAGGAATAATGGAAATCTCGGTACTACTCCTGAGGACGTTTTGCACCGCTTCTGGAAAGCGTCAATGTGTAGATTGCAATCATTTCCAAGAACCCATTTGTTGATATTACTTTCATTTGCACTACCACACCTCTGCCCTTGCAAAGCGTCAATAGACATATTGTAATCATATTCACGAACCCATTTGTTGATCATAACTGGTACAGAAGCCAGTATACCCCTTCCCTTCTAAAGCGTCGATGTAAAGATGTTATCATTGCCACTAGCCCATTGGTTGATTATAAATCGCTCTAGTGCCCCGTAATTATCAAGTCATGATCGGTCAAACACTCGGCTCCTCTGTTAATTTAATTGTTTTTTTTTCAGCGATAGATGAGTCTGACTTCGGCTCGATGCCACTTTACCGTCGAGGATAATTGCATAATTTGTTCCCGAGCAACTAGAATTATTCTCGTGCGCCTTTTCTAATTTTCATCTATGAGAGCAGTAGCTAGCGTGTTCTCTCTGTGTCTGCCATCAAATTTAATTGTTTGTTGTCTGCCGATACTAGATGTGTTCTATTGACTTTGTATTTGTTGACTTTACTTGACTTCAGCTGGCTTTGTTTGGCTTTCGTTGGCGCAGTTTGCATCCTGTCAACAGAGATTCTAATCAGCAGATCTGGCTCTGTCAACAGCAGTAAGGGCACTCGGCATCAATAATTAGTCGGCTCGAGCACATCACTTTGCTTCGGTATCGGAGGTTCCTCATTACGGGCAAACGCGTTGGCTGCAACAATCAAGCCGACGAAGGTTAGAACGTGCAAATGCTAAAATATCACTTCTGTTTTTCTACATGCACGGTTTTTTATTGTTCTCATGGAAAGTAAATGAAAGGTGACTCAACCCAAATGTTGCAAAATCGTTTTCGAAGCTGAAAACTTCTTGTCACTCATAGTGATCAGGGAATATTCTTTTTCTCAGAAAATACCCAGATTAAACCTTTTTGACGAAAGATTTAACAAAGGGTTGTACCTGCTTAGAACTACCCAGTAGTGCATATTTCACTTAGAAAGAAGTCTGTTTTTCTTCCATTTACTTCTGATGTATCTGTCACTTTCATTGAAGCATAGCAGACCTACTAATTTAATCAAACCTCAAGAGTAAAGAGTGCACGCTACACAGAACAGATTTTGCAGGGGTCATCTCTCTCCAACAGATAAAGAACAGGTCACTCTGCTGAATGCAAAGTTGCATGCAATCCTTCACTCATAACCACCTATCTATCTAAAAGAGTCGAAGGTTATTGTACTTTGGTCCACCTAGGGGTTAATTTTTTTAAAGTGAACGACAATAACAACAGCTTCGTTCTACTACGATGAAAACTTTTCCTTCACTAAAAACAGAGATGTTTTAAATCCATGATGTTTATAACCGTCGTATAATGAAGGGCATACACACATGTTCAAAATTCGTAGTGCCATCACACAATCACAAGATTATGCTCGACAAAAAGTAGCTAAATCGATAAACCTCATCAGGAGTCCAACATACAATGTGGTCATGAACGCTTGCATATTGCGAGAGAACCGAAAATATAGCATTGCATCGTATATATAGCATTGCAAATATAGCATTGATCCTATACACAGCATCGGACTTATTTTTCATAAAACGTTCTGCTCGGTGACAAGAGTACGATTGCAAACGTGTAGTATGAACCATAAAATGTATCAGTATATATTTTAACTCTCCTTCTTGTGAATTGATTTTCCTGAGCTTTGATATTTTTTTATAAAGAACTTTGTGTTTGGAAGGGTAAATACAGATATGGCGTTCTAATCTTCCGACCAAACGGCTGAATGTGTTTCAAAGGATGTTTGTGAGACAAGTTTCAATACAATACAAGCGTAAATATCATATTTAAATATTTTTATCAGGATATATGAATAGATTTGATATCTGAAGAAACTAGTGAAGTACTGTAGTGCAGTCTACATTACAGATACGCTCATTGCACACTCCCCTTTTATTCAAGGATTCTGAGCGCAATCCTTGAATTCATATTGTTACCAACTTAATTAAATTATTTCTATCCTAACCAAGCATTATCAAATGCCGTCATTTTGAAAGGACTGAGTTAGGGTGCGATTTAAACAATTGCTGTTGATCTTATTTTTTTGAGGCATTATAAACTTTCTCCCTTACACGGCATCTACTAAAATCTTCGCAGATTTATGTATTGAGTTTTGGAATAGTAACCAGACTTAAGAAATTTTATCCCAGTGATGAGAAGTCATTGAAACTTATTAGAAGTAAAAAGTAAAGCTTAAACTGAAGTAGTTTGAATTAAAAAAACAGCCTATGGCTTCTTGGGTTGAAACTTCTATCTTGAAAACTTAACATATACTAAATGGCCTCCCCAACTGTCGTGCGGTTCAAATATTTATTAGGAATCGATTGAACCACCTGCCATGTAATTAAATAACTCGGGTTGTAACTATTATTCTACCTCACATTGATTCTGCAATAGTCTGGATCTTCTGCAGCTCTATTTACGCTTCTATTTACGGATCCTCTATGTATGGATATTCTATATACGAATCCTCTATTTATGGATTCTCTATTGACAGATCCTCTATTCACGAATCTTTTATTTAAAGTTGCAGCTCTATTCACGGATACAGCTCTGTTCACGGATGCAGCTCTATTCACGGATGCAGCTCTATCCACGGATGCAGCTCTATTCACGAATGCAGCTCTATTTACGGATGCAGCTCTATTCACGGATCCAGCTCTCTTCAGAGATCCAGCTCTATTCACGGGTCCAGCTCTATTCAGGGATGCAGCTCTATTCACGAATGCAGCTCTATTCACGGCCATAATTGAAGTCACCTGTTCCCCTAAGCTGTCAATGTTGAAATAAGGGGCGACGAGCCACGCTGGTTCCTCACACGCTCACCCCATGAATTTTCAACGAAGTTCAAATTAGGCGATTGTATAGCCAGACCGTGAGCTCAAATGTCCTCTCTTTCGCAATGAACCAATCTTGAACATTTCTAGTCCTGTGGATATATGTGTTGTGATTCTGATTGGTTCTGTTGCCACCAGGAAAATGAAACTCCGTGGAAAGATGCACGTCGCCAGAAAGTATTCGCAAATAGTTCTAGGAGTTCATTTTGTTTCTGTAAAGAGTGGGAGATCTATGCCTACCCCCGCCAAAACAGCTCCAACGCATTACACTGCCTATGAATGTCTGAACAGTTTGGACGATGTAGTATGGATTCATGGTTTCATGTGGCTGTCGCTATACCATAGCACGCCCATTGTACGGGAAGAGGGTGAATCTGGACTCATCGGACCAAATTCGGATCTTTTCCAGAAAAGGCCCGCCACTAATGCAACACATAAGTTCACCCACTTGTGACTTTCGAAATAATGCACTTATCGACTTCAACAAAATTCCACGCTTTCAATTTTCAAGAGTTCAAAATCGGTGTTTTGAAGCTAATAAAAAACAATCTCGGCTTGTACTAATCACGTTTTTTCTGTTCGGCAGCTGACTCTAATGGCTTCCTAGTAAATTTGTAATTGCATAAATTCATTTCCTTTTCTCCTAAAGCACAATCCTTTGAAAAAGTGTTTTATGGACCTTCACAAAATTCGATGGATATCATTAGCAATAATGAACACCGTGTTTTACCATCAATCTCTTAAAGAACGTCTTTTTCTGTCCTCTAAAATATTTGGCATTCTACAGTATTTACGAGATGAAACGGGTTTACCATCTTGTTCCCAGCGTGCTATTGTTTTCTGTATCGCGCGGCTATTTATACAGGTTACTGCACAAATATTCGGAGTTGATTTTCCGCTTTGATGAAACTCAATAATGCGTGTTTTTCACAGGCATACAGATTCTTTTCACGGACCATCTTTTATTTGACTTAACTTGAAATTTAAAGTTCGGATCTTTTCCAGATAGCCCCGCCACTAATGCAACGAATAAGTTCACCCGCTTGTAATTTTCGAAATAATGCATCTATCGACTTCAAATTACTCTCAAACGAAAGATTAAAACATTTTTTCGTTTGAGAGTAATTTGAAATCGATAGGTGCATTATTTCGAAACTGACAATTGGGTGAACTTATGTGTTGCATTAGTGAGGCAGCTTATCTGGAAAAGACCCTATAATTTTATACTGTTATGCATCCAAAACAGGTCTCGAACTCCTAAATCAAATATATAAAATGTACAGAAGATAAAAATGCTGCGAACGGCTCTTTTGACAACCTAGTGTATGTAGAGCTGAGGGCTGCATAAAAAATTCTCAGAATGAGAATTTCCTATTTATATTAAAATAAGTAAGGTTTCATGCACTGATGCCTCCTGGCTCGTTTACTAACATCAATCACTTTTTTGTTCAATTCATATGGCATTTAGCATAAAGCATTTTAGAACCTAGAAGACTTGAGTGGACTTGAATACCTAATCTTAATTAAACGCAGTGGCTTGTCAATGTAATACTCAGGATAACTTCTGTTTTCGAGAATTTACCCACGCGCGGGACATCAAATTATTCTGAAAATGAGCGAACTTCTTTAATTTTCAAGGCTACGTCGGTGTTCATTCAAACTCTACAAATGGAGATATGAGGACACGCAACTTCTGGCCAAACCATTTAGCTACAAACGCTTCTTGAATTTTTAGTGCAGGGCAGTGTTGTTCGGCTCATAATTTCATGAATTCAACGAATTCAACGTATTGCAGGCTACTTTTACATTTTCTAGGTACATTTATTTGCTTAATAGCATAAGAAAAAAGCAATAATAACTATTAAGGCATAGTATTGGGTTCACCGCACACAGAAATGTTTTCAGAAATCGCAGGATAATTCAAACAAATTATTGATCCATTAGTATTCTTAGTCCTCTAGTTTAACCGCTAGTCTAAATACTAAACCTTTAGTATCCGTGTATGATGTTAGTTAATGTTTTAAAAGATCTTTCGCGGTTACATGAAGTAAATCAACTCACATCAGAGTGAACACACTCACGTAAATCAACTTACGTCAGAGGGAATCAACTTGCGTCAGAGTGTCCTGAGTAAGAATATGTCAAAAATTTACCAGGTGCAATAGAGTGTTTGGAGTGCTCCCTGAAGCAGCGGAGATACTTCCTGAAGCGCCTCCGAAGCTCCTCGAGCAAAAGTCTCCAGGGTTCTTCCATCCACCCGATCTCCACCCTCAAGCACGACCGCCTCTCAAATGCAATCCAAAAATCAGGGTCTCCACTCGCCTGAAGCCCGCGATCAGCGATCGAAATGCGATGATTCAAGTCATATTCAAGAGCCATCGACCGAGAATAATAAGAAGCTTTCGAAATTTTGCGGACATTCCGAGGCTTTGGGAGGGTGGAACGTGACTGCTGAGGTGAGCCCCGCCGCCGTCCCGCTGATAGAACACGGAGTGCGCCGACGAGTTTCTTCTGGGGGGTATTTGACCTCACGCAAAAATTGCAGTTTTCCGCGAAAATTTCAAATTAAAGTTGTGGAAATTATGGTCACATTATTGTTTCATGTTAAGATTGTGCCACTTGTAGTCAGGTGGGTAAGCTACTGGCGTATTATTTTGTGGACGACACGAGTGTTCATTGACATTGATGTGCCTCTTCATGATTTCAAAATTTTAGCGCAGTTTATTGATTAGAGCTTCAACATCTTGGGACCATGATCGTTGTTATGATACGAATGAGATACAGACAATTTAAGCTATATAAATTAGTAGAAGAATATTTAAAAGCCTAGGATTACTTAACTTGAATAATGCCAATAACGTTGTTAAATAATAGCAAAATAAGAAACGTATTTCTACATATGTTCATCAGTCTTTCCTCCCGATAGATCATATTTTGACAAAGCAAGCTTTGTATCTTCGTTACCTTAAATGTCATAAAATTAACTGAACGTTTTCCATGAGAGGTTAATTAGAATTGCAAGCCTTCAGAAGAGGGATTACAATTCGACATACTCCAATCGCAGGCTGAGGGAAATCAATTGCTCTAATGGATTTCGTAGGCTTTTCCATAAATTTCCCTCGGTTCAACGAAAGTAATTGAGTCAGACTCGAGCCTCAGGCTGGCGACTCTTACATAATATTCCAAGGAATATTATATAATAATAATATATTAATTATATTAATTATTATATTATTATTAATAATATTATAATATATTATTATTATATAATAATAATAATAATATATATTAATAATATACTATAATATTCCAAGGAATATTTTATAATATAACACATATTATATCTTATAATATTCAAACACTTTTGAAAACTTCAACTATAGTTGGGATAAATGCAAACAAACTTTTCTGAAACAATAGATCAATTATAAACTACTGTTCATTTGTGCACTGGAAAAGAGGTTTGTTTGTTGGAAGAGTTGCATTTGCTAAACTTCAATGAACCGTTGTATGTCATACTATGTTCATTAATGAAGTATTCATCGCACTGGGTCTGAGACTGAAAAATGAATCAAACGAAAAACTGTCATTGCTCTCAAAGAAACGACTTTTGAAAGACTCAATCAATGATTTCTCTTTATATGTAACAAGCTCCACGCGTGGTGGGCCATACGTGCACCAGTCGGTAAATTGCTTATACATGTACCGATGTAATTGAATGACTTTCCATCTATTTTGCGACCTCTTTATGAAATAACTTATCCTACCAGGTGAAACGTATCATGCAGTTGGATTTGTAATATTGCTTCGGAAAGATAAAATGTATTCGAGAATTAAAGTCGATTTCCCAATTCAGCTACTTACAGCCCAACCAAATCAACAGCACACAACTGTGGAGACGCGGAGAACTTGTTAAAGTTACTTTCAAACATGTCCTGCTGTGATGTAAAATATTTCTAATGAATTGTTTCACTCAATTTCCGCTATTTGTTCTGTGGACATTATTTACACTGTGTTTGGTAGGGTAGGTTTGTGGGAGCATACGAATTTTTCTGTGTGTGACGGAGTTTTACAGTGTCAAACAACATATATAAAGAAGTTTTATTCACGCTGAAGTAGAAAATAGTCTCCAGCACGTGGTATACGCTTGTGCTGTTGCAATGGTTGGTTACGTTATGTTGCAGAAATTAAAACCCGACTTTTATGCCCGAATTCATTTCTATTCGTTTTCAGAAGTGTGAAAAATGTAATGGCAAGATAATATTTAGCATCGTAAACTGAATTTTATTTTAAAAATCGTAAAATAATCAAAATATTATTCACTTATACCTGTACGTAGGTGAGTAAATAACCTACTGGGACACATGGGCCTATATCCCAATTCGTAGTTAACGTGTTAACCCAACGCAATTTTGAATTCGCTCTGGTGTCTGTGATATTCAACTTAACATACGGACATATACTATCATATGCATATGTAGGGTGAAGAGAATATTCTTTCGTGTGCTGCATCGTAACAAATCAAGCGGTACTTTGGGTTATCGATAGAACAATCACTAAAGCTTAATCTCAATTGCTGCATCGTAACAAATCAAGCGGTATTTTGGGTTATCGATAGAACAATCATCAACGCTTAATCTCAATTGCTGCATCGTAACAAATCAAGCGGTATTTTGGGTTATCGATAGAACAATCATCAACGCTTAATCTCAATTGCTGCATCGTAACAAGTCAAGCGGTATTTTGGGTTATCGATATAAAAATCATCAACGCTTAATCTCAATTGCTGCATCGTAACAAATCAAGCTGTATTTTGGGTTATCGATAGAACAATCATCAAAGTTTAATCTCAATTGCGTCTATTTCTTCCCATCATGTTCCGATATTAGCCATTACATGGAGCATGTCGAGTACGCATCGTAAAAGATTCATTGTCTCCACTCATTCATAGCATCATTGTACATGATCGCATTACCCATTAGGGAATTCCGTTCATCTTGTATTTTCTAAACCTGTCGGCCATAATGAGCACCCTAAGCGGAATTTGATACCAATGATCGAGCTCTAAGGGTGAGATTCATAAACCATCTACCAACATTGCCAGTCGGCCGATGTTCTGGGCGTCGAGCCAAATTTAAACAGGCCTGACAGCATTTTTAAACACAAAATTACGTATGCTTCCTCATTAAATACAAATATTTCAAATAATATTTCTCTGGTACGTTTAACCACAATGGTTTGAAGTTCAATGTTGGTGATATTTCAGTGATATTTTTTGCACAACCGATAAACAATTATTTGCATGCAGGCATCAAAACTTGATATACAGGCATAGATCTAAATTAAATATAATCTTCAACGTACGCGCAGATTATCGCAGTGGGCCGCAATTCAGCGCAGTAACGTTCGGGTGAGAGCAGGTCAGCGCAGCATTTTGATGGCGACCTAGGCTGCCATGTGGTTTTAAAAAGCTGCACTTTACGCACGAAATTTTTGTTGCAGGCGTCTGGTGCAGGAGAGTGGACATTTTTGCTCAACGGCTGCGCAGCACCGATGCAGCATAGGTGCTACTGTAGCGTGGGATTTACCGTAATATATCGCCTATTCAAGTGCAGTTTGAGATGTACAAATTAAGTGTTTATCGCTAAATTAAATGTATGAAAATGAGTAATATCCATTAGTAACTTAATCTAACCTCACGCTTTAGTACTAGTTATAGGTAGATCTCATGCTATAGTGTGGTAGACCTCACGGTCTAATACTAGCTAGAAGTAAATCTCATGCTATAGTGTGGTAGACCTCACGGTCTAATACTAGCTAGAAGTAAATCTCATGCTATAGTGTGGTAGACCTCACGGTTTAGTACGTACTATTATAGCTAGAGGGAGATCTCATGTTATAGTGTGTTAGACCTCACGCTATAGTACTAGCTAGAGTGGATATCATGCTATAGTGCGGTAGACCTCACGCTATAGCAGCACCTGCTGTCACTCAAATAATGATGCTCTGATTGTTGGCGGTCTGCTTCTGACCACTGATATTGTGGGGTAGCGGGGATTGTAGGCACTTAGGTAGCGATGCTGTCATCTTCTAGAGAACAAAGATTCATCAATGTATGCTCACCTGGGGACCTGCACTGCCCAAGAGGATTCAGGAATGAATATTAAATAGCTGAAAACGTGTGAAGATGATTCCCTTAATTGGTAAAAGTTATGTGGAATGAATAAAATTTCTTTTAAATCGATGAGAATCCTGTTTCCAGATCAACATGCATGAATTTTTTGGAATTTCAATAATCAACATTTACTATGCGTTTTGCCTTTGTAGCGGGTATTAAAGCATTGTAGAGACCACCCAAGAGTTACAGTCCAAGTTGAGACTTCTTAAAATGGTAAAAAATAGCTTCTCAACTTATCGCAATCAATTTCCGTTTCTGTTTGTGTTTTACCAGCAAGAGGATCGTTTTCAATGAAAACTTCTTTACAGTTTTACAGCTTAAAAATAATTTCCGGCTCGGCTTGTGCGCAATTTCCGCCGCTATTTGTACGCAATTTCCGTTTCCGGTTGCATTTTTCCTGAAAGCCGATTTTCGCCAAAGAAAATTTGCCCAGATAATTTTTTTTGAGTTGTGATGCGAAATCAGTCAAGGAGGAAGCGCTGTAAAGATTGTTCTACAGCGCACCGTAAGGACTAAGCTCTTCTCAGAGATGTGAAGTGTTCCTCAGTTTCGTTCACAGAGTGTTCTAATAGTGTCTGTCCGCTTCAGTGTACCTTCGGATATTAACGCCTCTCTGTGGTCACTCAAGTTACTCTCAGAAGAATCAGTAATACGTGTCGCACGAGTCTGTTGTGAGTTCAGATTTGTAGTTGAATAGGCGTCATCTGTTATCCGTTATTTATCTTTCTTTCTCTTAGGGATAGGCCTGCGTACCATGCAAGCGACCGCCTCCACGAGTGTCTTCGTCTTAAACTTTTGTCCTTATTTCACCTCGCGCCTCATGTACATGCACACTCAATTTTTTGCCAGCGTAATGATTTGTGCTACTCTGAAGTTTCGCACCCTCGCATATGAAAAGAATATTTATTTATAAATTCTAATTGCACCGATGAAACGCAAGTCCAGCATTTCCTGCGATAAAACCCCTCATGTAACTGTGATAATATACCCCAAGAATGAAATATAGGGGATTTGGTGCTGCTATAGCGTGAGATCTACCCTCTAGTTAGTACTATAGAGTGAGGTCAGCTTAGGTTACTAAGGGATATTGCTTATTTCCATAATTTTATTTTAGCAATGAACACTTACTTTGTACATCTCAGACTGCACCTGGGTAAGCGATATATGGCAGTAGACCTCACGCTATTGTAGCACCGTGAATTTCCTGTTTGAAAATTTTCTACCAGAGTTAAATGAGTGTAAGATCAATACGACCTCGCAACACTTATTAGTTTCTACCCATACATCGGGCTACGTTACCTCCTTTAGTTTTAGTCAGAAATCCTTCAAAAATGTTGAGTACGAGTCGACTCAGCGTATCGTCAGTCAAGAACCAAGTAATTCACAATTTGGAGAATTACAGAGCGCTAAAAATGCTCTCAGATAAATTTTCAATATAATCCAATATTTTTCAAAATTACTGTCTTTTTAATTCATAGGCTAACCAATACCAATGAATGTTTAATCTTCTCACGTCAGGAATTCACCAGTATTTGACGAGTTCGATAAAGTACTTGTAGATACACATGCAGCTTTTGTTGAGTTATTCGGTGAAGGTATGACAAGATAAGAGATTATGTAGTTGTTGGAGGGACAAAAATTAACGATTTCCATATATTGGGTAGACCTGAAACTACCGTACATTGTCCTCAAAGTTATGGCCCTCTAGTTTCTCACCCCTCCCAGATTATCAAAACTGTCAGATTGAGACTCAGAGGAATCTCGAACAGGTAGAAGCAGAAGTTATGGAAAGGAATGAATGAAAGAGAAAAAGTATCAGGAACGTTGTCGAGAAGGACGAGAACTCTTTTTCATTTCAGACGTAAAACATCACCAAATCACAGAAAAAAATTGGGAAAAGAATTGGTTTTTCTGAACATATTTATTGGTAAAATTGGTTTTTCTGAACATATTTATTGGTAAAATTGTTTTTTCTGAACATATTTATTGGTAAAATGTTTTTTTCTGAACATATTTATCGGTAAAATTGGTTTTTCTGAACATATTTATTGGTAAAATTGTTTTTTTCTGAACATATTTATTGGTAAAATTGTTTTTTCTGAACATATTTATTGGTAAAATTGGTTTTTCTGAACATATTTATTGGTAAAATTGGTTTTTCTGAACATATTTATTGGTAAAATTGTTTTTTCTGAACATATTTATTGGTAAAATTGGTTTTTCTGAACATATTTATTGGTAAAATTGGTTTTACTGAACATATTTATTGGTAAAATTGTTTTTTCTGAACATATTTATTGTTAAAATTGGTTTTTCTGAACATATCAAAGGAAAACAAACGATATTGCGTTTGAGATAAAAACTTTTAGCTGATAAAGTAAACTTTAGTCGCTATAAAAATATGGGTGCCCTGGAGAGTTCCTTAAATGTACATTCCCCATATTCCAAACTGTTTTCTAGCTTTAAAAATTCTCGTTTGTTTTCCGTGGACTGAATTGATAAAATGTTGACTTAGTTTTCGTCCACAAGGTGCGAAAATAAATGCATCGAACAAGTAAGAATCTTGCTCTCATGAAAGCTTAAAATTATTCCATAACATTTCTTTCATCAGGATAGGACACCCTCTCGCACGTCAAACATGACAAAATCTTTTAGTTCGAAGAATCGAGGCATTTGAAGTATAACATTAAAATCAAAACGAAGATTTTGAGCTAGTAAATGCCAATGTAAATGTCTCTCAACCCACAAGATTTTTCTGTTACACTCTTTCGAGTCTTTCTTCCTCCTCCACAAGAATTAAAACTCCAAAGAGTTCCCGTCAAAGGAAACGGGAGAAAACTCCCCAAGAAATGCTGCGTGATGTAGCGTTTCAAGAGACACTTGAGCAGGTGATTCGTTTTCATTAATTAAATGATGAATACAGTGGTCATAATGTAGATATAGACACAAAGTAAATTTTCTGAAAGTCATACTGCTTATTTTATCGTGATGAATGTATATTTATTACGAAATTTGCTAGTTTAAGTTTTTTACGAGCATGCAGTAAAAAATCTCGTTTGCGTTTCGTAAGGTCATTTGTTCCGGAAAATTATTTGTGAACTTTACGGTGAGTTGTAGCGTTTGTTGGTCAGTCAAAGTAGTGTGCTTAAGTAAAACTGGTGATGTTGTAAAATTTAGAATGGTTCGTTTTCATTAGCACGAACTTCTGTTAAAATCCTACGGCAATTCGGAATCAAAGTTTTTCTTTTTGCTTTTTTGGGTTAGTGAAGAAATCGGTGCAGTTTGACAGTCATTTACATAGAATTAAGTACTTGCATCTTCACTTTAAGCTGCAGATTTATTTAAAATTATTTGAACCAGTTTTCCCTTGGTTTTTAGTGGAAATATCATAAGCAAATGTGTTTCCGGACTTAAAAACAGTCAGTTTCCGACGAAGTGCAACGGTTCAGTCACCAATTAACTTAGATTTTGAAATATGCATCTAAACTTCCCTGTTTGAGCTCCCTAGTTCTGAGAACGATTCGAAGCGATTGGTGATGTCGAAGAAAAATTAATGGTCAATAATTATGCTAGTGTAATAAAGTGAGTAAAAATTATACAAGTCATATACTTTCTGTAAGCTATATGGTCTTTCAAAACTTGGTCTTTTACACTCCGGCTGCTGCAGGTCAAACTGAAGTTCATTATTCAACTCAAATTTAAAGTAAATCGTAGCAAGCCATTTTAAAAATAGTAAAAATTAACTGGATCGTGCCTTCATTTCATTTTAAGTAATAATGAAAATTGAGTTTGTGACTGCTGGTCGGTCAGCAGCATTATGCAAATCCCTTCAGTGGCCATCGGTGACTCACGTCGCAGAAAAGTGTTAATTCGTTTCTGTGTTGGTTGAGTTTATGTGAAATGCAGAAATGTTGAAATTAAAGCAATAAGTTCAAATTATCACCGTGAGTTGTACATCATCCATACTCAGAAAAATTTATAAATATTTGGTTTTGAATAAAGTCCAGATTATTAGGTTAGCATTTTAGAAACAGGTGCGAGTTCAGCCAAAATAATCCTGTCTCTTATTGAAAAAAAAGAGGTGATGGAGGGAACGACAGTTTTTTCATTAGGGACCGATATATTATACATAACACGTTTCCTGTGAAGGGACCTACCGGTGGTCACTGAGGGGTTCTTCGTATTCTGCCGACCGACCTGCAGTCGCTAACTTAATTTTTATAAACACTTAACGAAACTAAATGAAGGTGCGATCTATTTAATCTTCGATATTTTCAAAATTGTTTACTACAATTAACTTGAATTTGAATTTAATATTGAACTCCAGACGAACCCATCGCAGGAAACTTTGTAAGTTGAAACACTTAAATATTTCACAGATATTTCAGATGCCCGCGTCGCTGTAGAAATGCTGTTATATTCCTCAAAAATATCTTTTGAGTAATTTGCCGAACTCTAGCCAGAAGTTCTGAGATTACAAAAATCTTCTAACAGCTCACAGCTCTTATTAAAATGGTTCGTGTTTGTGTACCAGTACAGTTATTGTTTTTATTCTGAGGAAAAAATGAATAGAGTTGCTTTAATAATTAACTAACCTAATTCTATCTTAACCAAACCTATCTTGTCCTAATCTAATCCAACTTGACCTAATCTGACTAATAATTTTTCACCTGACCAGCAGGAACTGATCATGAAGGATTTGAAGGTTGAACTTCTTTTTCTAGCAAATTACGAACCGATAGACAAAGTTTCTCGAAAGACGCAAGTGTTCCTTCAGCGATGATAGTTAATACAGTGAAAGGAAACACTACAAATAAATATATAAATTACGGATACATGTGTCACCTACCTGGACATTAATTTTTGCTTCCTTCATTTGCGAAGAAAAAAAACAACGGATTTTTTTGAGACGCACCTGTTCTTAGTGAGTATTTTCGGCAGCAAACGGGGAAAAGATATAAGTAGAAATATGCTAACTTACGTGGCCTGTCAATAATTACGTGGGAATTCAATAAAAAGAGATAACACAAAATCTTGGGGTTGTGGACTGTTTTAAATGAGCGTAGAAAGGCCTTTTAAATACACGAATTCTAGTGTATCTTTGCCCTTATGTAAAGGGATAAAATTCTGCCTCAGTGTGACAGATATAAAATAATAATTTTTTAACTATTACGAACTGGCGGACAAACAGACGCGGCTTTTGTTACAGGCAGATTCGCTCATGATGAGTAGCTCCGTAAAGCTCCAGATTAAACATTCCCGGACCGAATTCAGTGCGTCGCCTTGTGAATTAAATGCTGCAGCGTGTATTCAGTTGCGCAGAGATGACGATTAAGAGTTTTATTTTAATTCCTGGGGGATATTTATGCGAGCCTTTTAGAAGCTTTCCCGTGGCTGCACAAATCCAAAACTTCAAAGCGCGACATATTCATTGCTCATTTGAAACATAAACATATTTAAACAATTTAAACAATTTAAAAAATTTATTTACCACAGGAGATACAGAGATAAAATGTTTCTTAAGTCTAGTACAATGGTCAAATTTGAGTATAGCTACCTGTGGGCCCGAATAAGTTCAGTGACTTCTAGGGCATCCTACCATCAAGGTTAGTCTTAGGAGTACAATAATGTTTAACCTAATTCACTTAAACTAGAGACGCATTAGACTGATCAATGGGATAAGTAACTCGAAATTAGATACTTCATTTCACAATATAGTTCATATGGACTAGATTTAACAGTACATTCGACAAACGATTCAAGAACAGACTGAAGATCGGCGAAATTAATAAAGGCGAATTACATTATTAGGACCAGTTATGTAGGGGACAAGGTTTGACTCTGTTATCTTACACGACTAGTAATCTGATAGGAAGTGAGACTCAAGACTTTTTTTGAATACCTTATAAGAATTACTTTCCCGGATCTCCGCAGGTATTGAGTTCCAAGTTTTAGTTCCAACGAAGAGGATACTGTGTTGTGACCGAGCCTTTGAGTAATAAGGAAGCATGAATTTACTTCTATTTCGGGTTAAATGGTCGTGATGACCAGTTTGTGTAGTTAATAGTTGTTTTAGGCTATTGTCGCCATCATTTGATAATGTTTTGTAAATGAAATTGCAAATGGAGATTTTGTAGAGATCCGAGAGCTTAAGTATTCGTAAATTTTTGAATGAGTCATTTGTGTGAGCATTATATTCTAGATTCTTTATCGCTCTTATGGCTCTTTTTTGCAGGGTAAAAATTTTGTTGGTTTTATTTTTATCAGTTCCGTGCCATGCTTCTATTCCGTATTGCAAGTATGGTGAAATGAGCGTTCGGTAGAGCATTTGTAAGGCTGTTTCAGGCAGGAAATTCTTAACTTTATTTAGGATTCCGATAGATTTTGATAATTTAGAACTAATATGAGCGATGTGCTCTTTAAAGGTTAGAAGTTTGTCTATTATGATGCCGAGGAATTTGCTTTAGTTGGTTTCTTCGATTACACCTTCGCCAATTTGAATGCGTGGGAGAGATATATTTTTCTTGTATGAGAATGTAATATATTTTGTTTTATCGATATTAAGGCTTATTTTATTAGCTTTAAGCCACAATGAAACCTTATGAAGTTCATTATTTATACGCTCCGCCAACCTAGCGGGATTTTGGTCTGGAAGGACCGCAGAAAGGGTACTGTCATCGGCAAAAAGTATGAATTTGAAGAATGATGTAGATTTAATGATATCATTGATAAATATTAGAAATAGGAGAGGCCCAAGGACAGATCCTTGTGGAACCCCATGGCTAATTGTCTGTGGGTCTGATTTTGCGTCGTCAATGACAACGTATTGTTTCCGATTTGCTAAGTATGATCTAAACCAATCATGGGCAGCCCCTCGAATGCCATAACAATGTAGTTTCGAGAGTAATACGTTATGGTCCACACAATCGATTGCTTTTTGAAAGTCAAGAAATACGGAGAAAACAAGCTTTCCTTCATCTATATTAGAATAAAGGTATTGCAAATGATTTAATACAGCTTGTGTCGTAGATTTCTTAGAACGAAAACCGTATTGTTTGTCGTAGAGGAAAGATTTTTGTTCAAAATACGAATACACTTTTTTATACACAATTTTCTCGAATATTTTGCTAATAATTGGTAGTACAGAGATAGGTCTATAATTGTTAACGCAGTTTTTATCACTATTTTTAAAAATAGGGGTGACTCTCGCAATTTTGAAAGAGTTGGGGTTATCGCTCCTTGAAATGAATTCGCTAAATGAATATCGCTCCTTGAAATGAATTCTGTGATTTGTTTTGACGTTCACTTGTAGAGCGTTGCGTCACTTACAGGATGATTAAAGATTCAGTTAGTCAGAATGTTGCTCTTTATTGGTTTGAATATAATGGACACAATTAGGAAGTGAGAGAATCTCGAACATGCAAATATTGACACTCACTATAAGCAATCATTTGCATAAATTGTATAAGAATGCCATAAAATTACATTCTTCTCAAAATGTGAATATTAGTGACGTTGTTTTAGCTACACGAGACACACAAACGTGATTCAGAACTACGTCGGGAATCAGATACCAAAGTTTATTTTCATTAAATATTTCGCTATTATTTTCTTTCGCCAGCAATGGCAGCGTACGTTTCTGTGCGCTTGTTCGTTTTTCTGAAAGTTTCGTCTGGCAGCGTGCAGCTACGTTCTGAGATCGGAGGCGGAACCATGCAATGAGCCCTTAATTTGTCATGTGAAGTTTCTAAACTTGTCACAGTTGAGATTGTTGTGCTTCAAAACATACTTGTTCATGTACGGTAGCGTTGATAAATAATTTTGAACGTATTTGATTGAGAACAGAATTCGTAATCCCGAATTTAACACTTTGCTGTCCTCAGAGGGAATTATTTGAGGTTACGTTTTAAATGAAACTTCCAATAGGATTATTTAATCTTGAATAATTCAAAAAATAAAGCGACAGTAATTATATCGGGAGACTGTGAAGTAAGTCCTAGACTTCCACTCCGCTAACATTACTAAAAGGAGGCCTAATACAACAAACTTCATACAATAATTTTTTTTGTGAGAGCACGTATTTAGATCGCAGATATCGAGCTTTCCCAGTCACGACCCTTTTTGTGTCCCATGTTTGATGCATGGTAACTTTTCTCTGCTTCTTCCACCATGCCTGTGGGATAAATTAATATTTAGAGGCTGCATGTCGAGCAACACGTTCTCACTACAGCGCTATCACCTTTCACGCTCCTACACGTTAATAAGTACTTTTTCAAAACGTATAGCTGTGTCGAATAACTGAACTTTCATTCAATACATCTATAAATTCATCCTTATCATCATCCTTTTCATGTTGACTATTATTTGTTAACTGTTTATCCAACATTTTGTCACAGAAACTATAATTTTGAGGAACAAGCTAGGTTTTCTTTTGATGAGTTCGAAGATGTGACGTAGCTTATACAGGAAAACAAAGGTAGGCTACCTTCACCTTCAGAATTCATTTTTCAGTTTCAGTTTCTTCAGTTTCTTCATTTTCAGTTTCTTCAGTTTCTTCATTTTCAGTTTCTTCAGTTTCTTCATTTTCAGTTTCTTCAGTTTCTTCATTTTCAGTTTCTTCAGTTTCTTCATTTTCAGTTTCTTCAGTTTCTTCATTTTCAGTTTCTTCAGTTTCTTCATTTTCAGTTTCTTCAGTTTCTTCATTTTCAGTTTCTTCAGTTTCTTCATTTTCAGTTTCTTCAGTTTCTTCATTTTCAGTTTCTTCAGTTTCTTCATTTTCAGTTTCTTCAGTTTCTTCATTTTCAGTTTCTTCAGTTTCTTCATTTTCAGTTTCTTCAGTTTCTTCATTTTCAGTTTCTTCAGTTTCTTCATTTTCAGTTTCTTCAGTTTATTCTGCGAAATTCGTTCTGTTAGGTCTGACAGGCCGATGTGCATAAAAGTAATTAGGCTGGCTGGTGCTAGATCTGGCTATGTAGTCTCCAAAATCTTATGAAAACACGAACGATTTTGAAGCACTAAACTTTTTAAAAATTATAAAAATTTCATCTGAATTTGAAGAAGGCAAGTAAGAAAGCAGGTTATTAGGGTTAAGCAGAGTCACAGCGTCACTCGAACGTTTCGCGCTATGAAAGAAATATTTGCTTCTGGGGTTAGGACAATTATTGAAAAAACTTAGTGAAAACTTAATAACATTGTTATGTTTGAGGACAAATTTGCAAAATGAAATGGTAGTATGCAGAAGAGAAAGGGGTACGGGGAGAAGTGCCATTCATTTTGACTATTTAATAATTAAATAAAATGTTTAAATTAATTAATTCAATTATTATAATAAATATTAATTGATATTTGTTACGTTCCATTAACATGAGAGGAATAAGTTTGCATGAGGTCATCGGTTCATTTTTTAAGGCAGCAAATATCATTATGTTATAATATTCTTTCACCATAATTTAAGTTGACAAGAAATTGACAAAAATGACTGAAAAATTTGTGCAAAAAGTCTTGCCTCTAAATAGCATTCTGTGACGTGAACTTGACGGCATCGAGTCGAGAGTGAAGCAATCGTAAAAATGTGCTCCCGCAAATGCGTCACATTCAGTTCTCAATTTTCTTCGTACGAATAGCCAACATTACTGTTGACGTATTGGGTGGAGTGTCACGTGAAGTTAAATTCTAGAAGATAATTTGCAAAACTATAAAATTCACCTACCATTTTTTCGTGGTAAAGTTTGAAGAGCCGATGGAAAACGCAAGCAATGTTTACCTAGAAATACTATATGAAAGAAAGAAAAAAGAAATCTATTCATTTGACGATGACCTCGAATGACTAAGACATTGCACACTCTTTCATCTTCCCAAGTAGTTGACGAGAGAGTGTAAAAATCACATAATTTCAGCGTGATATTGGCATCTTCACGGTCAAAACTCGAGCTTTATTTTCTATTATATGCCGTAAAAGTACTTAAAGATATTTGGTGATTCATTTCGTGAACCGTAACCAACGCTGATCCAAATACAACGATTTCCGTCCGGATTTTGTTCGTGCTCAGTTCTCATCAGTTTGGAATTTATGGCATTGGCGCTAAAAGCTTCAAAGAATTCGTTCCCATGCGTCTCGAACTCGTTCAATAAAACGCATCTCTGCTTCAGGAAGACTAGTCTAGCATGTTCTTGATTAAGACTTTAATTGAAATGTCTAATGAGAACCAGGAGTTGCTTCTCGAGTTCACGAGGATTAATTTGCATGAAGTGACTGACCTCAAACGAGCTCCGAGGAGAGGATGATTTCTGCGTTCTTCGGAATGAAAGAAGTTTCGATGAAATAATGCTACAGGTAAAGAATTTTTCCAACATTCTTCGGAATGAATTAAGTATTTTCAATGCAAAAACGCCAAAAGTAAGAGAATTATACGATGTATTTTGGAATGAAGAAAGTTTCGATCTAAAAATGTTACAAGTAAGGAATTCTTCCAACATTCTTCGAAATGAAAGTAGTTTTGATGCAAAAAACACCACAAGTAAAGAATTTTTCAACCATTCATCGGAATGTAGTGAGTAGTTTTGTCGCAAAAATGCCTTATGTAAAAAACCTTCCGATATTATTCGGAATGTAGAGAGTAGTTATGATGCAAAAACGCCATAAGTAAAGAATCCTTCCAACATTATTCGGAATGTAGAGAGTAGTTTTGATGCAAAAATGCCATTATGTAAGAAATCCTTCCAATATTATTCGGAATTTAGTGAGTAGTTTTGATGCAAAAACGTCATCAGTAAGGGATTACTTCCTGAAGTAATATGTTCTTTCTATCATAAATTGAGGAAAAGATCACGGTTCCTGAATTACGGAGCAATTAATTTGGTGTTAAATAATAAACGATATGGCAACACTGAACTATAATTAACTGTCCAACTTCCATGGAAAAGCAATTATAAGCATAAGAAGGCTTAGCTCTTCAGGTAAAATTTCAACATACCTTTCAACTTTTCATTATTAGGGAAAAAATATTTTTTATCGTTCATAGAATATTATTCTTTTGTCATGATTTGGCTTGACAGGAATTTGGAAAGAAGAACTGAAATATTTTTCAACAAATTAAGTGATATATATTGTTTTCTGCAACTTAGTTTGGATAAGTCGTGTTTTTGTTGGTGGTTACAGTCTGTGTAGGGAAATTTCGGTTATTATTTGTCATGTGCATAAATTTACTTCTTAAACGGATATCGCTACATGAACGCAAGTGTCTCCAGGCAACTAGGGTGAGGAACACGTCTACGTGTAATGTGTCTCCTTAGAGTGTTTCCTTGAAGCTGATGATTATTAATTATACGAGTTCACACGACCCGTCAAAAAAATGACAGGATTAGATATGGGACCAACTGAGCTTCAACATGGCTCTCCCACAATTTCCCATGCTATTCTACGGCTTTCCAATACTTTCCCAAGTCTCAACCGCTGATATTCTATACAACCTAATCTAACCTACCAATACACGTGATATTCATTCCGACTCCCAATCTGCTGGGTTAATGCACCGAAAATTGTGGAGTTGATGAAGCTTGTATCACAGATACGCTCATCTCACACTGCAGGCTGGTGGGTGTGACACACGGACGGACGGACGCGGCTCCTTTTATAATAATGACTAGTCCACCCCCCTTTATTTAAAATGAGAAAGAAGGCGATATGAAAGAAAAGCCGTAAGAAATAAAAAATTAAATCTCTTGAGAGTTGATGAGGCCGAGCCCGTATCACAGATACGCTCATCACACTCTTCTGGCTGGCTTCAGACGGACGGACGGACAGACGCGGCTCTTATTATAGTATAGACTAGTACACCCCCCTTTATTTGAAATAAGAATGAAGGTGAAATTAAAGAAAGGCCTCAAAAAGTATAAAAAATACAATCTCTCGAGAGTTGATGAGGCCGCGTGAACACGGCCCGTCAAAATATTAGGACTGGAGCTTGTACCACAGATACGCTCATCACACACTGCAGGCTGGCTTCGGACAGACCGACCGACGGACGGACGGACGCGGCTCTTATTATAGTATAGATTGTTGGCGTTCCCATGTGTAAATGTCCGAAAACTTTTCATAGAAATTACTTTTGTGAAAACGTAAAAAAAATACAAACTCGTGCAAAACATATAATTACACAGATGAATAGAAGAGTAATATGACGGCGCCCACACGTGCCAAAGTTCCAATATTTCCCTTGGCAAATAAAAACAGACATTCAAACTCGGTTCCGAGAGTGAGTGCTACATAAAAATAGATGTGTTATTTTAATTCCACAGTTTTTCAAATTTCTTACAACATTTCCAATATTTTATGCTGAATACTCCATATATTCCCATATGATGATTATCGGACTAAAATACATAGCACACATATATCGTAATTCTTTGTGTTGAACTTATTCTTTCCTAACGCGACTTGCCGCGCTGCTTTGCATCTCTAGCTACTTGGTATATTGATTACTACTGCTTGAAATAATACTATATACAATCTAATAAACTACCTTTATCCCTCATTCAATAAAACGTCACATGTCTCGTTAAACTTTTCAGACATAAATAAAAAATTTGAATATTTTTGGGGCAAAATTGTTCTTATTTTATTACAATAGGAATCTCAGTAAACACATTAAATTTGTGTAGAATTTTATGCACATAGTAATTGATAATAATACAGAGTTACGGCTTGCTTGGTTGGTGCATGTATCGGTGACGCTCATAAGGACGCCGAATGACCGTATCTGGGGTACTAGTTTCACCAGTGCACAAGTACAAGAATATTTTAATGGCGGGTACTGTTGGGATAGATGTATTTATTTTTCTTTCACGTTTTGAGACTTACTTGGAGGAAACTATCGAATTTCGTCATTTTTGACGGGTAGTGTACGCTGGTTATTAATAGTATGTAAACCAGCATCTACTACTAAGAATAACCGGCATGAATTTATTTATGTTTCGTGTCACACTCTTAAGAGTAGATAAGAAAATTAGAACTGGCGGTCTTGGCTTCAGTTACCTGTTAAATTAATACATTCATTTTTGGTGTACAAGTGCACTAAAATAAGTCACTTTAAAAAAAATTAGAGAGATCCAGAGCCTCATATACTCGAGTCCGCATCGTGGATACCGAGTTCGGCGGGGTATTGCATATTGCAATACACATACACAAGCTCGCAGTTGCTTTCAATAATGCTGAAAACCTGTTTCTAGGATATGACATGAATGGCTATAACTATTTCTATATTTCTTTTGATGGCAAACGTTTCGGAATGTTTCAATTCCATCTTCAGTGCTGAAAAACATTCAAAAATGTCATAAAGATCAAAAAACTCATAATAGAGAAAGCTCATACATGTAAAAAATTAAAAAATTTTTATAGCAAACAAACATCTATAAAACTTTAATCCTACTGATGATTCAACTACAGTAAAAACGATCATTCTCATCGGCTCATTCACCCATCATTTTACCAGTACATACATTCATACATTTACACATGGGAACTTAACAAACAGACGCGCGCAAATACACTCCACATACATACACATACATACACACAGAAATATGTCAGTAGATTGACGCAATGTTCAGTTTCACGGCACTCAAGTCTTTATTTAAGTTCTCGAAAATAACAAAAATCCATTAAAATATAACTCAATAAAATTCAACTTTTTGCTCTAGTTTACACCATTACGTATGTTGAGTCTTACAGCCCTTACTTAGATTAACACTTCACCGCATCACACAACGTGTACGGTACACAGCTTGCTGTTCAAACCGGCACCGTTTTTTACTGTGCCAGTACTAATCTGCGCTAATATTTTCGAACATTTCGTGAGCCGTGGTAACTGCGCACATCAATGAGAAATGTGAATACTGTCGACAAGTAACAGTTGGGATTGCCCACAGTTTGTACCAAGTATGATGCATTAATTATGCCTCTCTAGGCCCCACACTTCCGCACACAGAGCGCAACACTCAATCTCACACTAGAGCAAACACTAGACTCTTAAGGTAGTTTCAACTTAGATCACACATGAAGTTAAAGTGTTATTGTGGTCTTCGAAAGTCAATTAAAAACTTCAGTACAACTACGCCAGTTCTCTGAAAACGAGAACATAAATTCACATAGTATATCAGACATTTGTTGAATTTCATTTTCTCTGCCAACCGCACACTATGTTTTTCTTCAATTTTCATAACCTTCGATGTCAACTTACTTTTTAATGCGCCGGGGATCTTGATTGGGAATACATCTTATGTTAAAATTTTCTGTTCCTCATACTCTATACTAAATGGTGCTTTAATTTCCTCTCTTTGAATCACCATTGTTGTAATTAAGGAGGCTTAAACTATCATTTAAATATTACTGTCGCACTCATCAATATTCCCCCAACAACTTGTTGCCTTGCTATAACAAACACTATTTTTGCTAACTTTTATGCATATTTTTGCTCTTAAGTAACATTGTTAGTGCACAATTTTTTCATTTCTTTCTGAAGATTTTGTTTCATTTATTTTACCCACTTCTTTTTTCCGGAAATATTTTAGTACATTGTAAATTTTTACAAACTCTTTTTTCTTTACCATTGCTTGTGCAAAAGTTACCGTTTTTTGATGATAACGCTTTTAGATTTTTCTGCGTGAACACTTGATGCTCTCAAGCGTCCGCATTGCCCCTAGTCCTGCAACGCACCGAAGTTACGTCATTGGCGTTGTCTGTGTCTTCTGTTTTTGCAATTACCGACAAACACGAAACTCCTAATTTTTGTCGCACTCTTGCAAACCAATTCCAAGTTTACGGGAATGGCCCTTGTCCGAAATTCTTGGAATCGCGGAGCCAATTCCCGGACCCGGACTCCAGGCCAAAAATTGTCCGCCATTTTCCCGAGGCTTCTTTACAAATCTTATTAGACGGAGTCTTTACCCCTGTGGGCTTTTGTCCGTTGAACTTCTTCACGTACAAGGTTTTTTTATTGTACAGTTTCGTGTTTATCGGGAAAAGTCTTTAAAACTCCCTCTCTTTGTATTGTTTTCAGAGGCGATTTTTGCGGCGTTTTTATAGTGCTTTGATTAACTGAAATATTAACTGAAATACCAACTGAAATATTAACTGAAATATTAACTGAAATATTAACTGAAATATTAACTGAATTATTAACTGAAATATTAACTGAAATATTAACTGAAATATTAACTGAAATATTAACTGAAATATTAACTGAAATATTAACTGAAATATTAACTGAAATATTAACTGAAATATTAACTGAAATATTAACTGAAATATTACCTGAAATATTACCTGAAATATTAACTGAAATATTAACTGAAATATTATCGATACCTCTGTTGTCTTTAAATCTATATCTTCATTTGGCTGCTCCTCGGAAACTGGTTTTGTTGACTCTCAAATATGGTATTTTAGTCGTCAATAAGTGACGCGTTAATGACTTCGTACATCACTTCAAGCAATTTTATTGTTTAACGAAAGTTTTCGTATAAAAAACCCTTCCATCTTGAAATTTTCTGCATGTATTCATGTCACTGAGTCAATAATGGACTTCATATTTCAGCATCAAATTTTTATGTATACAGTGGAATATATCTATATATTTCGCTTTTCACATTATTATTTTCCCTCTAAATGTAAATAGTTGACTAGATTTTAAACATAAAATTCATTTCATTCGTTCCTACATTAATATCTAAACATAATTTACTCACACTTACTTGTTTTTTTTGGTTTCGCTGCTCGTAGTATTTCCAAAATATTTATTCGCATTTTTGCTCGTCTCCAAAGCCTTTTTTTCAGAGCAAAGACTTGATATTTGAAGAGACGATTCAAGAAGTCATTTTGTTACTTCTGTGTTTCCAGCTTATAAACTTGTACACCTCACTGATTTATTTACGGTAGATTTAGGTGCAAGAGAAAGTAACTTGGATACCTAAATATAACATTACTCATAACAGTTATTTTATAGTTACATTATATGTTACATTATATACATTATATAACTTATGGTAATGTTCATAACAGTAAATATTTTGAACACAAATGTTCAATTAACTGAAACCTTTTAAAAACGAAAAATAACGACATGCAAAGTTACAAGGTGAGGTCAAGAATTAACTCTCACCCCAAGTCAAGACTTAAATCCTGTGAAGGATTAAAATTTAAAACCTAGAGAAAGTCAAGATACACAGGCTTGGTAAAGTTAAGATTTGGATTTAATTATAGCCAAGATATAAAAACCTAGCTAAAGTCAGCATGTAAGGTCTAGCTAAAGTTAAGATTTAAAACCTAGGTAAAGTCAGGATTTAATGCTCTGTAAATTTGCTACAGGTTACAATGCAGCCATGCCTTTCTTAAGTTAAATATTGCCCTGCCGCAGTACTGCTTGCGAAAGTTGTGATCCATGGACTGTGTAATAACCCAAAGGACACTAATACTCATTCTAATTGGAGACAGAAAATAATACATTACGGCTACGTACCAAGACAAAATCTAAACGATAAAATGTTAGCACCAGCTACCGAAATAAGCCTTTTGTAATACAATTATCTTCTACGAAACAAGTGGACGCTGTAATCCTAGTATTAAATAAACAAGATAGAGTCCTAATTCCGGTGCTAATTACCAAGCTTATAGTAGATCATTAACAGGCTGTGTCATGTAAGATTTTGTGCAATTGTTGGCAACCATCCCGCCCATCGCTGGCGTTAGAAATCGCCTATTTAAGACCATGCATCATAATGACTCATTTTTTCCCTTGGTCCTCACTAGGTTACCTTATGACTGCTGATAGCTTAACTACAGTCACTATATTCATACTGGAAGTCAATGAGTATTTTCTGGTCTTGAAGTGTTCATTGAGTTCGCTTTCGCAATCTGCGAAGATTTTGTATCGGCCATCCTATTGCTGTTTTGTGTAGCTTTAATGGCTTTCAGAAGCTAGAATATCGAAGCACAAGCAGTCAGTGCTGTCCCGTTTTCTCAGTCAAAGGAGAAAGGAGCATCGGGCAAACTTTTGTCATTAGACTCCGCAGTTCTTCGGGTTCTGGGATAAGCAAGCGCATCAACTTGCGTAAGCTTCGGATCAGATTATTCTCAAAAAGTGAACCGCAAGACCAGGATCTGACTCATGTGGAGACTGTAGCCTCAACGCTCAGTCTACGGCGTGAGTACGCGGCAGTCCTGGAGGGGATTTTTATAATGCTGCTGAGCGAGCAGTAGTCAGAAATTCAATTCTCATTGCGTGGATGGGTGACTAACTTTTTGAAGAAAAATCGTTTTTTTGTTCGAATACGTGTGCAAGGGTTTCGATGTACTTCATTTCAATTTTCGGTCGAGTAGTGATACCGCAGCGGGCGGCCTCGCACTGAGATTATGGGGTATGTGGCATGCAGGGGAGAGTCAGTTCTTTCTTCACTTTGAAAGCACTGGTGAAAGCAAAGTTATTACTGGTAAAAAATTTTCAACACTTAGTCGAACAGAGCTTATGAATGGAAAAGACACGTTAGTCACCGTCTACCTGTCGTGTGTAGATGTTGCGTCACCAGGCGCTCCTGTGTAAAATACAAGTCTTTATATTTCTAGGAATTATACCGCTCATGTTTATTGACGTAGTAACTTAGTTTAGGGCTCATTTTATTTGAAATTAGATGTAATACAATCTCTATTGATTATATTTTCAATTTAGGTCATTATTTTTAATAATTCTTTTATAGTAATTTTTTTAGAAAAATACTTAAATGTCATTACTACATATTTGAATTTGACTCAAAAGCAATCGTAGTAAATGGTATTCTGAGTGCGATGATCTTAAAATCAACTGTTAACATCAATTGATTTAGCTTTTATTTCGCCTTGAAAAGTACCCCCTGAAAGCTTTCTTTTCAGACTAAACCGTTTTCTATAGAAGAATTCGGAAATTGTGGACAAGTGAAACCGCTTTAAAATCAGTATTCACATATGTGGTGCAATTTTCAGAAAATTCTGCCTAGTAAGGAAAAAGTTTGGTGTTTTCGATATTATTTTTAGTTGAATTTGGAACTCCAGTTTAACCCGTCGCTGTTAATGTGTTAAACGGCTTTACTTGAAACTTATGAATCTTAGAAAAGGCGCTTTGTGCTCTTCAAGATCGCTCTCCATTTGGCACTACAATGTTAACTTATGTGGAAGGTTATGGCTTGAAAGTTTGAAGACCGCACAGCAACAATATTGAGTTGAACTATTTTAAAGAATTTAAATACTATATTTACTTCAAGCTTTGGCTCGAAAAACTTTTTCTAAAGGTATTTGAATGGATACATTTGATTGTAGCTACTTGAGTTCCTAAACACGTTCAACGATTTCTAGGGCACGTTTTCAAAACGCACCTATATGGTATACATTCATGTTTAGCCTAGCACACTTAACCTAGTTGCACACTAGTCTGATCAGTTTCTTTAATCAACAAGATATCTCAAACCAAAAATGCAGCGAGCCTAAAATCTTCAGTAAGATCTAAGGGGATATAATAGAACGAGTTTAAGTGTAATCTTAATAACTCTATGTATTCAGGAATACTTTCGCTACGCTTAAACATTCTGAAAAAAATACTATGAATTTTGAGGCAAAGAAAGTGCTGAAAAAGTGGTATCCAGAAATTTATTTTAAAAACATGGCAAAATGGAACAAATTTAAATGATAATGTATTAACGAGTTGGGTCAGACTCGGAAGCGTTTTTCTCAGGCAAATCATACATTTTGTGTTAAGTTAGAAAAAGTTAATTGACTCTGTTATCGTTATTGAATGATAAAATATCTCTCTTGCTCACCCTATGTACCCTAAAATAGGTAACCTCGGTCTTTGGTAAATGGGTAACCTCGAGCAAATCTAGATAAATGAGTAACCTAGAGGAAACGCTGTTACCTCAATCCCTTCCCCGTTGATACTCAACGAATCTTGTACAACACATGCACTGTAACAAATGACTACAACAGATGCACTGTAACAAATGACTACAACTGATGTAATACAACAGATGTAATGCAACTGATGCAGTACTACAAATACTCTAAAACTGATGCATTGCAATTGATGATCTGCAACAGATGTACTACAACTAATGCAATACAACAGATGCCATACAATGGACACAATGTTACAGAGGCGCTACAACAAATGATTGTCAATAGATTCAGAACAGAGGTATACCAGCGATTATTTAGCACTTTTTTTAGAGAAGCCCATGCAGCGTTGCTGAAAAATTCAATTACGGTAAAAATATCGGTCATAAGCAGTGAACTTGTTATTTATTTGAAGTGACCTGTCCTGTCATTTGAAAATGCAATGTATGGAAAATATTTTTTCTTACCTCTCGAATTCCCCACGTGGGGCAAAACTTTCACTTTCAAGGATTTAAATTTTTTTATATAAATCATTACTTGCAGTAACATAACGTGTTTTGTAGCAACACAATCGTGCCTTTCACTAACGCAATCGTTACTTTCAGTAACGTAATCGTTACTTTCAGTAACGTAATCGTTACTTTCAGTAACGTAATCGTTACTTTCAGTAACGCAATCGTTACTTTCAGTAACGTAATCGTTACTTTCACTAACGCAATCGTTACTTTCAGTAACGTAATCGTTACTTTCAGTAACGTAATCGTTACTTTCAGTAACATATCGTGACTTTCAGTAACATATCGTGACTTTCAGTAACATATCGTGACTTTCAGTAACATATCGTGACTTTCAGTAACATAATTGTTACTGTGGAGTAACTTCTCTCGGGTCCCATTTCTCGCAATAAATACTCAACGTGGAACAAAATTCTATAGGTATTCACACAGAGAAATAAATTTTAAATTTGCTCAAATTTCTGTACTTCCGTTAGTGATTGCAAACTCTTCCTATTTAACCGAAATAAAACTCTTCCAATTAATTATATCCAAATAAATTTCTTTAATTAAATCCTTCCAATTAACTTCTTCTAATTAAATCCTTCCGTTGAATTTTCTCCAATTAATTCCTTCCGATGAACTTTTCCAAAAAAACTCTTTCTAATTAGGTTTTTCCAATTATCGACTTTCACCTAACTACTTCCATTTAAATTTCTCAAAAAACCCTTTTCTACAGAACTCCTTTGAATTAGATTTTTGCGATTAACTTTTATCATCACACAATTATTTCCCGAACACCTAAAGTAGTAAAAAACTAGCATTGTTTCCCAATAAAACTTCTCACCCACGACTGCTTCGCTCATTACGTTAAAAAAAAACAGATACACGCACATAGCTCAAGGATCCATTTTAGGAGAGCTGAACTTATGTATTTTCATCTTTCGGGAACACTAGTTTTTAAGTTTTATCAAACCCGTATTTTAAACATGAATGCTGCTTCACCTCACCTCTCAGTATGTGAAGTGACTGCAATGTCTTTCGAACATTGCGGTTCGTCGACGAAAGTGAATGTTAACATTCTATGTTTTCTCGCGTTTATTTTTCTAATAATTATACATTTATTTATCGGTTTTTAATTCAAGCACAACAGCTTCGTGCCCTAACACTAATTGTTCCGAAGAATCGAGGAAGTTTTTAGTATAAATTTTCCCCTTATAAATGTCTGTCGGAACTCTTCATTATTACGTGAGAAGCGAGAGACTGACTGGCTCCTTATTTAAGTGGAGCATTACGCATGCTTTACTTTTTAGCAGGCAAAGTGCTCCGTTTATTTTTATTTTTCGCCATTAACTACGGTCAAAATATTGTGTTATCTACGATTTTTCGCCTGTTCTGAGATGAGCGAGTTGGTGGTAAAGTTTAGTTTCTTTAAATACATTTAATAGCAATGGAAACATTGGAGATCTCTTACATACCATATGTGGCTTCTTTCAAGTAACAATCAGAACATGTACTATTTGCTTTGAAAAAATCCTTTACAAAAAACCTTGTTCAGCTACTATAAGTTATTGATATAAGTAAATAAATGAGAACAATGCAGTATGTTTAAATAAGTAGTTAAAGAGGACAAAGTAGAAGGGAACATATAGACAAAAAAATCTCGGATTGCCACCCAAGCTTCGTGACGTCAGACCACAAATCACGCACAGGCATCAGGGGTCGCATTTTCAAACTATTGATGTTGCGTCGGGGTCGAGAGGCTGCGAAAGTTTTTCTGTCGACTGGTCTACAGAAAAACTTGTCTATTTTTTATCATCGAATTTTTAATTTTGAGCTAATTCGAAAAAACTGATATCTGATCATCTATTATTATCAATGCAGGGTTAAAATTCTGCAGCCACACCGATATTTCAAACGAAGGCATTTTAACTTCATTTACGTAATGCTACTACTTAATACTACTGCTTTTACGACTAATACTATATTTACCACTTATTGGCTACCTAATATACGCATTGCTTCTACTTAAACTAATTAAATTATTACTACTATACTTACTATTTATATACAACCTAATTTACCAGAAATATTACAAAAAGAAATGAAACTTGAATTGAGTTCTGTTTTTCCAAGAATGATTTGCGGCAATGACCTTTAATATTTGTCGTGTAAAGTTTATTCTGGAAAATCATGCAGCTAGAGCAGAGGATTATATCGACACTGTCCGACTTCTGGATCGTTGAATGTGTGGTTTTCGCCATAATAATTTCGTCAGCTATTGCAATGAAGACTAATTTCATCAATTAATGAAATACATCATAGTTTCATCATCAACTGAAATAAATAATTGCATTAAATACTAAAATATATTATAATTTCACTAACCAGTGAAATAAATGATCGTTTCATCAACTTGTAAAATAAATGAGCATTGACTTAAAAATTCTAAAGAATTGGGTCACTGATAAATATATTTCTTCATGCGTTTTGTTGGAGTTCATGCAGTCCTGTTGACCTCAGCCATGTTATGTACACAATAAACCTAAATATAACGCAAGTTGTTTATTTCTTACAAAACTTCCAAGTGCAAGGTGAAGATGAAACTGTTCGAATTCAAAGATGTGAAGATATTAACCGATTTTCTCAGAACCCAGTACTATTCAACAATTTAACAATGTTAAATTTCATTTCACCATGATTTTATTGAGACTGGCTTAGCTCGTAACCTACTGATACGAGGTTTGTAGAGAGGGGACGGTCAATTTGAACGTTTTTAATATAAAATTTACGTTGTTTCCAACGGGAAAGTCTTTCTTTGTTACCACTGTCTATGATGTCTCCCTGATCTTTTTTTCTTGGTTAATCTACATAGCAGCCCTCTTCTCAGTGCTGGGTAACTTGTACAATGTTTGACTGAGAACTGTTTTGGTGAGAACAATAAATTCTTGTTTGAATGAGAAATAATGTTTCAATGAGACCATGAGACCTGATGTTTCAATGAGACCATGAGAACTGATGTTTCAATGAGACCATGAGAACTGATGTTTCAATGAGACCATGAGACCTGATGTTTCAATGAGACCATGAGACCTGATGTTTCAATGAGACCATGAGAACTGATGTTTCAATGAGACCATGAGAACTGGTGTTTCAATGAGACCATGAGAACTGATGTTTCAATGAGACCATGAGAACTGATGTTTCAATGAGACCATGAGAACAATTGTTTCAATGAGATCTAATGTTTAAAAGAGAACAAATGTCTGTCCTACAATGCCTTTCATACAGAGAATACAGATCCATACTCATTGATGGCTATGACTAAGTCGGTGAAGACACAGATTGAACTGAGGGACATATGCTATCGAAGACTGTTTAAGTGGTTAATTTAAAAAAAAAGTACCTTCGAAACTAGTCGAGTTTACGGAAGAAAACTGCAATTATTCTGGCATTCCGATTTCACTTCGTATGCAAAGGATCAAGCCCTCAATCGATAAGCATCTACATTTAACTATACTTAGCCGAAGTTGATGGAAGGAAAAAAATAATGGTTTTGAACCATAATTCTACAGAAACTTTTCGTATGTAAATGATCCTAGGAGAACTTCAAAAAACCCTTCCTCTTATTCTGATGGAGGCCCGTATGAGGAAAGGATGGAAGAAATGAGTTTTTGATCAATACTTTCTTCCCGAGATCCCTGATTGGCGTTCTTTTCCGTCCGGGGAGGAGAACGGGGAGAACTGCCGTCCTTTTCCTGTCTAGTCTTGATGGGATATTTCGTTATGCGGGGGGGCTGTTATGCGGGAGTCCTGTTATGCGGAGACGGAAAGTCCTGTTATGCGGGGACGGGGAGTCCTGTTATGCGGGGACGGGGAGTCCTGTTATGCGGGAACGGGGAGTCCTGTAATGCAGGGACGAGGAGTCCTGTTATGCGGGGACGAGGAGTTCTGTTATGCGGGGACGGGGAGTCCTGTTATGCGGGGACGGGGAGTCCTGTTATGCGGGAACGGGGAGTCCTGCAATGCAGGGACGAGGAGTCCTGTTATGCGGAGACGGAAAGTCCTGTTATGCGGGGACGGGGAGTCCTGTTATGCGGGGACGGGGAGTCCTGTTATGCGGGAACGGGGAGTCCTGCAATGCAGGGACGAGGAGTCCTGTTATGCGGGGACGAGGAGTTCTGTTATGCGGGGACGGGGAGTCCTGTTATGCGGGTACGGGGAGTCCTGTTATGCGGGGACGGGGAGTCCTGTTATGCGGGTACGGGGAATCCTGTAATGCAGGGACGAGGAGTCCTGTTATGCGGGGACGGGGAGTCCTGTTATGCGGGGACGGGGAGTCCTGTTATGCGGGGACGAGGAGTCCTGTAATGCAGGGACGAGGAGTCTTGTTATGCGGGGACGAGGAGTCCTGTAATGCAGGGACGGGGAGTCCTGTTATGCGGGGACGGGGAGTCCTGTTATGCGGGGACGGGAAGTCCTGTTATGCGGGGACGGGGAGTCCTGTTATGCGGGGACGGGGAGTCCTGTTATGCGGGGACGGGGAGTCCTGTTATGCGGGGACTGGGAGTCCTGTTATGCAGGCATAATATTTGTTTTAGAGATCCAGTAGCTCTAAGTGTAGGAAAGGTGTTTTGGAACTCTTCCGAAAATTTATGGAATAGAATCTTCCAATCGAAAAGGGAAAAATAGTATATAAATGGTATTATACATGATGATGCCACCTTATGCGGTGTTGCCATCGTATCTGGTGTTGCCATCGTATCTGGGGTTGCCATCTTATAGACAACGTCCCCCATACGGACGTTTTTCTTCATTATTGAACCTAGAACAATGAAATTCGGTGTACTGATAGGAAATTGAATTTGGAATCGTTTTTGCTTGGAGCAAAAGTTCGATTTTCTTGAAAAGAAAATAGGAAATCGAAGAAAACAAAATTTTAGGGGGGGTTTTCAAAAATTTTCTCCTCCTACAGTTTTTGAGCTACAGTAATGGTTTTAGTATCATTGGATGCGGGAAGACACGGGCTTTTATGGAAGCTAAAATTCATTCCAAAATTATTTATTTTCCATAAGTTATGACGTCATAAAGCTGCACATTTTCGAAAAAGGACTTTTTTTCAATTTTTACACTTTTTCATTTTGAAAATGGAAATTTAAGAAAACAAATTTTAGCTTCCATAAAAGCCCGTGTTTTCCCGCATCCTATGATACCAAAATCATCACTTTAGCTCAAAAACTGTAGTAGGAGAAGCATTTTGAACCCACAAAAACCATTGTTTACATTATAAGCAAAACAAAGAAACATAAACAATTCAAATAAAAATTTTTGTAGAATTTTTGGTTCAAGTTAGACCCTTGAAATCATTATAAAGTAATCCAGAGACATAGAAGATGACATAGCAGCTTCCAGCCGTGAAGAAAGTACCATGGGGGAGGTGTAACATGATAAAATACCACTTCCCCCTCCCCTCCCCCCCATTCTTTAACCCCCCGTAGCGGGCGAACGAGTGAACGTACGACGGTACGAGTCTCATTTTTTCACAGGATGTACCTGACCTCTTACACTTCTTATAGCAGCAAAAACCCCACCCCAGTTTCTCAAAAAATCTCAAAAACATGGATTCATAAAGGGGACGCTGTCCTTATGCGGTGTTGCCATCGTATATGGTGTTGCCGTCGTATATGGTGTTGCCGTCATACATTGTGTTGCCATCGTATATGGTGTTGCCATCGTATATGGTGTTGCTGTCATACATGGTGAAAGCATCGCGGTAATATCATATTCTGTCTAAAGTTTAGGCATCTTTGTTGTTTCAAATGTATAATTTTACCTTCTCTTACACTTTCTTTCGCAGACAACAAGTTGGGTGGCCGACTATGAAAATTGAAGCAATTTCATTTCGTCTGCTAACTTGGCGCACTCATTCATTACTCAGAAGCTATTACTAATGCAACCCTTGGAGGACTTTACGGCGTCCATTTGATTTAGCTGTCAATAATTTTACCCGCACTGCGTCTAGATCCCCTCATTCTTCTTGTCGAGTTGTTAGCATTTGAGGTGCGGGAACTGAGATGGCGGTGTGAGTTGTTTACTGTATACTGGGCGGGGCGGGGTGAGTTCTGTCTACATTTTACGGGTCAGGGCGGGGTGAGTTCTGTCTACATTATACGAGTCAGGGCGGGGTGAGTTCTGTTTACATTATACGGGTCAGGGCGGGTTGAGTTCTGTCTACATTATACGGGTCAGGGCGGGGTGAGTTCTGTTTACATTATACGGGTCAGGGCGGAGTGAGTTCTGTCTACATTATACGAGTCAGGGCGGGGTGAGTTCTGTTTACATTATATGGGTCAGGGCGGGGTGAGTTCTGTTTACATTATACGGGTCAGGGCGGGGTGAGTTCTGTCTACATTATACGGGTCAGGGTGGGGTGAGTTCTGTCTACATTAAATAGGTCAGGGCGGGGTGAGTTCAGTCTACATTTTACGGGTCAGGGCGGGGTGAGTTCTGTCTACAAAATGAGTCAGGGTGGGATGGGTTATGTCTACAATGCGAGTCAGGGCGGAGTAGGTTCTGTCGACAATAAAATGAACGTACACAATCAGCGAAGACAACAACCCGATATTACACATGACTTCATCTGTTCACACTGTGAGTGCAATAGAAGTGTAAGCTTACCTCAGTTTTTTCCTATGTTTTAAAATAATTTTGCAAACCAAATACATTCCCGGAATTAATTCAATCGCATCTCACAAAATTATACTACGCATAGAAGGAAGTATAAGATTGACCTGAGGAAACTAAAACTCTGTTTTTAAACATTAATGTGATACGTTTCTGTATTTCTCATGCCTAGTTTGATTTACCCATCATAGTACACTTCATTTACACGCATAATTTTTGTATTTTTTATCGTTTGTTTCAAATAACACCAATGATTCCTGTCATTGATACACATTTCAATTTAGTTTCGGTCGTTCATTTGTGTCGTTCACACATACTCCCGATACTCTCCCCGGTATTCTCCCCGGTACTCTCCCCTGTAATCTCCCCGATACTCTCCCCGGTACTCTCCCCGGTACTCTCCATGGTACTCTCCTCGGTACTCTCCCTTGTAATCTCTCCGGTACTCTCCCCGGTACTCTCCCCGGAACCCTCCCTGGTACTCTCCCCTGTAATCTCCCTGGTACTCTCCCCAGTACTCTCCTCTCTAATCTCCCTGGTACTCTCCCGTGTAATCTCCCTGGTACTCTCCCCGGCGCTCTCCCCGGTACTCTCCCTGTACTCTCCCTGCTGCGTAACACAGACGATAAGACACGGAAGCTACAGTTTCATTCACCATCCATTTTCAATGAAATCCCAATAAGGTGGCCCGGATTTGCAGGACGACGTTCCCACACATGTCCGGCGACACACACACACACACACAATCACTTCCTTCGCGCAGGCAATAAAGCGCTCTTGTTGGAGCTGGCAAAGAAATATGGAGGGCATTTGCTTGATCGATGTTATGAGAACTGATAGCGCTGCGAGATAGCTCTCTTGACCCTATTTTCGGGGAGGAAGTTGTATATTCATATACCAAACGTCCATGAGGCAAATTTGAAAAACTGTTTCTGCAATCGGAATGTGGGGGTTAATCTTTTCGCGTGTCTTTTATTTAAGATTATTCTGACATACCCCATACTTACCGCTATGAATTTTTACTGGATTCTAATTGAAATAAAAAGATTCCTTTTAGACAAATTAATTACTGCTAACAATATGCATTTTAATTATGTCAGTGTGATTACTTCTAGTATTAGGACTTGAGATATATGATGAAAATAAGGTTCAAAAACACGAGATCTGATTTTTTTCTGTTAAATGCAGATGAAAATGTGGTAAAGACAATGAATAGGAATTTACAACTTCAATTTCTTCAAAGCTACCACGTCTAGCAAGAAGAAAGGTATTCTGTGCGAGGCCGCAATTATTAAAAGTTCAGCGCTAATAAATGGGAACTGACATAGTTGGAAAATTTACGAGAGTTCAGCTTGTACAAAATCAACAAACTGTCCACAAGAGATGCTGCATTCAGCGACGTGAGAGATGCTGCATTCAGCGACGTGAGAGATGCTGCATTCAGTGACGTAAGGGATGCTGTATTCAGTGACGTAAGGGATGCTGTATTCAGCGACGTAAGAGATGCTGTATTCAGGGACGTAAGGGATGCTGCATTCAGTGACGTAAGGGATGCTGTATTCAGTGACGTAAGGGATGCTGTATTCAGTGACGTAAGAGATGCTGTATTCAGTGACGTAAGAGATGCTGATTTCAGTGACGTAAGGGATGCTGTATTCAGTGACGTAAGAGATGCTGTATTCAGTGACGTAAGAGATGCTGCATTCAGTGACGTAAGGGATGCTGTATTCAGGGACGTAAGAGATGCTGTATTCAGTGACGTAAGAAATGCTGTATTCAGTGACGTAAGGGATGCTGTATTCAGTGACGTAAGAGATGCTGTATTCAGTGACGTAAGGGATGCTGTATTCAGGGACGTAAGGGATGCTGTATTCAGGGACGTAAGAGATGCTGTATTCAGTGACGTAAGGGATGCTGTATTCAGGGACGTAAGGGATGCTGCATTCAGTGATGTAAGGGATGCTGTATTCAGTGACGTAAGGGATGCTGTATTCAGTGACGTAAGGGATGCTGTATTCAGTGACGTAAGGGATGCTGTACTCAGTGACGTAAGGGATGCTGTATTCAGTGACGTTAGGGATGCTGCATTCAGTGACGTAAGGGATGCTGTATTCAGTGACGTAAGGGATGCTGCATTCAGTGACGAAAGGGATGCTGTACTCAGTGACGTAAGGGATGCTGTATTCAGTGACGTTAGGGATGCTGCATTAAGTGACGTAAGGGATGCTGTATTCAGTGACGTAAGGGATGCTGCATTCAGTGACGAAAGGGATGCTGTATTCAGTGACGTAAGGGATGTTGTATTCAGTGACGTAAGAGATGCTGTATTCAGTGACGTAAGAGATGCTGTATTCAGTGACGTAAGAGATGCTGTATTCAGTGACGTAAGGGATGCTGTATTCAGGGACGTAAGAGATGCTGTTTTCAGTGACGTAAGAGATGCTGTATTCAGTGACGTAAGGGATGCTGTATTTAGTGACGTAAGGGATGCTGTATTCAGTGACGTAAGGGATGTTGTATTCAGTGACGTAAGGGATGTTGTATTCAGTGACGTAAGGGATGTTGTATTCAGTGACGTAAGAGATGCTGCATTCAGTGGCGTAAGGGATGCTGTATTCCGTGACGTAAGGGATGCTGTATTCCGTGACGTAAGGGATGTTGTATTCAGTGACGTAAGGGATATTGTATTCAGTGACGTAAGGGATGTTTTATTCAGGGACGTAAGGGATGTTGTATTCAGTGACGTAAGGGATGTTATATTCAGTGATGTAAGGGAAGCTGTATTCAGTGATGTAAGGGATGCTGTGTTCCGTGACGTAAGGGATGTTGTATTCAGTGACGTAAGGGATATCGTATTCAGTGACGTAAGGGATGTTGTATTCAGTGACGTAAGGGATGTTGTATTCAGTGACGTAAGGGATGTTGTATTCAGTGACGTAAAGGATGCTGTATTCAGTGACGTAAGGGATGTTGTATTCAGTGACGTAAGGGATGCTGCATTCAGTGACGTAAGGGATGCTGCATTCAGTGACGTAAGGGATGCTGTATTCAGTTACGTAAGGGATGTTGTATTCAGTGACGTTAGGGATGCTGCATTCAGTGACGTAAGGGATGCTGTATTCAGTGACGTAAGGGATGCTGTATTCAGTGACGTTAGGGATGCTGTATTCAGTGACGTTAGGGATGCTGCATTCAGTGACGTCGACAATCAATTATATGGATTACATAAGTCCTTCATATCTCATCAATATTCCAGTTATATGCAAATATAACAGTATGTCAGTAGTATATAGCGTGTCAATTATATGCAAACTTAACAGTACATCAGCAGTTTAATCCAGTTATATTCAAATATAACAGTATATCATTAGTATATTCCAGTTATATGCAAATATAACAGTATATCAGTAGTATATTCCAGTTATAAGCAAATATAACAGTATATCAGTAGTGTATTCCAGTTATATGCAAATATAACAGTATATCAGTAGTATATTCCAGTTATATGAAAATATAACAGTATATCAGTAGTATATTCCAGTTATAAGCAAATATAACAGTATATCAGTAGTATATTCCAGTTATAAGCAAATATAACAGTATATCAGTAGTATATTCCAGTTATATGCAAATATAACAGTATATCATTAGTATATTCCAGTTATAAGCAAATATAACAGTATATCAGTAGTATATTCCAGTTATAAGCAAATATAACAGTATATCAGTAGTGTATTCCAGTTATATGCAAATATAACAGTATATCAGTAGTATATTCCAGTTATATGCAAATATAACAGTATATCAGTAGTATATTCCAGTTATAAGCAAATATAACAGTATATCAGTAGTATATTCCAGTTATAAGCAAATATAACAGTATATCAGTAGTATATTTCAGTTATATGCAAATATAACAGTATATCAGTAGTATATTCCAGTTATATGCAAATATACCAGTATATCATTAGTATATTCCAGTTATAAGCAAATATAACAGTATATCAGTAGTATATTCCAGTTATAAGCAAATATAACAGTATATCAGTAGTGTATTCCAGTTATATGCAAATATAACAGTATATCAGTAGTATATTCCAGTTATATGCAAATATAACAGTATATCAGTAGTATATTCCAGTCATAAGCAAATATAACAGTATATCAGTAGTATATTCCAGTTATAAGCAAATATAACAGTATATCAGTAGTATATTCCAGTTATATGCAAATATAACAGTATATCAGTAGTATATTCCAGTTATAAGCAAATATAACAGTATATCAGTAGTATATTCCAGTTATATGCAAATATAACAGTATATCAGTAGTATATTCCAGTTATAAGCAAATATAATAGTATATCAGTAGTGTATTCCAGTTATATGCAAATATAACAGTATATCAGTAGTATATTCCAGTTATATGCAAATATAACAGTATATCAGTAGTATATTCCAGTTATAAGCAAATATAACAGTATATCAGTAGTTTATTCCAGTTATATGCAAATATAACAGTATATCAGTAGTATATTCCAGTTATAAGCAAATATAACGGTATATCAGTAGTGTATTCCAGTTATATGCAAATATAACAGTATATCAGTAGTATATTCCAGTTATAAGCAAATATAACGGTATATCAGTAGTGAATTCCAGTTATATGCAAATATAACAGTATATCAGTAGTATATTCCAGTTATAAGCAAATATAACGGTATATCAGTAGTGTATTCCAGTTATATGCAAATATAACAGTATATCAGTAGTATATTCCAGTTATAAGCAAATATAACGGTATATCAGTAGTGTATTCCAGTTATATGCAAATATAACAGTATATCAGTAGTATATTCCAGTTATAAGCAAATATAATAGTATATCAGTAGTGTATTCCAGTTATATGCAAATATAACAGTATATCAGTAGTATATTCCAGTTATATGCAAATATAACAGTATATCAGTAGTGTATTCCAGTTATATGCAAATATAACAGTATATCAGTAGTATATTCCAGTTATAAGCAAATATAACGGTGTATCAGTAGTGTATTCCAGTTATATGCAAATATAACAGTATATCAGTAGTATATTCCAGTCATATGCAAATATAACAGTATATCAGTAGTATATTCCAGTTATAAGCAAATATAACAGTATATCAGTAGTATATTCCAGTTATATGCAAATATAACAGTATATCAGTAGTATATTCCAGTTATATGCAAATATAACAGTATATCAGTAGTATATTCCAGTTATAAGCAAATATAACGGTATATCAGTAGTGTATTCCAGTTATATGCAAATATAACAGTATATCAGTAGTATATTCCAGTTATATGCAAATATAACAGTATATCAGTAGTATATTCCAGTTATAAGCAAATATAACAGTATATCAGTAGTATATTCCAGTCATATGCAAATATAACAGTATATCAGTAGTATATTCCAGTTATAAGCAAATATAACAGTATATCAGTAGTATATTCCAGTTATAAGCAAATATAACAGTATATCAGTAGTATATTTCAGTTATATGCAAATATAACAGTATATCAGTAGTATATTCCAGTTATATGCAAATATACCAGTATATCATTAGTATATTCCAGTTATAAGCAAATATAACAGTATATCAGTAGTATATTCCAGTTATAAGCAAATATAACAGTATATCAGTAGTGTATTCCAGTTATATGCAAATATAACAGTATATCAGTAGTATATTCCAGTTATATGCAAATATAACAGTATATCAGTAGTATATTCCAGTCATAAGCAAATATAACAGTATATCAGTAGTATATTCCAGTTATAAGCAAATATAACAGTATATCAGTAGTATATTCCAGTTATATGCAAATATAACAGTATATCAGTAGTATATTCCAGTTATAAGCAAATATAACAGTATATCAGTAGTATATTCCAGTTATATGCAAATATAACAGTATATCAGTAGTATATTCCAGTTATAAGCAAATATAATAGTATATCAGTAGTGTATTCCAGTTATATGCAAATATAACAGTATATCAGTAGTATATTCCAGTTATATGCAAATATAACAGTATATCAGTAGTATATTCCAGTTATAAGCAAATATAACAGTATATCAGTAGTTTATTCCAGTTATATGCAAATATAACAGTATATCAGTAGTATATTCCAGTTATAAGCAAATATAACGGTATATCAGTAGTGTATTCCAGTTATATGCAAATATAACAGTATATCAGTAGTATATTCCAGTTATAAGCAAATATAACGGTATATCAGTAGTGTATTCCAGTTATATGCAAATATAACAGTATATCAGTAGTATATTCCAGTTATAAGCAAATATAACGGTATATCAGTAGTGTATTCCAGTTATATGCAAATATAACAGTATATCAGTAGTATATTCCAGTTATAAGCAAATATAACGGTATATCAGTAGTGTATTCCAGTTATATGCAAATATAACAGTATATCAGTAGTATATTCCAGTTATAAGCAAATATAATAGTATATCAGTAGTGTATTCCAGTTATATGCAAATATAACAGTATATCAGTAGTATATTCCAGTTATATGCAAATATAACAGTATATCAGTAGTGTATTCCAGTTATATGCAAATATAACAGTATATCAGTAGTATATTCCAGTTATAAGCAAATATAACGGTGTATCAGTAGTGTATTCCAGTTATATGCAAATATAACAGTATATCAGTAGTATATTCCAGTCATATGCAAATATAACAGTATATCAGTAGTATATTCCAGTTATAAGCAAATATAACAGTATATCAGTAGTATATTCCAGTTATATGCAAATATAACAGTATATCAGTAGTATATTCCAGTTATATGCAAATATAACAGTATATCAGTAGTATATTCCAGTTATAAGCAAATATAACGGTATATCAGTAGTGTATTCCAGTTATATGCAAATATAACAGTATATCAGTAGTATATTCCAGTTATATGCAAATATAACAGTATATCAGTAGTATATTCCAGTTATAAGCAAATATAACAGTATATCAGTAGTATATTCCAGTTATATGCAAATATAACAGTATATCAGTAGTATATTCCAGTTATAAGCAAATATAATAGTATATCAGTAGTGTATTCCAGTTATATGCAAATATAACAGTATATCAGTAGTATATTCCAGTTATATGCAAATATAACAGTATATCAGTAGTATATTCCAGTTATAAGCAAATATAACAGTATATCAGTAGTATATTCCAGTCATATGCAAATATAACAGTATATCAGTAGTATATTCCAGTTATAAGCAAATATAACAGTATATCAGTAGTATATTCCAGTTATAAGCAAATATAACAGTATATCAGTAGTATATTCCAGTTATAAGCAAATATAACAGTATATCAGTAGTGTATTCCAGTTATAAGCAAATATAACAGTATATCAGTAGTATATTCCAGTTATATGCAAATATAACAGTATATCAGTAGTATATTCCAGTTATATGCAAATATAACAGTATATCAGTAGTATATTCCAGTTATAAGCAAATATAACGGTATATCAGTAGTGTATTCCAGTTATATGCAAATATAACAGTATATCAGTAGTATATTCCAGTTATATGCAAATATAACAGTATATCAGTAGTATATTCCAGTTATAAGCAAATATAACAGTATATCAGTAGTATATTCCAGTCATATGCAAATATAACAGTATATCAGTAGTATATTCCAGTTATAAGCAAATATAACAGTATATCAGTAGTATATTCCAGTTATAAGCAAATATAACAGTATATCAGTAGTATATTCCAGTTATAAGCAAATATAACAGTATATCAGTAGTATATTCCAGTTATAAGCAAATATAATAGTATATCAGTAGTATATTCCGGTTATATGCAAACATTGTTTGCATATAACTCCCATTGTTTGCATTGTTTCGACATACCTATTCGTGAAAATAGAAGTAGTTCTTACCTCCTGCGTTATGCAACTAGCGTGTCAAAGTTTCATGCTACCTCACAAACGAGCCTAATTGAAAAGCAAACGTAGTTGTGCTTTCGTGTTGAAGCTTCGCGAATAACTAAAACATGATCCGTAATAATTTGTCATGAGGAAGTTACTCATCCAGCTTTGCTGCAAATCAAGTCTCAATTAAATGTTTCACTTTATGCGAAGATCCAAAGCAAAGTCACTAATATCAATAATTATTCCAAGCAATTACTTCTAATATTTTGCAACAGGTATGTCGAAAATAATGAAGATGGCTTTCATAGAGCACAATAATGCATTGCGTAATTTTATTTTGTTGCGAGTGCAGTGGAATTTTAACACCTGCATACATGAGGACTTCACAACATCCCATTTGTAGCGTTTTTATACGTTAAAGCTCACGTTATATATTTCGAGTAACTGCAGTTTGGTTCATTAACTCACTATCGTCATATCTTAGACACTATCCCAAATAGGTTTTTTTCTACATATTTTTATTTTTTCGAATCATCAACTGAATGATTCGCCATATTTTCCAGTTAGGTTTATTTTCCGAACAACAGATTGTTCGTTGAATTAACGGGCTAAAATACTTCTGTCTATCATCTTTGCTCCGTCAGTAATAATGGCCGAAAATAGTTTACTTCTAAATTTTATTTCTTAAATTCATTAAATTACACCCGCTTCTTTCTGCTCGTTTTCGTACAATTTGCTTGAAATTATTTCCGTTCATTTGATCGTCGGCTGAATAATATTAATGTTTAGATAACCTACATATATTTGAAAAAGTGTTAACATCAAGTCCAACACTTGTAACATTCATTTCTTCCTTCGTTACCCTCAGGAGTGATAGAAACGTCTAACATGGGGGCATAAATTCTCGATTGAGCAATATTTCCTCAATAAATGACAATTCAATATTGCCTTAACCTCTCCAATAAAAGATGATTTAATATCGCCTGTTGCTCTTCAATAACGGACGTTTCAGTATTGAAAGTTTCTCCTCAATAACAGAGGTTCTAATATTACTTCTATCTCCCCATTAACAGAAGTTTCAAAATAGCTTGTTTCTCTTCAATAACAGCCGCTTTAATATTCCAAGTGTTTCCTCAATAACAGACGTTTTAATATACGACGTGTTTTTGTATATAGCTGACGCTTCAGCACCACTTCTGTCTCCACAATAATATAACAAACTTTTCAATACCGCTCTAAACAAATGTGCAGGCTAATTATTCGTGACTTATTTAAAGGAAGCAACTGCATCCTAAGAAAAAGTAACAAACTCTTTTCACCATATATGCGAGTTCTACGTTTTGACCATCTTCATTTCAAATTCTGGATGCCTGCCCTACAGGATATTCTTTTACATTTTGAGATGATTCAGTCAGTACACCATTTCTAACATCCTCGTAATTGTTTAAGTGTCAGTGGGACAGTACATGAGGAACCGAAATAAACAAATGGTAGTCCGAAGGAGCCAAGTCTGGTGAGCGTGGCAGGTGTGGCAAGAGTTCCCAGTCATGCTCTGTGTGACATCATTTGCTGAGTCCGACGAATTGCTAACTGCAAAATTTTCAGAGGTCATTGATAACTCTGGCGGTCAATGTCTTTAGCGGTCTAGTGTTTTCAGTCAATGGCGGCTAGACTAGACCGCTGGCCAATGGCGGTTTAGTCTTTTCAGCTCTCAATGCATGGTTTAAATGGGTCATTTGTAGATGGTTTCAAACGGTATTCACTGCTTCATTTGTACTATCTTAACAAACTGGCATGACAGTTGACACTGTGAAACAATCCTTGGTTCCAGCCACACCGAGCGGAGTAAATAAGAATCATTAACCAGTACAATAATTGTTATCTAACAAAAACACACGGTTCGATATCACTCAAAATCTTCACAATAATAATGTTTTAATATCACTAGGAATCATGACTAACAAGAAAGTACACTTCAGTTGCATACAGATTAACTGTTCTTTTTTGCTGCCAAAGTTCCAAATTTCGTCTTATTTTATAAAATTTAGAGGTAAGTAAGCATGGTATCTTTCAGTCTGGCAGAGTAGTCAGATGCTGAGTGGCCTAGAAAAGCATAAATAGACGTAATTTATTAAATTATTTCCCCATATACACATATTTTACGAGGCTGTCACATAGAACGTGTGAGTGATCGACTCATTTTTAAGCCTTGCATCATTTTTATAAGATTCGGTTCACAGGCGAGTAGCTCTCTTGTACCACTCACTTCAATTTTTACCCAACCTAAAAACCCTTTCAATGGGCCCAGATACCCAGATTTTACGCCAAACGATCGCTACTAAGCCTAAGCATGGCTTTAACATTTTGACCGCAACGCGAGTCACTGGGGGAGTTTTCACTATGCTGTTGACCGACCAGTCGTCCCCGCTATCCAGGCAGTGTTCACTATTTTCAAAATTGGTCACTGGTCACTACAATTGACTTTTAACTTGAGTTGAACATCAAACTTCAGTTTCACTTGTCGCAGTCGAAGGGTTAATACTGGGCACCCAGGAACCTATCACTCGTGAGCTCGGCGGTGTCACACACTGCCCGTATAAGTGAACCTGCACTTTTTTTGTTGCGTTGAACCGGCCATACATCGGGCAATTAATGAACATTTTTATCGCGTGAGTAGATGGATTGATGTAGCTGATGTTTTACTAACTTTGGGACGAAAGGGTTTGATCCCGAATAGTTTGCAGGTTAAGAAACACTTGCAAACAATACGAAGCGCGCTTGCTGTTCTAAAGTGTTTCATACAGAGTTGAGATCATTCAGTGAGTCTTGAAATAAAAATTTAGTGCCTAGTTATCTCATTGAAGGAAACATACGTTAAGCACGTGAGCAAGTTTGGTCCATTATTTTAGTAACGTGTGTTAAGGACCTCCTTATTTACACATAAGGAGCATGCAGGAGTAAGAAGTTTATTTGGAAAACTCTTCGAGTACCGTTAAGTAATACAGACAGAAAAAGATCACGTTGCTTGAAACATTTAACACTTGTTCTGTAGAACGAAACCTTTTTCCGTTTTCATTTTCGTTTGGTATCGTACCATTAAAAGCTGAATAATACAACATGATTACAATAACCTCTATTTGCAATATTTTTCAACTCCACTATGTTCCCTGAAACCAAAAGCACCAGCAGCGAATTCGAAGGAAACCAAACGCAGGCTTGAAGAGCTTCCAGCGCGAGGGTATCGAGAAAGCCAGACTTCGCAGGGCAATAAGTGAAGAAACGAAGTTTACGCTCCGCAATCGCCAATTGTCCGCTCCAAATTAGTGAAAACTTTGCGCCCGAGTGGCGCCTTGGTACCCTGCCGACATCATTTCTTTGCGTTATAGAAAACTTTTCGAGTCTTGGTAACAGGAGCCCGCCAGACTAATTGTTGCGAGGCCTTGGCCTAAAGTTTGATGCACGCTGCGATAGCGGAGGTTAAAATGAAGCAGAGATGAATGTCGTGAATCATCTTCAACAAGGGGGGGTGAAATAAGGGTTATATTTTTAGTGGTATATCGACACCGATAAACCCTGTAACAGAATACAAAATTCAAACAAATATTAGATACATCAGACCTTTTATTTTTTGCATTAGTAAGTGGTAAATTTGCATGTTATATTAACGAGTTTCAATTGAAAGAACTATCCTCCAGCCTTTCATTGTGAAAAAATCCTCCAGGACAGACTTAATGCACAAATTAAGGATGAGCTATCCAAAGTTACTCCATGAGTTATCATTTCATGAATAATGTTCAACTAAAATTAACATCAAACTTCAAAACCTAGTTCGTTAAAAAAATTATACAATAGAAAAGCCACCACACAACAGTACAGATTTTACTTTAAGTTCCAAATACTTAACCAACCTATTTACAAATTATTGTCTTTAGTAACCAAACTTAAACTTGTTTTGTCATTTTTTGCTTTATGTTCATATTTTAACGCCTTGAATGAAGAAAAAAATGCAGGATCTGAAAACGGCGTTAGTAAGTAACACTGCTTTCATAACTTTAACTCCGACATTCATGTTTATAAAATAAATTTCTAGTTACCCCATGTTAGCCCACTCAATTACCATTCTATTTACATGAAATTGTTTTGATTTTACAATCGAGGGCACTGACAACAGCAATTTTTAAAAAATTGCGCCTGTTCTCAGTGAAATTATGACGGCTGATCATAATTTCACAGATTAATTTTGCTTCTTTATTTCCTGAATATTTTTATGCTCTAAAATTTTTATTAGAACATATTTTCTAAACATTAGGTTCAATGCAGGCAGAGAATCTCAAAATTGGCGATACTGAATTCTCTGTGCGTGTGATATGAAGTCACATGTCGCTAACGGAACAAAAATAAAATAATGGAGCATTAAAGTTAAGGATTTAAATTAAATTTGACATTACATGTTTCGAGGAAATAAAATGGTTTCCTTAGAAAACATTTGAGGATATTTCGAAGAATATGTCAATTCAAGTTAATATTGACATTAATATCGTCAGTGGCGGAACAAAATTAAAATAAAACAGCGTGAGAAGTGAAGATTTTTCTTTAATTTAAAATTAATTATGTCTAGGAAATAAAATTGTTTTGAAGAAAATGCTTCAGTATATTTTGAAGAAGTTTACAATTCCAGTTGATGTTGCCAAGTGCTATCTTTGTGCGAGTTGAATACAATTATTTTAGAGAGTGCGGTGTCACAGTTCACACGTTCGAATCGAAGAGCATTGGTGTGGAGCTGTCGACCGTTCTGACGCTGGATAAAAGATTTCTCTGCCGTGAGTGGTATTCACGCTCAGCGACGTACGGGTAGTGTCTTTGGACCTATTAGTGATTTGGAAACTTTTAGGATGTCCCTCAAAATATTGTATTCTTATGAGCAAAGTTTGGAATATTTCTGATTCAGTCATTTTGATTTGCGCATGTTTGAAAGAAAAATATTTTTGATTCAGTCATTTTCGTTTTCCCATGTTTGGAAGAAAAGTATTGCTGGATTCAATGATTTTAGTTTTTTATACTTGGTAGATAAATGTTTTTGAATCAATCATTATAGTTTTCCTACGTCTGAAAAATACCACTTTTCAAGGTTATAGTTATTGAAAATGCTATCCCGTTGTGGTGCAAAGTTAACTGATTGAAATATAAAAAAGTATTATTGAAATATTCCTAGTCATGAAAAGCCATACGATGATACCTGCGCATCACAAGATATACCTGCGCATCACAAGAGATACCTGCGAATCACAAGAGATACCTGCGCATATGAACGCGCGAGCGTTGAGGTGGAAAAAAATACTGGAGGAAAATCACGCTCTCTGTATTCCTCCGATCTAACTAAGGTGTTTCTTGCAAAAGTTTTTTAATTGATAAAATTAAAGCGGCTTATTTCAGAATCTCAGCACTGGGAGCTGGGCGCTCAGGAGAAGAAAAGAACATTTCGCAGTGAAAGGCTCAAAGTTGATTGGGAATTCGTTTGTTTAAACAAAATTCTTTAATAAGATGCCTAAGCGGAGGAGTCGTGCTTTGGGAAACTTCAGACTCCTCAATTTGAAGCTCCAAGCTTGAACATTTTGCTTCAGGCTCACGAGTTGCTGTGCCTGCAACAAAGATGGCGTGTCTGGCTTATTCTGGAACTAATTCTCGATTGTTGCGATGCAAAATTCGTCCAACTAAAGTGATTGGCGCGGATATTTGAAAGGAGCTTGCATTTCTGAGGGTATTCATGTTCAGGTTGTAAGTTATATTTTCAAGACTATTTGATCTTTAGAGAAGCGATCGGGAGCTTGTTACGGTAGGGTAGTCGTTAGCAGTTGCGAGTGTTGTTTAGGCTGAGAATTACTCGGAGGTGTCTCAATAAAGGAGACACCACAAACAGAGCTTAGAAAAAGAATGACAAAGAATAAGACCAAACGAATCTATGAACGTCAGAGATTTTACATGAATATTACACCCTTTGCAAAGAATCTAATGCAAATTCAAGTCACGAATTTAATTTTCAAGTCATTATTGATATTTTGTTAACAGTTGGTGATGAGACAAATTACAGAAAGCTTTCATAGACCAGGATATTGATTTAAGCTTAAACAACCAGCCTTCAAAGCATTTGGTAATTCTGGTTATATTGAAATTAAGTCTGATAGATACTTAGCTGTAGATACGGGGAATCGTGTGGATGTTTCTAATAAGCCTTCAAGTTTTGAATTGCATGCACTCATGCATGCTCGTGATATCATGAAAATTACAAATGTAGTTTAGTACTGTTTAGATATATTGTTTCGCAAAGCTGTTATGGCAATCAGAACGATTCATGATAAGGGAAAGGTTAATGCAACTTTACAACTTTACTCTACCTTTAACTCTTGAAATTTTTTTCGCTCATGGCAGTAATAAAAAAGATGATTTACAATGAAATGTACTTATACTTGAAAAGAGTTCCATAGGTGTATGGAACGTATAAGAGAAGCAAGTCGAATTTAAAATGGGATAGAATAGCATAATTTTTTTTCTGTGAATAGATTTGCTTGTTCTTATCCTCCATAATTCTCTTCTCCACAATTGACTGTGAAGGATCGTTTTGCTGGCGTGCAGATGTTAAATGAGGGGATATGTTAATAATAATATACAGCGAAAATAAGGGCGCATAGACCTACATGTACCAGTAAGACTCCATATACAGAAAGTTATGTCGTCACAGGTGTCAACTCGTGTTGCTATCGCACTCTGGTACACAGTAAACTGATTGAAGTATGAAAAATGTTGAATAAATATTGTTAGCCATGAAAAACCTTGTGTAAGGAGAACGAAATCAAATGGATTGAAAAATATTAGCTATTTTCAAAGCAGTTATTTGATAGGATATTACGAGGTAACCGTGACTGAAGGCACGAAATTTGAGTTTGGCCTTCATTAGTTATGGGTCAATAATTTGATGCTAGAGTCTGTGAGCCACGATTCCTTCCTTTACGAAGTTTAGTAGTGAATGACGAATCAAACACGCGAAGTTTTGAGTTGAAGGTTCTCAGGCTATTTTATTTGGTCCAATAACACCATGATTTTCATTCTATGTATTACTGCCATAGATTGCTGCAACACGTTGCTAGTTTCAAATTATTGTGGGAATTGTCTGCAACGAGAAAATGATACAACGGATTTAGTTAGAAGTAAATGCGAATTTTTTCAGAGTAATGGCACAAAAATTCAGTATGAACGGCTATTTCAAGATAATACAATTGCTTTAATTATAGTTTGGGCAGACTGTAATGCGGTCTTCCCTCGACTGGACAGCAGTGAACGCATCGAAGGCAATGAACTATAACTTGAACTTTTTCTACGTCTGCAACTAGATGGCGTAATGCATACAGAAACATGGAGCGCGGTAACAGTCACATTACGATGATCTGTGATTTGGTTGAATTCACATGTAATTCTCAATACACTGTGGTAACTACTAACGCTTTGGTAACAACTCTGGTTACCACAAGGTAAATAGATAACGACACAAGTACGGTTGAGAATATTGAGGTAACCGCCCTGAGTAAGGAACTCGTTAAATTTTGTATGAACATATATAGAGCGTATCAAATAGCCGTTGTGCATACGTTGCACAACATACATTGTTGTTCGACTAAACAGTCGATGAAACTTGCGAAACCGGAAAAAATCAACATTATGATCAAAAACCTTCAACACGATTACCAGCTTGAATGTTTTTTAGGCTAAAATTTTATAATATGATCTTTTTCAACTTTAATTGAGCCTCTAAAATCACCCAAAATTTGGCCGACCCGTAACGCAGTGGGGCCTCACGCCCGTTTATAGAAGTGGCAAATGTTTTTATTCTAAATCAGAGAATTTTAAACAAATTCCGAAGTTATTAAGGTATATCAGAGCACTATATGCAAAACCCAAATTCAGGCCAGTGGGTTGAGTGCCAAATCCGAAGTTTTTCAAATCAAATCAGAAAATTGTCGGGCAAATCCAAAGTTATCATAGCCAAATTAGAGGATTTTAAGCCAAATCGGAAAAACAGTGTGCGTGTGAGCTAAATCGGAGGATTATTCACTGAATAACAAGTTTTTGTGATTCAATATCCAAAGTTTTTTGCGCCGAATTAGTACAGCTTAAGTGAGATCCGAAGTATTTTCAACGTCATATCAGTGGATTCTCCGCAAAACTTAAAAATTTTCTTATTAAACCAAATCAGAAAATTTTAGGACGGGGAATTCTGAGAATTAAGGTAATTCTAAATTAAACCGTAAGTTTTAATGAGCCAAATCAAAAGGTACCAAGACAAATCCGAAATTTTTTAATATCTGAAAATTTGGAAAAATTTGCATTCCTTGCATTTCCTAAGCATACCAGTCTGCTTAGTAACACGCAATTTAAATTTCGATTGTGTAAAGTGTTGGTAGGAGTAAAATATTGAACAATTACATTCAGATAATTTAATAAGACATTTTAAACACTAAATTTCAAAAATTTATTAATAAAAATAAAATTTTTTATTTATTTGCAAATTTTCCCTCTGTCATAAAGGAATTGTGGTGCCTTTCTTATTTTGAATTTTGAATTCCTCTTATACACTTCATAAATCGGTAAATATTAATTTTTGCTGCCGACTTTTCTTTCCGTTTTTTGTTGCATATTTTGGATATATACATGCGCTATATAAGAATACCCATGTTTATTAATGCTCACATGTTCAAAATAAGTCTTCATCGTTAAATTCTTTCTATGAAAAAAGAATTAGTTATCACGAAATATGGTGAATGGTAACCAAAATTTAATGACGGATCGTCATCAAAACTAATTTTTCCTTCAACACATATGATTTTCAATTCAATCCGTGCCTCTTATTTGTACGCCTCATTATTTCATTTTTGTTCTATTTCGTTGACATGAGTCCTCACGTCAGAACCAGATGCCGCATAAAAATAATCCTAGATGAATTTTTGCGTGTGCTTTTCATATCAGAATATTTTTTGTCGATGACAGAGTACTGTCCTGAAATAGTGATGCACATCCGTGATCATTCATTAAAATTCTTGGCCGAATATTGATGGAAAAATATATCACTTCCGCATTTTATGCGCTCTACTGTGACCGTCACAGTAAAGCGCATAAAATAATTATTTCAGTTATTATGCTGAGGAAATGATAATTGTCAGGCCATACCCTGGTATTATTTTGTTGAAGGGGAGAGCAGCTCTGCCCTATTCAGTCTGAGTCTGCGTAGTTGTCGGAGCAGTTTTTAGCTCCAGAGTTAAATCGTCGTTTCCAGTAAGTTTGACCGATGAAGTTGTTCCACTGGTCCGGTAATGCCCTCTATTCTCATTCTGCCAACCAATCTACGGAAAACGCACCTCTGTTGAGTTGAAGGTTATCGTTTATTAATGAAGGCAAATAAAAATGATGGTATTTTAACCGTCATAGAACAACTAGCAAAAAATTGTACATCGGATAGCGTGACTGTGATTTTCTCGAATGAGGGTCTAGGGAATTTAATTTTTAAACAATCAATCTTCCTCTCTCACACTCTCTCCCTCACCATATCAGTAAGAACGCTCGAATTACTGCACAAGTTTTCATGTGTCACTAACGTTGTCGCTAATTAATCAAGTGAGGCACGCAGATGTAACTACGTGAATAATTCTTTGCAGACCGAGATATGACAACAGGCTGTTAATCTGTTGTATTCTGAATTTTGCAATGGGTACAGATTTACAGATTACAGATTAACAATTTTGCAAGGAAAGAATAAAAATTTTTCATCCCCCTACAATGATCCAACAGTCTTTGGAATATCTTAACCATGTCAGGCCCTTCAAATTTGCTATTAGCTTTTGTATGGTGGGACAGCGAATGAAAGCATGTTTTGAAAAAGGGGTTGACGTTACATAGTTGTTCGTGTACACGCACGAGTGGTTGAGAGTACCGTAGAGGAGCTAATATAAGTTCCTTTCTTCTTACTGATCTTCGCCGCACGATCAAATTATTGTCTTGGATTGTCATTAAAGATTTTTGCAATAGCTGTCACTGATTCATTTTCAGAATCAAGTGAAGAGTTCACTTAGGTATTTGGCTTAACACGTATACGAAAAAATGAAGATACGGAAGAAAGAATTTCAGAGGAGCTTAATTAACCGATTTTCATATAAAAGTAAATGAACGAATGAGAGAGAATTATTATTATTTTTTTAATTCCGTAGAAGCAAGCTAAAAGTTAAGACAATTGTAAATTTTGAAATACTCCACGTTCCAAATTTTTCAATAATATCAACCTTCGTTCAGGGGAAATAATTCGTTTTCATGAGCCATTCCCTTTTATTTTCAACCCATTTCATTAATATCTAGGTAAATCGTTGAAAAACAATTTTAACATGGCACCCAATATGAATAATTGATTTTATTTGTATGGTGCCCGAAATTTAATATCTATTGTTCCATTATTTATAAACTAAATGTATCAATAAGGCGAGCCATATATTATTTAATTTAATTTAAGCGTAATGGGGATTTAATTCTTCCGACCTTTCTTTAATTACCGAAGACTTAATATGCCATTACATATACTACACTAATTCAGTATATTATATTGAAGACTAATCAATCAGTATCGATTAATTCACTGTACACCACCAAAGCTCACATAATAATCCTCTTAAACCTATACTTTCAATATTGTAGTATTTTTCTTCCTAGGCATGACACTCAACAACCCTCGAGAACACTACACACTGTTTAATATCACTAAAACATTTACTGTGCTTTTTCTACATTCCTCTATTTCATTTTAGACAGAGTTAAAAAATATACATCGGAAGAATGTTAATGGAACAAAGCAAAAGTTTTAAGGAACTTTTTTATTTATTAGTATTCATTCTCATTGTTTTCTTTATGTTTTGTTAAATGGGTCTGACTCATGATGTTCGTTCCGGTCGAGCATCGCAGTGGACCAGACTGTGTGACTCACTGAACTCTCCTAAGAAACTCCATTTTAGAGAGCAAAATTGCTGCTCACAGATTGACTTCATCCTTTCCACAACCCGCTGTCCAAAGGGCCTGTAATTCTTTCCCATTAACATCAATTTCCTTACGAAAACTTTGAAGCTAATTGGTAATTTTATTCCAATTATCAGGTCGAGTCCCGATTACTGGGGGCCGCAGCCGGGTTGTGGCCTCGTAAAGCAAGCGATGTGAAAACAAACTCAGCCCGCGTGCGATGCGCTTACATGTGTTACAAATTGTGTGTTTCATTTTGGACTACAAAGTTAGGAGCTCATGCCACGGCTCTGCGATTTATTAATGGGCTCACTATGTTAGTCAGGAACTAATTCGTTGTTTAACTAGATTAGTCCGACGCTTTTTTATTGTTTTACTACGTTATTCATGAACTTATTCGTTGTTTTACTAGGTTAGTCAGACACATATTATTGCTTTACCACGTTAGTCAGAACTCATTCATTGTTTCATTACGTTAGTCAGGGTCTTATTCACTGTTTCATTACGTTAGTTAGGGTCTTATTCACTGTTTCATTACGTTAGTCAGGGTCTTATTCACTGTTTCACTACGTTAGTCAGGGTCTTATTCACTGTTTCACTACGTTCGTCAGGAATTCATTGGTTTGCTACGTTAGTCAGACCAATTCTATTTCAATGTGTCAATACATTATTTAGGCACTAATTCATTACGTTAATTAGAAACTCATCCAAGAAAGTGTGCCGAATCCACACTGGTAGCGCACTCGCAAACAATTTAGTTGAACTGTGTTTATGAGAGCCAAGATATTTGTTGGCTGGCAGTCACATTGCTATGTCTATTGCATTAAGTTAGGCAGTATTCAAACTCTCATTCAATAGTGTTACCTTTGACTTGAGTTGGGTAGATTTTATATGAGTTGCATCAAAATGCTGCTATTTTTTCCGCTTAATAGACACATTATGTGATTCTCTAAACACGTGGATATTGCTTGTAAATGTCAATTGTAATTCTTTAAACATTGGGTGCATGGAGAATATAGGGGTAATAGGAAGGTAATTGTTACAAGTACATGGAAATGTTACTATTGGAACTGTGTCATGAGCAATATTTCGGTGTAATGTGGTTCAATTGATGATGGGCTTATATTGTCGAATAAACTGTTTCACTGTGTCGGAATAAGGAGAAAAATGTTGTGGTGAGTGTCATAATAACTGGAAAAATTGAATGTAAAATATGTTACTAAATGATGAAACACACACTTCGTAGATGCATGTGTAGAATCAATGTCAAAAATGTACGACGAATATAAATAATGAATTCTAAGACCTTCAATCTCTAATAGCGAGACAATCCTTAATACTTCGCCCTTACATTAGTAAACAATCTTGCTCTTTCTGGTCTGTTCAAAATAGCATCCTTGGTGAGAATGAACCTCATCTTAAAAAAATTTTAAAATACCTCTTTAAGACTTAGCAAAGAGTCTTAAAATCCCTTAAGACTCGACGCTTGAACTGTTATCTTTTCGAGGATTTTAGAGAAAATCATGCGGGTACAACCTTGCAGAATACCTGGCTTCTCACGAGACAAAGGGGGAAGTGAAAAAACCATGGCAATGAGTCCAATATGAAACTGACTCCCTATATACATCCTATTATTTTTTAGCTGAGGGTACAGCGTGATGATCTTACTTTAGGATTACAGTTAAAATTTGCCGCAGTTTGCAGTCAAACATAAACGCACAAACTTCACCACGGAGATTTTAGAGGCGATGTACCAGCTCTCCTCGCACTTCCGGTGCTGCATCTCTGTGATATTCAGGGAAGGCTCGGCAAATCTACAGTGACATCGAAGACTGATCTTGTTCAGGAATGTTGATGAACTAAAGCGGCATTACAATTGGTATTAATCACACAAAGAATACAATATTACGCAATGCATCACGTAGCCCTGTGAATCCCAGTACATAAACCGTTTAACAATTGGGTTTTTGCATTAGGAAATGTTTTTGACGTTCTAAAGCACATCCAATATGAGCTAAATTTCGTGTTCACTTCACTCATATGCACGCTTCTTGCATAGAAACTTTTAGAATTTCAATGAAGAAGTGAATGAAGCGCAGCAGAGCTTCAATGAAACCGTTTGTTTGCTGATAAGATTTGAATCATATTATTTTTCCGCACAACTAATACACGACGGTCATAGCGTCTTCTTTTCTACAGATACTGGGAAGGCTGGGCGCATCCAGCAAAGTCTTTTTTAAGGCAATGTTAGAGTGAGCATCGATGAAGAATTAAAGTGAAAGATATCTTATATTATATTAATTTGTATGAATAAGAAAGAAACAGATGATACTATTATCAAAAACAATAGAAAATAATCTGCATGTGAAGTATGGAATTCTATTCCAACACAGAGATGATGTGTTTTGATTTCAGCAGAGTATTACACTCAATCTGAAATACTTGTCGAAAATTAAAAGCTGAACATAATGCCTACATCATATATAGGAGTCACTGAACTCGCTTAACGATTATACATAAAACGTTTTTTGAAATGTCAACCGACGTCTCAATTTGTTCTATTTTGCTTCCCCATTCTTCTATCTCATGAAACTCACAAATCGCTCGTTTGCCACAAAATTTCATCGGTTGACATCAACACACCGCACCAACTAGGAATTGGAAAACGCTTCCATCTTTTCAAAAATGCATCAGTGCTTGAAATCAACTTGGCAAGAGAAAGTTTTTGGATCTGAGATCAGATTTAATCACAGCAGATGATGAACTACCCGAAGAAGAATCGAAATATTCCAATCACTATTATAAAAGGAGCCGCGTCCGTCCGTCTGTGTGTCCAAAGCCAGCCAAAAGCGTGTGATAAGCGTATCTGTGATACAAGCTCGGCCTCATCAGCTCTCGAGCGATTGAATTTTTTTATTTCATATGGCCTTTTTCATTCTCTTTCTTTCTCATTTCACATAAAGGGGGGTCGACTAGTCTAAAGCAAATCACTGACGAATTTGTGGTACGAAATCAGACGTAAAGTTTGGCCTCGAGCCACAGATTCTATCGGTTTTTGTGGGATTGACAGATTGTAATTTTGCGCGTACATATGAGAATACTATTAGTCACTCCAGAGCTGTGTATGAGTAGATCACTGAGCAATCAACCACATATTTTTGTATCTTATTAACTCAAAAAAGTAAAAAACATTCATTGAGTAGAAATCAGTCTCTCACAGCTCAGCTACGTGAAGAGTGTGATCACAAATCTGTAAATAATACAATGTTTTAAGCGGAAAAATTCTTCAAGGGGGGAATTTTTGAAAGGCTTGAACACTTTGATTGCGGCAGGTGAAACTGAAGTTTAATATTTGTCTCAAATTAATAATAATTGTAGTGAGCAATGCTGAAAAAAGCAAACTTCAACTGAATCATGCCTTCATTTACATAGTTTTGATTTAGTATTTACGAAAATTGAGTTTGTGACCACTGGTCGGCAGCAGCATTGTGAAAACTCCCTGAGTGACCCCTGGTGGTTCACGTTTCAGGTTTCAGTCATGGTGTTAAAATCGCTTGTCCACACTCTTGAAAATTCTAGAGTTGATTTTAATATATTTTCCCAACTTTGAAATAAGAGAAAAGCGGAATGAAATGAAGGGCGAAAGAAATAAAAACTTTTACTTTCTCCAGATTTGATGAGGCCGAGTGCCACGGCCCGCCAAAAATGTTAAACAACGTTCGGTAAATAGTATGACACACGTTTCTATTTCCTAGCAATAGACTCATATTCATTCCGGCTCCAAATTTGAAGGATTAATACACAGAAGAAAATTGTGGAGTTGAAGCTTGCATCACAGATACGCTCATCACACACTTTCTGCTGGTGGGTGTGACGGACATACAGACGGTCGCAGCTCTTATTATAGTGTAGATTATTCCCTTAAATTTAGTATTGAGATCTGCCACCCATCCATGGCACACCGTTATGAAGATGTTCACTCCTGGGGTATTATTTATGTTATTGAATTCCCTAACTGGTTTGACTACTGTAAATATATGTATGTTAGCAATTTTTAGTATTTAAAAAAAAAATCATGAGAATTTTCAGTTTTCGGTATCATTTTATCACTATGACATCCCGTGTATCTTTGATACGTCCATGCACTTAGAGAGAGTAATTGATAATATTAGTAAATTCTGAAATAAATTTATAAAACCATGTGCTGCATGTGATGTGTGTGCAACCTCACTGCGCCCTCTATTCAAGTGCCACACATGCAGAAAAAATTGTTTCATAGAATCAGATATATGTACTGAATTAGACAATGGAATATATAATACTACTAGTAACTAAGTACGATAGTGATAATGATCCCAACAAATAACCACGTTATAGGTAATGATATGAAAAGTTAAGATCTGCGTTTCTTGAAGCGAGAGGAATTTCATCATCCTTGGAAAGCATCGAAAGTTGATGCAAATATCACTAATATTGCACATACTCGTACTAAGTGCATTGTATCTACTCTTGAAAATGATACTCACTCTTGAAAATACTTAGGAAATTACGAAAGTGAGAACGAAACTGTTCACGATATCATGTATAGAAAGACCCAATTTTATTGCTGGACAGTCACTGGCCGCCGAAACAAATGGTGTTTTGACACAATCATCGACGTGAAGGAAGGGCTCGGCGTTTGAGGGTAGCGTGATCAGCAAGCTAGGAGATCGACTGCGCTATCAAGCTTAGAATGGCGTTACTGCACTTGTTATGGGCGCACTCTATTATTAAGGCTCGTATATCAATAAACCAATACGAGGACACACGTACTGCAAAACTTTGGAAGCGTTGCACTCGAGCGTGGAGACGGAATATCCAACTTAATGTCCGTGCATTTTACGGTGCCTTTTGCTGCCTTCTGGCCACACATTGATCTCGAATGCCAAAACTTATCGAAGTAATGATCACTCTCGCTCGGGAAGGAACGAGCGTGTACTTTTGAGCATGAATGTCAGCCTGCGTTCTAGCTGAAAAATTCGTGCTGCAGAATGCTGTGCTTTCTTCGATTTGAGGTCTCATTCAGTCAGCACTCACTGACGCTTCACTTCTGAGCTGGGTTTTGGTCTTAGGTCAGATTTAATAGTTTCTTTTGTTCTTGATAAAGACTCGACCTGAATATTATGAAGTTCTCATGAAGTGCTTTGATAAAACACCACTGCATTCGTTTGTTTGATGTTCAGTGGAATACAATATTTATTGGTTGGTAAATAGTATAGTTTAACGTAATGCAATAAAAAATGTTACAGAAAATGAACTCAGTTACATATCAGCACAGAATTACAACCTTCATTAAATAAACCATCGTAAAATGAATGAAAACGAACGATATTTACAACAAATTTCTTCATAAAATGGACCATCATAACATGAAGAAAATGCACGGTATTTATTTTGCATAACGAATTTTCTGTTCGTGATATAGAAGTTCATACGCTTAAGCGCTTATGCAAAGAATTGCGATTGCAACACATGCGTTTCGTAATCGTAATCATGTGAGTGAGATGCAATCGCTGTCACGAGAGCTTCGGTACACTGGATCTTTGAAATGTTTAAAGATTAAATGTAATTTATTTTGGCAGTCATTGAACGATAAATGTAACAGATCTGAGGAATAATTAATGGGAACGCATTAATTTAAAATTTTTAGTTCTATACATTGGAAATTGCATAAGCCAACCTCCAGGTTTGCTTGCTGGCAAACATTTAAGATTTCCATATACCCGTTAGTAGAATTTTAAGCGTTTCAAGTTGCCATTTATTTAAATGTATTCTGCATTGAAGATTTCTAGAGCTATGCTCTTGGGAAAATAAAAAAAATCCAATATTTCCATGCACCATGGGCGATGATTTATTTTGATTTGATCCATATTCGCGCTTTTATTCTTCCGATGAACTCATAATTGAACTTCTACTGAATTTTCTTAGCGTCGCTGATGATTCTAGTCGTTGAAATTAAAGTAAAAATCGTAAAGTGAACAATATTAACAATATTAACAATACTGAAACAGTAAAACAGTACTTTTACTGAAACAGTTAAACTGAAGAATCGTAAACCGTAAAATAGTAAACAATAGAACCTTAAACAATAGAATCATAACTGTAAAACCTTGAATTGTAAAATCGCGCACCGTAAAATCATAAACTGTAAATTTGTAAACTGTAAAATTATAAACAGTAAAATCGTAAACCATAAGGTAAAAAGACAGTAACTCAACGAGAAGGTTTGATTCAACTGAGTGAGTCATTCAGGGCATTACTTGAGTTATTTATGCAGAGGTATGCATGAACCTACGGTGAAATGAGTGTCAGTTCATACTTATTTTAATGAATTGTGATATTGTCCTTATGAGGGACAACAAATTATTGTCATCAAGAATCAAACCACATAAAATGGAATAAAATTCATTTTCTAAAAAGGGGTAATGTTGGCGTTTTCTGCCCAACATTAATTGAGTTGAATTCAACACCATCAATTTGTAAATTCTTACCATTTACCTCTTTAACGCCCACATTTTTATACTCATATTACCCTTATGACAACCACTATCACTAAACCGACACTGGCATTAGGTAGTCACTGTTCAAGATAGGGAAGGAAATGCCACTCGGCAGTGAAGTTCAAAGGACACATTAGTGAACAAATTGAATAAGAAATACAATATATTATTGATATTTTTGAAAGAGAACCGTACAGTCCACTTGGGCGTTAAAGGGTTAATAGCGACGCGTTTGTTCACTAGCAGCATGAAGCCCCAAACTAATCAAGACAATTGTTCGAGAGCATCTTTTAGTTATTGCGTTCTTATCAAGAACTTACCTAATTGAAATGAAGAGGTAGCGTTCTTTTCAAGAACTTACCTAATTGAAATTAAGAGGTAGCGTTCTTATCAAGAACTTACCTAATTGAAATTAAGAGGTAGCGTTCTTATCAAGAACTTACCTAATTGAAATTAAGAGGTAGCGTTCTTATCAAGAACTTACATAATTGAAATTAAGAGGTAGCGTTCATATCAAGAATTTACCTAATTGAAATTAAGAGGTAGCGTTCTTATCAAGAACTTACATAATTGAAATTAAGAGGTAGCGTTCTTATCAAGAACTTACCTAATTGAAATTAAGAGGTAGATCATCGAAAAATTAATTTGTATGTGTGTGTATGTGTGTGCGCGCGTCTGTGCATGAGGCTTCCATAATTAAATGTGTCGTTGTGTGTGCTTCTGAGTGGTCGTGTCAATGTGTAAGTAAGAGAATTAATGAGGGCACGTGCGGTTCTACTTGTGCTTTAATGAGGTTAGGATCTAGGTTTTATAGGTACAGTATATGTTTATTTATTTTATTATCTTTTTTGTGTAGCCTAAGTTTGACATTCTTCTTTTTCATGTTACAGCACTGATGATGGAATTCTAATATTCCAGAATGTATAAAATAAACAATGTACATTTTAACATTGGTTCTCCTTTCCATCTTACGTGTTAGATTCCCAAGAATCGATTTGTTGGAAATTGAAAACGGCTTTGGCTGTCATACTTTATTTTTAATTTTTCATGTGAACTTCCAAGCAAGGTTTCCAAGACTTCATCAGACGTCCTTCCTCGCTTTAATTACCCTCTAGCTCATCAGATATGATAAAAACCCCGGCATTCATTTTCTATACGTGAACTTCTTCATAACATAAACTCTGGAATGAAATGTTATAGTTAAACAGGCTCAATATGTGAGCCCCTAAAGCCCTGTGGACCAAGCAAGGACTTGAATGACGTGTGTGAAGAAGAGAGAGGTAAAGGGAGAGTGAATGGTTTTGGCGATAATGTAGCGCAACGCCACTGAAGAGTGTTTATGAAATTGTGGATGCGGATTTAAAAGAAGCAAAAAACTGTAGACATGAGTTGAGGAGAAAAGGAGTTTAAAATAACATTAAAATGGTTTAATGGAATCTTTGAAATTGAAAAAAAAATGGAATTGAAAAAAATTGCTCCAAAATGGATTTTTGGAGCGATAAATCTGAGAAGTCGCTAATAAGTAGACAATTGTTAAGACAGACCTCTAAAGAGCATAGGCGGTGGTGTTGAAAGTAGCAAAACATTGCGAGAAAAGGAACATAAGAAGAGCTACTATGCGGTGTTTCTGGCTTTGCCGAATTAAATAGCGCTCGCGAGCAAAAGAGATCCCCAGCCAGATGGAAATAGTTGTTTAAGAAGGAGAGTATTGGAGGGTATGAAGGGTGTGACTATACAGGACCAGCTGAAAAGCACAGCATGATGCAGGGGGAAAGTAAGCAGGTAGTAATGCAGTTGTGATGATATAATTGAGAGTGACAGTTTGTAAACATAATGCAAATGACTTCTAGGGGTGGAAAACCACGTGAACTATAAAGGACATGAGACAGATTGCCGGTTTAAGGGCTGTAAGTGGCATAAATTATAAGTCACATTTCGTTTCTGGCATAATACAATTCATTGGAATCTAAAGCGTGTGTGAAACCCATCGTCAGAGCAAATTGATAGGAATGTGCAAAGCAATTCTTGAGATATTGGCCTGTTGCGTGTGGTTGGTAATGTACTGAGGGCGTTAGCGAACTGATAAGTGAAATTGTTCGCGACTTGGCGGCAATAGGTCTTACGAACGCGATAAGGGTTCCGAGTCCTTTAACACAAGATATATGGTGGGTGAATCGCGTGTTTCACTTTTATAACTCTGTGGAAAGTGTTTGACAAAAGGGAAAGTGGCTCTAAATCCACGAGTAGCTTGATAGCATAGACTGGAAATACGAGAGGGCTTTCGTTGAAGCTGATAGACTACTGAAAAGAATGGTTTATTTTCCTAGATTAAGTGTGGTGTGAATAGCAAATTATGTAAGTTAGTCACTCGCTTTTGAAACGAATAGGGCTTATTGGGTGGGTTAAAAAATCATAATAGTAGACCCAAAATGTTTAAAATGTGTTAAATGCCTAACACTTTGACGGCAATTGGTTGAACTGAAGTTCAGTATTCAACTCAAATTTAAAGTCAATTGAAGGAACCAATTTGGAAAGAAGTAAATATTAACGGGATCATGCCTTTATTTAGCTTTAATTAAGTACTTATGATAATTGAGTTTGTGACTACTAGTCGATCAGTAGGCTTATGAAAATCTTCTCCGTGGCCACCGGTGGCGCACGATGCGGTCATGATGTTAAGACCAAAATGTTAAGGGCATATATAAAGAAACTTAATGTAACCAAAGAGAGGTAATAGTTTAAAATTTGGCTATGGTTTTCAGCGATGGTATTTGGTTTTTAGTTTATCAAGGAGGGTTGAAAACATATTAATGAGGGATGACACTAGACTGATAGAAAGCATTAGGTAGTAAATTCAGAGCAAATGAGAGAAAGGCTGAGCAGTGCTAGTTCTAGACAGCTGGCCAGGGTAGACGTAAAGCAATTGCTTCAACGAATAGTTCATTAAAAACGAGATTTATTGTCATATTTCAAGGGTGTAAATCAGAGGGAAAAGTTGGGACAACTGTGATTTTATCTCATTTACTTTGTATCGAACGAATGACAAACTTTTCTTTATGTTTAGCATCATATTCGAAAGCTTGGAAGGACTTTCCGGCTTGCAAAGTAGTGACCCACGATCATTTGTGACAATATCGCACTCATCATGTTCTTTCCGGGGTTTATTTGTGTTTCTTCAACGTATCTTTACACATGAAGCTAGAACGTGTCACAACTCAGCCTTCCTCCCATTTTCTCTGAATTTACCATCTCATGTTTTCTATCGTTGAAGTGTCATTCATCTACAATCAGTCTTCAATTTTCCTTAAGATCAAAACCTCGATCAATTCTGTATTTGTGTAATTTATCACATAATTTCATGAATGATATCAGCAGTAACTAAAGTGAGGAATTGATTAAAAAAATAATTCTTCTACGTGAACACAATTCTGACAGCACAGTCATAAATGAATTTCCTGTTATGTTTGCTAATGTTTTATACATACGTGAAGCAGAGAAAAAATTACACTAAAGGGTAACTGGTATGAATTATTCACTTGTTCATTCGCTATTTTTTCTTATTTGTTGTCTTCCGTACGTTATTTTAGTCTCGAAAATAGTAGTTAGGTCAATCTTAAGAAATAAATCATTCTTACAAAGAATTACACCAGAATCTCAGTGGTAAGATTGACAAATGCATTCACATTCCGTATTATTTTTCAAGCATTTTTTAGGGCGTGGTCCCCTCCAAAAATCTATAATGGACTGTATTCATTTTTAAAGAAAAATGGTTTCCAATCAACAAAGGTCACTTGCCGTTTTTAAAATCGGTTCTAGATCTTCCCTCATCAACAGAAACCTTTGTTTTACGGCCAATCATTTTCTAAAAGACTGGTTTTTATCATCAGTTCTCGAAGTCAGGTTAGAAGAACTGTAGCCTAGAGGCGTTCAGATAATAACTTTAATCATAAGTTTCCTAAAGTTGGTGATAAGTGAGTGTTGATTTTAAGGATAAATAAGAGAAACACCTTGGAAAATCTTCTAGATGATTTCCATGTACGAGTGATGTACTGCAAGAGAAAATTAACTAAGCTGATTGAGATTTTGGACTTAGTTATTAGTAAGAACAGACGGTGGTTGTCTGTTAATCGCCCCTTGAAAAAAAATCTTCTACTGTCATTGTTAATAATAACGAACAGATTTAAATTTATTTATTTTCCGATTATTCCAAGGAAATACTCTAGTGTTACGTAATCGCATGAAAGATGAGTTGAATGTTTCATTCGTGACAGAACAGCTCTGAATTAAGAAAATGCATTTTAAACTCGATTATTAACTGCTTACTAAACTGATGTGGTTTTCTTTTTCAGGTGAGCGTTATATATATCTTCTTCGCTGCAGAAACATCTCATTTATATAGCATTCTGCTATTCTGTTCCATAAGGCTTGCTAGGGTTGAAAATAACGGTAACAACACATCGATTAAAGGGAGGAGCTTTACTGATATGCGCATTTTAGAATCATTGGATATTTTAAAGGTCAAAGCAGGAATCATTGACACTTCCAGTTCATTTCACTTGTGTATCTTCACTTGGCTTAAAAGATCTGTGTTCATGTACTGTATGTTTCTTATAAATGAACCCTGTTATACCTCGTATTTCATCTCATGAATAGGTTTATCCCAAAACGTTCTCGTAAATTTGAATACTAAACATCTAAGCGATATTCAATTAGAAACTATAATTAGAGAATTCAACTCCAGGGAGAATTTAATCTGATGTGTGTGTGTGAAGGGATAGTTTTGTCGTTCTAAATGTCTAGACATGAGTACTTCTTGTTCCTTCATCGTATAAAATTATTCCATCACCTAAAAATTTTTATTTTTTAATAGAGTATACCACATGCATTTCAACATATTATTAAAAACGTTTTTTTAGTGCTGTCCGGTAAAAAACTTGTGTCTGTTTTTTATCTAAAAATAGATTTCGGATACGTTTTTTAGTGACGTCCTGCAATAAAGTTATGTGTTTTTATCAGAAAACAGCCATCGAATATGTTATCAGTGTTTTCCCGTAATAGGATTATCTCAATGTTTTATTCAAAAACAGATTTTGACTTCGATAAAATGACATGTCAGTGAGCAAAAAATTTTGATAAAATAAAATCAGATATCTGCAACTAAGCAACAAATTTTGAGTAAGTGTTTTTAGTGAGCATTTTGTTCCCTCTCATGAGTTAGGCTATGAGGTAAATATTCGAGCGGAAGTGGTAGAATATTCTTCCACCGCATATACTGCAAAAATTCCACCCCTTATGTTTCGTTCTCCCTTGGAACCAAAAGGCTCTAATAAAACAGCCATGATAAATAAAATAGGTGAAGTTGCTCCCCCTTAACTTAGGCGATTTGTTATTGCATGGGAGAGGTAGCTACCTGGATCTAGAAACGCAACTCCGTTCTCTGGCTTGCGTGGGCCATGCATCTACGTAGATATGTGAAGAGCTTGGCCTTACCGAACTCTAAGCTTTCACATTTTTGTTATCCTCTGAAGAATCCATGGATTTTCCGATTCCCTGTGCGTTACTCTCAGCATATGAATTCTAGTAATCACGAAAACACTTATAAGCTTTGAACTGAGCAATAATGTTTCCCAATATCGGTATTAAATATGATATACTTGGGAATTAGCATTCGCAGAGACGCCACGCTTCATCAACTGAAGCAAAACTCTTTCACTTTACAGGGCTAGATTTGACAGCAAAGTTATGGCAAGGCAACTAAATTTGCATTCATTTTTATTGAAAGAGAGAAAAATGAACTGCAAACGCAGCCTAGTGGGCTCTTGTAAACTTGCAGCCCGATTAACTAATTAATCGTCCCCCTCATGAGTTGAGACTCTCAGGGCTGCAGGATCTAGAGGCTCCGATACGGCAGCCTCTATTCAGTACTTGAAGGTTAACTGTGTATGAATAAAAACAAGGCGTTTTCTTCTATAAAATCAACGCTTTAAAAAATGAAAATAAAAAGGAAAGCAAAGGCAAAGCGTTAGGAACCATTTGTAAAATGTTCTTAATTTTTCTAAAATTCTTGCATTCCAACCCTCAGCTATACTGATGTATTTTGGGAGCACTAAGACGGGAAATAATTGTGGACGCAAAACCAACTGATCTCACATAATCGCTGTGAAATCGCGCTAATTTTAACGAAATAAGACCTAGTATTTTCTGGCAGCATGTTTACCGTACTGAAGCATCGTGATACCGAGGCAGAGCTTGTTAGCGGCAGTTTGTTTAGCAAAGCTCTGACATATTCGATAATGCTACAGTTCGTTTAAGGTAATACGTTAAGTCCTCTATCACGGTGGTTGACTCAAGCGTGCGCGCTGATTGGCCATAAAGGTGATGGGTCGCTTGCGAGGCTGGTATTGGTCATTTGGTGGCAGTTGAGGTCTCGTGCTGATAGCTGGTAACATTGACGGACGGCCCGACACACGACTCGGGATTGGGTAGCGTCTCTCTAACGAGCGACCGGCACGCCAGCGCGACGGCGGTCATGGGGATGGCAAGAAGCCCGAGGAGAAAATAGCGCTCACGGCCTCCGCCCAATGATCGAAGAAATGTTGAATGAGGGCAAGTGAAAGGAGCAAAGAAAGAACAGTTAGGGCAAGTGAAAGTATCGAAGTATGAGCAGTGAGAGCAAGTGAAAGCAGCGAAGTATGAACAGTGAGGGCAAGTTAAAGCAGCGAAGTATGAACAGTAAGGGCGAGTGAAAGCAGCAAAGTATGAACAGTGAGGGCAAGTGAGAGCAGCGAAGTATGAACAGTAAGGGCGAGTGAAAGCAGCAAAGTATGAACAGTGAGGGCAAGTGAAAGCAGCGAAGTATGAACAGTGAGGGCAAATGAAAGCAGCAAAGTATGAACAGTATGGGCAGGTGAAAGCAGCGGAGTATGAACAGCAAAGGCGAGTAAAAGCAGCAAAGTATGAACACCGCAGTGCGGAAAGTAATGTGAAAATATTCATGAGTTTCTGCCAGAAATTTGAATAAAACTTTTGCTAGAAAATTTCATGAAATATGAATGGCGCTGTGACGGAGACTATTGAGAAGAGATTCACGAGTTTCTTCCGGAGGTTTAAAATAAACTTTTGCGTGAAATTTCCTGGGACAAGTCTGTTATGAAACTCCGCTGCGTTTAAGTGAAAGGCAAATGTGATGCAAAGGACTCATAATATTGAATTTGTGAGAGAAAAGTACTTCAAAGTTTGAGGGAAGAAATACTATAAAATCTATTCCGATCAACACTAGATTGTGGAAGAAAATACTTCGACACCGAAGTTGAGTTCACGGAATTTTGCACCAACAATAGAGAAATTTGCTAAAGTGAGTTGTAGACACTTAGATCTTTATTATGAAAATCTCGAATCAATTGATAGAAATGTACAGTAATGGCTGCATAACAATTCATTTTCCCCGGGCTGCAATGTTGCTATTTTTGCATACATGTATTACAATATAATTGATGGAGTAAATTATACAGCTTTAGTCTGATCTTGCAGCTATTTATTGCACCCTGAATTTGAATGGAGCTGAAATTGTTATATAGATTGATTAATTTTTGAAAATTTTTTCAACCTCATCTTTGTTCGCAGTTAACGGTATATTGATTGCTGTTGACGGTTATCAGAAACCTTCATATTTCTAGCGAAATATGTTTAGCAAATAAAATGGGATCGCAGTGTAAAGGACCAAGAAAAAGTACCGTTTCAGAAATCTATTTGCTTCTGCGAGCAAGTTATCAAGAATTTTAAATTGGGTGGAAGCTTTGCGCTTGGCGGCAATGGTACGAGTTGGGGGCAGGCTACACGATCAGCCACCTCACCCCCCAGGCCCGCCGCTCGCCGTTCCAACTCAATCCACAATCCAAGAACTATAAATCGAGCCGGAACTTTGCGCTTGGCGGCAAATGGTACGAGTTGGGGGGCAGGCTACACGAGCAGCCACCTCACTGCCCAGGCCCGCCGCTCGCCGTTCCCTCCTTGAGTCTCCAAGCACTGGAAGTAAAGAATGAGAGTGAACATACAGGTACTTTATCCTTAATTGCCTGAAAAAGAATTTGCGTAATTAATTTTAGTTTGTTTGATGAGCCACCATCAAACGCGATCCATCAATATATTGCTCAGAATAATGCGTGATAATGGTTCGAGTCCTAAAGGAAATTTCCATGATATAAATGGCAGGGGTTCGGAAACTTTAGGGGTTTGGCAAGTCCGGCAAGCTTCCTCACCTCAAGGCATAACGCCATGAGATGTAGATCCCCTGGTAGTGGATTTACGTCCGCCTGTCCCCAGTCTGGTAAGTGGACGCAGCGTGGAAGTCCAGCGCCTCCAGCAGGTAAGTGTGGAGCAGCGTGCTCCCCGTAGATTACGTAGGATATGGCATTAAATGAGCAGTTTACGCCAATGGTGGTGCCCGATTGGAGGTCTGTGAAAAGTCTGATTATTCGGTGCTAACGCACGCTAGAGTATACATACTTCTTATCGATCGTCAGTCGCTAAGAAGAACGGAAACTGCCGGGCCAAGATATTGTTTCCTACATCCTGCTCTTTAAATCATGAAAATAAATTTACTAACCTGATGCTCTTAAATCTAGCTTAAATCTAATAGGCGAGCTGGCAGAATGAAATAAACAAGACAGCATGCCGAACTAAGGCTAGAAATTTGTACAATGTTAGCTCTAAAAAATATTTTAAATGACCTGCGTTGATGAGAGTTAAAACTATTATTAGAACGTTTGAGTGCCATTTCAAACGCAGCACAATTTGAATAAAGGGCTTTCCATGAAATTACAAGCCGTCTTGAAAGTTTAAGGGGAAATAATTTGGATACCGAACGACTGCGACTTTTAAATAAACGCATCAGATGACTGTTGGGATGATTGTTCAGCGCAATATCCCTACATTAGCATGCATCTTCAAGTTAATGATGAGCAAAAACAAAACGCATCAATTAGAGGATGCTTTTCTTGTTACTGCGTAATAGTGCCTACAAACCGTCCGTTTCTGATCTCAACATCGTACCTTCATGTGGTCCATCCATGGGATTTAACCACGACTGAAGCTCAGAAGGGAATCTCATCGCTAAAAATGTTGGCTTTAGAAGTAAACTCAATTAGAGTAAATTAGTTAGTGTAGATAGGTGTGAGTTTGCATGCAGAAATAAACATCGATGATATTTTTTCCACCATGACTCTTACTTACGCTCAAAAAACAGCAGCAAGTGTTTTTTTGCGAGAGCTAAATAACCTACGGGAATCAAGCAATGACGTATACTATGAGAAGAATATGAATTATTTATTCATCAGTTGAAGCTTCCGCCAAGTTTTCTTCAGCTATACCACGAAAAAGGAACGAAAAACACGTTTGGATGAAAGTGTGCGCTTGGTAATATGCTGTACACTGACTGAAAAGCTTCGTCGTGTCAATAGCGTTCTTAAAATTAAAAAAGTTTTTTGAACTCAGGGTGAGGCGAGTAATACAACTATTTGAATAAAACTATTTACCAATTATAATAAGCGGTAATAACGTTCGAAGTTTTTAATGTTAACAATGAAGTCATTTGAAATCGACTTTGTTAATCCCAAAGAGGAAGATTTTCCGCCGTGCGTGCGGGCTTTATAGCAGATGAATGAGTCACAGCGTCACTGAAGCGCAACTTTTGAAAGGAAAAGTGTTGTTATGGTGTCGGATTTTCCGGCAAATTATGCTGTTATAATGGCGTAAATTTTCTGTCGGTTTAAATCCGCTGCCATTCAATTTTACTTTCCAAAACCATCAAGTTTTTCTGTTTAAAGTTCATAAAATTAACCATTTCTTTCGAAAAACAATTCTTATCGAACATTTCGAAACTCAGCTCTATTGTCATATGAGGATTTTGAGGACTTACACCTGCAAAAACAGCACGGGGCTTAGCTAAAAGAAACAGAACAAACTTTTCTACCTAATACGACTTAAATTGTTTAAATATCCGTCCTCAGTATGTAATGGCAATAAGACCTGGGGATTTTTCCGTATGTAATAGCGGTAGAACCTCGAGAATCTTTCGGCAAGTAACGGCAGTAAGACCTCGGGAATCTTTCGATAGGTAAAGGCAGTAAGAACATGAAAATTTTTCAGTTGGTAATGGCAGAAAAACCTCGGGAATTTTTCACTCATCCAGCTGAGAGGCAGCAAAATTTCCTCATGCAGTGTACGCAGGATACCAGAGCGGACTGGTTGTTTCGAATTCACGACTTGGAGCTAAAGCTAATTTGATAGAAATTTTCTAAGTCACTTTAAGAACAGGCGCTGCATTGCGTGCTTCTTCTGCAGCGCAAGTTCTCATCTCACGCCTATGGAATTAGGGAATTCCTAACAAATTCTACGTCGCTATTTTCATTCGCTCTCCTATGTTCTCATTGCATGTCATAAAGAACAGAATAGTGCACTTCTTAGCGAATTTTGTGCTCTAATGATTGTTAGTCTTACTCTTCACGCAAGACAGGTCAAAGAATACTCCTAACTATATTTATTTATTTCAGAAATTCATTCATTTTTAGGAATGAAAATATTCTAAAGAGAACGATGCTTTCATTTGTCAAACGAACGAACATGTGTTTAGTGTTGTTGACTGTCCTCCTCTGTTGCCTGTGCGTGATGAGTGACCATATTCCGTTTTGTTTTAAGACTGAATAGAGCTATTGAATTTATCACCTTCGATGATTTTTAACATGGGAATTTTTTTAATTAGTTCAACGTCAGTTCGTGTAAAAATATTTTATTCTAGTAGACGTGTAAGCATAACATGCGATAAAAATGTACTTGTGTAACTTATGTACACTTCTTGAATAAATTTCAGAATTCACGGCTCCAGTTCAATTAAGCTAGTTTCAGAATTTTTTACCCAACGAAATATTATTTAATGTTCATTTTCCTTTGCTGTGCTGGAAGCTAATTTAGAACACTTTATAATTTAATGTGAAGGTGCAATGCATAATACTGTTGAAAATAAACTTCAATTTCTCTTTCGCCTGAGTTCACTGAACTTAGGTCGCGTTTATTCTTGAAAAGTTCGAATCATTCAAAAATATAAAAAGCTTTTTAATTTTTTGTTCAGGGTGCTGAAAATATTATTTTTCACCCGCAGTTACTTTTAAATTTTGCACTGGAGTGGATTTCTTCCAATATTTTTGGACTGGCTTCTTTATTCCATTTTAAGCCCGCTGGCGATCAGCTTCTGACCCGAAGGGAAAAGAGCAATAAAGGGAAAGGATTGGACAAAAATAAAACAAACTTTTTCTGCGCATATGACACAAGGGAAAAAATAGGGACCAATATTCTAATTCTATGTGAATAAACAACTGAATAATATTTAAACTTTGAGAATAAAAAAGGGATAGAATGATGACAGAAATTATTTTCACACGTTTTCCTGCTGCACTCCATTCGAAAATAAAGGATTTATAGTATTTTTTTCAGCCTATATCCCCGTATAAACTTTTTCTGCGCATCATCTGGCAGTACAAATATTTGAAGATTAGAGTAAACTGGCCTTCTTACAATCGTTGAATTTTTATAAAAGAATTGTGCAGCGAATGTAAGGAATTACGAGTACATTAGTTTTGAATCACCTACCCCGCACAGCGTGTCGTATCTGAACACATCGGTGGGGTGTCAAATGATTCTAGATTCGTCACTGGCCAACTTTAAAGTGCTTTTGTTACTGAACTTTACGCGCTGCGGCTGCTCTGTTGTTCAATCATTATTTATTCAGCAAAAATTGGATCTTTTCTGTTGTATAGTTTCGATGAAGTAGTGTTTCTTGACGGGACGTCAAGTTAGAATATTTATATCCTTCATCTGTCATAGCTGAATCACCCTCACCTCAACGTTTGCGAGGAATGACTCGTTGCTCTCAAATTTATTAATGGTTTTCCTGAGTTCATTGAGAAATGATTTTCCGTTCATTTCCTATTCTACAGTATGTTATGTTATTTTCAGAGTTATAAGACGTCCAAATTTAATGTATAATAACTCTCCTTCCAGAAAATAGGACTCGAAGAATCAAATTATTGATGAAAAACTTCATCTGTCATTTCCAAATCACCCTCACAACAATGTTCTAAGGAATGGCCTCGTTGAACTAGAGTTTATTGGCCGCATATTGAACTAAAATTTTCAGACCCTTCTTTAGACTTTGCTAATTCGTTCTTGACCTATGTTTCTAAAACGACATAAATGTTTTGCCGCTGTTAAGGCTGAATCTGTTATCCGACGGCGGTCATGTCTGACTCTGTAATCACTTCTGGCTTAGGATCTTGCTCGCCCGTACAGAGCACTTCTTACGGGCTCCAAAGTTAAGCTTCCTTCATACGAGGTGTGGGAGTATGTACGAGTCGCGGCCTTACAGGTGGTAGATGAGCATTTTTGCTGCCTGGGAGAAAGTACAAACAATTTTCTAAGCTAAAACTTTATGAGAAGTTTTCTCATTAGTAGTTAGAAATTTCGAGGCTTATTTTCTCGAAGGAGGGTTAAAAGGCATCAAATGTTGAACGCAGAGGGGCGTTTTATAATTCCGAGCAGAATAAAGAATTCTGCAGGATATGTTGTGAACGAAAAATCATTTCTCAGGGAATTTAGGCAAGGCAATAAAGTGTGGTAAGTTGGAGAACAGTAAAATAGTCTCTTGTATACCATGACATCAGTAACTTCTCCAGTTATTTTAGTACGATGGAAATCCAAGGTAATTTGTACATAAAATAGTATTTAGAAATTTGTTCTTCACATTGAAAATTATTTTCATTCCTATTTTAGTCATCAGCGTATTTCAACCACTGATAAACATTTCCTTTTAACGTATTTACCAACCACTTACTTCAATGCACGTATTAATTTACCTGTCAAGCATTTGCCAACGATACCTTCGCCCATTTTTAACCCAGCAAAAATTGTCCGCTACGGAACGCTCTCGACGAGAAATTGCAATATGGCGGAGCAGAAACCTGCAGTGGTTCCATGATCAGTTATCCGAATTATGCGAGAAGAAATTTCCACGATACAAAGGAAAAAATTCCAGCGCTTCGTTCAAATATTAAAGATGGATGAAATAAATCACCAATTATTTTTCATCACATTCCTTTTCAATCATTTGAGCAGACACGTTCTTCGGACAGCGGCGTGCGTGTTTTAATTTAGCGTCGCTGGCCGCCGATATTCGGCCAACAATCGCCCACCCTCGACCGCTCTGCAAATATTGGCCGGCGTTATTGAAAGGTAAGTCCTAGAGCAAATAAACAACTTCAATAGCCTCGCACGAATTCATTTCAGAATTTCAGAATGGAATGAAATATTCCCCACGAATTTTCTCAACTAATCTTTTCAACAAATTCAATGCATTTCTTGCTGAATTTTTCAGCTGGAAGCCATTTTATTTCTCCTCGTAAATTGAGATTTAAATCAATTTTCTCAGATTTAAGTCTCTCAAATTTTTCTAAAAGCTATTGAATTTTACAGGAATTGGGATTGCGGCATTTTTTTCATGTTGATGTGGAGAGGAATTACTGAATAAATGCAAGAGAGAACGATCGTTTGTTTTATTCTGAAATTGCGCTCTTTGGTCGCCAAAACTGAATTTAGCAATTTACCCTTGAAAATTTGTGTCCCTGTTTACCACCATTTTCATGACTCAAGTCTTAGAAGCCGACCAGAAATGGCCACTTTTGCCATTATCGCATTTGGTCAAATTGTCATGGGTGCGGGAGCGAATATTTATATCTAAACTGAAAACACCCAATTTATCCAAGCTCTTCCATTGAAAAAAACAACGCAAAACGAACTCTGGAATTACAAGCCTGTCCCTGTCGAACCGTAATCCTCAGATTTGAAAAATACTCTGCTCTGTTAAATTGTTAGAGTTTCGAAATGAGCAGAAGATTAACAAAAGTTTTAAAACTTTTATAAATAAAGGCGTTCTTGTTATTTCAAATAGACTTAGTTTGTTTTTAGCTTTTATCATCTCATTGATTCGACTTCTCTATTGAAGCAAAATTTATATTTTGTTCTTCTAGGCCACCTTTGGATATATTTTTTACTCACACTTACAGAATGAAGCCGCACGCGCACGTTGCATTCGCTCCAAAATTTTCAGCATTTAAATGACATTTATTTGCGATTGGACGTTCTCATTTAATATTAACCATAGAGATGTTGACAAAAAATAACCTGCACCGATTTTTCCTTTGAAAATTTAATGACCATCTTACATTTAAAAACAGTGCATGCGAATATGAATAACACACCCATAAGGTAATAATATATTCAGCTGATTCTGAAGAGCCTTCCCTTAGCTGGGATCCATAGCTAAAAACATTGGACGGAATTCTCAGCGATGGGTCATAAGTCTTCTGGCGACAGATAGACGGTCCCACTCTCAGCGCAGCAATTGCTTCAGGAACTCCAAACTTTTGTGAGGTTTAGCCCTCGCTTTGGCTTCCAAAATTGCCCACACGCTGTAGTTGATCGGGTTGAGATCTGGCGAGTAGAGCAACCACTCACAAGACGTGATGAAATCCTAAAAAGGGCCTTGCACTACTTGTTAGTCACTTTCGACTTTTGAAGTCGTGCTGAAACGTCCATTCTGCATTGCCGAAAAGCTGCTGAGCCCATGGAAGCTCTCGCGAATGTCGCAACGGGGCAGTTCTTGGTTGGTTTGAACTCCTTGACCGACGGAAACATGGGATATTTTACCTCTGGACACAAATTTCTCCCCAAACCATAACCGACGGCGGATATTAGTGTTGTTCAACATTTGTAGAACTGCCGGGAAGCTCAGTGCATCAAGGCCTGTCGTTTTGATGGTTGTATGTATGTGCCACGCTGAACAGTTGCTCGTCTTTCAAGAGGATGCGCTCCAATGCTGACATGCGGGCCGACGCTTGAATTTACGGTATCGTGTGTTGCCATCCGTTAGAGCAGAACTTTGCGGCTTACAGGTATTGAGGATTCGCTTGCTTACTAATCTCAGACGATCACCATCGTAGCCAAGCTCCTCATATCGCTTAAAATCTTGACTGCGACGTGAGCCACCGTTGGTCACTGAAGGGATTTTCATAAATACTTGTTGAAAACGTAAATAACGACACGATATATTAAAATTTGATATTTTCCAAATTAATCGCTAAAACTAACTCTAATTTTAATTCAATATGGAACTTCAGTTTAACCCGCTGCAGTTAACGTGTTAAACTTTAGTACGTTTTGACCTCCAGAGTCATTATCAACCTGAAACAAGTAGAAAAACTAGTCAAACACCAAATTTACATCAATCAAGGAAGAATAAAAAAAATGACACAGAAAAAAACAATATAATAAAATGTTCAGTATTAAAATTACGTTAGTTGTGGAGGAAAAGCTGATTGCATTTGATTTAAAATCGGTTTTTGTTCTAAAACATGGAGAGATTCTAAAATGCAGAGGTTTATTTCGTTTGCTACAGAAGAAATTACTCTAAAATCGGCTAATCTAACAAGAATGCCGCACTTCTCTGGATGTGAGCGGACTGAAGAAGGGGAAGGTGTGGAAAGTAACTGGTTGGTTCTAAAACTCTGGCTGGCATGCTCTGCAATACGTATACTGAGGGCTCGAGTAGTCGAGCCCACGTACTCAGACGCACACTCTGCGCAACAATATTTGTGAATCACAGATGAGAGCAGACCTTTGGGAATTCTATCTTTATAATTGGAATATGATCCTATTTTAAACGTATTGACTAACACAAATTTAAAATTAATCTACGGAAAATGTTTCGAAAGAAGAATGATAAGTTTTTTTTAAGTTTCTCCGACTGTTAACCGAAGAATGGAAACGAGAAAAAGAGTTCTTTTTTATATGCGGTACGTAGAGTTATATCGGTAAAAAATTATTTTATTCAAAAAGTTCTTAACACAAGAATTTACTAGTTGTGACTGAAAACCATTGTTGCTACGAAAAACCTTCAGAATTAAAATTCCTTATGCATAGTTTCAAATGAAAAACACACACAATAGGCCCAAAAGGTTTTGATGCTATTTAACTTGCAGGACAACATCCAAAACTGAAAAACTAATTCCTAACCCGGTGAATGTTTGCTTACAGAAAGCAAAACTTTGAAATCTACCATCTTTGCGTGTTATAGTAGCGTCTAGAAATGAGAAACATTAATTATTATTCTTTTCGGTCTCTAAAGCAAGTTTGATGTTAGGATGTCGCGATTACGAAAATTCTAGAAATAAATTGCAACTGGAAGTATTCCTAAGCATAAAAAAATATCATTAATATAACGTTTGTAAAACACAGGCTTAAAATCTTCAGGACAAGAATCTAAAGAACGGTGTGCATGATAATACATAAAATTATTTGCAAAAGTAGGTCCTAATGGAAGATCCGTTCCCAACCCTTCTATTTGCTGATAGCATTTATTGTCAAAAATAAATAACGAATCCAAGACGAAAAGTTGAAGTTGGGATTTGAACAACGATTTGGTCAGGCCAATGACGGAATCTACACTAGTAAATAAATAACCCAAGCAAATGTCAATAATTTCATGGAGTGGAATGTTGATTAAAAATACTTTCTACATTAGAAGAAGCCATGAACAGTTCGTCGGCGTTTTCGAAAGACGTTACTTCGTCGACAGTGGATTTAGAATTTTGCACAGAATAAACATTACATGTAACTGAGCTAAAATAGGGACTTGGAACTCTCCAATGTTAAAACTAGGAGCATTGTATGCGGATAATATTAGACGAGACGGGAAATTTAAATTAAAGTAATACATTAATTTAATACAATACATTTGTAGTAGGATTCGAAAAACTGCAAAAATTTGCTTAAGTGCCTGAAAGACACGCAGAAATACGATTTAATGTCTTAAAAATAAAAAAATTATGTACTTCGCCTAAAAGAGGTACCCTAAGGCTTGCACTCTGTTGGTGGTTACTGGTACTTGCTGACATTTTGAATGATGCTTAGAAAGAAAAACCAATGCCGCTTCGTCTTTCATTTTCAGGATCGAAAAGCAAGGTCGAATTTCGAGGAACGAAAGAAACTAGGCAGAATTTTTGATTGCGGAGGCAAGGTATCAGATCTGACACATCTCTCCCAGGTTAGTGAAGTGAAGCAGAGCTGTGAGTCCAGTTAGCTGCTGCGATAACACTCTGCGTGCGCGGCAATTAGTGTTCACAACGAGGCAGTGGATGTTGGTACATGGGGCAAGTAGAATACTGGACTAATTGCCTATCAACTCTGAATACTTCGTGCAAGCGCTTGGTAACAAATTGTCGTGTCCGCCTTTTTGTTCGGCGAGAAACTCAAACTTATTTCGGTAACCTAGTCTTTATTATTATAAATGAAATCTAGAATACATTTGGTTATTTTGTTAGCTGCTAAAATTCATGGAAATAAAAATTCGTATGAAGAATGGAGGTAAGAGGGGCATGTAGAACACTGGACTAATCGCCTTGCAACTCTGAACACCCTGTCCAAGTCTTTGGTCACTGCATGTCTAATTTTAGTAGGATCTATACGCTCTACGCAGGAGCTATTCTTGGTCGGTTAAAATTTTACATGCCCAGGCAAATTAGATAAACTGGGTAATGGCTTCATTTACAATTCGACTCTCAGCGTTGTAGGCATGTTTTTACCTTAAAATTTTCAGAAAATACTGGAAACTTCTAAAATCAACATTTTGGTTGGTAGAAAAATTACGATTTCGTTGAAAACTCTCCCTGAGGTGTCGACGAGAATTTAATATCCTACAGAGCACAGCTGTTTAAAATAAAACAAGAGGCTATAAGAGAATTAGGGACAGGACTAAACATTATGCAGACTAAAGCACTGAGAAGATAGTATTATCTTCTGCCAGCCAGAAAAACCGATCAAAGGCCTTTCTGTGGGGATGCGTGAAGTCAGTGGTAACAGATATTTGCTAATGTAGCCTTTGAGTCTTTAAAGTTCAATTCTTGATTCAAACAAAGATAACGGAAAGTCAATAACTACAATTTCAGGGATTTTTTTCCTAGAAAATTACGAAATACAATGCGTTGGCGTACACCTTGAACCCATTAGAATGTTTGTCTGAATGTTTTTGCATGTTCAAGGGAGTAATGATAGGCCTGTGGGTCATTTTGCACTGGCCTGTGTCACGACTAAGCGAACTGATCAGCTTAGCAAACAACTGTGATGATCATCTACAGCACTTTGCTCAAACCGATGGAGATACGTACAAAACTGTGCATCTATGTTTTTCGATCAAATTTAATACTGGTAATGGAAGATGTTAAAATATGCAGAATAAAATCAACACTTACTGTGGAAAAGGCGGTAATATAGTCCCCGTGACTCAAAAACAACTTATCATTTCTAACTTCTCAGTCGAGAATTAGGGCATGCAGCACTCCTCAAAAAATAAACATAACCGATTTTTCCTTTAGATTGCTCCAATAGTTTCACTTCAACTTCATGCTGTGATAGAGATATGCATCCCAAGGAATAAAATATATGTTTGACATAAGCTTTAAGAGTACAAAAAATCAGAAAATGACTCTCAGCAGCTGCAGATCTGGAATGGCTTATGAATTTACTCAAACGAGTCTGACAGTACGTCTCGATTTCTAAGTTTTCTTACATCCTTCTACATATTCCAAATTATAAAATGAAACGTTTTCAGACTTCCTGTTTAGCTGACGCAGTAGATTAGCCGTTTTGTACATTGTGCTTTTCAGTGTGCCAGGGGCAGTCAATCTGAAGGGCATGCTTTTATGTTTCACGTCATTTTTCAGCTCGTGCATTGGGTGTCTGAAGCCACGAAAATCATTCTACAAGCTGCAAAAATCCCTCTTCTATTTCTCACTCAGCCGTTAACATGGCAACACATTCGTATATATATTTTTTTGAACAGCTTCGAGCAAGGCGAGAACGTAATGAGCGAAGGAAAACAGAGGCATACTTTTATATGAATTCACATGAATTTTTATATGAATATGTGTTGTATGACACATTTTTATATGAGAAGCATGTTTGTATTTGAATTCGGATGAAATTTATCTCAACTTGGCACATTTTCTTATGAAGAGAGCATCGTTGGAATTCCCTAGAATTTTTGTAATTGTAATATGCCATATGGCATATTTCGAATGGGAGGCAAATTTTTATAAAAATATTTAATTTCCCCAAATAACCAGCTGTATTTTGTACTTCATCTACATTTCTGAAAGTTAGACTTTCGAAATTAGATCTAGGTTTCTTACTGATGCAGAGGCGTATACGTGCAACTCTTGATGAGCACTTAATTATTTTTAATACGTTTCAAAGAGTTGAATGTATTTAAAACAAAATTTACCTCATACCGGACGATTTGGTGTTTTATTTTCGAAATAAATTTACTAAAATGAAAAATTTAGTCATCCATGGTCTTGAATTATCATGTCGTTTGATACAAATTCCTTTTCCAATTCTTGTACTATAGTCATAACCGTTCGTTTCAAAGAGTTCGTTCACAACCTAAGTTTGTAAAAAAACTGCGCACAGTTGCTCATTTAGTGACCTATACTAGGCGACCACTATGGACAACTGTTATCCATTAGTGCTTCCGTGACAGCATCGCATCGATACCAACTCTCAGGTTGAATGAAGTACAGTAATTATACTATGGAATATTTTTTTTAATATCTTCCCAATCGAGTTTTCTACAGTCTAATTTAAAAGGACGGTGTAAATTGATTCAACTAAATTGCGAATCTCTCCTACTATCATCAACTGCATCGCAACACATTACAGTGAAGAATTATCGAAAAAAAAACGCATCTATCACCAATTATCTACTCTGACCTCCAGTAAATAAAGACTTGTACCCGAATCTTGGTGAACTTTTGAAGCCTCATCATGCATTCTAGAATTTATGCACTGTAGAATAATTTGTGCGTTCTAATTCGTGCTTTCTACAGCTAAAACTCTGCATCACAACGGGATAAAGAGTGTAAGAAAAAACCTGAATGTTCAACCATACACGAAATTATTCTTCAGTTATATCCCTTGAAATCATTCTGAACTGCACTTTGTATTTACTATGAATTCCCTCAAAGATACGCATGGAAAATATGCTTAACGTAGTAGGTGACCATTACGCTCTTAAAGACAAATTCAGCTGTGCAACTTAAAGATGTGTGTGAACAGGCACATGCTTACGCTAGTTATAACTGAGAGCTTCATTCGCTGCTGACGAAATTCATTTACGGGATTTAGAGATAAATCTATGAGAAATTTAAATTCAAATTAAATGTCATACATTGTGGATTTTAATCCATTCGACAAGTCATATTCTTATTTGAGAAATAAAGTGACTTCGACCCGCTGTGTCAATCTTGAGAGAGAAGTCAGAAACACACACTGCTACGGTGGATCAAAGCGATGAAGATGCCATTAGCGCTCAGCAGACCGATACACGATCCGTGCCTCACAAATACGAACGAATTTACTTGATGCAGCGAAGGTTGCAATGTCAGCCCCCGGAAAGTTATCGAATTCGATATGTTGTTGAAGGCAACCAAGTGTAACTTCATAAGCAGATGTCAAGCTCTCATTTATACGAACTTAATACAAAGTTAATTGTTACGAACTTGATATGAAGCCACTCAGATTCAGACAAATCTTGAGGGATTTCTCATTTTACGTTCATTCTCGTTTGGGAACGAAGTGCGTGAGTGCTTAATAGTGGCTCAGTCTCAGGGCCAAGCATGATGTAGTGTCAGGTGCAAATTTGAACTTTATATGAACAGTGAACGTTATTTGAACGTTAATGGATGAACGTTGTTCATACAAGCCCTTCTGTGATAAGGTCATCGCAATAACCAGCAGCGTGACATTATTCAGAAAAGCATTTGCCGACATCAAAACTCAATCGTGATCAGCGTTGATTATGAAATTAGAACTCGCTGTTGTATCTTCAAATCTACGCTTTTACAGCGACATTTTAATGTTGATTTTAGCATTTTCTGCATTTCGCCGGCAAGTTCCATGTAGGTTTTAGTGCATCAATACTGCATTCACTTCAAAATCTAGAATTTAACTCAAAGTCTGTCGTTATCATTTGGTGCGATAGTTTGCTATCTTGGCCACTTGACCAGACCCTCTCTGAACTCTATTTGAGCTCCTCCTTCAGTATTTTTTTCATTATTCTCCTTCATTCTTCTCCTCTACTTCATTTTTTTTTACTTACCCAAATCAGCTTGGCGTCTCTAACTAATCCGTTGAGTCCACGATATTTCACATCCACATTTGTATTTCTATGAGTTGATACATGATAAGAGTTTTTCAGCGTAAATAACATCACACATACTGCTTTCACAACACTGAATTTCATGAATTTCTACTTTATTTTAAAAAAGCGTGTTATACATTTTTTACGTTTTTTACGTTTTTTTCATATCTGAATTTAGTTTCGTTTTCGCAAGCGTGAAATACAACAATTTTCATACCTGAATGTAGCCACAAATTTTCATACCCGAATGTAGCTACGTCTTTTCATATCTGAATGAAGCTATGTCTTTTCATACCTGAATGTAGATACCTGAATGTAGCCAAGTCTTTTTATACCTTAATGTAGATACCTGAATGTAGATACCCGGATGTAGATAACTGAATGTAGAGACCTGAATGTAGCTACTTCTTTTCATACCTGAATGTAGCTACGTCTTTTAATACTTGAAACGTTTAAATTCGCTTTTTACACCACGTCGATGCTGCAACAATCCTGCCTCCCTGTGGGCCGACTGAGGCAGTCGAATTCATAAGCTATATTCTGCAACAGAATCGAACTCGCGGTGGCCCTCTGTTTGCATGCGAAATTTTTCTCGAAATCTGTCAAAGAAATCCTGGGTCGGAACGCAACAACTGAACTTTATTGTCGCACTGGAATTCGAAGGCAGTTTTTTTATTCATTTTATGGGTTGGAACACATAAAAATTCATCCTATGTCAGAATTGTGACAAGCCAATGGCAGATATACGAGTTGAGCGCTGCAGGAACCCTGAGGCGTTATGAGAGGAGAGCTGCACGAGCCGGTCTCCAGGAGGGCAATAACTGGAAAAATGCAAATAGGCGAGCGTCGCCCGGTCAGACCAGCCAACGACGATGGGGCGGGACCCGGCCTCTGAATCATAGACTGCCGGATTTCGTCGGATCAAAGTTTACGTTCTGAGCAGATTGTGAACTCTGAAATGGTGTTAGCTTGAGCCTCCAAATGTGCTGTGATGCGGTACAGGCTCACGGGCCGGCTGAGGGAACTGTTGGCTACGGATCACAAGACGATTCCCTATCACTCCCTATCTCCCTATAGGGACCTAGCAATTTGCTGGAAGATATTAAAGTCCAGCAAACCCAACTGAGAATTTTTTAAAATGACTAACTTTTTCTAAAAAAAAAATTATTTTTTATCTAAATTTAAGCCTAAATTTTATATCGGTTAATGATCCTTCTGCAATTCATTACTGCATGCAAACTACGAACTATTTATACCATGGAAAAGTAATTACCATATGAAGTTCAAGCCCTGGCACATACTACTCTGATTTGTAAATAATTTTATTCAGGTATGGTGGCAGGGTACATCCTCGCTTCAAGATCCCTGTATCTTCAACTTAACCCATATAACTTTTTCGTGTCTACCCTTAATTAAGTTGATGAAGATTTGACAAACATTATGTACATACCGTTTAACATTGTTTTTTAAAATATGAAGAACCAAAATAGAGTAATATTTTAGTGTAGAAATTTTCCACCGTCTTCACATATGAAAAATAAAAATAAACATTTTAGCCATGCTCACCTGGTGAACAGTTCGCAACACATTGGGTACTAGGCATCAAATGGAAGGTATACATAGTACTAGCCCTCATTGACATCTGAAGGATGTTGGAGGAAAATAGTTCCTTTTGATAATCTTCAACCGTGCAAAATTAATTCAAACTTTGGCCATACCCTGCGATCCGTAATATCAGATGCCCCCATCTCGCTGTTCAACATCTGATGGCCTCACACTTTTTCAATATCTGATGAACTATTGCTGGGTGCTCCTGATGTACAGGGTGCGACAGTCAATCCTGCATTTTTAGGCTTCCACAGCCTTCTCAAAAAATTAGGATTGACTGTCGCACCCTATATTTGAGTGCAGTCAATCCTGAATTTTTGGAGAGTTAATTCAGAGTTGATAGGCAATTAGTCCAGTATTATACAGGCCCCTCTTATCAATATCTCCATTTACATGAATTTTAATTTCCATGAATTTTAGCAGCTAACAAAATAACCAAACGTATTCTAAATTTCATTTACAATAATAAAGACTAGGTTACCGAAATTAGTTTGAGTTTCTCACCGAAAAAAAGTTGGACACGACATTTTGTTACCAAGCGCTTGCACGAAGTATTCAGAGTTGATAGGCAATTAGTCCAGTATTCTACTTGCCCCATGTACCAATATCCACTGCTTCGTTGTGAACATTAATTGCCGCGCACGCAGAGTGTTATCGCAGCAGCTAATTGGACTCACAGCTCTGCATCACTAGCCTGGGAGAGATGTGTCAGATCTGATACCTTGCCTCCGCAATGAAAAATTCTGCCTAGTTTCTTTCGTTCCTCAAAATTCGACCTTGCTTTTTCGATCCTGAAAATGAAAGACGAAGCGGCATTGGTTTTTCTTTCTAAGCATCATTCAAAATGTCAGCGAGTACCAGTAACCACCATCAGAGTACAAGTCGTAAGATACCTTTTTTAGGCGAATTACAAAATTTTTTTATTTATCACATTAATTGGGATTTCTGCGTGTCTCTTACGCGCTAAAAAAGTCATTTCCAAAGAAAGTTTCAAGCAGCGAAAAATGAACTGTAGCATCAATCGGCTGGGAAAACAAGAGCGGGAGTTGAATGATTCATATTATGATTTTCAGGAGCTGATGCAAGACGCAACTATGGCAAGTTATTCGATATGATGAGTTTATATTTAGCATCGCGATATTCAATTTAAATCAAAGTAGATGATTTTCACAGGAAAGTTCCTTACAGTATTAGAATTGATTTACTGGCAAAAAGAATTTAGGTATCACTAACTAAATTAGAGGTCGTTCATCACCTACTTTGTATTTTAGAGGCAATCTAAAAGAGTTATTTGAATTCTTCGTCATCAAAACTAAATCTTAAATTCCTGAATTGTAAATTTGTGGTTTGGTTACCAACGTCTGTGCCCAGCATCCAAAAATAACGCAAAAAAAAATCAGAAGACAGTTTCCTGAAACAAGATGAAGGGAAATTTGAGTTCCGGCTTTTGTAATCATATTCTAAAAATTCGACTACATTTTTCCTTTTTCAGATGGTAAAATTATTTTTTCTTCTTAAGGAGAAATTCACATTTTCTTGGCAAATATCATCAGACAGGGAATAGCCTCAAATGTCTTATGATGGATGCAGTTTACTGCAAAGTTTCATTTGACCGAAGGTATCTCTAAATAAATTTTCACCAAGCTTTTGTGCGCAGAATTTCTTCGTCTTAATTGATTTCATTCACCATTATAAAAAACCTATGCGGCAACTCTTGGTTACAATGCGACTCATCCAAAAAATCTTGAAAACGTCCTCATGTTCTGATAATCCAAATATTTTCCCGATTTCGATAGAAGGTACATTCATTTGCAACGTGAGAGAGTCTTGAAAGACGCTTGAAATGACCAGCAGCAGCTCCTGAACAATACAGATAGCGTAACGACACACCTATCTTAGAATATCAGTTTTTTGGCGTAATAGTCACCCATGATGCCACGCATTTTTCCGCTGCTCATTTATTCTAACTAGTTTTTGTTGATTTCCATTTTTTAGACCTTCCAACGTAGGTAGCAACCCAGTGCTGTCAAATCAAGAAACTGAAGAAGAGCATCTTTTTGAAGTACAACCGAGTACAATTCTTTTAGGTAGAGTAGACACGTTCAGTCCGGGTAGTGTTTGGCTCGCTCGACTCGGACGGTGTCCAATCACATGCCTCACCCGAATAGTGTCTCACCTCCTGCCCCACTACCCACCTACTCTGACGAGGCTCAAAGTTTCGTAGTTACTCTATACCTCCTCTTGAGATTTTTGTGTCAGTCGTTTGGCTTCGGTATTTATAGATCACAAACCCTAAATATACATTTTTGGATTTCACAAAATGTGTAACCAAACGCTCCGATTCGAAGCTTCAGATGCAGTTTACTTAGAATAATTATGTAGAATTAAGCGTAGTCATTGACGGTCACTTTAAGCTCAAATTCCCGAATTAGTTATTCGTATCTCCGAATATCAAAGATTAGGAACGTTTTTTGAACTGCGTAGAAACTACTCCATTACTTTATTAAAGTATAAAGACAAGTGATTTCATATCGATTTTGGTCGGAATAATTTAGCGAATTTGAAAGAATTTGGCATTGGAAGAAATGTGCGTCTCTGTTTGGTGTTTTACAGTAATTTAGACCTGTACAAATGCCTCTTTGTACCGACTAGAAATTAGATAAATATATTGCAGCCCGTTTATAATATTTGAGACTAGAATTGTTACCGGATAGACGCAAGGTTCAGCATCCTATAAAGCTCTCATTGGGTTTTCTTCTCCTTGATGCATCTACGTGGGGAATTTAGAGAAAAGTCAGAATATAGAACACTTAGTTCTGTCATTCGGCTGATGTAATTTTTTTAGGGGTACTTTATGTACGAATTATATACATTATTAAATATAATGAATTATATTATGCGTTAAAGCTTATTAGAATTAAAAATTTGGTCAATACTCTACGGTGTTTACAACCAACATTCAAGTTACTCGTTCAACATGATTACGGAAGAACTTAAGAGGCTGTGGTGAACAAGCTCGAAACCAATATAGAAATCTTACTAAGTTTCAAAAACTTTTATTTGGCTTATAAATTTCGTTAAAATTTAGAGACTCAGTTTGTAATTTAGAAAACCCCATCTACAGTCTTTAATACGAATTCTGTGAAAAGTCCTTAAAAAATCTCGAAAAGTACAATAGGTTCCCAGAAAACTGGCAGTCAAGTTTACCTTGAAATGTGCAGTAAATTACAGATATAGAATACCGTATTTTGTTCTAAATTGCCGGCTTATTTGTACGTTTCATATAAATTTTCTAATTTTAGAAATGCAAACATGGGAATCTTATCAGCCGTTATAACTAGCAAATGGTAAAAAGTTTGTATCATCATTAAATTGAATTATTGATCTTCTACTTAGAACGAGATCAAAGCAGACACAAAAACACTAAAACTGGAAAAAATTCTACATTGATTGAAATTTTGATCTTATGAACCTTCTTCCGCTTTACCAGAAATTAAGTTTATTTCATTTCTTTTCTAATTTTGGTCTCTGAAAAAATGTATTTGTGCTGTGAGGAATTATATTTAACTACAATTAAGCATGATATTATATTCACAATAGTTTTTGATCTATACTTACGAACGTGAACTTAATTCTGAGAACGTGGCCCTTCAAGAGCATTCTACCACCGTCTTGGAAATTGGTGCTACCAGAGAGAAATTCTTATGACCCTAGCTAGGAGTTATGACCCTTGCTAGGAGTTAGGTAAGCCTTTTTTTGTTGAATTTAAATTGGTGTTTGTTTTAGTGAAGGTCTTATATTTTGTATTCACAGCTCTCCTGATATCAGCATCTATTACTCTTTTCTTCAATATTTATCTTGTTACATAACTTTATTCTCAACTTACTGCTTCTATTCAAGTGATTTTTTGCGTAGATTCGGTTCCCTTTTAACTCCTTGTTAAGTGAAGCCTCCATTACTCTCCTTGAATACTTTCGTTGGTGTTAGGGAGGCTGAAACAAACCTAAATTCTAGCATAATATGAGAACGCGAGAATTGAGTTTTGCAAATTTTAAAATGCGGTTTGAAGATATAAAATTTGAATAAATTTGAATTTATTTAAATAGTACTACGGCTAAAATAAGCAACATTTATCGCTATTTTATGACACGCAATCAGGTCTACCAGGTAATGACGTTTAGAAAAATAGCTGCTATATCTTTGAATTATCAGTTCATGCTATTTGTCAATCATTTTTCATCAAAAATATTTCATGTTACATATAAGTAAACGAATTAAACTAGTACGTTTAAAGAAACGTTAATGTGTACATTGGTAGCTGAAATTTTTTCAAATAATAAACAAAAGTTTCGTGACACTCATATGTTCGTTTGCAATCCCTAAATTGTAGGTTAATATCATCATTCAGAAAAATTACGTTCTCCGAAAAATATTACCTGATGATTCTTTTAAGTAAATAAACGAAATTTCAGAAAAACGTGAAAATAAATACGTAACATAATGAATTGTTTTCACATAGTTTTGAGGAATCTTATTAAAACACAGTTTGATTTTGAATGTCATTTGGACGGACACTTTAAATGACAATTCATTACAATAACTCTACGGTATTCACTACCAGTATTCAAGTAACTCCACAAATTCTCATCAGAACTTAATTCAAAATGTTGAGCATAGAAGAATTTTTCAGAAATGTTTTTCAAAAATTTGGCTTGTAAGATTTATATCGTCACTTGATAAGTCAAAAAAAGTTCCTTTTCGCTCAATTGTGGAAAAGGAAATAATACTCTGCTCTCAAAAAATTACATTTCATCGCATTGTATGATACTTTAATGGTTAAATAGAATTCAAATAGCAGCATTGATGTCATCGTTATCAAGAGAAGCACATCTTCGTTACATATAGTGTTTCAACTCTGATAAATGCATTTGAGCACTTATCAGCCTCTAATTATTTATGAACACTTTAAAACAGAAGTCATTGGTTTGCAAGCTATTTGAGTTAAGCTAATATTGTGAATTTGCGAAGCAAATTACATTTCTTCCGTTGAGTATTTTGATTTGGGTAAAAAATTTGAAATACCAGTATTCGGAATGTCAAATTTGACCGGGGTTGAAAAAGCCTTACACACGTTGTGCCCTACTAAATATTTGGGAACTGTCGTTTGATCAAATGGAATGTCTTACTTATTTCTGTGCAATATCTTTCTCTTTTGCGCTAAGCAGAAAGGTCTCTTGATTTAAAAGAATGCTCACTTGCGCTACCTTTGGAGATTTTCTACGCAATTATGTACTTTCTATATTATTTTGAGGACGTTGAAGTGCTCGTTTGAAAAAAACTTGTTTGAAAAAAAAATATATTAGAAAATTTTAACTCATGTTTACTTCAACGTGTAAATATTTGCCCAGCTTTACGAAAACTTCATTTCTTGTGATATCAATTTTCTGTGAGTCGTAAAAAAATTATTGAACTAAAGAGTGAAATTTGGTTTACAAGTTGTAAATTAACGTCAGAAAGACAGGTTATCAACATAACCAGAATTACCAACCAAAAATCAGACTGATATTTTAAATTAAACTTGCATGAATCTTCCACCCTCAAGTCCTACATCAGGTTAATGCATTTGACAGTCGAAAGATTTCGGTGCGATGACTAGTTATGTCCACAAAATCTTTCTTTGCGATTGGAAATAAATCAACGTTGTGTGAAACAATTTATGTCGGAGATATGGGCATCAGAACCCAGCACGCAATTTTCTTACATTTAAATACTTTAAATACTTTTGCATAGAGTGCATCTCCGTGTGCATGCGTTCAATCATTCTAAATTTCTTGAGCAGAGTATATGACTGCTTATTCTCTATATAATGTTCAGTTAGATGGATTTCAGTATTGAATAATCTTCCTATAAAACCTTTAAACGTTTATGTATTTAATAGATTCTCATTCTGGCATCTGGCGTTCATTGTGCATCTTATTGTATGAATAAATATTTTCTATTCCCCTTTTTGTACGCAATTAATTAACTGTTACTTTTTTTATCCGTTTATCTGTCTTCATGTACGCTGATTAGAGTTCCATGTCGCATATTAACGAGTGTGACATTGAGTCTGATATAGTAAGTAGGTGATGAATAAACTTATAAATCCGTTCCCATTTATTTATTTTTTACTGTTAATTAATTATCTTTGTTCTTTATGTATTAGGTTCAGTTGGTAAAATATTATAAACTTTTATTAAAAATTGTATTATCCACAAGCAAGTACTGCAAAACATGCAAGTTTTCATCTAAATAGATACCAGCACTCTAAATAAATTTCTTTCTGGTTACTGTTGGGTATCGTGCCAAAAGCTTACAGCCAAAAATACAAAATGTCTCTTTACCACTTCAATAATTTATTACATATGGAATTTATAGGATATTATATTCAGATTTGTTCTACTGTATTTATCGTTTATTGAAGTTATTTTACTCATTTAGTAGATTCCTACATGGTCACCATTAGTTGCACGAAGCACATCAAGACGGTACTCGATTTCTTGCCCTGTTCGCTGTAGAATAGCTTCATCAATAATATTATTATTGTGGCAATTGCTTTAGCAATTTTTGCTTTAGGTCATTAATGCCCCGTATCTCTGTTCGATACACGATATCTTTAACATAGCCATATAGAAAGAAATCGAAGGGAGTGATATCAGGTGAACGTGGTAACTAAAGAATTGGCCAATCCCTTCCCATCCACTTGTCTGGAAATGTTTGATTGAGGAACCCACGAACATTCAGGCCCCAATGTAGTGGTGCACCATCTAAATGAAGAATGATGGTTGGTTGAAGATCATTCAGTTGTGGTGCCATACATTCAGTTAAAAGCTCCATGAACATATTTGCAGTAATTGATGCCTCGTTGAAGAAAAATGGGCCAATTGATGAGGCTATGCTACAGCGAACATGGCAAAAAATAGAGCTTCGTGGCACTAATGGTGCGTATGTAGAAGGCTATTAAATGAGTGGGAAAACTTTGATAAATGCAGAATACAATGAAAAAATCTGAATAAAATTTCCTATCAATTGTGTTTGCAATAAATGTTTGTAATGGTAAAGGGAGTTTATGGACACCCTGTATGGACACCCTGGACACCCTGTACTCCCACCGACTTTAGTGAATTGTGTCAAGGAGACTACACAAAAGTGATCGCAGAAAGGGATAAGTGTAGTTGAGAGCTCTGACAGTGAGCCTATAGTGAAAATCAGACGTTGTCTAGGAAAAACTCTACTGGACAATCCATATCGACAATCAAAACACTACAGATGACAGCACACTATTCAAAGTACCCGGTATTATCAATCTATCACGGTTAATTTGAAGTGACAAAAGTTTTTACAATGTTCCAATTTGCGAGAAAACAAACCTGTTATAAAGCGCATAGAAACTACAGATATTACGAAGTCCGTGATAAGTTTTTTCGTAACGATTTTCCCTCCTTTCATTAAAGTTTCGCCGTCTTTTTAATGCGAGAATCATCTTTCAAGAAGCGCAAGCGAACAATGGATTACGATGGCAGGGAATGACAAAGATTCGTTCAGGAGCTGTCGCGTAAATCTACGGCAGCGACAGAGCGCTCGAAATGGCTCTGGTAAATTATTCGATGCAAATCAGCATGTCTCCGCGGGCATTATTGCGCCACTTGTATCTGTTGACAGTTATTGCGTCAGGTCAAAGTGATTGCATGAAGTCATTACACTTCTTGCATAGCTTGCAAATATTGCGAAAGTTTCTCGTGCACATAATTGTGCAGCTTGCATCTCTTGAAAACACATCAGGGAAGATATGAATTACCGTCTAGCGTTCGCAAAAATCATTGAATTGTTCGTAAATGCTACTTAATTCAATGAATTAGAAGCCATCGCCTTGGAGGCATCTAATTACAGTTTCATTAGGTGTCAATTAGAATGCAGTGTATTAGTTGAGGATCTTTTTAACTCATCCTGTCCTAGCGGATGATTATATATCGTAGCATCATTTTGAAAACGCTTGATTTGTATTGTTGGGAGTTAATGTAAATCTTAACTGGACCAAAAAGAATAGAAGAGAGCAAAAGAATAGAAAAGTCTTCGTTTCTGTTCCAAGAAAATTCATCTTATTGGTAATTGTTCTTATAGCGTGTTGAAAACATTTCAAAGTACCCTGGGGTATTCATTCTATAAGAATGATCTGAAAACATCAAGGCATGCTAAATTTCTTAACCAACAACTAACTATTGCGCGTTGTAAGAATTTGAAGTATTTGCATTTTTAAACCTAGAATTTCGATGGTTGCTATTCAGTGTATAAGCCACTGGCTCACAACAGTTATTCAGATATAATAACAACGGATTACTTGTGTTTGTTTGGTCTGTAAAATATTAAGCCAACATCCAACTAAAAACTAACTTACGAACTATTTGAAGTCAAGATGAAAAAATCGTCATAAAAAGTGCGTAATGTTTAGGGGTGCTATAATAGATGCATTTTTTCAAATTGATAAAACGATACAAAATATATTGAAAGACATTAATGCATACATTCTGCAGCAGGGTCTAAGGAAGTCATTTGAATGTCGCTATTTTCAGTACATTAGGTTTATTTAATAGGAAGCTTTAACTTCAATTCGCCTAGCTGTAATCCAGGCAGAAGGATAGCCAAATGCACAGTAAGACTTCTAGTATTGTACTGACTCAAAAAGGGACACACATGCCATAAGACTAGAGTGCCCCCGGAAGTTAAACAAAGCCCTTCCGGTAAATGCAAAACACGGCGGCATCCGTCGGTTGCGTTTATGACACTTCCGCCGGTGACCGCGATATCCCAAACCAAGTGTGATAAGGACATCCGGCTCCGAGGCCTATATTGAGATACTACAGTCATGAATATTGAAAACGTTTACGTGTGTGTGAAACACCAGTAACAAAATTTATTAATTAGTAAAAAGAGTAACTGAAGTGGAAGTAATTAACTAATTGAGTAGAAGCAATTCGGTTTGGAGATAAAGGTGCCCAACTTACAAAGTTTACTGAACCAAGATCGCAGTAAAAGCTATAGACCAAACTTATCGACAACGGTACTCCTAACCCTGCTATCAACGAATCATTTGTTGCAATTGTTAATGAATCTATGAACCATTGCTCCATTCCTAACTTGCTAGGTGGACTACTTGTATTAAACCAGTACATTATACATTGTATATATGACCACTGGGAAGTCACCGGTAACGTCCATTGAAAATAAATCTTTGAGGCTGCTTAGAACACGGGAGCCATTTTAAAGAGGAGTAGCCATAAATTTATTAGCCTGGCAATAATTTTTTTAGTTAGAATGTGAAAATAGAATATATCAAATGTGAGGTAAAACTATGAATCAAGTACAGTACCCCTTCCATAATTTCCTTTCGGAAATATTTGATTGAGTTATCTCCGAATGAAATTTGCAGCTGCTCAAAACTAATGTCAGAGTAAATTTGGTCAAGCCGGGAAATAATACAGTATAACCGCAATTTTTTCTTAAAGAAGTTACTCAGAAGAACATTTTATAGCTTTTCCCATAACCCTTAACATATAACTAACATCTCTGCTAAATTGAAAAAAGTTATTGTGTTCGCAATTAAACATGTGGTTAGTTTTTATTTTTGTGATCCAGCCAGTAGTGATCTATCGACGACTAAACTAAATCACCCAGCATTTGTACACTCAGAAAATAGAGTCCATCTAGAAAGATAGCTTGTAATAAAATTTGCAATCTCCTCACGACAAACTCAACGGTGTAGGTTCTCGTGTAAAGTAGATCCATTAACACTATCAGATACCTTAAGGGCGTTTGAACACACGCAAACAATGAACGTCTGATTGCGAAACATGGGTGAAACAATACGTTTGCAATGGGATATAAATACCTAATGTTTCTTAGTGTTCTTTTCAAAGCGAAGCTGAAGCCCTTGGAAAATTAATATGTATCAGAAGTTAATGAGCTTGGTTCCTAATATTTTATCAATATTCATTATTTAAATAGGAATCGGGAAAAGTTTTTCTATAATTTGAAACTGTAATGAATCATCATTACAATTTCAGTGAAGATAGGAATAACTGGATTCTACATTAAGGTAAATAATTATTTTCGTGACTTATATATACTGGTTAAAAACTCCGACTAGCATTGCTTCGATTTTACCCTGAATTATAATTGATTGATAGTTTTAACTCTTCAAAGACATAAATACGTTCTGTACTTTTTTAAAGTGGTTGTACTCTAAAAAAATACTATTACATTGTACACTCATGGTATGTATGAAAAATGATCCAGATCTTCGTTTATCTGCTTAATCATCTCTGCTAACTGATCACATATGTATGTACCTTGGAGAGCACATTACCAGTCAACATGCCAGAAGGCTGATCATAAAGGCGTCAAAGAGGCTTTAAATTCTGGAAAATACTGAATAAGAATCATGACGAGTGACCACATGTGCCACACAATACACTGCGTGTCAAATTATTAACGAGATAAAAAATTTCAAATACTTAAGAAAACAGAAGTACTATTTATATAATTTGCCGGGAACGTTAGCAGCATTGAAATTCGCGTACTGTAAGAAAAGTCGTACTGTTTTGCGCAGTGCAAACAACGTAGACGCCATATTTGCAAAATCCACGGTTTTTACGGTGGGCCAAATTAATAACGAGGTGGTATGTTTCGACATTACATGTAATTCTGGAACTCATTATCTGATGTAGACAACACTCTCAAAAGTATCATTAAATGGATTAATTTTTCACAATTCATTTTTGAAGACGAAGAATTTTGTCGTTGCCGAAAACGTTTGCTTCAACATGAGATATCTGCTTCGTTCTCGTAGTTCTCAGATTTCGATCGCTATGCAAATAAATCTGCTTGATTGAAGCATGGGATTGACTTTTCTCTCTGTCAAGCGTGCTATTTTTAGGAGATTGTCTTAGAAAGTGCAATCAGAGAAAATGGAGACTAAATTATTCATCATGAATGTTTTCGTCAGGAAAGAGCTATTCTGTAAACTGAAGAAAGATTCATCATGTAATTAAATGAGCATTAAATCCACAAATATTTCAATAAAAATTCAAATAAAAGTTAACATTCACGGTCAAAGAGAATTTCCATCTTAAGTTAAATCGAAGTAAACAAGAAAATAATTTCGGCATTAAGGAAAGATAACACCAAGTGTTTTTCAATCTTCAAATTACGCGTAGCAAAATTTCTCCTTACTCTTTTATGCCTCTTTTATTCTATGAGGATACAGTGTTGGTGAAGGTATTTTCTGGCTATTAGACCTCAAAATCTCGCAAGATATTTCCGATTACTATATTTTAATATATTTTCCTACTGCCATTTCATGATTTAAAAGTACAACACTAAATTCCCTGAGCCACCACTCCCCACAACCGTCACGTTTTAACACCCCTCAATTCGCTTGTCACGTTATGTTATGTGTACATTATTCTGGCGGCCGATGTGATTGAATATGTAAATGCATGAATTTGATAAGCATTATTCTTCATAGCATTCGTTGCAGCCATTATGAAGTATGCAATTTTAGCACAAAATACTGGAATTTCCCCCCTTGCTTTTCATTTCAACACGTCCTGTAACAGAGCCACCTCGCTCCGAAGCCCAGATAATGACCGAGGTACCATTACCCCGACCAACCCCAACGTGGGGCAGCCGGGCCGGTCTAAATATAAGGCAGGTTTTGCAAGGCCCGGTTACCAAAAAGCCTCGTTTTTCATTAGGCAGTCGGCCGTGTTTGCTTTCTGCTGCCGTGGGCCCCGAGGCTGGATCATGAGAGGGATGGCAGACGGTGAGGAATGAAGGAGAGATTGATGGCCGCAATGCAAGAGACATTCGAGGGAGGTAGTATGGTCGCACGAAAAAAATTGAAGTTGAGTTTACAAGCGAGAGTCGAGAGAATGTAGAGTGGAGAGGCGTGTGCACTGAATCTCATTCCCTATGAGAAGCTGGAGAAAAAAATAGAGCAATTTATGTTTCGAAAGGAGGTCGAATTCATAAAATCTTAAAAGTAACTCTATGAAAAGAACCTCAACAGCAGGCTATGAGAAATTTAAAGTTCAACTTTAAGAAAATGAATGTGGGGAGAGCAGTAAAAATCGAACAGAAAATAGAATTTGTGACTTATTAATTATTGCAACTTGCCCTGAAATAAAATAAGTAGGAATCAAATTCGGGAAGTGAAGATTGAAGAATATGTTAAGGCCCGTAGTGTGAAGTATTTTATCGTGGAGGACATGTTAGAATAAGAAGTTATTGATATTAGCATCAATGGCCTGTGAAAAGACCATGAGGTTGTAAATAATGACTAAATGGAATGAAAGAAACCGAAAATAAGGAAAAATTTGATGGTATGGTGGGCTGAAATTGAAGATTCATTAGGAAATGAAATGAAGATTGGTGGGTTAAGAAGCGCTTTATCGAAAAAATGATTACATTGATCAAAGAAGATCAGTAATATGATAAAGCATGAACGAGCTAACAAATGGACATTTTCTCAACGAATAGGGCTTATAGGCAAGAGTTTGAAAGGAGATAAGTTATCAGAGCAGGATCATAAGGAGTTGAAAAGATTTAATAATGCCAGCAAGAGAATAAGGAATTTTTTAGGATGGTAGATGGCAGGAGTATATTTATTCATGATAGATAGTTGAATTCTTTATTAAAGTTACTTGGTTGAAGTTGATTTATTAATCATGGTTGGTAATATAGAAAAATTATTGAAAATTTATCTGGAGTTTCATAGATCGACGCAGACAAAACAGTTATGTCTGAAAAAAATTCACTAAAACTGAAGCAAAATGAAATGCATTTTAGTCTAATATATAATGAAGGGATTTTGAAGGAAGAGAATATGAATAAGAAATCGAAGGGGAGAGTTATACTCAAGAATCTGAAGCTGAACTCAACGCTGAAGGCAAATGTGAAGACAAATGATGATGAAAATAAGAGAAATGATAAAATATATGAAATAGAGAAGTATTCAAAGAGGATGACGCACGCAGGTAACTTACAATACATTAAAAACTGTAAAAATTTTATAGACGGCGCTGTAGCACTTGGAAATAGTTGCTTCAGAAGCGAATGATGTTGAATGGTGTGAAAGTGTGGTGCAAAAATTAATGCAATGTGGTGCAGAACTTGATGTTGTGTGATGTAGATTTTCATGTAGTGTGATGTAGAATTTCATGAAGTGTGATGTAGAATTTCATGTAGTGTGATGTAGCATTTCATGTAGTGTGATGTAGCATTTCATGTAGTGTGATGTAGAATTTCATGTAGTGTGATGTAGCATTTCATGAGTTGTGATGTAGCATTTCATGTAGTGTGATGTAGAAGTTCATGTAGTGTGATGTAGAATTTCATGTAGTGTGATGTAGCATTTCACGTAGTGTGATATAGCATTTCATGTAGTGTGATGTAGATTTTCATGTAGTGTGATGTATAATTTCATGTAGTGTGATGTAGAATTTCATGTAGTGTGATGTAGCATTTCATGTAGTGTGATGTAGCATTTCATGTAGTGTGATGTAGAATTTCATGTAGTGTGGTGTCGAATTTCATGTAATGTGATGTAGCATTTCATGTAGTGTAATTCAAAAGTTGAAGTAGTGTGATTTAAAACTTAATGTAGTGTCAGTAGAATTTTATAAGGCTATTCCATTTTTCAACCTCCTGATAAAAGTCTACGGTCTACTGTTCTCCGCTGGTCGCAAGGAAATAAGAACCATAATATTTATAACACCACAAGGGTGTTTTATCCGTATCTGAGAATTCGCAAATAATTTAAAATAAATAAGAGAGGCTGAAGTAGGGATTATATTTTCAATATTTGTAAATAAACGAACACACAAACGGAACAACAGTATAATTATTTAAGTTTTTTACATCATAGCATAAATATTACCTCTTCCAGATGACATATACTAGGATAACCAAGCACAGCATTCAACAAAAATTGAGAAACGTGAATAACCACATTGTTGGGAAATACACACTTTATTATTTTTGTAGAGGCCACTTAAGATATTTAGAGTTTATTCAAAACAGAAGTTACGAAAGCACCACATAGCCGCTTTACAGCAGCCAAATAACCTAATACTGCCTTTTTTTGTTTAGTCGAGGCCCAAGAGATTAACCCCCATATTTTTTCCTCAAGGTAAAATGTGCATTGAAATTTAACTTATTATCACTCAAAAGTTTAATTTCACGATTTTAGCGTGGTTTTTACGATGCTTACTATTTCGATGCATTACTTCTTGTACCCACACTTTTTCAAAAGAAAACTCTCTTGTGGCTAAAGCAGCACAAATGCAGAATACTTTGAACTTTTATACAAATGGCTGTACTGAACATATGAAGCTTTAAATCTGAAATAAATCAAACTTTTGAATCTGACATCATGAAATATTTTATTCAATTGGATTATTACCTCACCTGAATCGTGATTTTCCCTTTGAGTTTTTCACGCACCTGGAAAAATTCTCATTTTCTGAACGAAAGATTAATGGCTGGAGATTTATTTGTAACGAGAACGTACTCTGATGTTTACTGAAATAATCGAATTTCGTTCGATTTGATGGTAGAACAAAACCTAAGCTTTTGAATGTTGCCTGATGAATCACATAAATAGAAATAAGCCTAAAGAGTATGGATATTATTCTAACTAATTTTCAAAACGCTGATTAACTGAATTTAGCTTCAGACGAGGAGAGTTCAATAGTATTTTAAATTTATTTCCTCAATACCGATGATTCCATGTGGCAATCATCGGCATTAAAACAGACCGAACATTTGTGCAATATCAGCGCACCCTCATTGGTGCGACACTGCATTGACACAGCAACGTCACAGACTTGGTGTCCGTCATGATGAAATATTTCATTGAATTGGATTAGTGCCACACCTGAATTGCGATCTTGCCCTATCTACGGTCATCATCCAGGTCCGCTTTTACAACAGTTTCCATACTCCGTGGCCGCCTGCGTCACTGCAGTAATTCAGACAGTGTTTTTCTATGAGTCGCGCTTTAACATGCGGCAAAAGAGCAGCCACTATTTCTAATAGGAGCTCCACGTAGCATATGAGGTAGTAAAGCTGGTGTAGGTTCTGAAACATTCAGCTGCTGGTTGTCGTAATCATTTTGCTACAACCAGAGTTATTGGTGCATAGTCACTCTTATTAACCGAGCAAAACAATTTTTATTTCTTAAAATCACCAGATAGTAGATTCTTACTCCATTTCTTGGTCACCTTAATCGTAAGCCTGTAGTAGGCATGTTGTGCTACGAGGAGTTCATTTGCAATGAATATAAGCGTTCAAAAACCACTCAGAACTGCGTTGGAGTTCATTAACGCTCGTAAAATGACGGTCAAAAGAGTTCATCAGGAGGGGCGGATCAAAAGCTCAATATTAGAACCTTTCGATTAAACCAGGCAAGCCTTGAAGTATAGTGAAGCTAACTGTGAGCTGAGTGATTTTGCTTGGAAACGTGGAAAACTAGAAAAGAAGGAACGCTACTCTATTTATAATTTACCATTCCAGAGTTTTTTGGAAATCGTAGCCCGGCGCGCTTCCTGTGAAGCTAGGTTATTGCACCAGAACCTACAGTAATTGAATAGAATTGTTAATTTCAAAGTTTGTTTGAATATTTGACGATTTTTCAAAACCACACGCGTAACAAGAATTTAAAACTTATTTAACTCATATGACAGAAATCTGAGTAGCTAGGATACTAGATCCATAATTAGCTTCACTCAATTTGAAATATAACCTGTATATAGAGACACAGCGAGATGCATTTTGTATGAATAGATTTTAAATATTCGTTTTTCTACTAAAATAGCTGGCATGCTTATTGGCAGTTGAGTAACCCTAATAGAGTGACGAGAGTGACTTACTTTTTTTTCGGAATTTCAATGTGCTACGTACCCTTATCAATGAGAAAATAGAATTCAAAATTCAAAATTAAGCACATCACAAAAAAGAAGTGTTCCGTTTAGCAGAAAATTAACAGCCAGAAAGAAAACGTTGAGCAACAAGTTTTCTTTCTATAGCTTTCATGCTATGTTCAATTTTTGGGAAGAGGAGGTTGTATGACATCATTCCAACGAGCGCAGATGCACAACGCGCACAACTAAACATAATCAAGACGGAAAACTGCAAATGCGTGGGTAAAATGATTTTCTACAGCAAAAAAGAAACAAAATATTCAATACATTAGACCAACATATTTTGTATGCCCTTCTAATTTGAAAACACAATATCGAACCCCAACAGAAGATAATATCGAACCACAACAGAGCACAATATCGAACCACAACTGAAGACAATATCGAACCACAACTGAAGGCAATACCGAACCACAACAGAAGACAATATCGAACCACAAAAGAAGACAATATCGAACCACAACAGAAGGCAATACCGAACCACAACAGAAGACAATATCGAACCACAAAAGAAGACAATATCGAACCACAACAGAAGGCAATACCGAACCACAACAGAAGACAATATCGAACCACAAAAGAAGACAATATCGAACCAAAACAGAAGGCAATACCGAACCACAACAGAAGACAATATCGAACCACAAAAGAAGACAATATCGAACCACAACAGAAGACAATACCGAACCACAACAGAAGACAATATCGAACCACAAAAGAAGACAATATCGAACCACAACAGAGTAGAAATTCAGCGCGAAAGTTCGGGCTGGAATGAGCAGCCAGCCGTCACGTTAGCTTCAGGTGCAGGGCTGCGCGCGCGAGACCAGCGAAGTCGACAAAGTAACCGCAAACTCAGCCGTGCAAAGCCAGACCGCAGCTGCTGTCCGCTCTTCAGGTTTTTGACGCGGGCAGATTAACTGCTCGACGCTGTGATGGATGCTCGAATACTCCTAGCCAAACTTTCCCGGGTTCCGAATAGGAAATAGAAACCGGAAGCTTCAGCGGCAGCTGCGACGAGCTTGTTCAAAATAATACAGATTTGTATTGGGGGATTGTGGGAAGAATGCTATTCATGGGATTGAAGTTTAAACTGCCTGTTTTTTGCATTCAATAGCTGAGGGATGAAACTTTCCTGCCATTCCAAAGCTTAACATCGAAATACATTGTAATTCCCCTTGAAATTTTACGAAGAGTTATTAGCAAAACTGTAGGTATATCTACTCTCGTTTTCTGAACCTTGTTATTTGTTTTGCTATGGTAAACGCCCTTAATACTGCAGTCAGAAAAATTTATGATTAATTTAAATTTCAGTCGTACTGGATCAAAACAGCCTATAAATTCCTTTAATTATTCAGCATGCAAACATAATTTTTTCTCCTGGATGTATTTGAAAAAATGGAAGATAGTATTTTGCAGCTGGGATATCATAGAAATTTATTTTATAAATTCAAAACTCACAATAATGTTCGGAGAATAAAAAATTTATTGAAAAATGAAGAAAATAATCGAGGTTCAATTTTCTAAAAAATCACCACATTTCAATTTGATGTATTCCAGTTTGAAGTTCATTTGTCCGGAGGTTCTGTTTTAACCCTTTGATGTTAGTCACTCAATATTCAAACAAAGCAACGTCTACTCGTCATTTCATTAATTAATGCGGTTTAATAATTTATATTATGATATTCTGTATAACTTTTCCATGTTTGAATCCTTTAGGAGATACATTGGTAAATGTACGGAACTGGATTTAACGTTCATCTAATTTAAAAAAAGATAGTGATCATATTTCATGGCAATAAACCGCATTTAATCCATATTGCTAGTGGACTGTCTTTCCATATCATTCATGTTTTTTTTTGTTCATCAGTTTTTGCTCATAAACGTTTATTGTCACTACGAATCAAAATGAATATAATTTTTCATTCTATTATACTGGATAGTTTTACCCCATGGTCCACTAGATATTATTAAGCAGTTTTTTAGTTTATTTTTAGCGCGAAACTGAGACTTTTTTGTCCACCGTTTACATTTTACATTTTTTCTGCAGTCTTCACGTTTATTTCTGTGCTCTGAGCAGTTAAATGCATCTCATTCCGATCACCAGCTTCATTTAAAAACTGAAATTTTTTGCGATCGAAGCACTCGCTGTCTACCCTCACTCGAACTTAAGGTGACAATTTCATATGATTCCCTCACATGAGAAGAAAGGGTAAACTAGATACAAATTATGTCGCTTTTTTCGCAGCAATTTTTCTGGCGAGCGCTACTAAAAACAAGATACGCTCGTAAGCAAGAAATGTTTACGACGTCCAACTCGGAAAATTCATCGCTCTGTCCATGTGTGCGTAATAAAACAACTAGGGGAGAGCTGCCTTGAGTTTAAAATTCACTTGAATTTGAATGACTTCCGTAGTATACGCGAGACCTGACATGCATGTTTTGTGTTGTAAATGGGATTATGTCTCACAAATGAGTAAGACTGAATCCAATATTCCTGAAACGTTTCTCCAGGTTTTCAAAAGCCCTTGCATTCCAGTCAGACATATTACTGAGTAATATGAGTAATGAGTAATATGTACATATTGTGTACATATTACTCAAATTAATTTATATGATACCATCCCTCCCATTCGTTCCTGATAGGATGAATTCTGAACAGCGCATTTCATCATGTCATGAAATTTTACAGCGCTTTCGGCCTGCCTCAACTTTCCGTTTCCAAACAAAACCATTTCGAACGACCAAACAAGAAGGACTTCCCTTCAAGTAAATTATTTGTCATATGAATCACTCTTTTCGGCTCAGGACAGCAGCCTTGTTGACCTATGGACAAACGCTGGGTTCTTGCCAACATTACAACCAAAGCTTTTCATTCCCAACAAAATAACCAGCTTTGGAGCTTGAGAATTTCTCTAGCCCTTCGATAATTTTTTAACTTGGATGCAATGTTTTTTGGCTCTCAAAGCAGCGCTTGTGATGCCTCTGTTGTTCAAGAACTTTGCAAGGATCGGTTGCAGCACAGCAGATGTTTCGACTATCGTAACGAGCTCAGTTTCGCTCAATTTTTTCTGAACTCAGACCAGTCTTCTCTGTTCTTATTTCTTCTACAGGCACATCACACAGCTGGCTCCACTCACACACACACGCACACACACTCACACACGCACACACACAAACACACACACATGCGCTAATATATATAACTCTGTTCCAATGTAGGTATGTAAATCTACACTGTCTCTTAATATGATTGCGTTTCCAATAGGCAAGCGATAACCGAACCTAACCGAGGTTAAAGAACAATATTCTTCTGGATGAGTCTTGAAGAACGACTGATACGATGTAAAGATCTTTGTCTGTTTTTTTTTAAATTTCTTTTTTCCTCATGTTCGTGGTTGCACCCTAGCCCACACTTTTGTGGATTTTTGGTCTCAAGTTCCAATATTTCTTTGTGGAGCGTCAAGCCAATTTTTCTACTGCCGTTTCAACAAAGGATTTCAACATTAGAAATACAATAGAGAAGGCGGTTATCATTAATTACGTTTCCCTCCCAGGTGAAACAAAGAATGGAAATGAATCTATGAATTAACGTAAATTGATAACCGTAGTAATACAGAAAACAAATGAAGCAAAAGAGACTTAAAGACTCATCATCCTCTCACTGAACTGTTCCAATCACTGAGCGGCATATTGGTTCCCATTATAATTCATTTTTACTTAGAAGAAGAAAACTAGAAAAACGGTGAAAAGATGTTTTTTAACCATTAAAACTTTTCAAAACACTGCGAGTTTCAAGACCAGTAGCATTCGACCGCAGGTCTGTGACTGGAAAGAGTTTCTCTCAGTTCCAGGTTTTCCATCGGTTCTTGCCAAAATGAAATGACCTACATCTTTTTTCTAGTATTGCCATTTTTATAGATGATCCGGGAGTTTGTAATCAACGTTTAAAATCTTGTTATATTACAAAGTATTGGACCCCACGAATCATTTTATTAAAAGAAACCATTTTTACTTTTTCTAGCCAAACGTCACAATATTAATATTTTGACCACAACGTGAGCCACCGGGGGCCATGAAGGAATTTTCGCATTGCGGCTGGCCGACCAGTAGTCACAAACTCAATTTTCAAAATCAATTAACGCTAAATGATAGAACGGTTCAGTTAATATTTGTTACTTTTAAAATTGCTGACTATAATTGTATTTAAGTTTGAATGAAATATTGAACTGCAGTTTAACACATTGCGGTCAAAGTATTAAATCATCGAGTCCGAGACCCATCCAAACCATCATCTGGCCTCGGAGCAGGTGATTGAAAAAATCGTGAAGTCAGAATTTTCTGAGGAGTTTTAGGGAAGTTCCTCGAGAGTTTGTGAGTGGAACTCAACAGCCATGACCAAACGCACAATAGAATTTGAAGTTCTTTAGTGAATATCCAGCAAACAATTTTGTACCAATGAAAGGATTAATCTGCTTATAAGATACGGGGTAAACAGATTAACTGTCTACATGTGATTTTAATACTACATTGAACCGTGAATAAATCAATTATTTTTATTGAATAATGTCTACAGTCCACCGCTGTGTAGCGCCGTCTTGGCAATGAGTATTTTAATATATTAACGCGTTCCTCAATTTTGCAACGTGAGAACTACACACAGGAACTTCATTTGAAACTCAATGGAAATCTAGATTTCTAACGCACGAATTACACATGACTTCCTTTTGTGCTTTCTTCTCAGCGTCCTTTGTGCAGTTCTGTTTCAGAGAATTTTTCTTCATTATCAAGAACATCCATATGACATTTCTTTAGCATTGCTGGCACCCATCACTTGTCATCATGAATATTTGCCAAGCACTCCCAAGCCCTTCTACTGCCATCTCACCTCATGAATTAGTCAATTTTGTCAGTGATATGGAATATTTCTGCGTCTCTCTCCCACTCACATGAAAGTGGTGAGATTTTCGTTACGTAGGAGCAAGAATTTAATTGGAAAAGCTGTTTTTAAACGAACTGGCAGCTATTTGTTTCTTTCATCACTCAATTTTTGAAGTAGAAAAATTTTGGAATAAATGTCAATCAATACTAATAAATCTCAAGGAAAAACATCACACATATGCACTCATTATACAGCAGTCATACTTCCAGTGTAAAAAATAGGAATAGGGGACGAAAAACCAAGGAATCATGCAACAAACAGAGCATTATTTCGATAGAAAGTTGAATGAGCCATTGAAGATACAGAAGAACAAGACTGGTGAAGGGAGCATGGAATGTTATTGCTCCATTTTATATTGCACAAACATGACGCTTCGTTCCTAGTCCTCTGACCCTTCTGTTGAACACAAGTGTGGGGGGGTAGATTTTTTGTATACAATATTTAGTGAAGGTTGATTATTTTTAAATCTCTAGATGATATGACAATGTGACTACAAAATTCACTATGTATAATAAGCTGTAATTATAAAAAATCTATTTAAAAATAAAATGGAAACTAACTAGGTGCTATGGACGTAGAAAAGTACAAAAAAGCTTTTTGACGCACTGTTTAGTTAGAGAATTTACGGTTTCGGAGGTTTATTTTGACCTTATACATATTAATGTACAGTATAGGAGAAAACGATGCTATCGCCGTAATGTTGAATTGCTGAATCAACCCTTGAATTGGTCTTCAAAATGAACTATACCTTCAATGTTTCATTAAAACTTCGGTAAACATAAAAATTGTTCTTTTATTTTGTTGTATACTGTGTGTGGGTGGGTGGGTGTGTGCGGAGCTGCATGAGCGTGAATTACAATAGGAAAACGTTATAATCAGAAAGTTATCAATACGAGTTATTACAGAAGAATATCAGTGAAATATGTTCTGTATCCTGCTTTCATTTCAACGATTCTAAAAGTAAACCGAACATTTCACACTTTTGTTTACCCTGCAGCGTCTCGCAGCAAAGTTTGCGTGTTTTTGTGACGAAGAACTGTAAAGGGCACACGCACCTCCTCCAGTCAGTCTAATTCTGTGCAGTGCAGTTCAGTGCAGTGCAGTTCAGTGCAGATCAGTTCAGTCTAGTCTGGTCTAATTCAGTTTAGTCTACTTCAGTTTTGCTCAGTTCAGTCTTGTCCAGTCCAATCCAGTCCAGTTCAGTTAAGTGTGGTCCTACCCAGTTCAATTTACCCCAGCCCAGTACAATCCAGTTCAGTACAGCTGATAACAGAGACGACTTGGTCACAAAACAAGAAGGCACGCACCTTAACAGGTAGCGAAGGCTTATAAAATGTTTATTAAATTATAGCTGGGTCTCACACATCACATGATTGATACTCAGATTGCTGTTGTTCAGCAATTTGTTCGGTGGTATTCCCTAAGACTGATATATAACTTAAGACTGGTATGTTACTATATGCTGATATATTACCAGACTGATGTATGTACACCAAAGACGCACATTACCTAAGACTGATATATTACCAGACTGATGAACGCTTGAGTAAGTTTCAATTTTAACATTTCCACAACTCGATGACTATCTATAATTTCTATCTCGTCCGAGTACATAACGTGTTAAACTAGGATGGTAATTACTAAATATTTTGCTGAATCACTGTCAATCGTCAAAATTCTTTATCTCTGTCAGCCTATTGAAAGTGACATTTCTATTTAATAAACATCATCCTCGGGCTGAAAATATGCAGAAATATTTTATATTCATAATGTTAAAAATTGTAAACTAATACTTGAGGTACGTCAGACGCGATAAAACTTTTCTTTGATGTTAATGTTCTCGTTTCCTTGCTTACAATTTTTCCCAGTTCCCCTTGTTGGTTTGCCATTTTATTTTCTCAGATTTATCGGATGTGTGCAAACACGGACAGTTATCGAAATGAATTCCTAGCGTTTATTTAGTGTTGTTTCTTGTTTACTTTAAACATCGTCAAAAACATGTCTGCAGTTTTTCAATTCAGATTGTTTGTCAACAGCGTCCTCACAGCGCTCGGGCAATTAGTCCGATTGTTTTTGAGCTTGTTGACGTGCTCACTTTCCATATAAAATGTACTCGCTTATTTTTTTCTGCTTCTCAACTCTGTCAGTTCTCTGTAAATCATTTCCGTAGTTTTGTATTCCAGTTACTGCTTATCTACCGCGATTATGCGCAGACTTGTTTGTGCCAATGATGCGTGGTTGATGCGCAGACTTGTTTGTGCCAATGATGCGTGGTTGATGCACAGACTTGTTTGTGCCAATGTTGCGTGGTTGAAGCGCAGACTTGTTTGTGCCATTGGTGCGTGGTTGATGCGCAGACTTGTTTGTGCCAATGATGCGTGGTTGATGCGCAGACTTGTTTGTGCCAATGATGCGTGGTTGATGCGCAGACTTGTTTGTGCCATTGGTGCGTGGTTGATGCGTAGACTCGTTTGTGCCAATGATGTGGGCATCATTACATACAGATCCAACCCTTTTTGAAAATAATATGCACAGACTTGTTTGAGCCAATAATGCGTAGTTGATGTTCAGATTCGTATGATCCTATGATGCGTAGGGATTGCACCGACCTGTTTGTTCGAATGATGAGCAGCTGGGTAAAATGAGGTAATACTTAGAATAAATTTTGTACGCAATGGAAAAGCGGTGATGAGACAAACAGCTCTCAAATGCTTCAAAAAAAGGACCGAGGCGACATTTTCTCTGGTGGGGGAGATGTTAGTTCCTCGAATGAAATGAAAATCTTTGAAAGCTAAGGTCAATTAGAGCAGAGATAGATATAGAGTAGATAGATTAGAGTAAAGATAACTTATTAGAGGGCAGATCGGTTAAGGTAAAGATCTGTTATGCCTACACACAATTAGGGCAAAAATCAATTTGAGTGAATATCTATTGCTATGAAAGATAGATTAGAGCGAAAAAAGTTTGAAGTAAAGTTCAGTTAGCATACACATCGGTTAGAATTGAAGTCAATGAAAGGCAAGATCAAATGCCATAAAGATTATTCCAATAGAAATAATTGTATCATGAGTGGTTCAAAATTCTAAGCTGTAAACTGGTTCAACATATTTCAATATTTGTTCTTCTGTCGTATCGTTTCAACATTTCCCTCCAGTAGATTACATTTTCTGCATGCATTGAACTCTAATGCTTTTTATAGATGTGAAAGGTTTCAAAATTTTACCAGAATATGACGTCGTGTCTAGTGTCTCAGGTGCTAAAAACAAGAAAAAAGATTGCTGTAACTGCATAAAACGAATTTCGTTTCAATTGAGCGCTTGCTATAATTTGCGATCAGGAGTAACATTTAATCGATTTCCAAGTATGAACTTCATGTTCAATCAGCGGTTCAAGTTCCATCAGCACTAACTTGTACTGATACGGCTTCTGATAATTTGATAACTTATATTTTGATAACTTATTCTCCCCGATAATGTTGGTATCGAGCCATATCATAAGGATTTCAGCACTGCATTCTACGATAAATTCGATAAATCCACGTCATTTAAACGAATCATCGGCAGGTTCCTCGAGGTATTTCCGATGACTCGTTGAAATGTCATTTGGTTTGGAACCTTACGGGGATTTTTCGGGTGGACCTTTGTCCCAAAAACAGTCTTCACTGCAGCAGTGTAGTTGACTTCTCCATACTTCAGAATGATGAACTTGGATTCTTCCGCAGAAGATAGCAACATATTCCAGCTTTCGGTATCATATCTACGAAATAATAAAACCTCCCTATGTGGAGAGCTGTAAAAGCCTTAGTGATGTTAGTTTTTGTTTAGTTCACCAGATTTTGTACTATTCATAATTTTCACTCGTGTTTGATCCCCCTGTAGGCCATATAAACGATTTTGTAAAATAAGCACCGAATCTCGAGTGAAAAAATTCATTGATCAGTTTAGTGCGCAACTTGGTTAAGTGAATTAGGTTAAACATAATGGTACACCTTAGAATAGCGTTGGTGGTAAGATGCCCTAAAAGTCACTGAACTTATTCGGGTCCATGCACAGGTAACTATACTTGAATTTGACGAGTGTACTACATAGACTAAAGAAACAATCTACTCTGCATCACTTGTGGTAAATAAATTGTTAAGTTTTTTATTGTCTACAGACTGTGTTTGCATGGTATTACTGTATGAAGATTGTGTTAACACACGAAGACTTGCATGGATTAGCAGCTAAGTACATGAAACAAGTAAAAAAGTTATCGAGCATTAAAACTGTAGTACAACGTTTCTTAACGTTAAATGTATCCACCCCACTTTACTTTGTACACGATGAGAGCACGTCACTCTGTCTAGCGAAGAATAAATCCACATTACACTGATTCGTGCAGGATGGATCCATATCGCACTGATTCGTGCAGGATGGATGCATATCGCACTGATTCATGCAGGATGGATCCATATCGCACTGATTCGTGCAGGATGGATCCATATCGCACTGATTCGTGCAGGATGGATGCATATCGCACTGATTCATGCAGGATGGATCCATATCGCACTGATTCGTGCAGGATGGATCCATATCGCACTGATTCGTGCAGGATGGATCCATATCGCACTGATTCGTGCAGGATGGATGCATATCGCACTGATTCATGCAGGATGGATCCATATCGCACTGATTCGTGCAGGATGGATCCATATCGCACTGATTCGTGCAGGATGGATGCATATCGCACTGATTCATGCAGGATGGATCCATATCGCACTGATTCGTGCAGGATGGATCCATATCGCACTGATTCGTGCAGGATGGATCCATATCGCACTGATTCGTGCAGGATGGATGCATATCGCACTGATTCATGCAGGATGGATGCATATCGCACTGATTCGTGCAGGATGGATCCATATCGCACTGATTCGTGCAGGATGGATGCATATCGCACCGATTCGTGCAGGATGGATGCATATCGCACTGATTCGTGCAGGATGGATCCATATCGCACTGATTCGTGCAGGATGGATGCATATCGCACTGATTCGTGCAGGATGGATCCATATCGCACTGATTCGTGCAGGATGGATGCATATCGCACCGATTCGTGCAGGATGGATCCATATCGCACTGATTCGTGCAGGATGGATGCATATCGCACCGATTCGTGCAGGATGGATGCATATCGCACTGATTCGTGCAGGATGGATGCATATCGCACTGATTCGTGCAGGATGGATGCATATCGCACTGATTCGTGCAGGATGGATGCATATCGCACTGATTCGTGCAGGATGGATGCATATCGCACTGATTCGTGCTAGTGTGTCTCAGAATGTTTAATATTATAGGTACCTCTCTCGTTCAAATGTCAGAAACGCATTGAAAACCAATATTTCAATCGTAAAAAGTTCTCAGATAGAACAGTGTTCTAAAACATTTTTTTCGCTGCTGATGTTATCAGAAGACTTTGGAATCAAGAGGTTCCGAATACGTCGCTGTAGAAGTGTAGAATAAAAAATGAGGCTTCGAAAGACGACAGAGCCATTACGAGAAAAAAAGGGTGTCAAAAAATTCGGAACATCACGACGCTCTTAAAAGAATGTTACTAAAATATGATTTAATTTTCTTTTAGAAGAAGATCAAGCATATATCGTAAAAACTGAAAGCCTGGAAAAGTTATCAGTGTGATGGGAAAAAATTGGACTTAAAATGAGTTAACGAACAGTTTTGCAGCGCTGATTCTGCCGTTTAAGAACCTAAATAAATGTTTAGCAGTTTTCGAATGATTTGATAATAATTATAATTTTATTTCTGCTGACAAACACTATGCTAAAAATCCGCATAGTACTTCAAGCGTAGAAAGAAAACCTTCACATACCTTAACACGTTCACCTGCCTTTTATTAGCGTTTTAGAAAAGTTGAAACTCAGCAGAATTTTCGAAACATTTAATTTTACCCGAATGAGGAATCTGTCAACCAACATACACTGTAACAGTTGAGTCGATGCAGTACACTGTATGCAGTTGAGTAAATCTAAAAACAGAACATAAAAAATGTAGAATAGTACAATGAAATTAAAAATTTTCTAACTTCATTCGGTATATGTCATGAAAAGACCTAGTTTGGGAACTCGTAACTTTAACTAAGCTCTTTTGCGTGGACTTCAAAAAATGTTAAATAGCTCACCCTTAGACTTCCTTCTGCTAGCAATATCGTCTGACTTCGTCGATTTTAACTTGAGCATTAACGATGAGCTTCTACGTCGCTTGATTCTTTGTAGGTGTAGCCAGATCATCAAGTGTAGGTCGCGATCCCACGAAATTCAAGGACTGTTAAAACATTACTGAAGCGTGAGATGGAGCGTTATCGTGTATGAACGCTCGTTCTCGGGTGCGCACCATTGTGTGGTCATGCAATTAAAATTTTGGAGAGTCGGAGAACCATAAGGTAAGGTGAACATCGATGCGAGTTTGATGCATAAGGAAGCTTCGAGAGAACTTTTAGTTCTTTTCTTAAAAGTATTTCTGTTTGTATCACAAATGCGTCCACCAACTTGCCGTGTCGAAATCTAGCTTACATCATTTGATCAAAACGCCGGCCTGATCCTTTGCTGCGGATATTCCAGCTATCAAACATCACTTTTGATTTACCATGAAAAAATAAGCGCTCGAAATTCAATGCAACGAATCTCCGACCTCATTCCAAAGTCATGTGTTTGTGTTTTGATGCCGATGGAAGCTTTTCACCCAGTCTTTTTTCAATGACATTTTTATCCTGTGGTCTCATTCAAGTTTATTGTTCCATTTGTAGGAGCCAACGTCTGAAAACAATTTATTTCTTGACTGGCGAGGTTTACCTGAGAGTTGTCAACAATAGTTGACAAATTTTGCGGCCTTAGAAAACTTGCTGCCTGAACCTTCCTGTTTTCGAAATACCTTTTTGAAAAAGCATATCATGGAATTCATTGTAATGCGAAGAGATGAGTTATCTGATCTGCAAGATTAGAAAAATGACGAATCTAAACGTGAATGAAAGGTGACTAGTTTTAAATATGGAAATGAAAGCATTAATTCAAGCACCCCGATTGAACGTCAATAACTATGCAGTTAGTGGCCGTCGTGAGGCGTATTCTAATAAAAATAAAGTTTCAAGATAGCAAACTCATGTGTACCTTATATCAGCGATTGAAACAAGCAAACTTTAGCACCACCGATGAATATTTACATGTCTAGAGATCTAAGAAAAAACAGTTTTGAGCTAACAAACCAATGAATTCCGAAAAAATACACGTCCAGTCAGATAAGCACCAGGCTGTAGGGCTGACTCAGAATGGCGTCTGTTTACAGTAAAGGACGAGGGAGGTAAAACAATGGGGCTCGACTTTCGGACCCCTGCCTCTCACATGTCGATTTACCTTGTTTGATATTTGGTGAAGAATAATTCAGACTGTTCGCTCGACCTGCATTCGTCGATGAGGTAGAAAAACATCGACAAAAAGTTTCTTGTAAAATAGAAAAGAATATAAAAACATTTCAAGAACATGAAACATTTCATGAACATGAAAACATTTCATGAACATGAATGTATTTCATGAACATGAAAACATTTGTATGAACATGAATGCATTTCATGAACATGAAAACATTAAATTTCAAGACCAAGTTCTGTTTATCACTTTAATGAAATTATATTAGGAGTACATTCAAGGCAGAAACATTAAATTCAATCGGGTATTATTAAATATGCACGATATTATTGCTACCATTGAACTAACCAAAAAATTTGCCAATGTTGATGTGAGAAACTTATAATTTTTAGTGAAAGTCTATGACAAAAAAGAAGGAAGGGAAATCATTATTCTCTAAAAAACTATAAACTCTCAGCCAGCGTTGATCGAGTGATTCAAATATTAAAATACCAACTGTACCAGCCCTACCTCTGTTATTGCTAGATAATGTGAAGGAATAGATGGTAACGCCTGCACTGGTATTGCAAGGTAGTGCAAAGTGATGCATGGTAATGTCACGAAACAGATATTGAGTATTGGAATATAGAATAGGAATTTTGTGAACACCGGAATTGAAATGTTTACTCCCCAACAACGGGGTAAATGCATATCCAACCTCCTCAGTTGCATGGGTGGAATATCACGGATTGACACATGAACTTGTCTACTTGCGAAGGGTGTACCTTATTATGGTCATTAAAACTCCTAGCTATTCCATTTTAAGACAGCGGAGAGTTAGTGCTTTACCCGGGTTTCATTTAGAGGCATTGGCTCCAGTGCTGCAGATTGTGAGGTGTAAGCATCGTACGTGGCTTCTCTACACCGGCAATTGCTGTAGAGCACTGAACATTAAATGTTCGCCAAACTCACGGGAGATGCAAATAATTATTATAATTAATTTAACAGGTATAAGCAGCTATACTTACACAAACCCTACTTTCGTTGAATTAACGGTAAATACATTGCACTGCAAATCCCAACTGTGTTTATATGAATTGTGTATCGTGTATGCGAAACACATCTCCTCTAGTGAGATGAATGATCTGATAAAATGTGCAGTCTCGGGGCTGGGGGGCAGGTGTAATGTTTCTCTTTCAAATGCTTAATGCTTTTCCACTTTCTTATGGCATGTGTTATGATGAGTTCAGATCGTCCATACTGCCGTGCACGGCAAACAATGACGTGAGTCTGACTTACTTGGTACCACTCGATTTGCATTTCTTTTTGCAATTTTGTGTACGGGATTTCAGATTGGACCAGGTAAATCTCTCGATTATACGTAAACAACTTTGTATGAATATTAATGCATTTATGTTATCGAAGAATCGACGCCTCGAATAAAAACGGGGCTAATCGCATGTTGTTGGAAAGCTACGATGTGTTTAAATTTTATTAGGAAATGTTTTCTCATCATTAATTCTCTTATGCATTAGGAATTTTCGAGCACACTTCTGCCCCAATTAGGACAGATTTTTGATGAAATGAGAAAAGATAATTGCTTATTTGATCAACGAAGTAGGTGCTTAATCTCTCGACCTCTAGATGGCAAAGTTAGACAAGCAAGAGCGCACTCATGAAGTCGATCATCAGAATATTAAAGCGAACCTCAAGGGCCAATATTTCTCTAGTCGACGAGAGAATAACTCACCTAACCTGAAGGTATACGAAAAATAATAAATAACGTATTTTCCTCCACAACTGAACGGGTTGACGAGCTCCTCCGGAATCAACACGCGCATTGACGCGATAATCTACGGAACTTTTCCGCGTTATAACGCGATGCGAGTATGGATTTTGATTAGGAGACTGAATATTAACACCTGATCTCAGAGGCGCCCCCCCGATGACGTGAACACTAATAAAAACAAAAATATATGCGAATAACAATGTATGAAACAATGTATGAAACAATGTATGAAACAATGTATGAAACAATGTATATACGAATAACAATGTATGAAACAATGTTTTGAGGATGCATTTCCCTCTGTTTTGAGATTTTTTTAGGTGAACGCGAAGATAGGAAATACTTAACGTTTTTCTCTCCTTGAACGAGGTTCGCCTTATTAAATAGTCTCAGAGTATTCTTTTTATGCTTTTTTTATGTCGTTGGATGGCCGAAGGCAATCCAAAATAGTAATGTGCAATGTGTGTGTTTTATTCCTTTTTTTTGCATGTGTGCGTTTATGTTGTTTGTGCGAAATGTGTTTCCTCTCTTGTGTTCTTTTTTTGCGTCTTTGATATTGTGTGTAAGAAATGTGCGTTTTAAAATTTATTGTGACAGGTATAATTAAAAAATGTGAAGATTAGCGCCTCACCATAATCGTGTCACAGTGGCGGAAATGGTCCGGTGTGCAATAAAACGAAGTTAGAAAATTCGATGTCGGGAACCAGCATGGTATTGAGTTCTGCGCAACATTTTGTAACTTCGTTACACACAGAATCGCCGTACGGTATAAAAGAAGTACATGAAATTTGTGTGCGCGAAGGAAAACACCCGGCCTTTCGCCGGTGTGCTTTGCACGAGATAAACCCAAAATTAGCATCAGTGTTAAGTGATGCCCAACAACATTACTGCTTCAAGAGCGTAGCGTCGTCTGATCAGCAGTTACCAGCGTCTCAATGCACTAGGAATTGCATCAAGCACATCGGCTTCGCATCAGTGATCGCCAAGCGTGATAAGCAAAAATGGCAGGAGGCACAGGATGTCAACGACTCTACCGGAAGTTTGTACAATGTTTCTACTTCAACTCCAAGCTAGCAAGTACCTTCAGCATTCCGATTGGAACCACGCAATCACGGAGTCTGCAGCTAAACGGAATCAACCTGCGAAATCTACAGTAACCAAGCTTACGCGCAGCCAAACTCCTGCGCAGAGAAGAGGACTGAAGCACTTCCCACAAGCCGTAGCACGGGCAGCATCAAGGCTTAACTCAAGAGCACTAAACGGAGTCAGCACCAAACCAGCACCAGCCACGCAGCATCGCAGGAAACATGAACAACATGAGCATCACGTCTGCACATCGGCGTCCAGAAGCAAGGGGGACTGTTACTAAATCTGGTCCGTGACGAGTAAATGTAGGATTGAGGTAATCATGTGTTTCAACAAAGATGCGTGGAAAAGAACCACAGATTTGTCAGCAATATGTGTGCTCATTGCGAAAATGTGTTATTTTGGGGTGGGTAATTGTCACGGATGCCATTTACAGGTTTATTTTGGGACGCACATTTCCTTTCTAATGCCGTTGGGGTGAGTTACACGAGTAGTACGTTGAAGTTTTTTCTGGTCGTGACGGTGCCGTAGCACCCCTCGATAAAAGTGTTTAACCCAATTCGTTGTGCTTTATGATTCTTTTATGTGTGTCATAATTTCTTGTGCAACATTAAATTGTGTAGTTGTTCGCTGACGCACATTATTAATTCACAGTGGGCATTTCTCTCGTTGTTTTTAGCCATTTCATTTTAATGTTTTATATCCTTAATCCAAGCGGACACTTTATATTTGCATTATGTTTCAACCTCGTTTTATGCGCCCTTTCGTTCAATATTCGCTGTGTGATCAACCACAGGCCTTTAACTGACGTGTCCAATTTGTAATGTTAAATAAAACTTAATTAAATACAACATTGGTAGTTTTCAAAGTCTCACATTGGTTATAGGTTTACCGAGGTGGTCACGGAAACGCACACAATTGCTTTTTCCCGCTATTCTAAATTCCAACCTCTTCTACTCTGTCTCCTTCTGTGAATTTTTCCTCTCTTCAATTTTCCTTTCCTTTTCGACTATCGAAGTTTCAATCCCTCTATCGAATACAGAGGCAACAGTCATATTAGTTTCGTGACAGTAATCCTGCACTGGTATTGCAAAGTGCTGCAAATTAATACATGGTAATGCGTACACTGGTATTGAAGGTCGTGCAAAGTGATGCATGGTAACGCCTGCTCTGGTATTGCAAGGTAGTGCAAAGTGATGCATGGCAATTTATACCTGCACTGATAATGAGGAACAATGTCAGCACATGGTGATACATGGTGCGGCGCTACACTTTCTATGATATGGCATTTCTCGGAGTGTTGAAGTTTGGCTTCACTTCAGTAAGCCGGGATCTAGAAGCGGTAATGCCGCTAGAAAAGTTTTCGCTGTTATAAATTAACTCTCTGAGTTTGTTGCAGGGATATTCATTTTGTTTCCGTGGTCACCGTGGCCGAGTGGTTTGGAACGGTCGCCAGTTCACACGGTCACACCTACCACAGGAACGGTCGCCAGTTCGAATCCAGGTCAGCTCGGTGATTCTCCACGTTGGGAAAGAGAGTACGCAGCTAAATTCTTGGCGTCGAAAATGGGAACCGGCTTGAACAAGGGTCCCCGTCATTGCGTTCTGGTATTATTGATAAGACATTTGAAAAATTAATGTGCTGGATAAGATATAACATGCTTGATTCGAACAAAAAAGAAACATTCTTTGTTTATAAGAATCATCATCTATGAGAGAATAGACGGCAATGTTGCTGCAGAGGAAACTTTCTTCAAAATTACATGGAAAGTCACACAGAGATTCATTGAACATGGACTTAGCGCATTTTCCTTCATAAGTAGATAGGAAAAAAATTCATTTCTTTCTCTTATCGGCTGAAACATAACACTCTTCAAATTAACCTATTTGAGTCAATCCACATTCGTAAAAACATCGGCTTTAATGTTCGTCACTAAATATATTTATTCAATAAATCTTTAAACATAACCACTTTTGTACAAGTTGTTTTTCCATAATACAAACCTTTCTCCCAAAAATTTACGAGTTTAGCAAATTTAATTTCAAAGAAGAATTGTTAATTGTACCCAATGATAAGGACGTTGGTAGTGTATACGTTATGCTATTCTTTGTTTGAAAAAAACTTTATGGGGTCTGTGTAGATCTAGAGACTGGGAGTTGTTCGCTGAGATTGCAAGAGATTGTTCTTTAAAGTCGGAGGATGGGGGGGAGGAGACCGGCTGTAGAGGCAGAAGGGGACACTGAAACAAAAACCGTCTTCGTATTGAAGAGTGGTTGTCTTTGGGGTGCTCGATACTTCCGATGCATTTTTCTATTTTTTTTTCTGGGGCTGCAATGGTTGATGTCGAGGCTTGCTCTCTTTAAAAAAGTCGGGAAATAAAACTATAAAGATTGCAAGCCTGTTGAGGTTTTGATTGTAATCATTTTGTGTATTCATGCTTTTGAACTCATGCTGAACCTAATGACCAGTCAGCCATGAGACAACTAGTCGTAAGCTAACTAACTAGTCATACTCCATGAGCGTGAATTCTTCCATTGGAGGTTATCATGAATATTCCTTACGTCATTTTACGCAGTGAATTACGTTCCATAATTCACAAACTTTCACGGCAAAAATAAAAGTGCATTAAACAAGCTGCAAGTGACACACAAGAACATCAACAAGGATGAGTTGCTCCAATAATCCACTCATAAAATCGCTTCATACCATCAAAACTTTTCATGTACGGAATGTGACCTTAGCAAAAATTAAAGACCGATTTTCTTCATTCAAAATTATATGAAGCGTTCAATTGTGATGAGTTCGGAACGGCGATGATGACTTCTACACGAGCGGACACGCAGAGGTGGCGGTCCTGAAGAAGTTTATGCAAATTGAACTTTGCTTTGAAAACTTAGTCAATTTGCGGGACCTGATCATTTTTGGATGAGTTTACGGGCTCTGGAATACGGGAGAAGTTCTCGCTCCTGAGTTGATGATGTTTGCAAGGTGAGTCACGAATATTTAACGCGTTAGCCCCGCTGTAAGCCCCCGATGTACACGGAGGGGATTTTCATAACGCTGTTGACCGAGCAGCAGTCACGAGCTCAAATTTTATGAACACTTAATCAAAGCTGATTGAAGACACGATTAGTTAATGTTTTCTATTTTCAAAATTAATAACTAAATCGACTATATATAAATTATTATTGAACTTCAGTTTAACTCTTCGCGGTCAGCGTGCTAAAGAAATAAACACCTGCGCATAATGATGCGCTTAAGTTAAGGACGTCAAAAATGTTCCAAAACATACAATGACTGGAAGAACGCCTTACGTTGTGTTAGCTAACAAACAATTGAAATGAAGAGAATGGATACAGGTCACGATAACGTACGCTAGTATATGTTCCTTACTGCATTCGAAGCGAATATCTACATCAGGAGTGTAATTCCGTTGCGGAAACTCTGTTCAATAATAGAGAGAATATAAAGAAATAGAGAGCAATTACTGCCAGAAGAAGAAATGAGCGAGCACTCTTATGCAGCGACGCGAGAAAAAAGAACTGTTGCTATAGAGCCGTCCCTGAACAAAGGAAAATACGAAGGCTCTCTTGGAATACGTGGAATTGCTCCTAAAGAAGAAAAAATACCAAGAGGCCGTCGCCTAAATTAGTGGTGCGGCCACACACACAAAACCTGCGCTGCCCTTCTGCGCTGGACCTGGAGTTGTCCTGGGAGGGGGATTTTGTAGGCGAATGTTATCTTGAATTTCTGCTGTAGCTACACGCTGGGAACCCTGATAAGTCTTTTGTCATGTGCAGGAGATGCTAAAGGCGAAAATTACCTTGAATTTCTGCTGTAGCTACACGCTGGGAACCCGATAAGTCTTTTGTCATGTGCAGGAGATGCTAAAGGCGAAAATTACCTTGAATTTCTGCTGTAGCTACACGCTGGGAACCCTGATAAGTCTTTTGTCATGTGCAGGAGATGCTAAAGGCGAAAATAACCTTGAATTTCTGCTGTAGCTACACGTTAGGAACACTGATAAGTCTTTTGTCATGTGCAGGAGATGCTAAAGGCGAAAATTACCTTGAATTTCTGCTGTAGCTACACGCTGGGAACTCTGATAAGTCTTTTGTCATGTGCAGGAGATGCTAAAGGCGAAAATTACCTTGAATTTCTGCTGTAGCTACACGCTGGGAACCCTGATAAGTCTTTTGTCATGTGCAGGAGATGCTAAAGGCGAAAATTACCTTGAACTTCTGCTGTAGCTACACGCTGGGAACTCTGATAAGTCTTTTGTCATGTGCAGGAGATGCTAAAGGCGAAAATTACCTTGAATTTCTGCTGTAGCTACACGCTGGGAACCCTGATAAGTCTTTTGTCATGTGCAGGAGATGCTAAAGGCGAAAATTACCTTGAATTTCTGCTGTAGCTACACGCTGGGAACCCTGATAAGTCTTTTGTCATGTGCAGGAGATGCTAAAGGCGAAAATTACCTTGAATTTCTGCTGTAGCTACACGCTGGGAACTCTGATAAGTCTTTTGTCATGTGCAGGAGATGCTAAAGGCGAAAATTACCTTGAATTTCTGCTGTAGCTACACGCTGGGAACTCTGATAAGTATTTTGTCATGTGCAGGAGATGCTAAAGGCGAAAATTATCTTGAATTTCTGCTGTAGCTACACGCTGGGAACACTGATAAGTCTTTTGTCATGTGCAGGAGATGCTAAAGGCGAAAATTACCTTGAATTTCTGCTGTAGCTACACGCTGGGAACCCTGATAAGTCTTTTGTCATGTGCAGGAGATGCTAAAGACGAAAATTATCTTGAATTTCTGCTGTAGCTACACGCTGGGAACTCTGATAAGTCTTTTGTCATGTGCAGGAGATGCTAAAGGCGAAAATTACCTTGAATTTCTGCTGTAGCTACACGCTGGGAACTCTGATAAGTCTTTTGTCATGTGCAGGAGATGCTAGAGGCGAAAATTACCTTGAATTTCTGCTGTAGCTACACGCTGGGAACTCTGATAAGTCTTTTGTCATGTGCAGGAGATGCTAAAGGCGAAAATTATCTTGAATTTCTGCTGTAGCTACAAGCTGGGAACTCTGATAAGTCTTTTATCATGTGCAGGAGATGCTAAAGGCGAAAATTATCTTGAATTTCTGCTGTAGCTACACGCTGGGAACTCTGATAAGTCTTTTGTCATGTGCAGGAGATGCTAAAGGCGAAAATTATCTTGAATTTCTGCTGTAGCTACACGCTGGGAACTCTGATAAGTCTTTTGTCATGTGCAGGAGATGCTAAAGGCGAAAATTATCTTGAATTTCTGCTGTAGCTACACGCTGGGAACTCTGATAAGTCTTTTGTCATGTGCAGGAGATGCTAAAGGCGAAAATTATCTTGAATTTCTGCTGTAGCTACACGCTGGGAACACTGATAAGTCTTTTGTCATGTGTAGGAGATGCTAAAGGCGAAAATTACCTCGAATTTCTGCTGTAGCTACACGCTAGGAACCCTGATAAGTCTTTTGTAATGTGCAGGAGATGCTAAAGGCGAAAATTACCTTGAATTTCTGCTGTAGCTACACGCTGGGAACTCTGATAAGTCTTTTGTCATGTGCAGGAGATGCTAAAGGCGAAAATTATCTTGAATTTCTGCTGTAGCTAAAAGCTGGGAACTCTGATAAGTCTTTTGTCATGTGCAGGAGATGCTAAAGGCGAAAATTATCTTGAATTTCTGCTGTAGCTACACGCTGGGAACTCTGATAAGTCTTTTGTCATGTGCAGGAGATGCTAAAGGCGAAAATTATCTTGAATTTCTGCTGTAGCTACACGCTGGGAACTCTGATAAGTCTTTTGTCATGTGCAGGAGATGCTAAAGGCGAAAATTATCTTGAATTTCTGCTGTAGCTACACGCTGGGAACTCTGATAAGTCTTTTGTCATGTGCAGGAGATGCTAAAGGCGAAAATTATCTTGAATTTCTGCTGTAGCTACACGCTGGGAACACTGATAAGTCTTTTGTCATGTGTAGGAGATGCTAAAGGCGAAAATTACCTCGAATTTCTGCTGTAGCTACACGCTAGGAACCCTGATAAGTCTTTTGTAATGTGCAGGAGATGCTAAAGGCGAAAATTACCTTGAATTTCTGCTGTAGCTACACGCTAGGAACACTGATAAGTCTTTTGTCATGTGTAGGAGATGCTAAAGGCGAAAATTTCCTTGAATTTCTGCTGTAGCTACACGCTAGGAACCCTGATAAGTCTTTTGTCCTGTGCAGGAGATGCTAAAGGCGAAAATTACCTTGAATTTCTGCTGTAGCTACACGTTAGGAACACTGATAAGTCTTTTGTCATGTGCAGAAGAATTTGAAGGCGAAAATTATTTTGAATTTCTGCAATAGCTGCGCTCTAGGGACCCTAATAAGCCTTTTTCGTGCATTGAAGACCTAGAAAGTGAAAAATAAACTATTTTAAATTTCAATTGGTAATAGGAACCATAACAAGTTTCCATTACTGAATAACGGCGACCACACGCACAAAAACTGTGCCAACGTCTGCACACCCCAACGCTGAACGCGATGCTCCAATTTCGAGCGTCGCTGTCGGAGATTTGCTGAGCTTGAGTAGCCTTTGGGTAATCCAACCCGAAATCGGGTCCGATCCAACCTTTCCACCTCTAAACTTGAAGCTGATCCGCCTGGAAATTCTCACTAACGTTGTAAATTTAGCAAACAAAAAGATACAAAAGTTGTAGGAAATGATATCGAAGTTATGAGTTATGACACACAACAAGTCTAAGGCGGTTGCTTGTGTTGTCCTAGAGATGGTGAACAGGATAGCAAAGTTCTGTAGAGATAAATTCAAACTTGGAGACGCCAATTAAGGACAAATTCTGTAAATTTTGCAGCGTGCAAGTTTTGCAACAGCTGTGGCACTGCATGTTGTCTTATTTCTCTAAATTGAAGCATTGGTGTCATAACGAATTACTCTACAGAATAAAATGAATGCAAAAAAGCGTAGCATTTCCGGGGCTAAGCGTACAGTAATTGAATTACCAATGAATTATCCTCAGCAAAAATGAGCAATTCAATGCGTGCCAAAAAAAAAATCTCAGAAGCAAAATCTACGTCAAATTACGTAAGGAAATAGCTAATTAAATTTTGAAGATGGCAGTTATTTGTCGGGTATTTCCGTATTCCATAAAAAGAGTAACCCTTTGACTGCATCGTGAGGCACTGGTGGCCACGGATGAGATTTTTATGACACTGTTGATCGACCAGTAGTCACAAACACAATTTTTATATATTCAAAGTTAAATGAAGGTACGATCTGTTTAACGTTTTCTATTTCACAATTGCTTACTACTATTGACTTTGAATTTAAGTTGAATAATGAACTTCAGTTTAATCCACCGCGGTTAACATTTAAGGGCTTTTCTCAAATGTAGAGTAGTTTTACTTCAAATCATAGCGGCGAATTGAATGCCCCCTGTCTTGCATCCTCCTGAAAGTGCTTGTATTCCCAATAGGTGCTCTTGGTTATATGATGAGACAGGGTAGAATAATTGTTAACTTAGCGCCAAATTGTTGAGGTTATTCTTATGAATGTGAATGTTAACAAAATTATTCATCACAAAAATATAAATTAAATTTTAGTCTGAGTGAAAGTTTTAATGCCTTGCTAGCAGAATTAATTTAGCAAGCCTTTTACTCACAGCTGGCAGAAAGGAAAAAGCTATTAGACAGCACCAGAGGCTCGATACAGAAACCCCGAAAATATAACCGCTCGATGTAAACAGTCTTATTTACGGGGCTGCTGTAAAGAAGAAATAAGCCCAGAGAAGAGGCTGAGACTGGCGCTATCAGCCACTGAAGAGGCTTGTGCGTCTCTTAGTTATTTCGAGATGCTGCTGCCCAGGCCATATTTACAGGCTACAATAACGGACAGCCGCCCTCTCATGACCTGCTCCGCGCTGCGCTGGCGGAGGGAACCTGGATTTTCTCTATTGCTTTCCGCAGCGTTCCGCTTTTTGGCCAGCGTCTGCTTCTAATTGACACGTCTGTTTTTGGGGTTGTTTTGTGCATTTATTTCGAGAGGAAATTTTGAACGTGTTGGATTGAGGTGGTGCTAGGGAATTACGTCGAATTGAATTAAAATTTCGTTCATTTACGTGGGTAGAGAATTGGGCGTGTTCGACTGATATTTTGTTCATTTATTGGATTGGGGAATTAAGTCGTAGTGGATTAAGATTTTGTTTTGCTTGTTGAGATTGGAAGATAAACCGTTTTGGAATAAGATTATGTTCATTCGTTGCGAGGGAATTAAATCGTTTTTCAATTTTATACGTCGCAGAGAAAAGCTATCTATGGGAAAATGTTAAAGCGAAAATAGAATTCTATTCTTCTCCTTATATTTCTGTCTCGCTATCACTTGATGAAGCATCTGATTAGCAAGATGGGCACGGTCTTTCGGCTTCGAAAGCTTTCAAGTTATTTTTGGCATTCTAGCAAACCCATGTATCTAACATTTTATGACCGAGGCATATTTTTATATCCATCGCTTTCATATATCTTTCGGTTCGTGTTCACTCAATTAGCATCCAAATGGAGACAAAAGTTCGGCAATCAACAGTTGATAAATAGAGAAGTAACCATAAGTGAGTCATGGTAATCCCCTAAAACAACAATGCAAAACTGAGGAGCGTGTGAAAAAATACAACATAATCAGAAGCAGGACCAAAGCTGTTGACGCGGAAAGTGAAGCTACGATTTTTCTATCTCTATACCATAGACGGAATTTTTACTCCCTGCTATACATGAACTTAATTCAAAGTCATAAAATTCATTGAAAATGACAAAACAAACGTTACTGGTTCACCACCTACGCTCATTTGCATCCACGCAATCCGAGTTAAGCCACACATGTTGCCTGAGCAGCAGCAACGAAATCTTACGCTATTATTCGATGGTCTACGACACATCTAGATGCACACGTCACTGCGACATCAATATCCCGTCACTCATTGCTCAAAACCTTAAATTCTACTGAAAAAGCCTCCGCTAGCCACGCCTTACCTCGATACTGACGGGGTATTTGGGCCCACAGCTATACCACAGCTATACTCAAATATTGCCATTGTACTAAACTTTAGAAACAATTCACGACTGTATCGCTCGTCGTAATTAAATTGTTTAAATACTCACAAGCAGCGCTCATTTTTTCGTCGACTCTGCATTTACACAAGTGACTGAACACTTTCTACTCGCTTCCCTCTTCCCGGTGACGCCGAGGTCTTTCCTCCGGCTCTTATCGAGCGATTAAACTCAGTAGTACGAGCCTCCCGGAGAATTTATCTCATTTGCACGGCGCATAATAGAATATCTGCGCGAGTGACTGCGTTAAAGGTAGGGGAAATGCATAAAAGATTTAAAATGAATTACAAACAGGGGCTGTTAGATAGCCAGCATGCTGCAGAGCACTCAGAAATTACTGATAGATTTAATTGGTGATTTTTTCCCGTGCGATTTGAAGTATTATTAAATGACATGAGCAAAGCAGCAATGGATGCTTTGTCAAAGTTCCGGAAAATTGTCGCCTTGCGAATAGAAAAAACGCGTACTGAAAATATACAAATTTAACTAAAGTAAAATGAGTTAAAAACTCAAGATATTGTTAAAATAAAGCTCAGAGTTATGCACCGGACGAATAACTCTTACACTGAAGCGTTACTGAAAGCTTACGAATGCATTCGTACATCCATTTTTAAGCAAATAATAAACTGTACATGATCTTACGCCACGAAAACTATCCATAGTTTAAAATAACTTCTTGATACTTCAAACAAGAGTTAAATTATCCATATCGTAAAAACTTACTTCATGTGTGCACATCAAGAAGCAGTAAGCAACAAATGGAATAGTTATTTTGATTAAATAATTAATTTAGACCTTAATCGCCTAAATTACGAAGATATCGCGTGACTTGCAATGTGTGTTCGGTTTAATGAAAGTTACATGAACTCATCAAGTCCATCACCGCCGAGTGAGCCTCTCAGGATTATGAATATGAATAATCTTCCCGAGTAGCAATCTGATGCAGCAGCCTAGAACGGATTAGCTCTTGTTTTTCATTTGCTCAAGTACGTCTTGGAATTATATTCATTTCTGTAGATGAGATTCAATTTCATCCCGAGAGCTGTCTGTTGTTCGCCGGCAGTCAGTCTCTCAGCAGTCAGTAATCCATTTATTTTTGCACGTCCATATTCATAATGAGCGCTATCTTTGCAATAGTCTATGCAAAAACATATTATGCAGTGTGTGTAGGATTTTCTCGACTCTACAACAGGCCTCGCATTAATTTTCGTGATGTCACTTTTTGCACAGGCTAATTTTTCTCCGAGCTCAACACCAACACAGAGGCCCCGACACACACGCCCTGTCACACGCACAAACAACACGGCAAAATTAATTAGCACCGCAGTCGCTCATGCCTGCAATGTTCCGTCGTAAAAGTGAGGCCACAGCGAACTCGTGCCAGGAAAAACGAAAAACTTTGGCGCGGTCGCAGCAGATTATTCCTGCCGAATTCTCGTGATCCGCATTACGGACTAGAATGACTCATCACACGGAGCAGAATTTGACGTCCAAGTACTGGAAATTCTGCTAGCCATCAACGGATACGAGAAAATTACAAAAATATTTGCATCTGCGTAAGAGGAGCATCGTATAGAATTTTTTAGGAGCATCTGATTGAAATTCTTAGAAATTAAATCAAGCAACCGTTAATGTCGCTTAACATTGGCTTGTTCGACAGCTCTATGAGTGATAATTTTTTGCGACCCAATAACTTATTTTTTAAAAGATATTGTCATGCATTCGCATCAGCGACGTACGCGGACCCTAATCCAAGCTGAGTTTCCAATATATGCTGTCCATGCATGAATTAAGAAAGAAAGTTATTTAAAAATGAAGAATTTATATCAACAAAGGCGATACACATCAATTGATGTTTTTTCAACTGCCTTAGAATTAACATCAGGATCCAATGATGCTGTTTCTCGTCCGGTCCATAACCCATTTCAAACTCCTAGGTAGAGAGTGGTAATGCGGCTAACTCTCTTCCTTTTCCTGATCCTCTCTCTCCCGAACCCTCGAAACACCCTTCAAACACGAATAGAGAGAATGTTCTTCGCAATTAAGGCAGGCTTGCACAAATTATTCCATCCAAATCAGGGAAAATAAAATAACAGTTTTGATTATGAAGTAGAATGAGCTATCTTTTTGTAAGAATTTCGATTTTGCATTGAGTGAGGTAGTGCAGGAGTGTGTCACCCATAGTGCAAGAGTGTGTCAACCATAGCGCAGGAGTGTGTCAACCATAGTGCAAGAGTGTGTCAACCATAGTGCAGGAGTGTGTCAACCATAGTGCAGGAGTGTGTCAACCATAGTGCAGGAGTGTGTCAACCATAGTGCAAGAGTGTTTCAACCATAGCGCAGGAGTGTGTCAACCATAGTGCAGGAGTGTGTCAACCATAGTGCAAGAGTGTGTCAACCATAGCGCAGGAGTGTGTCAACCATAGTGCAGGAGTGTGTCAACCATTGTGCAAGAGTGTGTCAACCATAGTGCAGGAGTGTGTCAACCATAGTGCAGGAGTGTGTCAACCATAGTGCAGGAGTGTGTCAACCATAGTGCAGGAGTGTGTCAACCATATTGCAGGAGTGTGTCAACCATAGTGCAAGAGTGTGTCAACCATAGTGCAAGAGTGTGTCAACCATTGGGCAGGAGTGTGTCAACCATAGTGCACGAGTGTGTCAACCATAGTGCAAGAGTGTGTCAACCATAGTGCAAGAGTGTGTCAACCATAGTGCAGGAATGTGTCAACCATAGTGCACGAGTGTGTCAACCATAGCGCAGGAGTGTGTCAACCATAGCGCAGGAGTGCGTCAACCATTGGGCAGGAGTGTGTCAACCAAACAAAGCAGGTTATCTACACACCAACTCGCATCCACAATTCTACGCGGGAAGATCAAAGCCATGACGTTTGTAATAGCATAAAAAACAGTCGTGATAGTTTTCACAATACATCTCGACATTCTGAATATTGATACGAGGGAACCAGACGGTTTGATCAAAATTTTCGTACGATTTGGTGTAATTCATTTTGGTCTGATGAGCGGTGTTTCTGTAAATTAAAATTTAAATAATTTCTATTATGATACCAAAATGACTGACGAAATTACCGCAACGCACGTGGGGTGCAGATTTTTATCCTTATTGCATTATTATCTTACGCGTGAGAATACTATCATTATTGAAAACCGCGGGATCAACACGGAGACGCTGTAATGGGAAAGCACGGCAGCTTGGAGCTGAGGTAACATGAGGAAAATCGTTATTGGATCGAAGAAGAAATTCTCACTTTCTAAACGAATGCACCGAAAAGAAGGAGACAACCTATCGAAAAAATGTCCGAAGTACGTAACCTTGAAGAAGTTCCTTTTCACTCACATGATTTATGAGTTGGAAGACTTAACATACCTGAAAACTTCATTACAAGTTTCGTGTTTTTATGAATTCAACTGTTTGCTATGATCTTCTACTCTCCTAGAAATTTGTCATACCCTTTTACAGGTCTGAAGGCTTTTTGTAGCTGTATCTGAGATGTTTGTGGATAAATAACAAGTCAAATTTTACCATGATGTTCTTACAAGATTTCCAAAACAATTCTGTAACGCAGGTCAAATAATTCCTTTTGGAGCTTCCAACGTGAGCTTGAGACATCAATTAATTTCAAAAAAGTTTTAAAGAAAAATGTGATCCAAAATGCTGATGTCGAAGAGGAATACTTCCTCCCGGGGAAAATTTTTGAAATCGTTCTGGTTGGGACCAAGAATTTCAGCGCGTTGTTCATGAAGTGCTTTGAGGTTATTGCCATGGATACATCCGCTCTAAGTGCATTTAATGTAAAGGCCTGATGCGAAAAGTAGTTGTACACAGTATTTAACAGACCTTGTTTATTCTGTGACAAATGACGGACAGAAAGCATGAATAAAATAGTTGTTGTCTTTTTTCTGAAATTTGGGACTCGTGTGAATAAATAGGGTTTTTGTTAAAGCATATTTTTCTGAACGGAACGGTATGGGAGAAAAGCTATCTGAAAAAAATCTTCATCCCAAAATTGATTCCTCTATTACATGTGAAATAAATTACCTCTCAACAGCACGTGACCCAAGTTTATCTGTTCCAGCTATAATGTCATTGTCATTTAAATAGGCAATAATATGATAACTCCTACTGAACACAACCACTACCTTGCATTTGCTGACACTCGTTCCTTGCTGCTGAAATTCTTCGATATTTGCGAATGATAAAGGAAAATTTTTCTCATAAAGACTCCTTGAAATCCCTTGAACGGAGTTTTCCTGAAGTGCCCCACCTCCTAAATATTCATTAGCGTAAAAACTGGCGTCCTCAAATATTCTCTCACTCGAGAGTTCCCCTCTGCAAGCCTTCCAACGCTAAAGCGCTCATTTTTACCTCGTTGCCTCCAGTAATTACAAAGTTACCCTCGAATTTTAGGCCAAGTTGTTAACATTTTTAGCAGCTCCTTTTTATTTGGAATTGGGGCTATTTTTCCGCCAAACTCGCGGCAAGATTTCCCTGCGAGAAAATTGCCCTTTTTTCCAAAAGTGTTGCAATTTTGGCTCTCAGAAGCCGCCTCCACTGAACTTTGAACGCCAGTTTAGGGCACCTCATTGAGAACTTCAGACAAAAATTAACTCAAATTCTCGTCCGTAGAAAATGTCGGACGCCGATGAACAGAGGCAATGGAGATTGATTGGGGCGGGCCGTGCGATAGATTTCACTTAGCAGCGTTTTTGTGGGGAAGTAGGGAGCAGGCAGAGCATTTTACTCCCTAAATTGAGAGGCATCCTGAAATGTTCATTACCGTCAGCACCCAGAGTGGAAGCGAATCAAAAGGCTTTGAATTTTTAAAAATTGCCGTGTAAATTATCGTGATGTTATTAATACGGCCACTTGATCGAAGTCATCATCGTTGCAATATTTTTTAACTGGAAATTAATCGCTTGTTTAACGTATTTTATGCGCTATAATTGGAAATTAATACGAACTTAAAAGTGGTTCAAGTTGGAAGCATACCTCGACTTTCCGATAAACGTCAGATTCAGTTCCTAAAGTATGAAAAAAATAAAGACGGCAAGGCACACAGGGACCTTATTGAAACGCGGCGTGTATGCCTAGAACAGACAGGAGTGTGTTGGAGAACAAGTAGTTAAATGGCTGGAATTTTCTTGCGTTAGACCTGAACCTAGAAATTTATTTTGTATTGCTTAAAGGTGAAAGCTCTAAGACTGGAATAGGTAATGACGTTCACATTAATTTTACCATTTTGATTGTATTCCAGAAAAAGTAATGCGAAAATCTAAGTTCTGTTTGAAATTAACTGCAGAATTTCAGCTCTCGAATTCTGACGCGAGAGGTTGAGTGTTTTTTAGCCACTTCAGCCAGGTGGAACAAAATTGTTTGACAAAAATTTGGTTGAAGACGTAACAAAATTATTTTAATTGAAGGCATAAGAAAATTATTTTAATTGAAGACGTAACAAAATCATGTTTTGAAAACATAGCAGAGTTTATTTAACCCACAAAATACCCTAATTTTTACCATTGAATTTTCGCTTCAGAAGACAAGTTATACGTAGATTTCTCCACATGGACTTATAACCAAAGTGAGTTAATACTCAAATTCAAAATTCATGAATAATATGTAACAAAGGTAGCTAACTAAAATTTAAATTTCATGCACACGTTGTTCATAAGTAATAAATTTTAGTCGTAAGTAATTAGCTTGTTCCATTTGATTAAAACAACATCTAATGAACAATGAATTTTTAAAAAGTGACCTTTAATTGGTCGTTTCATTTATCTTTGAGTTAAATAAGTTCATCATCAGATCCATGAGGATGTAAAAAATTCTTGTTGATCCTGAAAAAAAATATGACAAAGTTACCTGAACAGGTCAGTTGTTTGCTCGAATTTCAAATTGATGAGGAACATAAAAATGAAGATAATTTCAATGAAAATAATCATATTTAATAGGAAACGTTTCGGAGTTCCGCTCTATCATCAGGTTAAAGAAGTACAAGTCATTATGTCTGAAATAAATGAGACAAAACATAATTAAGAAATTTTTCTCGAAGCAACAAATAGAATATTTAATTTAACTAAATGATTAATTTAGACCATAATCGTTTAATTTACGAAGATATCGAGCGATTGAAGCAAACAAGAACATTGGATCGTTACCTATTGAAGCAAACACTAAAGACCATCTATACTGCTCCTTCCGGTACTATGGAGCGCTTTCTGAGAAATTGATATGTGAATTAAAATTACTGTCTAAAAAATACTTCCAAAACTTTCAGTTACGAGTTGCTTTTATTATTAATTTTAGGACGGCTACTTTTTTCCGGTTCAAGGATACGCTTCCGATTGATATGCGAGTCTCTCTAGTTTATTCTTGCAGTTGCGTGCAGTGCACATCATCGTACAACAGCATAACGTCACGGTATTTTTATATGAAAATTCCAGTGCATAAGGGTTAAAGCTTCCGTACTGGAACCCAATTAGCACACCCCTCTCACTCCTCAGTACGAAATCACGCAGAAAAATGCAACGTACCGATATTCTCAACCGTTTTCAAAATCTTAGACTCTGCCACAACTTCTAATCACCTTAGGAATTTTGAGTCATTACATATTTTTAATAGTACCTAGACAGCAATTTTTCCGATTTTATTTTTCTCATGGAGATTTTTGTATTCGTGTTATCTTTTAATGATTCCCTTCAACCCTTTGTTTTCTATATTTTATTTCATGTATAATGATATGTACTTTTTAAATGATGATGGAGTGGGACTCCAAAACTTTTTTCAATTAAATATAATGTATTATCTTGGAATTATCCTTGTTTTGAAGTTCACGGTTAAGTTATTCGACAAATATTTAATAACAATCGCCTAAGAAAAAAACTTGAACATTGTCTCGTAATCTTGTTGTAAATGACTTTCGAAGACTTCAGAAGACCTTCGATACAATATCATTGAATTCGCATTTTCACGAAAAAAATTAATCTCCCAAATTGACAAGACAAAAGTTACCAATCTAAATTCTACTGAAACATAGAAGTAGGTACAACTTTTAGCTGGAAATATTTTATGAAAATATCGATAAATCTGAAACAGTACATCCACCGTGTAGTGGGCAGTATTCTTGATCATGACAAAGTAGATTAAAACCGTAGAATCTCAGTTCAATCCTGCGGTAGCATATAGTGGCATCTTATCCTCCCGTGCCACGTCGGAACGCCCTGCAGAGGTGTGTATACTGCTCTGAACTCGAGCGCGTGTATGTCATATAAAGGTACATTGTCGCGTCATTGCGCTTTATATATTCTTATTTGCAACAGCTTAGTTCTTAGTTCTTTCTGTTCATTGTAGGTTACGTGAGGGGACTGTTGCCGACGTTCTCTTTCCCTCTCTCCGGTACATTTATGTTCATGATAGGATTACTCTGCAATTATCTCGCCCATTACCTCTGATAAATTTGAAGTTCAATGAATTAGTTATTGGTTACTTTCTTTTGGCCTTAGGAGACTAGTGGGGTGAAGGCGGGCTTAAAAAAGATCAGATCTTGTCACACACAGTAATGAACATGCAATAATAATACATGGTAATCGCATATTAAAATGTAACCAAACCTAAGAGAGCTACAGAAACTCTTTAGAAGCGTGCACATTTTTACATTAATCTCAGAGATGAAATACTATTTTCAAAATCCCCTTTTCGGGCCAAGAATGAGCATCTCGCGCAGAAAACCTCGATGTTGACCGAGGCTGCCATGGTAGGAAATATCGTCAGCGTGTTGCAGACATCGCACTCAATTTGAGCTAATCGCCGAAGTAGCGTCGATTAGCGGGTAACGTGTATCGTAGACTACGCTCTAATCATTGGTGATCACCATTAACTCGATGATAAAGTCAGGCCAGGGAAAGGAGGTAGAAAGGCACAAACATCACTTGGTTATTCATCACTGAAACTGGTCATTGAAACGAGAATAATTAACCTAATGTATAAAAAATCCCATGCCTATCCACCTAATAAATCAGCGTGACTAACATTCAACTATTTCAGTTTGGATAGGCCTCTTCAATACCTATCATTTTCCATATTCTCAAAATTTCAAAAAGTTAGTGTTAATAGTTGTACGTATGAGGAGACTGTAGTATCATGGTTTTTCATCACGATACGAGGTTTAGTAACTGTAGCTGCAAACTACAGTATCGGTAGCTTTAACTACCATATCAGAAGCCTCAACTTCAAGGAGTAGGAGAAGGAAACTCTTAGCTAGGTTCCTATTCTTGTACTGGCTCATCGATACACCGAATCTGCTTATAAGCTAAAGCGCTCGGAAGTTAAACAAGGCTCTTCCGGTGCATGCCAATGCGGTGCGCCCCGAAGGCACGGCTTCCGGCGGAGGTCGCACTACGACATGTGACCTGAACGCGATAAGGGATCCGGCAAGACGTAATCACAGGTCCTCCGGTGACGCGCCAACCTCATCTCCGGAAATCCCATGAACACAACGATGCCTATTTCACAATATAACAACTTCCCTCCCTTTAGATGAATATATATGACAAAAGGAAGGAAGAGCTCAACAAGCCATTCACATTACAGGTTTAGTTACTCTACTTGATCTGCGAGGTTCATTTTGCACAGGTGAACTGCTAACAGGCTGCAAAGCAGGAGTCTCAGTTTCCCCACTACGGATAGATCCCAAATTACTGTGCAACAACTGATTTGAATGTCTCTTCCAGATTACATTTAACGCTAATATTTGTACATGAAAGATATTAACAGCCACTTTACTAACAATAATTCCCTTCAGCCACATGGGACCACTTCTTAAATTCAGAGCAAGAACATGATCACCGACATCAAATTGAGTTACATACATAGGCTTAGACCTGGACACAGAATATTTAGGATGAACTCTGTCTCTGGAAGTAACAAATTTGCAATTGTTGAGCGCTACAGAGGGGTCAATTTTTGTAATACTATGAGGAATACAATATGATTGAAATAACGCGTAATTAGTTTGTACATCAGAGAAATTATGAACAGAGTTACCGTCACAAGTATCGTTCCTAGGCTTTTTCAGAATAACTTCGTTCTTCCGCTGTAGAGGCTCACTTGAACTCTTCTATGACACATCTTCTCTTCCGACGTTGCACGACCACCTCTCCTTTCCAGCTGCACTATGTAAGTGCGAGCTGCGTCAAATTCTTCTCGTGTAGGTCCCCTTCGTGTAGGCTTAACAGGAGGAGGCCGTGCTGTAGTTGTAGATCTGTAAACTTTAGAAATGTGGCTTATTTTCGACATTTTTTTGCATTTTAATAATTTAATTTCAAGGCATAGCAATTCTTTGTAAGGTGCTTCTGCCTAGTTCCGCAGCGAATGCATGTGTAATTCGGCTGTAGTTTTTCTGTAGTGAAAAACGATGAAGATGAATCCTCACGACTAATATCTTGAGCGTCTGAGCTTAAATGTTCGATGAGTTTTGCGTGTTCAACGCATTCGTTGAAGGACTTGCTATCGCACTTCTGTAGAACCGCGCTGAGAATTTGCGCTGAATGTAGACCGGCCACAAAAGCATCTTTCAAGAGACGATCGCGACCGCAATTTTCGTAGTTGCACGAAGATGCTAAGTCATTTAACGTTCTAGCATAACTTTGTATGATTCGTTAACACTTTGCTTTCTGTTTAGAAATGAAACAGATGCGCCAACAGTGGATTTCTTGATTTTAAATTGTTGTATTAACTTTCCTTCAAGTTCCTCATATGTAGCATCAGTGAGTAACGTAGGTTAAATTCTTCGTTGTAGATCAGTAAAGATGTTTACAGGCGAAGCTTCAACTATAATACCAGCTTTGGTACCCCCATTGTTTCCCGCCTTCTGAAGAACGTCTGCACACTGTACTTGAATTGTTGTAGATATTACTCACTGTTTCCACTTCAACGTCGAATGGAGGACAGCAAACTGTAGAATGCGCCATCTTAATTTCAGAGCACTTGTAACGTTCGAATTTACTTTGGAGATTCGAAATTCTCGTCGCCAATTGTAGTATCATGGTTTTTCATCACGATACGAGGTTTAGTAACTGTAGCTGGAAACTACAGTATCGGTAGCTTTAACTACCGTATTAGAAGCCTTAACTTCAAGGAGTAGGAGAAGGAAACTCTTAGCTAGGTTCCTATTCTTGTACTGTCTCATCGATACACCGACTCTGCTTATAAGCTATAGCGCTCGGAAGTTAAACAAGGCTCTTCCGGTGCATGCCAATGCGGTGCGCCCCGAAGGTACGGCTTCCGGCGGAGGTCGCACTTCGACATGTGACCTGAACACGACAAGGCATCCGGCAAGACGTAATCACAGGTATTCCGGTGACGCGCCAACCTCATCTCCGGAAATCCCATGAACACAACGATGCCTACTCCACAATATAACAGAGACTTATACGAATAAAAAAGATTCGAAATCTAGATCAGGTACACAAATAAATTTACCTCGGTTTGTAATTGCATAAGCAAAAGTTTAGTTTTGAGGAATAATCAGTTTCTGGTACTCCATCAGTTATTGTCTCATATGGTCTTGATTTTTTATCTCTTAAAGGAATAATCAGTCTCTGGTTCTCCATCTGTTATTGTCTGGAGGGCTCAATTTTCTTTTCTTAGACGGGTCCAGGACCCGAGTTTTAGATTTGAGTGAGAGCTCAATTTGAAGCTCTGCGACAAGAGCACGTTTTTTACTCTGTTCTAGTTCAAGTTCCCGCCATTTAGGAGTTGTTGAGTGCGGTGAACCAATGGGCTTTACGCTTACCTAACGTATGTGGTGATGTTTTGACGCTGCCTAGTAAATTCACTTCCCATTTGAAGATGTTATGAAAATTTAATTTTTATGTACGGGATAGTATTAAGCTCAACTACTGGGTCTAAGAGTTAACACACAAAAATTATCAGTGATTCTACTTCTTCAATGATACGCTAATTTTCACTACGTCTCAGTTATTAAGAAATAAACGCACACAATATTCGTACGGGATAAATTGCTAAGTCTTTTCCGAAGGGCCGAAAAACATAATCCGTTTTGAATCCATTTCTCTTTGAATTGCTCTCTCCGAAAAAGATGCGCGAATCAAAACTTCCCTGCCCCAAAGTCTCCTTAAAGATTTTTTCCAACGGGCGGAGATTAGAAGAGCGATCGTTAGCCATCGATTCTTTGAGTTATTGCATCCGCAAACCTGAAAGACTTTGCCAACTCGACTCGGAACTTATAGAAGGATGTAAAATTTAAAAGCCATTTTTTTAAATGCGTAGTTGCAACGGTGGTTTTTGGCTCTGACCCTACGGAGATTTTCGGTGGTGATGCTTCGGTGGTATTCGGTGGTGTTGCTACGGTGGTATTCGGTAGTGATGTTACAGTGGTATTGGTGGTGAGGCTTCAGTGGTTTTCGGAGGTGATGCTACGTGGTTTTTTGGCGGTGATGCTACGGTGGTCTTGCTTTGATGTTTTAATAATCTTCTGGTATTTTCATTCCCAATATACTTGTGTACTTGAGTAATTATTACAAGTTTATACGCCTATGTGAGCACAGAGAAAGTGGATGTAAGACCTGATGTCGCTGCTTCGGTCATTGAGTTCCATTTGCGGCGAATGAAGAAGCGGTCTTACTTATACTTCCCCTGAGGTCGGTATCGGTGATACTCAGGGGAGGAGTCGGAACTTTTCATTGATTAAATTTACATTGATACATATTAGCTAACTGAACCCGAAAAGATTAGAATCAAGATTTAAGGGGTAACTAAGGTAAGGCACTACATGGAAATTTTCCAATTGAGGTTCTTTTCATTCCGAAATAGCATTAAACGCTTTTTTGAAATCATTAAATTTTTTTAAATAAAGAGAAAACTAGCCCTTGAGTTAAAAGCATTCGGTGGAATTATTAAAGAAAATAACTCATAAAATACTGATCAATAATAATTTCCAATATTCGAAAATAGATACTGCATGGTCCTTGTTACAACACTCAAACCCCATTCTAAAGCTTCACTAGCATGAAGTTTATCAGCACTGGTACCAAAAATAACTATTCTGGCGCTGCTTATAGAGTAGGTACCTGATTATCTCGTACGGTTAGTGTACGTTTTTTGGACGCATTCGACTTGTAATTTTGGGAATGCTTGATTTCACGAGAAAAATTTCTCAAACAAGATGGCATTCGTGAAAGCAGTCACAAGTTTTTCAATTTGTTCGTGTTTTTTAGAGACTGTGAGAAGAGATCTTCAGATTTAGAGAGTCATTTACAAATAAAAACTGCCATATTCCATAACAGCCTTTTGAGACATCAAAGAAGGATATGTTGAATGCCGCACCTGACTGGTCCCATGTGCTGCACAGAGGCGATGCAGGATGGTTGGTAACCATGAAGTCCTTTCCAGTCCCAGTCCTGTCCCGGTATTCCTGTCTCAACCATGAAGTCCCTGCAAGTCCCAGTCCTGTCCCGGTATTCCCGTCTCAACCATGAAGTCCCTCCAAGTCCCAGTCCTGTCCCGATATTTTCGTCTCAACCGTGAAGTCCCTCCAAGTCCCAGTCCTGTCCCGGTATTTTCGTCTAAACCATGAAGTCCCTCCAAGTCCCAGTCCTGTCCCGATATTTTCGTCTCAACCGTGAAGTCCCTCCAAGTCCCAGTCCAGCGTCAGTATTTCGGTCTCAAGTTGCAAGACTCGTAGCAAAGTTTGAACGGCGTCTTCAAGTTTTGTAAAGCTCTCAAGTTCTTGTTCAAACTCTGCTAGTAGAGAACTTTTTTCTCTCAGTGGCAGTTTGAACTTCAAGCGTTAAACTTGTACAACAGAAAAAGTAAGAAAAATAAGATCAGTTCGCTTTCTAAATAAGAAGTAAATTTGCTGAAATTTCACTGCAGCAAAATAGGCTAGAAGCTATAACTTCAAATTTTTTTTCAGAATAGCATTAGCTACACATAGCAGGATTTCGATCAAAAAATGAATAATGGAATGAGAAGTGAATGATAGGCGAATGCATTTCTAGTTGGTGATTAAAATTATAACCTGTTTTTTTCGTATCGGTAGACGAAATTTGGCTATCAAAATTTTATGATTCTATGAGATCGCAGTAGACGAGAAAGCGTTAATAATTTTATTCAGTTTTGTGCGGCTGTTCGTCCAGCAGCAGCATCGTATTGATTGCTTTTAATCGTCCCTACTTGCATCTACGGAACCATGAGCGTTAAGAATTTAGTGGCTCAGTATTGCCTGTAAATTGAAATTATCGAGACAGTGAATGCACGCTTATAGCCAGAGAATGTTTCTCTGGATGAGAGTAGCACGCAGTTAACGTTATGTTATTACAAGTAAACTTCAACAGATATGCACGATTTCTGTCCAGAATAATTCTGAATCAAATGAAAGCTCTAAATCTTCGACCACGTTGTGATTGCATTTGAATTTAAATTGTACCGGAACGCCTGTCAATGTTAGCTAGAAGAATACTCGCACTTAAATTTTCCAGAATTGGTTAGTCATTTTTTCCACATAAGTAGACCTTACGAAATGTCCAGATAATAACATTGTTGCATAATTATTAATAATAGCGTCATGGTCTCCTATGAATCCCAACCATTTATGACAGCAGCTTCGATTATTCGATCTTTCACACAACAATACTCTATGGATCTCGCCAGAGAGAAGGCCTTGTTCATAATTTCAAAGGGTTAATTTCTTCTTTATTCTAGTAACTATTATTAATTAACAATAACAATATTATTAACAATATCATTGACCTTTAGGCGCGAGAGTTATAAACTCAAAACCTTCATTTTGCCAAAGCATTTGTTAAGATAAGTGAAGTCAGCTTGAGCAGCCCGTCGCCCAGTTCAGCCGGCACGAGTAAAACTGGAGATCCTGGAAACCACTGGAGTTTAAAGCGTTTAGGACTCTCTCTTCTGGAAAGGAAAGGCCACAGCTTACAATAGTAGCTGCGGTTGTCGAACAGCTAAAGTGTTCGTTTAAAAGTTCTCACCGAAATGTTTTCGTTGTCTCAAGCAATACGACACGATTTGTCTGATTTCGGAGGATAATCTTATAGTTTACAACAATCATAAGCATTATTGGCCAATAAAATACTGTAACATTATCCATGTGAATAAGGCTTGTGTATTTGATATTATAGAACAATATTAAGGTCTACTTCAGGACTGAATCTACTACTACTATATCTACTATACAGTACTGACTCTTATAGTCTTATAGTAATAATGAATCTCATGGTCTACTACAAGACTGAATCTTATGGCCTACTGCAATACTGATTCTTATGGCCTACTACAATACTGAATCTTATGGCCTACTACAATACTGAATCTTATGGGCAAATATAATAATGAACCTTACTGTTTACTGGAAGACATGTGTACTTAATACTTAACCCAACAGCATGTTAGGTCAGCCAACATCTGAGCCAAAAATAAGACCTCAGTACTCATGCATATTTCAATCAGATGACAGTCTACCACTTTAAACCTCGTACTTCTTCGAAAAATTTTCACCATGAAACGTTAGTCACAAAACGCCCCACACAATTTAGAAGTACTTAAAAACCTTTAGGCCTTGTAGTTTTACATTTTCCAATTTTTTCTGGCGAACTTTTTAAGATCAAGTTTTATGAAAGAAATCGTGCGATGTTGGATCGCGTTGAATGTTGAATCGTTGAAAAAAATCGTAGTCGTAAGGAGAAATGTGTTTAAAACGTTCATGAATGTTGCGACTTGATTCATGTTATGTTGAGGCGAAAATGTGATAAGAAACACGCGAAGTGTCAAGTGAAGCACCTAAAATTTTTGCAATAATCGGCAACAAAAAATAGTTAGCTACATTGATAGCGATATTTGAGTGATAGCGTTCGAAGCAACGTTTGAGTGAAAAAGAATACTAAAACATGAAGATACAGATAATATATATTTTTATCAACATTCGTCGTGTATGCCAAGGCTGCATAACCTCAAATAATAGTAGCAGCAAAAATCAACTTACACACACGGGAGTTCAATTCCTAAACAATACGTTAACACGAGCACGATCACGGCAATAAAAGATTCACCACGAAAAATTTTCAACTAAATCACATAATTTACGACATCGTGCGAAACAATAAATGTACGAAACTAAATACGAAGACAATTCTTTATTAAGACAACCTTGGTCATTCCAGCTTGCTACTCAATTCACTTTTGGGCGCTCTTTCTTCTGTTTCCAATAAACTCAACAGTCCCAAGAACTATCACTTTTCCTTCACTATAGCTACCAGGCAAGTTCTTTTATGCTTCTTTATTTTTGTTCTTTAGAGAGAATGAACCGCAAAATGTAAGAGACATACCCTAGACTTTAAACAATACCTTACAAATGATCTGCTTCACTACTGTGAACAAAACCTAACAACGCTCACAATTGTTTGTTACTCGCAGAAGATCAACACGTGCATTGATACATCACGCATGGTAAACTCTGTGTAAACAATACAGCAGAGAACGGAGCGCAGGACCGAACAATGTAGGTCGGGTGGATTTCAAGTCTCCTCAGGTCACAGGCAGCTAATAGAGTTGCCCCATTTTTCCACTGAGAATCTTGGCGTCTCTATACCTGAATTTGCATCCATTTGAATAAACGCCTCACCAATACCCCGAAAAGACTTGTGTTCACGGACACCTTTCCTGAACCGAAACAAAGTTTGCCTAGATCCATTTTCACGCCTGTATTTCATGTTGGCTTAGTCTAATCAAAATTATACAGGCTCGAATAGAAGAAATTTCATTTTGTGAAATGTTTCAATGTATTAGCATTGATGTTAAAAACGATATGCTGATGCATTTTTTTTATCGAATAACTTTTCTGTTTTAACGGAGGAGAAAAAAATTTTCTCACCATAGAAAATCTAACTGACTTTAATTCATAACTCCGAGTCATTTAGATTGATGCGTTTCGGTCTTCAATTTTCTGCGTAGATCGATTATTGAACTTTGCAACTGCTATATCTAAGCTGCGTATTTCTTTTTTCCATGACCTAATCATTAGAAAACACTTAAATTCAAATAATAACTTGAGATAGTAATAAAGAAAGTCTGCACGTTACATACATAGCAAACTAAATTTCGCAGAATTTGCGAGAAATAAATTTCGAACCAGCATTTAATTTCCAATTAGGAGTGCCGAAAACTCAAAAAACATGCGCAACTTCTCAGTTAAATTCGTTGACATTCCTGAACCGAGTGAGCATATATCAAAAACACAAGAAAAGATTATATATTATCATTTGTTAGCACATAAGTAGAGCCCAACACACTCACCATGCACCCAAGTATCACCGAACGGAACACAACTAGAGGAAACCCAACTTGCTTTAACTACAGCAAACCGGCACCAGCAGCTGTCGGCAACAACTGTGAGCAGTCAACAACTGCGAGCAGTCAACAGTTGCCAAGTGGCCGTGTTGTTAAGTTCAGTGAAGTTCACGGGAAGTTTGTTAGAGACGCACGAGAGTGCAACTGCCAGACTTCTTACGTGCTTCTCTGGTGGCAGCGTCGATCTCAACTCGAGGTAAACAGCAGCGCTGCTAAATGGAGACTGCAACCGTGAAATTTCTCCCTGTTTTACCAATCGAACAGGAGCGCTGGGATTTCACTAATATTTCATTAGATGGAACTGATTACAGAGTATTTCATGAACGTGAGGAAGAATAGATGTGCAAAGGAGAGTAGAGTTGTTACGAAACTTTCCTGAATTCTGGACGGGTTTGAGTCCCGCTCTGCCTAAAAATGATCAAAAACAAACCCAATGTGAGTAATGAACCCCTTTTGAAATGTAAATCATATTGTGAATAATTTTTCTGATTTCCGTCCACAAAACTGAATTCCTTCCAAAAATTAGCGTTTATCATCGGCCTGTCGAAGCAGAGTGAAGGTACTGACACCATCCGGAGTCATAAAAAGTTTTTTCTAGTTAGTGTTTTATTTACATTGTCAATCTTACACTGTACTTTTGTTCGCCGTATTGTTGTGGTGAGCGTCATTTTTTTATACCTCAACCCATAAGCACCCCGGCATATTTATTCTTTTTTCGAAAAAAGCCTAAATTAGAAATTATGCATCTAGTTGAATTACTTCGAAGTTCCCTGCCTAGTGTCAATTTCTGGTGTCAGTGTCAACCTGATGCCTGTGCCTGTCTAACGACGCTGCTCGTGATAAACGCTAATATAAGTACAGAAACGCTCTTGGCAAAGGGTTTGTAAACTATGTCTCCAATGTGACTTTAGGAGCACAAACATATATGAAAATTGCTTTCGGTATGCGTAATGTTTGAATTTATTACGAACTCAAACACTGAAATACATTTAACTCAAAACTTAGCATTATTTGCTCATCATTCCAGTTTTTACCACAACTCGTTGGCATACTCATGCAACGCGTTAGTCCTTCTCATGATTGGTGTCCGGTTCAATTTGCTTCGAGATCTCTGAATAGTGCGGAACAAAACTACTCTAACATAGAAAGGGAGAGCCTTAGTGTGGTTTTTGGCGTGGAGAAATTCAAGAAATTTCTACTTGGTGCTAAGTTCATTATCCATAATGATCAGAAACCTCTTTGTAAACTTTTTGCACATGACAAGGGTGTACCTCTCAACTGTTCCGCTCGAATTCAGAGATGGGCTCTTAGACTCTCCCAGTTTGACTATGTTTTCAGATATTCGAAAGGCAAATGTAACGTAAATAGCGATTGTCTCAGTAGGCTGCCACTACCTACGACTGTAAGGGAGCTAGAACCGTACGAAATGATTTTTGCTGTGAACACTCTTGATAAAACTCCTGTCACGTGTGAAAATATAAAAACTCATACTGATATGGATAGCGAACTATGCCAACTTAAACAATACATAAAGTTTGGCATGCCTCCTAAACCTGATCCCAATTTTTCAAAATTTAAGAACCTGCTACCTCAGATGACCATCATGAAGGGTTGCATACTTTATAAAGAACGGGTTTTTATTCCCAAGTCACTGCGTAGTCTAGTCCTTGAAACATTTCATGATGGACATCCTGGCATTTGTGGCATGAAATCGTTGGCCAGATCTGTTATTTGGTTTCCCGGAATGGACAAAACTATTGAAGACATCGTAAAATGTTGTCCCCAATGTCAATTAAATCGAGCAAAACCTAAGTCTAGAAATGTAGAATGGCCTACTCCTTCTCGTCCTTTTGAACGCATTCATGTCGATCACTTTTTCTACGAGAATAAAATTGTTTTCATTGCTGTAGATGCATTATCTAAATATATTGAATGTGAAGTGGTACCATCCACGAGTGTGTCAGATACTGTCGATGCGTTAAGAATGATTTTCAGCAGAAACGGGTTGTGTGATGTGCTCGTAAGTGACAATGCTTCTAACTTTTCGTCTCAAGACTTCAAAGATTTTCTTATTTCCAACGGCATTGAGCACCTCACACCTCCGCCCTACTCTCCAGCAAGCAATGGTCAAGCTGAGAGAGGGGTAAGAGTCATTAAAGACTTGTTGAAAAAACTATCTTCTTCCGAATCGTTCAAATCCAGGCTAGCGAAAGCATTATTTCAATCGCATTGTATTCCGCATAGTGTTACAAAAATTGTTCCCTCTGTTGCGCTGAACAATCGTAAATTTGTTACTTCCAAAGATAGAGTTCATCCTAAATTTTCTGTGTCCAGGTCTAAGCCTATGTATGTAACTCAATTTGATGTCGGGGATCATGTTCTCGCTCTGAATTTAAGAAATGGTCCCAAGTGGTTGAAGGGAGTTATTGTTAGTAAAGTTGCCGTTAATATCTTTCATGTTCAAATATTAGCATTAAATGTAATCTGGAAGAGACATTCAAATCAGCTGTTGCACAGTAGTTTGGAATCTACCGGGAGTGGAGCAGCAGAGACTCCTGCTTTTCAGCCTGTTAACAGCTCTCCTGAGCAAAATGAACCTCGTAGATCAGGCAGAATAACCAAACCTGTAATACGAATAGGTTGTTGAGTTCCTCCTTCCCTTTGTCACATATTCATCTAAAGGGAGGGAAGTTGTTGTATAGTGACGCTCTCGGGATATTTATGGAGGTTCCGGCTGCGGAGATTTATGAGCCTCGCTCGCTCGGAGTTTCCGGCGGGACCGCCTATGCGCGCTTGGTATTTACAAGCGCCGGATAGGTCGGAAGCACGCCCACTGCCGGGCGGAAGTTCATTGTCCGAACTAGACTTAAAAGCAAGCTGTGTGAACTTGAGATCAGTACAATACTAGTAGTCTTGCTGTTCGTTTTGCTATCCTCTTGCTTGGTTTACGGCTAGGCTAACCGATCTACAAGTGCTGTCCAGAAAACCTTATATCTTGCTGAAATTCCAAGACATAACACACCCCACACACTGGCAGATATTTGAGCGATTTGGTCTGTACAGATCAAATCGGCAGAAACTGACCGATCAGATATGCTAGTGTGTGGCCAGCTTAAGCCGGTTCTCCTGGATATTTTTTAGCAACACGGTATTAAATAATTTCATTATTATCGTTCGCTGAATTCTGGAAAAAAATTCTAATTTTGTGAATGAAGTTATGGAGGAAGTAAAATCATAGTGCCTACCTTAATGCACCACGTCAGCCACATTGTTAGCCAGGCTTTCTGGTGTACACTTCACATCATTCAATATCAACGTTTGAAGACGAAATTGTTTCCATGGAAATTCATGTACAAAGCGTTGCGATGTGATTCACGCAGTCAGTTTCCAAAGATATGCCAGCAACTTCTTTGTATTACGGCCTGCGTGCTAATTCTACCTGAATGCAAATTTGATCTGAGGAACAGGAAAATGACATGTGTAACAGGCAAACCCGTATAAGGCAAAAAGCAATTTAATTTGAAAGTTTCAGCAAAAACGTACTATTCATTTGTCACTCATTTATCACCATACGCTTTGGGATAAAAGGCAATTCAATTTGGCAACTTCTGCAAAAACTTACCATTTATTTGTGACCGATTTAACATCAAACTTATTATTTATTTCTCACCGATTTATCATGACACGTACCATTTAATTGTCACCGGTTAATCATCATCCGTATCATTTAACTGTCACCGGCTAATACTTGTCCCAGTATCATTTATTGATCACCTAAAGACAACTCATCTCTAGGCAGTTTATCGTTGAAATTCCGCACCTCTGCACTCGAAGCGATTGCAGCTGAACCTTCCATTCGAAGCGATGAAACTTGGCACACCATTTTGTGAGGCTTCCATGATTAAAGACGCGCTCCCAGCCATAAAGCTCGCTTTTCTCTCGGTCTCCAATCTCTCTGAAGAGAGAACCTCTCCCATAAATTTTATTTGGCGTCATGCTACAACACTTACGGGGCTGCTGCAAACTTGATGCTCTCTGTGATCCCTGCAAGTAAATGTTTAATTTTCTTCGAGATTGAAGGTCCATCGCCCACCTGGAAATATAAAGGCGTTGCACTTCCTTGTCAAACATGAAAAAAAATGTTAAGCATAAATCCGCAGAGCACGAATAACACTAACGAATGAATAGTATTTACAATAGGTATAAGTTCTGGCTTCGATTTCATCTCTCTGGAAGTGTTTTGGAGGGAAATATGTAATTGATTAAAATTGGAGCTGCTCTAGGGAATTTGCAGAGTCAGAACACAAACGAAGGAATAGTATTTACAAAAGCTCTAAGTTCTGCTCTTGGATTTCCTCTTCTGAAGCATTTCTAATGGAAATGCGTAATTAATTCAGATTGAAGCTTTTCAAGCTAGGTATGAATATGAGCCCCTAGTTTGAGTGTGCCTTATGGGCATGAGACGCTTGAATTGCCGGCATGAGGCACTTGAATTGCCAGTTCTTCGAGAAAATTATCAATCATGCTAAAAGTTTACTCCATGTTGGATAGCATGAACGAAATTTCAGGATATTCGATGAAAAATCAATAAAGTTCTAAGTGATCAACATCGTGTACTAGGGTAAGGTAAAACCGATTTTAAAATATACGAACCCTTCTGAAGTTTGCACAAAGTAGGATGGGCATAAATGAAGTTATGGAGATTTTTTATAAAAATGTAATGAAGTTTTAAACGATCTCATGACATTGCTTCCTAGGGTAAGACATCAAATTTAAGTAACATCTAAACTAACATTGGGTGCAGGTTGAACCAATCGGAGGGCAGAAGGACACCGCAATGCCTTTAGGAAGTATTGTTTTGCTTAAGAAACACATTGAGAAGTCATTCTCAAAGAAGCCTATCTACCGACTAAGCAATCAAAACACATTATTTGAAATGATCACACTCAAATGCGTGGAATTAATCTATTCTGGAGCTAGTAAAGGCCAACGAGTTTTGCATCGCAAAAAAATAATTAATCTGAAAACACCATTAACAAATGTTTCCACCATATGAAATATCAACTTTCCGAACAATCCATTTTATTTGCGGTGAAATGTAACAAGTATCCGGCGTAAAAAGAAACCCTTGGGGCAAAGCAGGTTATTTAATTTATTTCGAGTAGAAAGAAGTAACTTTGAACTAATTTAAATACTGGATTGAAGACATAAATACTCAAACGGCAAGATTTACACACAAGTGTGAGCATGATCAATGAGAGGCGTCGCCCTGGGAATGCTGCATCTCACCGCACCGTTCGTGAGCCGTCATCCTTAAATTGAACAAGAGATATTTTTTCACCCTACTGATATGAAGAACATTATAAACGTAAGCTGCTTATCACAAAGGAAGACCCTAAATTGTAGAAATGTAGCAGCGCACGTGTTCATTTATGAAAGATGCAGCATGTTACACTCTTCAGAGGTGCTCTGAAAAACGATTTCTTTATAGAAGCCCTTCTTTTACAATATTTTCCACTGAAAATATCTGCATTTAGTGTGAAAAATCAGCCACTGTTTCATTCTTTCTGGGCGAAATTTATTTGCGTACAGTTACCTGTCTTTTTGCTGGTAACTTATGATGAATGACGCTCATGGCACTGATCTTTTATTTTTTGCATCGATTGATTAAGCAAGATTTTGAGTTCATTATTGCCCTCAATCATTTATTTTCGGCTAGTGACACGAGTTTTACAATACTAGTGTGTGTGTATCATCTAAGTGCATTAATTTTAGGATATTTTAAAAACGAATGATGGTACTTTTGTACCATCTATATTGGAAATAAACTGTTTTTCTTTTCTTTTTATTTCTTTTTCAGGGAGACACCGTCAGTCGAACTATCGTGTTCGGAAGCTGCAGGATGAACACGCTCTGCCCTGGACATTTATAGAAGCAATTGTGAGGTACGTCCTCAATCTGTTAACACGTGGGTCGTGACGTGAGCCCCCGGTGGAGACGGGAGAAATATTAATAATGATGATTTTTGACCAGTATTCATAAACTCAATTTTCACAAATACTTAACTAAAGCTAAATGAAGGCATGCTCCAGTTAATGTGAACTATTTCCAAAATTGCTTACTATAATCAACTTTAAATTTATTGAGTTGAGTATTGATTTTCAGTCTAACCCATCTCGTTAGACACGTTAATGAATCCCAGACAATCGGAATGAAGTACCAAGCTGTCGTTTGTATCCAACGCCTTCCAAAACCAGTAGCTAACTGAAACAGCGAACTAAGAAAAGGCAGAAAGACACTTTGTTTTACCAGGGCATCATCTCTGGAGTTTCATCTTGCGTGGTCTGTGATCGATATTAAGCGATGCTTCCACTTCTTTTCCGCTTCCGACCATCTCATTCTGATGAGAATGTCACCGTTTCTGCATGATCAGTTCATGATGTGTTTCATTGTTTCAAATCACTCCCAAATATGGGTGTACATTAATAAATGTTTTGATTTTGCCAAATTCTAGTTTTAAATAAAAGTGCTAAGAAACACGCATTTTAATTAATCACTACCCCATTAAGAAAAATCTATGAGTAAGAATAGACGTTTCAACCCCTTGGGTCATTATCAACTCTAAAACAAGACAAGAGTAAAAACGAGTCAGATCTGGATCCAAATATATCAAAATTAGGCGAGGAAGATTTGTTTCCATTGATATCGCTTAATTCCAACACAATCATTGAAATACTGTGACCTATACGACGGTTACAAGCCCTTTACACAAAGCAAAGCTACCTCCCCTCTATGTTGCATTATTTCAACACTTCAAAATATTATGAGCGAAAGTGAAAAGGCTAACTATCAGCTGAAATAACTTTTTTTTTAGTTTTATTCTAGTTTATTTTTTATTTTCATTTAGAACTATGTTCTCAATCAACTATTCAGCTAAAAGTTTTTGATTCAGAATAAATAGTCGATTCTTATTAAAAGCTAAACTTAACTGAAATCAACACTACCCAGTCTAACTTTTTCACCGTAGCATGCATGTTTTTCGCCGCAAAAGCAATTTAATTACTTGGACGACGAAAAACATAAATGCAAGCGGCGAAAAAGTTAGACTGGGTATGTGGCTTGAGGACCTGCCTCCGTGCTGGCAAACGAGGGTTCGAGTCCCGGCGCTGGTGGCGATTTTCTCCGTTGGGTATAGGGGAAAAATTCCAAGCACAATACCCCACTCTACCCAGGTGTCTGAAATGGGTACCGGTCTTGACCGGGGGAAAGCGTCATGGCGTCCTGGCGTTAGTTATAAGACATTTGAAAATCCAATGTACAATATGGTGATATGTATCAGGCTTGAAATTGGGAATCAAGCATACGTAGATGCCGTTGTTTAAAAAAAGATTGTTTATAATCTAGAGCCGCATTGATAGAGGTAGAAGACTGGTGTATACTAATAAATTGGTGTAAAAGGTAAAAAGATAATATACCAGGATACTATAAACTATCATCACGAAGCGCATTGATAAAAGGAATACGCAAAATTCGAATCTTCCATGAATCATTTCCTGAACATTAACTAAGGAAACCTGATAGTCAACACATACCGCTTAGAGTTTTAACCGAAGACTATTTATTGCATGAGTATTGCATATTTTCGATGATTAATTTTAGGATCAGCTTGTTTTTACAGTTGTGACCATTACACGACTTGTTCATAAAAGTCTCTATTGCTGCTACCACTCAATAGTTTTGGGTGCAATGATGTTGGATGAGAACAAAAATGTATCATTGATCATTGTAGCAACCTATGTAGAAATAATCATAATTAATGACTTGGTTACTGTGGTAAATCACCACGGGAACAGAACAAACAATTCATGGACTAAGTATAAAATTCGAATTCTCTTGGATGTTGTCAGTTATTGAAGTAATTTTTATATACTAGTCACTATAGCAATCAACTAAAATTATGTGAACATTCACCATGCATTTTATCTAAGCAATTGAAATTGACTCCCAAAATATTCACTGTAAGGACAATGTTTTCCAGACGACGATTTAAAAAAATATGATCGTAAGTAACCCTCATTTTATCCATTCAACCCTCATCTTTCACCTTCTCCCTTCATTTTGTGATATCTCATTTTATCTATTCCTTTCTCGTTTTTTCTCTTCTGCCATTATTTTGTAATTTTTCATCTCATTTTGCCCATTCTCCTTTCATTTTCACCCTTATTCCCTTATTTTATCCACTATCCCCTCATTTTATCCCTTCTTCCCTCATTTTTTCCTTCTCACTCAATTTTATCCCTTCTTCTGTCAATTTATACCTTCTCCCTTCATTATATATATAAATAGATATATATTCTCTCCTAATCTTATCGCATCTTCCTTCATTGTATCCGTTCTCTATTCATTTTACCCCTTCTCCCTCCATCTTATTCATTCTCCCTACATTTTACCTTTTCCCTCTCCAAGTTATCCCTTCTACCAAAATTTTTTCACTTCTACCCTCATTTTATCCCTTCAGTATGCCTCTTTTCCCGCCCATCTTCTGAACAAGTCACACTCAAAGCACCGCTGCAGTGCCGCATGCAGTCCAAAAATTTTAAAATTGGTTATAACATAGTTCGACTTTATCTTGGTTTCCCTTTTGAACGTTGTTTGTTTATTTTTCTATTTTTCTTCAGGTTGCATCTCAAAAATGAGAAGCTGAAACCCAAATCAATGTCAAAGACTTCGAGTTTCACACGAGCTTTCAATCTGTTCGACAGAGCAAGTTACGCAGGAGCTAATGTGAGGTTAATTAAGTTAAGGTTATTTTTGACTGCAATTAAATGCAAAAATAAAAATAAATTTTTTTTCATCAACAGCAACATGCAAAATGAATGGATGATGTTAAGGGAAGGGGAATGTTAACACAACGGCAACAAAATATGAATAAAAGTGAATTTTCCTCTGATCTCAATCGTGTCTCCACTTATCATTATATAAATGCTACTTAAAAACTAGCGTTTTCTTTGTGAATATTTTACTATTTTTATTAATGTGAGCAGTGAAGATAGCATGCTTACATAGATGCAAATTCCAGAGGATGCTTTTAAAATAAATCCAAAGTATCATGTCTTATAGCCAAGTAAACTCAATAACCATCAGGGCTATTTAAATGATACGCCAGTCGTGATTTATAATTAAAAGAATTTTATGTACGTACACTCGATATCATCAGTACTCGCTCCACCCAGATATGGCAGATCCGTGCTGCTCAGGTGCAAGTGCATTTCAAATGAGTTGCTGTTTAATTATTACCGCCGTATTTAACTCAAAGCTCATTACACGCCGCAATAAATGTGGGCGCAACATCGATGTGTTTTGAAATTGTTTGGACGCGCTCTGACGACGGTTTCTTTTTTCTTTTGTAGCGCCGCTGCTGCAATTAAAATCACCAGAGCACGTTCTTTTAGATCGATTGGAAACTTGCAGTGCAATGAAAAATTTAAGGAACGTCGCTCAATCATTTTTCGCATATTGACCAAGTTGTACTCGCCATTTTTCATTTAACTCTCATAAAGTTTAGTTAAAATTTTGAATTTTTTGTACTCCGTCGAGCTCATTAACGTTGCACATAATTGTTATTAGTATTAACGTTGGTGATTACTGTCATTGCAACCATTTTTTCGTCTTTCATTCATGGTAACATGGGTGCTCTGATATATCAGAGCTAAAAGTACATAAAACTGAAAATCAAATGTATTGAGCAAAACATCATTGATCCCAATTTAAAAAACTTTTCTTGATGCTGTAAATGAACAGAAATGGCTAGGGAAAATCATAATTATCAATCCTTCCTTGAAAGGATTTTGCCACGAACGAAAGACAATCTTCATGATCGAAAATATATCAAATTTCCCCTCCAGGTTCTAACAAAGACTAAATAACCATGAGTTCTCAGGGGGGCTTCACCAGAGAATGATCGCTGCAGACAATTTCAGGTCAGCTCTCACCGACTTTGGCACCTCGAAATCAAGTTTGTGGGTCTGCTGCCAGAGCAAAATCCGAAACGTAATTTCAAAGAAAAGTTGCACAACTAAGCAGACTCTCGATAAAAGAAAAATTCGGCTAAAAACCTCCTTTTTTGGGGTTGGAAAATCAATCAAAACGCACGGATTAAGGAGCCTCTTTCGAACGTTGCAACGCAAGGTTTAGGAAGCAGTTATTTACAACACGTTCATTTGAAATGTCAATTGGAGTTAGTATTTTACCAAGTTGTTGTAACATGCATTATATGACTATTTCCGATTAAGTATTTGGTGAATTCGATAAGTACAAAACCAAACAACATGGTTTTTGCCGTACAGATGACGAAGGCTATTTTGAATTATGAGCTATTCCTGACCCGCAGAAATTTTCCAGCTATATTTCATATATCACTCTTGTTTCATTGTTTTCGAAATAGCCAGCAAATCCAGTTCATCATGTTAAGATCAGGTTCAGCAAATGTGAAAATTGAATTGCTGGACCCTCAAGACGATTTCGCCCGCAAAAATGCTTGGAAACTATTTTCTAACTCTAAACTTTGTGTGGTGCCGGTAATTATTTCCTTAGAAGGTTTAAAACAAGGAAGCGTGAAGGAACACCGACGCAACAAAGCTCTAATGATTCTAACTTCTGACAACCTTCATTAGGAGAACTTGGGTACGGAGTGATCACCTATATCATAGGGATTATTTTTCAGTACCAGGTGCGACACATTGTTTTCCTCATTTTACCAAGCTTCGGTGGCGGTGAGGTCACGGTTATAGCTGACGGATCACGCGGTGAGGTCAAGGTTATAGTTGAAGAATCATAAATGCGTAAAGTCACTCCTGATTCAGGCAGTACTTGAAGTTTTTCCGAGACTCGGACTTTGCAGTCTTGAAAACGTTTTAGAAATATGTCTTCTTTTCACTTTTTGTAGCGCAAATAATCTTTTATTCTATTCTGATTTAAAACAATGAAACTAAGTGAACCAGTCTGATCCTCGAGGTGGACCACAGAAATTTCGAATCCCAAGTTCACTGTTTCTAAGTACACAACAGTCAAAGACAAGCCTAGCGAATTTAAAACAGAAAAGCAAGACAAAACTTTGAGTGTTTTTCACATTTCTTTGCTTGTCAAACAATGTTAATCTAGACTGAGCAGCAGATGTCCTGTTGTCTTTCGAGTCGTTGTAGGAGATGCGGCCGCCTGATGGAATTAATCGTGAGGCACCGTCGGATGTGTTGCAACTTTTACGTGTCGGAAAAAATTCGTCTCTTACAACGCTTAAAGGCAAAATAAATCAATTGATTTCAAAAATCCAAACACCTTCTCAATGTACCCAGACTTTTTTAAAAAGGCTTAAGAACTTTGAAAAAAGATGGAATCATTTTGATTATAAGTTCTATTTCCGACCATCGAAAGGAAGATTTGAAGCAATTCATAACTGTAAATCGTACAAAGAATACGTGGTTTCTTAACACAAAATACGCAGTTTATCTAATCGCATTAGACATCAATTTGCGCAAGTCAAACTCGTTTTTTAAGCATTTAAATATTAAACCTCAAATAGCCGAAGTACAACGGAATCTCATAAGGGCATCTTTTGATTTTAGTTGCTCTCTGAGTCAGAGTTGTTAAATTACTTCAAAGAGAGGGAAAGGGAAATAAAATTTAAAGACCGTGCACGACTCGTAAGTTAAAGTCGCCTCACCCCAAGTTTCTTAACAAATATTCTTACACGCTTAGTGAACAAAAGTAATGGTTATCCGGCAAGCACTCTGAGATTAATTTCTTCCGCCCGGCGACAAAAGGGAGAAACTCCGACGATTATTCGTGCTGGAAACCCATTATCTTTTTTAACCGTGCCTCTGGCGTGCGCCAGCTGGGAGACTGTCTTATTTTTAATTTCCTCACGATCTGAAAAACGCGGGTAGAATTTTCAATCTGAATCTATGATTCAGAAATTCTTAGGCTGTATTCAAGAGATTAACGAATCATTAGAAGGAATAATTTCACTGCAGTTTTCACAGCTCATGAAACTGACAGAACAAGATTTTGTTCTCAACTTTGGTGAATTCTAGGTATAGGATGTAGCAGTCAACCCTGCATTTTCAGGCTTCCAAAACCTTCTCTAACATGCAGGATTGACTGCCGCACCCTGTATTAGGAAATGGTATGCTGATTTCACTGACAATATGTAACGCCTTTCATGCGGAGCCTGAAACCAAAATGCATTCGTTCTTTAAATTTCTGAGCAGATTAGATTAGATTTGATCAATTAGTTTAGGCCTCCTTAACAAAAAAAAATTTAATCGAGAGGGAGGATGGAGGAAGGCACCATTTAGCATTGCGTTCAGGGAACGGAAATCTATGTAACAGGTGTATTCACGAGCAAGATAAGCGCATAGAAACAGTAAGTTGAAAGAGAAGCTTATGAAATGAGAGAAAAGTTTAAGAAGAAAGTAGTAGCAGCTGAGAAACGGGACAGCGGTGAACTGAAAAGGCATGTATGGAGCCTAACAAAAAAAATCTATTTCAATAAATGAAAGACCTACCTAACACTCAGATTGGGACCTCACATTTTTCTTCTAGGAGTGCTAGGTCTCATAGATACGTACAATAGTTTTATCCACTGAGGGGTGGCTTTACCAGGATATTTTTCTAAAGAAATACTTTTGGAGCGTCATCAACTTGGACTCAAATTGGGTAACGACTTAAACTGAGAGTATTTAACATATACTGATTTCTTTCTAAATATTTTATTTTACATCGGTTTATGTTTTATTTAAATTCTTCATTTTTATGACTTAAAATTTTCTGAGAAGGGCAATGTGTAGTCCAAATAACTTGATTGTGCTTCTTGAACTTGTTGAGATCAGTGTCATCGCTGCGTTCTTGTGAATGTGACATGTAATTCTTTGGCAGCTTTGGTTCAGTGTCCTGTTATACTCGAAAATAAACTTTATGAAAGTCGAAACATTCATGGCATCCCAGTCTAGGACCCCCGTTTTGAAAACGGTATGATTTAATTCCTCCTTACAATTACAAAAAAATTAACCGAATGATTGAAATTAGAATCCTGAAATGAGGTGGTCTGCATCGGACCAAAAACCAGTTGAAATTGGAGAACAATTTCTAGAAACTTTTGATTTTATTAATTGGGAAGACATGGTAGGAAATCAAGAGGGCACAAAAAAACTTTTTTTTGTGGTAATTGGTAAGACTGAATTGTGTCGACTGAAAAGTAAAATAAAAAATCGATGTTCCATCTTACAAAATGATTTTACAGGAATACTCGAGACGTTTTACTAGAATTCCAGAGGATGCTGCATGTTGATTTGGGCTAAAATGGTGTTTTTGCAATCATGAATCCAGACTTTGGAATGATCAATATTAACATCGGCTGAAGGTACTAGAAAAATACACTTTAAAGAAAGACAATGAGACAGAGAAATGCTATCAAAACTGTTGACTTGTAAAGAAAATACAAAGAGTTCGACGGGGCTGTACTGATAAATTGATGAGAAAATAAAATCAAATAACTTTAGAAATTATCTCTAAAACTCCTCAAGTAAATTTTTAGGAGAATTCTGAATAAAACGCGAAATTTTGAAAGGCAACCTAGATAAGATCAAAATTCTGGAGATCTGAACAGGTTTTAGCGCATGAGATGATTTTGAAATTTCAAATTGATGAATTATTACAAATAAGTTGCCAGATAATGTTTCAATGTTTCATTTTTCGAAGAAGAATATTCAATGACTTAACCTTCTGCATATTCTTTATAAGAAGCGTACAAACAAGCGAACCTCTGAAGCGTTGTACAACACGATACCTGAACAAGCTTTAAGCAGCATTACCATGAGTATATACTTTTTAATGCACCCTCTTCGGAATGTGATAGCCTCATGCCACTACCACATTGTCATTTTTGCTACATTTTTCATGCATTTGTTTCTCGGTGGAAAAATGTTCTTTTGTCAGTGTTATGAACATTGTTTCGGTGACCTACATTAATCCTACACTGTAATACAACCTTCCATTACCCTCTCATCTGTAACAGTGCGCCTCGGGTGAATCATTTTTAACATTTCTGGATATGTCACCCTCTTTCTCGTCTTTGTTTTCCCACACTCTTTCCCTGCGCCGCAACCTGACTCCAAAAATCCATTAGGGCGCAAGCCATCAGAGGGCACAGCTCGATGATACTCAGCCGGCTCTGCTGCCAGCCCTCTCAGCTCCTCCGCAATGTATTCCCGTGCACCTGTGGGACCTTCAGCCGACACTTGCCGTGACTGTCATGCATCGACCGTGAGCGCAAATGGGGCGTGAGAGTGTAGGGTGTTCAAATTATGTGCTCATCTTTTGACTGATTCTATTCTTGCTTTTTTGGTTTCAGGTGCAACTTTCTTTCACATCATATTCCGGGCACCTCTGGGGCATTCAGCCGACACTTGCCGTGACTGTCATGTATCGACCGTGAGCGCAAATGGGGGCGTGAGGGTGTAGGGTGTTCAAAATATGTGCTCATCTTTTGGCTGACTCGTGTCTTTTTTGTTTGTGACAGGTGCAACTTTGACGCCACAGGGTGTGAAACTTACCGGCTACGGTCATATATCGACCGTGAGCTCAAATTTGCCGAGAGGGGGTAGGGTGTTCAAAAAATGTGCTCATCTCTTAACTGACTCGTGTCTCTTTATTTGATTTCGGGTACAACTTTTCTCTGCAATATATTTTCTGATGCTACGGGCTGCACCTGTGGGGCCTTCAACCATCCCTAACTGGGGACTGTCATGTATCGATCGCGAACTCGAATGAGGTAGAAGTGTTGTCCGGGAAAAAATGTACTCATCCTTTTATTGATGATTAGCAATAATTATTTGGTTTCAGTAACCATTCAGTTTTTTGTATGATGTTTGACTTTTTTAAATTTGAAATTATTTCTTTGGTTAGCTCATTAAATTTGTATCTAAGTCAAAAATCACCCACATAAAAAAATTCATGAGTACTTTGCGGTCAACGAGTGAGTATGTTGAACATATTTTTTTATAATTTCCGAATCTGCTTCTATACCGCTGTATCTAATTTTCGATTCTTTGCCTAGTACGCGAAAAAACAAGTCACAAACTAAAAATAACCAACAACCGTGATCAAACTGCATGGTTAGCCGTTGAAAACGCCTGCTTCCATTCGCTTGAACTGACTTTGTGTGGTCAGGGATTAACGATCATGTTCAGGGCCTCAGGTCTGGCAGAGTTAAAGGGTTAGGGTTAGGTTGAGGACCTCAGGTCTGGCAGAGTTAAAGGGTTAGGGTTAGGTTGAGGACCTCAGGTCTGGCAGAGTTAAAGGGTTAGGGTTAGGTTGAGGACCTCAGGTCTGGCAGAGTTAAAGGGTTAGGGTTAGGTTGAGGACCTCAGGTCTGGCAGAGTTTAAGGGTTAGGGTTAGGTTGAGGACCTCAGGTCTGGCAGAGTTTAAGGGTTAGGGTTAGGTTGAGGACCTTAGGTCTGGCAGGGTTAAGGGTTAGGGTTCAGGGCCTGAGGTCTGGCAGGCTTAAGGGTTAGGATTAGGTTCATGGCCTCAAATCTGGCAGGGTTAACACCACGAAGAAAAATTCTTTGTTCATCTTTTTGTTTTACCTCATTATTACTCGAATTACGATTGTTATTTTGCAATATACACATGCTTTGTAGTTTCATCGCTGCAGCTATTTAGGGCGTACATCCGATATTAATTTTGTAAAAAATAATTTCCCAACGTAATAATACGTAGTTTGTAATTTACTTGATGGGTCTGCATGCCCTAGTCAAACCTTGCAAAGTGTATACCTGAACATTACATGACTGCAACTTTCAGTTTTTAAATTTCATTAATCGGTACTGATTCAAAGTCATTCAAAACTTATCCTCATAAAAATGAAGAAAATCAATTGAAGGAAAAACTGATTGACACAGCTCGTTTTGAAAGTCTCTCATAATTTATGAAGCTAAATAATAAAAATGCTGACTCAATTTTTGAAGTCAAAATTCCTCTAGAACTTTGACATAAAACACCACAAAGGTCACACTGCTTAACGTCCGTCATCCAGAGGCAGAATTTGCAGACCAAATGAAAAAAATTTAGACGAAAAATAACACCGCAAAGAACCATTTTTGACGGACATGGACACCACACGGGCATGAAGATCAAACACAACACCGCTGTTGCAGGCTTTTAAGCTAATAAAAAGAGTAGACAGCAGCGAGTCTGCATTTGAAATTAACAATTAACAGAAGAAAATTAATTTAGAAATTAAACCACAAACTACGAATATAACAATGAAGCAGGAATAATATTCTACGATGGAAATTCAATAATAATACTTCCAGTTTGAGAGAAGTTTCCTATCGGTTCTATTATATTATTTCATGACCAACAATGAGCGTGAAAATTTCATGAATGTTTATGATTGGTGCGTATTTAACTAAGCCACTATTTTAAATTTGCTGCAGTATTTTGCTGACCGAGAGAGATCTTTAGTGGAATAAAACGTGCACTCTTTTCAAGTGTAAATCATCGTCTAGGTGAATTAATCGGAAACTGCTAGTCATGTTCGACCCTTTCTGCCTCTCACAAAAATTCATATTTTGTTAAATTTGCTTGCCTCCCTTGAATTTAAGTTGAGGAAGGAAATATGGTCTTCATTTCAAGTTACTTCATTCAAGTTGAACAGAGATCAGAGAAATGTAGAGCACAGCTGTAAAAATGCAGCACCTCGTTCAAGTCTTGGTCACCTCAGCCTGGTGCAAGAAAATGTAAAAGGTGCTACTATAGCGTGAGGTTTACCGCGATATACCGCTTACCCAGGTGCAGTTTGAGATATAAAAATTAAGTGCTTATCGCTAAATTGAATGTATGGAAATAAGTAATATCCATTAGTAACCTAACCTCACGCTATAGTACTAGCGAGAGGTAGGTCTCACGTAATAGTGCGGTAGATCTCACGCTATAGCGCTATATCACCAATTCAATTACAAGGCAGCAAACAGTCGCTGATGAGGGTTTACAGCAGTTTTCACTTTTCTGGAGGCTTTTTTGCTCTGCTCTAATTACTAGCTTGAGTGCTCTTCAAAAGACAGCTTGGGGAAACACTTAATATCTGTTATCGATTGGGATTTTAGTCTCACGTAGCGTTGACCATACTTTGCATTTTATAGAACTGATGATGGAGGTGGTCCCCGAAACGTTTCAATTTTTGTTTCCTTAAAAAAAATGACCAATTTTATTACAATTTTCCTCACTTGATAAAGTTTTAGTGTATCAGTGATTTAACCATAGTGAACTTGTGTTTAATATGTAAATATTATGCATGTATATGCTATGCAAAATAAATGTTGTCTTAGTGCCAATTTTAACACATCTCATAACGCCAAACTATGTTAGATTTACTCAAGCTAATTTTAATTTTGTAAAAGGACTAAGGTTCTTTAAAGTTCGATAACGAAATTTATTGTTTGGTAATCGAAAGTACCCAAATGCATATCAATAACAGCAGGCGATAAACACTTAATAGCGATATAAACACTTAATTTTTACATCTCAAACTGCAATAACCATTATAAAATATCGGGTAGGTAATGATGCAATAGAAGCAGGTTATGATACAATAACGATGATACAAAAACGGGCAAATGATGAAGTATTTCAATAAATTTAGGCAACAGTGATATTCTACCTAATACTCATGTTAAAGAATTTCTAATCTTATTCCATGGTTGCTTTTATAATTTCTAACTCGAAGGTAGTTAGAATAAAGTCTCTTGTGACAAACAGGTTCTTTTACTGGAAAGTTTGATGAGCTGCGAGTTGTAATGAAGTTTCTATAGAATGCCCTGAATAAGTGAATTTAGTTTGGTCCAGAAGTAGTTATACCTCAACCTGTTCAATGTGATAGTTCGGAGTAATAATTCTACCGCTGTATTTCTTGTGGAAATAAATTGTTCCAAATGGTTTTTTAGAAATTTGACTCTCGTGAGATCTTGTGATTATAAACGGTATACCCTTTATATTAATAATAAGTTTCTGAAAATAACACGTGTGAGTTCACTCGAAACTGATACTAATGTCAAAACCCTTTGATTCACTTTCATTCATCAACTAACTTCTCCAAACACAACATGACTGATAAGTTTCAAAAATGATCACTTGTAAATTGCCTTGCAGCTGAAACTCATGTGAAAACGATCAGATTTACTTTAATTCAACAACTAACTTTCCCAAGGACCTCATGAATGATTAGCTTGAAAAATTTTCACTTGAAAATAGCTTAGAAACTGAAACTCAAGTCAAAACGACTACACCTACTTCACTTCTCATCTATGTAACTTCCCCGGAGAGTATCGTTGCAGGATTTTTATTTCGTACCCCCAACGTTGCTGACCAGCGAAGTCATGCTTGGCTCCGGCGAGATCGTACACGACCCCAAGTCGCCTTGCGTCCACCCCGTTTTATCCCGACTGGCAAGTTCCGTTTTGTGTCGGACAGATCTGTAAATTCGCGGGGCCACGGGCGAGGTCCGAAAAGGCCACTTCGTTCCAGACCGTCTTGTGCAATGTGCTCCGCCTTGTTCGGACGACTCCGGCCGCCGTCCTGCTTCTTGTGAGGTACTCCATGTTGGGGAAATAGAGGGAAAGTATTGCCTCAAGTAACCTTGGAAATGTACGAGTACTATAAGGTGTGAAGAGCAGGGTTGAAAAAAGTTTTTTTAAAATAGCCCACCTGTTTTGGGGGTTTATTGGATTCAATTAGGGTTTATTGGTTCGTGGCTACTCCATATCTTATGACACTCCAGTTGCCAGTATAGTAGCTGCCATCCTGTCAGGAGTATGATTTGGTAACTTGTACATTTCTTATTTTCATGCTCTCTCAGTCTTCCTGTCAGTGTCGTCAAGTGTGAGATGATATACTGCAGGCTCGGCATCTGTATCAACTTTTTAGGCCCACTTTCCTGTCTAGTGTGTACAATATCCTTTTCTTCTGCATTGGCATCAACTACAGTGAAGTCAACTCCCCCTCCACCAGTAAAACGGAGTACGACTTATGAGTTCCTTTGCACTTCTCAAGAAGACAAAGAAAAAATCGATGGTCAACTGGGAAAGTTTTTCTTATGTTCAAATATTCATTTTAATGCGACAGATAATAAAAAGTTTCGCAAGTTCTGTTCTGTGATGCGATCTGGATACATACTGCGAGACCATACCGCCAGTCGGCATAGTCTGTGACAATGTTTGGTTTAGGTTAGGGGCAGGGAAAGCTAAAATACCCTTACGAACATTTGTGGCAAATATTCAAACATTTGAGGCCAATTGTTAACCTCTAAGATGATGCAATAAAGACCTACCACTGTCAGAAGAGACTAAAACATGATGGTACAAATTGATGTCACTTCGGATATGATACGACCTATAGGAAGTAATTGAGGTTCAAATTAGATTCAATATATTAAGTTTGAAAATAATGTCAATAAAAGTAAAACAATGAACCGAGTTGTGCCTTTTATGCAGGTTTGTGCATTCATTTGTGATTTTGAATTTTCAAAAACCCTCTAGACTGGCGGGCCTTTTCTTTTTTTTGTAGATTTTTTAATACTTACCCTGGTGACCAGTGATGTCCAATAAAGCGCAAAAATTTGAGTCAAAGTTTCAAAGATATATTTGACTGAAAATGCGGTATAATTACAACTTTTCTGTTATTAACCGATTGGCTTTGTCATAGATATTTTAGCTTTAAATTCAGAGTATATTTGCTGAAGCTTAGTAAAGAATAGCACATAACTATGTAGTAAACAATTTGTTAATTATGCTTGAACAAATCGGAAATAACGAGCAAAATAAAATATAGAGTGCTTCTATAGCTGAAGACAGCAGAAAAATTCAGGGCTCTTGTCTAAAAATTGACGCCCATATTGACTCTCAAATTTTGTAAGTTAGACGTGAATACTCATCTGAAAAATTTGTAAGTTTTATGTTAACTTTGACTTGCAAAATTTGCCAATGATGCCTCCTGTTTCTCACTTAGAAAAGGCACCCAATCGTACACAGCAACATTATTCCCAAATGCAAATGAGATTCGAAGGATGTTGAACTTTCACGTTCGCTAAAATCTGTTAAATTTCGATATTAGCCATCTTAACTTCCGTCGTTGTAAGACGTGCTTCTGTGAAAGTATTTTAAATTTGCGTCTTTTTAGTTTGAAACAAATCTCCTCATTTTTAAGTTAAGATTAAGTCTCATACACGCTGGTATTTTCAACGTCCCACCTTCCGTGTACAAGAATAACTGCACTCAACTTGATCTTATGCAGTGCTTGACAAACCTTTAGAAACAAAGCAAAAATTGTTATTTTCCTGGCTCTCTTCTTTTTTAATGCTTTTCCGAATATGAGATCAAACAAGAAGTCCTTCTCAAGGGTGAATCAAAAACAATCGGAGACTATTCAAAATCAAATCAATTACTTACATTTATGTAAATTAATGCAAAAATAAAAATGAAGATGAATCTTTAGAAATATTCTGAAAAAACATGAATACAGTAAAAATAAACTATATCTTTTCACTTTGATAACGAGTAGCCTCTCCTGCCCCTCCGCCAAAACTTCACTGATCTTATATTTCATACTTGAAACCAGCTTTTTCAGGTATTTCTGAGGAAGTTTGATCCATGATCTTAGGACTGCTATATTTTGATATCATAAAATTATTCAAATTACTTTTCATTTCCATAGGCCTTTCCTGCAAAATACACCCACGTTCTCGATGACATTCAAGTCAGGAGAATTTACTGGCCACGATAATACGGTGATATCCTCATCTTCAAAAAACTTAATTTTGGCTCGAGCATTGTGAATGGGCGCATTATCTTTTGCCAGAATATCCAGTTATTTCCACATTATCTCTTCCTTTATCTTTTAGCGGAGCATCTTCTAGCATCTGAACGTATCCCGCTGCATTCATTCACCCTTCACAATCAGTAATGCCATGGTTCCAGATGCAGCTATAGCTCGTCATGTCATTACTCCTTCGCCTCCACTTACTCGGGTGGATAAGGTCTCTGGAGCACTTTCTTCGTCATACCAATGGTATTGTAGACTGTCTGATCCGACTAAATTCAATTTTTCTCACCTGAGAACACTACACTGTTACATTGGCCATCCTTTGTCTGATGCTTTTCCAATTCGAGCCTCCGCTCTTTGTGCCTATGAGATACCTCTGGCATTTGCTTTCTTTTAGAGCTGACGAATCCATTGTTGTTCAAAAACGTTAGAACGGTTTATGAAAAAGCATTGCAATTGGTTTTATCATTCAATCTTCTACAGGATAACGCTCTATTTGATTTCAGACTTCAAATAATCCTTCTACCCATTGCGGGGCAATGAATTTTTGGTTTCCTCCTGGATTTTCTAAAAATAGTAATTTGGACGTTTCAAACATTAATGTTCGACCAACGAAGATCTTCCACTTCTTAGCTATGTCTCAAATTTATAACATTTAATCTTCAAAATTCATGATTATCCCCTACTTCATTTAAGCTAATTTTATACATTTTTTCAAAATAAAAAGTTAATTTTTGAATTTTTCATCTATTTATCGTACGACTTTGAGAAGTAAAGAAAATGGTAAACCCCAATTTGCATTTGATTTATTGATTTTTCACTGATGTTTTTAAAGATCTGTCACGTTGAATAGTACGGAAATCAGAAAAAATCAATAATATTCAGTTTTAACTAGCTTCAAACTCGTATAACTCTAGGATTAATCGTATTTGTATTCGGAGAACATACTTCATTACTCTAGGATTTAAACTTGGCACAAACATAGCCTACATTCAAGTTTATATTGTATTTCTAAAGATATATCTAGCACTGTAGTCATTGCAAAACAATTTCGCAAGCTGTTTTTTTGGAGCGTAGCTATAAGTCTTGTTACGATGGCCACGCAGAGGCTGTGACCTTCGACCGATGAAAAAGTCCGTAACACAATACGGTCAACACGTGCCCTTCAGGATTCTCTCAAATCCTAGCATGGGGGCCAATTTTCTACTCCACTTCCTTTCAACATTCCAGCGATCCCTGCGTCCGTAAAAATCTCCTTGATCCCTGAGCTTTGGGGACCCCTGTTGTTCTTGCACTCTATCGAACAATTTGATCCTAGTGCTTTGCAGGACTCTTTTGACCCCCACGCCTTATGGAAATAATGTGATGCCCAAGATCTTTCCAGCCCGCCAAGTTTAAGTTCATTGGGAAACTCGAGACTCTGCAGCGAGGAAAAAAAGTTATTGGAATCCAATGGGAATTGCGTGCAATGGCGTCCGTATGATGGCACCAGAACATGGCACTGCGGAAGGAGATGGGGCCAGGTGCGGTGCTGATAGAGAATGTGTCTCGCGACATGCTGGAGGGAGATGGTAGGAGTGAATGTATACAGAACGGGTGTTAGAGCCGATCGTCTGTGAAACTCGGAATTTCGAGGAATCTCACATATTTTGAAATATAATATTTATCACGTTGCTCACGTAACATAATCCTTTAAGCTAGTGGTGAATCTTCGGATAATCTCACACATGTTGAAATAAAATATTTATCAAGTTGCGCAGTAAAAGTATGCAAACGCAAGAGCTGGTGGTGAATATAAGAAAAATCTCATGCATGTGGAAATAAAATATTCATCACGTTTTGCACATGTAGCACCAATGAGGGAACTATTGGTGAATATTTAGAAATTAGAACTCAGAGTCATTTTACAGTATTCGCTTGTCGAAAACCGATGAAACAGAATACGGACGTCAATTATTGCTGCCATGCTAGAACTCGGTCGCATAGCCTGCTCAGAATTCATATAGCATGCTTATGATTGCAGAGTTTACATTTCAAAAAACAATGGAAATTTTATAAAATACTATACTGAAGGACGTCGAACTAAAATCCACTTACAAAAATCGTTACGTATACTCCCCGTGTGCCGAGCAATATGAAAAATGTCGCTTCCAAAATTACCCTTATTTATTTATACGACAAAAAAAGGTCACTGGAATAACAGTGGGCTACGTGTTTCGTTTCTAAAATTAGTGTAATATTAGAAAATATTTTTGGGTTTGTAGATTTCTTTATCTACTATTTTTTCACGTTCATTGGTATTTCAAGAAAGTATGTTGCACATGCATGTCGAATCACAAGTCAGTGCATGTTTTGCTGTAAAAATCAAATTAAAATGTAAATTTTATATCTATATATGTATATTAACTTATATAATAATAAATATTCCAACATTTTTGAAATGAGGTCATAAATTTCATACGTATCTATAAATATATGCATACAAGTTCTTTCCTCATTTTTTCCAGTATTAGGAATCGTGCTGTATCAAACTTTTTCTTCGGGTACATGGGAAAGAATCAGGGAAAATAACTGATTTCGGTGAGTAATAAAATGGGAGCGAATTTTAAAGTAGCAAAATTAAGAGAAAAGCAAATAATGAGCTGTTTATTAAACAGAACCATTGGCCCTCTAAAAGCTAGCGTATTTTTTTACAATATCAAGACTTCTCGTTCACTTTCACATAATTAATATGAAATGCCAACCGAATAAAACTTAGCGTTTTCGACGCTTTTCCGTTTACTGTTGCAGCACTTCAAGATGTTACTGCCTTCAAAACTTCTTGTGAGGTTTGTGATGCCTACAAAGAGCGAGGAACGTCTCAAAGTAACACTTGCTGTTGGTTTCCGCATTTTGAAAACAAAGATTTACAGCCAAAAGAAGATCACGCTACGAGCGACCAGCTGACTTTAATGATGAACGTTTAAATCACTTGCTTTCTCGACAGACTTTCAGAAAACTGAGAAAGCAGACAAATTTTCATAGAAAAAACAGTTTTGAATTTTCACTCAACAGGTTTAATTTGGCGCTCAACCCAAAAATTGGAAACGAACGTTCTTCGATTACCGTAAGTTTGGTCTCTTGACGTCCTTCGATGCATGGTCATCAGTCTTTACCACACTGTCACTGACGATGCATGGTCATCAGTCTTTACCACACTGTCACTGACGATGCATGGTCATCAGTCTTTACCACACTGTCACTGACGATGCATGGTCATCAGTCTTTACCACACTGTCACTGACGATGCATGGTCATCAGTCTTTACCACACTGTCACTGACGATGCATGGTCATCAGTCTTTACCACACTGTCACTGACGATGCATGGTCATCAGTCTTTACCACACTGTCACTGACGATGCATGGTCATCAGTCTTTACCACACTGTCACTGACGATGCATGGTCATCAGTCTTTACCACACTGTCACTTACGATGCATGGTCATCAGTCTTTACCACACTGTCACTGACGATGAAAAATGACCATTTTACGATGAAACCTTCGCGCGCAGTGAATTCAAACTAATTAGGAATAAATCACCTTCGTGCAATGGAGGGATAACGATGCTGAACTTTCAACGATTGAACTCTACGGATTTGTTATCGCTTTTTTCAAATTTGAAAAGTTCGTGACGCATATAAATCAATATATTGTGTATGGGTATTGATGATTTTTGTGCTTCATGGTTTTTAAATTAATGATGTTATTACCCATTGTTTAAATTGTTTATTACTTTGAACATCAGCAAAATTTTTCGTCACAAGAAACATGCTAAGTGCGAAATGTTATTTAAAATTGTTGAATTTATGCGAATCGAGATTGATTATATTTCAATTGTGTTTTTATAATTGTGTTATCTGGCGTTTTCACTTATTCCCTTACAATAAAATACTGACGGTTTTTAGTATATTTGAAATGTACCGAGTAGTGTAGTACCTCGTGTTTTAATTTTATAATATTGAAGAAGAAGGCTCTATAATGTTCGCTACCTCCCTTCTTCCTGCTTACTTTAATGCGTTTTTTTTTGTTGTGTATTTTCATTCTTGGTGCTATTGCTAAACTGCCTAGTACGAACCAAGTATTGTGCAATGGTGTTGTACCGAATAGTTTAATTTAATTTTAAATTTTGAAGAAAAGAGCATGTTTTAAATCACTTCAGCCGTCCTTATACTTTTTGTTTTACGTTGTTTTACACTTTTTGCTTTGCATTATTGTTTTAACCAGTTCTATAGTGATGTGTTTTTTTGGACTGTGGCGGACGGTGCTATCTGCGTTATTGATTAGTTTGTTTTCGAAATTGTTCAAACTGAAAAACTTTGTTTTTTATTTTTGTTCTCGGCCTATATCAATCCCGTATGAGGGGGAGGTATGTGCCTCCCTGCGTACATTCGTGAGCCGAGCCGCGTAAAAGCGCTCGTCGTGTCTGAGCAATCGCATTTTGACTGAGCATTTCCCGCCAGTAGCACCTGACTAGCGAGCTCCGATCACCAGTAAACTGATAGAAACCTTCCAGCGTTTCCTTCCCTACCTGACGACAACGGTAACCCCAGTCTCGGGGCTTACAAATATGAAGCAGCACAATGAATTGCTCAGCCGGGACAGGCCAAAATAAACTTTCTTCTTCTATGCCCCTGTTGTGATCATAGTAAGACAGAGAAGGCAGTTTTCATTACAAACAGATTGAACGCAACCAAACTGCATACGCAGCATCGCTCGACAATAATGCAGAATCAGACGCTTAGTTGGACGAATTCTGTGCCGAGAAATCAGAAATTTTTTTTATCGCCTAGGCATCAAGAAACTGATTCAAGCGGGCGTTCTTCTTTGACAATGGAGATCTTTTTACCTAATTTTGTTTAAATGTAACGTTGTTCACAATACTTACGACCTATTCTTTAACAATAGGTGTGGAGTTCAAGATGCCCTCGGGACTTCGTCATAACGCGAAATTAAAATTCATCAATTCTCTTCTTTAGTATCATTCCTCCGCATTTCTTGTTGGATCATGTTTCCCATAATTTAATTTCCCATTCAAGGAGGAACAAATCTTACATATTCTTATCGTCATACCATCTCTCCTTAATCAATCACTTCACTTCACTTCATCGGTCGCTTCACTTCATCTTTCACTTCAGATTTCCGTCGTTCACTTCAGATTTTCGCCGTTCAGTTCATATTCTGTCGTTCGCTTCAGATTTTCGCCGTTCAGTTCATATTCCGTCGTTCACTTAAGATTTTCGCCGTTCAGTTCATATTCCGTCGTTCACTTCAGATTTTCGCCGTTCAGTTCATATTCCGTCGTTCACTTCAGATTTTCGCCGTTCAGTTCATATTCCGTCGTTCACTTCAGATTTTCGTTGTTCACTTGAGATATTGAGCTCAGAACTCGTGTGCTATTTTTAGAGTACTGGCGCACCGTTGATCTCTCATGGGATCAACTGCAACACAAATTTTGTCTTCCACAGAAGCAGCTTGTAGGTCTTGCACCACAACTTCAATCCCCAAAAGCCGCTCTGCTGAGAGTTTTGAATTCGAATTTCGCCATGATTTTGATTCAGCTCAAATGCTCTCGAAATTGTAGAAGGAAGGTAACCACTTAAGTCCCGAACTTATGTTCATGTGTTCCCATTTGCCAGCAGCTTTGCTACAAATTTCCAGGAATTGGCTTCCTGAGGGTTGTGATCTGAGACTAAACTCGTCGTTCGCGACGTGAGGGAATTACAACAAGGGAATTATTATTCATAATGCTGCTGACCGACCAACAGTCACAAACTCAACTTTCAGGTATACTGAATCAAAACTAAATGAAGGCACGGTCCAGTTGTTAGCTATTTTCAAAATTGCTTGCTACAATTGAGTTCGAGTTTGGGTTGAACATTGAACTTCAGATTATTTAAGTGTCAGTCAACGTGTTAATTATTACCGAACGAACGTGAAGTATTTTCTTTTGTGAGTTTTTCTGTACGTCATCACTCGAACACTGCGATGCCACGCAAATAAGAGCTTGCTATGGTAAAGTTTTACGTACGTCTGGCCGAATGTTCCTACCGCGCTTTAGGCTTGATATCCGCATAGTACAAACAATATTCAGCGAATTTACGACACTTTTCAGCACAGTTACGCCTAGTTTTTCATCGTAAGCTGCAGGGGAATCCTCATGAAGCCAACACCTTTCCATAAAAAAGCCAAATAATACTGAGTTCTATGGATTTTCTCTCATAATTCTGTTTATGGTAAAATACATGAATAATTGACATTTTTCACACAAATTTATAGCAATTTGACTGAATGAACATGAAGGAGATCGTCATCATTTGCGCTTGTGGTTTCTCTTGTTTGAGGACAGACTGACAAATGATTGGTTTTAGTTGCTTTTCGAAGCGGAAGAAAAAGAAACAATACTTCAAAACACATCTACGAAAAACCCAGCGATGTTTTTTCAAGGTAGTGAAAATTTTATGACGCTTATCTCGTGCGCATTATATTTTTAAACGTAAAGTTGAAACTTTTCTTCCTTTTCAAATGATATTTTTTCTAATTACTCGGCACGTGGTCCATGCAGGACACCATTTGATCATTTTGTTAATTGAAATTTTACTACCCTTTTTACTACACTATATTCGATCTAAATTTTTCGCCGGGGTACCATGATTTTAGCCGCCCAAACATAGCATCTACAAATGGCGGTCAGAATTAAACATGCAATATCAAAGAAGTTAGACTGAGTAACACACCGCCATTAACCAACAGTATGAAATTCTACACACGATTAACAAACTGTTACCACAGGAAAAGAACTAAATGCATGTTAAAACGAACGAAAAATATAAGTTCAAATTAACTTATGGTGCTCACTGTTTTTTCTTTACAGACTATATGAAGTTAAACTAGAAAGACCAAATCAATCTTGTGAAATCTACTTAGCTACGCTGTGGTTAGCTCCAACAAATATTTTTCTCCAATACGAATTTGTCTTTGTGAATACGCTTCTGCAGCTACTCATTTCATTGAGAAATTATAGCCCCTATGCTATGAATGCCAACTAGAATACTGAGCTTCAAGAGAGAGGAAAAACTTGTGGAAGTCGTTGAAATTTGACAAAACTTTGTTTCTATACAGTGTGCGGAAACAATTTTCCTTCGTTGAAAGTTAGGTAGATTGCTCACTTTAATAAATTATGCTGAACTCATTCAACATATATGCCAATTACGGTAACTTTGGCAAAAAATATAAAGTCCTGTTGATATTAGATCATCAAACATGAAAAAAATATTTTTCTAACAGCTTAAGTAAATTGTGTCATAACAATAGATGTTTCCATCATTTGTCTATTCGAGTTCAATCTATTCTATGATAAGAGCCGCGTCCGTCGGTCCGTCGGTCGGTCTGTCCGAAGCCAGCCTACAGTGTGTGATGAGCGTATCTGTGATACAAGCTCCGTCCTATATATTTTGACGGGCCGTGTTCACGCGGCCTTATCAACTCTCGAGAGATTGTATTTTTTGATTTCTTACGGCTTTGCTCTCATTTCGCTCTCTTTTTTATTTCAAATAAAGGGGGGTGGACTAGTCTTTAATAGCAGCTATTGTATCATTGCAGTAGGAATCGTTTTTTTTACTCTGCACATTTTGGATGATGATATCTAAAGTATTGCTGCATATTGCCAATGTACTCTGGTAATTAAAGGATGTCTCGCTAATATTAGTTATGAGTCTTGTCATTCCTGCTTATAACTGAATGAGAGTTACTTGTCATATTGCAACCTGCTTCAAAAATAATTTATCATTTGTGCCGTTCCCGCTCTTAACTGAAATAGAGTTACTTGTCACATTGACTACCAGCTTTAAATAGCAGTTTTCAAAATTTGTGTCCTTTCTGCTCGAAACTGAATGAGAGTTAGTTGACATTGTCAGTCTGCTTTAAATATGAGTTATGATTCTTGTTCTGTCTGCTTATAACTGAAATAGAGTTACTTGTCACATTGACTCCGTGCTTTAAATACTAGTTATGATTCTTTTCCTGTCTGCTCATAGCTGAATGCGTGTAACTCCACATTGCTACCTTCTTTGAACACCAGTTATGAATTGCACACACTTTCAATTCCCTGCGTTGTGCCCTGATGCAGTGCATTACTGAGCTAGAATCTGGGAGCTTAAGCCGTAGCTAGGCTCGTTTTATCATGAATAAATTGATGGGCACTAGTTTTGAATGCTCTTTTACGTATTTGTTGTCATCCTGGCAACGTACATGATAAGAGGGCATTTCCCAGTCTATCTTTATCTACAGGACATCTATAATTTTGACCACCTAAAGCAAAGGCTGAATTTGTATTTTGTAAAATAATAGAGGTCAGGTGAAAAAGTTAGAGTGGGTTTGACGAATCATCTTTCTCGATGTACATTGTAGAAGGGTGGAGTTTCCCGAATTTTATTTATGATAGAAATGTGTATATATGCTGGTGTTTGAGCGTCCCATTATGTGTTGTGTTGATGTGGAAACGAGAAGAACGCGAAATTATCTCTCAGCGAACGCGACCAAAATATCGAGAAACTTTTGTCATTGGTGTTTGGGAGGGGATATTTGTGGGGGTTTATGAGGGAAAATTTCCAATTATGCATTTCCCAGAAAAAATAGCAATATAAATAAAAACGCTAGTTAATATATGATACGTTATATAATTGAATCGAAACCTGATTGAAGAAGAAGAAAGGTAATTCATGTCCAACATAAAATCAAACATTTTAATATAGTCCAATATTATTAAATGAAATATTTTTTTGTATAAGCTGATCCTTGTTCAAGAATTTATCTTTTCATACCATTACAGTTTTCATTTTCAAAACACTATATGACACAAAAGCAAGTCGTTTCTCATCGATTAACAAATAACTAATTTCAAAGTGTTTTAAAAAACCAGCGGCGCAGTTGAATGAGTTGAACACAACATCTGGGATAGCAGATTCACTAAAGATTTTGAATAATCTCCAAAATGCAGAGGAGCAAACTTAAAATCTGTCTTAGAGAGAGAAACATTCAAGACGCAACCCATGTAAATTAGCAAGCACCTGATTGTTTGAAACAGTTTTCTGGCTCATCTGACTGACAAAATCTGCAAGCTGTTGCTTAAAATTATGAGACAATCTCTGCACGAGACAATCTCTGCATGTGCTCACGTGAAATGCGTGGCTCTTATAATCGTTACGGTCACATCAGAAGGCATTGAGGAGATGACTATATCCCTGATTAAAGGTAACTGTGGTTGAAATGTCACAGCTGAAATTGGAGGGAATATTTACTGATTTTCATTTCTGAATGATTTAATGAACTTTCAACGTAACCATCTACCTGAACCTATATTCAGGTCCCTATACTTGCAAAATTAAAGTTCAGCCAACCATTTCTGGGACTCAGGTTTTTCCTTGAATAAATATGTAGTATTCTCGATCGCGGTACTTGCGTTCAGGTCCCTTTACTTGCACTGCAATTTAAAATTAAAGTTCAGCCAACCACTTCTGGGAGTGAGATTTCCTTTAATAAAAATGTAATATTCTCAATCGTGGTCCCAGAGGCTGCCTATGCCTTTGCTCGTAGCATGTGAGGGCAACTTCCATTGAAGTTTTCAAAAAATAATTTGTGGCGGCAGCGCCTTCTCTTCACTCTTTTTTTTTTGCGACTTTAACTTACTACGGTCGGCGAAAGACTGCATCTAGAATTCACATACTGTAAACACTCCTCGACATGCGACCAATCCTACACTTTTCATACACGGATTTCAAAATTACCGCCACGATTCTGGTCTAAAAATACAGGAATTAAGTTTTGCTCTCTTCGAACTAGTCCATAGAACAGAATGCACAGGTGAGAAGCACTTACTATAAACTATTCTCGACACACGACTACACGACTAATCGTACAATCCTACATTTTTCACACAAGGATCTTGAAATTTCCGCTACACTTTTGATCTTAAAAGTATCGGAATAAAGTTCTACTCTCTACGAACATCCTACGCACAACAGAAAGCACTAGTATATATGAAGCACTTATACTTTAGATATTTCTCGAAATACAACCTATCCCACATTAATCCAGCACACACTTCGGAATTCCTGCAAGACTCCTGGCCTAAAAACCACTGGAATCAAGTTCTACTCTCTACGAACATCCTGTTATCAAAGTTCGATGCCTCCTAACTGGCAGCGAGGTACGTAATATTCCGTCCTCTCTTCACCAATTCTAACTTAGAATCTTAGAGCCAATTAAAGTGTCTCAGTAACCAGACAACCGCTTCCACTCATTTTTCGCTAACGCTTCTGGACCAAATTACAAAGCTTCGGTACCTGGACCATTTTTAGATCCATGAAAACGATTCTTTTCTAATTGTTCGGCATTGACTACCATTGTAAAAGTTAGCCAGCCAATCAGGAGAGCGCTCTCTGGGAGAAATTTTACACTGTCTCGAAGTGTTTTTATGAAGCCCTCCCTTATTGGTTGAAAGCAACTGGGATTTTTTTGCGATGCCTGATGAATTCCTAGTAAAAATGCAAACGTAAAGTCATATGGTCTGTTTCTGAAGTAAATCTCGGTCTCCTAAGTTAGTGTATCAGGTCTACATCCAGCTGTTCGCTCACATTATTTGTGGTCCGTCCCGTCGGTTGGAGTTAAATACGATGTAAGCCATCACAATCAATGCACAGAGTCTGCATTGTGTTGATTCAACCCTTTGGCTCCCACGAGCACTTTTGAGGCCCCTGATTACAAGTTCAGTAAGTTCAGAGCGCCATTTTATCCCTTGACTTTGCCTTAATAAAAAGACCATCAACTTACGATTGCCAAAGTTGAGCGTAGCGCCTCCGCCCATGAAGACAAAACTCCGCTGTGAGCAACTGCAGAGTGAACCCTGGAGCTGCAGCGTGAACCCTGGAGCTGCAGCGTGACCCCTGGAGCTGCAGCGTGAACCCTGGACCTGCAGAGTGAACCCTGGAGCTACAGAGTGAACCCTGGAAGTGTAGCGTGACCCCTGGAGCTGCAGCGTGAACCCTGGAGCTGCAGCGTGAACCCTGGAGCTGCAGCGTGAACCCTGGAGCAGCAGCGTGAACCCTGGAGCTGCAGAGTGTACCCTGGAGCTGCAGCGTGAACCCTGGAGCTGCAGAGTGAATCCTGGAGCTGCAGCGTGACCCCTGGAGCTGCAGCGTGAACCCTGGAGCTGCAGCGTGACCCCTGGAGCTGCAGAGTGAACCCTGGAGCTGCAGCGTGAACCCTGGAGCTGCAGCGTGAACCCTGGAGCTACAGCGTGAACCTTGGAGCTGCAGAGTGAACCCTGGAGCTGAAGCGTGAACCCTGGAGCTGCAGAGTGAACCCTGGAGCTGCAGCGTGAACCCTGGAGCTGCAGCGTGAACCCTGGAGCTGCAGCGTGACCCCTAGAGCTGTAGAGTGAACCCTGGAGCTGCAGCGTGAACCCTGGAGCTGCAGCGTGAACCCTGGAGCTGCAAAGTGAACCCTGGAGCTGCAAAGTGAACCCTGGCGCTGCAGCGTGAAACCTGGAGCTGCAGAGTGAACCCTGAAGCTGCAGAGTGAACCCTGGAGCTGCAGCGTGAACCCTGGAGCTTCAGAGTGAACCCTGGAGCTGCAGCGTGAACCCTGGAGCTGCAGAGTGTACCCTGGAGCTGCAGCGTGAACCCTGGAGCTGCGGCGTGAATCCTGTAGCTGCAGCGTGACCCCTGGAGCTGCAGCGTGAACCCTTGAGCTGCAGCGTGACCCCTGGAGCTGCAGAGTGAACCCTGGAGCTGCAGCGTGAACCCTGGAGCTGCAGCGTGAACCCTGGAGCTGCAGAGTGAACCCTGGAGCTGCAAAGTGAACCCTGGAGCTGCAGCGTGAACCTTGGAGCTTCAGAGTGACCCCTGTAGCTGCAGCGTGAACCCTGGAGCTGCGGCGTGAATTCTGGAGCTGCAGCGTGAACCCTGGAGCTGCAGCGTGAACCCTGGAGCTGCAGCGTGAACCCTGGAGCTGCAGCGTGACCCCTGGAGCTGCAGAGTGAACCCTGGAGCTGCAGCGTGAACCCTAGAGCTGCAGCGTGACCCCTGGAGCTGCAGAGTGAACCCTGGAGCTGCAGCGTGAACCCTGGAGCTGCAGCGTGAACCCTGGAGCTGCAGAGTGAACCCTGGAGCTGCAGAAAGAACCCTGGAGCTACAGCGTGAACCCTGGAGCTTCAGAGTGAACCCTGGAGCTGCAGCGTGAACCCTGGAGCTGCAGAGTGTACCCTGGAGCTGCAGCGTGAACCCTGGAGCTGCAGCGTGATTTCTGGAGCTGCAGCGTGAACCCTGGAGCTGCAGCGTGAACCCTGGAGATGCAGCGTGAACCCTGGAGCTGCAGCGTGACCCCTGGAGCTGCAGCGTGAACCCTGGAGCTGCAGCGTGAACCCTGGAGCTGCAGAGTGAACCCTGGAGCTGCAGCGTGAACCCTGGAGCTGCAGCGTGAACCCTGGAGTTGCAGCACGAACCTGAAGCTGAAGTATGTACCCTGAAACTTTATAACGAAATGAAATTTAATGTCTTACTCTATGTATGTATTTTGCGCAAAACGATATGAACGTTTAATACTTCGTGAAGGCTGCTTAATATAACGTGGGCTTTCAGTGTACGGTCACAGGTTCATATGGAGCAAACGAACCCCTCACGAAACAAAGTATGGCGCGTCACTGGCTAAATTACTTTGGCTCGCATCTCTGATCTGTCTAGATTCTTCCAAGTTTTTTCGTGGTCTGAATTGTGACGAAAACGTGACTGATGTTGCGGGTCTTTGAGATATGAGGAGGTTTCCTTGGAGATATGAGACGGCGTAATGCATTTATCCAGAGTTAAATTGTTCGCATGTTCTGAAATTTAAATTTCATGTGCGTTTAATTATTTTTAGCAAATTCTCTTGGATTAGAGACATGTTGTACCTTGAACTATAGCAGGTGAAGAAAGTTCTTGGAACCTTCTGCATGTTTAACATCCGAAGAGATGCACTCCCATGTGGTGACAATACCGACCAAGTCCAATCTCTCCATCGAGTGGCTTAGTAAGATTGACAGAATCCGAAGTCGCATTGTTTGAAGCCGACGTTCAAAGTCTGTTTTGACTCTCTGGCACAAAAAAGTCTTTGGCTCGAAGGTTGTCACGAATGCGCGACGTCTCCAACAAATATGATCGATGAACCAAAAGTTGAAGCGGCGAATCGACTGGACGAGGAAAACGTCAGGTTTCCTTTTGAAATTCCCCGACAGTTCGTAGCTTGACGAATGGTCCCATGATAGACAGCGAGAAATGTATGCATCCATTCAATGTCTTCACCATTTTTGCATGGAAAGTGCTTCAGTTAATAACAACCAATTTAATTTTGAAACTCAACCGGAACTAAACTTTAGAGTTCCTAGGTACGATCCCAAGTGTTGTTTTCATGTTATACGCGTAACCTTTCTGTCTCCAGGAACTAATCTAAGCTAAACTAAACAATAATCTTGCGGAAAACGTTCAAATATTTCTGCAGAATTTTTCCTATGAGAAATCGATTTATTTTATCCAGTAAGAATGAGTAGACTCGTCACTAAATGCCAAAAAACGAGCTATAAAGTTCGCGAATAATGAACTTCCTCAATGGTTCACTTTAGAACTGAGTGGGAAATCGAAAGTAAAGAAATAGCTAATAGCTCAACTTGAAGTTCTAAACAAATGAACACTCCTCCACAACACACTGTTGTCGGCAACAAGCTAAAACGTAGTGCTTTAAAGTCCAGCAAGAATTGCAGTTTGTAGCAATTGAGACGTACTGCTTCGAAATGACATCGTTGGACCTACCAACGAGGTTATCATTTGGATTTTTCGCGAGCATGTAAACAAAGTTTACACCGATACCGAGAGAAACAAAGTAGCTATTCTAGAAATGCTCAATTGAGCAATCAAGCAGAAGAACCAGCGATATAAACCCGTATACGAGGCAGTAAAATGTTTCAGTGTCCGCCGGCACGCTGGCGCTGCCAGACGATGGACTGCACGCATGTCTCTCGCGTGCGTCTCCCCGTCTGGCCGTGGACTTTTTGGCTACGGAAACGCTGACTTGCTGAAGTTTGGGTGGAATTAGTTACATACTAAAGTTTAAGTGTAGTTAATTACATACTAAAGTTCAGGTGTAATTAGTTACAAAGTCAAGTTTAAGTGTAGTTAATTACATACTAAAGTTCAGGTGTAATTGGTTACAAACTCAAGTTTAAGTGTAGTTAATTATATACTAAAGTTCAGGTGTAATTAGTTACAAACTCAAGTGTAAGTTTAGTTAATTACATACTAAAGTTCAGGTGTAATTAGTTACATACTAAAGTTTAAGTGGAATTAACTGCATACTAAAGTTTAAGTGGAATTAGTCACTAGTATGAGATACATGTTAAAGTTCATGTGTAATTAGTTACTAGTATTGGTTACATACCAAAGTTAAGTGTTCAGTGCTGATTACCGAACAACTATTTAAATATATGAAATTATGCGTCGGAAAATAGCATTAGTTTGATATTGGATTCAGAATAGGCAGCGGATTTTTGTGGTTCTGTTTCTATAGATTATCCAAGAATAATCGAATAGCAACAAAGGTATTTGTTATTAGGTTCCATAGCTATTACGCAACCATCTCGTTTCATTCGTTTACAGTGGTTGTTAATAGAAAATTTCTGTTCCAATAATTTAGCAGCTGAGCGTGACCGGCCTACCATAAACTTTTTTCAACTTGCAGTGAATTGAGTGGCATTCAGGTCTGATTTGCAATTTTAAACTATTTAGTTCACTTCGAAACATTCAGATGCGAGGTTTTTTTGCATGTTCGACCTAAAAAATATCGATTATTGACGAAATTTCATTTCAACAATGCATGAAGAAAAGTACTTTACTCATTCTAATGAGAACTGCTAACACATTTGATGTTTCTAAATTTTAATATGATAGCTGAGTAATTGTTTTTCGAATGAGTTCTATAATATTTACGCGTGAAGTACGGTACATCATGAGGGCTTGTTTATAGATGAAATGTGACTCCTCTCCTACAATGCAAAGTGCAACTCATGGGCATAACGGCAGTTTACTATTATAACAAACTTCTTTCAATTATATTTCTAACGTTGTATGATGTGTTCAACTTCAGATGTTGCAATGATGCCACTAGATTGTCTTTTAAAAGTAAATGTATATCGTTCTGTTGTATTAATACACATCTAGCACGTCGACGCACGCACTTCTGGCACGTCGACGCACGCACTTAATTCTGGCACGTTGACGCACACACCTCTGGCACGTCGACGCACGCACCTCTGGCACGTCGACACACGCACCTCTGGCACGTCGACACACGCACCTCTGGCACGTCGACGCACGCACCTCTGGCACGTCGACACACGCACCTCTGGCACGTCGACGCACGCATCTCTGGCACGTCGACACACGCACCTCTGGCACGTCGACGCACGCATCTCTGGCACGTCGACGCACGCACCTCTGGCACGTCGACACACGCATCTCTGGCACGTCGACACACGCATCTCTGGCACGTCGACGCACGCACCTCTGGCACGTCGACGCACGCAGCTCTGGCACGTCGACACACGCACCTCTGGCACGTCGACACACGCACCTCTGGCACGTCGACGCACGCATCTCTGGCATGTCGACGCACGCATCTCTGGCACGTCGACACACGCATCTCTGGCACGTCGACACACGCACCTCGTGCACGTCGACGCACGCATCTCTGGCACGTCGACGCACGCATCTCTGGCACGTCAACGCACGCATCTCTGGCACGTCGACACACGCATCTCTGGCACGTCGACACACGCACCTCTGGCACGTCGACACACGCACCTCTGGCCTCCTCTTAGGTAATGAGGTTATTTACAACTATTAATATGATTACTAGAAGTGTTACTATTACTACGTGGGAGCCGTTACTCTTTAGAAAAGAAAAACGGTTTATTTCCAATAGAGATGGTACAAAAGTACCATCATTGTTTTTTAAAATATCTTAAAATTAATACACTTAGATGATACACACACACGAGTACTGAAAAACTCGTGTCACTAGTCAAAAGAAATGATTGAGGGCAATGAACTCCTAATCTAGCTTAGTCTACATTTGATAATGCATGTAATGATAATTGTAAGAGATAACACAATTTCATGGACGATGCATTTTCATTGTGGGGTGAAAACACTTTTGACAGTTTACATGTACATGACATAAAACTTCGCAATTCTTGACGCCAGGAAATAATATATGAAATCGCTTGTTTCGGTCAATGTTCACAAGTGTCATTTTAAGGACGCATGAAAAAAAGAAAAATATATATATATAAATATATATCCATATACACACATATGTACACATATGTATGCATGTGTGTGTATATCCATACACACACACACATACACACACACACGCACACATATATACATATGTGTACATATAAGCATGAGGACCAAGAAGATTATAGGTTTTGTATTTCAGATTCAACAATTTTAACATAACGGTCATTAGTTAACAAGCATTTTATTTAAATATAAATGGATGATCGCACAACAAATGTATAGTTTTTACATGAATGCTTTACAATACTAAAGATATGACGAGTTAGGTAATGTTACAAGTTGAGAGTGCACAGAAAAAAGACCATTATCTCTAGTAAAATGCTAGTTGTCAGTTTAGTACACATATATGTGCACGTATACATGTAAATATTTACACATACACATGCCCACATATACCCACGCACATATTTACACCTAACTCGTAAGCATACACAAATGCATTTCTATGCATCGAGGCAATACATACGCATTCTACAGAGTGTCATACGCATAGCGTGGACACGTACACATTTACACAAGTAAGCATGTGCGCAAATATCAGCATAAACTAGTCAGTATAAACCAGAATTCCAATCGAGGGAAACGGAGAAAATATCTTTTATTATAGCATGAATTTTATAAAATTTCGTACTAAAAATAGTGGCACAAAACAGTCTACTTAAGTCAGAAACATGAAAACGATTGTGGGACGTGAATAAGAAAGAAAACATTAATGTCCTATAAAGGTTTCATATTAGAAAAAAAAAATCACATTATCTTTGAAATATGGCGCAAATTGTCGTCAATTGATAAACAAACATAGGTATCACATTATTATAAGCATATAACTATAAGCCGAATAAGTATATTACTGCAGTATAAATGGATGATCACACAACGAATTTATTTTTTTTACATGGATGCTTTACAATTTCATATTATAAAAATTACATTATCTTTGTAATATGGTGCAGAATGTCTTTAATTGACCAACACACACACACATAGGTACCATGACGGTCTAGTTTGATGCTTGCACAGAAACGGAGAGGAATGACATAAAATGCACCTTCGACTGGTTCATCTACTCTAGTGCACACAGTTGTACGTGCACATATACACACCCATATGCGCACACACACCTATATACGTACACACATATACAAGTAAGCATGTCCGCAAATGACAACGCATAGGCGGTCAAATCATAATACCTACGCATACATCAAAACTGTTGTTTGTTGTCTTGAATTATAAAACAATGAGCGAGGGAGATTGTTCGGCAATGGAGATACCAAGTAAATGAGATTCGTCAGTACTCATTCAGTATGTTCTGTAACTAAGGATTATTATTGAGACACAAGATGACGAGTTATTTTGGCTTTAAATTCTCTCGGTCTTTGAGGGACTTTAATACTCAGGGGAAGTTTGTTCCACAGTAAGGCGCCTGATATGGACAGAGCCTTCTGCCCTAAGTGAGATGAACGATAGTTGACTAAGATATTATTGTTTCTGTTCGGTTTTTGATTGGTTACAGTGGTTGGATGGAAACGCACTATCTCAGCATTGCTCTGAGGAAGATATAACGAGGAGAATACGTGTTGGGCCTTCTGCATGAGGAGCCTTTCTTGGATAGGGATTCAGCCGAGTTTATTGAGGAGAGGGGTTACGTGATCACTTCTTTTGAAATTACCGTTGCATACCACCTTGGCTGCAAAATTCATGCATTTTTGTAAGTCCCTTTGAAGGTATTGAGGTAAGTCTCCCCATACTAGGCTGCAGTAGTCAATGCGCGATAACACAAGGGATTGAATGGCTAATAATCTGGACTTTTCGTCTAGCATACTTTTTATACGATGAAAAAACATTAAAGTTCCGTAGATTTTGTTGCAAGTAGTCTCAACGTGAGATTTGAAGGACATATTTCTATCGAACCAGATACCTAGATTTTTAACTTTTTCTGATGCATTAGTTTTATCATTTCCAACTGCAAGAGCAAGATCTGAAGTTTTTTTAATTGCATCTTTGGATCCAAAAATAATGCATTGTGTTTTATTAGCATTTAATTTGAGACCATTTCGGTCGTACCATGATTTCAGGCTAGTCAGTAAAGTTTCGGCTTTAACTTGCGTCTGTGGTATTTCCGATACAGAACTTGTTATTGCAATTTGAACATCATCTGCATACATTGAGATCCGTGTGTTAGAAGGCATTGGAGGGAAATCATTAATGAAAATAGAAAACAGTAGCGGACCAAGAATGGATCCTTGGGGAACACCAAAATTGTTTTGAATGAATGGGGACAATTTGTTTTCTATGCGGACTGCATGAGATCGATTTGACAAGTAACTTTCGAACCATTGCGTGTCTATTCCCAAGTTCAGTATTTTACGTAGAAGTCTTTCATGTTGGACGCTATCGAACGCCTTAGAGAGATCGAGTAGTAGCAAGAGTGTTACATTCTTTTGATCGATGTCACTGTATATTTTTTCAGATATATTGAGCAGAGCGTCTTGAGTGCTAGTATTTCTTCTATAGGCATATTGATTTTGGTGGAGTAAATTTGACTCGTCCAGGTGAAATGACAGTTGATTTGTCACCACTTTCTCCAATAGTTTGGACATGACAGGCAAAAGACTGATGGGCCTGTAGTTTGATGCTGTATTTAGGTCACCACTTTTGTGCAACAAATTGCCCAGGAGGTACTATTATTATAATTGCCCAGGAGGTACTACCATCACTAAGACTATGAAAGCATAGTACTAATACGGTAATTACGTTGAGCGATTACTATTACTGCCTAGGGCTTTTATGAGTCAATTTCTTAGTGTAAACTGTATTTGTATAACCTGCTTTCGTTTCTTAACACTTTGACTGCGACTGCTAAATTTTTAGTTCAATGCCAAACTCAAATTTAAAGTCAATTGTTGTAAACAATTTTGAAAATAGCAAACATGAACTGGACCGTGCCTTCATTCAGCTTTGATTAAGCATTTGTGAAAATTGAATTTGCGACTACTGGTCGGTCAGCCACATTATGAAAATTACCTCCGTATGCCACCGGGAGCGCACGTCTCGATCAGTCAAAGTGTTAACTATTACCTCAATACTCATCCTAGTCGATCTATAAATAATTCTTTCCCTTTGTGCTTCAAAATCTTCGTGAACTTTCAACTTGCACGAGATAAAACACATACTCGTAGTCTTCTCGTCAATAATACAGCTTAAGTGGTTTTGTACCGTTCAATTTCTATCCAATGCGCGGCCATTTGTTTTTAAAAAACAAATAAAGACTACTTGAATATATTTACTTTCGTGATGTAAAAATCTGATTGAATTTATTTAAAAAATCACTGATAATATAGGCTTCGTCAAGCGCCTTCTTTCCTTTTATTACGTGAATTAAACCTTTGATTTTTGGATCATACCTCTCGTCTTTTGGTCTGGCATAATACCTCTATTTCCAAATCATACCTCAGTTCTTTCGATTACACCTCCTTTATCTAAGATATACCTTTATTTTCCGAATCATGTCTCTGTTCTTCGGATCATACTTCTGTTATCTAGATTATACTTTCATTTTCTAAATTATCCATTCGTTCTCCAGTTCACGCCTCAATTCTCTGGATTACACCTCCATTAGCTAAATAGTGCCTTTTTCTCCGGATCATACCTCTGTTCACTAGATTGCACTTCTCTCACCACCTTTGTCCCCGGATCATAACAATATTCTCTGGATTACACTTTTATTATCTAGATTACAACCTTTTTCCCGGATCTTACCTATGTTCTTTGGATTACAGTTCTCTTACCGTCTTTTTTTCCCAGAGCACACTTATGGCCTCTGGATTACACTCCTCTTACCTAGATTACCCCCTACTCTTCAGATGACGCCTCTGTTCTCCACATCAGTCCGGTGTCCATCTCATAGTTGCTCACGTATCTTCCATCTCGCGTTGTAAGACCAGCGAGGTTCTGGAGGCAGCGCGGCCGCTCATAGTGGCCGCTTTTGAAAAGCACGGAGCCTTTTGAAGGATATTCTCACGTGGCAGAATCCAGCCAAATGAAACTCCATGTGTCACTCGGAGCGTTCCTGTTACCTATGCTGAGCTTCCACTTTATATGTTTCGCAAATTGATACAACGTAGTTGTGTTACGTTCTGCTCACCAATATTGCTAAATAAACGATTCGACATTTGTAGAACGAGAAATTGCCTGAGCTGCAAACGATGTTAGTTTAACTTCAAGGATTGCACTACTCCAATTATTACTTAGAAACTTCAGGCAGCAAGAATAAATAAGACTCAATGAAATGTTGCTGCAAAATTGTACCAGTTTGGCAAATTTACCTATATCGTATCCTTCCATCGAAATACGGGACGTGTTTTGAAGATTTTTTCTAGGCCGATTATCTTTAAAGCAATCTTGAAATGTTTATGTCCATTCAATTTGTGAACGAATACCTGGATTGCCATGGATAGTTCATTATGATTGGGAAATGAATTTTTCCACCAGGACGAAGTAACAAATTTGAGAGGTATCCCTTATGCCGACTATGTACATCAGCGTTTTAATTACTGAATAATTTTTTGTTGTTGTTGGCTGAGAATATACTCAATTCCCAACATGAGCCCGTTTTATAGGCATGATTTTGTGATTAAATTTTGCGAGAATACCCAAGAAATGAGCAACATGTTATCTTCACATGGATCAGTTCTCTTTTTAGTCTATGTGTTCCAACACATCGAATGAGTTCGATGAATTTCACAAAAACTATAGGCGGCTCTAAGCATTTTTCGATCACCTACTTATTATTTCAACCACGCATGAAACTGAATCGTAGCATATGGCGACTGATATATGTACTCGAAATCTTTTGCTCTTCTTATCAGAATATGACCAAAGTAACCATAGAGGTTCATTTTTAAGTTGCTACTGAAGTCCAATGGTGTTAAATGAAATTTGATAACTGTTAACATTCATTTTATATTTCGTGTAACGAGAAAATAATGAGAATTGTTAAAAACCGTTGAGGCTTAACGCAGAAATTCGACCCTTTAAGCTAGAACTATCTCATATGTGTCGTAATTATGACACTCAACAACGATATTCCCATATTTTGTCGTTTAGATGTAACGACATTACTGATCTTTTCCATTGTTGGGCCTGCAGAAATAACATAAGCTTCCAGTATTTTGATTACTTAATTGAGAGTCTTGCTTGGAAATCCTTGACTGCCGCAGAAACACAAAGGTCCTGTCGACACTTAATGGCAGAGACGACTGTCCGTGATCGACCGCTCCGCCTCTACTTGATCGAGAACGTCCTTCGTGTTTATCTCATGATGTATTGCAGGCCATACGTGAGGGTGAAGGTGAGCTTGTGGTGTTTGTACCATCGTAGTTTTAAAGTAAGAGCCAGTCTGAGTTTAATGCACTTGTGGTATATGTGGGTTTATTACATTTCCTTGATTATATCGCTTCTAAATCAATATTGCATTTCATACACCAAATCTTATAATAAAAGGGAATTTTTTAAATGAACAACTAGGCCGACGAACGAACTGCAAAGAATTTTAAAATTGTAGTCGATCAAACCAGTTTTATTCCTACTGTTTTCTAATTTTTAACAACCAGAATTGATAACAAGTTTCGAACATTCATCGGTGTAAGCCATACTTCATGGGCTACTGTTCTTTTACAAATTTATTTCAAATGTTCTTGAAATTATGAACAGGAACCAAATTTAGAAATCAATTTCAGTTATAAATTTTTGTTTCTGCCATCGAATAACTTCAACTGCTTACGCTTATCTCTATGTATTTTATCGATTGCAGCCTTAAAGCAACAAAGACCTTTCAGTGCTATGAAGTGTCAGCATTTTAATACGAATACAAACATTTCATTAGCTCTCAAACATTCTCTTTGAATTCTTCTGAAAGGTTATTTATTTCATTCGGCGAAGCGTCCCAGCAATGAAATTGACTCTGGATGTTTTCTTTACGAATAGAAAAAAATTCCTAACATGCCAACGCGAACATAAGTTTTCGACGATTGTGCAACTTAAGCTTTACAGTCGTAATTTTTTTCAGCGTACTGAGACATAATACTTGGTTGGACATTGCACGTACATATATGGGAGAACCCTACGAAAATGAGTCACTGAATGGTAAAAAAAATGAAATGAAGCTAAGCGTGCTCTCTCAAATATAATTTCAGTTTATATTTATTTAATTTCAAACCTTCACGCCCCTAAACGTTTCATCCGTAAGCTTGCCTTGCCATGCTGGTGCTTCCCAAGCCTCATAACCCTGCGGTTCGATAATTATTCATCGTTCATCAGCTTCGTCTGAACGTCAAAGCCAAAAGCGGTCGCAAACAAGATTTGCAGGCGGTCATAATGAGGGACGCCGCAGAGGCGTCAAGGATTCAGAGTCCTCAAAAACGTCCCAAAACGCCCCATAACCAACTGGCAGCTAGCACCAAATCCGCCGGCATTCAGTGGACAAGAATTCCAGACAATTTAGGTCGTTGTATCCGTGTGCAGGAGGTTGCGAAATTTTGGCAGTCGATTTGGCTACGAAGAGAGTTCTTTTTGTTTAGCATTCAAAATTTTACAGTTTTATCTAAAAAAGCTCATGCTTGAGAACTTTTACCATGAAAAAGGCACGTTGCGTGTCCAAGTTAACAATGAAAATTTCACTCACGGATGCACTGTCACTAGAAAAACAACGATCTCCAAAAAATTATCCTGACGTCAAAGTATTGCCCTGATCGATAAAATCTACCTTTTACGATTGAAAAAACTCCGACAACAATGAAAATGTTACCTGAATGACTAAAAAATTTCCCAAACGTCTAAGAACTGCTTTGAACGTCTAGAAATTGCTCTAAACGACTTAAAATTTCGCTAAGCGGCAAAAAACTACCCTAAGGGACTAGAAGTGCCCTAAATAACTAAAACCCGCCTTGACGTCAAGAAACTTGCTTTGAACGTCTAAAAAGAGCTCTAATCGACTAAAAACTGCCCTAAACGGCCAAAAACTGACCTCAACGACTAAAACTTGCCTTAAACGTCTAGAAACTAGCTCAACGTCCAAAAACTGCTCTAACCTGCTAAAAACTGCACTAAGAGAATAAAACTGTCATGAAAAACGTACATCGGCTTCAACATTCAGCGGCGCTGCGTAGGTCCATTGCAAGAAACGTCTACAGTCTCCAAATGTCCTCACGCATTGTCGGGAATGTAACTTCGCTATTCAGCACTGATACTCACCGTGAGTTTAGATGCAGTTTGTCCAGTTATTCATTTTCTTACTAACAATTAAAAAATACTTCAAGACTATTTTAATGTGCTAGATCACACAGTCATTAGTCATGTCTTTCTAAAATCCTTCACCTATTCCTAAAAATATTTCAGTGTCGAAGCGGTCTAAAATCAGCTCTGTTTTGATCGCAACATTTCTTTGACAGGTTGACGGGGCTATTATTGAATCACTATCTTGTTCAACTCAATTTAATTTGTTGGCTGAAACTTTTTATATGAGGCAGTTCTTACGTTTCGCATCCCTTTTGCCAATTCATTTTACAGTAGTTTGTCAGTACAACACATCATTCTTGGAAAAAAATCCCTCATAATGATGTGTTATATCAAATATCTGGAAAAATACCTCTCGTAATGATGTGTTATATCTAATATCTGGAAAAATACCTCTCGTAATGATGTGTTATATCTAATATCTGGAAAAATATCTCTCGTAATGATGTGTTATATCAAATATCTGAAAAAATATCTCTCGTAACGATGTGTTATATCTAATATCTGGAAAAATATCTCTCGTAATGATGTGTTATATCAAATATCTCGAAAAATATCTCTCGTAATGATGTGTTATATCTAATATCTGGAAAAATATCTCTCGTAATGATGTGTTATATCTAATATCTGGAAAAATATCTCTCGTAATGATGTGTTATATCAAATATCTGGAAAAACATCTCTCGTAATGATGTGTTATACCAAATATCTCGAAAAATATCTCTCGTAATGATGTGTTATATCTAATATCTGGAAAAATATCTCTCGTAATGATGTGTTATATCAAATATCTCGAAAAATATCTCTCTCGTAATGATGTGTTATATCTAATATCTGGAAAATAAATCCCTCATAATGATGTGTTATATCAAGTATCTGGAAAAATATCTCTCGTAATGATGTGTTATATCTAATATCTGGAAAAATATCTCTCGTAATGATGTGTTATATCAAATATCTGGAAAAATATCTCTCGTAATGATGTGTTATATCTAATATCTGGAAAAATATCTCTCGTAATGATGTGTTATATCAAATATCTCAAAAAATATCTCTCGTAATGATGTGTTATATCTAATATCTGGAAAAATATCTCTCGTAATGATGTGTTATATCAAATATCTCGAAAAATATCTCTCGTAATAATGTGTTATATCTAATATCTGGGAAAATATCTCTCGTAATGATGTGTTATATTTAATATCTGGAAAAATATCTCTCGTAATGATGTGTTATATCAAATATCTCGAAAAATATTTCTCGCAATGATGTGTTGTATCTAATATCTGGAAAAATATCTTTCGTAATGATATGTTATATCAAATATCTCGAAAAATATATCTCGTAATGATGTGTTATATCTAATATCTGGAAAAATATCTCTCGTAATGATGTGTTATATCTAATATCTGGAAAAATATCTCTCGTAATGGTGTGTTTTATCAAATATCTCGAAAAATATCTTTTGTAATGATGTGTTATATCTAATATCTGGAAAAATATCTCTCGATATGATGTGTTATATCTAATATCTGGAAAAATATCTCTCGTAATGATGTGTTATATCTAATATCTGGAAAAATATCTCTCGTAATGATGTGTTATATCTAATATCTGGAAAAATATCTCTCGTAATGATGTGTTATATCTAATATCTGGAAAAATATCTCTCGTAATGATGTGTTATATCTAATATCTGGAAAAATATCTCTCGTAATGATGTGTTATATCTAATATCTGGAAAAATATCTCTCGTAATGATGTGTTATATCTAATATCTGGAAAAATATCTCTCGTAAAATGGTGAGTAAATTAATAAAAATTTACTTGCCTCAGCCCGACGCAAATAATTTTGTAGTCATGCTTATTGATTTCTTTTAGTATAATCATTAATTTTAAATCATTAATTAATTTAATTTTAAATCACTAATCATTAATTTTAAATCTGCCACAAATTACTTCAACATATTTCTTGTTTCATTACGTTATTATCTTGACCTGTACAACCTCTCATTCATACACCTTTTTATGAGGTTGTCTACCTTTAAAATTATGCGGCACTTAGTGTGAAATTTCGAATATTTTTTCCGAAGAAACACGTGAAAAAAGTTACTGCACTTTGAATTTGATTTAGACAAATTTCATGTAGGTATAGTACGTTTTTCTCTGCAATTTTTAATTTAGTATAAACTGAAAAATTTCGTTTGTAGGGTAATTTCTATTTTTTTAGAAATTAGTTGAGTTTGTTTACTCATTATTACTACTAAAATACATTTTTATGTTTAATAACCCGATCAAGATAAAGTACTTGCACATAATGCCCCAATTTCAACTTTTTATTTCAAAACTTGAGTGATTCTAAAAATTCGAAAAATGTCATTAAAAAAATGTAAGGACACAATCTCGGTAAAATCCAAAATTTACCCATATTATGCTGAAACTGTAGGACAGCCTGTCAAAAAAAAGGAAACATATTTCCCTACTACAGAATCAAATAACCACTTTGGCGACCACAGTTTAACTGAAAGTTGTCTGAGCGACACATCAAAATGTATGATGCAAGAGAAAAATTCTACTGGCTTTCATTCAACATGAACAAAATCGGTGGAGGCATTAGTACGTATTCAACTTAACATTAGCAGTCAAGACTAATTAAAAATGTAACTGTAATTCATGATCACATAGAAATTCTTTTCAATGAATGATTAAAATGCGGTAAACGAATTGCTTATGGAACGGTTTACAGGGCCAATGTAGCCTGTCACCTGTCCTTCACGAATGAACTAAATAATATTGTAGAGCTAGTCAACAAGTCTAAGCTAGTCTAGTCTAGTAATAACTGATAGCGATTTCAATTATTATCTTCTAAAACATGAGGGAGGCGAAAAAATATCTTTTAAAATTCAATGCTGTCTAAATACTTTTTATAGTCATTAAGCGAACTCGTATGCCCCCATGCTCTGCCACGCTCTTTGACAATATAGACAGAACCAATTTTCATTCAGGAATACTAACTTCTGATTTATCTGATTATTCTTTTAAATTTTTAGTTACAATGAACATTTTTAATACCCGCACCATCCAGCGGGATGAAACTTGCCTACCTAGATGTTCAAATGAAGTTAATTTAAGGAAAAATATACAGTGGAGTCCCTGACAACCGGACTCATGCATGTCCGGATGTCTAGTTATTCCGGTTGTTGAGTCATCCGCTTGTCGATAGGAAAATTGAAGACTTGTTGAAACGTAAATTACGTTATTGCAGGTAAAGTTTGTAGGATCATGACATCCATTTGCAATAATTGCACGTTCACATTTAAAAACGAAACATTGCGTTTGTGGTTAGACTAAACCAAGGAATAACACATGTTAAAGTAATGTGCCTACAATTGTAATATATATGAGCTTCATTTTACTTTGAGTGATGTAACGTTAATTGTTATTGTATTATCGTTCATTGCCTCCTAGAAATCATGGTAAACAATGATGTTGATATTCATTGCATGTATGGTTGTCATGCGAGTCCGGTTGTCAGGTGTCCGGTTGACCAGAACTCTAACATACTGGTTTCACTCCTTTGAGAATTAATCATGAATAAGACGTTGCTGCAACGTTTACAATCCTTCAGTTAGCTTTGTGAAAAAATGTCCGAAGTCGTATAAAATGAATTTAGAAATTTTACCACAAATAAAATAGGAAACTCAAAGAAAAATTACTCTATTCCTAAATTCTTGAAATTCAAAATAATGTAAAAACATGGCGTCTACTTAATCTGCTTCTAAGCTAAAATAACGCACAGAGGCACTTGAATTGACAAAAAAATGCAACTTATGGCGAAGAAGAAACCATTACGGATCTTTTCAACAACTTTTTGATTAACATAGGCAATTTTTTTTTTAAATATCGCTACTGATCAAATTTTTCTTTAAAACTTGTAATTTACCGGAAATAAAAATTCATTTTTTTACATCAACTAACATATGATGTTTTTTATTATGTATAGCAACAATCAACATAATAAATCAAAGGAATGAAAATCATTCTCAGTAAAAGTTTTGTAATATATAAATGATGTTAAATATTCGGTTCCTTCTGGCTTAATGATTCTCATTCCTTAGGAATTTTTGAAGACATTCACAATTACATAAGTAATCTCACTTTGAAAAATGCTGATAAAAAACAGCGTTAACAACAACAGACCAGAGAATATTCTACCAAGTTTTGGTATAATTAAAAAAATGGTTTACGAGAAGGTGTCTTCTTGAACAAAACTCCTTTCTCTGTAGCGAATAGTTTGTCTTTAGGTTTGCAAAATAGACATTGCATCGTTCAGAGAAATCTGCGATACCTTTACTGCAACAATATATTCTCCTCAAAATGCTGTTTTCTCAGTATCCCCAGACCTACGCAAAGCATTAGACTGTGTTGAAGACAGTATATTACTCTATAGGAGCTCCAAAACAACAGCGTTAATTGCACGTAGATGCTTTAAATCATTTCAGACGAATCGTAAGCAAATTGCTGTTAGTGATAACACCCTCTCGAAGCTTCTTGATATTAGTCTTGGGAATTCACTAAGATCTGTTTTGGGATCATTTCAGTCATGTTCATCAAAAATGTTGTTGAATGCGTTTCATTTTTCAATTCATTGCTTTTGGCGATGTTAGTCTGTACTCTCTCTTCACCAATTCTCAAGGAAAAGTATGATGCAATGACAAATAAAATAAATGGCGAGCTCTGAAACATCTTGACTAAGCTCCGAGCTAATGGAATATGGATCAATACCCATAAAATTAATACATCCAATTTTCTTGTGAGCGGAATGCGTGTCTTTCTCTGGTCCAAATCGGGGATGGTAGGATTGAGGAAACTAATTCCCCCATAGTCCTAAGAATCATCAGTGAAAAGATTTTGATTTTCATAGAGCATATCTCGTGTTTTAATATAAACGTCTTAATCAATTACAGTTCTCGTTGAAGTAAAAAAATTTTTTAAGTAAATTTGAAAAATGTTTTAGTAAAAATCGGTTTATCCACTTATTTTTTACCATGTGGAATTATAACATGCAAATAAATAAAAAAGAATGCACCCTATACTCTTCAATGAAGAATCATACGATAAAAATACCTGAATACATTGCAGGTTAAAATGATTCATTCTAGTACAAAGGAATAATTCAGCTCTCAGATTTGTATGGATTTTTTCTACGTTACTTTATGTACCAAACTTTCAATAAAGTGGTCAATAAATACCTTGGACAATTAATATCTGCTCAAACGGTTTCGATCAATTTTCCTGCGTAATTTTATGTACTAAACTTTACATGAAGTAGTCAATAAGTATTTTGGACGATTAATATTATTTCAAACTGACCATCACGATCATATAATAAGGAACTGAAATAGTTGCATACTAGTGTCTACGGCCCGTCAAAAATGACGGGATTCAATCCTTTTCTTGAACAAATTTTCGTTCGAGTGGAGTTTCCTTGCTAGAGCATATTTCTTAGGCAACTTACTTTTCTTGTGACAGTAATAAACAATCAGAATACAGTATTTTTTGCCGCAATAGAAGTGTTTAGAACCATTCGTGTCATATCCTAGATACAGAAATTCAGCATTACTGAAAGCTATTGCGAGCTTAGATGTGTATGCATATTGTACGAGTAATATGCAATACCCCGCTGAACTCGGTCTCCACGATACGGACTCGAGTACATAATGGTCACATAATCTCTCTAATTTTTTTATAAGTGACTTCTTATAGTCACGGAAAACTCATTGACTTCTATTCTTCTGAAATAACCGAGAAAATTATATGAAAAACCAGTATTTCCCATTTTCTCAAAAACTAAGGCCAAAATCAAAAAATTTACATAAGCAAAAATGTGTTTTTTTTTTAAATTACATATACGGGGCAAATTACAGAACAATCTGCCAAAAAACTAAAAAATCGCTGAAATCGCTTGTTAAGCATGGAAACTCCACTCGAACGGAAATTTGTTCATGAAAGACTTTTGCACTTAATCCCATCATTTTTGACGGGCCGTGTGCACTAGTAGGAAACAAAACTCCTAGATAAACATGGGTGTCGCTCTGGCAGGGCACCGGTTAGTGCGTGGCCCACACAATCGAGCTCTGCTCCGAAGGGCACGGGGTCAGGGCACCCAAGCGTACCTACCAAGCAGGGTTCCTCTCCCTTCAGTTTGGGTACGAGTGCTGGTGCTGTGACCGCTAGCCCAAAGCTTTGGCGGCGCGAGGCACTGAATGGAATTGCAAGGAAGTAAGTTCTACTGTTAACCCTTCAACGCTCGCATTTTTTTCACATATTAACATTATCGCAACCACCATTATTAACCCTGTAACGTGTGCATTTTGTTCTCATATTACCATTATCAAAACCGCAATCATTAAACTGGCACCGGCATCATGTAGTCACCGACATCACAACGAGGAAGTGACTGCCATTCGACAATGAACTTCGAAGAACAAATTGGGCAAAAATTTTGGAATTAATAAAATTGATTAGAGCTATAAATGAAAGTAGATTTGTAGAGCCTGGAGATAGCCGTTAGCGTCACAGAGCGAAATTTATATAGTTAATGCTAAGACTGGATCTTATAGGACACGGGTCGTAAATTTAATGCCGGCTTTCGTGCTATGGTCTTGGGAAATATATAAACGGGATGTTCTCAGAAGAGAATTCCCCCCCATATTAAATTTGATAATTCGTTCCGCGGTTACATGTAGTCACATCGTATTAAAATGCGGGGACCCAGGGCCGGCGGCACCCGGGGCTGCGTCTAAGAGTTGCCGTCAGGCAAACCATTATTTAATTGCCGTAGCGGGAGGAGGCTGGGGCCATGAGACCCGACCCCTCTCCCCCAGCCGTACCCCAGGTTGTGCGGGGGGAAGGGCGACTCAGAACCCTGGCTACCCCTGTTACCCTGTTCGTGTGGCGACCACCCTCCCCTTCGGGAGAGGGGGAACGCTGCCCAGGCGGGATTGAGTCGGACGAGTAGACGGGACTGCGTAGAGAGCCGTGGCCGTGAACGGACGTACTAGGGTTCGAGCTGATGGGGGAGACGATAGCCGGTTTTTTTTTGATACTTAGAAAATTGAGTTGATAGTAAATGCCCGTATCTTCAATTGTTGAATTTAGAGACTGTGTTCGAGTAAAGCGTGGCACGATCAACGAAAATTCATTGACTTGTTTTGAGGGCGCATGATTTCAAGCGTCTGCTATACGCTTAATTGGCTCGACCCTTTTGGTGGCTTGTACATTCTTTGGCTCGACAAATGTTCCGGATGTAAATATTTTTCCGCCGTGGTTGTGGAGGTATCGGAAGAGTCCCTCGGAGGGAAAGTTAGAATTGATGAGTCCTGTTGTTCCGAAATGATGAATGTTGCTGTGATCGCGAGTGCTCTCGCCCTCCTGACTTGCTTTTCCATAGTACACGTAATAAATTGTGGACTCGTATCATTCCTTCTCTCTCTCGTCACTGGCATATGAAACACGTGCCGGGGCCGTCAGCCCACGTTACCAAAAGTTTATATATCTGAATAGGGGTGGTCGTAAAAGCTCCCGTATACGCGCTAACGCCACCCAGCTAAGTACTCAATTGACCATCGGAAACTAACGTAATTAATCTCCAATTTAATTCCGGGTTCGCCCGGTGGTGGCAGCAAGCTATCGTCATTAATTCTCAGTAAATGATTCATGATTTATTCAAAATAACTAAGAGAACTCATAAATCTCGAGAGCGGAAGAAAATACCCGCAAAACGTTAGAATATTCAGATTTCAAAATTTACTATTACGGTAGTGGGTTAATTATTCATCCTAAACCTTTTCATGGACCGAAGAGAAGTTAGGGACACTTACAGCATTGAGCACAAAAAAATATACATTTTCACACAATAAACATTTCACCAAATTACGGTAATTATCCTTCAGGTCAATACACAAAAATCAGAAAAGGAGAATTTACATACTGATGGCTCAGTAAAAGAAATCCTGTTAGAACTGAACCACGAAAAACACAGGAGCGCGAGCTGAGGTACGATGTTCCACGGATGATTGGGCGATGTTGCCAAGCCAAGATTACAGAAATAAACACACTGAGGAAAGTTTTATCTCAAAACCGACACACCTTTGGTCAAGTTATCACACAATCGACGCTCGAAAGTATGTCAACAACATACATTATCAGTCTTTCCATTATGACACACTTTTGTGTGTCATGGTTACACGACAAACTTAAGTGTGCCAACTATGACACACTTATGTAAATATAAGTCAATTTTATTCCACATAAATATTTCACTTTCTCAGACTGACCACTGAAAACACTAATACGTAGACAACATTTAAGAATTAGAGGAAAATTTAGCGAAGGTATTAAGGCTTGAGAATAGTGAATATATTCCAAATTTGGGGTTAGATTCGTTTGTCATCCACATCTGGAAAATTTATTCAAGGAAGATATCGAGTTCCGTCATTACCGATTAGTCATGTACACTTGTAATGCTACTATAAAACAGGGTCTAATAGTGTTCTATGAGTCTCCCGGTACTGCAGCTCATGCCTATCACATCATACAACTATCACTTAAGTTTTTCATTTAGCAGTTTTTACCCAAGAAGACATTCCATAAAGTTATCAGACATGATCGTTTCCTCGTTGCAATAAGTGCGCCACACTGAATCATCAAAAATTTGCCCTAAGACAAGGTGCTATGCTTCACGGTATCCACGATACGTCGCTGAAAAGACATGATATCCCGGTAACGAGCTCCATAACAATGGATCACGGAAGCTCAATCATTGCGTGCGCCAAACACAATCAAAAGCCAAAGAGAGCCGTCAACCAACAAGCCATAGAACAAGATCAGGCCAATACAAAGCCAATATCGCAGTCCAATAGCTTTTAGAGAAATTGATAGTATTGGATAGCATGGGGCTACACTGCTCGCTGCCGCGCTAGTGGTATAAGAGAGACACTTGGCAAACTTTACGATGCTATCCCGCGTTTAGTGTACGACACCTTGGGTCACACTCAAGGGTCTGGATGCTTGGCAGCAACGACGCATAACCCATGACGTACGATCGTGTGAAGAGGCGTTCACTCGGTCTTTGTAGTCATAACAAACTGCAATTGGCCATCAAGATCGTTCTAACCGAGACCTATCCGGCCTCCCAATACCGAGGATCTGATGATGCTATAAACTTGGATAAGCTTCACGATTGAAGCTGCGTCTTCGTGAAGATGATGAACCATTTTCACCAGTTTGATCTAGAGGTATGTATGTATCACCGATCTATGAAATGTATGTTTCACCCCACACATCAGTTGATAACCGTCTATTATTGGTGTACACGTGCTTTCGAGAGCGAATTGATTTATTATAGGAAAATAATGACAAATTCTAAGTTTTTCTTACCTCGTCAATAATGTACTGATTTTCTCGAACAAAATTTAATCACATTTATGAAATCAGCTTTGCAAGTGTTCGTGTGTTTTGAAAAACGACATCATTCGATATAGTTCGGCAGAGCACGCAACTAATTCATTAGGTTGGTACACATAAGGGGCTCAGAAAAATGCAGCCCTTTGGAAAATGTTTTTTTATTAGCAATTAAAGCTATTAAAAGGCGTTTAGAATCAAGGTGCTTAGAAAAACATATCCCTGTTGAAAATGTCCATTAATAAATCATTCAAGCTAGAAAGTTGCAATAGTTTTTTGAGACAGCCGGATCGAAAACTTTTTTTTGATGTCTGACTTGAATTTTTTATTGATACTCAATCATTTATTGCATAGGAAGTTCACTTTCTTTCAGCTTTAGTGGAAGTATATACGACGCTTGAATTTCCATGATAAGTATGCAGGATATACCCCCATGTATCTTACTATAGTCATGTTTGATCCCGAGTATAGATCTAAATCTGGCCCTTTCCCAAGAAGAAACAAATTGCAACCTAAAAAAGACATTACATTTTTAAAAGGGTTGCACTTTTCGGACACTTTGTAACAGCGTACCGAAAAACATTAATCTCACATTACTCTAACGACTCAAAATACCTAAAATATATGAATAGAAATGTTACATAAAATGAGGAAGAACAGACGATATTTTTACCGCACGCTGAAAATAAAATACGCTGAAAGTTGTTTCAAAATAAATATCTTTCTACTCAGAATAAGACCAAGTGGGGCACTCTATACTCGTCGATAAATGGGAATTTTTCATTGACTTCCGGCGTACTCACCATCCATGCCTCATCCGGGTCAAATGAGGAGGTGTTTTAAACCATTCCGGCTTGTACGATCAGCTGTTAGGCCTGTAGCTAGGATACGATGACGCTATACAAAACTAATCAAACTAGGTTAGATTTCATATGTATTAAAAGTATGCAAAAATATAAAAAATGATTTCATTATATTTATGTTGGAAGAAGCACCAAGTCTTTGAAACATTTTAGGAACATTTTCTCCGAATGATACAACGTAATACGTACATAGTTCGTTGCCTGCTTGCTTGGTCTGTCCGTCGACTTCCATTGAGTAAAATAAATACCTGACCACCATCTGCGATAAAGAAATCATTTAGTAATCCCCAAATAGTAAATCTCTATCAAAATGAACTGTAAAAGTTAATCAGGTCGTCTAACTTTGTGATGTTAATCAAAAAATCACAATACAACTTGACAAGTTTAGTCCATCCAAACATTGATCTCAAAGGGAAATATCAGGGCTGCATCAAAGCGATTCCGTAAAAAAATTTTTTACGAGGCTGACAAGCACAAGCACGGTGCGGGAGGCTGACAATCACATGCACGGCACAGGAGGCTGACAAGCACAAGCACGGCGCATGAGGCTGACAAGCACAAGCAGTTCATTAAATAGGCCCAGTGCACCCAATTATGCGGCCCCCACAGGCCGTTGGCAGATTGTCGCTCGGTTCTAATTTGTTCAACTGCGGGTTTGGAGTGGACCGCGTAACCATGGACTGAATTGGGCCACTATCGAGCATGCAAATTTGGCATACATTACTATGCCATCATCGTAAACCGCAGAGTAAATTAGTACGCCATTGAGTATTTAACCATGGACAAAATTAGGCCACCGTCGAGCATCCAACCATGGACGAAATTAGGCCACCGTCGAGCATGCAACCATAATTGTATTCCAGTTACTATCATGTATGTAACCGTAGAGGAAACTAAGCAACCGTAGTGAATATAATCATAAAAACGACCATCCAACCATTGTGGATGGAACCATGAATGTATTTTTGCACTGCATTCATCACGTATGCAACCATGGCTGTAACCAAGAACGAGACCATCTTGTGTGTAACCGGAGATGATACCAATGAAGTCACCGAAAATTCTTGCTGTCACTGAAACAAGAATACGGGGTTATAGCTCGGTCTATTCTGTTCCACGGTGTTGACCTTATCATTTCCTTCATTTATTTCATTATTTATTGGCATCTCTTGCTTCTAGGATTTTCCTTGAAGAATTTGTTCACTGCAGATAGCGTGACAGGAGGAGCACATGCATATCTGATCAGAAATATGTGCGCATGGTATTCAGTGAGATGTTCCAATATGTGTGAAGAGCTCATTCTGTAATTACACCTTTTTCACTTCAAATTAATCTAAGTCAAGTTCAAATTAATCCGAGTCAAGTTCAAATTAATCCGAGTCAAGTTCAAATTAAACCAAGTCAAGTTCAAATTAATCCAAGTCAAGTTCAAATTAATCCAAGTCAAGTTCAAATTAAATTGAACATGACTTAAAGTAATTTGAAGTGAAAAAGTTGTAGCACACACACACTGCAGCAGGTATGGCTATTAGCACATACAATGAAGCAGGGATGATTATAAGCAGATATATCCCATAAAGCAGGATGGTTGTTAGCACAAACAAAAAGAAGGGATGGTTGTAATTCAGCACATACAATAAAGAAGGGATTGTTGTTAGCACACAAAATACTGGCTTGGTTATTCACCTATAAATAGAACAGAAATCGTTGTTATGTAATGAATCATTCCACATGGAATCGTTCCATAAGCAAAGGAACATATGAGTCTATTTTGACAATGATGTAGGGTTTTTCACTGTACATTGGAATATATTGAAATTGAATTAGAGTTATGTAGCTTCAGAACATGTTTAGAAATTTTGCTAGAGAAGTATATATGTGCTCAATTTTGATGTGAATTAAATGCCTGCACGCAAGAAATTTCCGTAAGGGCCTTTAAATGACAATGCGTTCAACATTTTGTTGACATAAAAAGAGTATAAATATTATTCGACAATTGGATGTACCTAAATTAGAGAAACTTAGGTAGATATTAGAAGCAATTCAATGCAATTCACCTCAAGAAAATTAACGCATATGTAAGAAGGAGGAGCACAAAACTTTTTTTATGTACATTAGTGGGAGTTAACCATTTTATTCGAGAGGTGATTCACTTTAACATCATTTCAAATAACTTTATGGTTCATGTAGCATAAAAGCTACATGTGAGGTACTGACCAGAAATTCCCTTGATAAATGGGGCAAACGGGAACCGTACAGCAACCGATGTCTCGACGAGTTTGGTTTCACCGAGATCAGGAAGAAATGCTTAACTAAACTTGAAGGTTTACTTCACGCGTCTATGACTGACCAAGCATTCAGTAAAATTCAAGCTCTTATACTAATAAAGAAGGGTTCTCAAACAGCAGAATGTCATCATGAATGTATGAAAAACAAAATCAGAGCGCTTGCCTACATAAATTTGTGACCTTTATTATCCAACGAGAATTTTTATGAGTTTAACCTGTATGAAGAATAATTGATCATTGGCATCAAACTGTTAGCTATGATACGTTTTTTTAATACCCAGTTACGCTTTCCCAAGCTAGTTACGTGGGCAAAATTTTGTGTTACGTCAGGACTTGAACTCAATCCTAATTTGTACTCTGTTTTCAAGTACACTTCAATGTTTCTCGAGTGCTATCCAATAATGTTCATTAGTGAGCTGGTGCGTAGGTGACAAGCATTCACCTTGTGTGATTTTGAAGAGCGCTCATTAGCATAATGAATGACTGGAAGGTATTGAGACCTGCTCATTGCAGGCTTGTTGTTGATCTCCAGCCGGAATTGCAATGCAATGATGTGTTAAATTCTTTTTCCTTGGATCAGTTTGAGAAAACGATGCTAAACCAATTGTTGAGAGCTCTAATGCAATTATTGAAGGACTCTACAGTTTTTGCTGAGTCTTCTGAGTCACATTGGAGTTTTTACTTGGCGAATTAAAGACGAAGCTGCTTCATTGGTCTGGCGCGAGGAAATACGCAGAATTATAGACTTCATTTCAGATGAGGATGCTATTTTTCCTGCTCAACTCGCACGTAACTTTGCAATAAGAAGGTAAAGGAGTGACAGCTCCGTCAGTAGATGAGGTATTGTCACAACAGGAGCTTAGAATCTAATTTAGAAAAGTTCGTCCACAACAGCCCGAAGTTAAATGCATAACTTTTGGTTCTTCGACGATGTCAGCAGCCACCTATGAAATTGTAGGTTGTCTGCTTAACGCATACAGTATGTTGCCTGGGGGTGCTATGAGCTTACGATGAATTTATGAAAATATTATTCAATGATGTCGTAAGTCGCCAGTAAAGTTGTAGGTTATGAAAAAACATGTGTTGATCCCCAATCAACAAATGCTATGTATAAACTTACGATAAAATTTAAGAAAATATTGCATTTTTCAATCGCAGTTTAATTATACAACACTGATGCCAGCGTTCCCATGACAGTGTCTCGTTTTAAGTTTTTTTATTGAGCCTTTTTATGGAGGTTGAAACGGAGGTCGTTTCATTTCGTAGCATTTTATAGTAGGCAATAATTGTTTGTGTAGGTTATCGAGTTGTATTATTTCATTCTTTGTTTAATTATGAGTGGGAGAATTTCGTTCCCATGTGGGTTGGATAAGAGCACCTTACAATAATGCTGACGTATTCTGTCGGTAAGATTAGTCTTGGGATGAAATAGAATGGGAATGTGGGTCTGCTATGTTTTTATTAGGAGGTTCGGGCTGGAGGAACTCTCATCGTACACCCAGACCAGGACCAAAGCCCTCGGAGTCAGTCCATTTGTGGAAGAGTTAGTCCTGCTTATTCCATTGTGCAGAGGCATGCAAATTTTAAGGCCGCCGTCACACGGAGACCAAATGGTAACGTTTCGTCATAATCGTCTACATAGCGGTATCATTCGGTCCGTCCAGCGGCAAGAAACCGTCAGATTTCAGCCTTAATTTGTGACCAGCTTAGTCATACTATGATTTCATGGCATACCATGATTTCAGGTACCATGATTACTAGGGCTGAAATCTGACGGTTTCATGGCGCAGGACAAACCGAGTGGTACCGCTGACTGTAGACGATTATGACGAAACGTTATCATTTGGTCTCCGTGTGATGGCGGCCCCAGCCCCTCCTCATTTTTGACGGAGTCTAACACAACGTTGCAGCTCCGCTTAAATCAACCGTTTCGCTCATTCCTTGCCAATATTTTTAAATACGCAACGTCATTCAAGTGAGAGCACGCATAAAAGGGCACGCTGTGCAAAAAACCAACACTAAATTATCCCTGTTAGGACATAGCGATGAACGTCTATGAGTATTAAACGAAGTTAGTGCAAAACCATACGAGAACTTATGTAGGAGGGAACACTGCACAGAAAATAAAGTCCAGATTGTCCTTATTAAGACACGGCGACGAACGTTAATAAGTAGTCAAAAAACACAAGCAAAACACTAGCAGCGTAGCCTCACCGCCGTACAAACCTGTCTAAAATATACGTAGGTGTGCGGATCATAAATGGGTCAGGCCATGAATTCTGTCCCTGCAATATTTCTGTAGTCACAAACTTCACTCAATTTACCGAAACGAACTGCTGTTGCAAGTGGGAGCGAGGCTCTTTAATGAGCACAAATGTATGAGGTGCCGATGCTCTAATAAAGACCGCCATTATCCGGAAGTTTATAACAGTACGCAGGAGGACAAGAGCTGTCATGAATTTTCGTTCGAAGAAATTGCCCCTTAACCACAAATCATTGGTCAAAACATGTGTTCCGATCAAGCTTTTGAACAGCTTCATTTCTTCTATTTCGTCAGCCTAAAATTCAAAAATAAAACACTGCTTAGTAAGTACTATACATTCAGAAAAATATAACATTTAGGAATCACATTTTTTCAAAATAATTTTCGGAGTAATTTTGATGTCACGTCTTAAACACGTGAAGAGTATTTTAAGTGATCAACCCTCTTGCGAACTCCTCATCTCATCACGTGTGAGACTGTATTATGAAGCTATTACGAGTACAAATTTCTATTATTTATGAGCTACACCGATATATTTTACCGATATACCGATATGTTTTAACATTTTGTGCTGAAAAATCTTAGTTATTGTTTTCTATATAATTCAATGTAATGAGCTAAAACACTTTGCTTATCGTTTCGATATATTTTAAGATATTTAGCTGAAAGACCTTACTTGTTTTCGATATAATTTAACATATTGAGCAAAATGACTTTAATTATCGTTTTCGATGTAATATAACATATTGAGCAAAAATGCCTTAATTATTTTTCGAAGGGTATTCGAGGCACTTATGCCAAGTACATGTTTGCTCACTAGATGGCGGTACATGCAGCAACATTTCAGGAGGCAGATCAACAGTCGTACAGGTAGCGGCCGCCGTGTTATGTTCAGACAAAACTCGAAACTTTTTAACGACTCACAACTTCTTTTCTCAGCGTCCGAACAAATAAGAGAGGAAAACATCCGTCGCCCGATGATCCCACAGAGGAAAACTTTTTTCAAGTTTGACCTCTTGCTCTGAGATATAAGCTTTGTGAGCTCGCATCACAAATTAAATACAAGTTTTTTCAGACGGAGAAGAAGGGTTTGTTGTTCGGTCAATAGTTCTTCGAATGTCGAGTTTCATTCGTACAAACCTGAGCGCGAGAGATTCTACGGTAGATTCACCCATTTAATATTTCTTTTTTGAAGAATACGCTAGAAGTTATCGCTTTTTAAACAGAGCGGCCAGGCACAATTTTTCACTGCAACTACCAGAAATAGGTAACATAACTTTTAAGTAAGCGAACGGGGATCGTACAATTTTTGGCAACATGTTAAGAGCCGTAACTTTATAATTCTGAGTACTCGCCAATTTCGCTCTTCACGTTCAGTGCCTGAAAATGTTCACAAAATGAAGCAGTATGATAAATTGCAGAGCGTGTAGCCTCATTAAAACGCGTCCCTTTTATCTTTCAATTTTTTCTCAGTACATGCTTTTAGCAATCATAAGTGGCGGTAATCGATGCTTCTATTTTTATGATGAACAGATATATTATTAAAATGAACCAACGCTCAAAACTCCGCACTTCGATATAATGAGGTGCCTCTCTCCCATTCATAACTCGCTGGTCCGAATTGCTTCACACAACTTACAGGTGTACTGCAAAATTTTAGGTTCACAAGTATCAAAAATTTCACTCAAGAATCGCAGCGAACGATTATAGATTCAGTCAACTAAATTCAAATAGGCTCAGCCTACGTTGCATTTGATGTCGGTGTATTTACTCTCTATTAATGCAACGATACAATCTCGAATATTTCACTGCAAAAGCATTGCACTTCAAGGTTACCTCGTGTAACCGCTTGCTGATATTTTTAAAGCCTATTGTGAATCCCAGCTCTGTTTGATCCTTTCAGAAGTACTCGCCAATATTACCATTGGTTTTGCTAAAGATATAGGGTTGCATTTCAGGGTTCAGAAATGGCAGATGTGCGGCTTTCACAAGCATCTGATAACACTTGTTGAACATTTTCAGTACCACACATTGAACGGTGAAGACTTTAAGTAGCTGCCATAATTAATTTTCAATGGCGAATCTTGTCTTGCTGCTATAACAGGGGATCAATGGCGCATCTTGTATTGCTGCTATAACGGGATATCAATGGCGAATCTTGTCTTGTTGCTATTATACGAGGGATCAATGGCGCATCTTGTCTTGTTGCTATAACGAGGGATCAATGGCGCATCTTGTTTAGCTGCTATAACGAGGGATCAATGGCGCATCTTGTCTTGTTGCTATAACGAAGGATCAATGACGCATCTTGTCTTGTTGCTATAACGAGGGGTCAATGACGCATCTTGTCTTGTTGCTATAACGAGGGATCAATGGCGCATCTTGTCTTGTTGCTATAACGAGGGATCGATGGCGCTTCTTGTTTTGTTGCTATAACGAGGGATCAATGGCGCATCTTGTCTTGTTGCTATAACGAGGGATCGATGGCGCTTCTTGTCTTGTTGCTATAACGAGTGATCAATAACGCATCTTGTCTTGTTGCTATAACGAGGGATCAATGACGCATCTTGTCTTGTTGCTATAACGAGGGATCAATGGCGCATCTTGTCTTGTTGCTATAGCGATAGATCGATGGCGCTTCTTGTCTTGTTGCTATAACGAGGGATCAATGGCGCATCTTGTCTTGTTGCTATAACGAGGGATCAATGGCGCATCTTGTCTTGTTGCTATAACGAGGGATCGATGGCGCTTCTTGTCTTGTTGCTATAACGAGGGATCAATGGCGCATCTTGTCTTGTTGCTATAACGAGGGATCAATGGCGCATCTTGTCTTGTTGCTATAACGAGGGATCAATGACGCATCTTGTCTTGTTGCTATAACGAGGGATCAATGACGCATCTTGTCTTGTTGCTATAACGAGGGATCGATGGCGCTTCTTGTCTTGTTGCTATAACGAGGGATCAATGACGCATCTTGTCTTGTTGCTATAACGAGGGATCAATGGCGCATCTTGTCTTGTTGCTATAACGAGGGATCGATGGTGCATCTTGTCTTGCTGCTATAATGAGGGATCAATGGCGCATCTTGTCTTGCTGTTATGACGAACGACCCATAATGCATCTTGTTCCAATCAAGTTGATTGCTTTTAAGACGACAACCAATCTTTAGAAATGCAAACAAAAAAAAGGAGTAGTAGGAAATGATGCTCAGTAGAGCACTCTCTTTTTTGCACACTTCTGGGAAATTCTGCTAGCACGGCATCACTCTAAGTTTTCTTAGTTTTTATCATTCGCCACGGGGCAGAGTTTACTGATGCCTCTCATGTGACTCTGTGTGAAGTGTGAAAATTTAGCGAGCTACAAGATGTATTATGCATTTATCTATCTGAAACGCGCATTTACATCCCTTATTATGATTATTTCTCAATGGAAGATTAAGAAAATTTAGAAATAAGTGCACGTGGAAGTTTTCGTTGGTGAAGAGTGATCATCTTTTTCACAGACACATTGTTTGACGCGATGCTCCGATAGCGTAGAGTTCTCATGAATAAGTTGAGCTGATTAACCGAACTGAAACAGTTCTCGACAACGTCTTCGAGAGCTCATTGCTGATTGACTGACCTAACGCGGTTCTTTGCAACCTCTACGAAAGCTCATTGCTGATTGACTGAACTCACGTGGTTCTCGACAACGTCTCTAAGAGTACATTGCTGATTGGCCAAACTGAAGCTGTTCTTGACTACGTCTTCGAAAGCTCACTGCTGAGTGGCAGAACTAACGGAGTTCTTAATAACGTCTCCGAGAGTTTTTTTCTCAGCTGCAGCTCAGGTCTCACACGGAAGTGCAGCTTTATTGCTATGAAGGCATTTGTTGTGTCCTTGATTTTTATGAATCTTCACAACTCCTACACAACAAAAATTTGTTGGATTATTTCCGTTCGATCATCAAACGTCGTTGATTTTGACATGTAGGATTAGTTCTCTGATTGCAGTAGATAATATACTGTGTGTATATTCCATGAAAACACTCATTCCGTAGTAGCAGCACAAGAGGATTGCACTAATGCTCCATATTTTGTGCCATGAAATGTGTAGATTTTTTCACGATTCCTGTGTCGGACGCTTCATTTTTGATGAGCTAAAACATTCCTTTACTCGTGCTACTGCATTTTAGATGCGTGCTCTTGCTGAATTTCACATAGCATACACGAAGTGTGACTCTGTGGAATTTGGAACGCAAAACTTTGACTTGATATCGAATGTTAAACTGCAGCTTGTGAAATAGGCAGAGTCACCGACGGTCAGCAGAGGATTCATAACATGAATTTGTCACGAAACTAAGGCACAGTGTTGCGCACGGCGCTGATCAGTCGCCTCCACTGTGTTAGTTCGAATTGAGGACTCGAAACCTCCTTAGTGAAAGGGGAAAGATGAAAATACAGAGCGGAAAACACAGAAAGAGGAAATGATAGAGCAGTTGGAAAATAGAGAAAGGTAACTACTGATCCGCTCACCCACACCAGTACCCCAGCTCAACATGGGAAATAAAACACCTAGCTGACATTTATTATTACTTCATTTAAGTACTGAAGAACACGTAAAATCGTACGCTGACTTAATAACCAGTGCATGTTCAAACATAGGTGTGGCAAAATGTGAGAAGTTTACACTGCAGCAATGCCGAACCTTTGCGTTACAAAGCACAATACCAGGGAATAGAAATGTTGTTACCTACAAATGCCAAAGCCCACAGCGCAAAACGTACCGTGCGGTACTCCACCGGCTAGCCCTAAGCGCTCACGTTTTGTAACGCCAACACCACATCCCAGCTGGAAACACACTACACACAATCCTAGTCAATTGTAGCGCGCGCCAACAAGCATATGATTACGTCCATTAACCATGGTTCCTGTCAACCATACCGTGCTAAGTAGGATGATGGAACATCCCCGAGCTCCTCCTAAATTTCAGAGAACCTGTAAACTTGCTAAGCTCTGTTGCTTGTATGACTTCCCTCTCAGAGTGACTGGTAGGCAGTAGGCCCTGGCACTTCAGCTTGGTGAACGCTATTTTTGTAAGGCTGCGCGGCAGCCCGGAGCTGCTTAGCCTACATCGTTGAGAATTCCAAGCAGCTGAATTCACCCAATCCCTCCTGGGAACAAGGAGCATCTTAAGTGACTAGTTCCATTCAAGTCTTTATTCTCTGTGATACACCTACTTCAAATAGACTTGATCTAATTTTACGCCCCTTTAATCCCCAAAACAATTTCAAATCATACTAAGAACAAATATTCATTTTCCCTCTGAATGTATATCAAAGACGAAGTACATTAATTCCAAAACTTTTTACTTGACAATCTAGCCTTTCCCCACACCATGAATTTTAACTAACTCACTAAAGCATCCCAATCAAATGAATTCCCTGTGAGAAATAATTTAAATAATTCTTTCACCCCCATATTAAAGTGAAAATCTTTACACGAGAACAATTCGAGAATAATCTAAAATGAAAACCCAAAGAACAAATTCCAATATTAACAATGAAAATCACCCACCTAGACAAGAACTTCAATGAAATATAAAGATTGCATTTCGTTAACACACGTATATTCTGAATTCCCATTTTATCCCATTTCAAATAAAATTGACACACCCCAGTTGAAAATGGTATTTGAGCAACTACAAAGACTGATTCTCACCTGATGACACTTCCTAACTCCAACCCATCTTAGTACACCACGTATCTAAAATTTTTAACCCATATCTACTTGATCGTTCCAGTTTTTTAATAACACAAATTTAATAAGCTGCATGAGATTAGGATTCCCTTCATTTTTCATAACAAAGAACATTATCTCACCTCCCCGTCGTAGAACTCGTGGGTCTACATCCTGCACTGAGTAAGTAAATCGGTGAAATAGGCCGGCTCGCAAACTCCCTGCGTATTTATAGTCCCCTCGAACAAGGGACGCGCATCGGCTAAGCGGAATGCCCGCGAAAATCCTCGCCCTCTAATTGGTTCGTTTTTAAGCGTCACTTCCCTTCTGCTACGTGTCCCTCTCTACTTCACAATATTGCTACGCATATTTCTCAAAATAAACCCAGAAACCCCTTATTCCTCAACTCGTAGAAAGTTCATTTTTATTTTGTATCTTTTTATGCTGCCTATTTATGTTACGATCAATTATCCGTGTATGTATATGTACGAACCAGCTCTCAATATGGCTTCTACTCCCTACGTACTCCTCCCTGCTCCTGATGTCATACACCCCCTTACACCTTTCGATGCGCGCAGTGTCCGGCTAAGTCTGAACACCGGTTCTATGCACCTACACAGTACAGATAATAATCCTAAATATCAATCACCCTAAATATCATTACAATTTTTTTCGCATTTCCTTCAGGAAAACGTCTTATTCTTTTGTCTCGGTCTGGTAGTCTTCTTGCGGAATGAAAACCACTTTCAACTCATCAGTGTTTCCAGAATTTCGTAGGAGTCCACCGAGAGCTTACGATAGATTCTTATTTTTAAGACGAAATTTGCATTTTATTCACAATGTTTTAAACAGTTTCTTACTGTAATTTTTTTTAATAATTATTATCGAGCACAACTGCCATCATTTTGAGTATATATTTATTTCATAATCTTTCTTAAGAACATAAAATTTTCTTTGAGTGGAATTCCAATCACTATAGAAAGTAACAAGCAAACGAATAAGTTTTCTTTGGCCTGTGAGTGGCATTTTTATTCCTGTAAAAGTAACAAAGATATCCGTATCGTGAGGTTACGTTCCACACAACCACAATTTACAAGTCAGCTTTTGCAAGCAAGTACCAGTGCGCTCCCGCTGCCCCAGCTGCCATTTTATCAGTCCAATTTACTGGTACTGCAGAGGTCGACAGGTCTTTGTAGTCGACCAAACGAGTGCTCCTGTTTCCACAAGGAGCTTTAACTGCCTGCAGCTGACAAATGTAGCCGTAGAATAAATTGCTAGCGGAATTTTTTCCATTTTTCGGGCTCTGAGTGTCTCGCAGTAGATCCACAAGCGCAGGTGCTACTCCCTCCATTGAAGAGATTTAGCAAATTTGCTTCAGTCCGTACTGGCGGAGCTCATCTGGCAACATCGGCGCACGTTGCCCAAAGCGCTGCCGTTCAGGCCAAACTTGATTAAAACCTGCCTCCAACGACTCCAACATTTCTTCTTTTAAAAACTCTCCGCTTTTGAAATGAATAAATGCCCTAAATACCCACGCAACACAGTGCATGCTAACCTACCCTCGTCGAGTTTACAACGAGGGCTTAGAAACTCAGGCTATTGCAATCAAGTCAACACAAGCAAACTGAAAATTTAGGATAAATTTTTTTTGCTTTAAAGAAAGGTAGATGGTCTGAAAAACACAGCTTAGCTTTTAATATTTCTACATAACCCAGCGGTGAGGTTGATGCTTTACTGTACGCAAAACATTTCGTTTGAACTTGTGATATGATTATTTTTTTCCAGGATGCTTTGATCTCACCGCAACCTTCCAATGTTTGGTATCCTTTTTTCGAAGACTTAAATTAAGCTCTTTTATGAACTATTTTGAAGAGATATTTAATATTCGCTGCCGCCTGACTCAAAATTGAGACAACCTACGTTAATTGTGGCAACCAACGATTTATTTATTGAAGGAGAAAATCGAATGGTTTACGTTATAATGCGGATCGAATGTATCAATACAGCCATTTGATGTACATAATTCTTATATCTATCACTATACTAGATTGATATAGACAATCACTGGCTCGTGGATGTTTAGTTTCATCAATAATAATGCACAAATATCGTCTCTTTTTCTACTCCCCTTCATCACTCTCTTTTTTTTCTATCTCGTCGTTACACACACAAAGGAAGTTAAAATCACGAAAGATTTTTCACTTCACAGTTGCAACCGATGGTTAGCGAAGAAATATCACAAAGCTGTGGATAAAAAAGCATGATTCAACAACAGCGTGACATGGAAATACATATCTTACGAGGTCCAAAATAAAGTCGATGAAGTGAAGACGGAAAAATACAGTTAATTATCACAAACTTCAATCTGTGTAAATCGCATGCGAAGGGATTACCACATCTTTCAATGCAATTTGTTTCTGTACAGATGGTGTAAGATATCACAGACTTTGTGTACGATCAAAAAACTCTCATTTTTGGCAAATCATCATAACAGCAGGTGCGGAGACAGTTATCAGCTCGCTCGGAGACTGACATCTCGTACAGACTTAATTAACTCTCCGTCTTTACAATACCTCGTACGAGCCTCGTCTCAGAGTCACCATCCACACCAACTTGCTTATAGAGTTTAACAGAAAAAAAGTTTATTTCCGAAAAAGATGATACAAAAACCGTCATTGGTTGTTAAAATGTCTTAACATTAATATCTTAACATAAAGAAAGACATAAAAAAGTTCTCACAATGAAAAAAAGTACATTATGGACACCTGAGATCAAATGAATAAGTTTTCTGTAAGGAATTTCTCTGGTCCTGATTCGGTAATTAAGAAAATAAATCCTATGCCTAATTTATAAAAAATGAATGAAATCCCAAGTGATAGAAAACACACTACCAAAGAAATATATTCTTCGCAGCGCTGTGGCGTCTCGTATACCTGGCAACCCTCGTAGAAGAAGGATGAATATCGTTGGTGGTGAGTGGGAACAGAAAGAATAAGACAACGTTGGCTTTCTTACAATGAACCCTACCGGGGACTTCGGCGTTCTTCGTATTATATACATTCATGATGTAGAGAACCTTTTAAAGAATTGTAAAGAAAATTTTACGAATATATGTACGTGGGCAAGATGTGTTACTTCCTCGTAGCGTGCATGTTATTTGTTTACAAATGAATAGGAATGTGGGGTGGTCAACAAGGTCGTAGGATGACTCACAAGATTGTGGAGTGGCCAACAAGGTTGTGGGGTGACCAACGAGATTGTGGGGTGACCAACAAGGTTGTGGGGTGACCAACGAGATTGTGGGGTGACCAACAAGGTTGTGGTGTGACCAAAAAGATTGTGGAGTAGCCAACAAGGTTGTGGGGTGACTAACGAGATTGTGGAGTGCCCAGCAAAATTGTGGTGTGACCAACAAGATTGTGTGGTGACCAACGGGAACCAATGGGGTTGGTTCACTGGTCGGTCAAGTCAGTGCATGTCTAGCGAAAATTCAAAAAATTATGAAAATTCAACCATACTTTGAGTCTTATCTTCAGTGTAGTGGCATTTTCTTTGTTCCTTTGTTGCAACACAGCAGGTGTTGCAAGACAGCAGGTGTTACAACACAGCAGGCGTTGCAAGAAAAATCGATTCCAGGGCGCTGCGCTTAGTTGAAAAAACATTTCGTCGTCACTTTGGGTTTGACAAAACGCAGAGACAATTATTATGGTGAAGAATTGCAATTCGTGGACTAATGAACGCGAAGATAGCCAGTGAAATATCACTAGGTGGAGAAATATTCAAGCACTCCATCCAAGTTCCTTCTCAAATAAATTCATGAAGCAGAAAAATACTTCATGCTTGAAGCGACGTTCCAAAAATCCCTCACAATGAAGTTTATATCAACGATATTCAGTGGTGTCTTACAATGATGGATGTCTCGTTCCGTTCTAGTCCTTCAGTTCTCGATGTGGCCGTTGAGAACAGTTGTAGCTCTCTGTTAAATTTCAAAAAATTCTTACCGTGTACTTTTTACGAGCCTTCAAAAATATTCAAGTTATCAATAGAGTTCACCATGATGCAATTTTGGAGTGCCGTTTCAAGTATCAGGTATATTTTCTGCTTCATTAATTTATATGACACGAAACTTGAATGGAGTACTTGAATATACCCGCTTTTATGATATTTTTAATTTAACAAACGCAAACATGCGCCAGACAGATGCAGCTGCATGGAATCCTGGACGCTTTCATTCCACAGTCAATCAAAAGTTTTGGGCAATATATTTTTTCCAGACTTTTCATTGTCACACTTTTTGTTACAAACTATGCTAAAGTGTATCACTAACTCATAAATTTAAGACCTTAGCGATCGAAATATTAGATTTATTTGTATCTGTTTATTAGCAGCAAGAGAACTTCGACGACCGCATTGGCTTTACGGATCCAAGTTCAAAAAAATATAGTACGCAAAGGAAGCAGACATGTTAACTTATCTGGCTCAGCATATGTACATACACAGATGTTTTTATTCATTCGCAGGTTACGAACTAACAAGAACTTTTCATGTAATCTTAATATAATTAACAATCTTTGAAGCATCGACTCTGTACCAGAAGAAAAATATTAATTAACCCCTTAGATTAATTAAACTCTTTACACATTCCATGTGTATTGGTATTCAGATTTGAAGACTTTCTACCTTTATACATTCACGCGTCGCCTAAAATGAACAAAATTTATCAGTGGTATTGGGCATAAATGTTGCCTTCTTCCTTAAACATGAAAATTGTGCGAAAAGTAATGAAGAGTAGTCCCATTACTTTAACAAAGTTCTGCTAGAAGCTATAGTCGCTAATCATCCTTATTCTGAGAATGCTAGGTGAAATCTTAGCAATACCCATAAATTCCTGTATTTTGTTTGAAGGATTGCGAATTCGCTTTCGGTCATGTCGATCTCCTTCCACACTATTCCACACCAGCATAATGCCACTCCAACCAATACCACACCAGGGAGAAGCATATATTGGGAGTGAAACAGATCATTTGAGGTAAATAGAAATATATTATATAAATATTTCTTTATAGAATATTCAAGTCTGTCAAACTTATGCAATAGTCAGAAAAATAGAAAGTAGCAAAACAGCATTACTATTCAGGGAACTTACCACATTAGCAGCGCGAATTGATGTACAGGTTCAAGAACAAAACAGGACATCAACCACACCTTCCTGACATAATAAGAGAGAATTAGGATATCTGGATTCAGGACCAGCAAAAAAGTACTACTTATGATGCTCATCGCTGATTCTGAAGTATGAAAAATCCAATTGTTCAATGTTAGTTTTTATTATCGAACTTGAAAAACCAATAAAATAAACAAATATTATACGGCAGAGAAAATTGTCTCCCTGTCAACGTCCTCCCGTGTTGTCAATAAATGTTTATTTTGCCATTGCTTTGAAGCAAAAAAAATTGTCATTGTCATTTTTAGTTATTCTACTTGACAAACCAATAAAATAAACCAATATTACAGCAGTGAAAATTGTCTCCCTACCAACGTCCCCCGGTGTTGTCAATAAGTATTTTTTCATTGCCAGCGGCAAAAGTTGGTTTTAATTCAGCTTTATTGCCCCTCCGTGCACCATTTCACGCGCCCATTAGGCAGACAGCCCCTCATTTGCGCCTCTTTGCACTCGGGCGGCGTTAATAAATGGGCGGCGGCGCAGCGCAACTTTCTGCCGCTCGACCATGTTACAATATCTTCAGTGTGAACCTATTTGGGTTCTACAATTTGGGTGAAACTGACGCAGGATTTGATTTTGAACATTTTGCGTAGATCAAGGATGAATTTTTGTGTTCTTCAATTTGATTTCAATTATTTGGGTTCTACAATTTGGGTAACTCTGACACAGGATTTGAATTTTTACATTCTGTGTAGATCAAGCACGAATTTTTGTGTTCTTTAAGTTGATTTCAAATATTTGGTTCTACAATTTGGGTGAAACTGACACAGGATTTGAATTTTTACATTCTGCGTTGATCAAGCACGAATTTTTAAAGCTCCTCCTCCCAGAATAATTTTATATATCTTGAAGTATGATCTCGTGTGATGAAAAATGGAAGTACATGAAAAAAACGTTTTTTCGCAAGTAAAACTAACTAACAGTGAGGTCACCAAATTGATTCGCAATCGTCCTACTTTAAATGAATTAAATTACATTCATTGTTATTTAGTAAAAATTACCTAGAAAAACTGTTACTCGTTGTTGAAATACATGATAGGACCCACGCTAAAATGCGTACCTTCAACAGTTCAAAAATTAACCAGTAACAAATTTCACGGAAAATAAAAAGACTGGGGAAAATACTGGGGCTTAGTAATTCTTACACATGAAATTCCTTACATCTAATTGGTGGAAATAAAACAACAGAAATTCTAATATTTTAGGCAAAGTTAAAATTAACTAAAAGCAATGCAGTAAAATGTGCCCTGTGTTCTCTAGAAGTTAGAGAAATGAACACACCTAGAACACTCTGCTGAGGACACGGAGACGCTGTCATTAATAGATTCCATGCTCTGAAAAAAAGGCTCGCTGACAGCATTTACAATGCATCCTGCAATATTTGAGATTAAGTCACGTAATAAGTTGGCAATTCCGACGCTCCAATTGACGTTTATTTGCAGTTATTTATCTATATTTTCGGATAGGGGTATTACTTTTATATATTAAAAACCAAAGTTATATTTAATCAGTAGTTTAATTCATGCTGGTCGCAGAGCATTTAATGTATTTAATGGTTTATTTCGGTTTCATTTTTTTGCAATAAATCAAAGAATTCCATTTTGATACATTGAATTGACGACTGTAATGCTCAGTGAATTAGAAAAAGATATTTAAAGTTGAAAACGCTATAATGAGCCAGGTTTCAATTTCCTGATGGGAAGTATGGAAAATCTAGTCGCGGTCAGAGGACGTAAAATGTTTTTGGGTTTTCATTCGTTTATCCCAATAAATGCTAAAAAATATTATTACAAGAGATAGAATGAAAACATGGTGACATTTATATTCCATAAAAGAAGCAAATTGGTACGAAATTTCTTCGCGTGGATTCCCAAGGAACATTATTGTGGTTCCACGATCAACTGTACAATATAGGCTAATGTGCAGTCTTTGCAACAGGTCTAGTAAAAAACGCGTTGTGGAAATGCGGGATCGACAGTGCTAACGAGGGAAATAATATCATATAGTGAGTAGAAAGTTAAATAACTCAAACATAAAATGGTGAGCTGCACAAAATTTCAAATACTAACGTTAAAATTAAAGTGTAGTATTTTAAAGATTATTGCCGATCGTTCGACTTCAATTTCGACATAGAAAGGGGTATTACTGTGAGTAATTCACTATGGCAGATATACGAAATGGTGTGACACGTTTGCCTGCAATTCTTTCTCTGTTTGAGAGTTTTTAGTTCGCGCGGGAACTTATTCCACAGCAGGGCTCCGGAAACTAAGAAAGCTTTTTGTCTTAGGTCAGATGAACAGTAGCTAACTATGACATCGTTCATCCAATTGGGTTTGTGTTCAGAATATTGGATGGAAGAAATTGTATATCTACATTACTCTGAGGAAGTTAGAGGGATGAGAACACGTGTCTGGCTTTCTGAATGTGGAATCTTTGTGGCATTGGGGTCAATCTTTGTGGCATTGGGGTCAATCTTTGTGGCATTGGGGTCAATCTTTGTGGCATTGGGGTCAATCTTTGTGGCATTGGGGTGAAGCCTAATTTTTCAAGAGAGGACTTGCTGGAGTGTGTTTCTTGAACTTGCCTTCTCACACATCTTTGGGCGCAAAGTTCATACATTTTTTTCATTTTTTCCCGAAATTTTGAGGTATGTCTACCCAGACTAGACGCCAGTAATTAAAATTCGATAATACTGCAGGCTAATAAGCAATAATCAAGTTTTTTCGTCGAGGGTGAGATTTTGTCGTAGAGCGGATTTTGATATCAAATTCCACATTTCTACATTCGATAAAGAAAACATTGAGGTTCAATAAATTTTGTTGATATTGTTTACACGTGTAGTTCTAAAGACACGATTTGGTCAAACCAGATACCAATTTTTTTTTCAATTTGTAAGAAGATTCGATAACACGATCTCCATACGTCAAATGAAGTTTCAGAAATTTTTTGATTTTCTTTCGTCCAAAAATAATGCACCGAGTTTTACTTGCGTTAAGATTAAGGCCATTGTGGTGATACCACAGTTTTAAGGTATTCATGAGTCTTTTAGCGTTGAATTATGTCTCTTTTTGAATCAGTCATTGAAAAAAGGAAACCTTGTTTAAAAACTTCAATATTCTAAAAGCTTTAGCTCAGACAGAGCAAGACTATCAAGTTACAAGGTGGATTTACTGCATCATCTAGCTACATGAGAAGTAAAATTTATTCCAAGTTTTTAAAGCCTGAGTTTTTAAGTTCTCGTTTGAACCGAAAAGAGGGAAACTAAGCGATGTGCTTTGTTGCATTGGTATTTAATGCACTTAATTGTTCCAGAAGTAAACAATTTTTAAAAGAGAGAATGTTAGAATCGTTGAAAGGGGATTATATCAAAATTTATTGGGCTTAAATATCAGCGCTACGGCAACGTCCGCAAGGCAATACAGCATTAACACGTGCAAATATCGTCGGGAATCTCAAACACTCAAATAAAAACGACACACAAAAAGCAAGCTACATTCAGCATAACCAAAGGCTCGGAATAAAGCCTAATTTCAAACGTATATGCCACAGGTAGACATATGCGAAAAAAGAAGGAGCTAACAGTATGATTATCCTGATTATCCTGAAATCTAATATATGTTAAGATACATTTCTTATCTATCATAACATATCAAGTGAGTTCAGACTGACACCATATAAAATCTAAACTGGTTTGAACTTGAAAGTATACGGGGACTCCAAAATTACAAAATCTGTTTGGAACTCTGCATTTGCTTCAGATCAAACTGGTGGTTTGAAACTGTAATGTCTCACGGATAAGAATGATAAGTTACTGCAAAAAAAGGGGGTTTGTTAATAATGAACCAGTTTTGAAACTCATGCAAGAATACTCGCGAACTCTTGTGTTATGCGTGTGAGATGAGCATCCTCATCTCATACTTTTGGCAGGAGAGTACGTGCTCTGTGTGCTCTAATACAGAGCTCTCTGCTCTGCTCTGCTCTACCCTGCTCTACTCTGCCCTGCTCTGCCCTGCCCTGCTCTGCTCTACCCTGCTCTACTCTGCCCTGCTCTGCCCTGCTCTGCTCTACCCTGCTCTACCCTGCTCTACTCTGCCCTGCTCTGTTCTATTTTATTCTATTTTATTAAATTTGGTTTATTCTGCATTTTCTGCAATATCATTTGATTCCATTCTGGCAATTCTTGTTATATTTTGCAGAATTTTCTCATATTTTACTTGTGCGGGTAGAACGTTTTTCCTTTCTAATATATCATTTTCATCTGTTCTATTCTTTGCTATTTTGCTCCATTTTGTTCCATTAGCTTGACTAGGTAGAGTATCTTTTATCTTTTTGTTTGAACTTATTCAAATTTATGAAAAAACTGTTCATTCTCCTTTCATTAATTTCAATTCATTTATTTATATCTCAAGAGAATAAAACACTACACTGAGAAAATTTTTGTCGCAAACCCGGCACACTTTTGTGTGTCAAGTTGTCACAAAACCGGCGTACAGAAGTGTATAAAAAATATACATCATTATTCTATGTACGATCATCATCATTCTATGTTCTATTATTCCTCGAATTATGACACACTTTTGTGTGTCATGGGCTTTTACGACTCACGCAAGTGTGCCAACCATGAGGCACACTTAACGTGAGCCAATTTCATCTCGCATAAATATTTTACTTCCTAATTGGACTGGCCACTGATTACGCTAATTTACAGACAATGTCTTAGAATTAGGAGAATAATTAACAAAGGTATTGAGATTTTTTGGGGAGAATTGTACTCCATTCACAAAATCTAAACACAAAATCTGCAAATATATGTGAGCCATTTGAAGCGTGAATATGTGATTTAGCTCTCTCAAACGCTACCGCATGTGGCCAAAGGAAATGCTTCAATTTGTATCAAAATATTTCTGAATAAGCGTTTGACACACACAGGTATGTCAAAATTTCTCTCAGTGTAAGTACGTGTCTATAGAAATGTATAACACTCAAGTCTTCCCTACTTATCGTTATTAAATAAATAAATGAAATATGGAAAATTCAAGTCTTCCCCCACTTATCGGTATCATATAAATGAATCTCTCCAAATTTTTAAATATTTCCCATCAATATCGAAATGAATACAACCCTGATATATTAAGGACAACTCTCGTGAGTTTCAGATACCGGCTTCTTCGTAATATAATTAATAAAAGAGGCCGAACAGCTGTCACTTTTTTCTTGCTTAGGCCGTGCCTTATATTGGTGAGGCAGTTCAATAATGAGGAATGGGATGAGCGATTGCGCATGTTAGATAGAAGTATCGCATCATTCAAGGCTTCTTCACACACGGAGAGAATCTGACCGCCAAATCATGATTTTTTTAAGTCTACCGACGACAGATGACGTGTGTTAATTGAGAAATGCGCAAGTAAAAGTTAGTGATAATTCGCGTCATCTGAGCGAATTTTATGCATTGAACAGAACGCATTCTCACAACAATTGTAGCTCAAAGAAACAAATTGCAATCCCAGAAAAAAGTGATAAGTGCTTGAAAGAATTACATGCGATTCTCACCGTCATCCCGTGAGCAGCCACTGAACGAAAATATAATTACTTGTGTTTATTGCGTCGTACATTGTGCTGATATATTAGTAAAAAATTCCAGGATTAAAGTTCCTCACAGCAATGGTGAAATGTTAAGCTTCCGGTGGCACCATCAGTTACGTTTACTAATCCGATTTTTGTACAACTAACGTTCTAGACAAAAAGAAACACCACTCACAATCTTTTCGATGATTCAACTCCATATGAAATTCAGAAGTATAAACTGATAAAGTTGAACGTTTTATTAGAAGGTTTCTTGATGGTCAATTTCATAAGAGGACTCCACTGATTACTGCTCCTGAAAAACAATTTCATTTTGTTTTACCTTTTCTCGGCAACCAATCGGAAAAATAGAAGAAGCAGGTCAGTTCAGTATTACCGAAACATTTTATGAACATTGATTTCAGAGCAATCTTACTGATTATAAATACAGAGTGCAGTCAATTTTCAACTATAATGATAAGATCCCAAGGCCGAGCTCTCTTCCCTTGCTTATAAGTACCGTTGCGTACCAAGTGCGTCTAAATACGTCGGGCAATCTACCAGATCCCTTCGTGTTCGTGTAGCAGAGCATGCCGGACGGAGCTATCGAACGAACATGCCTATAAAAAATCCTCCTCACTCTGCTGTCCGCTCTCGTGCAGAGAAGTGCGACCTCCCTGTTCGCTTAGACGCATTCAATATTATTGCTACCGCATCTAGTCAAATAAATCTCCATATTTTAGAATCTCTTTTTATCATGAAAGACCAGCCAGTTTTAAACGACTCGCAAAATCCTCCTCTCCGCTACAAATAGCTTCTTAATTTTAAATGTTTTGCAAATGAACTTTACGTTATTACAAATTTTTTCAGACGCTGAAGATGACCTTAGGGGTCGAAACATTCGGTTTTTTAAATCTCTAACTTGATTGAAATATAATGGTTAATTTGATAATTACTGTCCTTGCTTTTTTATTTATTTTCTGAAACATAAGGTATGAGCCCTGCTTGACGAATTTAGTTTTCATTCAGTTTGAAAATTTTCAATTTTTTCGAATACGGCACTGCAAGGACACCAAATGCTGTGCGTTCTCTGTGGTCTCTTTTTTTTAAATGCTAGATTTGGGAATTTTAGTGATAGAAAATCTATACAAGAGACCCGACTTTGAGGTGAGAATTAACGCTATAGGCCACTACCTTTATGTGAGTATTTTATTTAAACATGCTGACATCGATGAGTTGAACCGAAGTTCAACTTCTAACTCATATTTAAAGTTGATTCTGGGAAGCGATTGGTAAAATATCAAACATTAACTGGATCATGCCTTCATTTAACGTTAATTAAGTATTTATGGAAATTGAGTTAGTGACTACTGGTTGGTCAGCAGCAATATAAAAATTTCCTCCATGAAAACCATGGCTCACGTCGCGGTCAAAATGTTAAAAGTTATTATCGGAATTTTGGAGAGCGAAGTTATTATGATAAGGAAGTACAGCTTATAGTAGTTTATTGCAGTATCTATGTGTGCTACCATTTGAATTGCTGGACATAAACTATAACTATAAGTCCCTCTGAAATTGAATGGGAAACAAACAATATTTTTCGCTATCTTGAGATAGTATCTTCATGACGCATAATTTAGTAGCTGGGCAATTTTCGGCACCAAAAACGAACGTTTCGACGCGTAGCGTGAGTTGATAAATTTTAGTTAATAAAGTTCCAAATGAAAGAACTTTTAATGGCGGAAAATAAATAGTGTTCACAATCAGTTATGGAGTTTTGGATTTCGCAAATCATAACATCCAACGTGCCAATATTATTAGGTGTTCATATTAGGAAGTGAGAATAGGTTAATCAAATCCCTGTGACACTTGTTATTTAGATAATTTTATGGAATTTATTTTGACAATATAGGACTGCTTATGAAGTAAAACCCAAAGAGAAGTTTTTTGAATATTTCATTCGGACAGTAAAAGTCTGCATTTGAAATGAAAACATAAACACTAAAATTATTGTGTGCTCCTCCTGGCTCATGTATGGAATTAATTTCCCGTTTAAAATATCTTGACGTGAATGTGCTGTAGCGTCATTTGACAAGGTAGCGGAAATACTTTCAATAAATATAAGTCTCTTTCAAAAAGAAGAGTCAGCCGTCAAAAAACTTGAGCAAAATAATATGCAACTCAAGGCTACATAAGTACTAGCTACTAGCGCTAACGTGACCGCGTAGTAGCAACTGCAGGAATGTGAAATGACAACCATTGCGTACAACAGAGACTGGAATAGTAAATTGAGAGTACCGACGGATAACCTATGTCTGTACAACACGATTACTTTATATTCAACCCCATCTCTAGTCAGTTTTTACTCCATTCGCTGCTGCGTGTTTTCTAAAAGCACGGGAAATAGTGGAATGTTGAACAATCCATACAGAGTCTTTCAAACAAACCATCGGTTTGAAAAGCGGAAAAAGTAATCAAACATCAAGCAGAAAAAAGTTTAAATTTCATCTCTCTCTGGGAGGTCATCAAGATTGCAAGCAACGCTGTGATTGCTATGTCAGCCTAAATCAAATCCCTCTCAAAAATGGTTGTCGGCAGCGAAGAGTTTGCTTCATGTGCTGCAACACAATTAAGCTGTTTCCAAGATTCTGACGGCAAGTAAAGAGACGTGACGTGATAGAAAGCGAACAGGACTTTGTGGCTGCTTTTGAATCTGTAGTGAAGCCTACGCAGGTGTGGAGCTGTGAGACAGTCTTCAGATTAACTAATTCACTAATTCGGATGCACGCCTATGCGTCTTTTTGAAAGAGCGTCCTGTTCCTATCAGCAAACAACTCTTCATCGTCATCATTACCATGCTATAACCATCAACGAACTTCTCTGAAGCAATTGCAGCAGATTGCACTCAACACGAATTGTTCTGAAATTGCCTTCGTGACTTCCAAATTCCCGCCAAAGGGCTCCACATCGCCAACTTTTTTCTACTTCGGCGTTCAGGAAGAGCGTCCGCACCAGATTTATCTGCGAATGACTCCCGACTGATTGGCTTGGAGAGTAGTGGGCAGGTGCCCGGCTTCTCACATCGACCTTTTTCGTGGACAAAATTCCTAATTTCTTTGAAAAATGAAATTGAATTTGGTCGTAGGGATTCTTTTGCACCTGGTAACCTTGCAAATTGGGTATTTTTTGAGCGTTTTTGGGATAAATTTCATCTCTAAAAATTAAAAACGATTTTGAAGTTTTGGCCTAAATATTTAGCTGTGAATGTCTCTTAACGTCTGGAAACGTTGTAAATTTGTCATATGTTGCGTGTTTTTAAGGTAAAATTTCATTTCTAAAAATAAAAACGTGTTTGAGAACTTTTGCCTTCAGAAAGCCAAAGTTCCATCCCTGGTGTACGTTACGAAAGTTGAGCTTCCGATGGCAGCCCTATGAAAATCCATAAATTATACCTGAACTGTTAGCAAACCATCGTGGGCTAGCCATCCACCCATGATTAACAAAGTAAAATATTTGTTTATCTCTACGGTTCTACGACTAAATCTCAAATTGATTAAAATAACTCAGCACTTTAACAATTGGAGACGTATTATCGCGGAGGTAGTAAGATAAATATTCCTATAATCTCCCAAAATCTTTTTTTGTGACATTAAAATGTGAAAAGTTCCAAGAAGACGGAGCTAGAACGCCATTTTTGAACAAATTTAGTCCACGACAAAATCCAAACGTGAATTGTTTTCAACTATCAATGACTATTTTCAATAGTCAATAAACTATTTTCAATAGTCAATAAACTATTTTCAACTATCAATAAATTGTTTTCAATGATCAATAAATTGTTTTTAATGATCAATGAATTGCCCTCAATGATTTTTAATTCTCGTCTCGTTCAGGTGGCCAGTTTTTGTTATTGATATCCAATGTGTTCTGGTTCTACAAGCACTGAATCTTTGCCTGGTTCAGGGGTTTTCTCTCAGGAACCTACCTTCTCATATTCAATTGTTTCAAACGGTCAGTGGCATTATGCATTTTTACGGAAAAAGTCAACTTCATTTTATCCTGAAGTATTTCTGAATTTTGGCGCGGGGTACATTTTTGGGAATGACCTCCTTTTAGTCCGTCCTGAGATACTTTTCTTATAGATTTTCCAAAATATATTTGAGAAGATTTGAGATAATCTCCATCATTTATACCTCTCATATATTATTTCAAAAAATCAAATAAGTGCGACGCTTTCCGATCATCTTTTCATTGCCATGCCGTTCAAACTTTTATTCTTATCATCGTGCACTCTTCCTTTTATAAAGGCACTTTCAGACATGAAATAAATCATCTAGAAATAATCAATCTGCATCTACACATTCATTTTTTTCCAAATACGTCCTGAAAATTTTCTGTGGAATAAATAACTAAGGAATGAAGAGTAACGTGATTTTTTCGCCTTACCACGGTAGAAATTAACTGCCAAATGAGTCACCTGAATAAACCAAGTTGATTCTCCGATGGACACGATAAAAGTAGTCGAATGGTGCACTCTAGAGCCTAAAACCAGTATTTACGCGAGAAATCAAAACCAGCATACCACGACGAGTAAATCTTTCAATTAAAACATCATTGCTGTACGGAAACAAACTCAAAATTTCATTTTAAGCTCTGACCAAAAGCATAAATCATTCTTAGGCGCGTGGTATGGAAATGAACAAGGATAAGACTCGGTCTACTGATCAAAAAAAGGACGAAAAAGAAGAGTGGCACGCAGAATTCTGGGCAAGAGAAGGATTTATTCAAAGTTGACTGCAGAGAAAGAGCTTGCAAAGCTAGGCCTGAGTCCTTCCTAATCTCGGCGCTTCCGATCAACGGATGCAAACGCGCCAAGTTACGTCATCAGCGGACCCAGAGACTTGGATTAAAAGGGAGGGTTTGGGGAGTGGGCACAGCGCAGGGTTGGCCTGGAGACTTGGATTAAAAGGAAGGGCTTGGGGAGTGGGCTTGACTTTAAGAGGGTTTAGAGGGGGACTGGACGCAAGATGAAATCAAACCCACATTACACTGTGCAACACTCAAAAAAATGCAAGAGATCTGTGAACTTTATATATATATATATATATAGTAGTTGCAAAATGAAACGGGAAATTCATTTCTGACCTTTTTGTTTAATTATGCATGGTTTTCGCCCAATTGTAACTGTCGTAAAAAAGCAGAAATACATTTCCCATGTCATTTTGCACATAAAAATGGCCTCAAATCTTTTGTACTTTTTTTAATGTTGCTCAAATTTTTATTGTGTGCAAATATCTATTTGAATACATCACTTAATACTTTATATTCCATAAGCTTGTTCTTTAAATTATTTTTTCAGGTCTAATATGTTTTACAATGCAAGACAGTGCAAAAATGATTCAAGCATGGACTGCTTTGCATGCGGGGAATTAACATTCGCACAAGGCGCACATTGATCGTGGCATAGGACACCCGACAAGCCATTGGCTCCTCATGAGCGTTTATTCATAGGAAATTTAGCCTGACAAGGATTTGACGAGAGCAAAAAAAAAAACGCTCTAATGATTGTTGTTTTTGTCATTAAGATTTTAGGGGCTGTACTACTGTAAAAAGAAAGAAACGCATTGTTTGCCTAGATATGCAATAAGCAATGCGTCCAGTAGAGCACTCAAAAAAGTACCTGAGCCCAAACCTCCAGATCAAGAAATGCGGAGTTCCAGCTGGGCAGATGAACATTCCACTCGTGAATATAGAGAGCCCAATGATGTAGAATGCAAGAGTAAACCAAAATATTTTTCTTGAGAGGCTCTAAGTGTTTTGTGAAAGGAACTCTATCTAACCGAAGTGAGAAATGAGCTTCTGATATCAAGGTTTCAAGAACGTAATCTTCTTGAGAAAGAAGTGAAGATAGCACAGTACAGAAAGCGTATAGAGAAGCTGCTGGCACTGTTCACTATGAATGATGACTTATACTTTTGTAATGAAATCACTGAACTTTTATTGTGAGCAACTGGAAATAATATCCATTTGATCACACCAACCGGCGCTCTTCCCAGATGCATCCCAGGGCAGCTTCAAATCTGTTCTGCCACACAACGGTTACATTCTGTCATTTGTTCCCAAAGCTAACAAAACTTCAAAGCTTACCCAAAGCTTCATTTGAAAATCTGAAGGCAATTGTAACAAGCATACACTATGGTGACCATGACTGGCATATTTATGGAGATTTAAAGGTTGTGGCCATGCTTACTTTCCTTAAGCTCGGCAATGATGACCATGATTGGCATATTTATGGAGATTTAAAGGTTGTGGCCATGCTTACTCACCTTTAGCTCGGCAATGATGACCATGATTGGCATATTTATGGAGATTTAAAGAATGTGACCATGCTTACTCACCTTTAGCTCGGCAATGATGACCAGAATTGGCCTATTTATGGAGATTTAAAGGTTGTGGCCATGCTTACTCTCCTTTAGCTCGGGAATGCTAAATATTGCTACTTTCTGTGTACATGGAACTCCAAAGCAAGAACTGAATATTATGTACGGCCGATCTGAGATGAAATTGAGCAATGAAACCATTATATCCTGAACAAAACACATTTGAAAAGAGATAGGAATCATTTACCATTTTTGCATATTAAACTTGCTTTGTTCAGGCCATTTGTGGAAGTCCTACACAACGATCTCTCCATATTTGCGTACCTTGCAGAGAAATTCCTTTCCCAAAGTCTGGCTAAAATTAAATAAGGTATCTTCATAAGTCACCAAATTTGAAAAATCGTACTTGATAAAACTCTCATTATACCTTTCAAGAAAGAAGGGAAGCTTGCCTCTGAGTCATTCATGAAAGTTGGTGATAACTTCCTGAAGAAACATCGTACAGAAGACTATGTTGAGTTGTGAATCAACTGCTGAGCCATTATCATGATGTGGGATGGAACATGGCTCTAAAAGTTCATGTGTTCCAATCTCAATTGAATTTTTGCAGAGAATCATGGTGATGGAAGTAATGAAAATGGTGAGAGATTCTATTTGGGTAATTCAGAGATGGAGCAACGATTTGAAAATAAATGGAACCATGGCATGTTGACAGGCTTACTGATGGAATTTAAAAAGAGATCACACTCCACACAATAGGCACAAGACAATTGTTTAAACTGACAGGTGTGTGTTTTGCGTTCATAAAGATGAATAATGGTACAGAAAAATGAAGCCTAATCTGGTGAGTTAAAGGTCAAGTTTTGAATCCGGATATTTTTTACCCCGAAACAAGCCTTACGTAACATAGAATTTTTGAACCTGAAGTTTGTTCCAGAGTGTTAACTAGGGCTTGAATGCTGGATTTATATTGTAAGAAATGGGAAATAAAGAATCAATTGTGCTGTATGCAGCCAACAATAACTTGTGTAGTTTAATGAAAATTTCGTCAATGCTGTACTGGGTGTGGTTATAGAATTTGAAGGCAGAAAAATTGACCTTGTGCTACAATGAAAACATCTCATAAAATTACTTAATTTACGTATTAGTTAATATAGCCAGCTCAGTTTTCAGATAATTTTGTCTGAAATATAGATTTAATCAAACCTTCTTTATTGAAATTTTCTAGGATAATCAATAATTACTCATTTTATGCGAAGTCAAAATAGCCTGCTAATTTCGCTTGTAATTTTCTCTTAAAGGTAGAGTTAATTACCTCCTTTGTCTTATTTAGTCAATCAGTCGCGACATTAATCTCCGGTCAGCGCGTGCTTGCCACGATAGAACTACGGAACTGCTTGTCAACAGCGCTAGCAGAACTGGTTTTCCAATGGGTTTAAATATGACAAACTGAAATTTACAATTTGTGATAAGTTAAATCAAATTTAGCTGAAATTTATTCGTTGTTTTCATTTCAACAAATAATTGTCATTGCCTGCTATCAACAGTTGCGATTGTCTCATCAGAACCAATTAACTAAAGAGAACGTATTTAGAGTTAAGATCCCGATTGGTTTTAATCATGATATCTAAATCCTTCTGAAACCTCCTGTAGAAATTTAAACCCATCTTGTTCATTTGGTCTCGAAATTTCTAGTCAAAAACTCCTTCAAAAATTTTGTCCAATTCTTTTCTAATATATCGGCCAATTTGTCAATAAATTGCGAATCAATATGTTCTTCAAAAATTCTATTCAAATCTTTTTCGAATCTCTCATCCAAATTTTTCTACAACCAGTCCAGAGTCTATCAATAAATTGTAGTTCTTCAATATCCACAAAACTGTACCGTACGTTTGTCCAAAAAATGCCAAGACTGAATAAAGGAAAGCAAAACGTTTCAAATCTCAAGAGCCTGGCTACGAATAATGAATGAGCTCCATCAATCGTGCGTAAAAGAGCGATGCGCTAAATACTGCGAGCAAACATTCAATAAAAATTTCGAAAACATTTTGTTCGACTTTAAGAGATATTTCAACGCGAGGCATTTCTGCTAAAATACATAAAAGTTTGTGGACAAATATCAAACCTTTTGCGGAGAAAAATATGAAACGCTCACTTTTGTGGTACATGCTGCATGGGTTTCAGCATCATCATGAGAAAACCAATTACTCCTGTTGTTGTTGTTTTTCATATATTTTCAGCGCTACTGAGCTCGGCTTTTAGACAATTTTCGTCAACTACTCCATCTCTGGTATTTTCAGTGATAGAAGATAGCCTTGCCATCTCTCAACATTATTCGATATTTAACATTTAAGCTGTTTATTATTGATTCCTTTCGTAAAATACGAAAGATATCTTTCTTATATTGATTTCGCCTGGTTTCATTTTTTTTAAGTGTCGGAAGCTCGTTAATATATTTATATCTTGAAGTTTGGGGTTCATGGTCTTTTTTTAGGGATCTTATGATCGTTTTCCTGTAATTGTGGAAAAAAATTACATTGGCTTTTTCGTTTTCTAAAATTCGATTTTAACACAAAACTTACCGACCACTTCCCTGCGCAAACAGTTCTAAGCTGCGCCCGGGAAAAACAGACTAAAATAAAATCCTAATTTTATGGCTTTAATCTCATCATCAACAATCATCGTATGAGGCAGTTCATAATTATTTTTCAATAGCAGGGAATCTTTCATTTGCACTTGTTTCATTCCAATTGATCTTTTATTTGCGCTTAGTTAATTCATTTGAACTTTCATTCTTTGCTAATTCAAATGTAATTTTGTGTACGATTTCTATAACGATTCTAAGGAATCGAACCTACCTGCAGCAGATTCACGGCCTCTAAGAGCTGTATTATTTTACCTATTCCTGCAGAGAACAGTGATGAACGTTGCTCATGGTATTTACTGAGCTTATTTCTTAAGTTCTTGTGAACATTATCGCCAATGAAGCTGCTAATCACATGATTAATTATTGTTAACTATACAAGAAAATTTATGAAACAAATATTAAACCAATTTTTAAGAAAATATCGGTAAATTAACACATGGCTTATTTGACTCTAATTTATGCACACTTTTCCAATATACGGCAAGAGAAATATCGTCGACGGGGAAAATCCGAATAACTCCTTTAGGAAACACAAAGTAAAAAAGAGAGGCCTTTATTTTAAAACAATTGCGCTCATCATTCGGTAGGATTAATATCTTACATTACTAATCATACAGGACTTTATCATTATAAAAGGGAGAAAGTATAACCTTACATGTGAGATTAGCATCAGTCTTATGTGCTTCATGAAGTAGCTTACATTATTGTTATTATCGGATAGTATCCCTAATGGGCAGCACTGCCTTCATTCGCGCGTTCATAAACCTGGCCTAATTTGGTAGCCTATGGCAGGTAATGGACTTTCGTTGTAGGTGGTAACTTTGCCACCGAATTAACAAGGAACTGCTCCCACCGACTGGATGCTTCAAAGAAATCCATAGCGATATTATTAACATTGAATTGCAAAGTTAATGCGTTATGGAACTGCTCGCACCGATTGGATGTTTCAAAGATATTATTTGTAAAGAATTGCAAATTTAATGCTTTTAGGAACTGCTCATACCGACTGGATGGTTCAAAGAAATTCATTGCGATATTACTAGAAATGAATTGCAAAGTTATAGCTTTCGGTTCATGAAAAAATGTGTTTTTTCTATGTTGTCGGATGTTCGCAATGACGAAGGCTGACCCCAAATAGTCTCGGGCAGTTTTTTGCGCAACTCTGATATGAGAACATCCTGAGAAGTACATAGATGGAAACATTGTACATCGAATACACCTGTGCATGAGGCAATTTAGTAGGGAAACCTGGACATGAATTTGGTATCTTGGTAGAGAAAATGAAGGGAAATCATTTGTATCTAGGGGGAAATAATTTCCAGCAAAATTTAAGAGAGTTATTTACCAATGTGTTATTTTCCAACATCGATACGCTTACTAAACGTGTCAACAATATAAAAATTCAGTAAAAGAGGTACAACGGATGACAGAATTACACCGCATAAGATCCTAATAAAAAAGTTTTAGTATGCAGCAATCAGAGGATATGAAGAAAGTATTTACGCTTTGTATTTTAAGTTTGAACAATGCAAGGTACTGCGATACGTTGAATTGACTCTCAATCTTTTCGTTGTTGCTTGAGGCAGCAAAATAATAAGTGTGATATGAAAGATCTCTCGCCATGTCCAAAATTTAGGGAATGATTTTTAAAAACGACATTGATGGGGAAAAAATAGAGTATGAAAAATAGAGTATTTTGAAGTAGCAATGCAATCGCTTCCTTGGGTTCGATCATGCCGTTTTTGAAATCCCTCTATATGTAAAAATTAATCTAAATGGTGCTTTGTAAACAATTAATTTAATAATTAATGTTAATATCTAATTCCGATAATAATCAATCGATAAAAAACTGAAGGCAGGCATATAAATTTTAAATGACTTTGTTTTTTTTATTGAGAATTATTGGAGAGAAAACGATAGAAAATCTCCCATTTTAATTCTTGGCTTCTAAGGGAATGGAATCGCTGGAAATCAGTAATATCAATATGTACTATACATCCATAAAGTGACATTTGTGGACAGAAGGGTGCGTTACGAAAGGGGAAATGTAAGGGAGACATATATTTGCCCAAGACTAATTGAGACCATTTCAATTCTATTACATTATGTATGCCTAAAAATACAAGCATTTTTCAGCATACATGCATGCATCTGTGTAAGTAGCTCTTACGCCATAGTGCATATAAATCTATTTGGTTTTTTTTGGGATCTTTGTTGTAATCTACATAATATCCCGAAAATAAACAACCCCAGTGCAGGCCAGTTTGCACCAATGTTGGATTACTTTCCATTACGAAATCTTCGACCATAGCTGATATAAGGGATTATACCAACTAATGTTAAGAACAGAAATCTAATTAAGTGTTATTTTAAAAAATATGAAACGATTTAATAAGAACATCAAAAATGCAGTCTGAACAATTGTATAGAGCAATTAGTTGTAATAAAAATTTCTTAATGTGTTATATGTATTTTAAACTGTACCTTAAATACATAACTATATCCCTTGAGAACTAACCAGCAGGAAATAATAGGTTATCTTTATAATTTTGTAAACTACTTTCGGAAAATTTCACAGTACTTTCAGAAGAAATTTATTTTATTCATGCACGAGTGACCTCAGGACCCCTCGCAATCAAAATTTACAACCGTCAAAATTATTTTAAAATACAATTTATAAATTAAATGTTCACTGGCAAAACTGGACGAAGAAAATAGAACATTTCCAGAGTTGGGTGTGGGGTTGAATTTGCTCTATAAATTTGCAGTAAGAACAGTGATATTTATGCTGAGTATTTCAAGGCATGAAAGTTACTCAAAAGGACTCAATCATTTACGATAGTAATTTTAAGCATGAAGCACACTGTACAAATAAAGTTAAATTCTACTTTTAATCTTTACTTGTTTGACATGATAGAAATTATATACTAGATTCTGCTCAACGAAAGGAAGATACTATCAAGAACGCCATGTCTTTAGTTGGTGCCTCTGGTTTCAGCTTAAATTCTTGATTTTTAATGAAAAGCATTCAGTGTGTTTGGAAACCAGGGTTGACATCAAATACTGACGCTGTAAACGTGTGGCATTAGCTATCTCTTTCATTCTTCAAGAAAATCCCGAGCTCCAGTCAAAGGCTCACATCGTTATCGGTTGCTTATCTGAATCCCTAACGCGCAACTATCTTTTCCAAAAGATTCAGCGAGACTCGTTTCACTGATTGAGCTGTTGTACTGGTAAAATACCTGATTGTGTTTACTAACACTGAGATTCTTGATTTCAATGTCGACGTGATCGAAACAACGTGCAGGAAATGGAGTCATGTTTTAAAAATGACTCAAGCGTTACTGGATAAACCGACACGAATGCTGAAAAAATTCAGCATTCTGATGCCCCACAAGCCGCTGTCGATGCAAACTAGACTTATGATTCAGAACCTCAGTACAGACTTCGATATGAGCGATCGCTTGTGGATGCGGCTTGGAAAACAAAATGTTTGGAAAATCTGTTTCGCATTATCTTTCTGAAGGGAATCGTTATTGAAGAACGTGTTCAAACAGATTTATCCCTTCTTTATTCATCTTCTTATACTCATCTTAGTTTATTCATTTATTACGATTTATTCATCTTCTTACGCATACAATGACAAGCACGCATTGCTGACTTATGTATATTAATTAGTGCAGTATGTAGTATGTATATCAGTGCAAGATATTCCTGCAGGGAATCGCCAGCAACAACTCGACAGAAATCATGATACTAGATGATGTTTATAAAAACGAGGGATTTTTATCTTCTCCTGAACTTTCAAGTAGCGTTAGCTTGAAGGGAACGTTTTTTATTAAAGGAGAGGGGGATCGAAAGAGGTTATCATAAAGGTATTAGCAAACAAAGGGAATACTTCGGTTGAAAGAAATCTAAAATGCTCAGTCGTAAATTTCCATCGGTCGAAACCCATCAAATGTCCTGCAATGAATTATGAAGCTCTCACGTGACTGAATTAGTTTATTACTTGATGATAACAGACAATCTACTAAAAACAGTCAACAATCACAGCTAACTCAATGAACGTTCGAAAACAGTTATGCAGCAAAAATACTAGTGGTCTCGCAGCTATACACGATTGCTGGCAGTGTCGTCTTTATATGTACCGTAAATATCGCATCGTAATCTAAAATTACTCCAGCATTGATGCTTCTAAAAATTTAAAAGCGAAGAAAATGCTAACAAAATTTATCTCTCATATTTCAAAAGAAAAAGCAAAAGATCGAAAACGTTTCGGAGACCAGCTCCATTGATGCTTCTAAGCTTGAGAATAAAAAGGAAGGCGAAAATCGCATCGTAACCTAGTTTTTTGTGATCATTTAAAGAATTTTCTTGCAGCCCCCATGTTATTAACTGCTGATCAGCCAAATACGTAACTGATTCGCCATAACCTGCAGTTGGTTATTGAATTTGTCGCCCGGTGAGTCGCTCGAGAATTGGAGACAGGTCGATATGAAACCGTAGTATTGGTAATTTGTTCTTCAAAAGCACTCTTTGAAGCCAGGCGATGTCAATTTGAATCTTAACATCATTTTAAAAATACGAGTTCCTGATCCATGAAATAAATTTAAAGTCTATCAGTTGATGTATTTAAGCCCGCATTATTAATGGAGCTCTCAATTTTCGTCATAATCGAAACATAATAGATTAAGAGTGTTTAAATTTTCATACCGTGACAAACTGAGGAATGAATTTATCGGTAAACTTGCTCCTTGATTGACTTTTTCTCGGCGGCTGGCTGCAGGAGAGTAATGTGTGCTTGGGGAAAAAAAGAAACTTGCAAATAATTAGTGTTAATATCTCGAAGAGCGAGAACTGTAAGAGGAAGAGTGCACGTATATCATGCCCAATTTTGTCAGAAATTTTTGCAGTACATGCAGCGAGAATCTCGCAGGTATCAAAATGCTAACTGACGTTCAAATTCAAGTGTGCGGAATTCTCTGCTAAGATATACGGACGAAGTTTAAAGAATGTGCAGGAATAAAAATTTTCTTTATAGAGTCTTATACCTGAAAATTGAAAGGATGATTGACTTATGAAAAGTTGTCAGGTGAAGGTACATAGGTAGAGGATAAACCACAGTTCTTACTGAAAAAGCTTGCCTAGGGTAGTTGAATGGATAGAAAAAGCGGAAAAAGCTCACCTATATTTGCTAATTGTTGAAAAAAGCTTGAACTCAAAGATGGAGGTGACACAAGAACGTTCAGACACTTAAAAAAATGCCATGATGTGATAGAACAGTTTACTAACAATATCAAAAGACAGTGGAGAAAATAAAAGCATGCTCGAGGAGGAAGTGTGTGATGAAGTATTATACAATCAAGAGCCTTCAAAAATATTAATTTCAGACAAAATTTTCTTCATTTCCATTCGAATGTGCAACACGTTTCAACAACTTCCATCCTTTTATGTTTAACAAAACGTTGGAGAGCAGAAAACATAACGTGAAGATTTTTCGTGCGTTGCTATAGCTTCTTGTAGCACGGCAAACATGAACGTTAATCTTACGACACATTAAAGGTAGAAGCATGACACACAACATCCTATACGTGTGTTGCTAGCTTAAATTTTCGGTATTGAACTATGTACAGTATCCCCCACAAAAACCCGAACTGAGTATTTATTTACCCGGATCAGTAATACCATCATTCATACGAATACCATAAGCATGTTATTTCAAGCCAAATTATGATGAAATTACTAATACGGGTATTCTTATGATGGTATTACTGATACGGGAAAATAAATACTCTGTTCGGGTTCTTGTGAGACATACTGTATTGTGGTACGTGGTGCGTCCTATTTCTTCGAAATCAAAAACTTTTCCAATTTTAGCATTTATTGACCAGTTGCAAACGTACGATCAATTTTCAAAACCAAAACACACAGCCTCAGACATCTATAGTGCAAAAACTGATTTTCAAATATTCTTATTAGCGGAAAGTTGTTTAAATGAAGCCAGCTTTATTGTTCACCACTCAATGGAAACACTTATATGCACTCACAAGTAGTTAAATCCATGTTGACGCTAAAAAGATCGTACGTGAATAAAGCGATTGAAGAGCTTTTGAAAAATCCCCCGTTTGCAAAACTTCTAAATCGCTGGATCTATTTGCCATTCAATAAGAGGGATGCTGCGGTTCTCTAGGCCGGTACTGCTCTCCTTGGTGGTAAATTGGGCTCACATTTCTAAGCAATCAAAGCCCGCAAGAAAATTGCTGAGTCAGTAAGGTTCGACGGCCAATTCATATTTAATGGTCGATCAGGAACAAATCTGTGAGCCAGAAAATTTAATGAAGCGGCTATTTGCGTTCCGTTAGGTCGAAAATTTTCGTTTTGAAAAATTAGACGGGAACCCGTAGAAGATGGATCGTCTTGCTTCGGCTTTGGGGTATTTCTTCAGCCACTCGCAATCTATCAGCCCTGAGATAAAACTGAGGGCTGTTGGGGGTCTAAAGCAAATTTCAAATGATGGTTCTAGACCTGAGGTAAGACTGAGCGCCCATTGATTATTTTGGTGATTTAAAAGCAACTATCAAAAGATGGTTTTACCCCTGAGATAAAATTGAGAGCTTATAGAATATTTTGGGTATTTAAAAACAAATATAAAATGATTACCCTAGCCCTGAGATAAAATTGAAAGTTGGGAAACTATTTTGGGCATTTAAAATTAAATTTCAAATGATGGTTCTTCAGAATCCTGGAGGCGGAGTTTTTCTTGTCTTAGATAACGATGAATGAAAGTTTGAGTCGTCTATAGTATTTGTCATTCTAGAAATAAGAAAACAGGATTCCAAAGCTAAGCTTTCCTTGTCCTGAGCATCGATAGACTCGGTTAAAACATATTTTAGCGTCCCTAATGCGTGTACACACATTTTATTATTCTAAGCGTTATAATGGCCGGAATGACGAGCTGTAGCAGATACTCTTTTTTTTGTGAATCATTTTGTTGACTCAATAGAAGTTTTTTTTTTAGTTACACGGTCAAAGCTCGTCGTCATTGAAAATATCAGCAGCAGGGACCAACTGCCTATTTTCTTCTTTTCCTTGAACCTGAACAACATAATTCTCATGCAGGAAATTTCCCAACATCTAGCTAACTATTGGGAACCATATAAATATTTAGCTAACTCATATGCTTGGCTTTCTTCAAAGCTGTTCATCGAGCCTGAATCAGTTACGTAGAGTGAACTTGAGGAGAAAAGATCAAGTACATCGTACAAGTAAAGTCAAAATCTAACGAAAATGAGGAGAGAGCAAATATGCGCAACCACCTGGTCTACATTCATTTAGCAAACTGTACCTCATTCATGTGTACTCATTTATTCCATGTCATGATAAGCGTAAGCGATATTCAGTAAGCACCACTCTCTGAACAAGTTGGGGTTGGAAAGTGAAAGAGTAGTGAAAAACAAAACACTGCGTTAGAATTGAGAGACACTAAGTGCTGAAATTTCTTTTGTCAGACAAACGAAGTCACGCTACATATGCCGTAACTACAATATCTCGCGACACAACATATTGGTATGTGCAGAACGCAAATCTTTTTGATGATTTTATAAGGCAGCAAATGAATTAATAATAATAATAATAATGAAGGCATCTACGGATGCTTTATTTCCAATCAAGCCTGATGCATATCACCTTGTACATTGGATTTTCAAATGTCTTATAACTAACGCCAGGACGCCATGACGCTTTCCCCCGGCCGAGACCGGTACCCATTTCAGACACCTGGGTAGAGTGGGGTATTGTGCTTGGAATTTTTCTCCTACACACAACAGAGAAAATCGCTACCGCCAGCGCCGAGTTTCGAACCCGGGTCTCTTCCACACGGGCCTCTAGCACATGGCTATCGCGAGCACTTAATTTCGTCTTCATGAGTGAATTAATCGAAAAAAAAGATATTCATTCACAGTTCATCATACTAAACAGCAGTACATATATTTTAAAGTTTTTTGGTAAGTTTCTCTTCGTAAATCATGCAACAAGCTGACGTGAAGTCTAAAAGTAGTTTGTCGATGCAAAGAAGCAGACAAAGCAAACAATCATTTATAATTATGAATGCCATGAAAGTTTCTAAACTGTTCTAATTTGCGTAGCCAGCTAAAGTTTCGACGATATGTCACGAGAGGAACAAACTCTGAGTAAATAATGTACAATTATCCGTATTTGCAGAGGATTCTGTGCAACGAATCTTCTCATTTTCTGGCAGAGACAGTGCGTTTGGTGCTTTTAAGTAAACTTCGAACCTCTATTTAAAAATTCAGTTCTAAAGAATGCGCAGGTGCTATGTGCGGAAGAAGATCCTCTTTACCGCATCAAAATCACATTTTCGGTGATTGAAGAGCTGCAGGTCGAGTAATTCGACAGAGAGGCGATCAATTCAATAATGAGCTTGAAAGCGGTATGATTCAACTCTTGGGTGGAAGCGTACTTAAATTATTTTCTGACGTTCCTTTATTATTTTTGCACTGTGGTAAAATTACTCATACGTTTACAATACACACTAAATGAGGCGTGATTACACTATGCGAGTGCATGTCTGTACGTACGAACGTACCTGTACAATGTGAGGTCTACAAGCACTGAAATGACCTCCTGAAATTGCTTGAGGAAGCCAGGAATGTAAATGATACATGTTTTAGAATAAAACTAAGCAACACTAGAGCTGGACTTTATTCTTCAAATATGATTACTACGAAATTGGAAGTTATGAAGCTACAATGTACAAAGTTGCGAAAACAAAACCGTGTCGACATGCAGCACTTCAGCCCAAAGCAAATCGTTATGTGTACACTAGAATTCTGTGACAGTTGGAAAAGCCCACAGCAATAATTTCTTTCCTGTAACATTAACGGAAAGTCAAGGCATTCCTTAACTTTCAACTGCATAATTGTCCATCACGACTATACTAATTAAAATCAATGCGAGTATGTATAGCTTTGATTATCATAAAAAGGTATCTAATGAATAATTAGAGTAATAAAGTAAATTATGTTCGTCATTTAAGCTTTACCAAATTCAGTCTTCTCTCCTGATGACGATTCATCCTCTCCCAAAGAGAGGCCTCTGATTTTCTGATTTTTATGCTCTTTCATTAACATGCTTGCGTCCAAAATCAACATAAATTGTACTGTAGCATGACCAAGTAGCAAACCAACAGTTATTACGGTCTCCTGGCAGCCACAAACAAGCGAGTCCTCCGTCTTTCCTGTTTATTCCAGGCGAGACACAAGGTCCGCGGTAGCGCATCTGCTCGAGAGAGCAAGACTCCCAAGGGACCGTAATATAGCTTTCCTAAACGCTCCCACCCATAAGACGGCCACAATAAACGCATGCCGAGGATCTTCGAAAAAACTTTGTTCCCCGGAAGTTACTGTAATATGAACCGAACCAAACGGAGATGACGGGTGTTGGCTGTTCAAAGAAGATGTTGAGATCGATGTGCAAAGGTCGAAACCCAAGAAGCGTTTAGTTTAATTTGTTCAAGTCTGTGGCCGATTTTGATCCAAGTAATGCATGGGATAACTTTGAAGCGTTGTGTTAAGCTGATTTTAGTGGAACATATCATAGAGGCTTACATAAAAAATTCCTCACGTAGAAGATTGTTTTTCCATCTGCGAGCATATTATCATCTTAGGAATACCTCCAAGAAAAGGTCTTGCACGTATTGCTACTTAACTCAGGTTCTCTGTCACACATCCTAGATTTTACGGCTGACGGAACCCATCTGGGTCTCACTCTACCCAAAGCTTTGTAGTCGACGTGTCTCACAGTAAGGAAACGATTTCCTCCTCGAGCTATAGAATCCAGAAAGCAGAAATTTAGTAAAGATCACTGCGACATCATGCATGCCTAGGGCATGCTTTTCCTATAATTTTTATCCAAAGCGCCGGATAGTTCAGCGACACTCGGGTGTGATTTTCTGTTTCTTAACTTTTTTAACTTAATTCTCTCTATTTTTCTTATTCAAAATACCGTAAATCATTATTCTCCCCAAAATTCTTTGTCACAAACACTTTAAAAAATATACTCTGCCGGACCAATTTGAAAGTCTGGTTTCAATTGACAACTATTGACACTCACCACACATTCATCGCCCATCTTCACCTCTCGCGCAAGACTGGCATCTTCAGACACGCTCGTGAAATATCTGCTTTTTGGGACTTTCAACTTCCAGACTACCACTTCACCAAGTTCCTACGTCTTGTTAGAAAGAAAAGAAATTCGAAAAATACGTGGCATTACCTATACATGTCATGAAAAATACAGCAGCTGAAGCTGCGCCTTGCTACTCACTGTAATGGTTGATACAACATTGGACGATTATAGAATACTGATAAATATTGATAAATATTGACAAATATTGATAAATACTGATAAATATTGATAAATATTGATAAATATTGATAAATGTTGATAAATATTGATAAATACTGATAAATATCAATTATACAATATTTAAGGGCCTTGACCATGGTTTTGCTTTGCTGAGGGACACCTACATGAAGAACTTATTGGATTCGGAACAGTCGGACTCTAAAATTCTAACACATCCTAACCGTATTTTTTAAAACTAGTAAATATGCGCTCAGGAGTGACTTGGAAATGTTAGTTAACCAGGTGTAGCATAGACGTGAATGGCATGTGATGTCAAACATATTTTTCAACATTGCCCATGTCTCATTTCCATGAAAACGTTACAGTTACCATTTTTATTGCTCGCCAGTGTTGAAGAATACTGAATTTGGTAACACAATGAGATAATCAGTGCGTAGGCTTAGAGACGCCTACTGGTTGACTCGGGTTAGAGAATCCTAAATGTATTCGAGTAAATTCGCACCACAAGTCCATGTGTCTTTAGGGGACGAATTTTTATTTGCTTTTATGGAACCAGAAAAAATGTTCTGTGTGGTGTGGAGCACACGAAACTTTCGGTACCTTAACTCTTTCTTGAATTGAAAATTACGATTATTGCCCAATATTGCAAACATTACTGTAATTATCAGAATTTAGTATAAGATTTCTAAGAAATATTGTCATTTTGGTAGTGGGTTCACGGGTTCAATGAACTTATGAACAGACCCTATAAATGAACATACCGTGTAATTGAGCATACTGTATAAATGAACAGACCGATAAATTACACACCATATAAATGAATAGACCGTATAAATGAGTATACCGTATAAATTAACAGACCGTATAAATAAACATACCGTATATTTGAACATACCGCATAACTAAACAAACCGTATAAAAAAAACAGACCGAATAAACGAACAGAGCGTATAAATGCACAGAGCCTATAAATAAATGGTCCGACGAATGGAATAATATTTTCTGGTGTCGTCCGTCCATTCATTTCTCTCAGCGACGTCTCATGGACCTCCCATTTCGCCAGCACTGGAGGGCCTCAGGAGAGAGTGCTTAGCAAGAAAAAGATGCTTGAATTCCATCGCTCTCGAGATCTTGTCAAATATGCGTGAGTACGAGCCAGCCAGGTCCTCTAAGACCTTCGTATTGTAATGGAATATTTTTAGTGTGGTTTAGCTGTGTCAAACGTCCGCGTCACTAAGACACCATTGGGAAGGATGTATTTTAAAGCAAATGATAGTTTGTCCTAGAAAATCGATGCGAGAAATATCAAGTGTTGGTTTTGCAATTGCCTAACAATTAATGCTAAGACTCAATGACTTTTACTCTTGGTCAAGCAAGCTCCCATTTCGTACGCGTGGGTATAATAGGGAATTTTCGCAAGTTCTTTTTCTTCCTATAGGAACAAAGGAACGAACATTGGGTTTCCAATGCGAGGTATTGATCCATCGACTTTTCACGCAGAAGTATGTCGTTCTCATTTACTAGGGCACCGCGACCGTGGACGAATAGATAGTCTTTACCAGCGACGTCTTTTCAACAGCTGAAAGCAGTGCAGCAAAATCTAACAGTCTTTTAATGATAGGCCAATCTAGTGTATTTGCTCCATTACAGTTTCGCAAGAATTACCCTACTCCAATGAAAAACATTAATTTCGTTCAAATTGCAAGCCCTAATGACTTAGCTCTTTCGACGATCTCATGTCGCGTAGAATGTTGTGTAGCTATCGATGCAAATGTCAGCAATGTATTTTTCACTTTCTAAAAAATTATACGCAAAAATCTAAGTTTCATTGGTTGACAATGTAAGCTCAGCGTAGTTTTTCAAAATTTGTATGCTCTGAAATGCTATGACGTATCGTAGTACAGATTATAGCTCGTAACTTCAAGGTTATTGCTTTTTCTCTTATCGAATTTTACGCTGATGTAAATGTTGATGGTTTCACGGATTTTCTTCGTTATAAGCTCACGGATTGGTAAAAACTTCACAGTGGAAATTTAGATAACGTTCTCACTGCTCTAACACCAGGAGTAGTTATGTTTTTAATACAATAATGGTGATATACCGCACTGACGTCATCGGTACAAGGAATATCAAATGTACTCGTATGAAACTACTATCGGTGGTGCACTGCAGTGACGTCACTGCGATGCCTGCAGAGATGATGGCATCACTCAAACTTGAGAAACATCAGTAGGTCTGAAAAAACTTTGGTGTTAATTTATAGAGATATTACTGGCCCATATTGGCTAATACGAAAACCAAAACTTATTTCCCTGAGCTGAATAATATGGCATTCAACCAAGAATTCCTCAGTTTCCCTTGCACCTTGTCGTGCAAGAGAAGAATCTGATAAGTACATTACATACAGCGTGCAGCCAAGGATCCGGCACCAACACCTCAGTTCAGAGTCTAGAGAGCATTAAAAATTGCTCGGTACTTTCAAGCATCACTGAGATCCTCCTGAGAACTTCCGCCCTATTTTGATTTGGTGTCACTCAATTTTCAGAATTTTAGCGCTTGCATCCTATGGCCATGGATTCTAATCTCATGCTCCATCAATAATATCGAACCGAAGAGGGAATTTCCGAATCAAATAAGGGTACGAATGTTCTTCAGTAAATAAAACTGAATTGCATTTACTATAGTTTAAAATTCATTCTTACCATGCTAATATCTGATAGGTACATGTTTGCTGAAAATGCTAAACGGAAAAGGTACAAAATTTGATGTTATTTTGACGTGGAGATTTCGTCAGAGGAATTTTTCCCATCTCGATCACCGGTTCCAAGTGAAGAATAATTTGATGTAAATGGTGAACTAAATTCTGCAGTTCGTGCTTACTTTACAATACGAAAATGCCCCTAAACTTTTATGCATATTCAAAGCGAAATACATGCTGGAATTTCTCCTGGTTGTTACAGTCTAAAATAATTCATCTGATAAATGTCACGTGCAAATAGATTTCACGCAGTCAACTCAGTCAACGGGATGTGCAAGTTCAAAAGATGAGAAGAATCTCCTTGAAAGCATAATTCAGTTGACGCAGTTTGCTCTGCTGCTAGACAGTCTTGACTTGCAAAGTGTAACCGAGTTGCTGTGAAGTTTGGTCCAATAAAACGGGGGAGTTGGTGTCTTGGTTAGTGCAGCGCTGGGAGAAAGAAGAGATCTAACGCCCTTTATATGAGGGCGCGATTGCTTCTGATCTTCTGTGAAGAGAAACTATGCTACGATACACGGTACGTCCAACTGCAACAAAGTATTAATTTCAACGGTTTTAAAATTATAAGATTGTTATTGAGCTAACAGAACCAGATTTACAGCGGAGGGCAAAATCATACAACACGTTGGGTAAATCGCCAGATTCCACATATCTCAACCACACACAATTACGAAAATTGGGTTATTTGAGAACAACTGTATAAAATGTTAGTAATATATCTCAAAACCCACCAATATTCAATAGAAAAACATGTATAGAAACATGTTTAATAAATACGTGAACAAAAGATTACAACACATTTCAAGATATACATATACTAATATAATTCGTTGCGTAGCCGTTATTATTAATTATGCCTTCAAGACGTTTACAGTAGTTCACTGTCAGCCATATACAAGTTTCGGGTGTAATCTTATTCCTTTCTTTAATGGAAATTTATTTGAATTCAGTGATGTTATTGGGACCTTTCTTCGGTATCTTTAATTTCAATTCCCCCCACAATTTTTCGATCAGATTCATGTCCGGGGATTGACATGGCTATTCTAAAATGTTCATCATCTTCATTCTCAATGAGTCCTTGGTTTCGTTTTTAGTATGCTTTGGATCATTGTCTTGTTGGAAGATCCATCCACGATTCAATTTTAACAAACGATCTGACGGTCGAAGTTGTTCTTCCAATATTTCACGATATTTCCCGCCATTCATGGTTCCTTCGATGATGTGAAGTGTACCTACCCTCGATGAGCTGAAACATCCCCACACCATGATTGAGCCATCTCCAAACTTCACAGTGGGTGTGGTGCACTTTGGTTTATACTCTTCATTTTGTTGCTTCCAAACATAGTTTATGGTTTCTCTCACAAATAGTTCGATTTAGGTTTCATCTAACCCCTATACTAAGTTTCAAACCGCTGCTGTATTATTCGAATGGTCGTTGGCCTACTTCAGCCTGGCCATGAAGTGACGTTTCTGGAGAATATGTGTCATACGCGAGATGTGGGAGCGAAGACTTTCACAGCGTAGTGCCCTGCTGAGCGTGTGTTTGCTGGCTTCGATCCCAGGATGCCTAGAGATCATCCTTCAATTCTTCACAAGTAGCTTGAGGCCTCTGCACTACTGTTTGGACCAATTTTCGGACAGCACGGTCGTTAATCTTCCGTGGACGGCCAGTTCGAGGCTTGCTGAGAGTTGTATTGTAACATTTCCACTTACGTATTGCCGTTCCAACCGAGGCTATAGAAACACATAACTGTTCACATATCTTCCGATATCGCAAACTTTCATTAGAAGGAAGTTCCACAACACGTTCGTGAAGGTCTTGGCAGATGTCCTTATTCTTACCCAAGCTTATGACCTTTCAGAACGAGAGCTGCTGTACCAATGACACGTTATTGGAGATAAATGCTGACGAAAGTTCAGTTGCCATATGGCTGAATGTATTAAAACATTCTGAAATAATCCTACAATAATTTTAATATATTATATCGAGAAACAATACGGGTATTGTCAACTTTTGTTCACGTATTTATTATACATGTTCTTATATATTTTCTATTAAATATTTGTGGGTTTTTGGATATATTATTAACCTTTTTAGACTGTTGTTTATAAATAGTCGAATTTTCGTAATAGTAAGTTGTTTAAAAATTTTGAGTCTAGCGATTTAATCAACGGTTTTCTTTGCCCTCCACTCTATGTACTAAGATTAATTAACATCTAAACTAAATTGGAATGGGATAAAGGGTTACTGAGCGAAAGCAAGCTAATTCTTGAAACAGGACTGTTGAATAGAACGAATTCACATAAGAAGCAAATTCACAATTGTATTTGAAGAGCTGATCAAAATATTGATAAACTTTGGAAAAAATTGAATGTAGTATCACACAAATACGGTCAAATTTTTTCTGGAACTTGAGCATAATTTTTCTTCATGGAAATAAAAGTGAACTCACAAAATATTGATTGTCCCAGGAAGGAAGGAAGGAATCCAAGTTTAGATATTTACCACAGGATTTTTTCATGGTATTTTTGCACAGGATAACATTCTGTTGAATATTTTTGTACTATAACTGAGCAAATATTTTTTCAATTGTTTCATTTGATTCGCTCAGGAGCGTTTCTGATCGTAAAGAATTAGGATGAGAGTTCAGCAAAATATTGCTAATCTTACGAATATCTGGCTTTTCAACTGTGCCGATCAAAACACAATTTATTGAACGAAAAATGTATTTTGCATCGTGATAATATTAATGAGAATGATTAAAATAATGATAATCCCCTTCATGTTTCAGTTTCACTATACACAAACGTAACTTCTGCTTTAGATTTAGTCATGATTCCTCTCCAGTCAACGTTGACATTAAGATCTCAGTATTTACAAAGCTCGACTGATTTTTGGTGAGCCTTTTCACTTCTCACTCTAGCTGTAGACATTCTGAATGAATTTGCAACACATTTTCTCGCTGCTTGGACCACACAAATTTCAATGAACAAAAATTTGCTTAGCAAAAGCTAAAAAACAACAAGCTGTAAAATGCATTTCATTATTGAATGTTAAAAGTTATGAAAAGCTTTGTAGATCTAACCTCTATGTTTAAGAGTTCTTCTGCGGAACATTTTCTAGACCTCACTCTTTTAGGTTTGCTTTCATTTTCGAGTCCGATTTGCATCAAGTCCCAATTAACTAATACCGACGTACAAATAATAATTAACGGCTCTTTCTATTTCTCTCATGAATTGGTTGTTTTTCTTACTCTTAATACAAGCCTGTTCAATGATACTGTACTTCACCAATGGTTAGTTACTGTTTTCTCGCTAACTGATGGCACAATAACTTATAGTACTGAAGTTTCCAATGGTTACTGTCCTGTCAATAAGAGCGCATCATGCAACACTTTTGTGCCCAGTTACCGTGTTGGTCTGGCGGAAAACCACTAAAAGATAACAAAACTCGCCAAGATTTGAAGTATAATGCTTTATTTTGGACTCAGGTAATCAAAAATGAATTATGTACGTTTATTCAAGTATATAAATGAATCATGAAAGTTTCAATCTTTTAAGCATCATTTCAATTTAGACGGGCTAAAGTGGCTATCCAATATAGACCTTGCCGTTGGAAGTTTTGCAAACGGTAATCATGCTACGCTTCCCATGTGTGCACATCGACCGCATTTTGACAAAGTTTCGTTCGCGCTCACCTGATGAAGCTGCCCAGTGCTTGACACAGAGATACGTGCAAGACGCACGCCCTAAGGCAGCGGTTTCTTGATTATCACTATCACTATAATAATAAGAGCCGCGTCCGTCTGTCCGTACGTGTGTCACACCCACCAACTGAGAGTGGGTGATGAGCGTATCTGTAATACAAGCATCATCAACTCCACAATATTATTTATGGTGTATTAAGCCCAGCAGATTCCGAATGAACATCAAGTGTATTGGTAGGTTAGGTTGTGTAGAATATCAGCAGTAGAGACTGAGAAAAGTATAGGAAAGGTATAAGATAGCATAGAAAGTCGTGGGAAAGCCATGTTAAAGCTCAGTTGGTCTTCCATTTTATCACGCTGTCAAAGAAACTTAATCACTATTTTTGATAGGAGTTTCACCAGTGCACAAGATTAAGAGTATTTTTATCGTGGGTTCTGTTGGGTTGGATACACTTGTTTTTGATCCACATCTGAAGTATACTTTTTAGGAATTTATCGATTCCAGTCATTTATGACGGATCGCGTACACCAAAATAACCCTACACCTCGACTTTCTCGCAGCGCCAGCAGTGTAACATCCTTCCCCCCCCCCCCCCCTTTAAAAAATAGGGGTGTACTATGTAGTCATCATTATCTATATCTATATCTATCTTATAAAATGTTAAAAATTAACACGCCCGAAAAATTGTCGAAGCAATGTACAGTGTTTAGGAACCAAACAAAATTGATCGTCACCTTGATGTCCCCCCGCAGTTTCTTCCTTTGCTCATCAGTCGCCCTTGATCAATGATTTTCGGCTTGCATCTAAAAATTTAATAAAATGTTTTGTATACTAGATACACGCGGATACCATAAGAGGTTTTGTTTAAAAATACATCGTTCCCCTGATGACGGCTAGAGCTAATCTAGCCGAAAGCTTGGGTCAAAAAATTGAATTTGTCTTTGCTGATCTCAAAATTTTGAAAAAAATTGAATCATTATCTATATTATAAAAGGAGCCGCGTCCGTCCGTCCGTCTGTGTGTCACCCCCACCAGCCTGCAGTGTGAGATGAGCGTATCTGTGATACAAGCTTCATCAACTCCACAATTTTCGGTGCCTTCACCCAGCAGATTGGGAGTCGGAATGAATATCACGTGTATTGGTAGGTTAGATTAGGTTGTTAGATTAGGTGAACCAGCTGTGGCAGTCGGGCCTGACTGTGGAAGGTCCTTGGTTGTGCTGGGCTGCTGCTGATCCTGGCAGTTCAGGTGCGGCCGGTGCTGCCTCTCTCGCCTCCTAGTGACTAAGTGTGGTGATTGTGGCCTGCTGTCGGCTACCCTCCCATAGGGAGGATAAGCCCGGTATATGCATGTATGTAGATTAGGTTGTCTAGAATATCAGCGGTTGAGACTTGGCAAAGTATTGGAAAGCCATAGAATAGCATGGGAAATCATGGGAAACCCATGTTGAAGCTCAGTTGGTCCTATATCTAATCCTATCATTTTTTGACGGGCAGTGTGCACTCGGCCTCATCAACTCTAGTGAAATTTAATATTTTTATTTCTTCCCGCTTTCATTTCATTTCGCGTTCTTTCTTATGTGAAAGTGGGGAAAAAATATAGTTGAGAGCCGCGACTTGAGGCTTCGGTTGGCTCTCATAATGACACCAACGCACTAAAGTGAATGAAGGAGAGAATAAATTTAAGTAAAATAAATTCTCTAATTTAATTGTCGTGTGAAGTGTTCATTAAGTGCAAGCAAATTCTACTCAGTTTATTTTCGATATATTTATTTCAATAATAATGAAAAATATCACTACTAACTGTTTTACGTACGCAATACGGCTATTAATAATAATAAACAAAATGTTACAATTAAAATCATTAGGATTCTTTTAGCATTATCATTGTCAAACTTTTCTTTATTAAACATTGCGGTAAAACAATTCCCGCTTCTAGAAAATATATCAACGAAGCTAGATAAACTATAAAATGTATTAGAGGAGATGATCAAAAAACTCTACGGAATTTGCAACCAGTATTCAACTTACTATTTCTTTCAAAAATTAAAACTCTACGGAGTTCGCAACCAGTATTCAACTTACTAGTTCACTTGCAATTAAGGTTTTGAAGGTATGAATCGAATAAAAACGATCAAGTAATAATAAGAGCCACGTCCGTCCATCCGTCCGTCCGTGTCACCCCCTCTTCTAATCGATAGCTTTGATTGCAACAAGGATAAAGCTTAAGAAATGCAAGAAATTATTCTATTGCATTATTTTTTTGTGGTGATTTAATTCCCTTTCACTTGCATTATGGTATCCAGAATACAGCTTATCGAATATAAATTTTATCAAATATAAATTTTCTTTGGAGCTTTCTCTGTTGAAATTAATCATGTTGTTTTGATTTTTTAAAAGAAAATGCGAATAGTAATGTTTTAAATTCGTTTGACCAGTAACCTGGCTACCACTTAGTATAAGGTCCAAGATTTTGGAACTTGAGAGTTTTTGAAAGTGTTATTTTCCTGAAAAGCTTTCGAAGAGATATTAGACGAAATTTCAGAATAAAATTCCGGCAAAAGAGGCCACCATGAATAGAAATGTGTCCAACCGCAAAAGAGAAGTAGCAAGACTTCGACAGCAATAAAAACGCTGAAGACGATCGTATGAACAACGCAAAATGGCAAGACGAAACAATGCTGCTCGCCAACTAGAAGCTAGAGCTAAATTGACCCTTGAACGGCGTTTGGAAATTCTACGGAATTGTTTGACGGGCCTTTTTGTCGGGCCGTGTTTACTAGTTAATCTAATTTTCATAACGTTAAAATATTCCTTGAATAATGATCGCGTTACAGTAACAGGATATTTGTTGGAAATTATCTTTGCACAATTTGGATGAATACCTTAGACAACAGAAATTTTTCCAACAAGAAAAAATGATCTTGTATCATGATTTTTGTTTGTGTGTGTTTGGTTTTTCTTGCAACAACGTTATTTATGTGTTTCTCAGTTAGTTCATAATGTTCTCGTTAATCAATAGAACAGTTTCTCTACAACTATCTAACAACGAGAATTTTAGCAATTCAAACGGGTCTAAGACGCTAACTCTATGCATGTTTTAACATCATAAATTAGGGCAAGAAATCATGCTTTCAAATAGCTACTTGTAATGACATTAGACTAATGTTTCCATTTTGCATAGATAAAATACAATATAACCAAGAAAAGCTCATAAAGTTCGCTGTTCCAAAAAATTACAGGAATGAGGCAAATTGGGGTTATTTAATGTTTTTAATGACTCATCGATGATAAGCATCCCGGATTCATCCCAACAGGAATGAAAATCCCAAATGACATTGGAAAATTTGGTTGCAAGCTCCTTGTCAATGTTCAGTGATATTGAAATCACACATCACCAATTACGCTAGTACTTAATTGTGACCATCCTTCCTCCGATGCGTTTTAAATGAGTATAGTATGAGTATTGTTTGAGGATGCACGGGAGCATTTATCCCATTAAGTAACGAAAAGCATCAAGAATCACAATTGACAAGGGCCTTACGTGTTAATAGATTCAGTGACGTCGCACTCGACACTTCGACCGCGACATGCGCTGTCGGTGCACACGCAAGGAATTTTCATGATGCCGCTCGCGACCTCTAGTAACAAACTCAATTTTCATAAATACTTAATCAAGCTGAATGAAGGCATGATCCTGTTAATGCTGGCACGTTTCAAAATTGTTAGTTAAAAATTTTTGTGCTCCGAGCAGTGAGAAGTGCGTTTCAAATTCGTTCAGAATGTCTTCATCTCGAGTAAAAGGAGAAAAGACTCACCATAAATCAGTCGAGCTATGAGATATTGAGGTAAAATTTTTAAAATCCTTCAATTAACTTTAGATTTGAGTTGAATATTAAACTTCAGTTTAACCTTCAACGCTCACGTGTTGAAGAGGGCATGATTTATTTGTTGTCTACTTCATTTTTCTGGCGCTCCCGACATCCCAACTCCAACTATCCTCTCGATGACTTGAGGTCAGTCGATCACGGACGCAATACCATTGAGCAAACTATTGCGGTCTATGCAAGAGTATACGAAACGTGAATTTATTCGAAGTGACATGGGTGTTATATCCTAAGTGTGAACAAAATTTCTATATCGAGTCTTTAGGAAATTATATCTATATGTACAGCGCTGGAGAAGAATTCCCCCCGCCCCATGATGTACAAGCATGTGTATACTCAAATGGCCGAAAATGATTTTTCTTGGAAGATTCTCTTAAAATATTGCGTGATACAGTGCTAAGAAAGAAAAATTTTAATCATTCTAGGGAATAGCGTTTTGGGGCCAACATTTTTTTCGGAAAGGAAGTTGAGGCCGGCCGTTGCTAATGCAGATCGAAAACGGCGGTGGTGACCAGGCTGTACATAAAGATTTCAAAATTTAAAAAAAATTATGTTTCTAAATATCAATGACCAATGTAAACACGGTATCGAAAATTTCAATCGTTGGAAAGAAAGGAAAAGAGAAAAAAACAGTTTGATTCCAGTAAAGTTGATACATAAAACGTATAACATTTGAATTTAAAATGTCATGCCATTAAGATCGTTAGTAAACACGCATTGTTATCGAAACCCCATGTTAATTGTTGAGTAACATTACATACCTTTTGTAAGGTTATTTTGAGCTTCATGATGAATGTAAATGCAAATAATATAAGCAAAAATTTGACATATTGCCAGCACCGCGTTTATGAAACACGATTTTGTTAATGCGCACTTCTATTCAAGCACGAGCTTAGTAACTTGTGATGCCAGAACTAAATGTTAAAAGTAAAAATGGGTGGGCTTTAATAACTGTGTCTGAAATTACGGGGTTGACATTCAGAAATATACTTTCGTTTTTATGTGTTAACTAGTGTGCCAAATAACTTACTCGGAGAAAATATGCTGGCACCAAAGAGTTCACAAGAATCGGAAACATGAAAAGGATTGTTGAAAATGCTAACTAAAAGATTTTACAACACTGTTGGAGCAATTAGTTAAATATTGATCACCTAGATAATGCTCTCATAATTCACTCACGAGCGCCATTTTACTCACGATCGCAGTTCTATTTCGGAAATTAATTTATCACACAATAATACCGATGATAAATATAAACTAAGTAATGAATATATCTTCTTGGAGGTATCTCAGTTCTGGTCGCAAATAAAAGTGACCTGATGCATCTCCTATTCAAATTGACGAATCGATGAGCAGCCCAGTCTAAGTTTTTGCTCCCACAGCATCTACGATTTTAGACGCTGAGCATAACCCCTGTGCTGAGCGGCTAAAATCATATTGATGCTCCGTCAAAAATAATAAATTGTTTTTTTTTGTAGACCAAGTGCCATGAATCATAGCATTATGAGCTGCAAGTTTAACGTGATTGGGTCCAAAATAATTGAAGAAAAACTTAGGTATTTGTGCTCGCTAGTTGACCAAATACGGTCTATGCCAGAATAAGCATAAAGAAAAGCAAGTCTTACGGAGCAAAAGTGAACAGCATTTGACTTGAATCTTTTCGTAAGAATACAGAAACACAATTTAATCAATGTAACCGTGTTTGATGTTCACAGACAGATTTGTTGGAGAGCTCAGAAAATTAATTTTCATAATCAAAATGAAACGTCGAGTTTCGCATGTACCAAAGCAAGTCCAAATTCAAAGTCAGGTTCAGCTCGAGCAAAGAAGAGCATTTTACCGAAAATACAAAGTAAATATACTGGCAGTGCATGCATTGCGTGCACGAGGGAGAGCAAAATTTTAACTTTGCTGCCAGAAAGACAACCGGAATCACTGCGAGAGGGATGCCACTGATGCAAAAGCTGTAAAGTTCTGACAGAGGAAGTGGCAACAAAAGCAAAGAATTGAAACAAATGGCGCGGAAGGTTTCTGTGCTCGACTGCAGCAATTGATCGGGAACTCCTACCAACCTCCAAACTACGACCCGATTTCTCCTAGTTTATGTTTTATCATGATCGAGTACGGTTATTTTATAGGCCGCGCAGCATGAAAAATCATACATAGAAAATTTTAATTTGCCCGCCTCTTATCAAGAGATGTAAAATTAGACATGAGTTACGATCTGAGGTTTCAAAGTGTCATGATTCCGAGGAGACATGGCTAGAAACTCCTGGAAGCTATACAGTGATGTAGCATTAGTCTATAAGTCTTGGAAAAATAATCAAATTCGTAACGTGGTCAATATTAAATAATACTCGAATCCAGCTCGGCGATAGGTCCGGGAATATGGTGATTGGTGTCGGTAATATGGTGATAAAAATGGGAACACGGTGATCAATATGGAAATATAGTGATAAAAATGGGAATATGATGATTGGTGTCGGGAAAATGGTGATAAGTGCCAGGAAAATAGTGATTGGTGTCGGGAATATGGTGATAAGTGCCAGAAATATGGTGATAGGTGCAAGAATATGGCGATACATGCTGCAAATTTTATGATAAACGTTGAGAATAAGTTGTTAGGTGCGTGGAATTCTAACATCGAACATGAAGTCGTCTGAACTTGGATCTATTTCACTCATGTTCATGGAAAGCACTTCAACAGCGACTTGAACAAAACAAAATCAAGTTGTGTTGCACTGTCCGATAACTTTGAATAAATAGCCAAATTATACTAGTTTTCATCGAACCAAACTTTGACCAATCCTCTTCACAATATAACTAACGAAATTCAAGAGCGTGAGTGCGCTTGTTCAATTTAGAAAATAATATCGCCGAGCTGAACAAACAAGGTAGAGGGATTGTTCTGTGTTATTACTCCAGTTAGTTAATGGAAATTGAAGCTTCCCGAGAGGAAATTAAACTGCTATGAGTTTGTGCGGTGCTGCGTAGAGAGTGTCAAAATAAACAGCTCGCGGCGCCCGCTGCCGGCGGCTGCGCGCGCGTGCCGTGGGAGCATCGACGAATGATATTAAAGCAAAGTCCTTAAACCATAATAATTTAAAAACAAAATCCTATAACAATAATGATATTAAAACCAAGTCGTGGAACAATAATTATATTAAAACCAAGTCATAAAACAATAAAAATATTGAAACCAAGTCTTAAGACTATATTAACCTTAAAAAAAATCTCCTAAAACAATTGTACATTAAAACCAAGTCCTAATACTATAATGATATTAAAACAAAGCCCTTAAACAACAATAACATTAAAACCAAATTCTAAAACCATAATACTATTAAAACTAAGTCATAAAAAATGACGATATTAAAACCAAGTCCTAAAAAAATGAAAAATAACAAACACTGTCTTAAAACTATAATTGTATAACAATGTTTTGAAACCAAAATAACATTGAAATAGAGTTGTTTAACAATAGTAAAATTAAAAGAGGTCCTAAAACAATAATGATGATTTAAAAATCTTAAAACAATTATAGTAATAAACCAAATATTTAAACAATATTTTAGTGAAAGCCCTGAAACTATATTAATACTAAAACCAAGTCCCACAACAAAAACAATATTAAAACAAAGTCATTAGACGATAATCATATTAGAAATAAACCCTAAACAAAAATAATATTAAAAGAAAGTCCTTAAACAGTAATGATATCAAATCAAGTCTTTAAACAATTTTAATTTTGAAACAGAGTCCTAAAACCATAATAACATTGAAAAAGAGTCCTAAAACAGTAACCACATTAAAACAGAGTCCTAAAGCAGAAACAACATTAAAACAGAGTCCTAAAACAATCATAATAATATTAAAACAAAGCTGTAGCATCGAAGGTAATTCAGGCAGGGGATCCAGTGAGTTGCTTAGCTTAGAAAGAGAGAGATTATGTGACTTTTTAGACGTCGCTGTTCAATGGAAATAATTTACACTGCAGTATCTGCGCAAAAAGTGTTCTGTTATTTTTTTCTGGTAAACGTTATATTTATTTATTAAGGGGGATTTTTGGACATATTTTTGATATTAAATATATATATACAGTGGAAAGTATATGGGGGAAATTTTTTATAAATTTTAATCTGCTCAATTTGAGTTCTGTTTTACGAATAGTTAGTGAAAACTACCATGCGAGTCCTCTCCTAGATGCTTGGATAATGAAAGAGAACAGTTTTGAAAGAGAACAGTTTGACCCAAGTATTAGGTATGGTAAAACGGCCATCCAAAGACGACCTCTTTTATTTCGTTTTACTAGAGATAATGACAAAATGCTGGCGAAATTATTTCAATTGAAGTTTCATTGAAACGCAATGCACTGACGTGTGGTTATGAGGGTGGTTTAAAAAGTAGAACTCAATTTTAGTGAGCATATTTCTCAAAAATTGTCATAAGTAGGCAGATAAGCTAAAGTTAATTTGATCAAAATTTTTATCTTTTCATACCAGTTCCAAAATTTCTTTTGTCAACCATTTTATTCAAAAGGAATGGTGTTCTGACTAAAGACAATTAATTTCCTTTTGACACGAGCAACATGAAATTTTTCTGAATATTCCCACGATACATTTTAGGAGACAGTAAGGCAAACACATATGATTTATTTACGTAGTTCGCTTACTAAATAAAACATGGCCTATTTTTAAAACTAACATTTCGATGAAATTTCAGTCGAAGTCCCACTATTCCAGTTTTATCACGCGCTGAGCTTGCGATCGTTCGCGAGACATTTTTCGCGTCTCCCTTATTTTCGTGACCAATTTTCGACTTAACACGTTTCCTTTGAAGGGACCCGCCGGTGGTCACTGAAAGGATTATCATAAAGCTGCTGACGAGCTTGCAGTCACTAAATCAATTTTCATAATTACTCAATGAAAGCTAAATGAAGGCACAATCCAGTTAGTGTTCGCTATTTTCAAAATTGCTCGCTACATTTGACTTTAAATTTGAATTGAATATTGAACTTCAGTTTGGCCCATCGGAGGAAACGGGTTAACTTAAAATTATGCTTAATAATGTTGACACTTGTTGTGATGCAGCCACGGATAAATTGCAGGTCCGTAAAAGGCGTCTCGATTACACGGTCCTTCAAAAAGCCCTGAAAGAAGAAATCACGAGGAATGAGGTCGGGGCTTGGCAGGTCGCCTGAAATTACCATTGGAGAAAAATGATGAGAAAATGAAAAACAAATATCGAAAATGTCACAAGAACATTGGCGGTCACAGTATGTTATTAAATTGGAACATAAGGACATCGACAGAAGCTTCACTAATAAATTAGCATTGGAAATAATCAATATTTTGTTGACCATATTTTTCATAGGAGTGATATCTGTTTATCTATTCGAATTCATCTTGTGAAAAAGAGGAATAATTACAGATAATTTCTACTTAGCACAAGTCAGAAAGAAAGTTCTTCTTCATTCTCATTCCTATTATGCCTGAATTAAATGGTCGGTCGACAATAAAAAGCTTAGAGATAGTGACAAAAACTGAAGTTTCGCTAGAAATTATTCTAACTCATCTACCTACGATCGACGATTTTGCGAAGTCAAAATATTAAAATTGGGTAACACTTCTTTGGCCCACCCTGTATAACATTCATAATATATGGGGAATTAGTTGATACCTTTAAGAAGCAAATTAAGTCAAGCCATAACATGTTCTCTTTTCGAGAGCTGTACCATCTGTTACGATCTCTAGTCTGAAGAGCTCCATGCGAAAATTCACATCAGTCCCCTTTTCTACCTCACCCGTACGGAGAATTGCCACACGTGCCTCATTTCTGAATATTACAGGGTACTCAACGCGAAATTCTTTAGCATGGAGCAGAAAGAGATCCAGTTAAACTAGGATCACAAAAGCAGCGGATGGATCAAGTGCAGCGGTGGCTCAAAAGAGTGCCGGACTCGGCGAATCAAGCGTGCTGATGACGCTCTGCAACGGCCTTTAGGAGGACCAAGAGCAGCCATCACGGTCGCCTTACGGCTGCTGATGGGCTTTTATTGGCGCCACTGCCACATCGCAGCGTGGCGCACCGGTGGCTGAGGAGTGATGGTGGCGCACAGTGAGATGATTCCATCATTGCAGGAAATACGTACAGCCGCAAAGTGATGAGGAGCGTGACGCGTGTGGCGCACAGTGAGATGATTCCATCTTTGCAGGAAATACGTACAGCCGCAGAGTGATGAGGAACGTGACGCGTGTGGCGCACAGTGAGATGATTCCATCATTGCAGGAAATACGTACAGCCGCAGAGTGACGAGGAGCGTGACGCGTGTGGCGCACAGTGAGATGATTCCATCATTGCAGGAAATACGTACAGCCGCAGAGTGATGAGGAACGTGACGCGTGTGGCGCACAGTGAGATGATTCCATCATTGCAGGAAATACGTACAGCCGCAGGAGGAATGATGAGAAGCATGGCGTGTGTGGCGCACAATGAAATGATTGCATCATTGCAGAAAATGCGTTCAGTCTCTAGTTATCTTGAGGAGTGATGAGCGTGGCGCGTGGGGCGTACAAATAGATGATTCCAACATTGCACGAAATACGGTCAGAGGTCATTGAAATGACCTGTAAGAAGCATGAAATGTTTTAACAGAGGAGTGTGGGAGACTATATGCATGGAAAAATCTATATGAATTGATTTATGAATGCGGAGAAAGTGTTCTTCCGAAAAAAGCTATGACTCAACCAAAAAAAAACTCGCACGATTGATTATCACTGAGCGATTTTTTCAATGATAATTTGCTTAGCGCAAGTCTCCTTTTCAATGACTTATAAAGGAACTGTCTAATCATTTATCCTTACATGTTACAATTGAATTCAAAAATTCAATCTTTTTCCTTGCCATCGAAAGTGATTCTAACTTACCTCACCTAAACGAGCTTGGGAATAAAAAACTGTGAAATAGAATCCTTAAGTTAAGCTGAATTAAAATCCCACGTTTGAGTTTCAACGCAGTCAGTATTAATTTCAGTAAGCTAATGTTTCTTATATTTGCTTAGCCCAAGTGACCCAACCTTACTGCACTCAATTTACACTAATTTTTCCCTGCTTAACCTGCCATAAATTTAGCCTAATTAAACCAACCTTACTGCACTCAATTTACACTAATTTATCCCTGCTTAACCTGCCATAAATTTAGCCTAATTAAACCAACCTAACTGCACTCAATTTACACTAATTTATCCCTGCTTAACCTGCCATAAATTTAGCCTAATTAAACCAACCTAACTGCACTCAATTTACACTAATTTATCCCTGCTTAACCTGCCATAAATTTAGCCTAATTAAACCAACCTAACTGCACTCAATTTACAATAATTTATCCCTGCTTAACCTGCCATAAATTTAGCCTAATTAAACCAACCTAACGGCACTCAAGTTAAATTATCCATTCTTAACTTCCATAAAAATTGTTCCTTAACACTAATTCACCAAAATTTCGATCGTCCCTGTTTGTTATAATCAATGTGTAAATTAAAAATACATAGAAGATAACTTGTCAGGCCCCTAATACAAATTATTTCAAGACGAGAGAACACGAGTGGAGAGCATATCTCAAAAGTATTTGCATTTGAGAGCTGCTTTTGGAATATAAAACATTACGTTCTTGTGCGTAAATATCTGAGGGAAATTCACATGACTAAGTTAACGTTATTTCCACTATTCACTGACTTCGGAAAGTAAGAATTTTCCAGTTCCTACATAGTTTATTAAAGGCTGAGTTTGTCTTTGTTGTCAATAAAATTCATCATGTTGTTTTATTTTATTTTGTTTGCGCTCAAAATCGACCTCCTTTTTCTGACATACTCTAAAGATTGTCTAAGAGGGCTTTTGGATCCTTGATATTGATGTGGTAAAAAATCCGGTAGCAGGACGGCGGTTGACAAAAACAACGGTTAAAATAAACCAACGCATAGAATGCACTGTAGCGAATGACAAGGCAAAAACACTGAAACGAATTCGATTCAAAACAAAACAGAAGCGAGGATGCAAAAAGCATTTCCCAAGAATCTTTTGCACTTTCTGGTCTGGCTATCTGCAAGCGGGATCAGTGCAATTGATTGGTCTGCTTATTTTTTTCGTATTGAAACTTAACGTTGTACGTTTGTTGAAAGCTCAAGTTAAAACTTGAAAGGGAACACTACCCTTGAAATGAAGTTCAAAACATCAACAGAATGCTTTTCAGGAAACACTTGCTGATATTTTCATCTGACTTGCATTTTGATCAATGAAGCTACTTACTTCAGTGATCATCAGAAAGTACTGATTTCCTCTGTTTCATTAAACAACTGAACAAATTTGGTTGCTAAAAACCACGCAAAATAGAATTCGGTGTCAACGGAACACCCTTTGAATTAAAAAACCTTCCTCTGAAATATATAAAAAATCTCCTTAAATACACTGTATCGCTCTGACAGAAGTTGAGTTCAACCATTTATAACGGTGTTAGCAAATTTGCATCTCAATGATAACTTCAACAAGCATATCCACAAACTCAATTGCTAAAAGCTACAGAGGAGAACTTTTTGTGAGCGTTGGCAGTTGAAGAGCAGTATGTTCCCCTGCAAAAAGTCATTTGCACAATACAGTTAATGGAATTCAAGAAAAAGAATGAACGTTGCCGGTGACTTAGGGAGCCCGGGGTGAAGCAGAGCTCGCCAGGAGAGCTGTCAGCACGCAATATCGTAATGGAGGGCCAGCGTACTGAGCCCGGCGGCACAGCTTAAACGTCATCCCGCCAAACTCAGGGGAGAGCGGCGTTTCTTAAAGATAACCTCCATAATCAACCCTTCGTAGACGAGAACATTTTGACGATGCAATCAACCGTTCGTAGACGAGAACTTATTGACGATGCAATCAACCCTTCGTAGACGAGAAGATTTTGACGATGCAATCAACCGTTCGTAGACGAGAACTTATTGACGATGCAATCAACCCTTCGTAGACGAGAACATTTTGACGATGCAATCAACCGTTCGTAGACGAGAACTTATTGACGATGCAATCAACCCTTCGTAGACGAGAACATTTTGACGATGCAATCAACCGTTCGTAGACGAGAACTTATTGACGATGTAATCAACCTTTCGTAGACGAGAAGATTTTGACGATGCAATCAACCGTTCGTAGACGAGAACATTTTGACGATGCAATCAACCGTTCGTAGACGAGAACATTTTGACGATGCAATCAACCGTTCGTAGACGAGAACATTTTGACGATGCAATCAACCGTTCGTAGACGAGAACTTATTGACGATGCAATCAACCCTTCGTAGACGAGAACATTTTTACGATGCAATCAACCGTTCGTAGACGAGAACTTATTGACGATGCAATCAACCCTTCGTAGACGAGAACATTTTGACGATGCAATCAACCGTTCGTAGACGAGAACTTATTGACGATGTAATCAACCCTTCGTAGACGAGAACATTTTGACGATGCAATCAACCGTTCGTAGACGAGAACATTTTGACGATGCAATCAACAGTTTGTAGATGATAACATACAGACGATGCAACCAACCGTTCGTACGCAAGAACATGTTGAGGGAGTATCCAACTGATCGTAGACCAGTACAGAATTCAGAACATATTTCAGTACTTTGAAAGACATTTGTCACTCTACTATGTTTCTACCGAAACCTGAACACTTCAGCAACGTTTTGAAAACAAATGAGAGAAGATCAACGTGTAATTTGAATGCCAGCCCACACCTTGATCGAGACTTTTTTTCTGACAGCTGGTACCGTATTTTAGGAGATATGGATGTCGTGCTCTCCACCTTTATTCGTATATTAATTTTTTTGGTGTATGAATGCTATTTTATCTCCGAATCAAGCTCCAAAACTTCTGTTTTCTTGAAAATTATTTTATTTATGCCCCCCCCCCCACGAAACAAGGTTATGAAACAGTTTTTCAATACCATTTAATTTCGGTGGATAAGTAATTGATCTAATTTATGTGACAAATCAAGTCAGCCTTAAACACGATGTTACATAATTTTCAAATAATGCAGTTCCGTTAACAATCATCATTATTTGCAATTTATCTGAACCTTGTTCATCATTTGATTTGAAATAAATCTTCAAAAATGAGTAGCACGAAGCCCTGCGTAAGATACTTATATTTTCAAATAGCATTCAGGAGCAATGATTTGATACGGCGTCATACTTTCTCTACACTTTTGGCTGAAAATAGAACACTATTGAGCAGAGTTGACACATACTAAAAAGGGGTTTCTCGATTACATGACCATAAACCTGAGAGGAATAAAGTGAGGTACGTAAGTTTTCCAGCTACATTTCCGTTACGCTCCTCGGGATAGCTGGTAGTTGTTAAAGATGAAGTAATTTTGACGCAAATAGACCGTGAATACCGCAATACTGATATAAACTCAAACAAGCTGAAGGCTCTAAATTCATTACAATATTTATATTACAAGACTCTCATTAGGCTGCTATCGACATGGAAGTAATTACTCCATGCAAACACCATTTTCTCAAGTCACGCCATAAAGATTTCAATCAAGAAAGGAGACACAAACACACCTTATCGCGCTTGTGCGTAGCTTGGGTCAGCATTCCCTTTCTCAATTGAAACAGAGACTTTATATAATCAATAGTTACTGTTACAAAACCATTGTGTTAGAAATCTAAGATAGATAGAAGTTCATCCGTACTTGTGCATAGACGTTGATACGTATTCGAATATTTTTCTTGGTAACTTGGTAAGATGAATGTGTCGAAGTTCACGTAATAATTTATTACCTGGAGCGAAAAAAATGTTTATTAAGATTGGTATGAGTATAGATTTTGGGATTTCCGTTGCAGGGCTCTTGCGGAGATATGCAAAAGATTTGGGTAATGGCCAAACGTGAGAGCGTCCCGCCACGTAATTATCGATTTTAGAAGATGTAGTTTGCTCTCAAGGAAAAACTGTAAATGATGTGATCCTATGAGAATTATGTCTTAAATTCCCTATAATTTTGGCAACCTAGAAACCGGTGATAACAATTTTAATATGATCATAAGGAATAAAAAAAATTTTAAAGAAATCTTCATGGTCAACGTAAAGACTGTATCTAATTTTAAAGTGTCGAAAACGTAGGTGTGACGATGGTACGATAGAATTTAGACGGGCAGACAATGTCGCACAAGTAGGTCGAAGACAGAGTTCCATGGAACTCTTCGTTTATTTAAATCAGCTGAAATCGCGAGTTTCTTCTATTTACCTGATACGTTCGTTTTTTTCGTATCACAGCTGATGAGCGCGAAATTATGGCATAATATCTGTAACGAAATCCGGCCATTCTGTCATTCTAACTCCGCCCGAACAGCGTCGGGTTCTCATTTGTCAATAAAAGATATTTGCACCGCAGTCGTCTGGATCATGTTTAAAAGAATCTTTTTCCTACCCGGTCGGTTTTTCTTTTAAAGGAGTGCGATGTTTTAGGTGGCCTGTGGGATAATAAGTGCGAGGTTTTTCTAGGTTGTGTTTTCACTCTCAATTACTTCTGTCGGTGGTGAGGTTATGTAATAATGAATTGGTTATAAAAGAGTGGAAGAGAAGGTTGCTCTGGAAAGAATGCGGTTAAGTGAAGTGGAGTGTTTGGACGGAGTTTGTTGCGTTTAAAGGAAAAAGAACGTGACGGATATTGTTTAGAGAGAATTTGTGTTTTGTATTAAGGAACCGATTGGTTGGAGGTGTGCATGTTTGATTTTGTAGTAATAGAGCAAAAGAAGTTGGAGCGAGTGCTGAAATTCTGAAGGTGTATGTTGCGTGTGGTTGGTAAAGTATACGAGAGAAAACAAGTGAATCATGCGAGAGAGCAAACTGAATGAGCAATAAAGAAAAGACACTGTTTCCGGCAATGTAAAAAATGTGCAGTGAAATTTCCACTGCGTGACAAGTATGTAAATGGTACGTGGCAAAAGAGGGCGCAATTCTGTATGTCGTAATTCATAATTCTTCATTTCAGGCGTTCATGGGTCTAGAGATGGCGTATGACTGATTTTAACGAAGAGCGTAGAGAGAAATGTTCAGGGTGTGGCGTAAAGACTAAGCAGCTGAAGGATTTAAGGAGTTTGAGGGCTGGGATTGTTGGATGCAAGTGGTGGATCTTCGATCTCACTCAGCTACAAATTGCTGACGATACAAAGCTAGTTTTGAGATTGGGATTGAGGGAGAAATGGTGTAGAACAATGAAAGAGTTTGGAATGAGGTACGGGGAAAACGCCGGGTGAATGTAAATAAAACTCAAGTAAATAAGGTGAATGTAAATGGCACTCATGAGGGGTGTGATAGAGGGGGATTTTGGAGGAATTAATTAAGCCGGAATGGAGAGGTGGTAGAGGAAGTGGGTTGTTCCGAGTATTTGAGAGCGTGCGTGGTCGCGAATGGTGGATTAGGTTAAAAAAGCGAGAACCAGAATATGAAGAGGAGACCAAGTCTGAGAAGTTCTGAAAGCGGTTGCAGAGAAATGAGCCTGAGTATGAATGCTAAGAGGAGGCCGAATGAGTGTTGCCGTGCCAATGGTGTGGTATGGATGTAAAATGTGTTATATGGCTCGAGTGACGTTGTGAGATAGGCGCACGGATGAGGTGGAGAGAAATTGCACTGGAGTTAAGAAATAACTGACTGACACTATGATCTAGAAAATGTTGAAATGCTTTGGTCAGATGGAGAGATTGCAGTATGAACAGTTGGTGCTGAAGTTACCTGTGAGGTCAAAGGTCCATGGAAAGAATGTTAGGGGTAGGCTTATGATTGGATGGATGAGTGGGTTGGAAAAGAGATGCGCGACAGAGGCTTTACCTTATAAGAAGCTAGAACATGCGCAAAAGAGAGAGATAAGTGAAAAGCGACTGAATATCTGACCGAGGCGCAGTCCAGATGGATAGGGTCGCAGGTTCTTGGCCCGAGGGAGTGGCTCAGTCATGTTAATCAGGATCTGTGATTGTGAGTCACTTTCATGGATCTGGAATCTTCGAGCCCTTCTGAAGCGACAGGCGTGAGCCAGAGTCTCGCTGTGGAAGAAACGCCCGGAAGAAGTAGGCGTGAGTGATAGAAAACGATTGGTGGTTATTTCTTCATTGAACCTGGTTTTCGTTTGGTTGATCACCCTCCTTTGAAAAATATCAGGCCTTGCTATTTAGATAGATAGTTATTGCCCTGGATAACTTCTACATCCCCCTCTTTCACTTCTATCTGACTCCTGTTTTGACAGCTTCGATGATCTTGGGACTGCAAAATGGTTGTGTAGGACTACTTTTTTTTTTCGATAATGACTTTTGGAAGTTGCAAGTTTATTCAACTATAACAAATAGCGGTAAACCGTTCGCTTTTTGTCTCCAGCAACTGGACAATTCTGTTTTTTTTCTTTCTCATGCCATATGACATAAGAAAAGCTGCAAGTTTATCACTCATTTTGCTATCACACTAAATAAATAAACAGGCTGTTTTAGTTTCATGAGGAAGAACCTATGCAATAAATTTACTATGATGAAAGTTAGGCCTAGATTATACTCGCACCCTGTCGGAACTTCATGCATTTTTAGACTGAAAAAATAATCACACCAGTTGCCTTATTGTCAACAATTGATCCACTTGGAGTTAAAAAAAGTCACTGGTACCGCTGTTCAATCTTTGAAATGAATATGTCTTTCATTTTTGAAATTTGTCATATACAACAAACGGAAAAATTTTATTGCTCAACCACGACATCTCACGCGGATTTGAACCGAGTTGAATTTCAAATAAGTTCCTTCATAAGCCACAACTCACAGTAGGAAAATAAAATATTTGTCACGGAAATTCTCGGAGTTTCCCTTTATGCTGAAGCCGTTTTATTTCTGTGTTTTCAAAAGCCAGAAAGAATAATCGAGATAACATTCTGACTGCCGACTGCCTTTCATTTCTGCTCGCGCTGTGGGGTTTCCACTCGGCGTAATTACTTTTTTCCACGATTTCAATTTTGATAACCGAAATTTTGTTCAACGTTTGGTCCAATGAATTTCTCTTTTGTTCATGTGACATTGCAGCTTACTCTAATGCATTTAGATTATTTTTATTTTGTTTTACAGGTTCTCTGTATTATTTTTTAAGCTATCTGGTTTTCTGACGAATGACAGTTTTTAACTTTTTCGGTATGAAACTCTTGAAATCAATATAAATTGAAAAATAATCTTACAATGCAGAATAAAAAATTACATTCAAGCCATCTTCATTAAAAAAATTGGAATCCGTTCACTATGACTTTTCACAGCTCTTTTCTGTAACTCTTCATTACATGTATTTGGCATCGCAACAATGGCGCTTTTTTCTGGGTCCATGAGAACTTATTTGTAGCATTGGGATGTTAAGTGCTTAACAACTATGAATTCAATTTTAATCATTTGAAAAAAAAAATCAAATAATTAGAGCATTGATGCTGAAAGCATTCTCGGTGGAACTAATTACCGCATCGCATAAGTGAGTCAAAATTCCAATAAGAGGTGTTTTGCTCAGAAAATTAATCATCATTTGAGCATGCAGATCAGGTCTGAACTCTGGTTACTGTACATCAAATATTCACCTGTAATGATCAAGGGAACCTAATTTTTTGTTCGACGCCTAAGCTCTACCGATCACCTACTAACTTCAATCACAGCGAGTAAATGAACGTCTGTTTCCATTCCAGCGTCAGAATTGCTTTTGATAACAAGCTGGCTTGTGATACGGATTGATGTTCTGCATCATTTCGCGAGGAAATAAAGCCTGTAATATAATCAAGAGCGACAAGTTGCACTTCAAATTGCAGCGAAAAACTCAAATGATTTGGATGATGTAAATTACAGTGAAATTCGTACGAGAATGAACATTTTATTTAGGCCCGTGCAATGTTCTTGCCTCACGAAACACTCATTTGCAGATGAGCAGCTCCGAAATTAACTACGTAATCAAATCACGCTCGATTCTTCACTGAGTGTCACATATCAACGAGATGACATTTTCTGAATCTTGTCTAAAACTCTGATAAATTTCCGTGAAATTTTTACGGGATGTTGAAACCTTTATCAAACAAATGCTGTTGAAATCGAACTGATTCCCGCTATGTGAGCAAATTGAAGTTACATTTACTTCGGGGACAGTGTGCCACGAATGACAAATGAATAACGATATACATTAATTTGTTTTTAATGCGGGTCGTAATTTTAACCTGTGTTTGATGTAGCTCGACTGATTCCAATGAGGGTATCATTACCTCTGAATTGGAGGAAGGTATGATAAAACGGTTGAATTACGCTGGAAATATCTAAAATGGGAAGTGGATATCATCAAGATCTTTAAAACTACGTCGATGGGCTGATGAAGGTTGTTCAAGAGTTCTTTCACGCCGTTCTATGCTACGAATAAAAACAAGAAGCTGCGAAAAGTTTTGGACTTAAAGTGGAAAAATTTTGAACTGCATTGGTTTGAAAAATGGGACGAATAGTATACTCGAAGTCGTCATGCGAAGTGTATTCCTAAGTCAGTCCAACTGGTGTTAAAACCTCTATTGAACAACGGAAAATTCGACTGATATGGACAGAGTTCATGGTTTGCAATTCAAAAGGTTTATTCATAGATAAAACGTTTGCTACTCATAGATGGCCCTCAGGTTGCGTGTGGGGTTTAATATATCAATCTTGTCTTCAGGTCTATGCATGGTTCTGAAAGCTACGCCCGGCAAAGTTCTGCGCCTTACGCAAAGTTCTGCGCCAAAGTTCTGGAAAAGAAAGCCGTGGCGGTTTCCTTCATTTACTACAACGATACAAAATAACCATATAATGGGGAAGGTGCAACCGAACAGCACAGGTCAGATATATCTAATTAAATCAACAGAAAATAAGCTAACACAGTAATATTCATCCTGCTTTGAAACTGCCGTTGACATGACGAACTGGACAAAGGAGCAATTAGCGTTCATAAGCACTGTATACTTCTTTAAGGGAAAGAAAATTGTCCTATCATTGTCCTAGCACTAAGACAATGCTACTTCCACTGTAATGCTCAACGACCGTACATGATCTGTGATACGAATTACCCAAGTGCACAAGTACAAGACTGTTTATTCAATGAAAATATCGTATCCTATCATTTATGATAGGACGTGTAAACTTGGAATTTTTTATTTGAGATAGGATCTTGAGCCACAGAACAAGAAGTCAGTACATTCTCAGACTCGTTTCATACGTTTCGAAATAATATATTTCTAAAATACTGATTCCAGGCATGGAATTTCAACGATTGAGAGATAAAACACAACTCTCTGGACGCTGGAGCCAAAGTTGAATGGAAAATTGACGGACGGAATCGCTATCATCGTTTGAGGCGCCGAAGTAGAAGAGGAGTTATGATTTGGGCTGTGTTATCGAAGGAATTTCAGTTGTGCCATGAAACAAGCCAGATGTCATTAAAATATCAAATCCATGAGCACATAAACCATGGTTGAAAAGACTGAAAGTCACATGGTGAAAAAATTTTGTTTTCAAAAAAGAAAATGCCTTCCGCATGCAGCTCATAAAGCTACAGAGTCTCTCCTAAAACCGGGTTTCTGTGGGCTTAGGAAGGTGGAATGACATGCCAATTCCCCCACTTTGAGCCCAATAGAAAACTTGAGGGACATTCTGAAACGAATTTACGGAAATGGACATCTCGGATTTACGGACAAGGCTGAGTTATGGGAGGCCTATTTTGATATATCATAAGGAACTGCTGCAGATGAGATCGTGAAATTTATAAATTCAATCGACCATCGATTTATTCAAGTCATTTCTGAGAGGAGAAAACATATATCATTCATACGCCGTACATATGTTCATTTCTATTACAATTGCTGAGCATTTATTAGTTTTCTTATTTATTTGACGCTGATGTACATTTTTCAATCTAAGAAATAAAAATTAAAGTGATTTTTTGCATTTAATGCGTCTTAAATGACACTCGTTCATAATTGGGCATTAATGTGAGAGGCAGTAGTGTGAGAGGCAGTAGTGTGAGAGGCAGTAGTGTGAGAGGCAGTAGTGTGAGAGGCAGTAGTGTGAGAGGCAGTAGTGTGAGAGGCAGTAGTGTGAGAGGCAGTAGTGTGAGAGGCAGTAGTGTGAAAGGCAGTAGTGTGAGAGGCAGTAGTGTGAGAGGCAGTAGTGTGAGAGGCAGTAGTGTGAAAGGCAGTAGTGTGAGAGGCAGTAGTGTGAGAGGCAGTAGTGTGAGAGGCAGTAGTGTGAGAGGCAGTAGTGTGAGAGGCAGCAGTGTGAGAGGCAGTAGTGTGAGGGGCAGTAGTGTGAGAGGCAGTAGTGTGAGAGGCAGTAGTGTGAGAGGCAGTAGTGTGAGAGGCAGTAGTGTGAGAGGCAGTAGTGTGAGAGGCAGTAGTGTGAGAGGCAGTAGTGTGAGAGGCAGTAGTGTGAGAGGCAGTAGTGTGAGAGGCAGCAGTGTGAGAGGCAGTAGTGTGAGAGGCAGTAGTGTGAGAGGCAGTAGTGTGAGAGGCAGTAGTGTGAGAGGCAGTAGTGTGAGAGGCAGTAGTGTGAAAGGCAGTAGTGTGAGAGGCAGTAGTGTGAGAGGCAGTAGTGGGAAAGGCAGTAGTGTGAAAGGCAGTAGTGTGAGAGGCAGTAGTGTGAGAGGCAGTAGTGTGAAAGGCAGTAGTGTGAGGCGCAGTAGTGTGAGAGGTTGTGGTGTGAGAGGCAGTAGTGTGAGAGGCAGTAGTGTGAGAGGCAGCAGTGTGAGAGGCAGTAGTGTGAGAGGCAGTAGTGTGAGAGGCAGTAGTGTGAGAGGCAGTAGTGTGAGAGGCAGTAGTGTGGGAGGCAGTAGTGTAAGAGGCAGTAGTGTGAGAGGCAGTAGTGTGAGAGGCAGTAGTGTGAGAGGCAGTAGTGTGAGAGGCAGTAGTGTGAGAGGCAGTAGTGTGAGAGGCAGCAGTGTGAGAGGCAGTAGTGTGAGAGGCAGTAGTGTGAGAGGCAGTAGTGTGAGAGGCAGTAGTGTGAGAGGCAGTAGTGTCAGAGGCAGTAGTGTGAGAGGCAGCAGTGTGAGAGGCAGTAGTGTGAGAGGCAGTAGTGTGAGAGGCAGCAGTGTGAGAGGCAGTAGTGTGAGAGGCAGTAGTGTGAGAGGCAGTAGTGTGAGAGGCAGTAGTGTGAGAGGCAGTAGTGTGAGAGGCAGTAGTGTGAGAGGCCGTAGTGTGAGAGGCAGTAGTGTGAGAGGCAGTAGTGTGAGAGACAGTAGTGTGAGAGGCAGTAGTGTGAGAGGCAGCAGTGTGAGAGGCAGTAGTGTGAGAGGCAGTAGTGTGAGAGGCAGCAGTGTGAGAGGCAGTAGTGTGAGAGGCAGTAGTGTGAGAGGCAGTAGTGTGAGAGGCAGTAGTGTGAGAGGCAGTAGTGTGAGAGGCAGTAGTGTGAGAGGCAGTAGTGTGAGAGGCAGTTGTGTGAGAGGCAGTAGTGTGAGAGGCAGTAGTGTGAGAGGCAGTAGTGTGAGAGGCAGTAGTGTGAGAGGCAGTAGTGTGAGAGGCAGTAGTGTGAGAGGCAGTAGTGTGAGAGGCAGTAGTGTGAGAGGCAGTAGTGTGAGAGGCAGTAGTGTGAGAGGCAGTAGTGTGAGAGGCAGTAGTGTGAGAGGCAGTAGTGTGGAAGGCAGTAGTGTGAGAGGCAGTAGTGTGAAAGGCAGTAGTGTGAAAGGCAGTAGTGTGAGAGGCAGCAGTCTGAAAGGCAGTAGTGTGAGAGGCAGTAGTGTGAGAGGCAGTAGTGTGAGAGGCAGTAGTGTGAGAGGCAGTAGTGTGAGAGGCAGTAGTGTGAGAGGCAGTAGTGTAAGAGGCAGTAGTGTGAGAGGCAGTAGTGTGAAAGGCAGTAGTGTGAGAGGCAGTAGTGTGAGAGGCAGTAGTGTGAGAGGCAGTAGTGTGAGAGGCAGCAGTGTGAGAGGCAGCAGTGTGAGAAGCAGCAGTGTGAGAGGCAGCAGTGTGAGATGCACCAGTGTGAGAGGCAGCAGTGTGAGAAGCAGTAGTGTGAGAGGCAGTAGTGTGAGAGGCAGTAGTGTGAGAGGCAACAGTGGGAGAAGCAACAGTGTGAAAGACAGCAGTGTGAGAGGCAGTAGTGTGAGAGGCACCAGTGTGAGAGGCAGCAGTGTGAAAAGCAGCAGTGTGAGAGGCAGTAGTGTGAGAGGCAACAGTGTGAGAGGCACCAGTGTGAGAGGCAGTAGTGTGAGAGGCCGTAGTGTGAGAGGCAGTAGTGTGAGAGGCAGTAGTGTGAGAGGCAGTAGTTTGAGAGGCAGTAGTGTGAGAGGCAGTAGAGTGAGAGGCAGTAGTGTGAGAGGCAGTAGTTTGAGAGGCAGCAGTGTGAGAGACAGCGTGTGAGAGGCAGCAGTGTGAGAGGCAGCAGTGTGAGAGGCAGTAGAGTGAGAGGCAGTAGTGTGAGAGGCAGTAGTGTGAGAGGCACCAGTGTGAGAGGCAGCAGTGTGAGAAGCAGCAGTGTGAGAGGCAGTAGTGTGAGAGGCAACAGTGTGAGAGGCACCAGTGTGAGAGGCAGTAGTGTGAGAGGCAGTAGTGTGAGAGGCAGTAGTGTGAGAGGCAGTAGTGTGAGAGGCAGTAGAGTGAGAGGCAGTAGTGTGAGAGGCAGTAGTTTGAGAGGCAGCAGTGTGAGAGACAGCGTGTGAGAGGCAGCAGTGTGAGAGGCAGCAGTGTGAGAGGCAGTAGTGTGAGAAGCAGCAGTGTGAGAGGCAGCGTGTGAGAGGCAGCAGTGTGAGAGGCAGCAGTGTGAGAGGCAGTAGTTTGAGAGGCAGCAGTGTGAGAGACAGCGTGTGAGAGGCAGCAGTGTGAGAGGCAGCAGTGTGAGAGGCAGTAGTGTGAGAGGTAGTAGTGTGAGAGGCAGCAGTGTGAGAGGCAGCAGTGTGAGAGGCAGCAGTGTGAGAGGCAGTAGTGTGAGAGGCAGTAGTGTGAGAGGCAGCAGTGTGAGAGGCAGCAGTGTGAGAGGCAGTAGTGTGAGAGGTGGTAGTGTGAGAGGCAGCAGTGTGAGAGGCAGCAGTGTGAGAGGCAGCAGTGTGAGAGGCAGCAGTGTGAGAGGCAGTAGTGTGAGAGGCAGCAGTGTGAGAGGCAGCAGTGTAAGAGGCAGCAGTGTGAGAGGCAGTAATGTGAGAACTCAGATATAACGAGGCATTTGGCAGAAAAATATTGCGTTCCGCATCCGGTTATAAACACAGTATTGCGAGGTTTCAAAGGTATAGAGGAAGTGGAACTGGAAGCCACTAACGATTGAACAATTTTTCGCCCGAATGAAATTATATTCAGGTCATATTCAGTACATCCCCAACCCTCTTGACAGCACTTCCCGGCACGGTAAAGATTGTATCTTCAATAACTCTTTAGAGAAACAATTTTATCAAAGTTTTTCAATTTTACATCCGAAAGCCTGAAAAGTCGCTGTATCTCGTAACAAGAATTTTAATTATCAGTTTGTGTAGGCTCATGAGTATAACGTGAGTTTTTAAACATCCGTCAAGCAGCAGATGTTCGGGCAAGTCACTCACGGTCAATTGAAAGCACTTATGATAAAGTGCCTTTCTATAAATTTGTGTACACTTTCTCGCATTGAGCAGCTAGGAAGATATAACATTATTCAACTCAGACACGTAATTTTGGGTCCCCAATAACGTAACTTCCGTCACAGAGCAAGTATTTCCCAGTTAAGCCTCCAACGGCTGCTGCTAAAAGCCGTCCAATACACGCTTTCCTCAATGTCCGTCACTTTTTCCATTTCTAATGTATTTTTGTCTTACTAAAAAATGGCAGACTTTGTTTAACCTCTCAAATGCTAGTGGTTTGAATCCAAACCTACAAGCCGTCATTTCGAAGTGGCGAGAAGCTGCTAAAAGTTTTCACTTGCGTCTGTATGCGCTGTCTCACTTTGGTCGCTCATGATTTCGTGTGGTTGTTGAACACTTCAGTCTGAGCTCGAGACTCGGCCGTGCTCGTCGGGTGACTAAGGCAATATCTGAACAGGAGCGTCATCGTTATTGTGTTGGAGTTCTGGTCTGCATGAAAACGAAGCCCTGTTGAACATGCGAAGCAGAAGCTTCGAGTGTTCCTTTTTGAAAACTTGTCTCATATCTTCTGGTCTTCTAGTTCTCACATTTCATCGTGATTGCGTTTCCAAATGAAAAGTTAAAAAAGTAAAAGTTAAAAGTTAAATCAAAGTTAAAAAAAAGTTGTTTGTTTTCCTTTTGACATCATTGCTGATTCACTGAACTCTGCGATGCTGAAATACTGAAACACAACGAAGCGCTGAAAATAATCTTACTACAGATTAGTTAAGCTCATAGTTCAGTTCTTTCTACAGCATAGTTACCGTGAATTAACGCTAGTGCCGTCATTATTCAGAAATTTTGGACCACATGCCTATTTGTTATCTCACACGCGCGCGTGACTGTATTTCTAAGAAATAGAGACTGACAAAACAGGTAATGCCATTAAAGCGCCACTTGAGCCACCGGTGATACACGGAGATAATTTTCATACTGCTCCTGACCGACCAGTAGTCACAAACTCAATTTTCATAAATACGTAATCAATGCTAAATGAATGCACGATCCAGTTAATGTTTGCTACTTCAAAATTGCTTACTAAAATTAACTTTAAATTTTAGTTCAATATTTTACTTTAGTTTAAAGTTAACCCATGGCAGTTAACGTGTTAAGTAAATCTGAAAACGTGATGAAAATGACCAACATTAAAATGGACACCACGACTATCCCAGGCTCTTCATAAGATGGAAAATCCGTGGAGTATATTGGATAGCTGATATTAAAATCGGTCCCCACGTTCAAATCTGCTGTAGTGCAAAATCCGAATGCCTCTATAAAAGAATAATAACAACTTAATTCTGTGGTGTTGAAATTTAAGAAACACTACAATGTTTACGTTAAATACATACACATGGAATCGAAAACGATCGGTTAAAAATATTTTCCTGATAACGCACTGTCAAGGAATGGAAGGTCGTAGGGATTAAAATTTTGTGCGTTGTACTTTTCCTTATTTTATGTCGCCCGGTATTGTGATTCAGCTTTTTGCTCAACGGTCTTTCTTACTGTAGTTTTGCGTCGGAAGAAAACGCGTGCTGAACGCAACATCTTTTCTTATTTAGTCAGGACTGTCAGGGAGATCTAGGAATTCAATCATAGCTTCAGCAGTCACCGCTCGAGGCGGAGGTGCGTTTTGTTGTAGGATACTTGTGTGCTTTATTTGTCCGTTATAGCCCTGACAATATTTCCAATATTTTCATTTTCATGTTCTAGTGTGTAACAGCTTGGTTTTAATTGTTCATCAGTGAGGTCATCAGTCGTCCTCCACACTGAGATACTCTGGGCAAGTTCCAGCCACAACCTGTCCGGTTCCTGTACGTGTAGAAAAATTAGCATTGTTCAAAGTAACTACAAGCTGCAGCCGAAGAGTGCCAGAGGCAGCTGCTGGTAGCGGTTTCTGGAAAACCGATGATTTCCCAGCCTGTATGCTTGCGATTATTCGAGGACTTGACTTCACGTCTCTTCAGGCACTCGTTCGACGTACAACTTCACGTTCGACACTTGACGCTGCGATCTGGCCGGCACGAAGCAGTGTATCCTAATAGTGTTTAGGGAGTTCTTTAATTACTTGTTTCGTCGCTACGGCATTACTGTGGTCAGAATGGCTCGAAATTAATATTTTTTAATGTCATTAACTATAGCTGTCTTGGCGTCCGTTTTGTTATTTAATTCTATTTTTGTAATCTATTCTAATTTCGCGTATTCAAGTGTTCTGCGCTAAATTTCATTTCATTTAAAATGTTGAACTTTAGTAAATTATTAAACTTTATTCTTATTTTCTTCACCGGTTCACCCAGTCGTATATCAGTAACCTGAACACGCACACTCGTCGTTTTCTGGCAAATACTCGTAAAACGACACGGAAATTTCTCCCATAGGAATGAGTGTGCATAATTGCTCTTCCGTTTTTAACGATTTGCGGATGTTCATCGCCGCTTGATATAAGTGATGAAGAATTATGTATCGTTTTCTCAAATCAATAATTATTTCAAGCCTTAAACAGGAAACGAAATAAAGAACGAAACCTTGTGTTTCTTATCATTTCTTTGCTTTTAAGGAAAGCATTACGTTCCTACTTTGCTTTGATAATTTAACACAACATTCAAAGAACTAAATTGCTCCCAAGTGTGAAGCCGAGACTTTTGTTTCCGTAAACTGCTAGAAACCCAATTCTTTTGCGCTGTATATAGAAGTGGGGAGATTGCTAGCATAAGTCAACATATTAGAGAATTATTAGCGGTTGCTTTTGAGGCGCACGTCACGTCTGACTGATTGCATCGCTGCGGGCATCACATTGCAGTGCTGCAGGGACCACATTGATCACGCAGGCAGTGCATCACGGCGGCAGTCAGGCTTTGCCATCTGCAGTCATCAGCTGAGTTGGACCGCACTGCGGCCCAGGATTTCGTCGCTGAGCCACATTCACGCTGCTTGCAGGCTTCCATTGTTGCGTTTCGAACCGTATTCAAACAAAGGAAATCCGGCATTGAAACTCCCCGATACAAGAACCCTGCCAGTCCCACTGCATCAATTCATCATCTTAATCTGTGTCGTAATTCACTCATAATCTTATGATAATGACTAATGATTTATCATTAGCGGAGCTTCATTCATGGGTATAAAGCTAGACTCATTGGCTCGAGCCACTACATTTGCATGGATGAAAATACTTTATGCACTATTTTTACTCTACTTCTCGGTGTTAAAAGACGGCGCAACGTAGGTTTTGTGTTGTAAGATTCAAGTTTCCGACTGTCCAGTTAAGTGTCACAACGGGTTGGCTGAACCAAATAGTTTCGCATAGCAATTTTTTCTCCAGGGTTGAATTTACATACTTTCCTAGATAAAGTCTCTTCTGAAACGCTTATAAACATTCTGCCCTCGTGCTTTAAAACGTATTGTTCTTTTGCAAATGGAATTTTTCTGAACGTGTTCTCAAAAGTTTAGTACAATCTTTATTACGTAAAAAACATGGTTCACTTTTTTAATCGCGATTAACTGCACTTTTGCAGGACCAGAAAGATACTGTTGATATATGGTTTTACCAACAATCGTTTTTACTATTTCATTCGTTACTAAAAAATGCTGTGGGAGGTAAGAAAGTTTTCCTCAGAATCGCTTCCAGAGACGTAGTAGTGCGAAAGGATCGCGCTATTTTCGATGACTTCAATACAGGAAAAGAAGGAGAAGAAACACACACCGGGTTTTCTTCAGAGGTAATTTTTACAACTCCTCCAGGAACAAGCAGTGACATCTTTCAATGGCCATGACTTTGTTGGGGTTAAGTTCGTTCAAGAAAAGACTGGCATGATAATAATTATTATCCTAATTATTATCATGATAGTAACTATTATCATAGTTATTATCATATCAATTATTATATTATTATATTGCTAATTATTATATTATGATAATATTATCAAATATTATATTACCAATTATTATATTATTTCGTTAACAAACCAAAACCTGAAAAGATCAAGTTCGATCGTGTATTTGTTTTATTACATGGAGTTACAATTAAGTTACCAGCAAAGTAAAGTATATTGCACTAAATGTGAAATTACATTAGGGGTAACACTGGATAAAAAATAATATTTAGTCATATAATTAACTTAAAACGATGAAAAATTACACTCACCCTTCAACTAGGTTTCTCGGGTCATAAATCGATACGGAACGAAATGGGCGGAATTTTCTGGATTACTTTTTCCTAGTCTAAGAAATAAAGAAGTACAATAATATAAATTAAATCTCATTTCATTTTTTTCCTAATTATGAACTTGAAACACTGTTCAGGCATTTAAATATTAGAATTACGAGAAACCCCGATGAAAATTTTATACGGCGTTATAAGCGAGAAGTTGACCGTATTCTCGCTGCCTCGTGTTTATCGACACGCAACGAGGCCCATAAATTTATGTAAACGCCTCTTCATCGCATTGTCTTTGTGATAAATTAGCTATCTCGACTGTAGCTGCCCCTCATTATCGGCCATTTTATATATGGCGCATCAGCACAGGCGCTTGGCCCACAAATGTTTGTGCCGAAGTAAAGGCGTCTGTTTTAACGCTCTTAGACTATATGAAACTGTTCCAAATATGAAGGGTGCCTGACTAACAAATAAGGGAATAATCTGTCTTGAGAAAACATGGGGCAAAAGGTGATTGTTAAAATATGGGGCTTAAGGTCATAGTTATTTTTAGAATGTTTGAGAGGCCCTGATAAAAATATCTGTGATGTTCGAAATTTCTCAATAGGAGCTGGTAATTTATTCAGAAAGTGCTTCGTATTCGAGAAACTCAAACTGTATCTTCACAAAGTACATTTTGTGTCAATTTCCTTGTAAATTTCCTTCATGAGAATGATATTCCTAAAATTATGAAATATTTGAAGTTCTAGACATACTTTGCGAAGTAATTCTGCTAATTATTTGTAGCAAGCAAGCTATCCGTACGTCACGGTCCTGCAACTGCTTTCCAGTAAAGTAATGACATGGCATAAAATAAGTTTAACATATATCACCTTCATATATAGAACATCTCTCTCTTTGATGGGAGCATGTGTACCCAGTCAAACTATTTCGCCGAAGCATGCATGTTTTTCGCCGCCTAGGAGATTTAATTACTTGGGCGGCCAAAAACATGCATGCTGGCGGCGAAAAAGTTAGACTGAGCTGGAGCAAATTATTTACCTCAGACAATCGGGTAATTTCAGAAACTTCAATTAAACTGCTGTGAATATGCCAGTTGTGTATGTTTCAGTAGTTACGTGTGTATGTTTCAGTATGTACGTGTGTATGTTTCAGTAGTTACGTAAGTATGTTTCAGTAGTTGTGTGTATGTTTCAGTAGTTACGTGAGTATGTTTCAGTAGTTGTGTGTATGTTTCAGTATGTACGTGTGTATGTTTCAGTAGTTACGTGAGTATGTTTCAGTAGTTACGTATGTATGTTTCAGTATGTACGTGTGTATGTTTCAGTAGTTACGTGAGTATGTTTCAGTAGTTGTGTGTATGTTTCAGTAGTTACGTGAGTATGTTTCAGTAGTTGTGTGTATGTTTCAGTATGTACGTGTGTATGTTTCAGTAGTTACGTGTGTATGTTTCAGTAGTTACGTGAGTATGTTTCAGTAGTTACGTGAGTATGTTTCAGTAGTTGTGAGTATGTTTCAGTAGTTACGTGAGTATGTTTCAGTAGTTGTGTGTATGTTTCAGCAGTTACGTGAGTATGTTTCAGTAGTTGTGTGTAAGTTTCAGTATGTACATGTGTATGTTTCAGTAGTTACGTGAATATGTTTCAGTAGTTGTGTGTATGTTTCAGTAGTTACGTGAGTATGTTTCAGTAGTTGTGTGTATGTTTCAGTATGTAGGTGTGTATGTTTCCGTAGTTACGTGTGTATGTTTCAGTAGTTGTGTGTATATTTCAGTATGTACGTGTGTATGTTTCAGTAGTTACGTGAGTATGTTTCAGTAGTTACGGGAGTATGTTTCAGTAGTTGTGTGTATGTTTCAGTAGTTACGTGAGTATGTTTCAGTAGTTGTGTGTATGTTTCAGTATGTACGTGAGTATTTTTCAGTAGTTACGTCAGTATGTTTCAGTAGTTACGTGAGTATGTTTCAGTAGTTGTGTGTATGTTTCAGTAGTTACGTGAGTATGTTTCAGTAGTTGTGTGTATGTTTCAGTAGTTACGTGAGTATGTTTCAGTAGTTACGTGAGTATGTTTCAGTAGTTGTGTGTATGTTTCAGTATGTACGTGTGTATGTTTCAGTATGTACGTGTGTATGTTTCAGTAGTTACGTGAGTATGTTTCAGTAGTTACGTGAGTATGTTTCAGTAGTTGTGTGTATGTTTCAGTGTGTACGTGTGTATGTTTCAGTAGTTACGTGAGTATGTTCCAGTAGGTACGTGTGTATGTTTCAGTGTGTACGTGTGTAGGTTTCAGTAGGTACGTGAGTATGTTTCAGTAGGTACGTGTGTATGTTTCAGTAGGCACGTGTGTATGTTTCAGTAGGCACATGTGTATGTTTCAGTAGGTACGTGCGTATGTTTCAGTAGGCACGTGAGTATGTTTCAGTAGGGACGTGTGTATGTTTCAGTAGGTACGTGTGTATGTACGAGTTTTAAATATACGCATGCTCGAGTGACGAGTGCAGCCCGGCATCACGTGTGACGTCAGTCGCAAGACACCGGCTGGGAAAAACGATGCCGAGGCCATGTAGGTGTAACAGTACCCGTTGTGCTCTAGTCATCTGTGATGACCTATGCTAGGGTTCTCGTTTTCTATGATGACCTATGCTAGGGTTCTCGTTTTCTATGATGATCCCATGTTAAAGTTCTAGTCAAATATGATAACCCCATGTTATAGTTCTAGTCATCGATGATGGCCCCATGTGAAAGTTCTAGTCATATATGATAGCCCCATACTCTGTAACTTGTTACAATTTAATTGTAATTTATTTATACACATATCCATCCAACTGTTATGAATTACAGCGCTTCATCATTTGAATTGAATATATATTTTGAGAACTTATCTTCTTCACTGTTCGAACTGCTTAAGACGCACATCCTTTACAATATCTAACTTCATTTATAAAGAGCTATTGTATTTTGAAATGTTACGTAGATAGTTTCTTAATTATCTGAGCCTGAAAATGATATATGTCCGTCAGAATGTTGCGTTGTGTGGTGTCCGACTCTGCTTCAGTAAAAATGATGTACTGCCAGACGAGAATTTTAGCACGCCATGAGTATGAGGAATGCTGTAACATCCGTAACACAATTGGCAAGAGCCCTGCGTCCCAAACGTATTTGTAAGATTATAGTTCACACAATTTCAACGTTGGCCGATGGTGAAGCGAGAATCCTAGTTGAGTTGGCAAGTCGCATTCTTATTGATTCTTCTTACGTTGTATGTATCGGAACAGACTTGTATTAAAATATAAATCACACATCAAAGTTGATTTTCGACGTGGTCAATTTTTCGTAGGAATTTATTCACTATAGCCTGACTACAACACGACATGAAGCACAGATCTACAACACAATTGCATGATTCAACTATCACTATTCGATAAGGTTGTAATTTTACCGCTTTTATTCCGTTCGCACAAGAGCACTATGACATTTCAGTAGGTATCAGATCATGAGAGAAGCAGACATAAATAATCATACTTTAATACCGCTGCTGTAAAAACAATTGAATCATTTACGGGCTTTAAATCATTCCGAAACGACTTGCTCATTGCAGTGCGAAATTTTCGGTCTGCGTCTGAGTGCCTAACATATGCCATACGATTATAATATGAAATATAAATGAATAATGATTAATGCTTATACATGAAATAAAAACTGATGCCGTCAAGGTTTTCAGTAAATAAACGACATCATCATTTTAGATGGCGTGATCACGCTGCAAAATTATGGATCACTGTCGGACTTGAGTGAAAAATGTTGCCGGCATCCGTTTGAATGGAACTGTGATCACGTATGAAATGACCTTTCGATGCGCAGCATTAAATTAGCGTAAGAATCAATACTTTGTAAAGAAAACTCTTGAAATCGTCAGCAATTGAAACAAAATGTGCCATTGAAACATAAATCACAAACATTTCATTCTACAGCAGCTCTAAACCCTTACAACTGTGAGTAATAACTGTGCTAAGGAAGTGAGTCACCAGAAAATCAACTCCTCAACAATATTGGGCAATGTTATCGCGTTCGAGCGAGTACACGCCAGTAAATTGAGATTTTGAACAAAATTCAGAACTACATATAATTTAATGAACGTAAGTGAGCCCTTTTTACATTGGTCTTTAATAACCTAGCCAGTAATTAGGCATAAGTCTTTACATTGGTAAGACCTTCTGCGAATCATAGACTTTTAGCTCATTGGTGAGCAAATGGTACTTGAGAGGTTGCGTACTAACAGAATAATCGTCATCATAGTTTTGAACAAGCACTTATAACAAAAAATTCCTATCCTCTGAAAACGCTGAACTTTAGCGATAAGTCACCCTGACGAAATGTTCGACACTCGGCTACACCTCCGCTTCCTTAAAGGTTAACATAAAGGTTAACATCGGTATCTTTGGGATGCTTTATTTCCAATCAAGCCTGATACATATGATCTTAGCATTGGTTTTTCAAATGTCTTATAACTAACCCTATATATAGGACACCATGACGGTTCCCCCGTAAAGCCGGTACCCATTTCCGACACCTGGGTCGAGTGGGGTATTGTGCTTGAGCTTTCCCTTATACCCAACGGGGAAAATCTCCGCTTAAAGTTACCGTAAATCAACCTTGCGTGGGGAGGGTTTTTATTAATATCTAATTCGATTTGCAGTTATTTTAATAGGATGAGCGATTTCGGACTGGGCAGCTTATACTCTTGAATTGCAACTTGCTTGAGAGGCACGTGAAGTTGTAACAAAGAGTGCTAGGCTGCCAGTGAGTCACTTCTGGCAGCTGCGCGCTGCTGCGGTAAAGTGCGGTTGTGCCACGGTAGGTTGAGCACTGCACACTTGTGACGCAGCTGACGCTCTCTTCGCTCTCAGTCACTCGCTAAGTGTAAGAGTTGGTGTACGTCCGTCGATTTCGCTGCGCTGTTTTCGTTTCTTCACCTTGGAATAAGATACTCTTCAATGTTCAATGCAAGAGGCGTTTTGTAAAATGTAAGCTAGTTATGTGATGAAATGGATTCTCAAACAAAAAAAACTATGAGAACTGTTTTTAGTGATGTAATCCGGAGCGGTATGCGTCAAGAGGAACAAAGAAATTGCATGACGTGTTCCTGAATTCCGCTTAAACCAGCGTGTGTAGAGCTGCCTCAGGTGAGATATATGTAGAACTCTCAAATATGATAGCTTGAATGCGAGAGTAAATGTACATTGCAGTGAAAATTTCATCAAGCTCTTGAATTACATTAGCTCACACCTGTGTACATGTGTTTTTTCGTTTCTTGGGTGCCGAGTTCGAACACTTGCAACAGATGGAATGAATGCTTGTTGAATTAGATGGTGGGTGAACTCAGACGGACGTTTTTTTTGATGAGAGCATATTTAGGATTTATCTCGAATCTCTAGGTTTTGGGTGCGTGAAGTTTTCTCATGCTGCGTTAATGAAGTAGGGTAAGAACAGTATTACACAGTATTACACAGTATTACACAGTATTGTGTAACAGTATTGCACAGTAAGAAGCTAAGCAACATTGGTTACTCTCAAATCAAGGGATCGGCTGTAAGAACGCGTTCAAAACCTAGCCATACAGATGGCCACAAAAATTTCGCGTCTTTTTAAATCGTTATTATTCAATACGTATTGAACATAGAGGTTTCTACTTAGTCTCATTTTAAAGGACAAATTGTCATGTTTAATTTAGTGCGCAATTGTTTTCCAATGTGAGAGGAAATGCCTTCCAAATCCATCACGATACCTACTGGATTATGGTTTTTCCCCATTTCATGCGAGAGCCAACGAACATTCTTTGCGTCAGATGGTGAACAGTGTGCTGCAGCTAACTTAGTTTAAACCAGTTAATCTCATGACGGGAGGCGAATCTTTCGAGTTTCTTATTATCTCTTACCAATCAAGCTCTTCAACAGTTGTACAAGTCCTCACCACGTGACGCAATACGAGACATCATTTCGGTGACCTGTCGGCACAAGACGCACGTGTCGGTACTGTGTGCTGGTACAGTATGGGTTGGTGGATTTTTTCGCTGCTCGAACATTCCTTGAATTACTCAAGAAATATCTCGTTAATGAAATTACTAATTTTTTCTCCAATTTCTTATTCTGTTAATAACACTAAAACTCAAAAAATTATGTTTGAAACGATTTTTGCGCAACCCGCAAAGGCAAATAAAGTTGTCTTTAATCTGAGTGTAACCGTACCTAAATTATTTATGATTTCGAAAAAACTTTTACAATAAATTAAGGAGAACAATTTTTCCTTTAAAATGAGACTAAGTAAAAACATATATGTTTAATAGTTACTGAAATATGGCGAACAAAAAAAAGAACATTTTAGTAGACCACCCTGTACATTGCACTCAACAACTTAGCGAGTTGCCTCAGAAATATTAAGATTCATAAGGAATAGAAGGTGTTTCATAAAAAAGTGTAGTACTAGTGCAATCACAGCGCCAAATGTACGGTTGTTATCTTTTATGTGTATCGATCTGTCTCAAAAGAAATAAGAAGCGAGTTGAGTAATAATCTTCATTTTTCAGATGAATAATTCCAGTTATTGCTCGAACACTTGAAAAAAGAAATTGGTCGTCGTTAGTTGCTGGAGTTCCAGACAATTATGAAGTTTAAACTCCTGTTAAGGTTACACGTCACTTGATGTTTTTTCACTATGTTTTTAAAGTTAAAAAGTAAAAAAGACAGAATTGAGTCCTCTTAATCCAATTTGTGCTCTGATTGGGGAGATCATTGCATGGAATTGAGACAAATAGTTCATTTTAATGTACTCACGTCTCCATCGAGTCCATTTTGAGACTTATCAGTTTCAGTCAACATTTTTGTGTCGCAAACATTGGTTACAAATGGTATAGTGAACATATCTTGAATCTATTCTTGTCTGTATTCCAGAGATCAATTGGTCAGAGATTCGTAGATCTTCATTTTATGTACAAATTTACGATATCACATGATTGTCAAACGCATTTATTGCACTGTTTGAACGGCCGTTTAACATTCTGATATAATTTAAAATGATTGAAAATTAAAAAACTGATGGCAAGCTATTACATTTCTGATTATACCTTTACTTTAAAAAAGATGTACATGTTGCGTGTACTTTTAGATGAAAAACGCAAGCCTAAAAACGTACAAAATATGTGCATGTCTTTTAAAGTGAACGCATGTTCAGGGATTTAATAGCTTGTAATAATTTTCAGTATTTTTTAATTATACTTGAATATTAAGCAAGCGTTTAAACAATGCAATAAACGCATTTGACATCAATGCATGTAAATCGCAAATTTTTAGGAGTCATTATGGTCCGTTAAAATGACGCTAAAGACAAGGCTTTAAAGCAACTAGTTCAAACACCATGTAATGAACGTAGCATGTACTAAAGTAGGTAATGATTAGGCTCAAGTTAATACTGGCGTAGATAGTAAGATAGTAATATCACACTTGAGATAGAATTTCGTACACACGCAGAGCACAAAAGATGACTGCACACTGAGTTACAGTGTAAGTGACGCAGATGTTCTGACGTGGAGTCTATGATGACAGAAATGCCGTAAGTGAACGAATAAAAAAGGACGTATTCAGTTAGTTGGTTTTTAACATGATACTGAATTTGATAATAATAATAATAAAACTGAGACTTAAGTAAACGAATAAAAAGGGATGTATTCAGTCAGTTGGTTTTTAACATGATTCTGAAGTGGATAATAATAGAACTTATTTCAGTCAGTCAGAGAGTTCTAAATATTTCACTAGACAGACTGTGGTGAAGCGAACTGCATTAAAACAAAAAGTATATGAATAGCACAGTAACGAGGTATGCTAAATTCGGTTGCGCTGCGGCAGCAACACTGATGCAAATTGGAGGAATAAAAATAAAACTGCAGAAAAAACTACTTTCAGTTTATGAAATTGTATGTGTATGCTTTGGCAGGGAATCAAACTGCAAAGCAGATAGTACTGATAATACACTGTAGCAGTAATTACTAAATAGTAGATACCAAATGCTCGCCAGGGCTATCCTATATATAAATAATGTCTATTAAGTTCCTCATAGCATGTACAGGGTGAATAGTAAGCTATACGTTTTTCTATTGCACACGTGCGTTACCCAAATTTGCAAGCATTGTGTAAGTTTTACTTATGTCTTACATGATTAAATGAGTGAAATTATACAGAGTTTTGGGAAACGTGTTCATGTTTTTCTCCACGTGTTTGTGCAACTTTCATTCCTGAATATTGACTTTAATGTAGCGGTGGCTCAGCTCTTTTTATTCGTTGATTTTATCAGGAAGGTTGGAGAATTATAGAATTATACCTAAGTTCAGTGCTTCAAAAAACGGGCTTCTTGAAAAGGGTTAATGCGGTCTTTTCATGCTTATAAGAATCAATATAACTAATCGAATAACTTTGTAATTATGTATGTATAAGACATTTTGCGCCTCATCTTGTGAAAAGTTTGGTCTTAACAACTCTATGGGCTCTGAAATGACATCAACGTAGAGCAGCTGCTTCCACCCTATTAAAAATTATAGGAGTGGCATCGGTGATTCTTGGGAGCGCTCCCAAATATGCATGGTTGTTTCATCCATGCGTCTCCTATGAGGCAACTTCGAAGTGTCCACTTTATAGGCGCGCCAGCGCCACTGTCCCAACCGGTGGCCACGCATGGCTCAGCATGGAGCACAACCGTCGCGCTCCCAAGGCGCGACCAGTTTCTCCTATTCACCATCGGAGAATCATGAGAGGCCCAGGATGGCCACCTCTTAATTTAATTTTAAAAAAACGGCTGCGCACAGCTGATTTCCCATTAGTCACACTTTCCAACCGTCACACTGCTCAAACCGATTATAACCAGTTTGCCCTTGAATTACCTTAGTTCTTGCGCGATTAATCAATTCATCATAAGCAAACACGGTTGATAGCACAATAAAAATGTACCAGAGTATTTAAATTAAATACATCCCTACTCACTTGCAGAAAATTTCGAGGGTGCGTGTTCATTATTAAGCTGACATTAATGGGACATGTTTGTGACGTATAACTTATGCTTGAAGTTTTCGCAACGCAATAACTAAAGTAATTAATGGGCAACTGGCTATATTTGGTTGAGAAGCGTCAACGGTTGAATGTGCAATAATGGGAAATCAGCTGTACGCAGCCTTGGAGGCGAAAGCCTGCAGGGAACAATATAAATGTACCTTGAAAAGAATATAGCAACAATACCCTAGGGTCGTTAGAAGAATATACTCGTAGCTATATTTATAACAAAAACAATCGTCTAGCAGATTTTTCATCTTTCATTCCTAAAATTAGAAAGGAAAATAAATTGACTTTACCTTGCCCGAGCTTAATTACTCCGGCTATTCATATACACACACTCCCCCACCTATCCCCACACACAAACCCTCCCCACACCCCCCCTCTCACACACCTACCCCGACACCCCCCCTCCCACACACCTACCCCCACACCCACACACAACCCCCCCCCCCCCCTACACACACACACACAAATATGTATCTGAACACATCGTTGATTACCTTCAAGAACGTCCTTCAATTCAAAGGTTGCTGAAGACTGACGAGGGAAAATTCAGGTTAGGTTTCCACATTTTGTTGTTTTTACATTGCTCACATTGAGGTTTTGCCTTCACTACCAGCCCCACCACAACGATGAATCGTCTAAAATATCAATTGACCGAGGTGGTGAAACTTGCAGTGGGGTCCTTGCTCCGTTCATGCTCTTGAAATAATGCCTCTCCAAACCAGCATTCTACGTCTCTTCCATCTCTTGTTTCTTCTGACACCCTCACGTACTATACACGCTCACGTAATACACGCTCGCACTGATATACACTCTAACACTACTTGAAACGTTTTAAATAATAGAGACACGATCCAGACATCTGTCACGCACAACACCAACTTCAAAACTGACGCGAAAGATGGCAACCGTCATTTCTCTCGAGAAAGATGGCAGACATCTCACCTAGAGACCATCTGCACAGGTGGCCTCTGGTAGCAACATGGGAGAACTTGCTCGCATCGCGCTTATGAGTCGCGCCCTGGAAGTGTCAGAAGGGAAGAGGCCTCGGTTCGCTTAATAATCCTTTAATTCACCGCTGTCCCCTTTAATCAACCATGCTACTCCCTTAATTTTTAATAGGGCAGTGAACTACATTTGAAGCGAATAACTTCGGAATAGCTCCCGGTAACGATGCATAACTTGACTCGAAGATTTCTATGAATTTTGAGTGATTCTAAGGTAAATGATTGAATATTTCCCCGTGAGCAAGGTTGAAATTCGCAATCTGTCTCCCCACACAATCTGCCACCTCGAATACATCCTTTATGCATGAATCGGTTTCGATTTTTCTTCCTTGAGTGATTACAAGGCCTTCAATCAAGATGCAAATAGCTTCCTTTGCAAGATGTGGCCTCCTGTATGCATTGCTAATCAAATTTTGCTATTTTTTAAATCGACGCGCAGTGCTACAGGCGCGAATATCTCAGCCCTGAAGATTACGGAGTAATAATCTTTTACGTTTTCCGTTGTTATTTGTTCGTCTTTTAGTTCTATTCAGTGCCTTGCTTATTTAGGAGCAAATCGGCATATGCTCATAAGAAAGTTATTCATTCTTCATTTAACACTTGTCTTCAGCTTTATTTATCAACAGACTTTGCACTGAGTATTTTAACACTTGGGAAAAGTATTCGCGAAGCAGTCATCAAATTAATACTAATTTTGAAAAATCCTAATTGTCAGTCTGTTCATTTTCTATGCAGTAAAATAAATGATGAGTAAATATTTAATTTGCAAAGTCAGCAGCCTTGTCAATAAACATTCAAGTTGACACGAGCCTCTCATCAATGAGCGGACACAACTGCTGTACACATAAGCAATTGGCGGTAGCTACACCTGGTCAAAGTTTCAAAATATATTTTTAGGACAAAATCCCCAACTTTTTCCTTAATATTTTGTCTTTTATATAGGTTGATGTCGTAATCAAATTTTCCGGTGTACAGTTCATACTTAATTCAAGAATCCCACACTATACGATTGTGGTCCGATCAAATTTTCTACGGCATAATTCACAATTATCTCGTGAACCGTTGATGTCTGTAACTACTCATATTTATTTCTATGTCTTGTATTTTTCAGCTGATGATGAGATATATTCCGAAACGTCCACAAAATGTTTAGATTTTCATTCTTCGCTTTTAAATTTTTAATTCACACTTCATTAAAGTTACGCAATTTTGGTCAGAAAAGATTTACTTGTTATGTGGCCGCCACACACGCGCCTCCAGGCCCGTTGTGGCGAGGTGCCGGTGACTTCGTCAGGTTGAACAGAACTTTTAAGCCACCCTGAGGGCCTCGACACAACATTTCATGAAATTCTGCTTTTTCAGGTGGGGCATTGCGCTGGCGTCCGACGGAAGAAGGTCTCGCCGTTTTTGTCGCTGCTAATGGAAGCCGGGCCAAAGTTTATCGTCAAGTCAACAATTTTGTGACTGAACGGGATTGAGTGACGAGCTGCTAAGAAAGTACTTTTATCACTTTTCTAATCAGTTGGAGGCTGTCTTAGCTGCGTAAGTGCTCCGCTGATGTTTTAGCTCTGAAATATTGCCCACGGCATCTAGTTCCCGACTTTGTGCGATGACATCAAAGTGACTGTGCAAAACTACTTTTCTCTTATAGTTTAGCCAGCTCACCATGCATAAGGCTAACTTCATCCACAAAGCATAGCGCTCGAAAGTTTCAATTGTATGTGGTTTTAAAGACGGTACGTCTACTGTTAACAACTTGGAGGAAATTTAACCCAACACCTCTACAAAATGGGTGATGTAGGTGTGCAAAATACTGGAGGTAACACTTCAGCAACGTTAGGTTTGAGCAGTGACAACTACTGCTACTTAAAGTGCTGGGTGGCTCTCGTGAGGGTAGGCAAGCAGCTCCTAACGAGGGTCTTTCTCTGGGGATTTCCCGACCATTCTCGCGGGTCCATTAAGGAAGGACTAGATAATATCCCCGGATACAGCAACACGAAATTTAAAAATGATTTCAACAAAGATGATCGACAGAAAATAGAAAGTGGATGCATTGACGCCTTTGATATTACTTTGCTAAATACTCTCATCCAAAGGTTATGCCTCAGACTACCCCCAGTGCCTCCCAAAAATGCCCCAAAAAACAAACTTTCAGAAATGGTTTTAGAAGTAAAAAATACCAGAAATAAATTTGCACACTCTCTTCTTGGCCTAAGTGAGTGTGAAATGACAAATTACATAAATGAGATGAAAACCCTGTTTGAAGCTGTTATAAGTGAAGCAGAAACTGAGTTTAACGTGGACCCTCATGAAACATCAAACCTGAAAAACGAGGTGTCGTCACAACTAGATCAAATTATTGACTCTCCTCTCCCTGCTGCTACAATTGAAAATCACCTCAAACAAATTGCTCAAGAACGCCGTAGAGTTCTAATACAGGAAGCCGTGAAAGACCTGCAGTTTTCATTCGCTTCATTTAATGAGATTTCTATTACACCTTGGCCTTTTGCCCCTTTAAGAAAGAAACTTTGCGAAGTGTTCGTTAAGAACAAGCTCAAGCAAACTGCATTTTACTGTTTGCAAAACCAACTCAGTGATTCAGAGGCTGAAGTCGACGTGGACAACTTGCTAATGTGTACTCATTTAGACTTGATTGAGCCCAAGTTCATTCTCATTACTGGTCAAACGGGTGTTGGTAAGAGCACAACGATGAAGTACTTTGTGAATTCTTGGTTAGAACCTTCTAATTCTTCTGTTACAAATGTCGATCAATTTGACCTAGTTTTTTATCTTGACTGCCGAGAAACAAGCGCCACTTCTTTCAATGAATTCCTTACGAAAGCCATTCCAAACACTGCGAGTTTGTTTTCAGAGAAGGAACTCAACGACACGGTCATGAGCCTCAAATGTCTCTTCTTGTTGGACAACTTGGACGAAATCCGCAACGAATCATTTTCTGTCGTTAACGAAATAATATCCGGGACAATGAACTTCAAAATCATTGCAACAGCCACCCAAGACCTGGGGAATCAGATCACTCAAAAAGCTCAGCACAGGAGACCGATGAGTCTCATTCTTGAAGGCCTCTCTCCTTCCTTCACTTTTGATTACGTCTCCATGCTTTACAATTCTCTCCCTGAGGGTTCATGTGAAGGCCCAGTCGAAAACTTTTCATCTATTCTGTCTCGTGAATATCTACTGAAAAATTGGCTAGCAAATCCCGAAATTTTGTCCCACATTTTCTTCAGCTGGTGCTTGGCACCTAATGAAATGTCTCGGTGTTCCACATTGACTCATATTTTGCTACAATCATTCAATCTCATTTTGAAGAAGCTGCGAGATAGACTATCGTCCAGGTCTCTGTTAGGGGTGATGGAACTCCACGCTTTACAAACTAAACTACAAGCTTTTTTACTAGAGCTTGGAAGAATAGCATTGCATACCTCAGCCGACGGCACTTCAGGGCTTGGCTTCAAAAGCACCAGCCAGTTGCTCATCAAATGTCAGGAGCTGGGACTGCCAGCTAACATTCTACTTTCAGAATTTTTGTGCTTCAAAGAAACATTTGACGAAAAGCTCATTCAGGCGTCTGTTCAAGTCAGTTTTCCTAGTGTGTCATTCCAAGAGTTCTGCAGTGCGTACCACTTGAATAACCTCCTTCAAGGTGATGAGAAACACAACCTAAGTTCGCTTCTTGGTGTTACCTCTCTGCCCTCCACTGCGAGCAACAAATGTAGGGCTGCAAACATAATCAAATTCTTGGTTGGATTACTCGCAGCTGGGAGTCCGAGCACTTTGGCACAGATTTCCAATCAAATATTAAACATTTTGCAAAGCTTTTGTGTGATCAAAAAACCCAGAGACTGGCTCCAAATTTTAGAAGAAGCTCAAGGTCACAGTGTTTTTACGAAAGCGATTTTGAAGGTTCTAGACGGCAAATGGCAAGTTGAAGACCATGGCATTTCTTCTTTGATTGTCGAACTTCTCCGGCTTGACTCTCCACAAACTCTTTCTTTGGTATCGGTTAAAGATCCTAGAACTCTTCCTCACTTTGAAGATGCTCTAAATGCATGTCAGTCCTCAGAGACTAGACTGTCTCTCTTCATTTACTTTGACTTTTGGAAATGTGAAGGAGGAGTTTCAGACCCTTTCTTAATTAAAGTGTGTTCACCGTCAACAAAGTGCGTGCTCGAAAATTTTGCTGGTCGTGTTAGCCCCAATTTGTATCCCATGATTCCTAAAAACCTCAAACGCTTGGCGTTGCGAGTCCTTCCTGACGAAATTCCAAAACTTAATCTAATTCTGTCGTCTCTAATCGACTTACAGCTCCTGTCCCTGAACCTTGTTACTTCGAAAAATTCCAGCCCGAAAATTTTCTCATTACGTTTGGCTAGAAACGTGATGTTGATCCTAGATATCTTTGGCCTGAAGAACGAAAATTTGAACAAGTTCAGCGCGGCCGTAGCAGCGTTGTCCCCCAGATACACGCGCTTAGGTCTCAGGAGGACCGAGCTAGACTGTCGATCTGCTAAAAAATTTTTGTCACTTTTAAGCAAAGAAAACGTCAGCGTTGATGGTATTGTAATTGGGTCAACACTATCCATATCACCACCAGAGAAAATTGTGCTTGAATCGGCTGCCGCACGTGACGTGTCTTGCAAAAATTTCAAGTGGGTTCAGATACGAGGCCTGTCTAAAAAGTATCCGACCTTTGGCCAGAAAAAATATTTCGAATACCTGTCGGAGTTGGGACCCTAATCCCCTTCAAAGTATGCCCCTTGTGCTTGCACACACTTAGCCCACCGATCCTTCCACTGCTGGAAACACCTCTGGTAGTTTTTTTTTAGAATGGTGTTCAGCTCCATCGTCGCATTGCCTGTTTGACTCCTTCGATGCTGACTGTTTTCTTTGATGTCCGTGGAATTGTGCATCACGAATACGCACCGGAAGGACAAACAGTGACAAAGGAGTACTATCAGGATGTTCTCCGGCGACTTCGTGATGCAGTTCGGCGCAAAAGACCAGACATGTGGACTGCGAACAACTGGCACTTGCATCACGACAACGCGCCCGCACATTCATCCCATTTGATCCGCAATTTCTTGGCCAAACATGGAATTACGACCGTTCGCCAACCTCCCTACTCTCCAGACCTGGCTCCTTGCGACTTCTGGTTGTTTCCAAAATTGAAGACACCACTGAAAGGATCCCGTTTTGAGAGTAGAGAAGAGATAATGCGGAACGCGACGACAGAGCTGAACACCATTCCAAAAGAAGACTTCCAGAGGTGTTTCCGGCAGTGGAAGGATCGGTGGGCTAAGTGTGTGGAAGCACAAGGAGCCTACTTTGAAGGGGATTAGGGTCCCAACCCCGTCAGGTTGTTGAAGTATTTTTTCTGGCCAAAGGTCGGATACTTTTTCGACAGGCCTCGTATAACTCGTTACGCTCTCATACAAAAGCAAAGTGAGTTCAGCGTATAGCTCTAGTCGTTAATGTAGTGTAAAACAAATTCAAAAACATCCTCTATAGCTGCCGGAAAGAAATGAAGGAAACCGATAAGATACTTAATTCAATTTTCGATCGTTTAGAGTACTGTTGTTGGAGATTATTAATAACTTTTTACTGAAGTATACCGAAGATATATTTATTTATACTCTGTCTGTTACGTGAAACATAACTAAATATTAATTGTTTTGTCCCTTTTTTATATATTTCTAGTTGTAAATAAATAGCACGCCTTAGTACGCTGCCGCTGATGAGGAATTTCAATTACTCATGTTTCGTTTGTGTAATGTGACTTGCCTGCACGATCTTCTGTGTACCAAATATTATAATTAATTTTCATTGTACCTGGTAGAGACGAGACCTTGTACATTTAGCCCATAAATACAATGATGAGCCATTAAACCGATCCTTTTCCTGACTTTGGCTGGATGTTTTCGAAATTTTGTTTTGGTTCGAATCAATCAGTTTTAAAGCTGTTTCTCATTCTGTATTATTATTATATTCAATAATGAGCGCTGTGCATACTTGTGATAAATACTGGCCTGTTGAAGGCACTGCGTAGAGCAGAACTACTCAAGCGACAACTCTGCGTTCAAGGTGCCATCCTAACTCTGTAGTAACGATATTTCCTAAACTTTTTAAGGCTTCAAACTGACTTATTATCTTCGCATAATTACAAAATCAATTTTACTGTGGGAGAAATCATTCGTGAAAACATGTTTCATGGCCAAGAAATTTATTGTCTTGACGAACTTCAATTCGAGTCGACTTCTCACTCTAACTTTTTCGCGGAGAATGCATGTTTTTCGCCGCCCAAACAATTGAATTACTTGGGCGGCGAAAAACATGCATGCAAGTGACGGAAAATTGGACTGGGATGGTCAGCAAAACACACGTTATCGTAATGCTTACGCTACAACTTGACTCTTAGAACAAACCACGCTGTTAATACAACTTTGACTCTCACATGTACGTAGAATTTTCAGATGAACACTGCCGACTAATAACTTGCTCCCTCAATCAACCAGGAAATTAGCGTCTCTAAATAAATGCAGTCGTTACTACTGTTTGCTTTCAAATGATGTGAATAAAGCAAATGTGGCAAATGTATCAGAAATTAAATTTTTCCGTGGCAAATGTAAGCCACGGAAAGATTTAATTTCTGATATGTTTGTGTTATGAAGAAATGCGTTTAGGGACGAAAAAATCGAGATTATATGGGCTTGCTTATTTTGCGAACGCCATAGGCAAAATTTCAGGGACGGAAAAGTTCAAGTTATGTGAGCTTTGCTATAATATGAACGCCATGGCCAAAATTCCAAATTTAGAAGAGATTTGTGATAACTTCTGTGGCAAGGTTCAAATTTTCCTCACCTGTATCTCTATATATGTCATCGTGTCGACGGACGTTAAGCTAATTAGTTTTTAATGGCTGCTGTAAATTTGGGACAAGATTAGCACTATTTAAATACTGAGCTACGCGTCAGTACAACCATGTAGCAGCTTATCGAACCAGTTAGTGCAACAGTTCAACAGCCTATCTAACAAGTTAGTGCCACAGTTGAACAGTTACATTAGTAGTCCATGCTACAGTTAATGCAGTGCATTTGTCCACCCATCTCTACAATTTAGGGTACAGCTTGAGTGTGATTTGCGAGACCTATTCCTGGACTGCGTAATCGCGTTCTTTTGAACATGGTGTAAATTTATCTTATCTGATTGATTATGAAAGTGTCATTTTCGGTTTTATTCGCGTAAACTAGTGTCGTTTATGCGAGTTGAAGGCATTTACCTGTATCGAATATATATAATGATGACTGCTGCTGGATCATTATGGAGGTTATTCTTTGTTTACTATGTGATTATTCTGTCAAGATGAACTCAATTTATGTTACGCTACTCTACAGTGTTTGTTTCAATATTTGCATGCCTTTTTTATTTATTAATCATAGATCTACTGAACGTCGAAACCAAGAAAATTCAAAAAATTATTCATCAAATAAAAAATAAGTTAAATATAAGTTTATCAAAATTTTTGTTAGTTGTTGTTTTGCTGCCATTATGCTTTACATTAAAATCCTTCTACTGACATTCTTCCTAAATTAGATGTTAACGAATATTTTGGTCGGTAGCGCACTTACATTGACTAAAAAGGAATGTATTACAATACAAATACCATTAAATACAAACGTATCCTGTTCTATTACAATAATATATATATTTGTAACGCTTATTTAAAACCCATCCAAATGAGGATTAGTTTCGATGGCGTTCCCAGAAGATTACTTGTCTTTTTGTGATTCTCTGTAGAAGTGACGATTCATCACGTTTATACTGTTGGTCAAGTATGCATAACGAGCTATTCAATTTTCTCATTGCTGTTACAAGGATTTAATTTTAGTCTCCTGCTACGTATACACGTGTATTTATGTTTATAATAAACTTGGTACCCATCTATCGATGTTTATTTCCCCTCTCTAAAACTTTGAAGTCCTTTAGTGAAGCTATCGTAATTAACCTTTAATCATGATTCGAGTCAATACATACCATCAACTTTTCAGTAACTCTACTTGTGTTCGTTGTGATTTCAGGTATTGGTGCTGTTCATAATTAGAGAGATTTTTAGGCTGTTAATGCCCTCGGTTATATTAGTGTTTCAGTCTATGTTAGCATTCGAATAGACTGGAAGAAACGATTCTTCGCCGTAAGAATGAAAACTAAAACATAAACACCACGTTTGCTTTTATTGTGCAAGTGAATCATTCATAACTATCATATAATGAAGGCATCTACGGATGCTTTATTTCCAATCAAGCCTGATACATATCACCTTGTACATTGGATTTTCAAATGCCTTATAACTAACGCCAGGACGCCATGACGCTTTCCCCCGGTCGAGACCGGTACCCATTTCAGACACCTGGGTAGAGTGGGGTATTGTGCTTGGAATTTTTCTCCTATACCCAACAGAGAAAATCGCCACTGCCAGCGCCGAGTTTCGAACCAGGGTCCCGGCCGCACGGCGGCGGAACCTATAGCACATGGCTATCGCGAGCATCAGGAACAGTTTTTCTTTTGCAAAAATTATGCGGAAAAGAAATGGCTATTCTCTGGTGGAGCGTTGCGCACCATCATGTTAAGTTGCAAGTGCAAGAGCTTTTTATGCTTCACAGTTCCATCATGAAGTGATTGAACTGATTATTCGTCTACAGATAGCATTCCAATTTTACAGGAATAGTATTCATGCTTCACAATGTTGTACTTTACTTCACAAAATCGATTTGTAGCGTTATAAGCTATTTAGGCGCCGCTGCAAACGACGATAACTTGGGAACAAAATAGTTGTCAAGTGAACAGCAAATCTTAATGACCCGTTGGTGAAATTTCATAAGTATTGTCATGTCCAGGATACCCAGTGGAAAGAAAGGAAACAATTAATTTTCATTTAAGTCAAGATTTTGATCGTATTGTATGATAAGAACTGCAGGATTGATGGAGTACAAGGTGGTGGTTCAGTACAACCAACTACAAGGGAACAACCTTACGAACACGGCAAAAGTCAGTGCAACTTCCAACAAATTTTGGGAAAAATTTGCTGCGCATCAAAATAGCGAAAATAGAAACCGACCATTTCATAATTAAATTCTCAATTCAGAAAAAACGAGATGATATCAAATCAATTTATTGTGCGCAACATAACTTTCAGTTAATTTACAGGAAATAATGGTAAGATAGAATGAGGCCCATTCATGAATAACGCCTTAGAAGATAATGTCCACTTTCATTCGCAAATGAGCTTTGACTCCTGCTGTAACCGTTATATTGTCGAAAAGAATAGTGAAGGGAAGTAAATGATTCTGTATTCAAGAATAAAAGGTGTACAACTTAAAAATTCTAGTCTACCTTTCAAGTATTTAGATAGATTTCAAGTATTTAGTAACTAAATCGGGCAACTCGATTTACCGTATAGAAGAAATTTAAATATTTAAACCAAAAAAAAATACTTTTATAAAAGTGGACGACACGAGCAGAGCAATGGAATGAAAACTTGAGCGGATGAGAATCTCATTGCGATTTACTTAACATTGATGACATTGGTGTACAATATTACGCTAGGTTATTACATGCCGTCAGATGACTGTGGGTATCTAAATGTGTGAAAATGTGCCGAAATTAGGTGAAGATTTCTTCTAACTTTATTATTGGTAAAGGGAGATCATTGGTGAAGATCATGCGTAAAGCAACCCGTTACGAGTGCATACTTTATAAAGACATTTTTAATGAAGATTAAAGCCATTCAGACTTGTGGAGTCATGTCATGGCTAAATATTTTCATTCGTTAATTCCCTACTGGTATTTAAAACATTGAAAGTTATCATTGTCATACATAGAAAACTATCGAAAAATAAACGCTGATTGAAGTTCAAAGTACTTTGCAGCGGGTTTTCAAAAATATCTTTAAAAACATCACGTGTGTTGATAAGCATTAAATTTGCAAAGTAAACTGCGTTGTCAAAATTTTCGGTAAATGTGAAGGGATTGCCAGTAACAGATTTTCCACTTTTCGGTACCTGAACATAGTTAATTAGATCGAAATAAACAAGTTTTCTTCCATGCACTTTCTGTCGGAAATGAGTATTTTACGATTACAGCGGTATATTAATTTTCGTCTTTGAAGACGAATGCGATCGAATAAACTGCTACTAATCGATTTTCGAATTTTTGTTACTTGAATCACGGTAATAACTTCGAAATAAAATACTTTTCTTCTATACACTTTTTGCGGCAGATGAGTATTTCACGAGTTAGAGCGGTAGGTTTTACTTTTTTGCGCTATTGAGCGGTTACAGTACGTTTGAGTTCTTTGTAATTTATTATTAGCTCACCCCGCATAGCCTGCGGAGCCTGAATCCACTTCTAGGATATTTCAGTTAATATCACAATAAAGGTTATCACGCAAAAATAAAGAGTTATAGCGGAATGTAATTTTCTTCTTAGATGGCGGAATTGCGCTCGATCATTCGAGCGCGTCGGAAGGGAGAGTCCATTGCCATCCAACGCGCTCGAGGAATTTCTTCCTCTTTACACACTTGAGTTGCGGTAAGTCATTTACCGCTATAACTCGTAAAATACTCGGCTTAAGTCTCGCTGATCGGCTTCGCCGCTCAGCGAGAATCGGCTTCGCCGCTCAGCGAGAATGAAAATATCGATTATAACTGGAATTTGATGCTGATTCCGAATATGCAATTTGTTTTAACCGCTCTCGATTTTTTCGATTTTTTTATTTTTTTTTGGAAAGGCGGCTAGCAACAACTGAGGTGGTGCCCAAAGAATGCCATGTCCGTACAGGTTGGGTGGAACCCGGCCCTATCCGGTACTCAGGTCTTCAAGGCACGGTCTGACCATGTTGGGTCGAGAATGGCAGAGTTCGGATCATGAGGTGGTGCAGGCCAAAAAAACATTAAAAATGTATAAAAATTTAAAATTCAAAAAAATCACAAAAAATCGAAAAAATCGAGAGCGGTCAAAACAAATTGCAGATTCGGAATCAGCATCAAATTCCAGGTATAATCGATATTTTCATTCTCGCTGAGCGGCTTCGCCGCTCAGCGAGACTTGTTCCAAATACTCATTTGCGACGGAAAGTGCATAGAATAAAAATAGTTTATTTACATCTAATTAGCTATGTTTAGGCACCGAAAAGTGGAAAATAGATTACTGGCAATCCCTTCCCATTTACCAACTTTTCAATCAAATAAGTTATTCTTTTTTAGTTCGCGTTATGAATAACATAATATTCTGAGCATGAGTTATGTACTGGAGAAAATTGGTAGCAACTTCAGGAAACAAAGTTTAAAATTAGTTCAGCTTCCTATCAAATTAATTTTTTGTCGAATATGTCATAGAAAACTTTCTAGTTGCCTTGACAACTGTGGTAAACAAACTGTTCCATGTACGGACTACTGGTCGCGAACATGTTCAGTTCAAAGTTACCATGAATGAGATGGAGAGTGAGATATCGTTGCGGAGCAAACCTGGGAAGCATATTAAGCGTCTCTTTTAATTTATTACTCGATATTTTCTGCAAGAATAATCGTGTAAAGTTGTTCATGAGAAATTTTAAAATCCCAACACCAAAATGTAATGGCTCTGAAAACTTTTTCGAAAATTCAGACTACAAAAGTGCTTTAGATTTGCGATGTTTATCGATTTTGAACGGTCGCTCAAGTGGTAGAGTCGATGTGAGAGTTCATGAGTGTTGGCTGGCCGCGTGTGTGGAAACGAGACCACTGTATCACTGGACGATGTGAACTGATGCACAATCGAAGCTGCGTTTCACTATGGAAAGAAAAGAAAGAAGAAATACTGTTTATTTCAAGAAAGTTGATACATGAAATGATAACATATTGGTTTTTAAAAATTTATTAATATGAAGGTCTTTAATTGATAGACAAATCCTACGAAGTGTACAATAGCCGTGTCAGGGGTTAATTATGCTATTGAGAGGAACAATGAGACTTGAATATTTTATTCAAGGCAAGATGACTGAAAGCTTATAAGTACTTCAAATACTACTGGAGAACGCTTTTGAGGTTCTTTGAAAATATATTTCGGTTTGAAATTACATATCAAGAGTAAATTCGCCTTTTGAAGTTGAATCTCAGTTTGAGGTTTCGTTGCACTTATACGTCTCTATGGGAAATTACTTTTCACTTTAAAATTACGTCTCAGTTTGAAGTATTGTTTATTCTGAAAGATTAGTTACTAATTGAAAAAAAAGACTTAAAATCTAAGTACAGAGTATGAATAAAATTCTCCTCGTCATCGTAGTTGTCATATTAGGATAAGGAAAAGTTCCTCTTCGATGGAAACAACGTTGGTTAGCTCATTATGAGTTTTATACTTTCGGTGGCCAAAGTACTATTATTTTAGACTTGTTCGTTTGCATGCATAATCTACCGAACACACCTTGCGCTAAGGGCGAGAAATTTGTGAGCAGTATGCTAGTTTGTGATGGCAATAAATTACAATAAAAATTATTAGCATCGAGTTTATGCCTCTTCGGTATGAATACAAACTTGTGTACCCCGTTTATTACACTACATCGATTTTATGACGCAGATCTGTTGATTAATGTAATCAGATAAAATCATGTATGCACGTTACAACATTTGATATTGGATTCAAAGTGGATGTCCTTTTTTAATCTTGAGTCTCCAAATTAACGCACGCATTCAAATTTGTCACTAAGACTATCAGCCTTGCGTGTTTGTAAACCAGGTGAGACACTTGGCTCTTGCGACGGTCATTAAGGTGAGGTTGAAATTATCACCGTATTGCCCAATAAATTTGCTTAATGCAATTATCACGTCAGGTTCTCCCTCACAAACCAACGATAAACTTGAGGGAAACTCCAGCTTGCTTTAATTTTGTCTTTCTTTAGCCTACTTTTTTCAGTACAAATAGAAGCTGCCCGACCGCTACAGCAGCTTTGCTCTCTAACCGTTCGTGCGTTTGTGGCTTATAAACTATGCCCTGCTTATGGATCAACGGAAATAAAATAATTGGTTGCTTTTGCGCTAAGTTTTTTAATGTATAAATAAAATTGCACTTTTTGTGGCCGCCATGGGAGATCCGGTGAGCGAGTATCGGCGGCTGTGCCAGCAGCACCACACGCACGTCCAGCCTGCTATTGTTGCTGCGTTGGACAGGTGATGACTTCTTATGTCTTCCGTTAGATCAGGGGTCGGCAAACTTTTTTACCCGTCGACCCCCTTCATAAGATATTTGTATTTATATCGACCCCCTCCATACACACACACACATACTAATAGGTGAAAAAAATATTGAATCATTATTCAAAGAGACCCCATTAATTTATCGACCCCTTGAGTTCTGTCTGCAACCCCCGGGGTCGATATCGACCACTTTGCCGATCCCTGCAGTTCAACACTTTCTCTCTCTTCGATAAACCCCACGGAACTCGTTATTTTTTGGTTCAAAAGTAATGATTTTGGTGGCTTGGCATAGTGCATATACAGCGGTAATCAAAAATTCGTCCTAATGAGCTTAGAGACTTAAAATAGTGTACAGCGGTAGTCAAAAAACCTTTCTAATGAACTATAAGCTACAAAGTAGTACTCATATAATGATTATCAAAAGCCTCCTGATGAACTAGAAGACATAAAATGGTACATTTTTAGTGTTAGTCAACAATTCTTCCCGTAGATGTGAAGTAACTTGAGTCCGATGTCATATAGAATAAGATAGAATAGAATAAGAACTTTTGATATACCTTTTTCACATTTTTTGATGGTTCCGAAGGCGTTCTCATTAATTTCATTTCAAAACTAGAAAATCTTATTTCAATCTACATTTGAAAAGTAGCAGACATGCAAAGAAAACTCACTACTATATTTTTCATAAGCAAGGAGATATTTTTCCCCGTATTTCAGCGCATAGTAAGGCAACACTGAAGCTTTAAGGCCCGTCTACACTACCCAACTTTTGGTCAATCACAAACACACCAAAACGTGAACAAAAACACAAACTTTTATGAATTGTGTACGGACTGCGTTTTCGGCGGCGTGAAGTCGTCCGCGAGCAGTATGTAAACAAACAAAACTGCTTCTCGAGTACGCTTTGATTAATTGATGTACATCATTGTTAACTTTATTATGTTCGGAGTTAGTAAACATAATTTATCTGTGTGTGCGTATGTGACCAGAAAATATTAAGAATCACTTATGGATTTTCAGAATATTTTGAATACTACCACTGTCACAGTGAGTTGTGATCACCTGATGCACTTCTACTTTTTGCGATGCTCTTCATAAAGATAACATCAATGAACTTGGCCTTTAAATACCATCCACAATACATGAACAAGCGAGTGTTCGCTGTTTCTTTGAAAGTTTATGTTCGGAGTTTTCCAACGGTTTCGAAAACACAAACACACTCAAATCTGGTGGTTTCCCATCTGGGTTCGGGTTCGCAGACTGCCGAAAAACACAGGACTCGGCCGAAAGGTTGATAGTGTGGACGGGTGTTCGTGTTGCCGTCGTCAGTAAAGAGAAATAACATTATCTCTCTATCAGACGTTCATCTGCAGTGAAAAATGTTACGTCGTGTTAGTAGCTCAAGTACTTCTTAAATAATTCATTCGTGTCACTTCCCGTCGTTTTTCAACAAAAAGTTTGTAGTTTTCTAAAATGAGACAGTTAATATTTTGAAGCATTCAACACAAATGCGAGCAAGTGCTGTCCAGCAAAAAACGGTCACATAAAGGTTTTTTATGAATATACGCACTATATTCTGATGCTGTCAATTACCTTACGCTGAATCACTCCAAGTCTGATATAAAAGTCCTGTGCTATTTAACTTGCAACTTTGTTCAACTTCTAATTTTTCGGTTGAGCATTCCTGAACAATCATGTCAAAAATGCCTACCATGGACATGTATATATATATTATTTCTTTTTAACAAGCATGATAAATCTTATCTTTCGTTCTCTCTTCCACGAGGTCTGCTTTCTCTGAAGATCCGTTTTAGGTTCCCCACTAGCTCTCTACTGCAAAATAAATGCATTCTCTACGTAACACTTCCAAAACCAAAGTTGAAATCACGTTTGGTGTGGCGGAACTATTGTCCTAGGTCCCACTGGCTGTGCTCTGCGTGAATCTAATTAGGAACAATAGTTTTGGAATATGCTTCTGAATGAAAAATAGGCATCACGTATTTAGCACCATAAATGTAGTAATTTTTCAAATGGCATTTCAATTTTTCTCCTGTCTGTACACTATAAGAAGATAACTAGTCCGAGTGCAGCATGAGAGCCATATAACAGATAATAATTTGCCACTGTAATTCGAAATTCCATTCTAAAACAGAAAGGAAAAAATAAAAATGTACTAATAAAATTATTAATTGCATTGATAAAAGTTTCACTATTGTTTTAAAAAAAACATAACGACAGGGAATTGGAAATCAGTTTGTGGGAATAGATTCCCACGCTTTGGATGAAACTTCTCGGATACTGAAAGCAATTCTCAATAATGCCAGCACCACTTACTATATTACCGAGAAATTCCCGAACGTGTTTACCAACATTAAAATATAGATGTCATTATGACACTTATTCATTATCATTGGGGATAATTCTTTCTTTAATACATCATGAGCTTGAAAAACTTGAATTTTAATTACTGTTTTGATCTTCGTTAAAGTTTACTGTTCTTTCTTACAAATACTCATGCATCATTGCGGCCTCCATGAATTCCTAAGGTGCGTGCCAAACTCGACTAAATGTGTCAGTCGGTGGTAATTCTGAGGAACATTATAAAGAATTAAACTAAGAACGGCATCACCTGAGAGATTAACCAACCCGAATTATCATGTATAATAAGACAGCATTTAAGGTCTTTTTTCAAATATGCACTAACATATTTTTCGATGCATCAACAACGGACATAATTCGCTCTACATCCAAATGTGTACCAGGACATGACGCTGGTTCTCTCCTAACTACTCAAAAACCACACTTGAAAGGATCTCTCTTTCATGCTGATACTGCATTCCAAAATTCAAATAGTTCCCTTTATTCCTTTCCTTAGTTATACTGCAAACCAAACGTATTAATCTCTCATTCCGCTACAAAGTACACTTGTTCACTTTTCAAACCCTAACATCTGACTGCAAACAGGAGTTTGCATCCAAAAGTCTGTCGTAAAAGATTTCTGCTTTTTGTGAACTATTTCTTCTATACTATGCCAAGGTAGTCTATCCCGTCATGCAGCCCATTTCTTTGCTAAGATATTTTCGAGTTCTTGTCATTTTAGACGCGAACATCCACCTATTTTCGTAATTGTATTTTGTGGGGGACCTTGCAGGTTGCCTGAGCTGGACTTGTCTCTACTAAGTCTTCCCCCCGACACCTGTGAAGTCCTCGGCAAGTTTCTACAGTCCAGCACTCACGTCACTAAAGTGAGTAGCTGTTGTCGCGTAATGGAGTGCCATCAAACCTGGGCTCATCTGACCAAAGGGAGAGGTTTTAGAGCATCAATCACGAGACTGAGTTGAGTGATATTAGAACAGTACTCTTTACACCACGAAGGTTGCTAGCACAACTAATCTAGACTTGCAAACAATTTGAAAACTTCAACCAGATCAGCCCTGAGAAGTGTTTTGAAATTAGACACTTGAATGGAAAGAGTCCGTGTTTTCTTCAGATGTTGAATTACGCTGCTGCTGCAACCGCGTAAAACGGGAGTGGCTTTTAACAAATACTTTAGAAGCTAGAGTATGTGGCAGCGGCGGTCCTTTGGTATTCTGCTCACTAAAAGTTACTTAAAATTAGAGGCGGATGAGATGAGACGCGTCAAGTGTTCACCTTTAACTACTATACGGTCGTCTTTCGAATATAGCCTCAAAATATTGTATTTCCTGTTAAATTCGTTCCGTAATATGTTCTTTGGCGTCCACTGCTGAGTGGCAGTTCCTTCCTCATTCTGATATCAGGTGACAACCTGTTTCCATTTTCAGTTATAATGAGGGTGGTTGTAATAATTGTAGAATGAGTAAAAACACCTAGATTTTGAAGGATTTAAGTGAATGATATACTTTCATGTCAGTGTTTGAGTCCCTGACATTAAGGTAGACGAGGTTGCACTCCTTTATTTTCCAGTGTCCTTCAGCGTGAAACATGAACAGTAATGTTCACTCATTGTGTGGATATGATTCTGGATTAAGTGAAAACGCATCATAAATTGACATAGTTTAAAACCATTGTTTGCTCAAAAACTAATTTTCTCGTATTATTTTAAGAGATTCCTCGCGTTGCATGGCTGTCAATTGAAATCCAAGCTTCAAATTCTTGGCCAGAAAATCTATGTCATTATAGCACTGGTGTCATTTTTGACACCATTGGGAGAGACGAGTAAAAAAACTTGCAAGTCGATACATGATTTTCCGTAAATATCGACGTGATTACCACCTCCCAGCTAAGCGTGGCCGACTGCCTGCTGGAGACGACGGCGCTCAAGAATCTGTTCCGAGGAGCCCGAGAGAGCCCTTGCCTCCACTCCGTCAACCTCAAAGGCAACAACATCCACGGAGAGTCCGCCAAGTTTCTCGCTCTAGCAATATCTAGGTCAAACTCCATCAAAAGGTTTGTATTGCGTTCAAGTTCTGAAAATCTATTTTATTCCAACTTTTTCCTTATCTTAAAACGTCTGGAATTACGTCGAAAATTTATTACAAATAAATTTAACAAGGGACTGTTCCTACCATGACCGAAAACGTTTCCAAGAGCATCATTTGAGTCTAGTTGAATGGGGAACTTCATTTTAAATTCACCTGTGTTCCAGTGCAGCCTAAATGGAAAGTATTCCTGTGTAATTTTTTTATTTTCGTAACGGCAGGCTGATTTTGGAATGGAACACGCTGGGGCAAAACGCTGGGGCGTGGCAAGAGCTGTGTGAGAGCGTGGCGCGGAATGTGTGTCTGGTTCACTTGGATCTGCGCAGCAACCACCTCACTGAAGACCACGCTGAAGGCTTGGCCACCATCATCACAAAGAACAACAGCATCGTGTCTTTTGGTTTGTGTTAATTTACGCATGTGCGTTGCATGCGATGCTTGGTTTGAATGGTATTAGTAGTGCGCCTTTAGAGTATCATTGAAACTGCTCTTAAGTTCAACATTACGGTTGCTCAATATCAACAAGTTAAGTTCAAAATGTTTTTACCTTGTTTTAATAACTAACAGATTCATACTTCGAGGGTTTTGAACTAATTGTTCATTAATTTAACTTTAAAATATTGCTACCAACATTCATTTGCGCAAATCATGTTTGTGCCTTAGTTTTTTATTAGTGTTTAGAGGAGGTATGTATACTTGAAAACACAGCCCTCGTATTTTCGGTTCAAACTACGTGCAATGGCATGACTCAAAACTATTGATCAAATTCACTATGTAAAGTCTGAAATTCATTCTGATAGAGAGCAGATAATTTTAATAAACTTATCTTAGTCAGAAGAACCTGTGTTTGAAAATTTATTGCTCTTTTATTTGTGTGATTTTTTATAACATTTCAAACTCCAAAATGTAATATGCTGGCTCTACTTCAAGTCGCAATTTGTTACATGTTCTTAAGAAACAAGATTACTCTATGTTGTCGAGGCAATGACATGAATTCACTAAGACAATGCCCTAAACTTTTTTCTTTTAGAATCCTCCTAATTTTATAATTACCCTTAAATTAGTGAAGAAGTATAATTTTCATCACTCATTATAATCCTTTGCGATGAATATTTCTACATCGTTTCCGCGTATGGCCAATGAAATGGCTTATTGCAATCGACAGTATATTTTTTATCTTAACTGCGGTTTCTTAATACTCTGCAACACTCCTAAACGAATAAGTGACGCACATGACAGTTTCGATTTAATGCAAAGTTATGCACACTCTCGGCCTACTCAACAGGAAAATATTTCTGACAAGTTCTTCATCACTTTCCGATGATTTTCATTTGGCTCAACATTTGCACATTTTTGGATTCAACATTTGCTCATTATTGGATTTAACATTTGCTCCTTATTGGATTCAACATTTGCTCATTATTGGATCCAACATTTGCTCATTGTTGGATTCAACATTTGCTCCTTATTGGATTCAACATTTGCTCATTATTGGATCCAACATTTGCTCATTGTTGAATTCAACATTTGCTCATTATTGGATTCAACATTTGCTCATTATTGGATCCAACATTTGCTCATTGTTGGATTCAACATTTGCTCCTTATCGGATTCAACATTTGCTCATTATTGGATCCAACATTTGCTCATTGTTGAATTCAATATTTGCTCATTATTGGATTCAACATTTGCTCATTATTGGATTCAACATTTGCTTATTATTGGATTCTACATTTGCTTATTATTGGATTCTACATTTGCTCATTATTGGATGCCCAAGGAGAAGTTGAGTGCTCATTTCCCCTACCGACTGATGCGGCATTTTTACAGATTTACGTTGGAACAAACTCGGCAACACGGGCGGTCGTCGCATCTTACATGCCCTGCAACACAATACGACCATTAGTCGCCTCCCCTTGGAGGGTAACTGCGTCAACCGCGACATTCTGGACTTGATAGGTGGGTGGCAATGTTTTTTTCCAGATTACATATAGGGAGATGGAATGTAACAACATTTTTCTGCAAAAAATTAATTGCTTGTGCAAGACTTTCGTGGATGAAAAAATATTCCACCTCCTGTAACCTCTATGAGCCATATTTTAAAAGTTTTATTGTACGAAACAATAAACACGAAGTGACTGCCAGTTTCTTTTGGAGGTGCGTAATGAAGGACTCTCATTAATAATGAACAATCATATCTGTCTATTTTGAGGTCATAGAATTTTTTGATTATGCACATTGTAATGCGGACCAAATTATTGGTTCGATCATCATTACCATAGCAAGCTTTCTCAATTTAAAGAGTCTTGTTTCGTTGCATTCAGGAGAAATATTTATTCAGCCACCATGACATTTTGAAGCGTTTCTCGGTAAATAGAAAATTGTATTTTCTGTTACCGTCGTCAAATGAATCATTAAGTATTTTCCTTCCACTGGTGATATAAGCATTCTGAATCTGATCATTGAACAATATCAATCTTAAAATTAGTTCGAAGGATCGCTGCCCTAATCGAAAAACTGTGTAAATTGTTTCTTTAATTGAAAATTTAAAATATGCTCTTTAGTTTATCACAGAAATTTGCAGTTCAGAATGGCAAGCGTTGTCTTAATATTCATGCCTGCAGACAATCGATATAATGGTATAGAAGATTCATCTCCTCTCTTTTCAAAACACACGATAATAGATACAATTTAAGTTAAATACCTATTTAGCAAGCGGAAAGTAAACAAATGGTACACAATACCTTCAGCAAATGCTTGGCGATCAATCTTAATTCACGGTACTACTTTGAAAAATACAATTAAAAGCAAATGAACGAAATTTGATTAAATAGGAGATCTCAACTTTCCAAGAAATCTACAACTTCTACATTTAGGTCAAGAAACTATCAAAATATTAATTACATTGTAAAAGTCGTAGATTCATACCAAATCGTAGATGAACCTCTAGGAAGAACAAAATAATGGGCTTTGCGGCAAGCAATAGTTATATCTTGCCATCACTTAACGATATTAAATGGACTTGTTGAGATATACATTACCACTTAATTGTAGGCCCAACTTAGTACTTAGACCTCGAGGGCATCCTACGGAAACTTTGTTTCACATTTGCGTTCTCATTTAATGTGGAACAGGTAATTCACACGTATATTGTGCTGATCGAGTAGTTTATTCATCATGAGACTAAGAAAACACACATTATTTTAATTTATACAATTAGGTGATGAAGTTCACGAGACGTGCAAATTTTGATTTAGGAACATTTTTTTTTTTTAGAAAAATAGGCCTATCGCATTCAGCTATTAAATATAAATAAATAACTGCTTTTCAACCACTGACTTTTTCAATAACTTTTAAGAAGGACATGCAAGTCTTTTTTTAATACGCTGGAACAGTTTCCCTCTTGGATAGTTGGGAACAGTTTATTCCATGGATGCAAGAAGGCCACGAATTCAAAGCAATGAAATTAAAACTGAATTGATATCTATTTTGTTATAACATGGAAATATTAATTCAATTCAATTTTTAGTTAAGTTGTTTTAGCCATTTTTAGAGGACTAATTGTTTAACAATATTATCGCCCTCCATCAATGAAAGTTTTTTGCAAGAAATTACACACAGAAAAATGACTGGGGTTCGAGAGCCTAAGTATTTTTAACTATTTGAATGAATTATTTGCATGAATGTTGCATTCAAAGTTTTTGATCTCACTAACGCCATTCTTGTGAAGTAAGAAGAACAATCTTTTAATCGAACTTGTTATTTTACCGAATTGATAATGAGGCTGGTCTACGAAACGTTTTCGATTTTTATATTTTTTTAGTTAAACAACTCATTTTATAAGCATCTTTTTCGCTTTTGAATTTTTAGTGAATCTGCGATTTAAGCAAAATGAACATCTGTTTAGACGAGATATTTGCGATTCGTGTTGATGATTATATCACCAATTGGATAATCTACATCTCAATTGGAACTCAACGGATGATGTAGATTCTCCAATTATTAGATTATTGATTAGCTCAATTGGAGCTCTATATCTCAATTGGAGCTCAACGGCCGAAGCAGCAACAACAACAGGCCTTACAAGCTCTTCTGTTTACGTTCGTGAAATTGAAACTTTGAAAGTAAACGCTGTGATCAACACTGTCAAACGTGTTTCGAATGCTGAGACATAAGAAGAAAACTGCATTCTTTTCGTCGATATAAAAGTGAAAAAATTTAAAAAAAATTCAGAATGGGTTGCGTTGTTCGACTACTTTAGTTCAATAGTCATACTGTTTATAATTGAGAAATGATTTTTGCTTGAAGGCGGAGAACACCGTTAGTAAATAAGTTACTATTCCAATATTTTGAGGAACCTTTTCAGATTAGAAACTAGTTTACTATTGCTAACATTGGTTTAGGCACCATTCTTGAAATGGGATTTCCTGGGCAATTATCGAGCAGTCCGAAAAAAAATACCTTCAAAAATTGAATGATTTATTGAATCTGAGAGGATGTAAATCAGCTAAGTATTACAATAATTTTCATGAAAACGATTTCGATTCCTTCAAAATGTTTTCGTTTAACTTTCCTTTCAGTCAAGGATACCCGAAGCATTAGTTGGTGTGAAATAAAAGGAAACACATTTTTTCCCATACATGACCTATGTAGTTCAAATGTTGAATTTAAGCGATGGAGTGACATTATCAGTTTTCTTTTGGCCAATTCAACGAAGACTGACACCGTCTTCTTTCTGTCGATAAGATATATTTTCTTAGTCGATTGTTCAGTTTTTCATCCCGTCATTTTATGAACAAAATGAGAGGCTATTTATATTTTTGTTCTCGAAAAATTATAATGTGATGTTATTTGTAATTGATTTCTCTATTTGATTCGATGATTCGTAGATATTTTCCAGATAATTGTGTTATACACTTATTCTGAAATTTTCCCTTTGGAAAGTAATGCGATGCGTGCTTGTAGCTTTATTATCTGTATTACAATGTCTCGCGTAACCCAAGGCTTTCATTTGTATTTCCGGGTAAATCGTAGGAGTGATAATCGGGCGGCATTGATTTTATGCTGTATTTATACCATCAGCTGAATATAAATTACGTCGTCCGTCAGCATTTCGTACGCTAATGGTTTGGTGACAAATTAAATGCAAGTTATGAAATATTATAATATACTTCGCATTTTTCTCAAATTTTTTCATTCACTCACCAATAGTGGTAAGATTCAGCATGTCATGCATGGGTCACAGGTATAAAAAATATTCTCTTAACTGAAATGGAATATAATAAGATAAATCAGAAGTTAGTATATCTTTATTAAAGTGAATTGGGTTGGTTAAAAACATGTTATCAAGAACCGTAACTGATGACCATTTTTGATAAGACAATTATTGGAATCATATCAAATTATTACGTCTTGGTTTTATTAAAAAACATCGTTTAGTACAGTCATGAAGGACAGGTTACAACCTGCATGGGGGCTGCAAATCGTTCGTAAAGTAACCCGTTTACCGCAAAATAATAATTCGATGACAAGTTCTTTTACATGACCGTGGTTCAAAGAAGCATTGGAAGACAGTCTTGAATGTACATGTTTAAATGTTGCCGTCGTTACGCCTCTACCACGTTTAACTTTTCGGAGTGAATGGTTTCTAGTTTTGTTTCCTTCTTGAATCATATTTTTTGATGTGTCGTCTAGCCAACTTTCAGGGATACTTAGGACTTCGAAGTTACAGTTTAGTACAGCTACAGTGGAATTCTTTGTTCTATTTTGGATACATTGATCATTTGTTCTAGCTCAATATGGGTAAATTTTTACCATCCAAAGAAAATGTTTCGCAGTAACGAACAATTTTCAGACTCTCTTCTGGTCACAGAGGTGCACAACTTTTAGACCCCCTTTTTATCACACAGACACAAAACTTATAGGCTCTTTTCTTGCTGTAGAGACGCAAAATTTTTAGACTCCTTTCTTGCCAAAAAGACACGCATCTTTCAGACTCCCTCCATGTCACATAGACACTCAACTTTCAAATTCCCTTTTTCTAAGAGGCGTACGACTTTTAAACTCCCTTCTTGCCCCAGAGACAATCCTCGTGGAAAACAGAGGACGGCAAAACTCAGCTCAGCCGGCTTTGCCAGAGCCGCTCCCGAACCTGAATCGTTTACGTCAGGAGCCTCAGCTGTCGAGCTCGTTGCGTCAGTCTGAGCAGCTGAGAATCAGGCTGGAGCACGCCACTAACATGCTCGATGCAACTCGCAGGTGATGCTTCCAAAATGTGATACAATATCCGTACGCTGAAGGTTCGAATATAGTTATGGATCATGGGTTTGATTGCCATTTCCCCAGAGTAAGAATGCCGCCATTGCCCACTGGGAGAATTAAATGTCTATTTAGACAATTGAAAGGGGCTTTGACGAAATCCAGGTTGACTAACTGGAATCAATCTCTTGGATACAGTATTATCCGGTGAGATGTGAAATGAGTGCTCAAATAAGACTTAAAAGGTCAATCTTCTCGTAATACAAAATGTAATTTACTTTTGAGTTTAGAGCATGTGATTCTTTCAGAAATAGGCAGTCATGTCCTCTTGTAGTAAATGGGTTGAGGTGTTTTGCCACATTATAACATTTAACTGTAATCATTTTCCTCACATGTGTTAAAATTTAACTGCCCTTTGCTAGTAAAGGAAATGTGTTCGAATCAGTGGAAACTTGTCACCGATTTTTATTTTCTTGGCAAAAAGTACTTCATCAATTTTTAATAACTGCGACCACAGATCACTGCTGAAAACCCAAGTATTTCAAAATCATCTCCTTTCAAAAGTATCATTGGCGTGGAAAACTCTGGACCGATTAAATCTATGTGAGAAACAGGTATTATTTCGTGAATAAAGTACTGTAAAAGCTAGAAACTTTTCCCCTATCACGCATACTTCAATTGTTGTCCAAAAAAATATGGCCGAAAAACTCATTGATGCACCCTCACCTACAGAGACTTGGACGCCAGAATAAGCGCCCACCAAAGAGATGCTGACGAAAATGCTGCACTAAAGGTGAGTCAAAAGGTGGTCAATTAACCTTAAAATTGAACATGCATTCCAATTCTCAAGATAGACCTACAAAATTGATTCATTTTCAAGGACGATGTCTCAAGGTCAACTTCCATCAACAGCTACGTCAAGCTCATTTCACAGCAGATGATAAGAATAATAGAAAACAATTAAAGTGGAATTTAGCCATAGAATTTTCTTCGTAACTCACCTACACATTTTTGAGTTCGTGACGTGAATGTTTATTGCACTTCTCTTCTTACTTTCTACAATTGAATCTTAAAAAATATTTGAGAAGTTAAACAAAAACATAGAATACCAAAGGAAGAGAATTCGAATCCTTCAATTGGGTCGCAATGCTCCTCACCTTGTGACCACGGTCAATCTTGAGTTTGTTAAGAAATTTCCTCCTCGAAAGCTTTCCAGTGAACTCCTAAAATTTTCAAAAGTTTATACCAATGTAGAGTAAACGAACATACCCATGTAGAGCACAGAAGTTAAGAGTAAACTTGTAAAAACTGAAAAAAATTTTAGGTAGATAATTCTGAAATTTCTTGTTTCATTTCTTGCAGTTGTTTTATTTTCGGTGAATCGAATTCACTTTGCAGATCGTCTAAAGAATTTGTGCTGCCACCGAAGAAAGATGACAAATGTCCACTTGCTACATTTTTTCATCAGCAAACTTTCTCACTCACTCGCATGAAGAAAAAGCTTCGGTAGTCAGGACACTATTTTGTAACCAGCCATTCGTCGGCCGTAATGTGTCACACTCATTTTCCAGCCACTTGTAAGATATTGTATACAAGAAAGAACTTGTGTAAAAAATAACAGATAGAAATGCTTACTTCTTTCGACCAGGTTGTACATAATTCATTATATAAATATAGCATCACGAAATTAATATTGAAGACGGAAAATGCAAATGGGAGCATGTATTGTAAAGCGAATCGTAAAAGCTGGTTATCAACGAGAGTTTTTGAGCTTGCCTGAAACAACACAGCAAAATAGGTTTTCGCTCCTCGACTTTTACCTCACAATAATATTTTTGTAATCTCATTTACTAATCATTTACAAGCCTACGTAATAGATCCTCGAAAATATTTTTTCTTTCAGCTATTATGAGTTCGCCGCTATCTCAAAAATATCTATTTTAATAAAATAAAATCCCCTCGTCTATCCCCTCCGTGTTCATAAAATGCAATCCCTGAACATTTAGGAGAAGAATCTGACATTTCCTCAAATTATGCACCAGCGTGGGACCCGGAAATAATTTATCAAATTTTCAAGCGCCTCAATTTTTTCTAGGAAATACTGACGCTACTCAGTTTGGGTACTGTGTCATGGTCGGATTGAGAGTTTTAGATATTCCCCCTCTGAACAAACTATCATACTATGAAATATTATCCATGTAGCGAAAAACGCGTGGCTGCGCGACCGAGTATCCTTAACGTAAAGCCACTAGCCTACGAATAATCGTGTAAGTTTGTTCGAACTATGTAAATTACGCAACAAAGAGAATGCGTTTTTACGTGCTATTCTTGATCTCAATCATTTGCTTCGACTATTGACATGGGCACTACGTTACCTGAGTGTGTATATCAACTAACTAAGGATCTTTATGTTAAGACATTTCGAAAACCAATGATGTTGTTTTTATCATCTCTATTGGAAATAAAGTGTTTTCTATATTTTTACCAGTGCACTTCACACCTGAATTCCTTGTGCTGTATTTTATCTCCAGAGAGAGATTTCCGGTTATGTAACGAGAATTCGAACCATGGAAGACCGTCTCGAGACTGTGGAGAGTTCCTTTGCATCAACGCAACGAGACGCCATGCAGCGAAAAGATTCCGATGCGGAGGTGAGTATATTTCCCAAAAATTACACCGTTATTCAGATGGCAAAGACTTTGTAGCCAACACTGTGTGATGGTTAAGTCATACGAATGTAAATCAAACTAAAATTTTCCTTGGAAAGGAACTATACTCACAAACGGCGCACGTGTCCCTTTCCAAACTGAGCTGTAGATGTTACGGTAAACAGCTCCTTAGCTGTTAATGCGAAGTTTTTTTTAAAAACTCCAATTACAAATAATAACGTTATTACAAACAATTGCGGATTAGTTCACGAGTCGTTAATTCAACACACTGCCTTGATTCTGATGTCTACGACCGGTTACAGGCAAAGGTTACATAAAGTTTGTTGGCCGTTGATTCTTTCCCTCTGCTGTAACTGTTCGATTTTCATCTAACACTAACAATCGAACTCAGACCCAGACTTCAGGCTCTGTCATGGATAAAGCAAAAAAATTATTGGGTCGAGAACAGGCGATTAAAGGGTCACGTTTCACGTATATTCCACCTCCAGAACCTCCACTTCATTTCACTTCCACAACCATTATACAACGAATGTTTCATCTCTACAACCCAAAAAAAATTATGCGGACACCCCTCATGGGTTCGGCTTTACCCTACGAGAGGCTCCGCTGTCCCCCTGGAAAAAGAACCGATCGTTTTGGAATTGCCGTGTTGAATTTGAATTTTAGATATTTCTCAGCGTGTATGAACCCATAATTGAATAAAAAATAATTAGGGTATACTTTAATTTTTACTGTATATTAGTCAAATGACTTAGTTCTCACCGTGTTTTGCATGAAAGCCCATCCGAAATAGAAATTAAACAAACAATTTTACTAAACATCATCCGAAGGCAATCATGGATGCAAAAGTATAGTTTTATTCGTCGGAAAAAGATGCATTTTCCTTCATCTCCGTAACATTACAGCTAGACGCGTCAGACTTCGAAGAGGCATGCCGTAAAGTATTTTCTTCCATACAGTTATACCTACTATCATGAATGCTCTTTTTTTGAGGGGGGAGGTGAAGATAGCCATTGAAACGCGCATTAGTAGCATTTAACAAAAATTTTTCGATTTGCTACTCCATCTAATGAAATAATGTATAAAACCGCAGATTTGGTTCAAAATTGTGAGCTAAAAATTTCTGGGTGAAATTTTTTTGCGAGAAAGAACATATTTTTACGTCCAAATTGCGATAAGGCTGATCATATCAGTGATGCAGAAAATACTGCCTCCTAATAACGAGGTTTTATGTAAATATTTCGTAGCGTTTCATTTTTAACTCCGATGCAATCCATAAAGATTTAGTATATTTTCCAAAGATTCTACTGAGGCTAAATTTGGAAATATACGATTCTTGCTCTTATGAAATAGAACTGTAACTCGCTTTTTTCACTACCCAATTAAACTTTTTCGCTAGGTCATCTATGAATTTAGCAGGCCAAACAAAGCCTATACGTCAGGCGACTTAAAATTTTAGATGCTCTTGCAAAAATCTAAGGGTTGGGAAGTTTTTTGTAAATTAATAAAGTCAAATGTGTGTTCTATTTAGTTACGACTGAACCAAAATCAGCAGAAACATTAATTATTTATTTATAGCTTAGATTCTAATATATTTGATCAATGAGGTTTTTTGAACTTTTCCAATACTTGAGTGAATCAATTCCATTGTATTGACGAATCATGAATGCGTAACAATTCATTTTATTTGACCTTATCGACCGAAATTAATTTCTAAATTTACGTAAGGAAACTATTATGAGTTTATCTTAGTACAGGGCTTATATTATCATTAGATAACATCGTAAGCTCCCTAATCTGACTTACATCTTTTCATTTGTATTCGGAAATCAAAATTTTTCAAAAATCTGGTCTGATGATTTCACAAAATTTCAATTTTCTTGCGATTTACGACACCCGTTTTCGTCAGTTTACATCCTAAGACCAGTATTAGCACTTCAGATTTTGGCGTTCGGTATTTATCAATCGTCTGCTCCAATTTTCACGTGTTGCAGATAATACAAGACCTCCGCCACAGACTGGCGCAGTGCGAGCGAGCGCTGCGTGAGGCGGAGCATCAACATGAAAGAGACGTACGTAAAATTTCTGTTGATGCTATTTTATGCTCTAAAACTGAACTTGAAAGCAGCAATGTACTATCTTTCTTGACTTTTTCACAATTTGGTTTATCCTAACCCTTAACTGTACAATGTGCTTTATACGGCGCACTCACTAAAAATGCTAAACACAAGTTATTTCTTATTGAATTTGTGCCCTGATGTAATTTTTGACGGCAGCTCCGTCCCTCCGTCCCTGATCTGCTGGACGGCAGCTCCGTCCTCATTAACTGATTCGGGGGTAACCTGATGCGAGCGTCAGTCAAATAATAGTGGGTGTGATATTGGGAATATGAGTAGAAATATTTGGGCAGTTGGTTAAGCTGAAAAGATAGTTTACACTCAAACACATGTAGGAATAAAAAGTAAAGGCAATGTGTTTTTTCAAATTGCAACAATTTCAACATTTTTGAGAAGATGAGAGCGTAAAGATGTCCTTGCTTTTAAGAAGTGTTTTTTTTCGCCAGGAAGACAACCATTCTGCTCAGCTTGCAGAGCTGCAAGGGAAAGCGTCATCTCTGCAGGAGCAGCATGCATCTCTGTCTGCACAACTGAAGGCTGCCAGAGTACAGACCGAAAGTAAATCCTTCTTTTTTCATACATCAGTCTGTTCCAAAGTCATCCCCTGATTACCAAAAGTTTTTGCACTAATGCGGCTGCTGTACGGAACGTTAAGCCTGGTTTTTCATTTTTAACAGGCGCTAAAAATATAAATTATAGTTCTATACATTAGGTTAAACATTTGCTTCTTGGAAAGGTAGTGTCTGTAGAAACAGCAGTTCAAAAATCTTTTCAATACTTCACATAAGACTTTATTTTGACAAATCCTGACTTCAAGGAAGCCTTCTTCAACACTTAACATTTAATTCATTATATCCTTTATTTTGCTAGTTTGGAACATTGCGGTTCAATAAAATCTTCAGTGAAATATTCATTTACGACTGTTTTTTTATTTGCAATCGTGGATGACGGATATTGTTGAAATTTCTAATAAAAAGTGCACAACACAACTCAAAAATAGTTTAATGAGAGCATTTCAGTACCTCGTGAAAAAAATTGATGATTTGTTGATCCCAAAAATACTTAAAACATATATACAACTTTTTTTAGATCATATACCACTGCTGTATGCTTCCTGCTTGAAGCCTTTTGATAGCCCGAGACTTAAATTAATCGTCACAAACTTACTATTGTGTGCTAACTTATAAATAAAATATTGCAGCGTATAGGAAAAAAATCATTCTTTAGTAGTGAGAGATTCACTGAATTTATTTTACCAGATTAGAGACCCTTCATTTATCATACTTCTTTAAAATTCCCTCCGCACCAACTCCGTGGATAATTGTATCCTCAAGATTAATTACCACTCCACTGTATGTGCTTTTAAACACTCCATATAAAACTAGAACAATCCTGGCATCCCAGGAGTCATCGCTGAGGAACAGCGTCGGAGACAACAGCTGGAGCAGCAACTCAAAGAAACGCACCAACAAGACATAGAACGTTCCGAAAACGCCCACGCCGTTCGAATTGTAAGTTTGGGTATCTGCTGACGTTGAATGCACGTGGTAAGTACCTTCTAAACTTTCCCTAACCAAGAAAGTGAGCCGTTTTCTAGCAATGGCATGTAGGTACTTGAATATCAGTTGTCACGTCTCGGCCAATCTTCTCTGATGAATCATTATTGAAACTAGTTTTCAACTAGAAGCATTCTACAGGTTTCAACTCTCAGCTGATCTACAGCCAGATTACTTTGTAGAAGTAGCAATTTGGCGGTTCAGTTCAGGTCTCCGAGAGAAAACGACCGTTGGGTACTCATCACAATATTCGAGCTCCAGAAAGGAAAATATCATAATAATTCATTGTCTGAGGAGTTATGCTAATTCAATAGAAGGCTAAAGTACCAAAGAGGCATTTCAGTGGTTCTGGTGTGCCTAGACAATATGGAACGCTCACTGAAAATATTCCAGAAAGTGCTCGCACTTCAGAATATCCTACTGATAAGATCAGTATTCAGTATATCAATTCGCAAGCAGCATATCTTCAATAAGAAAAATTAAATATTTATTAGAGGGTGCAGTAAGCCATATAAATTAAACGGCGTTAAACTGCGCGATGCAGTCCATTTACTCGTGTTCTCAAAGCAATATGCATGAGCAGGAAGAGTTGAATCTGTTGCCACAATTCATGGTACATCATTGTGCGGGATAACTCGAGCGTTCTGTACTTTTTAAGGACGACAAGCGGCTCTTGATATTTTCCTTTTGCTCATGAAATTATCACGAGTAGATACTATGGAAGTGCCGAGAACAAAGCTGTTAAAAAGTCTTTGGCCCTTCTTGTGCTAACATGATGAATAAAGCACTCGCTTGGTTCACCACTGGCTTCTGCTGCAGGCAGAAAAGGAACGAGCTGTGGCGGCGTTGCAAGAGGAAAAAAGTGCTCTTGAGGTCGCTGTGGTGCACCAGGAAGCACAACACCAAGCGGACAAAGTGAGAGCTGAAGCCGACTTGTCTACTCTAAAACAGAGGCACAGCCTCGAACAGGTCAGTGTTAATCTATACTGTAATAGGAGCCGGGACCATCCGTCCACTCGTCTGTCCGTCACACTCACTAGCAGGAAGTGTGTGATGAGCGTATCTGTGATACAAGCTGCATCAACTCCACCTTTTCGGTGTATTAATCCATCAAATACTGTTGCCGCAGTTCTGTCATCGGCAAAGCAGCGCGACCCTTTATGTCAAATCAGTTTGAACTTCGTTGCCTCTCGGCCTGTCCTTGTCACTTCGCATTAGGTGGCGCAGGGCTCGGTTGCCTCCGCCGGTGTTGCATATGTTGCACTTCGGTCGGGGCGTCTGTGTCGCTGCACGATAGGTATTTTTATTCAATTTCTCTATCTAATTTGTTCCTTATTCGTGTATTGCATATTCGCTTGTGTAAACTTCATGTATTTCTTTTAAGACCAATGTTTATGACCTGTTTGTAGTAATAATAAAGAATTGCTGCTACTCGTGTTTGTTAGACATTGTACAACAAATCAGGTCATAGAGTTAGGGAGATGCGAAGTCGACCTGACAAAATCCTGACTTCGGTGCTCTCCCCATATAGGCGTGAATTAGACCCTACAAATACGAAGTTGGAATGAATTTCGCGCGTACTGTTAGGAAATAGGAACGTGTGTTGTGTGATTTTGCAAACATTATCGTGTATTTTTGACGGACCGTGTGCACTCGTAACGTACAATAATTAGAGTCAACAAGTTGGAAATATAACGCCGGGCGCATGATAAGATTAAAGGTAAAAAGTGTTTTTAACTAATGCTTCAAGAATCTTTTGAATAAATAACTGCTACATGTAAATCAACGGGTTCTATTCGAAAGTAATAACAGATAAACAATCATGGTAACCGTAGAGGAAATGTCGTAGCACACGCTTGTTTATTGTGTGTTAAACCAAATTGTGTTTAGTTTTCGACCATACATTGCTGAACTTTAATGGCAAGCCTTCAACCGAGGAGGTTCTTTATCATAACATGCAAAAAAAACAGTAAATGTTAAGGTTTAATATGAAATTTTGTATAATATATATTTTGGACACTTGTGATGGATCGGAGAATTTTTTAGAAGGGAAAGTAAAAACACGAATGAAACGGATTTTGAAATGAAGCAAAGGTCACAGGTTTGGAGGTTATAATGCTCCTACACGCACGTTGCACGTTTCTTCATATGCTAAACAATACAATATGACATTCAATCAAAGAAAGTCTTCGCAACATCATTTCTTTTATATACACTCAAATATTGACCATAGAAATTCTGCATTAAACGTAGTTTATGACTCCCATAAATTATCCACCTATGTTGGTTACTGACTATCATCGAGGCTCCGATGCAACAGTACGAATGGGAAATAATTAAAAATTTAAACTATTTATTTACCACAGGTGGTACTCGAAGAATATCCTTTCTTGAGGCTATTGTAATAAAAACATTTGAGTATAGGTACTTGAGGGCCCGAATAAGTTCAGCGACTTCTAGGTTATCCTACCAAGACACTATTAAATGGTATACAACTATGTTTAACTCAGTATATTTGCAATAGTTCAATTCTTGGGGAATTTCACGCGAAGGATAAACGAGAATCCATTTAAAATAAACATTTTTTACTATTTTTCACGGTGAGCGTTTCAGAATATTAGAATATTATGACTCCATCTTCAGCGCTGAAACGAAAAAAAGTCAATCTTAGAAAATACAGAAAAAGCCAATAAAATAAGTGAACAAACACTATAACTTAGAAGTTTAACTTAGTATACTTAACCTAGTCGTACTCTAAAATGAAGCAGCATTGAATTCACATAGAATTAGATGCCTAAATTAACAATACTTTAACTGAGCGAATTGAAAACAGTGCATTGTTGAAAGCACTTGGAATCAATTTCGATCCATGGTAAATTATCTCAACAATTTGAATCAATTAGAAGAAAACTTTTATGTGATTAGCATGTGTCAAAAATCCGTAGATAAAATCAGATATTCAAGGTTCATTTTGGAATCTTGTACGATTTTTTTGCCGATTTCAGCTGGAATCAATTTCTAACTCTTCGTTTGATTGAAACGGAAATTGTCTCGAGATCGAGCTTTTTGGATAGTAATGTATGAATTTAACGATGAAGTTTTCTGCAGGGTTTAACAATGGTAGATGAACCGCAGCATAAGGGTTTTGCTATTGAAATATTTTTAAAAATTGAACTAATAGGTGAATTTACTTCTGTGTCTTGTTAGGTGATCATGATTGCCAGTTTGTGCAGATAAAACTTGTTTAAGATCTTTGTTACCATCATCATTAAACTTGTATAAATGTACTCATCATTCAATTGTGTATAAAAACCTCATGGACATCTAAGAGGCTAAGTCTATTTAAGTCTATCTATCTAATGAGTCTATCTTGGGGGCATTGTATTCGAATATTTTTGCAGCTCAAATTTTTTTTTAAACCTAAAAGAGCAGTTTGTTTTATTTTATATGCTATTCCGTATTTTAAATATGTAGAAATGAGCGTTCGATAATGTATTCTAAGCCTTCATCATAAAACACACGTATTTTCAGCTCTGTTAGGGATTCCGGCGAATTTTGACGGTCTAATACTTCTATATGCAGTATGCCGCTTGACGAATCTATATTGTAAAATTGAATTTCCTGTGCACTAACGTCATGCAGATATTCCATCAGTCTAATATACTTTCGGAGAAGTGTTTTAGGTTGAATCATACAGTATACATTGAAATAAGGCTTCCATGCATGATCTAGAAGTCATTAAAGTTTTTCGGAGCTTCAAGTACTCAAATAAAATTTTAACAAGTTCGTCGCAATGGTTCTACAATATTCACAGACGAACTGCGTGAAGAAAAGAAATTGTTCGAATTATTTAGCTATAGTTTTATAGCTAAATAATTGTTATAGTACGAGGACTGGACAATTGTATTATTTACTCGGCGTTGCTAAAGCAATCTCGCCGCTTCTGAAAGCAAAACATTTAATGGCTGGCATCAGTGAGTTGATAAAGTAGTAGATTTAAATTCAAGAAACTATATTTGTGCTTCAAAATAAGCAGCAGTGCGTGAAAGGATGTAGTAGTTAGCATTAAATCTCTGGTGCGAGCTCTCATGGTAAAATTTTAGGAAGGTTCTGAGAGTTAGATTCCAGGCGATGACGCACCCTCGACGTACAGTAAAATAAGATCTATCAACGCATGCTAAAATTTTCATTTTACTCGAGAATAATACGCACGACTAAATCATATCCTATCCAGAAGGAATAAGTAAACCCAAAAACATTCCGCATCATTTTACATCTTCAGTGAACGGATCATATCATCAGAAACGTGATTTGGGAAGAACCTTTGCATGTCTGCAGTATGAAAGGAGAAAATGGTTGTTATTATGTATAGAAGAAAGTGAAAATTTGTATCGCATATGAAAATAATGGCTAATCTTCATTCAGATGCTGTTTTATTGAACTGCCTTGAGTCTGCCTCATGCGAAACAAATAAGAGCTATGCTATGCTTCTGTTTTCAACACTAAAAAAAATGTATGAAGTCTATTCACTGGGAGATTTACGTTCCAACGATGCACACACAAAGCCAATACATCAGAGTTACCATGCGACTTTGCTCACAGCATTGCTTGAACTCAAATTCTATTTCATTCGCGGTGCACTATGTACTTCCGTGTGAGAGATAAAATAGACTATTTGAAAAATGGGATGATGGCACAACGCACTGGCAAATTAAATGCCCGGTATTCAAGATATTCATTAATTCTTTTACACTCATTCAAATTGGATTTACAAACAGAACCTACCCTGATAGTTAAGTGCAAAAATTATATACTTGATTTAAGCGTGTCAAAATGATTTTATTTTATGCACTCAATGATCAGAATATTTAAAAGCAACCCAACACTAAAAACACGACTCTAATGTGACACAACTAGTTTGCGCAACTACCATCACTTTTCCATATGTAGTCAACACATCGTCCATGTTGGTTAATGGAGGTTAGTGAACCATTCTAAAGCGGCCCATAGACGATCAATTATATTGGCAATATAATTGACAATAATGAATACTGACAATTTAATTGGTCGTTTGAGGGCTTGATTGACGACCGTCAATAATTGACTCAGTGGACAAAAAATTGTATCGATTTGTGGAGTCAATGATATTGACAATTTAATTGATCGTCTATGGGCCGCCTTAACGGACCTCATCTCCCCTGTTGACCCAGACGCGGTTGACGCAGCAGATGGATGTCCTAAGAGAGGCTCACGCGAGGGCCCAGGCCGCTGCAGAAGAAGCCCTGGCCAAACAAGTCTCGGAGAACACGCAACTCAGTCAGCGCATCCTCGCCTTGGAGCGTCGCATCAACGAGCTTGCCAACGACAAGTTGCAGCTCAACGGGGTGAGCATTCTCTCTCCCGATATAATGTCAGCTGCTCTGAAATAGGTAACAGAATATCTTTCAGGCCACTTGATATGAATGCCAAAACGATTTGGCAAATTTTGAGCTCAGAATAACTTTCGGGTCGGTAGAATTGAATGCCAAAATGATTTGACAAATTTAGAAGTCATAATGAATCGTCAAATTCAAATCAGACCTGAGAATCTTAATATTATGCTCTGTGAGACTAGATTTTCCTTGTGATTGTTTTTGCTGGATTATGGGTGAAATTGAAGCATTCGTCTACATTTTTCTAAAGCCCATCGGGACTTTGACATTCTCTCTGCATGGATCACTGAAATTAATTTTCTTCATTCTATTTTTTTGCATTTTTGCAATCAATTATAGTCAGTGCTGTCTTCCAGTTTAGGTAACAAGTCACTCGTTATATTTCACTCTCGGTAATTTTTCTGAACTTGACTCGTATGATTTATTGATGTACAAAATGTTCTCGTTTGTATTCTTTCACATTCTGCCCCTTATTTTTACGTGCATTTTTGGATTCTCCTGAATCCTAAAACTTCCAATTTGTGGTGAGAGCGAGTAACAAGAATATAGTTTACAACACCAAGTGAAAAAAAAACAAGTTTTAGAACAGGAAAAGAGTATCGAATAAAATAAGTTGCACCAGCAGCAGTGGCAAAAATACTGTTGTTTCAATGGATTTATCTTGATAATGCCCCAACAATACGACAATGAGAATATAAAAATAAATTTTTTTATCGGTTTTCATTAATACCTGTCCAAACTTAACCAATCCTTACTTGTCTTAAGACAACCTTTCCAAACGTAACTCACCTGTCCTAATCTACATTGAATCTACCCATGTCGCATTCTTTTGCTTCAATAATATTATAGAAATTCAGAATTCAACTCAACGAACTTTCAATTATCTTGCGCTTGAAATACAAATTGACACATCCATTAAGTTTACTGCAATTGATACGATCATCTGTTCAAGTTTACCTCTATGAATAGCGGATCTAATGCTCATCTTAAAAAAACTGTTAATGAACAAGGCCTTTTCCAGGCTTAGAAACGGGGACAATGTATTCTGTGAAGAGAAGGTTCTAGTTTTTCTTGTGTTATAGGATAAATTCCAACGAATGTTTTCATCTCTTCAGTCCTTGGTATTTTTCCTCAACCCTTAAAATAGCTCCCAAATTATACATATTGATAGAAACGTGCTTCGAAAGGGCGCAATTCATTTAATATGTGGTATATTCTGAGCATAGATAGGGTTGTATTATATTTGATCTTCTGGAGTATATCTTTGGCGCAGACGTTAAAACTTCCCGATAATACATTCCCGATAATTTTTATTATTAAATTGTTTCTTGCATTTTACAATGCATTTCATTGAAGTTTTTAACATTATCTAACCTTGTTGGATTTTATCAACTTCCAAAATATGATAGAAACTCTCCATTTGAGTGAATACTTCATTATATATTTGCGAGCCTCCAGCCCCCCCCCCCCCCCCCCTAGATAGCTTACAGAGCTGTAGGAAAAAACTTGCCAAAGGATATTTTTGCCAACGTTTTTGCGATGATCGAAATGTTATGTGATTTGAACGATATTGTGAAATAAACTGTTGATTTATTGCAAGTAATTTACACTGCAATTATAAAAAAGATGATATTATGTTATCATAGTTGGTAATTATAATATATTAGTGGCGTGAAAAAATAACGCGAATGATTTTTACAATGCTCTGACATGAAGGTTAATTGCCGAAATGAAGCATTGAAGGTTTCACCTAACAATTACAATGAGACGTAGAAATAAGAGATGGTTATTGTTATCATGTGAGGTAGTTTACCCCTGATCCAAAGAATGTTTTATTCCAGTCCATCCTGATACTTATCATCTTGTGCAATGGTTTTTAAAATGCCCTGCAACTAACACTGGAAGGCAATGACGGTTACTCCCCGTCAAGCCGGTACCCATTTCCGACACCTGGGAGGGTTGGGAAATTGCGGCTAAATTCCTCGTTTTCCCAACAGGGAGAATCACCGGGCTGGCGTAGCTGGGATACGACGAACGAGGGTTCAGTTTTTCATAAACTATAATTTCAATTCATATTATTAAAATGGGATGCAGCCATGACGCATTGATCTTAATTTTTTACCCGTACACAGGAGGTAGACCGACTCAATACGGAGGTACAAAAGCGGGAAGAGGCTGTCAGGGCGCACTACAGGCAGGTCCAAGATGACAACTCCAATCTCAGACGCAATCTTCAGCAGCTCGAGGACGACCTCAGAGAAAAAGAAAGGTTAAATAATTGATAAGGATTAGATTTATTTCATAGTATTGGCAGATAAAATTGCCATAATCTGAATGTGTATATTAATGATAATTTAAAATGTTTCAGGGCGTAGTACGATAAGCGACGTGGTGCAGTTGAATTAGAGTATCTGAATAAAGTATCTTCAACTGACCGATTTTCAGTATAGGAACAGTTTGTTTGTGTATGTTGGAACAGCATGTTTGACTCTCGCTTAGATGTTAATATCAGCTCACTGTAGTTTGTTTGTTATAGATATTCCGCGTTTTAGACGAGCGTTTGTATATTAGAACAAATTTAATGGTAATATGTCCTTACGTTATGTTTTTCATTCAAATTTTGAGGACACTAAATATTGACTCGGGCAAAGTCCAAAATGTTTGTCTGTAGCTAAGTGTTCACGATGAAACTTTGTTTGTTTGTTTTATCCTCAGTTTATTAACCATCAGGCGTGCGACAAAATTCATCAGATACACCTCAGTCAACTTGAAACATATCCGTAGTATCTTGCAGAACCTATAAAACCCATACATGTTCCCTTCTACGGTAGTTTAAAATACCAAAATAAAAAATACCTAAACGTATAACAGCTGTGCAACTGCTCTTATGAATGAATTACTTATATCATTGTGTATAGCTAACAATAGTGTTTATGCCAATGTCATGTTATTGTCACGACGAATTTCATGTAATAGTTAATCTAATAAGAAATATTCAGCATTATCAGCAAATCAAATTTGATCACCTTACAAGTTTCCATTGGTGAGTGATGCAGCAGCCAACGATGCTCGCAAAATTTACCCTATCCTTCACCATTGAAAAATGGGAATGGAAATCTTCTACCCTGAAAAGTGCACTGATATGAAGCATGAAGTATAGAGCAAAGTACTTTCATTAACAAATTAAAATATCGGTGAAAAAACTAATGGCTGCGCAATAAAACGTTTGTTTTATAACAACAGTATTATTAAAGACGCTAATGGACTAAATGTACGTGAAAAAAATTGTGCACTAGCGTAGTAATTAAACATTTTGCTTCCTTTCTGTAATTTGGTTTGTACCATATCCTGCTCTCGGCGCAGGAAAGGGTTTTAACACAAGGAATTTTACGTTCGACAGGCAACTGAACGAAGCACGCGCGCAGTACGAAAGAGAAAGGTCTGAGTGGCGAGAACGAGAACACAAGCGCCATGACGAGGAACAGGCGGATAGAAGAAGGAGAAGAGACTTGCTCTCTGCTGTTCAAGATTTCGTTGGAGAAGCGCAGTAAATGGTCCTATGGATCAATTCCAATGATTTTACCTACCAATCAAATCTTAAATAATCCTCACTTTGCTTCAACCCTACCATACCACTCTATGGATCCATCGGTGATATTTGAAATTAATTTTTAGTACTTTACCTTGCAGGTGAAAAAAATGCGTCACAGATTAAAAATCAACCAATTGTGGTGAAACCCCATAACCAGCCATTGCAAATGTATGCCTCCTTGTGTTTGAATTGGCTTTGTGTGGTCTACCGTTTAACACTTAGTTTCAGGGTGTCTGGTCTGGTAGGGTAAAGAGACACTCATAGCGGGTCCAGTTACGAACGATTATCTTGGAATTAAATTCTCCGAACAGACAAGAAGACAAGATACATAGTTCAGAGCTTTTCAGCGGTACCTAGAAATTACAATACCTGCGGTTTGACAGAGGGTTTGACTGGTTGGTCCAATTTCCGTTTTATTGTTAGTTCATTAGCGAACCTGTAACAAGAATGTAGAAAATGACAATTGAGTAATTACCCTCGAAATGTTGATGCAATTTTTTTTTACTCATGTTTGCGCAGAAATTCTGCCCCATATCATGGGCGCCTTGAAATACAACGTTCGAATTAATTTCAATCTGACAAAAACGTTTATGATAGATTGATTAGTTCATTTTTTGTTGTAATAATCTGGAAAATAAGGTTGTCCATTCATTTTAACATAAACATGTTTGAAGTTTCATTCATTATAATTATTGTTCGTTTGAGAAAATTGTTGTTTATTTACAAAGCCAAATCATAACAAATTGCGATGAAACTCGCGTCCACGACTGATTAATGAGATAAATCAAGCGCTTTTCATTGTAAAAGAGCTTCAATTCAATAAAAATTTAAAAGCGAAGAAAATGCTAACAAAATTAGTCATTTTAATTCAAGAACGAAAAAAAATTTAAAAGCGAAGAAAATGCATTTTAATTCAAAAGAACGAAAAAAAATATTCTGGAATTTAGCATCGATCGTGTTTCCATGCTTGCGTTAGATTTATTATACTTTGTATTTTACAGAACTGAAGATGGAGTTAGTCTCTGGAACGTTTTCGATTTTTTTCTTTCTTTTGAATAAAAATGACTAATTTTGTTAGCATTTTCTTCGCTATTGAATTTTTAATGAATATGCGATAAGCAAAGTAAACATTTGTTTAGATTCAATTCATAAAAAATCCATCCAAAAAGGCATCATAATTGCCCTGAATGTGAGACGAAATACTGTGAAACTGTCTCTCGGGAACTGTCGGTGGTTGAGTTTTTCTCTTCGAGGCAACTACTAATCAACTGCAGTAATAGAGTGCTCTTTATGGTGTGAACGCAAATCACATTCAGGACAATTGTAATGCCGTCTTAAATGTATTTTAAATGAATTGAATCCGTTTTACAAAGAAAAGCCCTTGCTTTATCACATCAATCAATCGTAGACAAAGGGGGCCATCTCAACTTGTTATGATTCAGCCTTGTAACCAATCAACAATATTCTTAAACGAGAATGTTTATTGAATGGAACTCTAAACATGTTCACATGAAATAGGAACCGAAATTCATTCTCTTGTGATGGACTAGTGAGTCTTGGATATTTGTTTTGATTTCGCCATGAGGGACGACGACGTGATTTATCAAAATTTTGATGTCATTGGAAATGAAATTTTGACGTGAAATTAAGATCATTGATCTGAAGTACGGTTCCTAAGAAAAAACACTAGATTACGATGACGATGTTACGCGCCTGGAAGTGGCGACCACGAGGCTACTACTTACACAATATGTCTACTGTCGGAAAATGCCAGGATATCAAATCGTCCTCTTCTCACTATAAGCAAGTCCAAATAAGCGTCTTTCAACGTAACTTTTCCTCCTCACGAGGAGAGTGATCACGATGGAGAATAGGAAAAATACCTTAGTGCCTTCCGACCAATGCATAAATGTATAACTAACTTTAGAACCACAGATACTATGAATGTGTTTTGAATAGACCAATGGGTTACAATGCGCTTATAAGATCGAATTCGTTAGTACAAAATTTTTTACATGCCGTGTATTTTCTGCAAGCCAGACCTTAGAACGCAGTGGGAGTTGAAAATACCTTGAACTTATTTTATTCTCGTCATATCCAAGTGTGTACCATGGAGTAGCCTTAATGAACCAGCCTACTCTATCTGACGATTAATGACTACGCACATTTCCTTTCAGAGTGCAGTATATCTTTTCACTGAGGAATTTTTGTGTGTTCAAAGACAAAACGATTTTGTATGAGTGTCATCTCATTTTTGTTCGTGGATGATTTTAAGCACTACCATGAATTCCAGAGACTTTACGAGAAATGATGTACTTCAATAAAAACTTATCCGTACACGCTATAAAGTGCTCTTCTGTATTTTACCCTAAAGTTTCCATTAGATATACAAGGCATGCAATACAAGCGTTCTGGACAAATGTGACGAGAACTCACAATTGAGGATTGTGATCTTAAATTAAGGTGAAGATGTTTTTCCAGCATTGTTCTACAGTGATCCCTTATAGAAAACTCTTAAATATCACAGCGTCCAGTTTTCAGTTAGTATTATCATTGATACCTATCAATTCATTTCAATAATAATTTTCGTACGAATTCAATCACAAAAGGACTAATTTTAAGCATTGGTGGAAAAAGAAAAGAAGACAAGAAAATAGTCAATTTCCGTAGTTGATAATCAGCATACATTACAATTTATTCGATTTTAGATAATTCTCAGTAGTGAGATTTTGAATAAAGAATAAAAATTATTCAGTAGCCATTCAAGTGAAAAAATAAAGGACTTAGAGTTGACAAAAATCTGTTCACCAGCCTATATTACTTAAGGTTTCGAAAGGCATGTTAATGCTGGTTTTTATTTATAATGGTTTTTGTCTACTTATTTATTAATGCGTTGAAAAAGAAGACATTGGAAGGCACAGCTTTCATTGACATTGATGTCTAAGTTCAACGAATCTGCAATAGTAACCGATGTTGCTGAAAATAAAGAAATAAATCGAGAAAAACCTTTTATTTACAAAAAAGTTGATACAAAAGATGCATTAAAACACAGGGGATTTTGAAAATGTCTTAAAATAAATCCCCTAATTGATAGACAAACCATACGAGGCGTACTGTTGATTAACCATGTCGGGAGCTAATTAAGTTATTGTGAGAAATAGTCAAAATATTATTGACTACCTTGGATATTTTAAACATAAAGATATCGCTGACAACTCACAAATAAATTAAGTACTACTACAGAACCCTTCGGAATTCCTAAATTACTAGTTGAAACGAAATGAGAATGTACAAATAATATTTTTTTCTGAAACCTACCATGAAACACCGTCGTAAAAGATTATCAAGTAAGGAGAAAAGGGTAGTCTAAAAGTAATGTGTAAAAAATACATCGAGCAACAAGCACATCTAGAAACATGTAAATAAATATACACCACCAAAAATGAAATTCATAGCTTGATCATTGCACGGATAGAAAGTTAATTCTGTCCCGATAACACGGATAACAAGGACAGAAAACCCCCGCCAAGTTTTGCGGTTGGGAGATGGCAGTCTGGATTTTAGGCTTCTTCCATCTGTCTCCGAACGTACACCCGGCTGGAGGTTGGAAATAAGGTTAACGATAGATGAAACAAGCTGAAGTCTAGGAACTCTCACTTTTAGGATTAAAAGGATAAACTACGTTGCCGAGAATATCATGATAAAAATAAACGTTTCAGTTAATAAAAATCCATCCTCTGTGCTCTGAAATACAACAAATCAAAGTGTTAAAAAATATTTCTAAACTCTAATTTTTCTGAATAAACCGTATATAAAACATTGCCGTTAAAAATACAATAATAAAACAAAAACCATATAAAATTTTAACAAACGTTTGAAAGTTTGATAGCCGTGTCACATTCATTTATTGACGGACGGTTTTTCTAAATGCACATCTATTCTAAAATGCGGAGAACAATCAAAATTTTCGATATTTTGGATTCAACCCTAAATTTCTCTGATCCCCTTATTTTAGAATCGATGAACATTTTAAAAACCCTCCGTCAATAAACGAATGCGACACTACAGCCAAACTCTCTTTTGTTTGTTGAAATTTTCTGAAATTTTTGTGTTATTATTCTATTTTCAATGTCGGTGTTTATTATTAATTTATTCAGAAAAATTAGAATTTAGAAATATTGTTTTAACACTTTGAACTATTGTTTTTCACCGCACTCAGGATGGATTTGTTACGATCCGAAATGTTTTTTCCATGATATTCTTAGCTTAGCATTCCATGTAATCAACGACAAGATTTCAAGATGCAATGTGAAACTGAAATAATGAAATAAAATTTATTATTAACAATCTGCATTACTGGAACGCACGTGTTGCAGGATCAGTTCGCCATTTGTTGACACGCCGTTGCACTGTGACCATGGAAAGATTTACCAATGCTGAGGAGGCAGACATGCATTTGATTTATGGAGCTGCAGGCGGAAATGGTAGGCTCGCTCTGAGGATGTACAGAGAAAGGTTTCCTAAGCGCGAAGTGCCTGATTTTCGGTATTTTGCTACTCTGCATACGAGGTTGCGTGACACCGGCAGCTTCAACGTTAACAGAGGGAATGCTGGGCGCGGCCATCATCCACAGGAGGATAGAATTGTGGAATACTTTGAGCAACATCCACGAACCAGCACTCGTGCAGCTGCTCAACGTCTTGGCTTGCGAAACCATACTACTGTGTGGAGGGCACTACATCGTCAGCAATTACATCCGTACCATTTCCAAAGAGTGCAAGGGCTCATGCCAGGTGATTTTGAACCTCGTATGCTGTTTTGCCAGTGGTTAATGCAACAGGAAAGAATGAATCGCGGGTTCTCAAAACTTATTCTCTTCACAGATGTAGCTCATTTCTGTCGTGATGGGGTTTTCAACCGTCACAATAATCATTACTGGGCTGTAAATAACCCTCATGTTATTCAGCTTAGTAGTCACCAGCACAGATTTAGTGTCAACGTGTGGGCAGGCATTATTGGCAATAATTTAATTGGTCCGTACCTATTACCTTCTCCTCTCACGGGACCTGCGTACACCATCTTCCTACGCGAAGTTTTGCCTGGACTACTAGAGGACGTGCCCTTGGAGACACGCAGGCGAATGTGGTTCCAGCATGACGGAGCGCCAGCACAATACTTTCGTGAAACACGCCTGTTCCTGAATAACCAATTTCAAAACCGATGGATTGGCAGAGGTGCTCCTGTAGCATGGCCAGCTAGGTCGCCTGATTTGACGCCACTGGATTTCTTCTTGTAGGGAACCATGAAGGACCTCATGTATGCCACTCCTGTTGAATCGGAACAGGATCTGGTTGGACGCATTGTGGACGCAGCTGGCCGTATTACGGAAATGCCTGGCGTGTTTCAATCTGTAAGGCGCTCACTGGCTGTTAGATGTCGCAAATGTGTTGAAGTTCATGGAGGCCATTTCGAGTAACTGTTGTAATAAAACTGTATTCAAGTTTGTTCTTGCGTTAAAGTTCTTACATTAAAGTTTGTATTGATTATGTTTTTTACCTGTGTCCTGCAATGCTTACTGATTAATGGTTAAGCTTACATGATAATAATTGACAATTCCTCGTTTAGGATAATTTATTCTTATTTTTAAACGTGTACACGCAAATTTCATTGTGAAATTTCAAAAATACTACATTAGTGGGGCCCAAAAACCTCTTTAACTATCAAAGGTAGCGCTAAAAATAGTGCGCGCGTGCAATCCTATTTGAAGTTCTAATATTCTTCAAGTAACTATAACTCGAAAACTAAAGAGTTTTGGACATTTTGTCATTCATGAAAATCGATTTATTCTGAGTTTTTGTACATAAGTTCGAAGTTTGTTCAAAGTAAAAAAAAAACACCCTGTATACGGGTAGAAAATAAATAGGAGAAAAAATGATATAAATAAGAAACAATCTTCCTCCTGCGACATCGAAATGACAGCTGTATTGCTCTGTGTAATTGAAAAAGATAGCTTGAAAAAAAAATAAAAAAAAATGATACATGTATTCTAATTTTTCTGATTTTCTAACAGGATTTTAAGGGAAATCAAGTTACAGTTAAAAAAAACAAGAAAAAACATCTCGGGTTTAACATCCTCTCGGTAATCTCTTCAACATCATACGGACATTGGTACATGGGCTAAAATAGAGATACTGTGATAACCGGATAACAATTATGAGTAGCAAATATCTCCAAAATTTTGGCACGTAGACGTAGATTAAACAGTGGGCCAGTGTGGTAATTTTATTTTCCGTAATTTATAGTTAGTTCTGATTTGGAGTTCAGTGCTTACTGGTCGCATAGAAAGAAAAAAAAATGCTTACTTCCCGCGTAGCTCCGCCCGCCCCCTCTAAAAAGTTTATACATGAAATGTATTACAACACATAGAATTCAATTTTTTTCTTCAAATATGAAGGTCCTTAATTGATAAACAAACCATGCGAGAAGTACAATAGCCTTGTTAAGGGTTTATTATGTCACACCGTCGTGAATGGTTTCAAAGTAGTGAGACAAAATTAGCCAGTGGTAATTTATAATAAATATAGCTCAACACTAACTTCTAAAAACACGTGAGCAGACATACACACAAAAATGAATTTCAGAACTTTTTCATCGTTCGGATGGTAACTATAAATACAGATAATAGAAAATAAAAATGGGAAAATAATAGTAATAACAAAAACGGCTTTTGTCCTGCTACACTAAGCTGACGGCTGTGTTGCTCATTATAGCCGACAGAAATAATTAGGATAAAATTAAAATGATTTTGCGAACGAAAAAAAAGATAATTTTTTATTTTCTAACAGAATATTTAGGCAAATCAAGGTACAGTTTGAGAGCAATAACAAAAAATATTTTAGGGTTCTCATCCTCTCGGTATTCCCTTTAACAACACACGGACAAGGGTACACATGATATAATAGAGACACGGTGATAGTTTGATATTACTTATGAGTAACAAATCGCTACAAAATTTCTACTCATAGACTACATATAAACCTAATTATGGAATCATAATCAACTGCAATACACTGGCCGCGTAAGATGTTTTTGCAGTACACATAGTAAGAAATGGACAGTCAACTAGGGTAATAAGTATAGTCATTTCAACTCAGCAGAGTTTGAAATGATTACTCCTGAGTAACAATGATTATATAAGACAATCGATCGACTGTTTGGTTGGAATTCACTTTGAAGTATTGCAGTCCGTTATTTCTTGTAACAGAGATGCGAAATTACGTCAAACCCTTGTCCTGAATTCTTTCACTGATTTAGAGTTTTTTATATGCTGGGGAAGCATATTCCGCAAAAGTGCTCCAGAAACCTAGCGAGCTCTTTATCCCATGTCAGAAAAACGGTAGCTAACAAAGACACAATTCCTCCCATTTGGTTTTATGTTAGGAAAATTAGATGAATTACCAATAACCAAGATTTCTTGTCAGATATGTTCTTAATGCGATCTAAGAACATTAAGGCTCTGTTAACTTTGTTGCATATTATTTCTACGTGTGGCTTGAAAAGTCATATTTTTGTCAAACCAAACACCAATATTTTTTTCTTTATCTACCGGCTCAATTTTATCGTCTCCTCATGTTAGCGTAAATTTTAGGAAATTTTTTAATCTCATTCTTTGATCCAAAAATAATGCTTTGTGTTTTACTCGCGTTAAGTTTGAGACCATACCACAATTTCAAGTTTCGCCACACTTGTTAAATCAGCGGTTGTTAACAACTGTGTACATTGAAGAAATAAAACAAAGGAAAAATATTTTGACCGTCTGCTCGGAAATGAGAAATTAACTTTCCACGGATACATGGGGGAAAACAAATATGCTTAAAAAAAGTTGATGCCGTACACTAAATTATGTTTTGAAAAATCTTTAAATTAAAAGATCCTTTAAACTACTTAGTCGAAACTAGTGCATCAGTCCAACAATTCCAACAATAAGTTCAGTGGTTGAATCAACTGGGAGCACACAAATGAAAATGTTTCTCTTAATTGAGGATCATAAGTTAAAAAAAATTTGACATTCTGCAGCGAGACAAATAGGAAAACATTTAGGGGTTGAAACAGAAACATTGATATATAGTCCATCACCATTATACAGTAATTACCAATGCTGTTGAAGGTGTGATGCATGAAAATAAATATTCTGCCTCTAAAACAAAATAAACTATATATGTTAATTGATTAAATATTTGACTACGCCCATGTTGTGCCATCAGCCAATGTTTTGTACGTCTGACAGTCGAAACAGTGCCTTACCTAAGTAACTAGTTCCACTCGTGTGCATCATTGTCTTTGTTTACCTAATTTTTGGTTAGTGGGACTGGGCCATTTCAGTGGTTGCAACTGAAAGGATTTTTCAAAGACTCTCACACGGTCTAAAAATGGTGGTGAAATGCGGCTGTTTTTACGTTATATGCTGCTGCTATTGGCATTTACCGGCTTTGCTTTGATAATCGCTGCTTTCCTTTTAGTTAGTTTAGAGCGCCCCGTGATATATCAGGTGCAGTTCATCAACTCGGAGAATACGGCAGCTCGTCCAGCTTATGCTCAAAATAATGGCAATGTTGAAGTCATTCGTCCTGTATATTTGGATGCAAAAACTCTCTCTGAGCTTACAGTTCCTCAAAAGTGGTTACAAATGGACAAATTAAAATCTCTAGTGAACTCGGTGACCCAAAATCAATCTAATTTGAAACATGTGTCCTTGAGTCAAAGTGTTACTGATGATGCCGATTCGAAATGGCTTAGGAAAAATACTTCCCTAAGTAACAAAATATCAGGGCTTGTTAGGAATGCTTCTCGTGATAGAAAAACAGCTGGAAGTGTGAGCCATGCCTTGTCCAAATTATCAAAAAAATATCACAAGCATCCTACTAAGCTCGATGATGTGTTAATCACAGTCAAGACAACCAAATTATATCATCAAACCAGACTGAAATTGATTACTCAAACCTGGTTCACCAAAGCTCCAAATCAGGTAAATAAATATGTTTACAGATTTGCTGGTTCTTTAGAAATGTTAATTTCATGCCCAATTTTTTGTATTTTTCCAATTTGAACTGAGTGAATATATCTTGAAACTACATTTGCTGATAACAACAATGTATAACATGAGTATATTAAGTTTACTAGTTTCCTCCTGTGCTTTAATTTTGTGTGAAATAATATTTAATTGTCGAGTTGCCTGTAGAAATCTCTAACAACAGATCTGGAAATCCTTTGCAAAGATTGGATGATATATTTTTAAAACTCAGAAGCGATCTTTGTTCCTTGGCTATGGTTAGAATTCAGGCTGAAAATTTATGCCATCCAAAGTAGGTATATTAGCTATAGGGTAATGTTCGAAAGGCCGGACGGTTCGAATCCTCGGTCATTCTTAGTTAATTTTAAATTTTTGCGCTCGGTAGCTATCTAAAAACTCAACCCGCGAGGCCTGTAGTGGTGTAATCTGTTATGCGTCTTACAGGGTGGCTTTTGGGTGGCTATCGATCGTCAAAATTGAAAATTAACTTAGAATGACCGACGATTCGAGCCGTCCGGCCATTCGAACATTACCTAGTTTAAAATTTGCTTTATAATTGTATAATATTAGCAATAGGTTTAAAAGTGAAAATTTGTCCGAGAATTTATAAAAGCAAATGCCAATTTTTCTTTCAATTAATTCTTCTTTATTTTCAGACACTGATCTTCAGTGATGCCCCTTTGGAAGATGAAGCAGCATCTCAATTTGCAGATCTCAGTCCTTCTATATCAAAGCGCTTCCGAGTTACTGACTGTCCTCCCTCTCACCAACGGCAAGCTCTCTGCTGCAAGATGTCATGGGAATTGGACGCTTTCCTGGAGTCATCAGCCAAGTGAGCCTTGTCTTGTAATCTAGGGCAGTTGATGCTTATTTTACTTCTTGGTCATGTGCTACAAGGATATCAGTAATTAATTTTCAGAAGTGGTATATTTATTTATAAAAACAAGCTCTGGTAATCAGAGTTGAGATAAACAAGTTTGGAATCACTCATATTTCTTACAAGGTTGTTATGAACGTATGTTTTTTATTAAGACTTCCTCATGTTATGTATATTGCGGTACTTTCATGCGGGATGTGAAAATTTTGGTTAAGAATTACACAGCTACATGGTGTAAAAATGAAAACACACTTTCTTCTGAGATAACAGAAAAATATCTAAATGCTCTAGTGTTTGATTTGAATTTGAAGTGAAGTAGCATGTTATACAGCATCTTAATTGTAAAATATAATACATTTAAGTTTTAATGCATAATTTATGCTTGATTATGGTCTTTAATTTTGGATAATATTTTTCAGTTATTGATTTGAAATGAGTCACTCCTGAACCAATAGAAGGTTTGAATGCCTTCGGTCAATGTGAAGTTTCATGCAATCACGGAAATCGATAATTATATTCCAAGCAATCACTAAAGGAACCCATTTAAGAACGTTTTTCATGAACGACATTCTGCTCGCTGATGCGTTATTTTCGAATTATTGAACTTTGAAGTTGGCCGTCGCGCGCCCAAGGAAGCGAGCGTAATTTAATTAAAAACGGAAGCTAACCCCCTAATACAAACGTAAAGAGGTTGGGTCGTGAGGGGTAGCCACAGTTCTTTTAGTGAAAAGTATAAATAAAGCTTCTAAACCACCCATTAGGGTGACGACCGCAATCTTGTTTACATCGGGTCTAACATGGCGACCACCATGGGCGCCGCCATTTTGGACCCGATGTCAACAAGATTGCGGTCGTCACCCTAATGGGTGGGTTAGAAGCTTTATTTATAATTTTCACTAGAAGAACTGTGCCTCCTCCTCACGACCCAACCTCTTTACGTTTGTAATAGCTTCCATTATTAATTAAATTCCGTTTCACGCGCTCGCTTCCTTTGGCGCCAAGGCCAACTTCAAAGTTCAATTATTCGAAAATAACGCATCAGCGAGCAGAATGTCATTCTTGTAAAACGTTCTGAAATGTGTTCCTTTAGTGATTCCTGGGATCGGCATTATTATTTTCCGTGATTGCATGAAACTTCACATTGACCAATGCCTTCTATTTGGAAGCATGTTGAAGAGAGTTATTGTTGAGTAATTTATTTGACTGTTTTATTTTTACATTTTGTTTGAAAAGTCTATAAAATTTGTCAATGTCTGTTGATGGTTCTCAAAGGAATTTGTAAATTGGCACTTAGTGCAATCCTACTAAGAGAGTATAAAGGAATCTGTAACTAATGTTGTCAGATTGAGCTCAACTTCTTGTTAATTGTTTAACTTTGTTTTATTTATCCAAACAAAAGTTCATGTTTTTCACAGTAATTTATCCCAGAAATTTGTAACATGATGATTTCAGTGTTACTCAAGCATGATGAAACTTTGAACTGTCTAGCAAGCAAAGAAGAAAAATAACTGGATAAAGCTTTATTTAAACTTCATATTGTTGTATTTTCTGTGCGTGACAATATTTTGAGCAGAGAGGCATTGCAATGCCCAAATTTCATTATGGTCAGTGATATTGGTTTTTACAATTTGAGCTTATTCATAGTCTGGGCTCTGACCTTGTCCTTTGAAAACTTGTTCAATGCTTTTTCTGATGCCTCAGAAATTTCTGTTAACTCAGGAGTCAATCACTCAAATTCTGATTCTTGTAGACCTGCCATGCAACAGTTTCATAGTCCTCCATTCTGACAAATTTTAGCTACACCTCAATAAGTGTCTCAGCTTACTTGTTGCCACTGTTGAAAATACTTCATGTATGAATGTGAATCTTTTTGACTACTTTTATGCCTGATCATGAAATTTTTGGTACTCCCTACAGGCACCTAATCATTACCATTTTTGGTCATGCCTCTACCTTATCATTGCTATTTTTAATAACACCCATGCTTGATTGCTACATGACCACACTGGAACTTTGCCCTGCAGATGGTGGTGCCACTTTGATGACGACAACTATGTGAACGTTGTAGCCCTTGTGGACATGCTCTCTGAGTATGACCCCAGGGAGAACTGGTACCTTGGTCGACCTTCCATTCGTAACCCCTTGCAGATCCTGAACCGTGATGATGTGTCTGTGAGTAGTGTTCAGTAATATCTGTTTAGTGGTACTATTACTATATTTCTGTTTGATGTGTTCAGCTTTAGTTCAGTTGCTTGCTCGTGGGTAAGTCTTGATATTTGATTCGTAGGATTAGTCTGTTTTTACCAAATGTGTATAAATGCTCTCTAAATCTAGATAGAAACAATGAATCATATTTTGAACTGTATAAATATTTGTTATGTGTTCACATATTGACAACTACTGACATTCTGATATGCATGTAAAGCATGTTCACCAATGTTATTGTTGTTGTGAACATGTAAAGCGTGTTCACCAAACAATGACCATAATTTTGACAAACGTTATATGCCCTCACAGCAACACATCGTGTTCTGGTTTGCAACTGGAGGAGCTGGCTTCTGCGTGTCACGATCTCTTGCCCTTCTCATGATGCCCATCGCTGGGTAAGTTGAGCTTTTTTTCAATTAACAATGCTGCTATTAACTAGCCAAGACAAAATAACAGGGTAGCCTACTAACAAAACTTAGTTTAAAAGTATAACAAACTACTGAGCGTTTTGTTGTAAATTTCTGGCAGGTCTTTTCTTATGAATTCATAATTCGGTAGTTGCAAGTTATTCTGTGGATTTTGAAGTACCCACATTGCTCACAAAAACTGCTAATGTTTGGCCAGAAGCAATTTGTGTATTAGAAGTGATTAAGATCAACAATTCATGGTGGCTGTTGCTAGAGATGGTAAATTTGTACCTTCTTGTCCATACATCTGACGAGCTTCTTCCTCTGTGTATCAGGGGCGGCAAACTGGTGAGCATCGGCGACAAGATTCGACTGCCTGATGACGTCACGATCGGTTATGTTATTGGTGGGTGCCTCCTGTGCAAGTGTTGCATGTGCGCGGTGGTATGCACGCTCACCGAGCTGTAGTTGATTGTGCCAACTAGAAACTCTTCTTTCATTGACGAGAAATTTTCAATTCCTTGAAGGCGTAAAAGAGCGCGGGGGGCAGCAGTAATATGGATGGCATGTTGATAGGGGCAGTAATATACATGTTGATAGGGGTGAATTATTGGTGAATTATTTCCAGGCATGTGATTTTCATTTGCTGCATTTCTATAGGTAATATATGTTCTTGCCTCTTTTTGTTTAGGTTGTATACAACGTAATGGGTAGCTTCAATTTAATATTGTAAACAATTTATTAGTCAATATTTATTCCAAATTTTTGTATATTTTGTAGTTTGTGCTAATATGGATTAAACTAAAGGTGGTAAATACGCATGAACTATTCAAATGAAGAAATAACTCGAAAATCAAAAACAAATGAAGAGGAATAACTGAAAGGATGTTTTGATGAGCAAACTGGAATATGCACAAATAACTTATATTGGAAGAACACATACAGACTGATGTGCAAGTCACTTTGTTCCAGCTATGTGGCAATTAACTTGATCAATATTTTGCAAAAAAATAAGATAAACAGCTGAATGAACTCGTGTCCAGTAGAAAATTCTTTAAACGTGGAATCCTTGCTTATTTGTGCACATATTGAGTACAAATATCTTGGAGTAATGTGTAGTTTCTGATAGGGATCCTGTTCCTACCAAACCCATCAGTAAGAGTTAAATTACATGAAGTTAATTTTGTTATCTTGAAATGATTGCCAATCGCGTTAAGAATCCACCAGTAAGAGTATAACTGTAACTGCTAATCACGTTTAGAATCCATCAGTAAGGGTATAACTGTAACTGCTAATCACGTTTAGAATCCATCAGTAAGGGTTTAACTGTAACTGCTAATCACATTTAGTTTCATGTTCAAAATTTTTATGAAAGGAGAGTTGTTTCTGTCATGCAGAGCACATGCTGAAGCAGAAGCTGACGGTGGTGGAGCATTTCCACTCCCACCTGGAGAACTTGGAGATGCTCGACAGTGACTCCCTCGCTCAGCAGGTACCTACGCAGGACTGTGTAGTTGTGTGTCACACATGTGTACTTGTGTTGTGTTCCTGCGAGCAGTTGGTAACATTGGCGTGTATGTTGCGGGGTGCATTCAATGCAATCCTGTGCGTTCTAAACAATCCTGTGTATTCAATGCAATCCTGTGCATTGTGTTGATGTATATGTTTTACATGAAACGATGCTGTACATTGTGTTCTCGTACGTCTGTTGCGTAAAACAATCCTGTGCATTGTGTTGATGTATATGTTTTACATGAAACGATGCTGTACATTGTGTTCTCGTACGTCTGTTGCGTAAAACAATCCTGTGCGTTGTGTTGGTGTATGTATGTTGTAAAAAGTATTCCTGTATGATGTGTTGGCATATATTCATTTCATAAAGCACTCGGGTGTGTGTGTGAGTAAGAAAGTTCATTTTATTTTTCATTACTTCATAGTATTTTAGTTTCACCTAATCAGACCTCATATAGTTTAGGAGTGAGATGAAAGAGATTGAACTTCAGGAGGCATAGATAAAAAATAGCTTGAGGTTAGCTAGATTTGTTTTTCCCATTCTATGGGCAGTGACTCCCATCTTATCTTAGTCAAATATTTTCCCATGTAACTGACTGTGTGTAATCTTTGTTTTCATTGTACAATAGAACGGTTGTTAGAATTTCCTTTTATATTGAAAATGAATTATTTCAACTCATCTTATGTTCTAATGTTAGCCAGTATATTGAACAGAATTCAATACAGTAATTCATGGAATTATAAAATTTCATTCCGTATTGCCTTGAGAAAAATGACCATTGAATACCTTTTCAAAATTAGGAAGTTTCAAGCCATTAAAGTTATAATAAAAATAATAATAATAAAAATAATACTAATAATGATGGGGGAAATAGGTGGTCACCTTGAGCTCCCTAGAGACCTAGCTCTCCCTGTTCATGGTAGGATTCTTGAGCTCTAATAGGGTAAGGTTTCTAGTCTTTGGTTAGTTTGTGTTTGAAAGAGGAAAAATAAGGCGTTCAGTTTGTCAAAACTTCTGAGCCTTTTGACACTCTCCATCGAAACTTTTTGTTAACTAGTAAGTTTGCATGTTCATTAGCACAATTGTTTAGCAGAGTTATGATGACTCTCACTTTTGAAACCTCTCGTTAAATGGTAAGTCAGCGCATTTGTTTGTTATTTTCATGAGGATTTAAATTCAGTTTCATATTTCAGATAGCTTTTGTTGTTAGGCAATCCTGCCTGTGGCTCATCTGTGGTGCTGTCTATGCTCTTATCGACTAGCACACTAGACTAGTGAATAAATAGTTGGTCACATGATGCATCCTAAATCCTGCTATTCTTACGATGCTTCCTAGATCCTGCTATTCTTACGATGCTTCCTAGATCCTGCTATTCTTACGATGCTTCCTAGATCCTGCTATTTTTATGATGCATCCTAGATCCTACTATTCTTGTGATGCTTCCTAGATCCTACTATTCTTGTGATGCTTCCTAGATTCTACTATTCTTGTGATGCTTCCTAGATTCTACTATTCATGTGATGCTACCTAAATCAGAGAAATAGACTAACCACTGATGTAAACATTGCTTCTTTTAAGCACCTTCTTATACCAGCACCCACAGTGTGTGCGTGCAGCAAAGCTCATGAAATATTGGTAAGGGCGGCTAAAACTAATTTATAATCAATCATTCAAGCTCACAAAATGTGTTAAGGAGAGTTTTGACCCCCCCCAGGTGAGCGTGAGCTACGCGGTGGGTGAGGCCGGTGGCCAGGACAACGTGCTAAGAGTGGCTGGATTGCAGCGCGGCCTCGATCCCACCAGGTGTGTGGCTGTCTTTTGATTTCTCTTTGCCGTTGTTTAATACAGTTTGTTATAATTTCCATATCATTAATATGTTTAACACCCATCTTATGATACCCTTAACATAATACTCATAACATTAATATCCATAATACCCATGTTATGTTAAGATACCCTTGTCATAATACCCGAATCATTAATTTCCAGAATAGCCTGGTTTGATCCCAGTCCAAAATCTGCAGGATTTTCTCCAAAGTAAAAGCAGCTTCCCTGGGAATTAAAAGAACATGAGAAGACAAATACATAGATCTCGACGTGCACGAATCCCATAATGAGACGTCCAAATTCTCGTACGCCGTAGCTGAATACCGTTCTTGGAGGCTCAAAAACAGATTTTTTGGGGGCTCGAAAACGCCATTTAAAGTCAGTATTGAACGTTTTTTAATGAATGCTTTGATTGTTTCTTCGGAGTATTTTAGTATTACAGCTTTGACAATATATTCGTTTGAGAGCTGCCATAAAAAAATTTTTAAGTACAAAATATACAGTCCTCTTTCTTGAGTCACTCCTTAAAAAAATTATATTGTTGAATCGCATTGTTTAGTTTTGACTTAATCAGCAAGATTGAAAAAATTATTTTGGTGATTAAAAAAAAGCTCGAATTGAAATTCGGCTAATTTTTGCTATAACTTAACACTTAATAATCGTTTTATTTTAATTATATTAATTGCAATCTTTTATGCACAAAGGACTGTATGCTTCACAATGTGTAGTGGTTGTATACTGCTAAATACCTGTACTGGTGCACTGTTGCAAAGCATTGTTGTGTACGGGGGTATACGAGTACTATATGTTGTGTTCTGGCATATTAGTGCCTATACTAGTATACTTTTGTGAAGCCATGTTGTGTACTGGTATACTGAGTGTGTGTTGTCAGTGTACGTAATGTGCACAGTGAAAAAGCGTCAGTAGCGCGTTGGTGAGCTCAAAAGACACCTTTTTTAGCCCTTGTCATCTTCTAGCATCTTCCCCTAGTAGCAGTATTCGTGACCATGCTATAAGTCAAAAACAATTATATCTGTTGCTGTAGTATTTGTCTCATCTATTGTCATGGTAGAATTTATATCTATTGCTATATTGTTATTTATCTTATCAGCGCAAAAATATTTATCTCAACTGTTGCTATAGGATAATTTGTATCATCTTTTACCATAAAAGTGTACGAGTATGTTTCTATCGTCTTCTGCTATAGTAGTATATATTTATCTTGAGCCAAAGTTTTGTAAATTCTCGTTTCTACTTACAATGATCCAAAAACTTTAGCAGCATTTTAATTCATATAAAAACGTTTTTGAACGAGACTGCGTCTTCGACGTTTCTGGAAGTTAAAAGTTAGCCAATTCCAACTAATCCTAACCTTGCCTATTATTTTTATCAGCTGTGTAGAATGTTGTAGTGGAGGAACTGTGATCATGTAAATTGCATTGCTTTAGATACTGAATATGAGTGTAGCTTTGCTCAAAAGTTCTAATTTTTATAAAAGATCTAGATAGAACGAAATGTTCAACTAGTGTTTCAATTTCGTTCATATTAACCTTGGTTTTCCCAAATCAGACAAGCATTAAGGAACAAAAGAAATTTAAGCACGAGACAGTGTTGTGGATGCTGCAATCTATCCAATCTGAGGGTTGCTCCAACGCGGCTCTGACTCCCTCCAACACAATCACTTTTGTTCTTGTCATTCATCCCCCGACGTATTCCAAGTCAACTGCCGCTTTCGGAAGACATGGTCTAAAGCCGTGGGTGTTGGCAGCCCTCACACCATCACGTGAATTTTGTTCTCTCGTATCCATGTTACCCGGAGAAAGGGAATAGTGAGCTCAAAGTATGATACAAGTGGGATTTTATCAAGAGTTATTGGCATGAGTACATTTTGAACTTGTGAGTGCATCCATCGTGCAATTTTGTGTTTCCTTGAACATTATTGTGTTCTCTCTCTAATATCGTCGCTTTCCCACACCTCTACCGCAGCTCCCTTCCCACACCTCTACCGCAGCTCCCTTCCCACTCCTCTACCAGTGCCCTCGGCCCCTCTTCCCACTCCTCTACCAGTGCCCTCTTCCCACTCCTCTACCAGTGCCCCCTTCCCACTCCTCTACCAGTGCCCTCTTCCCACTCCTCTACCAGTGCCCTCTTCCCACTCCTCTACCAGTGCCCCCTTCCCACACCTCTACCGCTGCTCCCTTCCCACTCCTCTCCCAGTGCCCTCTTCCCACTCCTCTACCAGTGCCCCCTTCCCACTCCTCTACCAGTGCCCCCTTCCCACTCCTCTACCAGTGCCCCCTTCCCACTCCTCTACCAGTGCCCCCTTCCCACTCCTCTACCAGTGCCCCTACCCACTCCTCTACCAGTGCCCCCTTCCCACTCCTCTACCAGTGCCCCCTTTCCCACTCCCCTACCAGTGCCCCCTTCCCAATCCTCTACCAATGCTCCCTTCCCACTCCTCTACCAGTGGTACATTTAGATGTTTCCTTGTAACTTGAGTGGTACATTTTTTTAGATGTTTCCAGATGTTTTCCTTCTCCAATCAAGTCTCTATTTTGTTCCTTCACGTCTCCTTTGTTACATTATGTATTTTTTTTGTTCCATCACGTCTCTTTTCTTTGTTCCATCACGTCTCTTTTCTTTGTTCCATCACGCCTCTTTTCTTTGTTCCATCACGCCTCTTTTCTTTGTTCCATCACGCCTCTTTTCTTTGTTCCAACACATCTCTTTTCTTTGTTCCATCACGCCTCTTTTCTTTGTTCCATCACGTCTCTTTTCTTTGTTCCATCACGCCTCTTTTCTTTGTTCCATCACGCCTCTTTTCTTTGTTCCATCACGTCTCTTTTCTTTGTTCCATCACGCCCCTTTTCTTTGTTCCATCACGCCTCTTTTCTTTGTTCCATCACGTCTCTTTTCTTTGTTCCATCACGCCTCTTTTCTTTGTTCCATCACGCCTCTTTTCTTTGTTCCATCACGTCTCTTTTCTTTGTTCCATCACGCCTCTTTTCTTTGTTCCATCACGTCTCTTTTCTTTGTTCCATCACGTCTCTTTTCTTTGTTCCATCACGCCTCTTTTCTTTGTTCCATCACGCCTCTTTTCTTTGTTCCATCACGCCTCTTTTCTTTGTTCCATCACGTCTCTCTTCTTTGTTCCATCACGTCTCTTTTCTTTGTTCCATCACGTCTCTTTTCTTTGTTCCATCACGCCTCTTTTCTTTGTTCCATCACGTCTCTCTTCTTTGTTCCATCACGTCTCTCTTCTTTGTTCCATCACGTCTCTTTTCTTTGTTCCATCACGTCTCTTTTCTTTGTTCCATCACGCCTCTTTTCTTTGTTCCATCACGTCTCTTTTCTTTGTTCCATCACGCCTCTTTTCTTTGTTCCATCACGCCTCTTTCCTTCGTTCCATCACGCCTCTTTTCTTTGTTCCATCACGCCTCTTTCCTTCGTTCCATCACGCCTCTTTTCTTTGTTCCATCACGCCTCTTTTCTTTGTTCCATCACGTCTCTCTTCTTTGTTCCATCACGTCTCTTTTCTTTGTTCCATCACGTCTCTTTTCTTTTTTCCATCACGCCTCTTTTCTTTGTTCCATCACGTCTCTCTTCTTTGTTCCATCACGTCTCTTTTCTTTGTTCCATCACGCCTCTTTTCTTTGTTCCATCACGTCTCTCTTCTTTGTTCCATCACGCCTCTTTTCTTTGTTCCATCACGTCTCTTTTCTTTGTTTCATCACGCCTCTTTTCTTTGTTCCATCACGCCTCTTTTCTTTGTTCCATCACGTCTCTCTTCTTTGTTCCATCACGCCTCTTTTCTTTGTTCCATCACGCCTCTTTTCTTTGTTCCATCACGCCTCTTTTCTTTGTTCCATCACGTCTCTTTTCTTTGTTCCATCACGCCTCTTTTCTTTGTTCCATCACGCCTCTTTTCTTTGTTCCATCACGCCTCTTTTCTTTGTTCCATCACGCCTCTTTTCTTTGTTCCATCACGTCTCTCTTCTTTGTTCCATCACGCCTCTTTTCTTTGTTCCATCACGCCTCTTTTCTTTGTTCCATCACGCCTCTTTTCTTTGTTCCATCACGCCTCTTTTCTTTGTTCCATCACGTCTCTCTTCTTTGTTCCATCACGCCTCTTTTCTTTGTTCCATCACGCCTCTTTTCTTTGTTCCATCACGCCTCTTTTCTTTGTTCCATCACGCCTCTTTTCTTTGTTCCATCACGCCTCTTTTCTTCGTTCCATCACGCCTCTTTTCTTTGTTCCATCACGCCTCTTTTCTTTGTTCCATCACGTCTCTCTTCTTTGTTCCATCACGCCTCTTTTCTTTGTTCCATCACGCCTCTTTTCTTTGTTCCATCACGCCTCTTTTCTTTGTTCCATCACGTCTCTCTTCTTTGTTCCATCACGTCTCTTTTCTTTGTTCCATCACGTCTGTTTTCTTTGTTCCATCACGTCTCTCTTCTTTGTTCCATCACGTCTCTTTTCTTTGTTCCATCACGTCTCTTTTCTTTGTTCCATCACGCCTCTTTTCTTTGTTCCATCACGTCTCTCTTCTTTGTTCCATCACGCCTATTTTCTTTGTTCCATCACGCCTCTTTTCTTTGTTCCATCACGTCTCTTTTCTTTGTTCCATCACGCCTCTTTTCTTTGTTCCATCACGTCTCTCTTCTTTGTTACATCACGCCTCTTTTCTTTGTTCCATCACGCCTCTTTTCTTTGTTCCATCACGCCTCTTTTCTTTGTTCCATCACGTCTCTCTTCTTTGTTCCATCACGCCTCTTTTCTTTGTTCCATCACGCCTCTTTTCTTTGTTCCATCACGCCTCTTTTCTTTGTTCCATCACGTCTCTTTTCTTTGTTCCATCACGCCTCTTTTCTTTGTTCCATCACGTCTCTCTTCTTTGTTCCATCACGCCTCTTTTCTTTGTTCCATCACGCCTCTTTTCTTTGTTCCATCACGCCTCTTTTCTTTGTTCCATCACGTCTCTCTTCTTTGTTCCATCACGCCTCTTTTCTTTGTTCCATCACGTCTCTTTTCTTTGTTCCATCACGCCTCTTTTCTTTGTTCCATCACGCCTCTTTTCTTTGTTCCATCACGTCTCTTTTCTTTGTTCCATCACGTCTCTCTTCTTTGTTCCATCACGTCTCTTTTCTTTGTTCCATCACGTCTCTTTTCTTTGTTCCATCACGCCTCTTTTCTTTGTTCCATCACGCCTCTTTTCTTTGTTCCATCACGCCTCTTTTCTTTGTTCCATCACGCCTCTTTTCTTTGTTCCATCACGCCTCTTTTCTTTGTTCCATCACGCCTCTTTTCTTTGTTCCATCACGTCTCTTTTCTTTGTTCCATCACGTCTCTTTTCTTTGTTCCATCACGTCTCTCTTCTTTGTTCCATCACGTCTGTTTTCTTTGTTCCATCACGTCTCTCTTCTTTGTTCCATCACGTCTGTTTTCTTTGTTCCATCACGTCTCTCTTCTTTGTTCCGCAACGTCCTCTTTGTTCAATCATGTCTCCCTTAGTCTATGAACATTTTTTGATGTAGATTTGCTTCTAAAACCTTTCTTTTAGGTAACACTGAAAGTTTTTTATTTTTTACAGGATGCTGAGCTACCACTGCCTGCTCTACCCAGACGCTGCATTCTGCCCTCGCTAACCTCTGCGGCTCTTGGCAAATTTGGTCTGCTTATTTTATGATGTTAATCCTTTTCTTTGAAGTTTCAATCCTTTTCTAAGTGTCAATTCTTTTCCAAGTGTCAATCCTTTTCCAAGTGTCAATCCTTTTCCAAGTGTCGATCATTTTCCAAGTGTCAATCCTTTTCCAAGTGTCGATCCTTTTCCAAGTGTCAGTCCTTTTTCAAGTGTCGATCCTTTTCCAAGTGTCAATCCTTTTCCAAGTGTCAGTCCTTTTCCAAGTGTCGATCCTTTTCCAAGTGTCGATCATTTTCCAAGTGTCAATCCTTTTCCAAGTGTCAATCCTTTTCCAAGTGTCAATCCTTTTCCAAGTGTCAATCCTTTTCCAAGTGTCGATCCTTTTCCAAGTGTCGATCCTTTTCCAAGTGTCAATCCTTTTCCAAGTGTCGATCCTTTTCCAAGTGTCAATCCTTTTCCAAGTGTCGATCCTTTTCCAAGTGTCAATCCTTTTCCAAGTGTCAATCCTTTTCCAAGTGTCGATCCTTTTCCAAGTGTCGATCCTTTTCCAAGTGTCAATCCTTTTCCAAGTGTCAATCCTTTTCCAAGTGTCGATCCTTTTCCAAGTGTCGATCCTTTTCCAAGTGTCAATCCTTTTCCAAGTGTCAATCCTTTTCCAAGTGTCAATCCTTTTCCAAGTGTCAATCCTTTTCCAAGTGTCGATCCTTTTCCAAGTGTCGATCCTTTTCCAAGTGTCAATCCTTTTCCAAGTGTCAATCCTTTTCCAAGTGTCAGTCCTTTTCCAAGTGTCAATCCTTTTCCAAGTGTCAATCCTTTTCCAAGTGTCGATCCTTTTCCAAGTGTCAGTCCTTTTTCAAGTGTCGATCCTTTTCCAAGTGTCAATCCTTTTCCAAGTGTCAATCCTTTTCCAAGTGTCGATCCTTTTCCAAGTGTCAGTCCTTTTTCAAGTGTCAATCCTTTTCCAAGTGTCAATCCTTTTCCAAGTGTCAATCCTTTTCCAAGTGTCAGTCCTTTTTCAAGTGTCAATCCTTTTCCAAGTGTCAATCCTTTTCTAAGTGTCAATCCTTTTCCAAGTGTCAGTCCTTTTTCAAGTGTCTATTTCTGAAGTGGGCTCCCGGGTGACCTCAATTTACTTTTTGGATATGTTGACGGATTCAATAGAAACTTCGAAGTACTCCTTGATTATAACCAGGAACCTTCATTTTTTGTGCAACAAAATTACAACGAGACTTGTAAGGCGTCAGTTTTGGGCTACGAAAAATTTTCATCACTTAATTTGAAATCATGTTCTTAAATATCACAGAAGAAAGACTTCAAGTTTTTCCTTTCGTTTCAGTAGTGCAGCAAGCATATCAGGGTATCACACCAGATGATAGCGTACCCAGAGTTAATTTGGTATCAGAATGGGGAAGTTCGTGGGAAAATTTTGCTTCTGAACTATCGAAAAGGGATGAATTTCGAAGCAGCCATTTCGGTATTTTCAATGAAAAAGAGAGAACCATGAAAATGGTATAAAAAATTTTGCATTAACATGTATTTTTAAGACTGTAAAGACTTGTAAAAAATGGACGTTTCGATCTTTCGCTCATCATCAGCAATACGAATTCGAACAAAAAGTCATCTGTAAAATACAAAAAGAAAACAACTCAAAAAATGCACGACATTACTTATTGACTAGGGATAAAGGAAATGAGCTAAGATGATTATTTAAAACAGGTTTCGTTTTAAAAATGAACAGAGACTCTAAAATCCGCAATTCCGAACACAACTGCCCTGGCTATGACTTTGAAACTATTTTTCTTGACTGGTGTGTCACATTCAAAAGCATGATTTCGGATGGCTGAGTTGGATGGGCTTGCTAAAGGGATGAATTTCGTGTTGTGCATTTCAAGGAGTACTGAGTGTATGATCTTGAGGGATTAGCTGATGGCTCTTTTAACTTGAAGCTATGTGGATGGCAGTCTCCCATCGTATCCCCATCCTTCTCGATACCGTATCTCTTGTTCTTTCTCCTTACCCAACTTCAGTATCCTCTTATTGTTTCCTTATCCTTCCTTGCGTTTTACCAGTCTCCTATTCGTTTCATTTACCCTTCATTCTCCTATCACCCCATCCTTTATTCTATCCTTCTTTCCTCCGTTTTTCTATCCTCCCCTTTCCGTATGTATTTCTATTATCCCCCTCCCCCTCTGTTTCCCTATCTCCCTCCATTTTTCTGCCCCACTCCTTCGTTTTTCTTTCCCTCCGTTTTTTATTCCTCCAGGTTTTGTTCCTCCCTTATCTTCCTTTCGTTTCCCTCCCCCCCCCCTAAGTTTCACCATTCGCTTCTCCCTTCGTTTCCACATTCGGTTCACGATATTCAAACTGAAACTCACTTCTCTAATTGAAGTGCAGATTGTAAGGAAAAAGTTTTCGTTATGTTCTTGTGAGACCCGGTCCAACTGAGCTCAAGATTTAAATGAATGCAATGCAAACCGGTGTCAGGCGGCGTTGTGTTGAATGTTGCTGTTTGCAAACGTCGCGCGCAGAATCCTGAAATAATGTTGATTACCTGCTACTGTATTTTTACCGGAATATCTTATTGCATTCTATTTTTTAAGCGTTTAATGACGATTGTTTCTCGTTTGTAATTATCATGAATTGATAAAAAAATGTATTTCAGTTTTGAATATGGCAAGATTAGTGCAATATTTTTGATGCAATGTCTAAGAATAATGTGCGAATTGACCTGCAATGTCCCACTAAATAGAAAGGGAAGTTGTGGAAGTCTCCCGTGGTCAGCACTCTCAGGAGAACGACTTTGCGCTCGACAGGTGCGTCCCGTAAGTCTCCTGCTGCTGTGGGGGCTGTCCTGCGGCGGGTTTGGGTGCAGGGCTAACTCGCTTTGTTCGTATCGAGTGGGAGTGAATTCAAGGATTGAATTTAATGAGTGAATTCAAGGATTGAATTTAATGAGTGAATTCAATGATTGAATTTAATGAGTGAATTCAATGATTGAATTTGATGAGTGAATTCAATGATTGAATTTAATGAGTGAATTCAATGATTGAATTTGATGAGTGAATTCAATGATTGAATTTAATGAGTGAATTCAACGATTGAATTTGATGAGTGAATTCAATGATTGAATTTAATGAGTGAATTCAATGATTGAATTTGATGAGTGAATTCAAGGATTGAATTTAATGAGTGAATTCAATGATTGAATTTAATGAGTGAATTCAAGGATTGAATTTAATGAGTGAATTCAATGATTGAATTTAATGAGTGAATTCAATGATTGAATTTGATGAGTGAATTCAATGATTGAATTTAATGAGTGAATTCAATGATTGAATTTAATGAGTGAATTCAATGATTGAATTTAATGAGTGAATTCAATGATTGAATTTAATGAGTGAATTCAATGATTGAATTTAATGAGTGAATTCAATGATTGAATTTAATGAGTGAATTCAATGATTGAATTTGATGAGTGAATTCAAGGATTGAATTTGATGAGTGAATTCAAGGATTGAATTTAATGAGTGAATTCAAGGATTGAATTTAATGAGTGAATTCAATGATTGAATTTAATGAGTGAATTCAAGGATTGAATTTAATGAGTGAATTCAAGGATTGAATTTAATGAGTGAATTCAATGATTGAATTTAATGAGTGAATTCAATGATTGAATTTAATGAGTGAATTCAAGGATTGAATTTAATGAGTGAATTCAAGGATTGAATTTAATGAGTGAATTCAATGATTGAATTTAATGAGTGAATTCAAGGATTGAATTTAATGAGTGAATTCAAGGATTGAATTTAATGAGTAAATTCAATGATTGAATTTAATGAGTGAATTCAATGATTGAATTTAATGAGTGAATTCAATGATTGAATTTAATGAGTGAATTCAAGGATTGAATTTAATGAGTGAATTCAATGTTTGAATTTAATGAGTGAATTCAAGGATTGAATTTAATGAGTGAATTCAATGATTGAATTTAATGAGTGAATTCAAGGATTGAATTTAATGAGTGAATTCAATGATTGAATTTAATGAGTGATTTTACTTGATGAATTTAATGAGTGAATTTACTAAATTAATTTAATGAGTGAATTTAGTGAATTAATTGATTCAATTCAATGAATGAATGTAATGAGTGAATTCAATGAATAAGTTTTATAAATGAGTTCAATGCATGAATTTAATGAACGAATGCCATGAGTGAATTTAATGAATGAATTTCAAATGAACGTAGCGAAGGTGTTATTCTGGGTTAAATCGAGTGCACGCACGAGGCTCTGCGTTTGAATTCCTCTTCTAATTTCTGTCTGAGATTTATTATCGTTTGTGAAAACTGTGACTTCGGGCGCCCCAGTTTTCCAATTAATGTCTTTTCGTACTGTTTTCGAATTGAAAGTGGTCTAAGTTACCAAACTGCTGAAGATTCTATTGCGAAAATGATAAAATAGGCTTTATTCAGTATTATATGTAGCTAATATTACGTGTGTGTAGGTGACGTGACGAATTACTGCCAGTTTTGCATCATTATTTTTGTTAAGGTAATACGGAGTAAAGTTATTCTTTCTTGAAAAAAATATGTGTGTTATATTTGCAATTGGCTTTAAGGCTGATACATGCATCTTGTACTCATGTTTATTTACTTTGAGTCACAGACGTCATGTATACTGTCATGTATACGACACTCGTCATGTGTCATGTATACGACACTCGTCATGTGTCATGTATACGACACTCGTCATGTGTCATGTATACGACACTCGTCATGTGTCATGTATACGACACTCGTCATGTGTCATGTATACGACACTCGTCATGTGTCATGTATACGACACTCGTCATGTGTCATGTATACGACACTCGTCATGTGTCATGTATACGACACTCGTCATGTGTCATGTATACGACACTTGTCATGTGTCATGTATACGACACTCGTCATGTGTCATGTATACGACACTCGTCATGTGTCATGTATACGACACTCGCCATGTGTCATGTATACGACACTCGTCATGTGTCATGTATACGACACTCGTCATGTGTCATGTATACGACACTCGTCATGTGTCAAGTATACGACACTCGTCTTGTGTCATGTATACGACACTCGTCATGTGTCATGTATACGACACTCGTCATGTGTCATGTATACGACACTCGTCATGTGTCATGTATACGACACTCGTCATGTGTCATGTATACGACACTCGTCATGTGTCATGTATACGACACTCGTCATGTGTCATGTATACGACACTCGTCATGTGTCATGTATACGACACTCGTCATGTGTCATGTATACGACACTCGTCATGTGTCATGTATACGACACTCGTCATGTGTCATGTATATGACACTCGTCATGTGTCATGTATACGACACTCGTCATGTGTCATGTATACGACACTCGTCATGTGTCATGTATACGACACTCGTCATGTGCCATGTATGCGATACACATCATGTGTCATGTATACGACACTCGTCATGTGTCATGTATACGACACTCGTCATGTGTCATGTATACGACACTCGTCATGTGTCATGTATACGACACTCGTCATGTGTCATGTATACGACACTCGTCATGTGTCATGTATACGACACTCGTCATGTGTCATGTATATGACACTCGTCATGTGTCATGTATACGACACTCGTCATGTGTCATGTATACGACACTCGTCATGTGTCATGTATACGACACTCGTCATGTGTCATGTATACGACACTCGTCATGTGTCATGTATACGACACTCGTCATGTGCCATGTATGCGATACACATCATGTGTCATGTATACGACACAGCTACGGGGTCTGTGTTGTGCTATATAGGTGCTCGTTTTTGTACGTGTCTCATAACTTGTCATTCCTCAAGTGACCTGATCTTAGGAAGCCTTCACCATTGTTGAAAAATAGGCCATTTTCATTAACAAAATTCGCAAATTTGACTTTTTCTGCGAGCATGTCTGATGGCCTTGCAGCGCTGTCAAATGCTCACTGCACGTTAAGGCTTATTACGTATACTGAAAGCGCCAAGTTTGTAGGTTATGCGCGAGGCAAACCAAGTTGTGTTTCAGTGGTACGTTCCAATTGTTCAACTTAGTATTAGCTTTTCCAAAAGCCTGCGCTCTTCAGTGGGCCTTGAGGCTCTGAGTTTCTGCATTACAACACTGCAGGCGCTCCGCTCAGGGAGATGCAACCAATGCTTCTGTGGGAATTAGCACTCGCAGGGGAAATGTGAGGTCCCGAGCGAAATTTTAGGTTGGTCTTCCTTTAGTTGGTATGAAATGTTTTTTTCTTCAGTTGCATTGCATCTTTTTTTTCGGTTCACTGCTGTCCTGCTTTTCAGTACCCACTACTCTCTTCTTCAATTTTTGTCTTGTTTCATGAACTTCTTTCGCAACTTGATGTTTCTGTGCACCTCGTGCACAGATTCTAGGTTCCTTAAGTCTATACTAAATGGTGCCTTCCTTTTTCATCTCTTTGTGACGCCTTTATTGCGATTAGGGTAGGCTTGAACTGAAATCTAATCTCAGCTAAGCTTATAGAACTTGTCAGTGCTTTTCTGTTGCTGTTGTATCAGCCGTCTTTTGTTACTGTGTTCATCGCGGTGTGCGGATCATAGCGGCAATGGTGAATGAATGGCTAACATATTTTGTCGTAATTTTGGGAGTTACGATGAGAGAAATTTGTCGTCACAAATCAAATATGACGGGTGTGAAATTTCATTTATTTTAGTGCCATATGACAAACGCCATTTGAGGTTTTAAAATGAACAAAATATTTTAATTATTTTTAGTTTATTTTTGAATCATACGTAGAATATATTTCATGTCTTGGAAAAGCCTCTGAAGGTGAACATTGTAAAATTAACGACTGCCAATGTTAACTCACGCAGAAAAAGCTTGTAAACTTCTTTGGTGGTGTTCAGATGTGGATGTTTGATGAAGTTGGTTGCGTAGAGTTATGTATTCCTGATGTTCCGAGATTTTGTCAAGCACTTGTATACGAGCTGAGGGTCTTTCTGATAGCAAACGCAGGTTTAGTGTCTTGTTGATTCGTATGTCTCATCACCTCATACAGCCAGAGTGCCTTCAGTTGCGAGCGAAATGTTTGTGCATGTTTAGATGTAAGTGCAAAGTTATATTTTAGATATTTTATATTTCTCAACGGAATTTTGTGCTATGTTTATAATAAAAATGTACTCATCGTTGAGAGTTTTGATGTTCTTCATCCTAGCTCTAGCAGACGGGAATAAAAGGTAAGCTTGTCATGTTTTCAACTCTGGCTCTGGAAATGATTCGATGTGGGTAAGATTTTGCAGAACCTTGCATGCATTTGACACTAATGTCCATGGGGGAAACGGGCATTTCTGTCATTACCAGTATTCGATTGTAAACCCTTGAAATACTATTTTGTGAATGTTGTCAAACGTTACTCTAGTTTGGGGGGATTCCGAACCATGGCTTCTAAAGAGTCATGTCTCAGGTTATGCATATGTGAGGTCCCGAGCTAATAGTTAGGTAGACCTTCCGCTTGTTGATTTAGAATAGCTTTTTTGATTTTGTTACGAATCATCGTTTTTTGGTTCACTGCTATCCTGTTTTCAGCACCTGCTACTTTCTTCTTAAAATTTTATCTTCTTTCACACCATTCTTTCTCAGCTTACTGTGTTTATGCACCTAGTGCATAGATTTAGCGTTCCCTTAACTCCATACTAAATGGTGATCTCTTTATTCCTCTCTTTAAAACGCCTTTGTTGCGGTCAGGGAGGCATAAACAAATATCTAACCTAGGCTCAGCATTTAAATTAAATGCTAGTTGTGTGTTTTTTTAATATTTCCCAGTAAATAAAGTACTCCCAAAGTTATATTTGCCACCTTTCCCTGGCATCGAAAATACTGAAAAGATTACGTGAATCATTTGGGGTAACCTTTTTTTCGTGTATTTCCACACGCTCAGCGAGTCGCACTTGTTTATCATAGACTTTTTTCTGTTCTCGAGAGCGAAATATACGGGAAATGGAAATATACGGGAAATGGAAATATACGGGAAATGGAAATATACGGGAAATGGATACTCTTTTCTACATCGCATTCAACCTGAACCAAGGCCCTGGGCAAAAAAAGACCTAAGCAGAAGAACGTTCATCGTGTAAAATGCCCGGATAGCAGTACACACTCAACTCACACCCAGCTACTTCAAGAATAACGAAGTGAGAGACCCTCTACCGAGTTGCCTCTAAGAGTGTCGGTCTTGCACAGCATCACACCGGCGTGGACTGAGCAGCGATGCAGTCTGAACGATGTCGTTACATCGTTGTATTCAACTATCTCCCCTCAGAGGGATGTAACTATTGTATCTTAGAATTAGCTCTTCCAGGGGGAAAATGAGAGGTATCAAGCTGAGAGTTAGGAACGCTTTCACTTTTGTTGAAAAAGAATGGTTTGGTTTTTTTAACATGTTCACCGCTTTTCCGCGGTTGTCACGGTTGGTTTGATAAGATTGCAAGTAGCAGAATAGGGAAACGACTTTACTGCGCGAATACATTTTAATTCCGCCTTAGAAATTTGAAAAAATGTAATTGTACGATAACATTTCACCTCGTATGACACCAGTTATGTTTTAAAAAGGTCGGGCAACAGATAGAAGTCATTGGTTTGTACCGGAACGTGAATGAGCAATACCTTCTGGCACACGTAAGGCCCAATACGTGTGGTCACCGTGTTCGAGTGGTTAAGAACGCGCCCTTCTCGGGAATGTGTCGGTAGTTCGTCTCCCGGCAGTGCCGCCAGGTGTTTCTCCCCGTTCGAAAAAGGGAGAACTTAGCCACAATTCCCCAATCTGTCCAGGTGTCATGAAATGGGTACTGGCTTGTCCATCGTGCCCTGATGGTAGTTATACATTTGAAAAATCAATGTACAAGATGATATGTATCAGGCCTTAATTAAAATATAAACATCCTTTATCTTTTTTCAGTATACTGCTGTCCGATTTTTCAGCACCTAACAACTTTCTTATCCAACTTCTTGTTCAACATTCTCTATGAACTATTCTTTAAATGCGCAGTGGATCTTGTGCGGGAACACACTTTACGCACAGATTCGCCGCAACCTCAACTCCATACTAAATGGTACCTCCTTTCCAAAAATTCGCCAAATTTGTTATAATTAAGGAGGCTGAAACTAACTTTTAATCTTTGTAGGAGATAGCGCACCTGGTAGCCAGCTCATATTTTTCACTTAGTGTTTTCGATCTTGCATAACTGCGCCTAAAGGTGGAAAATTTGAAACTCAAATTTTCCGCTTAATTTATTACTAGACATCAGTTCATCGCAACACCGTCTATATTCTATAAAATATTCAAACATTTACCATCACTCCCGATGCGATTCTCCTGGTTTTTCTCCAGCCAACCGCATGTTTCGTTAGCAAAGAACATTCGTCGTTTCTCAATTATTACTCAAGGGTCTTTAGTTGCATTTTGCTGGTAACGCCGTAGGAAATCTGCCAATGAAGCTCCCATCATTGTCCCAATAAATAAGGGCTGTGGCAGATTTACGGATAACCTTCGGGGATGCTTTGAAGCATATTGTCTATTATTGTTAGGTTTTATTTTCATTTTCTTCTAAGTGTGGCCGACTTGTTATTTCGGTGAACTTATGGTGTAGAACAGTTTCAGTATGGTTTCGAGTATGGTTCTGCTTACTTTTTCTCTGAAGAGTTATGTTCATAAGCAAGATCACTGTTTTTACACTCGGTGGGTGATCGCCCTCAAGTGTTGTAGGAGTAAGCCGCAAATATGTACAGTATCATCTCGAGCTGTTATCACCTAGTCTAAAGCGATAGCTATCGACTTTCCCTTTCCCTCTTGTTGACCAGGGGAGACAATTTCAATGGAGAGACAATTACAATCTTGAGTTGTAATTAAATCATGATCATTTAATTTTTGATGTTCATATAATGTTGATGTTCACCTTACGTGGTAAATCGGAAACGCCTGATACTTGATTAAATTATGTGACCTTCGGTGCGATATAGTTTGAATAACTGAAGCGCTAGCAAACCTATGTTTCTACTACTACTACTCGTTGACCAGGAATTATGCGTGAAGGTACAATTTTCTTTAGTTATTCCAAGTTTCGTTTTTATTAGGATGGTCAGAATGGTACTCCAGCTACATCCTCGACGATATAATATTTCTCATCACTTTTCCTTCCATGTCTTTACTTGAATCCAGCCGTTCACGCCTGAAAGACACTAGATTGAGAAATGATTGTTTCCTAGGTGACGAGATCAAGGCTTGTGTTGTGAGTAAACTTTCTGTCTGAAGTTTGCGACTCGAAAGGAGCACCAACAAATACATTGAGACCCGTGCCATGGCATACAGCACAAGCATCCCTAAAGGGATGACAAGCAGCAGCATCAAAATTCTTACAGGATCTTACAGGACAACATCTTACAGGACAAGCATCATCTTACATCATCAAGCATCATCTTACATCTTACAGGACAAGCAGCATCAAAATTTATTTATCGACTGGGTTGAAATTTCGTCAACTTGTTCACCTGAAACTTACCTTCAATACTTGATGTATTTTATGGCCTGCACGGTGTCTGATGCCTGTAGAGGACTTTCATCTAGGATAAATAGAAAGAAGCATCTTCAAATAAACATTTTTATTGACAGCTTTGTTTTATAATCGGTTCTGGGATCAAACTTAAATTCGTAAAGTGAGGGGTAATATAATTTTACGCTTTTTGAATAAGAGGGTTTCTTCTACGACCAATCCTCTTTTTTTCCATTTCCTTCATTCACCAGAGGAACTGCTTTCTGAGAAAAGCTTCGCGTCTTCTTCCGGTATTGAACCAGGGACACTCGCTTCAGAAGTGTATCGCTTCATCCATTGTGGTGCTAAGATTGACCTGAGATAACGCATTCGCAAGCTTTTGAGCAGCGGAGAAAACTTCTATAGCCGCATGAACTACCTGTGAGTTGACTCTGCTCTTTGGATAGGGTTTCTGAGTTCTTCTTTGCACCATGAGAGTAAAATGCAGAATTTGATTTTCGTGCGTGTAACTCTTGGAGACTTATCGATCTCCTGATGTATTTTTCTTCACGCTTTCAGTGATACTCGCAACGTTCACGAGTTGTTGCGAGCAATTCGTTCGTTCTTATCCAAATAGAAAAAGCTGATGTAGTTTCTTCTATATATTTTTTTCCAGCCCACTTTCAGCTCTTAACCCTCTATAACCCAAATTAAATTCCGCCATTAAATTTTTTTATTTGTTACTCCTGATGAGTAATTTATGGTCACTTAGAGTAATTTCAATGACTGGAAAGCAAACTTTTGAAATAGTTTTATTTTTATTCTAAGTTCCTATATGAATGATATTGAGTCGTTAGGACATGCCAAATGGAGTTCATCAGAGTGGGACAAAAAATATCTTTCAGCTAAAACCATGGCAAATACAGTTGAAATGTACAAGTTTTTGGTTTGGATTGCATATTTTACCTACCAAAAGTTGTAATTAATGTATATATATTTAAATATTGACATAATTTCGTATGAAAAGGAAAATTGTAGATTTATCAGAAATACTTATTGAGAAAAAGACAATCAAAATGAAATAAAACAATACCTAAATCACGTGAAATCTAATGGGTCATGTCTAGAACCTGTTTCAATTGTCATTTATAAGTGAATTTCTTCAAGTACAATTCTCCATGGTGTTCCTTCTGCTGACGTATCACATATAATTATTTATATGTATTGATATTTCGATAAATAAGCTTTATAATATACTCGGCTTGTTCAATTATCGTAGAAGCATCTTCAACATCGCATCACCACTTGTTTCTTTAGCAATAACTTCTGCAATTAATGTGGCATGTAGGAGAGGTAGTATAGAATCTGGGTGGATCCATTGTCGCATAAAAGATTTGGCGTAACGACCCAATGTCCTACATTAAGGACATTTGAAAACTCACTCAATAATTCTACAAAACAAAGTTATTTGATTGAAAAGTTTTTTCAAAGGAATGTTGAATGGTTTTTACATGTTCATGAATTATTGTGGCGTTTTATGTTCGCTAGAAGCAAATAAACTTACACAAATATACGGAGTGTACGATCACCTACAGGCATTTCACGCTCCACCAAACTAAGAAGCATGTGACAGTTTAGTGAGCAAAATATTACGACACACTACGCTCATTTATTAAAGCACAACGCCTCTGCTCTTCACTAATATGCAGTACTGCTTGAAAAAGCTTTCCTGAAAGAAAATGAATGGGATTTTTCTAATGTCCTTCAGGAAGGACGGTGGGTCATACAGGGTTAAGGATTTACTTGTACAATATATATAGTTGCTAAAATAGTGTGCAACTGTAGGAGTCATAAAGGGTCAATTGAACACTCCAAAGACCGCGTTACTTTATGCAAAGTCGTAAGTCATCGAGTGACGACCGGAAATCAGAGAAATACCATGTATTTACTGGCAAATTGTTGGTTTTTGCCTACCTGTGATATAAAACGCATGAACTATTTACAGTTTAGAATTAGTGCATTGAAGAAGGGAAAATGGTCGTGGAACAAAAATCAAGTTAACGCGATTATCAAAGCCGTGTTTCAGACCCGGAATACTTCCAACAGGCGCGCTGTGTTCGCGTACATCACGCCTTTCAGACGCTGAAAAGAAATGGATTTTTTCTGGAGAATGATGATCTAATTTATTCTGAAAGCATAAGCTGAAAATAAATAGGTTTTACCCAAAAATGGTTTAACAACTCCTCATAAAAAAAATGAATTGAAAATAAATAGATTATACACGACAAGATTCAATAACTTCTTGTAAATACATGTACTGAAAATAAATCAATGGTACAGAAAAATCATGATCAGAAAAATTCTTTCAAATACATGTACTGGAATAAATCGGTTGGGCATAAAACATTATCATTTAATAACTTCCCTTAATACTTGCGCATCTCTCCCTTCTGGAAACTAAGTCACCGTCAAATTGGTAAAATGTTCAAGACATCCCGTCAATCTACCGCCTGCATATCCATTTCATTCAAATGCAAAGCATGGTGTATCGCGTATTCAGTTAGACTTATTTTCTCACACAAGATTTTGCTACTCCTCAGACTCTTGCTCACAGCACGTCCTATTCTTTTTGGCTCTCTAACCTTTGTTCTTTTATCGAGGTTCTCGGTAATTTCTTTGTTGGTTTTGCTGCCTAGACTGTGGGAACGCGTCTAGAGTTACTCCGCTTCGTCCTCGCTCAGAGATAAGGTGCGGGAGGGGACGCGGCGTACTGCACAAGCTCTACAATATTCTCGACTCGTGCACTCATTAAGCTTTTAACACGCTGACTACGTGGTGGTACATTTGTGGACATTTTAATCACGTTCCTGTGGTAATACGTAATATTCAAGTCATTTCAATTCCTCTTGCAAATAGATTTTAGAGTATGAAAGAAAATATCGCTTTCGATTATGTTTTCTTACGAAGGCTAGAAATGTATTGGCGTAATTAAGTCGGTTTTTAAATTCTGCTGCTCCAATCCAGCTTAATTTTACCAACCGTAGCAACTGCACAAACGTGGCCAATGGCTTAAGAAAACATGAGTAATTGGCGTCATATAATACTGCAGAAAATTCGACATTAATCGATTTGCCAAAAATATTGTCCGGATGTGTTGTTAATTCCAATAGTACTTTACTTGCTATATAGACTCGGACAGCTAATCTCCAACAGAGATCTCAATTTATTAAAATTATAATATTATATAATGATATAATTATAAAATTGTTCAAATTGTTTAAATTTTGTACTCAATGTTAACAAGTCTGGGCTTAATGTTCGTGTTGGTAATTTGAGAACATATTCGGTGTTTTATTCAGATATTACGTCAGAGAACAAATTTCTATTTTTTTAATATTCGGTGTTAAGGAGTATGTACTATCGATCACTTATTTTTCCCTGGCCTAAGTTATAGCTACTGAAACTATTATTACAAAGCCATCAATGTATGATTACAAAATTGACTTCGATGGAATTATCAAAGCGACAACTAAATGGTGTCTGAGCAAAATTATGGTAAACTGAGCTCATAATTATTATCCTAATCTCTTCAGGTATAAATAGCAGCTGTAAGTCAAAAACACTCATTCACTTACTTATAAATACCATAAATACACAAAAATGTATCTCATCCCAACTAACAAGCCTCTCATTTACAAGCTTAACACTTTGACCGCAATTGATTCAACTGAAGTTCAATATTCAACTTAAATTTAAAGTCAATTGTAGTAATAAGTTTCAAAAACAGTTCACGTTAACTGGATCATACCTTCATTTAGCATTGCTTCAGCATTTATAAAAATTGAGTTTGTGACTACTGGTCGATCGGCAGCATCGGGAAAATGCCCTGTGTGGCCACCGGTGGAACACGATACGGTCAAAGTGTTAAAGACAACGTTGAACTGAGGACTGTAGCGGCAGCAACGTTGCAAAGACGGTAGTGAGAGACACTAAAGCACGTGTTGCACCCCATAGCGAGAGTGCGTAGGGTCGAGAGTCTTGTAGGGGGTGTGAGGCTTTGCGTGCGCATGGTGAGGCAGTTCATACCCGCTTTGTGATGCCGAGTGTTTGCTGTGTGGTAGACCATAGTCATAGTTAGGAAGCTTATATGCAACTATTTGGGGCTTATAGCCGTTAACCGGGGTCTTGTATCCACTATGAGGTGGTTTGTAATCACCAAGACGCTCATAGGCGCCATGCGGTGGCTTATATTCATGCTTCGATAACCCATAGGCGCCATGCACTAGTTTATGATCATGCTTAGGTGACCCATAAGCGCCATGTGCTAGTTTATGATCGTGCTTAGGTGACCCGTAGGCGTCATATGCCAGTTTATGATCGTGCTTAGGTGACCCGTAGGCGCCATGTGCTAGTTTATGATCGTGCTTAGGTGACCCGTAGGCGCCGTGAGCCAGTTTATGATCGTGCTTAGGTGACCCATAGGCGCCATGTGGTGGCTTATATTCGGGCTTAGATGACCCATAGGCGCCATGAGACGGCTTATGAGGCGGAGCGTACTCGTGATGAGGAGCCTCGTAACCGTCTTTAGGTCCATCATACGTCACCTCGGCCCTATAGCCGTCCCTGTCGACCGTGTACTTGACGTTCTGGGTGCGGCCGTCAGGCAAGAGGACGTAATACTGGCCGTGGGTGGTGTAGCCGTCCCGTTCCTCCTTGTGGCCGTAGCTGAGCACTTTTTTCGGGCCGTACTCCGAGGCAACTTTCGAACTGCCGTACCGCACTGAGTATTGGTACGAGTAGCTGGGGGACGGCACCTGCGCGCAGAAAAATTTAAACGTGGCCTGAAAAACATTAAATTGACTATAGTTACTGCACATTTCTGGCAGAATAAATAACAACGTGACTAAAGAAACCTGAAAGTGAATGAAGTTACTCCGCATTTCTGAAAATGAATTCCACCACTGGTTTGTAGAAATTCCTTAGTATTCTTTGAAATAATTAAACGAAGATTGAGAATGATTCTTACAAATTATTGGAACGGATTTGTCAGCAGCTTGCGTAGCAATCAATGTAAAAATATCGGATAAGCTCAATAGAAATTCCATGCACAGCTTGTGACACGATACCATATAAACAATAGTTCTAATATTTTTAATAGCTGAAATTTCAACTATTCCTCCAATATAACATAACTACAAAATAACAAAAAAATTCCACTTCTGTCAGAACTCTATAAAAAATGTTTTAACTTTAATACAGTTTTCCTATTGTTCCTCTAAATAAAATATTTTGACTGTGAACCACCTGTTCAGATTTCCTCTTGAATCACACAGTTGCCAGCTCCTCATGTTTTACCATTCCTTATGATATACTTGGGTGGAGAATAAAAAATTTTGAATTTCAGTTCCCTTGACTTTATACAATGAGAAAAATGGTTATTGATTATTACTACCGTTTTTTTCACTTACATAACCAAACCCATCCTCACTCAACATAACATCTTAAACATATTAGCGCTCTTAAACATAATTAGTGCTCGCCATAGCCATTTGGCTAGAGGTTCTGCCGCCGTGCAGCAGACCCGGGTTCGAAACTCGGCGCTGGAGGTGCGATTTTCTCTGTTGGGTATAGGAGAAAATTTCCAAGCACAATACCCCACTCTACCCAGGCGTCTGAAATGGGTACCGGTCTTGACCGGGGGAAAGCGCCATGGCGTCCTGGCGTTAGTTATAAGGCATTTGAAAATCCAATGTACAAGGTGATATGTATCAGGCTTGATTGGAAATAAAGCATCCGTAGATGCCTTCATTATTCATTATATATATATCCCAACGTGACTTATGATACCTCATTATATCGTAATCTAACTCGTCCATTCAAATCGCATTCTCTCCTATCTTACTTCAAGATCCGCGGAAATTCCACGGTCAAAAACATGGTATGCCTAATGCCTAGTTGGACTCGTGAAAAATTCCGTTATTTTTTGACCTGAACAACCGAACCTATCCTAACCCATTCTAACGTAATATCTTAACCTAACATACCTTTAGCCTAATCTATCTCAATCTAATCTGTTTTATAAAACAATCTAATCTTTAAATTTCTCACCAGAACGTAGCCGAGCTTCTTCTACCGTAATATATCCTTGCCAATCAATTTTAATTTTTATCTTTAATTTTCTCCATCCTAACTTGAAATATCCCACCATAACATATCCTGACTTATCCTACTAAATCCGAAAATATCCTACCTTCGCATATCCCTCTTAACCTAGCCTAGACAATCCTAACATAATCTAATCTACCCTAGGAACAAATCCTAATTCGATCTATCTCGATCTATCCCAACCTCATATATACCATCATCATCATAGCCTAGCCTATTTTACCGTAATCTATCTGCGGGAACTTAAAATTATCCACCCTAGACCAACTTCAATTTTCCCTGATTTAATCTAACGTATCATGCATATTCTTTTTGGGTAAGAACAGTTGACCCGGTAACGGCACTCAATCGTTAACTATGATACCGTTTATTGGAGTTCAAATAACCTTTCGATTTATCACTAAGTGATAATGGAAAAGTCACAAAGAAACATAACACAGACAAAATTTTACTAAAGATGTCCATAAAAAAATGTATACACGGGTTTTAAATACTAGTAATATTTTAACATATAAGGTACCGTACGTTCAACCGTAAAATTCCGATATATTTCTTTAACGTTTATTCCTTCAAAATGCAAATCAATTAGCACATTAGAATAATAGAGCATCACAGATACTCCAAAATTAGCATACACGTTTTTCGTGAACTTAGAATCAAACATGTAATTTCTTCATTGAAGCCATCAAGATGTATCATCATCTAAAAGTTGATGTTTACCCATTGAATCCCGCTATTTGATAACCGTGTGTAATCCTTAGATCCAGCGTACTACACCTTGAAACTTCACGCACAAGCTTTAGTCTGTTCTTGCCGCATCTTGAATCAACTTTCTCGCCTTAGATTAATTTTGCAACAATAAAATGAAATTTATCATTTTTATTGCTATGACAACCTCACCTTAACTTTCTCGCCATACGCTGAATCGGCGAGACCGACGGCTTCTCCAAAATACCCTCCTTGGGGAGCTGTGTACTCTTTCCTTGGAGATACATGCTTGTCGGGGGCAGAATATTCATCCTCAGAGCTGGCATGCACACGCAGACCAGAATAATCAACCTTGGGAGTGTAATCCTCGGGTTCTGGGACGGGATACGCTGGTTTCGCTGGATGATAATCATGGTCCGGAACGACGTATTTAACTGCGGCTGAAGAATGTTCAAGCTTGGGGCTGGAATAGTCATCTTTTGGTGGTGAGTACTTCTTCACAGAAGGATGATACTCCGGGTGTGGTGGTGCGTAATTTTTTGGAGCTTCATAGAAATCAATCACAGGCTTTGAGTAACCATTTCCTAGGGTATAAAAATCAGGTTTTATTGGTGAATAATCGAGACCTGAGGGCAGGTAACCAAGTTTTGGAGATGAATACCCAGTTTTAGGAGGCGTGTAATCGTATTTAGGGGGCAAATAAGCTCCAGCAGGAGACTCGTAATGGTGTTTGATTCCTTGCCCTCCTGCTTCTGGAGAATAATACACACTCTTCCCTTTTCCTGCTTTTTCTTCTTCTGCATTCTCTTCTTCTTCTCCTATTCCTTCAATGGAGGAAAGCTCAGCAGCCTTTGGCGGCTCAGAGTAAGCGCTCTGCAGGAGATGGTGCGGGGTTTTGTAATCTTCTTCTGTGGATGAGTCCAAGGCCTTCCATTCCGGGCGGCACTGGGACGATGGCAACAGCAACAACCAGCAGAGAACCTGCGGACAAAGTTCGTAGCTTTGTCCTACAAACTTACTTGAAGACAGATCTGTTCTTATGTAACATGGTTGGCCAATTTTACTCAACGGAATGATTTTGACTGGTAAAAAAATGTTCAATTGATAAATTATCGTCATCGTGATAGGTTTCATGAATTTGCAGTGTCTTATACTATTACATAAATCACCATCATCTTAAAATACTTAATAAATCAACATCATGGTGCAATAATACCTAAATAATCATCATTCCATAATATTATACAAAATACAATCATCGTGCTATATTACAAAGATTACCATCGACGTAAAATATTTCATAAATTACCACCATCATTCATGGTAGCATAAATCATCATTCTCACGCGACATGACATAAATTATCACCATCACGTAGAATAACAAACTTCCATCATTGTATAAAAATAAATTACCATCATCTTATAATTTTATATAGATTACCATCAGCGTATAATTTTATATAAATTACCATCAGCGTATAATTTTATATAAATTACCATCAGCGTATAATTTTATAAAATTACCATGATCGTTTAATTCTATTTAAATTACCATCATCGTATAATTTTATGTAAATTACCATCATCTTGTAATTTTATGTAAATTACCAACATCTAATAATTTTATATCAATTACCATCATCTTTTAATTTGAAATAAATTACCATCATCTTATAATTTGAAATAAATTACCATCATCTTATAATTTGAAATAAATTACCATCATCTTATAATTTTATATAAATTACCATCATCTTATAATTTTATATAAATTACCATCATCTTATAATTTTATATAAATTACCATCATTTTATAATTTTATATAAATTACCATCATCTTATAATTTTATATAAATTACAATCATCTTATAATTTTATACAAATTACAATCATCTTATAATTTTAAATAAATTACCATCATCTTGTAATTTCATATAAATAACCATCATCTTGTAATTTCATATAAATTACCATCATCTTGTAATTTCATATAAATTACCATCATCTTGTAATTTCATATAAATTACCATCATCTTATAATTTTATATAAATTACCATCATCGTATAATATCACACAACATATACATCCATTCCTCGATGTATACTTGGTAGGAAATTTTTAGGGACGCCACCCTTTGTTCTCTGATTTCGCATTCGCTGCCTCCATACCCTCTTGTCAACTTTCCATTGCAAGTGAGCAAACCGTTAAATCATGTCAAGCGATACATCAGAAAAATTACATTAGCTTCCTCATATGGTACATTTTGCACTACCTAGTGCATATGTTCCCTCGTCTTTGGATCACTTTCATTCTACAGTTTCTGTGGAAAATTAGAAAACTACTGCATTTTTCAAATAAATTGATTATAAATTCGCTGAAGCCTCTCTTTACTACAACTAAGATGTTCGATGAGAGGAAGGATAAAGGCACTATTTAGCATGGAGATCAGGGAACGTGGAATTTATGCACAACGGGTGTTCCCGCAAAGGATCATGTGCACATAGAAACCGCAAAATAAACAGGAAGGTTATGAAACAAGATAAAAGGTGAAGAAGAAAGTCAGAAGTGCAGTGAACCGGAAAAAGATGGTCCTTAACAAAACAAAAAACATTTTATTTCAACAAAAAGGAGGCCTACCTAACTCTCAGCTCGGGTCCTCACACATTTTCCCCTGGGATTGCTAATTCCCATATATACGATAGTTGTATCTCCCTGTATCCCATGTTCCAAACATTTCCCGAAATATTGCAAAAGGTCAACGGTACTGGGCTTACATCTGGTACGCATAAAACATTCCAGCCACACCTGAACTAGGCGAAAAATATATGTTTCAATTGTTGGGCTAAAATTCTATATGAAACCGATATTTATGTCGAAAAATACCGTAAAAAATGATTCAGAATTTATGAAATAAGAACAGTCCTTTTTAAACATTTTTGAAGCTATGTGACTACATTTCATCTTTTTCCAAAAGGAAACTAGGGCCACTGCCGCACAAATTAATTTCAAGTTAGCTCCTCTACGTCCGAAAAGAAATGGCCAAACTGAAAATTTTAGATTAGATTAAATGTTTGTTCAAGTCTTCCTTATAGTAACGAAGGCGATCCAAAAAGAAGGAGGAAAGCACTGTTTAGTAGGAGCTTAAGAGAACGCTTGATCTACGCACAAGGTGCGAAGAAATTGTACTTTGAAAATGAAGTGCATAAAAAAATAAATATTGAAGAAAGTAGTAAATGCTGAATACAGGATACTAGTGAACCGAAAATGATCGTCCGTAACAGAACAAAAAACCTGTTCTGCTTGAACAAAAGGTCTACCAAATCTTCAGCTCGGGACCTCACATATTCTCCCTTGGAGCTCTAATTCCCATAGAGACACTAGTTGTCCTCTGAGGGGACCAAGCAAACAGCACGCAAAAATTATCCTACAAAGACGGTACAAACAGATTGAACTCCAGAAATGTCAGAAAAGAATCCCCTAGTTGATATTTAAGAAGAGTCTAAGCGTAATAAGAAGCTAAGAAAAACTTATCAAGAACGGCAATCACGTGCCAGAGGTAGGGCGCAAAAGCCGTGAGCAGCATGTTGATTTTTAGAAATTGAAGGACGAAACACAGAAACCTTATAAAAGTACTTCAAAGTCAGTCTTTTTCTTCCTTGGCCGATGATTCAAACAGTATGGTTTGTACATAACAAGCTTCAAAACTTAACGATGAGGTACAAAAAAAGTAAGTAAGCCCTTAGTATTGATGCAGATTGAATTTCGAACAAAGAATGAGACCGAAATATGGGCTACTGTATAATGAAAATAAACCATCACAACTCTAGTAAAGAAAAATATATGATGGAATAGAAACCATCCCGGCTTTTAAAACTGTTTCATTAGAATCCTAATACTAAATCTTATTATTACTTATTTTAAGCATCCCTAGCAACCGAGATTGTGATCCCAAAAGATGAAACAACAGGAATACAGCAAGTATTGAATTAAGGAAACAAAATATTTAAGAAACAGTGTGATCCGGCACGAGTTTTTAAGCACATAATATCGGCAAGATTAAAAAGAATTAAAATTGTATGACAAAGTGACAAGCGCATAAAAGCCCTGCAGTGAACCAGTAAAAAATGAACAGTAACAAAAAAAGAAAATTGATTTCAACTAAAAAAAGGCGAACCTAACCTTCAGCTCATCTGAATTATTTAGTATGAAAAGCTCGATCCACAAGGTCATTACAACTTGGAGAATAAAGTGGCTTAAGGTTTTCACTTTTTTAATACGTTGACTGCGATGGGTTAAACTGAAGTTCAACATTCAACTCAAATTCAAAGTCAAAAGTTGTTGGCAATTTCATAAAAACCAAACAACAACTGGGTCCATTTAATATATTAATTTTAAAAGATTGTTGAAATTTTTCCAACGACCATCGGTGGGTCGTATTGCAAGCAACGTGTTAAATTGAACTTTAGCATTAAATCGCTGAACGTACGATTCGAAAGAGTATTCAACAACGGGGGTTATTCGATTTTTTTATGGTGATCAGTCACTTTCCCTTACGATTCTGCAAATTTAAACAAGAACACGAAGCCTATAAATCATTTAGAAACATGAGATGATTAGGCGTACTGCTAGTGCAAATTTAAAGTTTGTATACCCATTCTAAACTTCCTGTTAAACCTATTGTCGATAGTTCACTAACGTCTGAAACTAAAAACTTATAGATGTGCATGGCACCGCTCATTCGCGGTGGAAAACATCCCAAATTTTTTTTTCATCGTACTATTGATAGTTCACTAACTGCTAAAAAACTGAAAACACCAGTCATTTCAGACCGATGTATAGCGTGGTTCCGGCTACAACAAAATGCGACAGCTCACCGCAACGTTCCTCATGACAACGAAGTTTTCTCAGCACTATTGTTAGAAGTTCACATGCGGTCTTCAACACCTATCTTTTCAAGGTGTCCCAGCGATATAAGGACTTTTGGCAGCTTCATGTACATATATATGCTGGAGAGAGTGCTGCAGGAATATCGCGGTTTTGAACTTGACCTTCCTGATCACACTGCGCGCGTTGTGATAAATGGTGCATTTCAATGCCAGGAAAATATGCCATTATTCTGCTTAAAAGAAACTCTAATCGTGCGATTTTCTTCATTACTATTACTATTATTATTATTATTATGTAGATTATTATGCATATTGGAGCGGGGGGAGAGGGGGGGGAATAATCTCACAGGGTGCTGCTGTACATGATTCAGTTTGTATCAAGATATGTATCAAGTTAGTATTGTATCCTGAAGCAAAGTTCATACCTTCGTAAAAGATCTAGAAAATCTCACTGAATGTTCTACTAAGCGAACTCTAAAAAGTTTTAATTTATAATTACTATTGACAAAAGATGCTACTCTGTTATCCTTATATTTCATGTCATATGTAATGATGTTGGTTGTAAAATTATGTCCTATTCATGGTGCGTCAAACAACCGCGGCAAAATTCATTCTTTGAAATCGGAAAAATTTGTATACAAGCAAATTTTGATAGACAGCGATTTCATTATTATTTGATCTTATTTTACCGTTAAAAATGATAGTTAAAAATTGGCAGCTATCTCAATTTAATTGAAGAATTTATTCCCCACATAGTAACCATCACCTAACGTATAACTATGTTTTTTAGGGAATTTTACGTACAAAGCAAGTATCAGGCAATAGTTAAATCAACTTTTTAGCCATTTAACTATGGATTGTCTTCTAAGTCCTGTGAAATTTAAAGTGACGTTTTTTCGTTGACAGTCAACTCACAAGTGCAATTAGTGAATGATAAAATAACGCTGAAGGATTTTTGAAGTGGCAAATTTATGGCAGAGTAGTTTTAATTCCTGAAATATCTGTTGGTTTACTATTCTAAATTAGTTCCTAACTCGACTTTTTCTTGCTGTTTGACTATGTAAATACATTGATGGGTTTTCATCATTGTAAGTCCTCGTCGTTTGATTTTTGTCGGCCACTATTTTTCTGCCTTAGAAACACGCACCAAGCCCAGAGAGCGATATTCTTCAAAACTCGCATCGAATGCTTTCTTAAAGCTAAACCTATTCCACCGAGTTCTCATAAGTTACAGAAAACATATTAGCTGTTAATTTCTCAAGTGTTCTGGTCAAAAAACTTAGGTTTGGGCGGTATCTTATTCTACGTTTGCTTGAGCAACAGTCGATTTCAATAAACCCTTATTATACGTAGCGCAAAAACTATCCTTGCATATCAACTCACTCATTTAGGAAATCTTCCCCACAATCCTGTTATTAATGAGTCCTTTTACTGCCAGAGTGCATTCAAGCTCGCTAGCCTTATATGGTGTACAATTTCCTTTATTTTCAACGCAAATTATACTGTCAGTCTAGCCTTCAATCTAAGCGTGGTTTTTACCATGAGCTCGTAATCGTTTTCTTTTTTGTCGCACTACGTGGCTAATCGTGTCCTTATCCAAAACCAATTCATTTCGGTTAAGCTTCATACAGAGTAACGTAAGAAACAGAAGAACAAGTATCATGGCTATAGACAGATAATTTCTTCAAAGCTAAAATGTATTCCCAAAGACTGTATTTTGAATTCAGCTTTTATTGACTAGAAGCTTATCTGCTCTTACGCAGTCAAACCACACAGCTCTCACGCTTACTTGCTATTGAACTATCTCCTCCACGCTGCTGAACTGCCTTGTTTTCATTTTCTCGCTGAAGTTCAAAACTTTGAGGAAAGTCTTTCATAATAGAGTATTTTACGCTTTCTCCCGTTACGACTTGCGTTGTTTCTTGACGGCAAAACGTGTCCGGAAGTACGCAAGGAAGCTCGTGAGGCCGGAGGGCATAGCTGGCAACCACGAAGCTTGGGTCTGAGTGTCCTCAATATCCGAGTATTCCTGAACGGTCGGTGTATGTTGCAGGCGAGTGAATCGTTGAGGAAGTCAATCAGAAATAATTGTTGTTCATCAACGTCTAAGGTCATTTTGGCGATCACAACCTTGTCATGAATGGTATATCATCCAAGATGATAGTGCAGCAATAATTTTTTTGTGTCTCACGCTTATTCCTGATGTCAATTCTGATGAATCAGCAAAGCGATTACGGTTACGAATCACACCATGAAATGTTCGGGAACAATTTTGTGATCACGATTTCACTTATTAAAGAGAATCTATACTATAACAAGAGCCGCGTCCGTCCGTCTCTCTGTCTGTCCGAAGCCAGGCGAAAGTGTGTGATGAGCATATCTGTGATACAAGCTCCAGCCCTATATATTTTGACGGGCCGTGTCCACGCGGCCTTATCAACTCTCGAGAGATTCTATTTTTTAATTCTTACGGCCTTTCTCTCATTTCGCCCTCTTTTTCATTTCAAATAAAGGGGGGTGGACAAGTTTATGTAATATTCAGACACAAATAAAGTTCCTCCCAACTAAAGCTGAACCGCTCTCGCTCAATTTCGTAATGATTCAGCAGGGTGAAAATATGTTTTTCAAAAATTTTTACCACGGATGTTGGCTCATGGCCAGAAAGATTGGAGTCATATTTTATCCAGAGTATGAGATAAATGTTCGCACTGGTTCTTTCGTTTTGAAAACAGTTGCTTCGACCAACGGACGGTTTTCAGCGGATATTGACAGTCTGTGAATTATGTGTTTGGGCAGCTGATATCAGTACATGAGTAAAAACGCGATAGTAAAAGAACATTTAGAGTTTTCCCCGAAACGAAACGAATGAATTTGATCCCAAAAATTTTTGCGTGCACACTACATAGATGCCCCATCATTTTGTTGAAAAATAACTGTTCTGCATATCTTCAGAATTTCTTATTATAAAAATAAGATATGTCTACATAGTTTGTACTACTATGAAAACACAAAAATATGCACAAAAAAGATCGAAGTATCAAAAACCTCTCATTAGTTACGCAGCAAGACAAAAATTTACGAAGGTGACGATATACAAAGCTGAGTTTGAAAAACCCAGTGAAAAAAATACAAATTTAAAATCTAAATTCAACTCAACTGTAAATTTTCGTGAATCAAAGACACTTTGCTAATCAAATAAAAATGAAATAGCACACATGTAACAATCGATATAAATAAATACAGTGTAATGGAATAAATGACAATTTCCCCATTTATAGTATTGAAATCTTTTTGAGTAAGAAAATCAATCTCCAAGGCATTACTTCCACTCACGCAAGCAAATTCCTATGAACTCAGAAGTACGCTCACAACTATTAGTTTTGCAAATAACTCTTGCTTGAATATAAATTTCGTTTCTGACTTCCACGTAAAAAGCTCATTTTAAATGTATAACCAGACGTGAATGCGAAGTTCTCTCAATGTGAAAGGGAAGAGAATTCAATCTCCAGATGCCGAGAGCGGCCGAGGGAAATGGATCTTCGCATTGCGTAGTTCAAGCCTGAAACTAAAGAACATTGTGCGTAATTTTCCAGCCTAGCTCACTTCCGAGTACTACAGAGTGAGGAGGAATTGAAAATGATGTTTTAAGAGTATATTCTGCCTCAGAAGAAGTACACGTTGGGTTCACGAGCGCTGACTCATACAAGACAATACATATCATGCAATGCACGCAACTTCACGTTGCATCATGCACAACACACAACACTTCACGACATATATCCCGAATTACATCACTCAATACATTCAACACATCAAGCAACACATCACACAACACATCACACAACACATCACGTAACACATCACGTAACACATCACGTAACACATCACGTAACACATCACGTAACACATCACGTAACACATCACGTAACATCACGTAACACATCACGTAACACATCACGTAACACATCACGTAACACATCACGTAACACATCACGTAACACATCACGTAACACATCACGTAACACATCACGTAACACATCACGTAACACATCACGTAACACATCACGTAACACATCACGTAACACATCACGTAACACATCACGTAACACATCACGTAACACATCACGTAACACATCACGTAACACATCACGTAACACATCACGTAACACATCACGTAACACATCACGTAACACATCACGTAACACATCACGTAACACATCACGTAACACATCACGTAACACATCACGTAACACATCACGTAACACATCACGTAACACATCACGTAACACATCACGTAACACATCACGTAACACATCACGTAACACATCACGTAACGCATCACGTAACGCATCACGTGACGCATCACGTGACGCATCACGTGACGCATCACGTGACGCATCACGTAACGCATCACGTAACGCATCACGTAACGCATCACGTAACGCATCACGTAACGCATCACGTAACGCATCACGTAACGCATCACGTAACGCATCACGTAACGCATCACGTAACGCATCACGTAACGCATCACGTAACGCATCACGTAACGCATCACGTAACGCATCACGTAACGCATCACGTAACGCATCACGTAACGCATCACGTAACACATCACGTAACACACCACGTAACACATCACGTAACACATCACGTAACACATCACGTAACACATCACGTAACACATCACACAACACATCACACAACACATCACACAACACATCACACAACACATCACACAACACATCACACAACACATCACACAACACATCACACAACACATCACACAACACATCACACAACACATCACACAACACATCACACAACGCATCACACAACGCATCACACAACGCATCACACAACACATCACACAACACATCACACAACACATCACACAACACATCACACAACACATCACACAACACATCACACAACACATCACACAACACATCACACAACACATCACACAACACGTCACACAACACGCAACACATCACGCAACACATCACGCAACACATCACGCAACACATCACGCAACACATCACGCAACACATCACGCAACACATCACGCAACACATCACGCAACACATCACGCAACACATCACGCAACACATCACGCAACACATCACGCAACCCATCACGCAACCCATCACGCAACCCATCACGCAACCCATCACGCAACCCATCACGCAACACATCACGCAACACATCACGCAACACATCACGCAACACATCACGCAACACATCACGCAACACATCACGCAACACATCACGCAACACATCACGCAACACATCACGCAACACATCACGCAACACATCACGCAACACATCACGCAACACATCACACAACACATCACACAACACATCACACAACACATCACACAACACATCACACAACACATCACACAACACATCACACAACACATCACACAACACATCACACAAAACATCACACAAAACATCACACAAAACATCACGCAACACATCACGCAACACATCACGCAACACATCACGCAACACATCACGCAACACATCACGCAACACATCACACAACACATCACACAACACATCACACAACACATCACACAACACATCACACAACACATCACACAACACATCACACAACACATCACACAACACATCACACAACACATCACACAACACATCACACAACACATCACACAACACATCACGCAACACATCACGCAACACATCACGCAACACATCACGCAACACATCACGCAACACATCACGCAACACATCACGCAACACATCACGCAACACATCACGCAACACATCACGCAACACATCACGCAACACATCACGCAACACATCACGCAACACATCACGCAACACATCACGCAACACATCACGCAACACATCACGCAACACATCACGCAACACATCACGCAACACATCACGCAACACATCACGCAACACATCACGCAACACATCACGCAACACATCACGCAACACATCACGCAACACATCACGCAACACATCACGCAACACATCACGCAACACATCACGCAACACATCACGCAACACATCACGCAACACATCACGCAACACATCACGCAATACATCACGCAATACATCCCGCAACACATCACGCAACACATCACGTAACACATCACGTAACACATCACGTAACGCATCACGTAACACATCACGTAACACATCACGTAACACATCACGCAACACATCACAACCCATCGCACTAAACACGCAACACATCACACAATATACGAAACATCACACAACACACGCAACATATCCCACAACACACGCAACACATCACACAACACACATAACACAACGCACGCAACACATCACACAAAACACGCAACGCATCACACATCACACCACACAACACACGCAACACATCACACAACACACAACACACGCAACACATCACACAACACACGCAACACATCACACAACACACGCAACACACCACACCACACGCAACACATCACACAACACACGCAACACATCACACAACGCACGCAACACATCACACATCGCACGCAACACATCACACATCGCACGCAACACATCACACATCGCACGCAACACATCACACACCACACGCAACACATCACACAACACACGCAACACATCACACAACACACGCAACACATCACACAACACACGCAACACATCACACAACACACGCAACACATCACACAACACACGCAACACATCACACAATACACGCCACACATCACACACCACACGCAACACATCACACAACACACGCAACACATCACACAACACACGCAACACATCACACAACGCACGCAACACATCACACACCACACGCAACACATCACACACCACACGCAACACATCACACACCACACGCAACACATCACACACCACACGCAACACATCACACAACACACGCAACACATCACACAACACACGCAACACATCACACAACACACGCAACACATCACATAATACACGCCACACATCACACACCACACGCAACACATCACACAACACACGCAACACATCACACAACACACGCAACACATCACAAAATACACGCCACACATCACACACCACACGCAACACATCACACAACACACGCAACACATCACACAACACACGCAACACATCACACAACACACGCAACACATCACACAATACACGCCACACATCACACACCACACGCAACACATCACACAACACACGCAACGCATCACACAACACACGCAACACATCACACAACACACGCAACGCACCACACTACAATGACCATAATTCACCCCGCTAATATTTCCCTCAGAAAATATCGACGATTTAACAAAAAAGATGACAAGAACAAAGTTCAATTCACGAAGGACTACTTTCCATATAAACAAAATTAAGCCTCAAATAAATCGAATTTAATGAAGCCCAAAGATAAGAAAAAAAGAACCCGAATGGAATGAAAAGACAGACCTCGACACAACATGATGATAACCTCAATGAAATTGATTGGAAAAACAACGAGCGGTAATGTAATAAGACCCAACAAAACGAATAACATGAACCTCCGAATGATAATGAACAACCACGAGAAATATAATGCGAGTATAATTCAACAAAGATATGAAAAAACGGTACATCTCCAGTAATAATAATCAATAGAATACGATACAATATTTCTATTTTAAATATAACTAACAAAAAGTAAGTTATATGACGCATAATACAAGATAATAGTCACGCCAATCGACGAAAGACCATCAGAATAAGTGGCAAAAACGTATCATTCTGGCTATTGTTGATTATTTTACCCTTCACTTGAAGCACGTCATAAACATCGGTTGCAAAATGGTGGAGACCCAAAGTCATGACGGATACAACATCCAAGAATGACACAAACGGTCATAGAATGTGGTGTAATAACTGACGTTGTAGAAAATATAAAAGAAACGTTAAAACAGAATGAACTCCAGAAATGTAGAAAAAGAATCAACGGGTATAAATTTAATTAAAAAGAGTGTGAACATAAAAAGCAAAGTAGAACCCGTAAAGGCCGATGGCCACGACACCGTGATGCAGCATGTTTATTTTATAGAAATTAAAGGTCGAAATATATAACACAAAAACTCTTTAAAATGCCATCAAAGATGGTCTTGCTCTCTATCTACCAACGATGCAAATATACATAACAAATTTCAAAACTTAACGAGGGACATTTTTAAAAATATTAGCAAGGTAACCCAAAATGATAATGCTGATTAAATTTTGAACAAGGAATGAGAAGGATCTTCGAAATAATAAGTGGAAAATTAGAAACCTGAAGTTAGGCCTCAAAATTCAAAATGACAACTCGTGCAAAATCCCGAACGCGAACCTTCTAAAATTTCCCAATTACAAATAAAAAGGAAACATAAAATAATAAGAATTAGGTTGTACGACTCGACATAGCTTTAAAATGAAGGCAATAGCAAAGACTATCGATTTAAAAGACATTTTTGTCAAGAACGAACGTTTCGACCCCTAAGGTCTCCATCAGCGGATGTCTGAAAAATACTCGGAAATTATACATTCATAAATTGAAGAAAAACTACACAAAAAATAATAACGGTAAAAAAACTTCATACAGAAGCTATTTTTAAGGGGTGGGACTACTGCATGTCGTTCAGATCGGGTTTTGAGCGGCTAATGAAGAGGATTTGATGATACGTAAATCAGTGACTGAGTTAGCAGAACTTAAGATGGAAAAGTCTTGCTGTAGAACAGGAGTTTTACACTGATCTGAATGAATTCGTATAGCTGAGTGAGGTGACTTGCTTAGTGGATTACCGGTTCTGAAACTCCTACCAATATGCTCAAATACTCTACATCTTAGTGCGCCAAATACTCTACCACACGCGCAAACTCAGTCACTGACTTACGTATTATCAAATCCTCTTCATTAGCCGCTTAAAACCCGATCTGAACGACATGCAGTAGTCCCACCCCTTAAAAATAGCTTCTGTTTAAAGTTTTTACCGTTATTTTTTTGTGTAGTTTTCTTCAATTCATGAATGTATATTTTCTGAGTATTTTTCAGACATCCGCTGATGAAGACCTTAGGGGTCGAAACGTTCGTGTCTTTTGAAAATGTCTTTTAAATCGACAGTCTTTGCTATTAGCTTCATTTTAATAATGAAAAGTAATGGATGAGAAAATCAAACAAATAAAATGAAATCCGCTCGAAAATTCTGAAAATTCTCATCCACCAGAAAATTATGAAGATAATACGAACACAACAGCACAGAAAATGATGAGGTGTTGCAAGCACGCAAATTCAGCGCTCAAGTTGCCGCTAAAGCATTTCACCTCCATGCAACCACGTTTTCTTAAAAAATTTCGAGGTTCAACTTCAAGAATAGTTTCTCAAGCTAAGAAAAGCTCTTCTGACGTGGAGTTCACATGGGCATCATCAACGTCACTTTTGTCCTAGAGGAGTAAAGGGGTCACTTCACACAAATACTTACTTCAGTCGAACACAACTAACTTAAGGAGATCAATATTTCACAGATTAGATTATTCGTTAGTTTTAGCCTCCCTACCCGCAGCAACAAATGCGATCCAAAGAGAGGAAGGAGGAAGGCACCATTTAGTATGGAGTCAAGAAAACGCGGAATCTACGCAGAAAGGGCATAGATACAGTAAGTTGTGAAAGATTATGAATCAAGATCAAAGTTTAAAAAGAAAGTAGTAGATGCTGAAAAACAGGACAACAGTGAACCGAAAAAAGGTGGTCCGTAACATAACAAAAATATTTTATTTCAACAAAAAGAAGGCCTACCTAACTCTCAGCTCGGGCCCTCACATTTAACCTCTGGGAGCGCTCTTCCCATAGATACAATAATTGTATACCCCTGAGGAGGTCAATATTTTACAACAAAAGGTTGAAAAAAGCTTTGCATGCTTATGAAACACAGTAAAATCTATCGCTCTTTGTAAGGACTTACTTAATCGACCTCCACCACAGAATGTGAACGACTCAACACGTTCACTGGGTATTGGTAAATTTGTGTACCGATAGGTAAATTGGTCATTTACGTCCAGGGTCAATGAATAGCATTTCAATCATTTCAATATCATTATTTAAATTGGACTATGGCGTACATGTTAAAACTTCGTGCAATTATATTTCTCCCGTTTCTTTGTATGGGTTAAAATGACTGAAGCAGTAAAGACGGTTTTTCAATTCTGCAACTTCCAACCTAACAAACCCGACTGCAGCAACTGCACATGGGCAGTCAACGTGTTAAACTACGAGCCAAAATTTCTGCTTGTAAAATGGACAAGTTGGTTGAAAGCACTATCGTGCACAGTTACGAATACCAGAATGATTCACATTGTTTTTTGCCTTGCATGAGCTCATTTTCGCATTTGGCTCGGAAGTCAAATTTTTCCGCTTTGGAAGTTCAGAGCCACGAGTTTTCTACGGTTCTGAATATCCACGGACGAAATTTTAAGTAGTAATCAATGACATAGAACTAAAATATCATTGTTGACGGCGCCCTTCTTGAAATTTCCAAGTAACACATAAACCTCAGCCCGCCTGCATTAATTGTCTCATCATGCACGCAACGTACACCAGAGAGGAAGAGTAAAAGTTGCTTTAAGTACTCAAGCTTTTTCACAATTAGTTTAAGGGCATTATATGCAACAGTAATTTAACCCGTTGGTCACGATACGAGATGCCGGTGTACACGAAAGGAATTTTCATAATGCTGTTGACCGACCTGTGGTCACAAAGGCAATTTTTATGAACGCTTAATCAAAATTAAATGAAGGCACATTCCAGTTTATGCTTGCCATTTTAAAATTACTTACAATTGACTAAATTTGAGCCGTAAATTAACCCTATGACTGCAATTGGTTAAGCTGCGAAGTTCAATATTCAGCTCAAGTTTAAGGTCAATTGAAGTATGCAATTTTACTAATAGAAAACAAGAACTGGATCATGCCTTCATTTAGTTTTCATTAAGTATTTAGGAAAATTGTGTTTGTGACTAATGGTTGGTCAGCAGCATCATGAAAATTTGATCCGTGGCCATCGGTAGTGCACGTTGTGGTCAAAGTGTTAAACTTGAGTTTAAGCCGTTGGGGTTAACGTGTTAACTCTTTAACGTCAGAATTTTTGTCCTCATATCACCGTTATCACAACCACCGTCACTGAACTCGCGCTGGCATCAGGCAGACACCGATATCAGGATGAGAAAGGAACTGCCACTCGGAAGTGAACTTCAAAGAACACATTAGGGAACTAACTCAACGGAAAATACAAGATATTGAGGGCATTTTTGAAAGAGGACAGTGGTGTTCTCTTGGGCGTTAAAGGGGTAAAAACGCCAATTTCTATAACTGCCTGACAACTTGCAATCCGAGACTCTGAATTTCAGACGTGTTCAAAACATCAAGTAGGAGGTGCGCCCCATAGCTTATGTCCTGAGCATGAGTTATGCGTTGCCTAATTTGACTGGCATCACGTACAATTTGGTGGAATGAATTTGCCATAAACCTATATACCATTCTGTAATTTATAGCCTACTTATAAATAAAGCAAGAAATTACCATTAGCGCCACTGAAATGTGCTAAGAATGTTTTCATGCTTCTTTTTTAATGCTAAGCATTAGCGTTGATTTAAAATGTTGATATACTGCGTTTAATTATTTCATTAATAAGAACTTAGGCCTAAATATTTGTTGTTTCCAAAAGGCTGAGTCAATTTTAAAATAAATACTACGTTTTGAGATTAGGGTTACTCATGACTCATCAGGAAAAAGACATGAGAGAGGAATATTTCTCGAGACGAAATCTGGACAAATGTACTGCAGTTGGGATGTCTAAGGCTATTTTACCAAGAGACACAGTTACTGCTACTTCAACTTTCTTGGCCACGACACCTAACTTCAGAAAATTTCAAATGTAGTGAGCGAATGTATTTGCATCATTAAATTTCAAGTGAACCTACTTCCAACATTGCTTGCAGATTTTTGCATTTATTCACCCATAGTCTCTTACGCCTTCTGAATAAAATTGGTCAATATCAAATTTAATGTTTTGAACGACTTTTATAATTTCATTGCGAAATTTAGGTAATCAGAGACATTTTAAGGAGTTTTTCATAAATGACAATGTGCTTGCAAATGCTTAGTTTTTGAGGTATTTAACTTAAGTTGTAGGAGCGTCATATATAAAATTGAACAAACGGACACGTAAATAAGCTTAAATACGGTATTGACATAACAATAGCTGAGGTTAGATTAGGTAAAGTTAGATATGTTAAATAAAATAACCTAAGTAAACCCAAAATAACAACTTACCATACCGATACTCATGGTTTTTTCCAGCCAAAATGACTCCCCATGTTCCGTATTCGCCATATACAATGGAAGAGCCATATCAAAACTGCTGTTAATGCTATTCTTACCTGAATGTTATTTATGCAATATCTTGAAAACTAAGCATTTGCGAACACAATGTCATTCGTATAAAACGTCTTCAAATCTACCATATCACCTATATGTGGCAACGAAATTATTGAAATCGTTGACGACATTAAACTCAATACTGATTATAAATACTGACCATAAAATTATTGGAATAGTTTTCGGTCATTATGTATTTTAATGCGCTCACAGAAATTAAAAATTCTGTTCCAAAGAATCACTAAAGAAACATTTAAAAACGTTAAACATGAATGACATTCTGCTCGCCGATGAGTAATTTTCGAATTACTCAACTTAGAAGTTATAGGAACGTCGTATATAAAAGGGAAGGAACGGACACGTAAATATGCTGTAATACGGTATCGACGTAACGATGGGTGAGGTTAGGTTAGGTTATGTTTGGTTATTTAAATAAACTGGCCTAAAATAATATAAATCAACCTAAAATAGCTTACCTTAACTTATCCAAACCGACGCTGTTCTTCTCCCGCCAAAAAGTGGGCGTGTCCCGCCAAAAAAGTGGGCGTGACCCAAAACGCAGCGACTAAGCAACCGATTTTATCATGTTATTCCTATCTGAACGTAATTATTGTTATATCTCGAAAATAACGCATCAGCGAGCAGAATGTCCTTCATGTAAAACGTTTTTAAATGTATTCCGTTAGTGATTCTTTGGAACAGAATTTTTAATTTCCGTAAGCGCATTAAAGGTAAATGTTGAGGACTTGACCATAATAGATTTCCGAATTTTCGATGCCTAAATAATGTTAATCAGATCAAAAGAAACAAGTTTTCTTCAATGCACTTTCCGTCAGAAATGAGTATTTTAAAAGTTATAGCGGTAAATGAGTAAACGGAACTCCAGTGTTTAAGGCGGGAACAAATAAATAAGGGAAGCATCACCCTATTACAAACGTAAAGAGGTTGGGTCGAGAGGGGTAGCCACAGTTCTTTTAGTGAAAATTATAAATCAATTTAAATTCTACTATGTATAAACATAGTTATGAGATGACGAGTTATATTTTCGATGCGAAAGATTTAATTCGAATGTTCCCAGATACGTCGAACCCACACTATACCGGGGTTGAAGTCACGGACGGACTTGTGGTCATCTCAAGGCTGCCAGTTACGTTGAAGCAGCGGTAAACACTTTATTACAAACGTAAAGAGTTTGGATCGTGAGGGGTAGCCACAGTTCTTTTATTGAAAATTATAAATAAAGTGAAATTTTAGTATGCATTAACATAGATAATGAGATGACGAATTATATTCTCGCTCCGAGCGACTTAATTCGAATGTTCTCAGATACGTCGAACCCACGACATACCGGGGTTGAAGCTACGGAACAGCGCTCATCTAATTGCCAGTTACGTCGGAGCAACGGTCATGGGCGGCTAAATGTGTTTCGTGTGAATCTGATTACTTCAGCACAATAGGCGAATTCATAGAAAAAAATTGTGATTCAGTTGCGTTTCTGAAAGAGCACGGTGTCTTGTCATTTTCACGGTGTCGGTGTCATTTTGGGGTTTTCCCCTTCTTTTTGGCGGGCTTGGACAGACTCGATCATTCGACGTAATGGGTCGGTTACAACCTTTTTTTATAAGTTTCACTAAAAGAACTGTTGCTACCCCTCACGACCCAACCTCTTCACGTTTTTAATAGGGAGTTTGCTTCTCTTATTTATTTTTTCCCGCATCCAACATTGGAGCTATGGCGAAGTCGGCTTGGTTGGCGCGCGGCAACGCCTGTTTACTTTCACGTCGGACCGCGCGGTATATTTTTTCCCGCCTGATACAATGGAGTTCCGGTAACTCAGTTACCGCTATAACTTGTAAAATACTCATTTCCGACGGGAAGTGCATTGAAGACAACTTATTTATTTTGATCTCATTATTATTTAGGCATCGAAAATTCGAAAATCAATTATGGTCAAGTCCTCAACATTTACCGCATTAAAATACATATTGGCCTAGTTTTCTCCTCCAAGTCTTATAATGAAGTATTTCCCTGCGTGTGATTAAAACATAACATTCCTTACCTCTCATTGTCATTATACCAGACACGTATCATATTATTCCCCAATCAAAATGCAAAAAAATTAAAACTGTTTATTTTATTCGTTTCATGAAACTTTTCGTAACTTAACACGTTAGCAACTTAAAGTAAATATTTTAGAGAACAATTTTTAAAATAACGAACATTCAATAGATCATGTCTAATTTTGGATTTCATTAAAAGTACATTTGAAAATTGAGTTTGTGACTGCAGGTCGATCAGAAGCATTTTGAAAATCCCCTTAGTGACCACTGGTGGATTACGTCACAGTCCTCAGTAAACTTAAGAAGCCATTCCCCAACAGAACCACAAGTAATCCAAACAGAGTTTAAAAGTTACACTTCACTGCTTTCAGGTCGTGAATTCTTCAGCCAAGCGGAAATTGAAGAATCGATGTAGCTCTTCGTGCGTCATTTCCGCACTGCTCGGCCTTGACGCAGGCCGGCGATAGCCGGAACTGCCTTTGGGCAACCGCCGGACTTGCGTTGTTACTCTCCAACGCCTGAATCATAGACCAGAAAATCGTACCTGTTTCTGCAAGAAATGTATGGGAGGAAAACAACAAAATTAAAGTATGCTGTAACCGTGAAAAATATATATATTTCCAAAATATACTGAAATAAATTCGAATGAGTAATGAAATGACTTCAAAACGATGATTGTGAATAAGTAATTGGCGAATGAAATAGTACACGGTGTCGTTTGAGATGCGAAAACAACGAAGAGTATTCTTCAGGACATCTCTCCTCTATAGATGCCCTGATACAATTATATATGTATATCATATAAATAAAAATAAATAGCCAAGTCAAGTACTCGTCTCAGTGATCTGATATTGATATCGTCAATACCCTTAAAATTCTGTGCTCTAATTAGTATAATCTGCACTACCTGGTGCACTAGACTAGTTTGTAGTCATGTAGCTAGTGGCTACACTCACGCTGTCGCCGTATACTCTGTCACACAGTTAGCTTATGAAAGAATTGAGAAATTATTAAACTTGTGAAATGTTAAATGTCAAACTCAAAGAACTTTAGAAAACAAGTTTACTTTTTCCCGACATAGTCACAATATTTCGAGACGACAAAGACTTCAGTATCTCCCACGGAACTAGACTTCATCGATTTTTATGGTATTACCTATGCACTTCTGTCGGAGCAGCTACACTGAAAGAATGGTAGAATGAGCGTTGCGGTCTGTGAAATAGGGAGTCACACAGCGAGCGCAATACGTGTTCGCTTCAGTTTATGAAGATGCAGATACAATGAAACAACTTCGATTTGGCGATCCAGTTTCATGGTATTTAGAACATTTGTGCTTCCACAAAATTTCACAGCAAATGCAAAAGCTTATGGCGAGCATTGGACCGTAAATTTTCATACACTGTAGTGTTAGTAGTTGGATGTAAAATCCGTATTCTTACATTCCTCAGAAAAAAAACGACCAAACCCAAATGTTCGTAGCAAATGCGAAATTATGAGCCATTGCAAGTAGGCGAAGTGATTCTTAATGTTTGAAAAAACTTTCTGATAAGAAAGTCATTGGCTCAGAATTTCAGGCTATCTTGAGAATAAATCTGTTATTATTTCAGTCATGACTGTAAACCTGAAAGCAAAGCCTTTGCCAAACATTTTAGCAACGCGTTTGACTTTTCAAACCCTTCACCGAATGAACAGTATTTTTCTCAAACCAGCGCTTTTTTATCTTTTTTCATTATTGTTACAAGCAAAATTTGAACAATTTTTTCGTGAATGATAATTCATAATTGATAGCACGACACGCCCACCATTTTAATACCAAGCAAGCAGCCCGCATATCTATAGGTTTAATCTGTACTATAATAAGAGCCGCGTCCGTCCGTCCGTCCGAAGCCAGCCAGAAGAGTGTGATGAGCGTATCTGTGATACAGGCTCGGCCTCATCAACTCTCAAGAGATTTAATTTTTTATTTCTTTCGGCCTTTCTTTCATATCGCCTTCTTTCTCATTTTAAATAAAGGGGGATGGACTAGTTAAGGTAATGGGCTGCAATTACATTCACATCCCTCCTGTGTTCTTTATACTCTTCGGATGTTTTTGTCTTGTATATTTTGAAAGTGAAATATTGTGCTAGGCATTTCGCTGTCATGAAACAAAGAAGCGTGCGCTTGCCCGCAGAGTCACTCAGGGGCAAAATATACTGCAATGCGCACTTTTTGCGCGTCCCTAACTCTTTGATGATAAACCTCTCCCTGCCAATATTATTTATAATTGTTGCAAGCATAAGTGAGAACTTTTACTGTTCCTGCGCGGCAATTACTCTACACAAAAAGCCAACTAACTGGCATATTCATTATCGATTTGACTCTGATTTTATATTGACAAAAAAAATATGAAATTAAAATGACAAATGTTATCTCGCCAACATAAATCACGAGATGGTCAAGATTAAAATCCACCCTTTAGTGTCTCGTACATTCAAGTTTGAAGATCATCATTTGCCAAATAAAACCAAATTTACTTGCACAACCCTATTATTTTCACACCCATCATTAAATGCTCTGTAGAAATGTTTGAGTATTTTCAGTTTAAGAATTTCTTATCTGATACCAATGGTAATTTTAAGACTAGGAACTTCAACAGCATCACATACATCAAAAGTAAAAGGTTAATATCACTCGTGATAATTCTCTCAGTCGCCACATGTTGAAGCATTGGGCGTCCTAATTTATTTCAATTCGGGGATGTAAAACACTCGGTAATCGGGCATCATATATTTTTCTTTCAGGCGAGTATAGGTCCACAGACACATAAGACATACGATTATACTGCATTACACATTCTACTACGTAGGTACGTCGGATGATGAACTTTAGAGCCGGAATGGCTCTAGATAAGTGCAGGCTACGTGTGTGTCATGTGTATCCACCTGCTTGAATTTATGTTTCTGTCGAAAGGAAAAGTGGTTAACATTTTGTAGCTGTGACTATGCTTCCGAAAAATATATTAGAAGAAAAAATCCAGTATTTTATAAGTGAATGGCAGATTTAGTAGACTTGGTATTTAAGCCTAGCGTTCAGCGGAAGAATAATTATTTTACTCTTGACTGACGTAAGATACACGGAAAATGTGCGATTTTTTTCTCAAATAATAAATTTTACTTCCCTACACAATTTGCTCGTAAATTCATTTTCTAATTATATTCCATTCCATAATCGATAAATTTATTAACAAATACTTAACACTCTAATACATTCGTCGATCGTTAAGTTGGAGTAAAGGATAAATATAAGAATTTCTGGTCTTATAACTACCATGAAGCGCGCAAAATACCTACGCTAATTTGGTTGTTACACCGCGGTAATTTGAAGATATTCCCTTATTCTAAGCATAAAATTAATGGATACAGTGACTGTGGTGCACGCAGAGAACATGTGGGCTGCAAGTGAAAGAATGTATAACCAATTAGGCTCTTTTTGACTTATGTATAAAAAATCTTTAAACGAACCTTCAAATGAAAAATTTACCGTAAATCCCCAACTTATGACCTCACAGTTTTTGAATCGGTCATTTAAGTTGGAAAAAAATGCAAGAAACTCCTGGCGGAACTTACTGGAAAATGTTCAGTGTTATGATAATACAAAAAAGAAAACTAGATCGTTTCCCAGACGAGACCATGATAGGAACATAACAAGCCCCGAATAGCATCCAAGACCTGAGTGGAATGGTACCCTGAGCTGGGTACTGGAAAGGGATTGATGATAGATTGATCGGAATAGCATCAGGAAGGAACTAGAATTATACCAATTTTTAGTAAATAAAATTATTTTTTCATAATTTATCATTTCCTGGTGTAACAATACCAAGAAATGACAGAAATTATTATGGTCATAATTTAACAATTCTTGTAGAAGTATACTAAAATATTTTGGTAATTTTTTGATCTTGATTTAATATTGTTTGTAGAATTATACCAAGAAATAAAATGTATTCTCATGATCACTATTCAATATTTCTTGATGCTTTCTGAATGAGAATCAAATAAGTGTGTGTGACAACCCTAAAATATATTGGAAAGCGTCCGTCACGGGACAAGCCCGTCACATGGATCACCCCAGCCCGCACGAAGTCTGCATGCGTCTTTTTATTCAGACAAGCCGTCAAATACTTGGAAGACAGTGATTTAGGGAAGCTTTTGCGTCCCTTATCTATACTGTTGATTTTTCGATCACCTTAGTTACCTATATCAATGGATAGCTTTTGATGTAGAACTTACCATGTTCTCTGAGGGTATGGAAACCTCTGTAGTTCTAGGCATAAGACATATCTTACAACTAAATGATCACAATTTTTTCCATTCTAGACATCAATTATGGATTTTTTTATAGACGATATGGTTTGGTGAAAACTTGTATTCTATGTTCTCATTATGATTAAGCCATGCATTTCAAAATCCAACGAAGCATTTATTTCAATCAATTGGGGTGTAAACTGAGAACACTTACCTTTGACTAAACTGTATTCTTCAAAATTAAACAACTTCAGGTGTTATAGAAACACCTCGTTTTGAATTCTAATGCCAGGATATTTTCAGTGCTATGGAGTTGTGACTATTCTGGAGAAGCAATACAAGTGATGAGTGCCAAAGTTTAAGTTCACAGGATTTTGGAGAAGATCACAGTTGAAGCGAGAAACACTCAGGTTGAAATTTGGAAAAGGGCTAAATATGTGCCTATTCCCATCACTAACCATGCATTTGCTCATGAAGTAAAATTGATTTTTTTTTGTCAGGTACCATTTGGACAAAAGGCTAAACTAAGTGTCTGAAATTATAATATGCTCTGCCCAGCTAAAAATATGCACTTGCTCGTAAATTAAAATTGAGTTTTTTAGGTTTAACAATTAAAAAATAATAAACTATGTTTCTGTGCTCGAAAACTGCACCTTGTCAATGAGAACAACTGCAGAAGGGATCGGGTGCAGTAAGTACTGAGTTGGGGCCGAGAATGTATCTGACTAGACAGTAGAGGTATTTAAACTACCCGTCACACACATCATGCAAGCTATATATCTTGATTAGTGAAACAGCAAGCATTTTACGATTACGTCGAAATAGAGTGCCTTTCATCTCACATTTAAATATCTTCTTAATTAATCCAACACGTCAGTGTATTCGAGACTTTAGACGCATTACACTGGTAAGGGCGAGAACTACAGAACACAGCACGCTGATTATACTGAGAGATGCTAATGCAGAGATTTCTTAAATATACCGATGGCCAGTAGGAATGTCCGGGTCGAAATACTCAATAATGGTGGCAGACACGCTGCGGCGGCGCTGCTCAGTAAACCGAAGAAGAGAGGCGCTTCAGGCTGAAGTGAGGTAGCGTCTGCGTCAGTAGCAGCGCTGCAGCCGTCATCCACACGCCCGATGGCAGGCTGGGACGCTCCATCCTGAGCAGAGTTGGGTTTGTTCATCACTTTTAAGATCAGCTTTAACTCTGTGGTGTGTAAATTTAACCTTACAATGTACAAATTGAGGCCAAGTAGCACTTGTCATTTATGTATATTTGCGTGTATGTAGCACTTTTAGGGTCAGCTTCAACTCTATGGGGTCTAAATTTAACCCTGTAATGTCCAATTTGAGACAGAGTAGCACTTGTCATTCAGCCCTATAATCTCAAACATGAGCCATCAGAGATGTACGTGTCATTCAGCAGTATAATTTCTACATGAGACAGTGTGGAACTTGTCATTCAGCCCTATGATATCCAAAATAACTTTCCGCGTGAGTGATAAACCGGATAATATCAAATTGGTTTCCTATGAGTGAAGTCTTCAGTAATTTAGGAAACTGGAACGAAAATTTAAGATTGCGAAAACATCAATGGTAGAATGATAGTGACTACTGGTCTAATGTTTTGAGCAAGTGAAGTGAAAGAATAATTCGGTCAGCTACCTTTTAAAGTTTACACTCAGTGTAGAGCCAGAATTTGTTAACCACTATGACAGCATTTCTTCATTGCCCTCATGGTTTAACTCATTCACCGGATAATCTGTAAATTTAGCCGCCGTGTTTAGATGAAAATTTTTGAGAGGCTTATATGATGGATGTTCCCAGAAATAAGTGACAAGCCCGCTATAGGATAATCGAAATGCACTCAATAAAATGCATTGGTTTCTAAGTTTTAACCCAACGCAGTAATGAACGCTAGAACAAATTCCCGACGATGCCAAATCTATTGTCCACAGAGAAACGATGGCGAAATAAACCTCGAAAGGAATATACGGAATTAACATTCATGAAATTAGTGACGAAAACAATATTTCCATCGAAACAAATGCAGTTTTGCAAGCTTGGAGCGTCGTTACTAGAGCGAAGGGAAGGTATTCTGTTTTCCCACCATGATATTTTATAACTCAATTGAACATTGCTTTTTTATCACTAAAAACAGCAATGAGTTTCTCAGTCATGATACCATTAATCGACAGGCAGGGGTAAAAATTGTGATTCTTCATCGAAAAACATAATGAGCATTGCAAAAACTGTACCTTGTTCATGAAAACAACGACAAAAGAGACCAGGTGCAATAACTACTGAGGTGGGGCACAGTTTGTATCTGACTAGACAGTAGATGTACTTAAACTTTCCATTACACACATCATGCTAGGTATTTAGTTTTCGAATGCGTACGAAACATTCAAGACCGACTGACTTCGAATGACAGACTTTCTAATGGACGTAAAACTACCTAAACTGTCAAACAGTTGACTTTGATGAATGATTCGACTTTAATGCTGAAAAAATTAACTTAAAAAAACTGCAAATCTTCTGTTGTCACGAGTATCACGTCATCAAAGAACAAATGAGTAATCTGAACTCAATTTTAATTTATAATTTGGTATAAATATCGGAAAACAGGGAACGGTTCACAATAAATTGACGACCAAATTTCAATATATTTCGAGTAAAAACGTAGGTAATGAGAAGCAAGGTTTCAAACTCCACTCACCTCTGCAGATGTTTAAACGCTTCGGACTCTTCAAAGCTCTCGAGTGAGGTCTGAAAGACAAATAAAATGCGATTTTTAATATCCAAACGAATTCTGCACTCACGCTCCTCCAGACAACCTGTTCATTGAGCAACTAAATGCAGCGCATTCTGAAAATTAGGTTTTAAGTTTAGGGAACAAATGTCAGAAAGAATAATGAAACTGGCTCTGCTGTGAAACATTCGAACTCCTTTGCTCATTTAACACTGACTGCGGCAGGTAAAAGCGAAGTTCAATTATAGTGAGCAATGATGAAAATACCAAACATTAACTAGATCGTGTTTTCATCTAGTTTTGGTTGAGTTTTTTTTAAATTGAGTTGATGACTACTGATTGGTCAGAAGCACAATGAAAACTCCCTCAGTGAACAAATATGTCTCACGTCATAGTCAAAGTGTGTAAACTGACTCACTTTGTGGCCCAATATTGTGATCAGCCTTTAGAAGTCGTATAGTGACAACTCACCGGGGTCTTCTCCACTCCGTTGCTGAATTCCTTCAGGCGGAGGTGCACGGTCCCAGCGCCATCATCGATCTTGATATCGTCCTCGAGAACGGACGCAATTGGACCATTCCAATTGAAGAAGGTTGGTATTTTTTCTAATGAATTTTTCGAGAGGGAAAGCTGTGGGGTTTTCACTCTCTGAGCCCATGATTTATTTTCTGCCACGGCAAAAGCTGCGGCCCTCGAAATTTCATGGAGATGTTGTGATTGACGTCGGGCGTTAGCGATACGTTTTGTACGAGCATCAACTCGGCGTTCTTCAGACCTACGAGTATCCATTCGGCGTTCTTCAGACCTACGAGTATCCATTCGGCGTTCTTCAGACCTAAGAGTATCCATTCGGCGTTCTTCAGATCGGCGAGCATCAACTCGGCGTTCTTCAGACCTACGAGTATCCATTTGGCGTTCTTCAGACCTACGAGTATCCATTCGGCGTTCTTCAGACCTACGAGTATCCATTCGGCGTTCTTCGGACCTACGAGTATCCATTCGGTGTTCTTCAGACCTACGAGTTCGAGTATCCATTCGGCGTTCTTCAGACCTACGAGTATCCATTCGGCGTTCTTCAGATCTGCGAGCATCAACTCGGCCTTCTTCAGACCTACGAGTATCCATTCGGCGTTCTTCAGACCTACGAGTATCCATTCGGCGTTCTTCAGACCTACGAGTATCCATTCGGTGTTCTTCAGACCTACGAGTATCCATTCGGCGTTCTTCAGACCTACGAGTATCCATTCGGCGTTCTTTAGATCTGCGAGCATCAATTCGGCGTTCTTCAGATCTGCGAGCATCCATTCGGCGTTCTTCAGATCCACGGGCATCAACTCGGCGTTCTCCAGATCCACGGGCATCAACTCGGCGTTCTTCAGAACTGCGAGCATCCATTCGGCGTTCTTCAGATCTGCGAGCATCCATTCGGCGTTCTTCAGATCCACGGGCATCAACTCGGCGTTCTTCAGATCTGCGAGCATCCATTCGGTGCTCTTCAGATCCACGGGCATAAACTCGGCGTTCTTCTGTTCTACGAGCATCCATTCGACGTTCTTCAGATCTGCGAGCATCCATTCGGCGTTCTTCAGATCCACGGGCATCAACTCGGCGTTCTTCAGATCTACGAGCATCCATTCGGTGCTCTTCAGATCCACGGGCATCAACTCGGCGTTCTTCAGATCTACGAGCATCAACTCGGCGTTCTTCAGATCTACGAGCATCCATTCGACGTTCTTCAGATCCAAGGGCATCAACTCGGCGTTCTTCAGATCTGCGAGCATCCATTCGGCGTTCTTCAGATCCAAGGGCATCAACTCGGCGTTCTTCAGATCTGCGAGCATCCATTCGGCGTTCTTCAGATCTGCGAGCATCCATTCGGCGTTCTTTAGATCTACGAGCATCAATTCGGCGTTCTTCAGATCTGCGAGCATCCATTCGGCGTTCTTCAGATCCACGGGCATCAACTCGGCGTTCTTCAGATCTGCGAGCATCAATTCGGCGTTCTTCAGATCTGCGAGCATCCTTTCGGTGTTCTTCAGATCTGCGAGCATATATTCGGTGCTCTTCAGATCCACGGGCATCAACTCGGCGTTCTTCAGATCTACGAGCATCAACTCGGCGTTCTTCTGCTCTACGAGCATCAACCCGGCGTTCTTCAGATCTCCGGGCATCAATTTGACGTTCATCAGATCTTCGAGCATCCATTCGACGTACATCGAATCTATGAGCATCAACTCGTCGTAATTTTGATTTAGTGGCATCAATTCGGCGTTCATCAGGTCTTCGAGTATCCATTTGGCGTTCTTCAGATCGACGAGCATTCACTCGGCTTTCGTCTGATCTAGAAGCTGCGACTTGACGTTCATCAGATTTTCGAGCATCATTTCGGCCTTCTTCGGACCTACGAACATCAACCCGGCGTTCATTAGATGTATGAGCATCAACTACGCGTTCATCAGATCTTCGAGCATCCATTCGGTGTTCGACAGATCTACGAGCGTCAATACGTCGTTCTTCTGATCGACGAACATCAAGTCGGCGTTCATCAGAACTTCTTGCATCAACTCGTCGTTCTTCAGATCCACGTACATCAACCCGGCGTTCATTAGATCTGCGAGCATCAATTCGACGTTCATCAGATCTACGAGCATCAACTCGACGTTCATCAGATCTACGAGCATCAATTCGGCGTACTTCATAACTACGAGAATCAACTTTTTTGTTTTCGGTTAACTTCTCATCAGAAGAGGAATCAAAACTGCGTTTATGAATTCTTTGAATGCCGGCAAGGAGCTCAACAGATTTATTCTTGAGACTACGTGAATCAACTTTTCGTGTTTGTACTACGGAGTTGCCCGATTTCTCATGCATAGAGCGCACTTCGCTGGCTTTGCCAGCATTTCCCAATCGAGCACCGATTCTTTTTGTTTGAATCTGAAGCTCTCGTGCTTTGTTATTTTGATTTTCGAGTAACCTTGAGTCAAGTTTGCGTTCAATGATCCTTCCACGAGCTTCGCGGCGATCTGTAACCCGTCTCGTCGCATCATGCTCATTTCGCCGAAGACCTGGCCGCGATTTGGATTCAGCTCGCCTGCCTGAGGAGATAATTTTGGTCTCATCTTGGTTTCGGTTCCTTTGTCGTAGCCCTTCGACTTTCCGCAGGACTCGGAACTCTTCCACAGCATTTTTTGTCTTGAATGGATAATTTACAGCTTTTCGAGAAGTGGTCGACAATCGCCGAGACGAATTATCTTGTTCCTGGATGTTTTTAGCATTTTTCAACTTTTGATATTCTGACACCAATCTGTTTGAAGAAAATTTTGTTGTCAGTCTTTGGATTCTGTGATGACTGTTCGTCCATGTGCCTTCACAGCTCTTCTGTGGCAGACGATTGGGCTCGGTAATGGACGCATCATTCTGGTGGTGGAAGAAACAAGTTGAATATTTCTTGTTCTGATGCAAAGACCATAAATAATTTATAGAAATGTATTATCTGATGACTGTAAAACATTTAAACATGTGTCACTTCTAACGAAAAATTTATAAGTTGCATTCACAGCCACTCGTTCTGCATTAGGCAATTTTAACCCTTTTTAGAGGTTTCCTTCAGCGTGTTGAAATTCAGTAACTCGAATGTAAATAAATTAATAAAGGACATAAAAGCGTGTAACTAATGAGAACCCGTAGTTCGAAAAAAGTGAGTCTATGTAAATGCATGCCAAGTAGGTAAGAAATTTATTTTGATCGAATCACATTTGTGAAATTTTTCAGAAACCGAGACACATTCAGTGAGATTCACAGAACGAAAATTAAAGCTAACGAACCTTGCTGTCAAGAGTGCAGGAGTTATCGAATGTCTGAGCAGATTTCCAGTAGCTCACCGGGAATCTGTCAAAATGAAAAGAAACTTTATTTTTCCACGCTATGCCATGAAAATATATTACGATTAAAGAAATGAGACGACAAAAAATTAAGTAGACTTTCAAAGAAGTTATGAACACTAGCCAAGGTTTTGGATTTAACTTTAACTCAAGAGAACTCTGCTCATTTTCTATTGTGAGACGCCCGATGGATTTATTTATTATTAGTGTTTTGCATTAGTGACCAGCTATAAATTGCTCACTCCGCTGAACATTGTGAAGCTGCTAATTTGTGTATTTGAGTTCAATTAGTTACTTAGGATTGCTGTGAAGTATATTGATAGTGAAATTTTGTTATTATCATCAGGATTTAATTTTAGAATTCTCATTTTACACTGAAATTCACGTGGAAATATGGTCAGGATAATTATGAGGGTCGTCACTGGAATTTAAAAAGAATTCGCAGTACCATCGAAAAATATTCATTATTAATTAACTCAAAGGTCGATAAAACACAATCAGAATTAAACAACGTAATTGAAATTCATTCCAACCCTGATCTTACCATGTGCAGAGTTGCTTATATCGAAGTGCTGTGCACAATATTTTTGGTTCGTAAGATCCTGTGTAGGGTTGAACTATACTCGTTTCATCGGTTCCCTTTCCCGTGGTTTTATCTCTCTCCAAACATTTCCAATAGAATAACGAACTTCAAAACATTGTTCTTTGATTCATGTACACTATCGGAAGACAATCATTCAGGCTGCTAATGAGGTTTTGCACGAGTAAATCAGTAAGAGACTTTTCTTCAACCTACACTATGAAGATATTTTCTGAAAATTGGTTTACCCGTGTCGTTGAACAGTCCAGTCACTCGTCGGTGAGGTGAAGCCGTGCGCCCCCAGCAAGCACAGCAGCAACACAGTCGTAGCGACCACTGCGGAAAGTCTTCCAGCTCTGGTGAATCTGGGAGAACCAAGGCGACCTTGCCAAGCCTTGCTGACTTTAGATCGTTGCGAGTGCTGCCCTAACAAGGGTTTGCTTTTCCTCCCTGCTCCGGAGACTTCGCTGGATAATCCAGTTGGACTGAACTCCAAAACGCTTCCTGACGCTTTTTTACCGCCGTGAAAGCCAGGTTTGCGAGACACTGCAGATTTTCCGCCACTGTCGCTGTACTCAGTTTGACGTCCGCCATAAAAGTCCGACCAATCAATGAGCATCCCTTGAGTCACCTGGTAAAAAAAAGTACTTTGATTTGACTCGACTCGGTACTATGTACGGAACACAAACACGAAGTTGGTAACACTAATATTGTGAACCAAATCTATGTGTGTCGATCTGAAAATCATCGTGTACTTGTGTTTTATTTTAGTGTTTGTAGTTTCAAACGTTACTCTTTTAAACTGAAACCGAAAATTAGTCCCTCGACCGTTTACAGGATATAAGTTCTTTCGCCATCTTTCTTTTGATCATTCTTTAGTGTCTGGAAGTTTTGAATTTACAAAGTACTTGGACAGTACTTCAGTTACGAATCGTCCCTCATACGCGTGCAACATTAATGGTTTGTCATAGCAAGAGTCCTTAGAACTAACCTTAGAGATATTTCTCAAGCGCTTAAACTATAGCAAAACTGAGCAAAAATAAACTTCAAATCGTACTTCAATGAAAGGATTACCCTAAAATTATTGATTATTCAACTTATTATCTTGGATAACGTGAAATGTGAAACGGGAGCATGAGTTTATTATATATTGTTAGAAGTAGGACTAATAGCTAATAGAAGTATGGAGCATGTAAATTTATCTCCCTGGTATTTATACATTTCTCTCTTGTAAGTTAATTTTGTTGAACTTGTATATTTTTAAGGGAAAAAAATGATTTCTGAGGCGTAAAAGGGATAAAATTGATCTGAAGGAAGTTAAACGTTTATACAGTCTATGAAGTAAACACAAAACATCGAACGATTAATGCTTTAACGAAATGAGTTTAACTCAGACTGGCTTATTTGAATTGTATCATATTTGATACGCTAAGACGCAATAGGGAAATTCTCAATGTACTAAAAATGAGTACAGAATATCCAGGATTCGTTTCGTTTAATACTTAATTACAAAGATGCTTCGGAGACTGCGAGAAACGCAAGAAGTTACATCGAATCGCAGCCATTTTTTGTCGTTTCACGCGTTCATCAAGAGGTTAGTCATGAAATTACGTGCATGTGGACTTTCCTGCCTGTTTCCAGTAACACTGTGTTAGTTCCTACTCAGACTTGACTATGCAAGTTATTTGATTACTGCTGGATTTAGAACAGAATATCATCAATTGCTCTCCTGTCAACGTATAATAATTTTAACTTAATTTTACAAAGAATGTTGACAGTTAATTTTTGAGAAAGAAATGCCGGCTTAAACAGTAAACGTTTCTCTTTTAATTAAATAGAGTGCTGCTTTTGCAACTGAAAATTAATTTGAAGTTGAATGGCTTAAAGTTGGTTTGAAGAGTATATATCTGAGCGAAGGAGACCCTGTTAGAAAATCTCCTACAGGATATTCGCAGAGAAATATTTTCACGTGCTTCGACGATCCTCTTTTTTCAAGTAAGACTGAACATTGTTGATGTATGAGATGTAGGTGCGGCGTGTATATCCCTGAATGAAAATAAAATGCCTGTACGAAAATCTACGTAACATACTTCTAATTTTGTTGCATCTCTTTTAAACGAGGTCTATGTCATGAAAGTTGTATAAGCAAAAAGCGTCGGTGTTCAAGTTTTACTACCCGAAATTCTTTGCATCACGAAGATCTTCGTAAGGAAAGCAAGGAAATCAGTTTTCTGTTCTTCATAGAATGACTATCAATTGAAATTTTCCAGGGATAGAATTTAGTCACAACCGAAACTAGAGAACAACCACGAAAGTCGCCCAAAGAAACACGACATTTATTCAAAGTGTACCTCCTTATTCAATCGCTGTAATTCGAGCTTTGACAAAATAGAAGTTGATGGGGGTAAAGTTTTACTTGAACTCACCGTTGCTGCTGAAGTCAGTTCGATTTTGCACAAAGTACACAAAGCTGAGAAGTTCTCGAGATGCTTGTAGCTGCCTTCGCACCCTGAAGCTGCTGTTCTGAGTGCCGAAGTAGTGTTCCCCTCCAGCTTTTATACCCGAGCCAAACGCTGGGAAGGACTGAAACGAATTTCAATTTATTTGCTTCATGTGAAAGATTTCAAGGTCGTTAAACTTTGAGAATTTTCTGCAGAGGTTCTGCAGTGAGAGCTGGTCGCACCGATAGCGCCTACCGCGCTGGCCGCGCCTCTCACGCCTCAGCGGCGCGTGTGAAGTTTATTGCCGAGTTCCTTCTAACTCAGAGGCGGACTCCAAAAATGGAACCCCGCGCTTGCAATCTCAACCTCGGCAGGAGGCAGGGACCATTTGACCTGTTCGTCAGCTCTATAAAAAGAAGTCGCCTAAAATTGAACTTGAATTTGTCTTCACTAAACATTTGTCTCCACTCATCCTCTAAATTCGTTTTTCTAATGCATTGCGAGCAAAATTTATGCTACGATATTCTCGAAAAATTCGCATGACATCATGAAAAATCGTACTTGAATGGTGACGGCTGAGCAATTTCACATATATTAAGATTAACATTCTATTCCTGTAGTTTTTTATTGATGGTAATGTTTCATAAACCTTTCAGTTTTGAATTAAAAACTCTGCAGTGGAACGAAATTTCAGCATCGACATGTCAAATGTAAAGTGAAAAAGGAAAAAGCTTCGCGTAAGAATTCTGCTGATGACACCATCATTCAGCTTATATCATGGATTCATAAAATTTTTATCTGCTAAAAAGTTCATCTTAATATTCAGTTAGCCCTCAGCGCCCTAGAATTAGGTGAGTGGTAAAAAACCTGTGCGAGCATTGCGGTTCAATACTGGATTACAATTAAAGATGACTATTTAGTTTTTCACCATCATTTATAAGCTTCGAGAAGGCATTGGATTTTTTTGCTATTTCATTTCAATCTAGCTACTGAGCTCGCATCTACCCCAATGCATAGTATCATTTGTGAACTTTAACAGTTGGCTTGGGTGCCATCGCTCATCCTTGTGTTCACTCAAATATGAGCGATCTTTCAAAATGAAATCCAACACCCATTATCGTCCAAAAAATTCGTGTACAAAATGGTTCACAAAAGGGCGTAAATTAAACGTTAGCGCTGTAGCAACCAATACATATTGACTTCGGGGTAGCTTTCAGAGTCACTATTACTGATTCCGTTTAGAGTTATGAAATTCCAGCAAGAGGACTTCTTCCCATTCAGCGTTAACAATTTCTTCAAATTTTATCAATTTTAGAGGGAGATACCAAATTGAACGACTCTATAGGGTGCAGTTTGTACACAAACGCGCTGTTTGTGAACATACCGCAAAATAATATCAATGTTTTAATGCGTGCAATACATTGAGTTTCTTAGAGTAAAAATTTTTAAATGCTATACTAAATATTACTGCTTTCCAGTTATATTCCCGTGTTTTCAATTGCAAATTTTCTTTCATTCTGGAAAGAGCAAAAATTTCGATCTACTATCGCCGAGGATGGTACACCATATCTACCACATTTCGCATTCACATTAGCCAAGTGCCAATGTGGTAATTGCATTAATCATTTGATGCTTCATACGATAGATTTGGATTGAATCTGATGACCCATGTGTATGATCCTTGATGCTTAATACCTTCTCTTATTCTTTCAACACCTATTTTTCGTGAAAGGTATGTGGCAAGCGCGCTTCTGTAGTACCCAAGTTTCCCTCACACCATGTTCCAACACTCATGAATCTCAGTAGTGGAAAATTTGAAAATTTGGATTGCTCTGAAACCTGCTCCGGAAAAGAGCGATTGAAGACCATAAAAGAATTTATGTCTGACCTTTTTAGCCATTGAATAACGCGAAATTAATTCAGATTCCTGAAATTTTCGATCAAACTCAAAGCAGAAATTATTATTAGCAGCTAATTAAGCCTTCCAAACATTGTAAAGGGTACTTGTAGTTACTACGAGTGTTTTATGTAATTTCAAGCATAATGTAGTCGAAATTTAAAGCATAACATGAACAATAAAGTTTTCTTCGTGGTAGCTGTCCAGGATAGAAATAGGGCGCAACCCACGAACTCTATGCCCCACCAAACAACGCAGAAGTTAATAACTCACGAAGGAGGTCATTTTTTCTCGCGGACTACAGTAGGCTAGGAGTTCAATACGTTCAGTAGATTTCTTTGTGTCGATTACAAAAAATATCCACGTATCTGACTGCCGCTTTTTCCACACAGCGACAGGTTTGGATGACTACGCACGACGGCCAGAGCCTCGGTAGACCGGTGACAGGCACCGCAATTGTCAGTTCGTCGATCGGGCACATGTAAAACGTAAAAAATCTCCCATCAAAAACGAGCGATAAAATTATTAGCAATTTAAGATACGCCGATATTCACCGATGGCAAAAACTTTGTAGCCTATGACTCTCGTGAAATCTTTATGTTCGGTGGCAACACAGCTGTTAAGTGAGGCCATTTTGTACAAAGCACTACGAAGGCTGATATGTTTCTTTTAGCATCCAATAATCAGAAATATTTACGTTGTCAAAATGAATTACACTTGGCACCACAACCACAATATATTCTTCAGATTATTTTTACAATAGTAGTCAATAAAAATCATTCTAATCATAACGTTACAAATAAATTTAGTATCATTTCAACAATTAATGGAATAGAGAGTATGAGTGCTTTGTCAATGCGTTCTTACATTTTTAAAACTTTAATGACACTATTTTTTGGTATCAAAGGAATTCATTAACCGCGCAGGCAGAAACGAGTAAGATAAAATCCTTATGCTACAGAAATAAATATCCGACACCAAAGAAAGTCGTTTACCAGATGGTATCGTCGTTGAAATATAAGCAACGCTCAGCAACTGCTAACCCTGAAGTTTAACCTGCTTCGCTGATGAATATAACACTTCAAACATTTCTAACCTATGAAAATAATATGTAATTTTTATTAAGATCCAAAACAAACTGTAGTCTTTCATTGTCTCTTCAACAGTGCTTTGAATTATGACGTTTACTTTTACAAACGTTCTGAAAATTAAGAGAGTTTTTTGTGTCATCTGTAGATTTGTTTTTACTATAGCGGGGCACTGAGCTCAGTCAAATGAATAATAATTGAAACATCTCGAGCCCATGTAGAAAATGTAATATCACCGTAGCTCCAAACATAGCTACAAGGATGATCAAATTGCATATATCAGAGGTTATATACAAAGTTTAATTAAAGGGTAATTAATCAAAAATTATACCTCTTTAAAAAATTAAAAATGTATAACAATGGTTAGTAAAAATTCAGTTGAGAAAATTTTAAGCGCACATGTGCACATAATGAATTTAAGTATTTCATTTGAAATGAATATTTAAGAGCTTTTCAGTTGATTCATAATATCAGTATTTGCGTCTTTCAATATTCAACTAGGAGTAGAGCAACAAAAACGGCAAGTAGAACGGTGTCCTTTTTATTCAGTATTTAAATGAGGACTAAAGAGAGCACTAAACCTGCGTGTATATCATTGAATAATAAACGTTTCCAATGTAGAGAAGCTATCATTATCTGAAAAACCGTGGGTTTGTGTGCGGTCCGTATTGAATTTTGAGGGAACATTTTTTACTCAATAGCATTTGAAAAACTTAAAAATAGGAATGTAAATTGATTTAAATCCTTCATTATTTGAAAAGTAAACGAGAACTAAGAACTATTAAAAAATCATTTCGGGAAATGAACACAGATTTTCAAATATGCGACTGTAAAGCACTGAGCTTGGTAGCGAATTTCTGGAAATTTTAGAATTTTATAGAAAAATCATTTCTTTTTTTGGATGCGTACAGCAGAGTGAGAGGTGCTAAATTATCAACATAAATTGCATGATATTTTACTCACAAATAACATTTTCACGGAGAGATAAACTTCAAAACACGATTTACTAACGTCTTTGGAATTCTGGAACTTGTAACCATACTAAGTCAGTGAAGAAATTTCACCAGCTCTCGGTCATCTACAAGTATAGTGTCGCTCCTCGTGCGTCAGAACACTTGAGGCGAAATACGTGGGCTCTACCGTTACTGCACGAACTGTTCGTGCGGCAGAGCACGCTGGTAGAAGTTCCCTCACTGACAACTTTATATCTAATCTTTCTAAATTTCTTTAAGTCTTCTTGCATATATAAGCATTTTGAAAGATTATAGGGCTGCCAGATGATTACTGCTGCCGCCTATAGTGCGTTACGTTAACATATTTTAGAATTTCTGCTCATTTGGTGTATAGAAATACTTTGAAAAAATCACAGTTCGCTTATGCTTTGCAAATTTAATGGATTACATATTTTTCATGAGTCTTGTTTTTGAGTGCTTTCATAGGTTTTGGGTTCGACAAAAGATTCCTCACTATATGATCACGAATACCTAGGAATCTTTGCTATTTCACTTGCTCCAAGTAACCTTCGAGGTCGATACATGCATGACTTTAAAGAGAAATTTGCATAATTTTTCTCTTTGTTAATTCTATGTTCAATGAATATTATCGCGTTGCAAGTGACTGTGTTTTACTGTACGGTTAATCATACATATCTTGTAATAAATATCACATGTGATAAATAAATCAGTAGAAAAATAATTTATCTACTCAGTGTCATAAATATGGGTAAAACTTTGTTTGGAGGCATGGGGTGTAAATGGATGCATGCAGATTGTTCAGCGATCACGTTTTTTTAGTGTCAAAGGAATTCATGCACCGCGCAGGCAGAAACGAGTTATACCTTGGATATGTGGTGAAAGTTCACCTCACTTGCTGGGTGATTCATCAAGACACTGAGGAACCAAAGAAAATCTTCCAGCTGCAAGAAACTTTTTTACTGCCAGTCTTGCGTGAGCCGCAGAACGTTTTTAAGAAGCAATTCACGCACGCCTTTATCAAGGCTCAGCAACGTGCGAACACGGCGGTCCTTCCTATTGAACGTCTGCTTTCGCTGCCGAGAGACGCAACGCTGGTAAGATGCGTGCTTGAGCAACACACCTGTATTGTTGAACATCTAGTCCAGTGAGCTACGTATGTAAATGATTTTAACTTTCATGATTGTCAAATACAAGTGAAAAATCAGAAGTCTTTATTGATTTTGAGGATTCAAATATTTGTGAATTAGAAAGTTTGATTTGTTTTTGGAGTTCTGATTGTAATTTTTAAAATGGCATGCATCATACTTTTTAGATGATCCAAAATACATTGCAAGTGTCGAGAATAAAAGTTAACTCAAATTATAAGTTTCTGAACAGAAACTTTTTCTTACCTAAATTTTCATGACGTATATTTTCATCGTCAAATAATGGAAAGCTGTGGCAAGCTCATCCTGGTAGCGAGTAGGAAAAAAATTTAATTTGGCATCATGGTCATAGTCACCAGCAACGCGTCGTCTCGCTAATCTCTGCCCAAAGAACCTAACATGCATTCGATTTTCGACTTAAATGATCTTATCTTTTACGAACCTTGGCTTAAAGGAATAAAATTATTCTCAATTTTTACACTTGCATCCATAACTTGAAGAACGCATCATTTTATTAGAATAACTGGAACTAATATTTATCCGTATTAGATGAGGTTGGCAAGAACCGACTACAAAACGTGAATTCGAATAAACTACGCATAGTCAGTTGTATCAACAGAAGCAAATATTCATGAATAAAGTAAGCGAAAATATTACCTCAGTGTACTTGAGTCCTGCAGGCTACTTAATTTTGAGTATCTGAGTGTCGAAGTAAATATTGTAGCTAGAATCTTGCGGCATCCTTAATTTCGTGTCTCTGAGTACTGAATCAAATCCAGAAATATGATTTCTGTGACCCAAAATTTTGCGCAATTTTGCGATAAAATAGAAATAAAAAGTGTTATTGGCTTGTTTTCTAAAGTATTGTAACTAAACGAATCGTAGACAGGCTGCTACTCGTACATTATTTCGCGTATCTTACGCGGTGTTCGTCCAAATGAAAAATGTAGTGCAAGTTACAATTCTGTTTATGTGAAGCGAACTATGTTTCTTCGCTTCTTGCTATTAACAAAGGACTTTCTTTTAATGATTATGATGGTTTTCCTCGAAAGATTATTCTCGTCCACACAAAATGTTTCATTAGCTTTCTGACCATTTCATTGAGAGTTTCATGGCACGCTCAGTGTTATGAAGAGCCAATGAATTCTAAATAAATCGGTGATTAAAATAAAAAAATATCGGCGTGAAGAAAACTTTTCACCAGTACTCACAGTCTCTCCCCAAAACGACATAAATGGCAATAGTCTGTAAAATTTTCCGCACCTAATATAGATTATGATTAGATTATGGGAGATGAGAAACAAGTTTGGTGAGATGCTGAATGGCATTCAAGTGAGAAATAGTGTATTTATCGTATGAACAGGCATTTGTTAGTTGATGAAATTATAAACATTTGTACGTATGCGATGGAAATTCTAATTAAAATTATGAACACTTGTACGTATGTAAATCTTTAGTTTCTAGGAACCCTGATAAAGATGGTACATGTTTGTTATTGTTTTCATGCTCGCTATCTACAATTGCAGCACTTATTGTTCATATTTTACAACAATCACTTGCCATGAGATGGCGTTCCAAAATATGGATTTGCAAGGCCTTTGTTTTTCTTACAATCTTTAGACCATAAGCTTCAAAAAGTTCTATTTTCAATCCTCTTTTAGAGGCTGAAATGACTTTCGTATAGCCAATTTCTATGCTTCAGATTTCACAAAACAACAACATTCTGAACAAAACAAAAACTTAACTGTTAGTAAAGACCACGACGAGGCACGTAGCGTTAACATGCATTTGCATGTGTCCATTTGCGGCACGTACAACAAGAAAGCTCATGTACAATTTACTATGCGAAAAAGAGCATTTAGAGCAATAAGACACTTGAAATCTATGCCCATACTATCGTTTCATATTAATTCTTAGAAATGCTTAAGCTCTCAGACATCTGCCACTTTTTTAATGAATTTCATGACGAAAACGTTGAATGATAATGACAATAAAGATATTTAACAAATATTAATTTCGAAAACTGGACATCACGACCTTAGAACTAGAAACAGACCTAAATTCACACTCGCCCAGTGAAGAAGAACACGATCTCAATACACTTTAACTTTTTTTTTTTAATTAAGACTTGGAACTCGATGCCTTCGAACATCCGTGAAAAAAGCGATGATGGATCACTTAAAAAATGTCTTGGGTGTCATTTCTTATCTAGTTGTTGAAAAAGCAAGCTGTTGGGAAATATCTATCTTCTCTCAATTCTGTGATTCGAAATGTTAGGCCTTTATTGCTCGAAGCTGAAACGAAACCTAACTTTTTTTGAACGTGCCCTTCCTAACTCTACATATTATAGAATTTGCAATTCTGGGTTTAATCATTATCTACATTAAATAGTAAATTAAATTATTGTGAATGTTCATTTGATCCACTCACGTTAAAACGTTTATTTTACATTGCGTATCATTTACAAATTTTAGAATATAAGAAATTGTAAACGCAGCTCAAGGGTACTGAATTATACAGGAATGGAATCATTGAACTAAGTCGAACCAACATATTGAGTCATGCCTTATCCTGCCCATTGTGGTAGTTCTGAGTGATGATTGAACTGATATAGTTCTTGTTGAAAAGAATCTTTTGAATGGTATAAAGGTATGAAAGATTAATAAAATATGCCTAGATAATTCGGAACTGTCCAGTATTGTTCCCCCTTCCTTTCTCAAACGATGATTTTGCTTCACTGCAGAGATAAGTTGATGAAAATAAATTGTGTGCCATTGCTTATGTTATGAAAAAAGTCAATGGTCTGGTAAAATAGGGCATTTACCTTGCCTGGTTTTCGATTTTCATCATAACGTTTGAAAAATCAAATTTTACAAGCTCATGTCTTTCAGACTCGTCTAAAATGTATAGTAATTTATATTCTTATCCCAAAATTGATCTCTGAATTGCATTTGCAATGGATTCAACGAATCCAAAAACTATAATGAATTTACATTTTCCTGACCAGGTACCTTTCATATTTCAAAGTTCATACGAGAAGGTTTTGTTCTTTACGGTACTCAGTGTGAAAAATTATCTATTTTATTTTTTCAGTCGATGCTTCTCCGCTTTAATCTACGACTGACAAATCGAGTAGGCATCAATTCAACAAATTACTGAGGCAGAAAAAAACATTTTGATGAACTATAGCTTGAATCGGGCTTATTTGCCCAAATATCCAATGCTAAAAATTTTTTAAATGTTGACGAAGTCTGGTGAGCAAAAGAACGTCAGCGGCTGCCATTATTACTGCACAACAAAGAACAACAAAAAAGTTTCCACTCTGAAAGTGGAGGGAAGAAATGTTGTTTTAAGACCAGAAATTACAAAACATTAAACTTTAAAACTTTTGAAGAGCACCCATGAAACGAGCATTGAATGTCTAGACTCTCGACGTTTTTTCCCGTCTATTGATTGACGTAAGAGCGGCACGATCGCGTTTATTTACGTACGAACAAACATAGTAGAAAATATGAATGTTTCGTGAGCCGATTCTACCTGAGTAGGTTTAAGATAGGCAGTAGGTTTAGGTAATTTAAGTTTGTCTATCTTACATTATTGAGATTAGTGTCCCCAGAAGGGGTAATGTTAGGTTACCTCAGCTATAAAAGGGCTTTCAAGACTTCCATTTTTCGTGATCTCTCGGTTTTTGTACTTTCTTCGCCATCCCTTCTTTATCTTTTCCATCCCTTCCTTCCAAACTTGCCGTTTCTGTGAGCAGGATATCCAGAGAGGGAATACACTTTGCAAATAGATTTTGCTTTTTTTCTTAGTCCATGCTAAATAATCCCTTCTCTTTCCTCTGTGGAACCATTTTTACAATGGAGAGCCTTAAACTATCTATTGTTCTCAGTTGTGAGAGGATTTTTTGATCATGGTATCGAAATCACCAAAGACTAAAAAGTTAAAACCAACATTCAGGTTCGCGTTGGAAACAGTGAGGTGGACAGTTTAACAGTTCGTTTTTTTTTCAGCAGGTTTCAACTCAACTGCTCTGAGGCAAGGATGAAAGGCATCAACCTCTTCGAGTTGGGCATATTTTGGCCGACGTTGCTATTGAGCTTCTCGGCTGCTGCAAGTCGCACTTGGATCTTCACAAAAATCAGCGCGGATAGGCTGAATACGCAGGAATTCTTGAGAGAAACTATCACTAGGCCCAGTGTAGTTTTTGTAGCGTCTGAATGCAGCAACAGGGACTGGTGCGGCACGTTCTGTCGGAAAATTGGGGATCTGTACACGCTTCTCAGCCTTGTTGCTGTGCCCTTTAATGAAGATCCCATGGGTGAACCATTCCTCCATTGTTTTACAAATAGGACCATGAATTTGCTGACGGCTCAGTCAGGTGTTACAGTACATTCCTCAAGTCTGACTTCCTTCGTGTTCCCTGACAGAAAGATAGGTAATATTCTGGATGGAATATGGAACGTTGGAAGATTTTCTGACTGTTACTTCTCAGGAATGACAAAGAATCCCTACTTCATTTTGGATTTAGGAGAGGTAACGACCGTGCGTAATGTTTCGCTGTTTTCTCAAACTGATGCCGGATCCGCGACTCATTTTCGAAATTTGTACGTTCGTGTGGGTTCTGAAGCCTCATTTGGCATAGATATTACTCACAAACGACTTGGCTATTTTGAAGGTCCTCCTCCACACCCGACTTATGAGTTCAGCACCAACTCCCCGATGCCAATAAGTGGGCGCTACATTTCCGTTCAAAGCACCAGTGAGAACTTACTCGAGCACTTTCAGATTTGTCACATGGAGATCTTCTGATTTAGCATTCAAATGAACGTCTTAAAGAAAAAATAATGGCGTGTGAGAATCACTCCTAAAATTAAATTGATGCATGATATCGATGTTCATATAAGATTTAAAATTGAAAGTCCATCTCTAGCGACTACGATCATCGTAAATTTCTAGCTTATTAGTATTTTTGTTTTAGTATCGCTGTTTTTCCATGTCTAGTTTTTGAGTGACTTATAGATAGACTTCTCAGCTTCCTTATATAGAACAAGATCACATTCCTTTGAAGAGCCTTTGCTCTGCGGATGGAAAGCGACTCAAAACAGGCTATGCAGGCTATGCCTTCCTTATATATATAAGGAAGGCATAGCCTGCATCTCATGGTACAAATGAACTTAACTTGAAATGAAGTTTAAAAATACTGTTGGGCTACAGCATCGCGTAATAATCGAATGGTCTAACAAAGTGCATTAATGCTGCCTTTTGAAAAAGTGAAAAATTCACGGCTCCCTATTTGTACATTATACTCTTCTAGAATGAAACTAAATTTTATTACTTAACTCCGGTATAATGGATGTGATTCAATTTTAATATACAGTATAATACTCTTATGAGTTGAATTTAGCTTGTTAAGACTTTGACCTTTCGATGTTGCATATTGACAACATTAATTTTAAAAATCCTAATAACTATTTTAACTGTCGCATCTCCATTCGCTATTTAATCATTAATTCAAAAGCAATAGTTATTGCGATACTTATAATATGTTATATTTTAAATTAGTACCTTGAGTTCACTCTCTTTGAATCATATACATAGCTCGTATATTCATTTCACTTGCATGGTTGCCCTTTCCCTGAACCTCGATGGTGGAAATTCTAAGATAACTTCTTGAACCAGGAAGTATAACTAAGTAGAATAAAACCCAGTCGAAAACGAGATCGAATAGCATTTTTTGCACTTGCTGCTAACCTAAAAATCACGGAATGTTAACTGTTCGTGGCTATTAACACTACACGAATGTATAATAAATATGCTTCGCGAATAATTGCTCTGAATCCCTGTTATTTTACTTTGAACGTTTATCAAAAAGATGCGAACCTCATTTCTAATCATTTTATTTGCTCATCACCACTTGAATTTTGAATCATTCAGTCTAGGTATATGAATGAAATTCTATTCATAGTATGAACATTTCAATTAAAACAACTTTCCGTTTCACTTGATTGTAATATCGGTGGAATAATTGATATTTCGAAAAAAGAGCTTCTAAGTTGCATTGCAAAGCTATTTTTGGCATTCAACAGACTAAGTGCCTGATCTCAAACTGATTTAAGGTTATATGGTTAATTTATTCGGCTTCATGGTAGATACCATCTACATTTAAGTTATTTTCACCATCTCTTACTGCAACACAGATGTTCAAAAAGAGGATGGACGAAGGCCCCATTTAATACGGCGTTAAGAGAACGCGGAACCTAGATACTGTATGCTCCCTTGTTCATAGAAACAGTATACTGAGGAGGAAACTTAGGAAGCAAGATAAAAGTTGAAGAAGAAAGTCTGAGATGCTGTAAAAGCAGAACAGCTCGGAACCGAAAACGATGATCCTTAACCAAACGGAAACCATATTTTATTTCAACGAAAAGGACGCCTATCTAATACTCTCAACTCGGAACCCGACAATTTTCTTCCGGGAGTTCTAATTCTCCGAGACACAATAGTTGTATCCCCTCGAGGAGAGATAGTTACTTGGTGACAGTGTACATTTTTCTGAAGCACCGTTATTATAATGTTTCGTAGCTGTGATTAATTCCAGGTAAAATTTGTTGTTTAAATAAAAGGTAACTTTCGTTACATCGAGCATTATAATTTGACTGTTATTTTTTGTACATAATGTGTTGATTTTTGTTTATGCACGATGACTGAAAGGGGGTCCCCTGAATTTGTTGCTCGTAAGCGATAATAATCCGCAAATTAAACCAATTATTAATGCAACCTGGAAGAGCATCTGTAAAATACAAGGTGTGTTTGGTGATGTTTAATTGCTTCATACAAATTTTCCAGTGACAGCTTTAGCACAACATGAATGAATACTTGCGTGTTTTGCAAGCTGAGCACTTTACTACAATATTTGGCTATTATTTAGCAGTTCATCTCTGTTGAAGTTGAACATTGATTGAATTTATACAAAATTTCATAGTCCAAGTAACTAGATACAAAAACAGTTCCTTCATTTTGAAAATATTCTTCAAATTTACACGAAAGAACATATGACTTTTTTGTATGGCTGTTAACAATGGACAGTTCAATAAAGCTTGTCATGCACCCATGAACTGATGAACTCATGATACCAGCTTATTAAGATTGAGACTATAAATGTGTCGAATTGATTGTGTAGAACTTAAGCATATCTGAACACGAATTTCAAAACAGCATTTTCACCGTTTTTCTAGTTTAATTCAGAGCACACATATAAATAGCATTATGTTTCAGTTAATTTACGAGCACGTGTAGGAATTTTTTCCATTTCTTCAAGGAATACATCACAATTTGGTCTGTAGAAGCTACTGATTGTCACAGAACTAATGACGTTCCTTTGTTTTAGTTTTATACTTGACCCTACCTAAATCCTTAGCAGCTTAGAAAATATGTACAAAGCTGAATTAATACACGAGTCAAGATGAAATGATACAACTGTCTATGTATGATAAATGGATCTTTTCTAATTTCGCTTTTTGAGTTATAGTTAATGAGTACTTCGGACAGCAACAACAAATCAGTCAATTGTGCTGAGGAACTCCACTTCGGGTGCAGAGAACTTCAAAAAATAATAGTTTTTATAAAATTTTCGAGTATAAAACAATTTCAACATAACTGCTACACGCAAAAAAACATACATCGAAAATCCAACTTACAATTCAGAGCTTCAACACCTTGTAATATACTACCTACGAACTTTTTTTCCAAATTTGACTGGATTCTAAGGTGGAGAGATTAGAAAACTTAGATTCTTAATCAAAGGTTTAAATATTTTAGCTACTAAAGAATTTTCCTTATTGAAGCAGCGCATATTGATGAGTTGCGCGGTTTGGCTGAGTTGCTGTTAGGCAGAAATGAGACACTTCTGTGGTCTGCACACCGAGTCAAGACTTGGACCGCAGTGCAGCAAACGTAAGACTCCTCGTAGTTGTCAAACATATTGCGATGCACTACGAAGGTGCGTAAGATCACATCAAAAGTCTCTCTTCCGTTGATGTTTAAACAAATTTCTCCTTCGTTTCTTAAGAAGCTGCTCGGATTTATTCGTGGGAAAATTTCTTACTTTTCAACAATGTTTCATCTTTATTTCATCCGTGCAGTACATGAATATCACCTGCAATTTTGAGCTTAATATGAGAACAATATGGATCTTTTCGTTCACGGTAACCTTATTGCTTCTACTTTTTTTATTTTAATACTCTTCAGGTAAATAGTATCACAAAAAATTGCATCCTAAATAATTTATTTCCAAAAATAACAAATTAGAAGACGATAAAAATTTGAAACTATACAAATGAGGGTTGTTATTCTTTAAAAACTTATTTATATATATACTCGTGCGTTTAAATTTGTATGTACTCTAAAAGAAATCACAACCGAAAGAATTTTTTACACATATGGATATTTAAAAATTTATATATTGTAAAGGTATACAATATTCATGGCATAGATATAAAAAAGAGGGTATTTAAAAATATGGATTCACTCTTTGACCGGGTCAAACTCATACATTTCGTTTCAATATAGGTGTTCATTGGTATACATAGAATTCTAATCAAGATAAAACACAGAAAAAAATAAAATTTAAGAAAATTAATGTTGATAAAAACTTAGTAGAGCTTTAAAACAAAACAAAAAACATATGAGTAATCATAAGTCCTATTTACACATGGTATATTTTTGAGAAACCCTTTGAAGATATTTTGCCTTAATACTGAATTAGTTTCGACTCTAAACAGTAGTGATGGACAACGAATATTCATTACCGATTATCACAGAAAAAACTTGCAACATTTTGCACTGGGAACTGCTGACTTTTCATGCTGACGATCACTGCAGCAAAATTCAGTGCCGATCGTTGTCGATTACCACACATGCGACGGGCGAAAAGTTCGGCCAGCAGTAATTGTCAGGCGCATGCAGTCCTCATCAGAAATTGATATCGATATTGTCAGTTATTTCTAACTGGGACTGGATGAATTTATATCATGCGTGCAAGCAGCGTGCTCAACGACAATGTGGAAATGTTGGATATGTGGAGAAACTGATATGTGTCACGTACAGAAGAAGCCCACTGTTAGTTTTTATTTAAGTTCTTAGGTATGTAACAAAAGTGAGTTCTTACTCGGCAGTCCTGTGAGCGTTTTAACGTATCGAAATGATCCAAACTCTTAACCAAAATACAATTAGCCTGCACTGAAAAAAATAGTACTCATTTTTGATCACTCAAATGTGTCATACGTTTGTCACAAAACCGACTCACAATAGTATGTCGTGAAGGTGCTATGATTCACTCTTGTGCGTTACATGACGCACTTGCGGTAGCCATGACGCGTTTCACAGAAATCTACGGTGCAGAGAACCAACATTTAACTTACGCCTACTCTCATTTAACTTCCTTATAAACTTGGAATAATAATGACTTTACACGAACCCAATGAATAATTTCAAACCTTTCTAGAAAGTAAGGTTATTTGAAACAAAATACAATACTTAAAAGGTCTATGTTTATGACAACCATCCGAATAGCTTTAAAAATTGATGTTGCTCTAGAGAAACTTTTCAAAATTTAATTTGAAAGCAATGGACGTCATTTAAATCCGTGAATTGAGTTCTAAACCTTTTCAAATAATTAGTTCATAACATCAAATTAATACATTCGAATAATTGTAAAGGTTACAATTTCTATGCACTCATCAAACAAAGAAAGCAATGACACCTTAAATTTGGCTCCAGATCAAGGACTACAATTTACACGTGTAAAAAATAGACTCATGCACAACCACATCGATCATGGGCTGAAATAAAAACTATAACTGTACAAAATATCAGTATTAATTGGCATGGAAATTCCGCAGTATTCTCGATATTTTATTCTTAGAGAATCATCAGTTACATATATAAGATATAAAAATTTTTAAAGATGTAGTACTACGTGCTGATTAGGTTTACGGTCGCAGTATACCAATGAAAACAATCTTATTTATGAGTGAAAAATAGAATACATTTTAGTAACCAAGACTTAAATTCTTAGCCAGTTTTACGGTAAAGACTAAAAGTAACGAAAAAAGAAATCCAGTACCAGTTCGGATAGTTCCAGTTCCAGTACCAGTACCAGTTCCAGTACCAGTACCAGTTCCAGTACCAGTACCAGTTCCAGTACCAGCTCGAAAACATACACACAGGCGCAAAAAATTTTGCGTTTGTTATCAAATGAAAATGAAATTTAGCAAATTTAGACATGTCTACCGCAATAATATAAATATTCTTTCAATTTGAAACAGAAAAAATTGCAGTGCATGCCCGCATGCGCATATCAAATTCTCTTAAAAGAAGACACCCTTGAAAAAAAAAATAGTACTACTTTCACTAACATTTAAATAACAAAACCAATTGGACCAACTACAGTTCAAGTTTTTGGCAAGAATTATATAAAATTGTAAACTAGTTTAAAGCACCTTAAGCCCAACAAAAGTGCTCCAAAGAAAATAAGGATGGACTATCAGTGAAGGAAGGATATGTGTGGAATGGTGAAGAAAACTATATTTTTCGGAGTTCGAGCACTCGGCGCTAGGTTTAAAGAAGAGAATGAAAAGCCATAGGTTTAAATTTTGAGAAAGAATGAATTTTTTCAGAAGAGTAGAAGAAAAACGGAATACATCCAGCTTTCAAATGCAGAAGTCAGAACGCTAAAAACTCTTTTTCGATAAATGGCTGAACGATCAGGGCCAACGCCCTGAGACAACTTATGAAAAAAATTACATCTAATTATCTCATGACACGAAGTAAAAGTAAGGAGACTTCAGGTTACTGCATTTATTCGTTTGGGCGAATTTTTGCTCCAGGTCCATATATCGATGCATAAACACAAACTTTTTTGAATTAAGGTCAGGGGTGACGAGCGAGCTGCGGCTGCGCTACTCTGAAAATCGACTTAGAAGTTATTGGGTGTCCTCCCTCGTTACTAGATGCAGGTGACTGGTCGACAGCTCCATCATACACTGAGAATTGATTTGTAAATGTAAGTCTCGAGTTTATAGTGGCTAGCGAGTGAGCCCAGGTACACTGTAGAATGCGCTCGTAAGTTAAATTACTATAGAACAAAAGTTAGAAGGATTCGTTTAATTAAGAATTTCAGTCTCGAAAGTTCACTTTAAGAAAAATTCTAGAAGGTTTAATTCTATTCGCCGTAATATACCATATAGTATTGTTCCTCCTGTGAGCTCACTGAAGTTCAAGGATATTTTTTTTATGTCGGAAAAATTAACCGTGTCATAAGTGTTTTTGCTCTGATCATGACAGAAAATAAATTTTTCAGTAATTTCTCAAACCTGCAACTCTTACTAGAACTACCAATTAGCATGTTTTTTTAACATTGTTTAAGTGAACATAATTATTTCAAAGTGAGTGTAAAAAAATAGTAAGGGCTATGGCAAAAGATATAATTTTCATTTTTCGCTAATCGCAATGCAATGAAATCATACTGTAAGCCTACTCTCTCATAACTCTTGATGCACAACGGTGCAGGCAGATGAAACTACATTTGGAAATTGGTTAAACCATTGCAGTAAGCTTCGGAGAGAAGATGATGACATTGTTATCCAGACTAAGTGCGATTTCTATTTGTTCCGGATATTTTCGTCTGGCTAATCTAATTGTGTACTTAACATTAGCTCGTGAAGGTATGAGATGTTAATTTACGTAGAATTTCGGCTTATTCATAAGGCAAGTTATCAAAACTTCATGCTACTTTTCGTAGTGTCGTAATTCAAAAGTATTGGTTCTTCTATCTTCGTTTCCTAAAGCTCTGCGATCAGTTAACACTGAACTAAATTCCAGGAATAAATACATTTATTGCGCTTGCTTAATGATTCAAGAATAGATCTATCACGACCCCAGAGGGAATTTCTGGAAATAGAAGGATTTAGAAATATTAAAAGACAAATGTAATAAAGCACTCGTGAAAAAGTTATCTATGTGTCCGTATGCTGAACAAGCCATGAATTTCATTTTTGCGTGTAAGTTTGTTCGCACATTCGCGATGTTTGTTCGCGATGTTTGTTCGGGATGTTCTTTGTAAATTACTTTGTGACTAACCTTTTCTCAATACTTGATTGTCATTTACGATGGTGCTTCAATCTGCACCGGTATAGCGTTTTTTGTCTTTTTCTTACTTCGGTTCAACTAATAACTTAGGAGTTCCGAAGAATCCTTTAGTGGTATTTGAATTATTTATAAGTTGTCAGGATACCAGGTTCTTTAGTGAGTGGGGATCATGGTAAAAGAAACAGAAGACTTCAATTATATAATTATTACGAAAGAAACTAACAGCTGTCGATAATTCAAAGAGAATAAATAAATAGTAATTAATCGGAGGTACTGACATAACTTTAGAAGGTAGAAGAAATAGAGCATAAAGAATATTATTGGGATTCACGAATTAAAGTTTGCTATAGATTCCTAGTAAGAAAAAACACAATGTGGTACTAGGCAGGCCAGACTTAATTATCCAACCTGAAACAACCAAAAAAAACATTGTCAACTTTATGAAAGTAACCAGTGACAAAGTTTGTATAACTTCAGATGTCAAAAATTCATAAGTGCCAAAAACAATTCATAAATAAATATTCGAAAATACTAGCAAATTACTAGACTTACTGAAGGGTACGGCGGACAAGACACAACTGTATGAAGTTTCAAGCCGCTCGAAGAACAGTACAATTTACGTATAAAAGGGTTGGACCGCTATGTGATTCACAGATGTCCGTAACCTAGAGAAATTTCCCTGACGTAAGTTGTCAGCCATCTCTTGTAATATAAAATATCCAAGAGATGATATTTTCCATTTTTTACTCAACTATCCCTTGACAGAGTTAATCTATTAGCACGCCACTTATGGTTTGTCTATTAGAACGCCTCGTATGGTCTATCTATTTGTACACCTCTGATAGTTTGCTTGTTAGTACACCTCGTATAGTTTGTCTATTAGTATGCCTCGTATGATTTATCTATTTGTACACATCGGATAGTTTGTCTGTAAGTACTCCTCGTATGGAACGTTTGTCTTAGGACGTCTTGTATTAAGAAATTTTTACAAGCCAATATGTTGGCATGTATCTCATGTGGCAACGTCGTCGGAAATAAACGGTTTTTCTTGTTGAAACCTTTCATGTAGCACCTTGAATGTATATGTGTATAATACTGATAATGTTACAGTGCTCTTGCGTAAGAATGTATTTAGACAGCACTATGCGTTGAGAACTGAGCTCATGGTTCTTGTGGATCTCTGCTCGTAGTTCTCGGGCTTGGCTGGAGTCCACTCCACCGCTACCCTTCGTAATGTAAACGTGTGTCCTGCTGTGTGTACTGATTATACAAACTCCAAGAGTCTCGTCTTCTTAACCTACGTCCATTAGGTTATGGGCCCAGTAAACCTTCCGATGAAGCAATATCAAGTGAGGTTATCTTAAGTCCCGAAGCGAAAAACAGCCCGGGACAGCGAGAACAGAAGTTGGTGATTTGTTAGTGCTGTGTGAGACAGAAACGGTGAAAGAGAAAGAAACATGGCAGGCTCCGTAAGTGAAAGTGCAAAGAACTGCCTCACGGCTCTTAATGATAAAAACTATCCTACGTAGAAGCTGCAAATGAAGATGATTCTGATGAAGGAAAAACTGTGGAACTTGGTTCGAGGAACGGAAACCATGCCACAGACTACGGACGAGACTGCTCGAAGAAAATTTGAAGAAAGACGTGACAGTGCACTTGCAACAATTGTGCTTGGTGTCGAAACAAGTCAACTTTATTTGTTGGGTGATCCTACTGACCCTGTGCAACTATGGCATAAGATTGAAGATACATTCCAGAAGAAAACTTGGTCTAACAAGTTCAGACTACGCAAAAGACTCTACAACATGAAACTAAAAGAAGACCAAGACTTACAAACTCATCTCAAAGCATTTGTCGAAATATTTGAGTCCTTGAGTGTGATTGATGACGCAGTTGATGAAGAAAGTCGTGTAATAATCTTGCTGTCGTCACTTCCCGACCATTTCTCCACACTGGTGACTGCACTGGAAGCTCATGAAAAACTACCGTCATGGGATATTGTGACAGAGCGTCTTCTGAATGAAGAAGCAAAACTGAAAAACCAAAGTGCTTCAGACTTCAGTGAAAAATCCCTTGTGACCTCCAAATTGAAAAACTCACGATGCTTCGAATGCGGAAAATTGGGACACCTACGTACCAAGTGCTGGATCTATCAAGAAAAATTGAAGAAAGAAGATGGGAACCACACAGAAAACCAAAACAATTTTGTAGCAGGTAAAACAAATTATATCGGTGCATTGTCTGTGATAAATATCAATAATTGTTGGGTAATTGATTCCGGTGCAACAGCACACATGTGTAATAATAGGAATGATTTTTCTTGTATGAATGAGCTATCTAGCCCAATTAACATTGAAGTTGGTGATGGTAGAAACTTGCAAGGTGTTGGTGTAGGTGATGTTGAAGTTATGGTGTTGTTGCCTAAAGGTCGAGTAGATACCTGTGTTGTTAAGAATGTCTTGTATGTACCTGGTTTAGCTTACAATTTACTTTCCGTGCCTCAGATTACAGAAAGTGGAAACTCAGTTTACTTTGACGAAAGCTCATGTAAGATTGTAAATAAAGACGATGAATTAATTGGCTTAGGCAGTAAAGTAGGAAAATTGTATAAACTTAATTGCACCCTTAATTCAGCCGCTAAATGCATGAACGTTTCCTCTGATGAAATTCTGTGGCATAAACGATTTTGTCATCTAGGATTCAATAATCTTAAGAAATTAGGCACTAAGAATCTTGTTAGAGGTTTTGATTGTTCTGTGAGTGGAGATAACATTTTTTGTGAAAACTGTTGTGATGGTAAAAATCATAGGCTTCCGTTCCCCAAAACAAATCACAAAAGGAAACGCCAACCCTTAGAACTTATCCACAGTGATGTGTGTGGCCAGCTTAATCCCATATCACTTGGGAGTGGAAGGTATTTTGTAACCTTCATAGATGACCACTCCAGATATACTTGGGTGTACATTATCAAACATAAGAGTGATGTTTTCAAAGTGTTTCAGGAGTTCAAATCCTTGGTAGAAAATCACTATGATCACAAAATTAAAATTCTGCGCTCCGATAACGGTGGGGAATACATCTCTAATGACTTTGAACAATTCCTAAAAGGGGAAGGAATTATCCATGAAAAAACTGTGCCTAAGACACCTGAACAAAATGGAGTTGCAGAAAGAATGAATAGAACTCTTCTTGACTCTGTCAGAGCTATGCTGTCTGGTTCCAAGTTACCAAAATCATTCTGGGGTGAAGCTATATCAACTGCCGTGTATGTCAAAAATAGGAGCCCTGCTAGTGCATTGAATGATATGACCCCTTATCAGGCCCTTAATGGACACAAGCCCAACGTACAGCACCTCAAAACCTTTGGCTGCAGTGCGTACGCTCATGTCCCCAAAGATGAGAGGGAAAAACTTGATCCAAAATCTAAACCGTGTGTTCTTGTAGGATATGGAAGTGGATCCAAGGGATATCGTCTGTATGACATAAACAGTAGAAGGATATTTTTGAGTAGAGACGTTATGTTCAATGAATCTCAGCAGATGCCAATTGAGAAGGAGCCTTCAGAAGTAAATGATGGTAATTTTTCTCTTCTTCCTCAGGATCCAGAACCAGAAGACTCTGAGGGAGGGGTGGAGCATAGACAGTCAGATGCTGGGATGGAGGGAGTGCAGCCTAGACAATCAGCCAGATATCGACGGGCTCCTGATAGGTTTGGTGAATGGGTGTATTTAATGAAAAATGAGCTTGATATACCATCTTGTGTTCAAGAAGCACTCAGTGGACCAGAAGCAAAACTATGGGAAACAGCTATGGAGAATGAGATGGAGTCTATAAATCAAAACAGAGTATGGTCCCTTGTAGAGTGTCCTAATGACAAAAAACCTATCAAATCAAAGTGGATCTTTAAAAGAAAAACCGGACCCGACGGAAGCATTTGCTCGTACAAAGCTCGCCTTGTGGCTCAGGGCTACTCACAAAAATATGGCATCGACTACGACGAGACCTTCAGTCCCGTGGTTCGATTTGAGTCTGTCAGGACAGTACTAGCTTTGGCTGCCAAATGCAACATGCAAGTCCATCACATGGACGTTGCAACAGCCTTCCTTAATGGAGAACTGATTGAAGAACTATATCTGGTTCAACCTGACGGTTTTATTGTCAAAGGCAAAGAAAATCTGGTGTGTAAACTACAAAAATCGCTCTACGGACTAAAACAAGCTCCTAAGTGTTGGAATACTACACTAGATAGCTATTTGAAGAAATTGGGTTTTGTACAATCTAAGAGTGATGCTTGTATATACACTCGTGTTCAAGATAAGAAACTGTGTATTGTGGCGGTGTATGTAGACGATCTAATAATTGCTTCTGAGTCTGGTGATGAAATAAATCAAATAAAGTTGAGCCTTTCTACCCAATACAAAATGAAGGACCTTGGTGTGCTGAGTTACTTCCTAGGTGTAAGTGTTGTACAATTTAAAAACAATGTCTTCTTGAATCAAACTGCCTACACTGAGGCTCTGTTGTCAAAATTTGGCTTTGATAATTGTAAACCTGTTGCAACTCCCGCCGATGTAAACGTAAATCCGATATGCTCCCCAAATGATGTCGAATTTGACCCTGCCACTTATCAAAGTGCTGTAGGTAGCCTTTTGTATTTGTCAACCAGAACTCGACCTGACATTGCATTCGCAGTGAATAATGTTGCTAAATACAGCTCCAAGCCTCTTGAACAGCATTGGATGTGTGTTAAGAGAATATTCAGGTACCTGAGAGGCACCTCTAAACTAGGTCTCTTGTATAGCAAATGTTCTGATACTTGCATTGGTTATTCAGATGCTGACTGGGCTGGTGATAAAAATGACCGAAAGTCTACCTCTGGTTACTGTTTCACCCTCAGTAATTCGGTAATTACGTGGAGATCTAACAAACAAACTTGTGTAGCCCTCTCAACTGCAGAAGCCGAATACGTTGCTCTTGCCGGTGCGGCTCAAGAGGCTGTCTGGTTAAAGCACTTACTCAGTGATCTAAATTTTGGGACTATGGAACCAATGGTTATAAACGAAGACAACCAGTCAGCCATCTGTCTTGCCAACAATCCCAAATATCATGGGAGGAGCAAGCACATCGATATTAAGTTTCACTATGTACGGGATCTTGTAAGTAACAAAGATATAGACGTAGTGTATTGCCCTACCGACGAAATGCTCGCCGACATATTCACCAAGAACCTGCCGATAGAAAAGTTCTCTAGACTAAGAACGAAGTTAGGAATGGTCTCATCTGACACACATTCAATGTGAGAAGGAGTGTTGAAACCTTTCATGTAGCACCTTGAATGTATATGTGTATAATACTGATAATGTTACAGTGCTCTTGCGTAAGAATGTATTTAGACAGCACTATGCGTTGAGAACTGAGCTCATGGTTCTTGTGGATCTCTGCTCGTAGTTCTCGGGCTTGGCTGGAGTCCACTCCACCGCTACCCTTCGTAATGTAAACGTGTGTCCTGCTGTGTGTACTGATTATACAAACTCCAAGAGTCTCGTCTTCTTAACCTACGTCCATTATTTCTTTCTTTTCTTTTTCTTTCCAGGCGAAAGTATTTCCCCTATCCTATTCGCGATTGTGATGTCAGAGCTACTTAGGTTGATGTTGATTTCGTTCTTCACAATTTTGCAAACTGTTTCTTAACAGCCTTCGCCTGCATGTGAATGCGGTAGTCCCCAAGAAACAACCAGAGTGCGTTTTCTGTTTTGTGTCTCTTCACGTTCTTCTTTTCTTCTTAGTTGGGTCAGACGGAAGACGAAGCTATTTGTTTTCTTACTTTGGTCCTATAATTTTCTTTTGATCAGATTCTATCTTCGTTAGCGTTTCAATTTAAGTTTTCAAGTCACAAATTTTGCTTTGAAATTTCTTCATTACTGAGTTAAAGTGATCAATTATGATGGAGACTATTTGCTTACTCTGTTTTGGCAATTTTTATACTGCAGGATATGAGCCAAACTCTAGCGTACCCTCACCGTTGCTCATGCTTGGGTTTTTGCCAACATCTTGGCATAAGGGAAGCACTCGCTGATTTCTTGAAGAAGCCAGGGTTGAGTGCATTTTATGGGGGAATATTAGACTTTTCGTTTAATGTTTTTTGATTAATGTTAGTTGAAATTCGGTTAGTTGATTCAAATCCATTTGAAGCTTCAACTTGCTAAATATCAGAATTGTCACGAAAGTCTTTACTGACAATACAAGAGTGATGAAAACCCGAAATATGAGGTGGAGATAGTGTAGTACGCTAATGTTATATGTTAAAAGAGTATTCAGTAAAATATCACTTCTTACTTTAAATGTTATCATAACATGATTTTCACAGGTGAATTTATAGCAATCTCCCAGATCAAAATTTAAAACGAATTCTTGAAAGTTTCAGCCATACCACAGTTAGCGATTCTGAAGCAAAGACTACAACCTCTACGCAGACCATCAACTAACGTGAAAATCAACCTAAAGTCTCTCCTGTGCTGCGACTCCGGCTCACGGGCCAGTGGCTCTAACGTAAAGTATTCGGATAATGAACGTAGCAGCCCATGATGTACAATGTGCACAACCTAATCGATGACTCATAAATTCTAGCCTGTATGAAGATAGTTGAATGTAAAAAAAATGAGCCATCAGAGTTCCCATTAATGAAATTAGACACAGTATTTTACTCAAAAATAATTGGATTACCAACATTAGAATTTTGAGCAACGTTTTTGAGTTCATTTTCAACAAAATGAAGTTCACAGCGTTATTCTTAGCAGTTCTTTAAATGAGGGAGCTGAATAAAATTCCTTTAAACATAGTCTTTCATCCGAAAGCATTTTCATTAGGATTTAACGCGCTGTGGTACAGCGAACGATAACACTTTAACTCAAAACAACTATTGTAACTATTAGATAACACAGATTAGAAATTCGCAAATGTAATGAAAGTAATAATTTGAGTAGATGATATTAAGGTACCTAAATCGATTATTCCAAGACATTGTATTAACACTCCTTCATGGTTGTCACTCTCCGTTTCAGCGAGTTTCACTTCAGTTGCACTCGGACCAAAAAGAATGGACGTCTACTTCTTCGAAGTCGGCCTCCGCCAGTCGTCACTTCTGCTATTGTCACTGAAGATCGTCGCTGCCGCTTTAGGGCACACTTGGACCGCCACAAAGATCAGTTCAGTCAGGCTGGAGAATCGGGAATACGAGAGTGAGACAATGACAAGCCCCAAGCTTGTGTTTGTTGCGTCTGCATGCGGCAACAGAGACTGGTGCAACACATTCTGTTCTGATGGAACGGACCTGTACACGCTTCTCAGCCTCTTGTCTGTGCCCTTCAATGAAGATCCGTGGGGACAACCTTTCATGAACTGCTACACAAACAGAACTCAGAACTTTTTAACTGCTCAGTCAAGCATTACGATTCATAGTTCGTCAGATGGAAAGAAATCAGGGACACCTCATGACAGAGTTATTAAAAATTTGTTAGATGGAGTTTGGGAAGTTAGCAATATCTCTGATTGCTACTGCTCGACTGCTACCTTGGATCCTCGATTTTCTATAGATTTAGGTAGAGAGATGGAAGTGCGAAATGTTGTGTTGTTCTCTCAGAACGATGATGGAGCCATGGAAACGTTCAAATCCATTGATGTCTGTGTGGGCAGCGAGATGCCATCTCGTGATGGGGCGTTTATAAATTGCGACTCACTCGGCCACTACGAAGGGCCTCCTCCGCATCCAACTTTTGAGTACAACACCAATTCTCCGACTCCAAAAAGTGGTCGCTACATCACAGTGACAAGAAAGGTGGGGGTTTTGGTTGAGCTTCAAGTTTGTCACATTGAAATCCTCTGATAGCCTACTCATTTGCGTGACTCAAAATGAATAAATGATCAACACTGCGCGTTGGTAGAAATCATGTCTGCAGAATTGATCTAAATAAGAATAACAGCAAAAGTTAAAATACTCGAGTAATAACAAGACCAGGAGCTTATGTGCATTTTGTTGCGAGTACTAAAATTGAACTTCACATCCACCTTTTTCTTTCATCTACTTTTTTGGTCTTCGTAAGGTTTGACTTATTTAAACGACTACCTTAACAAGCGTGTGGCATATTCCAGGTTTTGAATATCTCATTATATAATAATTTGCCATAAAGGCTTTAAATTTTCTTTGTTCAAATAAAGCTTTCAATTTCTCTTGATCAAAAAGCATAAACCGTTTGGTAATTTAACCTTATGCTTAATAGAAACATCAATTTTTAATGGCATTCGCCGCTTGTTATGACCTCCTCTATGCTGCTAAGAATTTATTGCACAGCACGTGAGTTTCGTATATATATTTTCAATAACTTTTACCTCGCACCAGCATAACGCATCGGCCTTGAAATGAGCAGTTTCTCTTAGCCTGCCAGGCTGCCATCAGCCTTTGTTTATCTTCGATCATTTGATCTTGAGGGCACCATTCGACCTTCGCTCACTTGCTCAACAGTGATTCAATTCATGGATGAACACGCCTATCAATATAATTTTAACTAAAAAATTTGTAAGGGGATGAACAATTGAGCTGTCCTAAGCGTAGATAGCGCATTCAAAACGTAGTAGTAGATAGCGCATTCAATGAAGCACATAATTTTCGTGAAGAAACTCAATGAATGAAGGGAAAGAAATGACTGACTGACTGTGGTTTAACGTTACTCGTACCAGAAAATGATACAGACTTGAAGACAGAGTATAATTTAAAATTCAACCTCTTTGCCTGCACCTTGTCCGCCATTGTCGGTCCTAGGAATGTATTTTATTGCATTTTTCTCATTGTTAATAAAATTGTTCTGTTCTGGAATTACCTGAGTTTTTCTCACATCTAGAACAATATGATAGTAAAAAATACTAAAGAACCACAAAAGTACCCATAGCAAATGATAAATGTACATTTTCCATATACCTGAGTACGTTACGTATTCGTTTGAAATTTGCAGTAAATATCTTCAGATTAATGCAGAAAGGCTCGTTCAGCCGAGTTCAGAGTAGTAACTACCGCATGACAGCAGGTCGCCGCAGCATTTCAGATGGAGCTAACATCACACTTGTGAAATTGAGGTCAATTACAGAACTTTTGCTTACTTCACATGTACATGACATCCTTTTAAGTGACTTTTCTCATGTCCTGCGCATTTCACGATCAAAATTCGCGTCATGTCATTCGTACCACAAAATATTTTGGATAAATTTCCAAATAACATTCAGTGATTCCTTAACATTCCTCTAAAATCCAAAGGTATATTCGTTGTAAAAATAATCATATTTATAGAACATACACAAAATATTTTCGAATCAGAGGACACATCAACATATTTATACACGTATGCTCTCATAATCTGAGGGCATATATGATATTCACAACCCAAATAAGCTTATGAAAATTCAGACAGATTGCACTGATGTGGTTTTCAACGATTTAAATGCCAAAAATTTGTGCTTGCAGTTAGTGCAATTTTCTGGTTTCTGCACACAGTGTACGCAATATGTGTGATCATATGAGTTAACAAATTTTGAGTCACATGAGCCAACGCTGGTCACACTGTGCGATACTTTGGCACAGCTGCCATTTGCATGGACGACCGAATGCACCATTATGATAACATATGAGCACTGTCATTCAGAGTTCATGGTGTAGTCAATCCGTTCACCAAAGATTTATCTTCGATGACAGTTTTTTCACCAGGTGATGATTCGCACGCAGTTGTGAAAGAAGTTATCGAGAAAAGTCTATTTATTTGGAAGGAAAAAACCATTTAGACTAGTCAACTATATAGACTAGTTGGTTGAACATGAACTAATCTGTTGAACTACATAAATTTAGGCGGTATCTGGCAGCGAGCATTAGAATTGGCAATTTATTTTAGTTTGTAGACCAGGGTAAGCAAGAGTTAAAGTAGACGGATGAATTTAAGTAAAATAATGATTTCCTGAATTAACGCAGAATCTAATGTATAATTTCGTGAAATTTATAATGTATAATGTAAAATGATACCATGACAATTTCACTCGAGGAAAAAAGCGCTATAGAGACGGAAGAGATTATGAGATCATAATATAATAGAGAAACATTTTGAATGGCAACAAATCAATTTTTGGTCTGCTGGAAGACAAAATCGAGGGCTAACTTATTACATTACTAACTACACCTATACGAAAACATGGGATTTGCTATAAAAACACAAGAACATGAAAACACAAAATATCTTAAGAAACAACGGGAAGCGTCACCTCACATTGGCTCATTGGTAGACTACTTTTATATAGAGCTGTAGATTCTATGAATAGGAGATCGGGTCCATTAAATGCCTAATATTTACGATAGCAAATTGTGAATCTTGCATACGAAAATTATTGCTATAATAAGTTTGATTATAATTTCCCTTATTGACAAGTTGGGTAATCTGGAACGAAACAAGAAAAAAGAACAAACCAGAGCAAAACAAAAGATTTCACCGTGCTGTGAACATTTCACAAATAATTATTGGAGCGGAGTGCGTCCAATGCACGGATGATGTGTATCATCGAGGTGCGAAGCATCGCATCGTGATTCTCCTTCTGTTGGTAATTTGGATGTTAAAGGCCATGTTTGGAACAACAGGGAGTTTTAAATTATGTACTTTGCTTCTAATAAGGACGATTTCCCCATTTTGGACTTCATGCTGATTTAAAAAAACAACCATAAAAAGTTAATTCATGACAGTTGTTTGTTAGTAGCCTCTTAGAATTTTTATCTAACCTTGAATACCGCGTTATTAAGTTTTGAACGCTCCGCATGACAAACTAATGTCAACAGGCGTGTTCACATAAAATGAGCTAGTGCCAAATCATAGCTTAAAACTCAAATCATAATTCAGAGCAAAATTCATTTCAAAATACACAGCAACAAATCATTTTACAATTCACACACAGCTAATCTTACATCACAACTCACAGCAAAACTCACGTCACAATTCACCGCTACACTCACTGTACAATTCACAGCTAAACTTGCATCACACATCACACTTGCAGGTAAACTTGCATCACTTAGCCGCATTTTACTCGTTACGTCATTCCAAATTGTTTTTTGAGGTTAATTTTAGTTTTAGGTGGTATTAGACACGAAGCGGATATTGGAACTTCTTTGAATTTTATGCAGAATGTATGTCACAACATTCATTTTTGAAAGAATTGCATAAATTCTGAATGCGGCTCCCTAGATCGATCTGTGTATAACTTTCAATATCTTCTAATGGGGTAAGACTTCAACTAAATACGGTTACAACTTTTATAGGCTTAAGATCGTTTTCGCATGATACCTGCTGAAAGTATATTCGAAGCGTTATAGCACAATTTGAAATTACTTTGCAAATTCGGTTCCCCAAATAGAACTCAATAGGTGTTGTTAAGAACAATTTCGATTTTTTATTTCTTCTCATCGTTTCGCTAGAAACAGAAGTACAATATATTAAATTCAAAATCTGTACTATTTGATCAATGTTTATTCTCGAATTCCAGGAGCAAAGTCTAAGAAGTTTTAAGAAAAATTAAAGAAGTGGAAATAAGAGAACGAACTCGCCGACTGAAATGACAAGTGTGAGCTGAAAGACAATAACACGCCGAAGGCAATTGGAATGCAGAATAAAACGATACTTTTTCTGAATTTGAGCACTCTGGGCCAGTTTTATTTGAAACTAGAGAAAGAAAGTAATGGGCTTAAATTTAAGAGTAGAAAGGATTTATTTCTGAAAACAATCAGCACGGAAAAGTGGTTCATCTAGCTTTTTGTGAGCAGAAGTGAACAAGCAATACTACTCATTTTAGATAAATATTTGAACGATCAAGGCCCCGTCCTTGGCAACGTATGCAAAAAATACATATGATCATCAAATTGCTCGGGCTAACGATGAGGAAACTTTTGGTTTTGTGTTCATTTTTTGTCAATGTTTGCGTGAGGTATATCCATGCAGACACCCATGATTTTTTGAACAAAAGGCTATGCATGACAAGTGACCCGCGGCTGCGCTTCTGTGAAAATCGTCTTTGAAGTTATTGGGTAGCCTCCCTCGTTGCTAGATGCAGGTGACTGTCGGCTGCTCCATCATCCACTCAGACTTGATTTGCAAAAGTGAGTCTCGGGTTCTGTGATTAGCGAGTGAGTACAGGTACACTGAACAGAATATGACACGTTAGGGATCCATGATATCGGCCAATGTGAATTATCCGATGACTGAAGTACAGCAGTCGCCGGTTTTACTTGAACAAAAATTATAGCAGGTATCAGTGCATCCCTCAAGATTATTTTCACTGTTAATCTATTCAGAGCTGACTGGACTCTAAAAAAGTACCTGAATGTGGTTATAAAATCAAACGTGTAAGTCCTTTTGCACTGATCGTAACTTAAATACCAATTTTCGAAAAATTCATACTCTAACCAGCAACGCTCATCATCTACTAACATACAACTAACCTACTTTCAGCCCTATAGTTGGATGTTTCTTAATTAACATTGTTTCAGTACTCTAAAAAATGTATATCAAAGTGAGTGCCAGAGGAATAGTATGCACTATGTCGAGCCATGTACTGTAATTCCATTTGTTTTAAAGCGCAAAGCTAACCAACTACAAAGTAAGATGACTCCAGCATTACTCGTATTGGTTAACACTGCATCCAGAATAAATTAATATTTGAAATTAATCCTCTAAGAACAAAGAATTATAGCCTACCTCAGATCCTCGTTTCAAACGGAGAAAATCTTTTCGATAAATATGCCACTGGAGCCAAGCAAGCAGTCGAACACCCAATAGTGCAAGCAGTCGAACACTATTAAGGTGCTAAAGTTGAAGCGCCTACCGCGCAACCCTGGAGAGTTTGTGAGGGAAATCCTCACACAATCTCAGAAATCAACGATTTAAAATGATTTATTCGTAGCTTAAACCATATTACGATGAATGACTTAGAAGCAAAGAATACATGCTCAAAGCTGACGATTATAAAATGTGAAAATCAACCTAAAGCTCTTCCTGTGTTGCTATTAAAACCAGAAATTATTGCTCGCTGACGATAGTCAAGTGAAATCGAAAAAATGAACTAATAGAATTCTCATTTACGATATTAGACGCGTTAGTTCCAAAGACATTATTTGGTCACCCATTTGAAATTTCGATCAACTCTGTTGGTGAGTCCATTGTTAGCGAAGTGATGTCCGAAACGTTAATCTTACTAGTTTTTTTAATTAGCGTGATGAATAAATTCTTTACCAGGAACTTTCTTACCCCAAAATTTTTTTAACTAATATTTCCCTGATTGTGATGCAGCGTATAATACTTCTATAACTAGAAACATCTTAGGGTACGATTTGGTAAACATTGAATTGAAATTTAAATGTTTTGAAAGTAATAACTCAAGTAGATGTAATTGATGTACTTAAAATGTTGCCTGAAAGATACTCTCAGACAGTATTTTACGGATGCCAATCTTCGTTTCAGCGAGTTTCATCTCAGTTGCTCTCGGCACAAAAGGAATGGACGTCTACTGCTTCGAAGTCGGCCTCCGCCAGTCGTCACTGCTTCTATTGGCACTGAAGATAGTCGCTGCCGCTGTAGGTCACACTTGGACCGCCACCAAGATCAGTTCTGTCAGGCTGGAGAATCGGGAATACATGAATGAGACAATGGCAAACCCCAGTGTTGTTTTTGTTGCGTCTGCATGTGGCAACAGAGACTGGTGCAGCACATTCTGCTCTGATGGAGAGGGCCTGTACACGCTTCTTAGCCTCGTGTCTGTGCCCTTCAATGAAGATCCGTGGGGACAACCTTTCTTGCAGTGCTACACAAACAGAACTGAAAATTTACTAACTGCTCAGTCAAACATAACGCTGGGGGGTTCGTCAGATGTCAAGAAAGAAGACACACCTCATGCGAGAGTTCCTGAAAATTTGTTAGATGGAGTGTGGGAAGTTAGCAACAACTCTGATTGCTACTGCTCGGCAGCTCTCGTAGGTGCTCGATTTTTTATAGATTTAGGAAGCGAGATGGATGTACGAAATGTTGTGTTGTTCTCTGCAAGCGATGATGGAGCTGCGTTTGAATCCATTAATGTTTGCGTGGGTAATGAGCAGCCAGCTCTTGTTGTTGGGACAGTTCTTCAATGCGACTCACTTGGCTCTTATCAAGGGCCTCCTCCGCATCCAACTTTTGAGTACAACACCAACTCTCCGACTCCAAAAAAAGGTCGCTACATCACAGTGACAAGAAATACGGAAATAACGGCTGAGCTTCAAGTTTGTCACGTTGAAATCTTCTGATAGCCTTTTCAATTGCGTGGCTTAAATTGAATAAGTGATCAACACCGCGCGTTGGTAAAAATCAGGCCTGCAGAATTTATCTAAAAATGAATAACAGCAAAATTCAAAATACTAGAGTAATGACTAGATCAAAGTTTGAGTGCATTTTTTTCTAAGTTCTTAAATTTAACTTCACATCCCCCTTCTTCTATCTAATTTTGGGCCATTGTAAGGTTTGACTTATTCAAGCGCCTACCTTAATTTACAAACATGGGTATTAAGCCAGGTTCTTACTATCTCATAATGTTTAAAAATTTGTGATTAAGGTTTCCAATTTTTCTCATTCAAATGAGGCTTTCACTTATCCTTGTTCAAATAGCACAAACCGATCGGTAATTTAATCTTATACTTGTTACACTAAGCATGCAATCAGCCTTCGTAAATTTCCGATCATTTGATCTTCAGTGCACCATGCGACCATCGCGCATTTTCTCCACAGTAATTAAGCTCACTGATGGAAACGAACCATAATATTATGAATTTAGCTTACAAATTTTTGAGTGGATGTACTTAACTTGTGAGCGTTCCCAAGCCCAGTCGTTGATAGAACATACAGTATAATTAAGTACACATATCATTTCGCGAAGGTTATCACGAAATGATATGTGTACTTATCATTTCGTGAAGGTTATCAAATGAATGAAAGAAAAAATTATGGGATCTCAACGTTCCTCGTACCAGAAAACGCAACAGACCATAAAACAGAGTGTAATTTTAAATTCCACCGCTTTGCCTGTACCTCGTCCCCCTTGTCAGTTGTAGGTATAGTTTTTATTGCATTTTCGGACCTGTAATAAGAAATTTCTCTTGTGGAATTACTTGAGTTTTTCTAACATTTGAGACCAAATGATAATCAAGAATCCTCATATTAATTGTTTGCATCTGTTGCTGAAGAGAAATGTACATTTTTCACTATCCAGTGGACATTACAGACCTAATACAAGTTAACCACTGATATCTGCGCAGATTACCGCTGCCGAGTTTTCAATAATAACAACAGCACAACAGAAGGCGGCTGCAGAATGCATTTCAGGTGGCGGCTGAGGCTGCTGTGTAGCTGCACAAAACTGCACCGCTTCACGCAGGACTTCAGGATCGTTCTCAGCAGCAACTATCATGTGAACATTTTTGCGCAGCCGCTGCGCAGCCACGACGTTGCCATACGAGGAAATAAGCTGCTGTTTGACAGGAGCTTGCTCGTATTGCGGTGAAGTTTTTCAAAATTGAAGACTTCTAATATTTCCTCTCAATAATCGAGCCGTAAACCACCAGTATTAAGGAGATCATCCCGAGCCCAATTGGGCCCCACCAGCTCCCCCACTGAAAATTTTTTTTTGGTTGAAAAAGGGGAAAAGGGGACCGAAAATGACGATTTTTAGGCCCAATTTTTTATGTTGAAAAAGGATCCTTAGGGGATGGGTTATTATGCCATGAAATTTTATGGCCCTACGGACACTAGAACCCCCCTCAGGGGGGTGAATAGGGGACCAAAAATGACGATTTTGAGGGCAAATTTTTTACATTCAAAACGGGACTCGTCCTCAGGTTTTGATGCTAGAACAAATCCAAAGACAGTTTTAGAATCCTTGGAACATTTCTAACAAACTCAAGTTCGGCTTTTTTCAAATTCAATTTTTTTCTATTTTTCCAAAAAATTTTGAAATTTCATAAATCAGCAACAATTTTTTTGGGTTTAGAGCTATATATTTCTTCAAAGAATTCGAATTTGAAAAACAAACAAACTTGAGTTTGTTAGAAATGTTTCAAGAATTCTAAAACTGGTTTTGGTTTTGTTCTAGCATCAAAACTCGATGACGAGTCACGTTTTGAAATATCCAAAAAAATATACCGAAATACTCTTTTTTCGTCAAAAAAAATAAAAACTAAGGCATAAATCGAAAAAGTGACACGAATAAAAAAAGTTTCATTTCACGAAATACATATACTGGCCAATTTTCAAACAAATCGGACGGAAAAAATTGATAAAGTCTCATCATGGTGATTACTGAAATAAAATGTATTATTTTTATTTACTCATAACTACGATATTTCTTAGATCTTTACTTGAAATTCACAAGGAAAATGATGCTCATTGTTCGTACATCGAAATAGATCATCGAAACTGCATTCATGTACAAAAAATTTTCGTTATATTCAAATTCAATAGACATAGTTCGATTTTGGGCTGTAGTGAAAAGTTTTCCTTTTTTACCATTTAAAACGGAACTTGTCCTCGAGTTTTAATGCTAGAACAAATCCAAAGACAGTTTTAGAATCCTCAAAACAATTCTAACAAACTCAAGTTCGCTTTTTTTCAAATTCGATTTCTTTGAAGAAATATATAGCTCTAAACCCAAAAAAATTGTTGCTGATTTTTGAAATTTCAAAAAATTTTGAAAAAATAGAAAAAATTTGAATTTGCAAAAACCCGAACTTGAGTTTGTTGGAAATGTTCCAAGAGTTCTAAAACTGTTTTTTTTTGTTCTAGCATCAAAACTGAAGGAGTTCAAATCTGAAATATCAATAAAAATATACCAAAAAACACATTTTTCGTCAAAAAAAAATAATAAGGCCTAAATCGAAAAAATAACAGGAGTAAAAAAGGTTTACTTTCACACAAGACATATACTGGCCAATTTTCAAACGAATCGGACGAAAAAAGGTCTCAAACTGGGATGATCCCCTTAAGCCATCAGGCGTGTGAAATTAAGGGCACTTCACGTATGTCATTCGGACTACAAAAAAAATGTAGAGACATTTTCAATTAAATTCAGTGTTTCATTCCTGTACGATCTCAAGTTATGTATTCATTAATAAAATAATTTTGCGTACATTATATACTCAAAATCTTTTCGAAACGGAGGAAAAATTAACCTATTCATATACCATATACAGTTAACATTTTAACCTTTTCACATAATATATATAGAGAACATTTTGACCTTTTAATATACCATATACAGAGAAAAAATTAACCTATCCATATACCATTTGATCTCATAATCTGAAAGCAAATATGATGTCACAGCGTATGAAAATTTTTAAGGATTGTACAGAGGCTGCTTTAAAGAATTAAATGCAAGAAAATTTGTGATGGCAGTCGGGGAAATTATCTGGCTTCTTTGCACAGTGTACGAAATTTAACTAAATCATGCCAAGACACACGTTTTGAATCGCAATAACCAACGCTGTCACAGTGTGCGATACCCAAAGAATCTCTGGCTCTGCTATCATTTGCAGTGGACTGCCAAGTAAATCTAAATGATCACCGATGCGCGCCGTCAATCAGAGAGTTGATAGACAATCTGTTTTGGTTAGACCAAAAATTTATTTTCGATGACAGTTCTTTTATCAGGTGATGCTTCTCAAATGTGGAAAAAGTTAAAGAAAAAAGTTAATTTGTTTGAAAGGGAAAACGCAGAAGGAAACGTCTGCAATCGCATTCATAAACTTGATTGTTGAACATGGACTAATCTGCTGAGCTACATAAATTAAGACATTATCAGTAAGTGAGTCACTAGGTCATTAGACTCAGTATACCTGTTTTCATTTCTCTTAGTTTGTGGACTAAAAGGAGCAAAAGTTAAAGTTTTTGAAGTGAGCACAAAAACTTAGGTCTGATATTTATTTCCATAATTACTGTAATAGGCAAAATTTTAACGGTAACAGTTACCGGCTAATGTAAAATGATTCCATGAAAATCTCCCAAGTAGGAAAAAATAGCGCTCTGAAAATAATGGGATGAGTTCATGATGAAAACATACGTTTTGGATGACAAAAAAAAATCAATCTTCAGTATGATAGGAAAGTAAAATTGGGCGTAAAGGTATAAAAAACTATTAACATTTCCAATTGTGCGGAAACAAGACAATTGCGAGAAAAACAAACGAACATGAAACACCCAAAATTTGAAGAAACAAACGCGAGCTTCCCCAGCCATTCAGTTATTGGTAGACAGTTTTCTACATAGCTGTGGATTCTACACACAGAAAATTGAGTAAATTTATTGCTGAACATTTACGATTAAAAATAGTGAATTCGAACATCAAAATTAATATCATTGTGAATTTGTTCGTCATTAAAACAGTGCTCCCTATTGATAATATGGGTAGTTAGGAAATTATGATTTGAATTAGGATCAGAACAAAATAAGAGTACCCACTGTGTTGTGAACATAACACACATAGTTGTAGGAGAATGTTGATGTATCCCATCGAAGTGCGCAGCATCTCATCTTAAGTCTCCTCCTGTTGGTAACGTGAATATTGAAGACTAAGATAGGAACAAAATAACTTTAAAATTTGGGATCTAACGAGGTCGATCTCAATTTTTCAGACTCCATGCAAAATTAAAAAAACTATCTATATTAAGTAGTATATTCATGACATTTTTTGTTGGTAGCTTTTTAGAATTTACATCAAACGCTAAAAGCTTCGTTATCGAGTTTTGAAAATCCTGCGTAAGAAAAAACTGTAAGCAGGCGTGTTCATATGAATTGAGTTGATGTGAAATGATGGCTTATGTCTCGCGGAGATTTGCGGATTTTGATCTTCACTACATCAACGCGAGTGAACGGACATCAAGGAACACCAAAGACACGAAGTTTCTTCAGTTTTATTTCAAGCCCCGTTGACTCCGTGAACTGCTCAAACAAGTATATTTCAGGTTCGGCACAATGCGAGGGATAACCGCATGATGAGAAAAAACTCCTAGTTCAAAAATATAGACGACTGACTAATTAAGGTATATAATACCGCATAATAAGAAAACTCCTAGTTCATACATAGATGAGAAGTAGCTGACTAAGGTACGAAGAGCAACTCATGCGCAAATCAATACATGGAAAGGGATCAACAATTGTCAGGCCAAACGCATAACACAATGAGACAACTATTGGAACATCTGAGGCAGAATATTAAAGAAGGTTTTATTTTCTAAATAGGAAATACATTTTTATGCTTTGTCTTGAGCACACAGTAATGCAAGAATCCAATTTTATAAACATACACATGGAAGATTTTCTTTAGCTTCCCATTATAGTTTCCAAACAATTAAATATGTGCACTGTGGTCAAAGGAGGACAGTACACGTGCACACACTAATTTTAGTTGCCGGGACTCGGCTTTAAAATTAGTTCTAATTGTTTACACAAGCTAAATGCTACAGTAGTACTGGTTTACAACCTCGGTGAGACGACCTGACAGCACCCCCGTATACTCACAAACGATGGGGGAAGGTCTCTCACACGTTGGAATAGCCTTTCTATTTCAACCTACAGAAATGAATTTTTCTTATTTTTCTTTCCTCTACCTGGTGAGGGGAAAAGGTTTAAAAGGGTTAGGTCTCTGATGCAGGGGCAACGCTAAAATAGTGACAGCAGACTAGTACTACGGCCTATTCAGCCGCAGACTAATCAGAGCTTAAAGTTAATGTACATGAATACAGCAGATCAGCTATTGTCAAAAAATCCTATTTTCAAAAACGGCTATCTCATTGATCAGCCTAATACTGAAAGGGTTGAAATGAGTCGGCAAATTTAATTACCTTAACTTAAATACATGTGAACTGTCCCTAGGGCAGCAAGTACACGTTGGCCAACGTCACCTTGAGAACACAAATCACATGGGCGAGTGGTCGCATAAATTTCTGGGTATATTCCCAGTCTACTTTTGAAAGTGCTTTAACTCTAGGCTTCTACCTTACTGACTGGCGCAACTTGCCCAGCACAGCTCATGGGTGAGGAGCCGACAAGATATTGACAAAAAAAAATTTTTATTTCTTAGCAAAATTTGAGCTATGCACGGTCAAGTTGTGAAGTTGCTAGCACCCACCAGCTGTTCTCCTCCTATGTTTTTATACTTAAACACGTCACTTGTGATGGGTTAAACTGAAGTACAATATTCAACTCAAAATTCAGAGTCAAAATCAATGAGCAAATTTGTAAAAATCACACATTCACTGGGCCTGCTAAATACTGTTATTTTTAGAATCTGAATTGTTAAATTCCTAGCATCACAATGCAGCATACTGGCTAGAGGAAGCACTAGAAATTCACAATATCACAACGGCTAGTCTAACTCGATATAGGTGTTTCGCCGGTTGCCAGCAGCATCATTGAATACTCTAGGAACCGGCTGTGCACCACTATCAAACACACAATACATGGTGGCGGAGCAACAAGTGTAGCTAGTTCGAGAACACAAGCAGTAAAATTAGTAGTTTTCTGACACATAATCACACTGCTAAGCACACAGAAACTTAAGATTATCTGGGGAGAAACTCTTTATAGAGCGCTGCGTCAGTCTTGCGGACCAGTACGGATCCGCATAAATGTTGCCGAAAGATTTTTCAAAATTCGCGTCGGAATTCGCGTCTTGTAAGACGCGACAGCTTAACTCACATCACAACTCACATCACAACTCACATCACTACTCACATCACAACTCACATCACAACTCACTTCACAACTCACATCACAACTCACATCACAACTCACATCACTACTCACATCACAACTCACATCACAACTCACATCACAACTCACATCACAACTCACATCACTACTCACATCACAACTCACATCACAACTCACATCACAACTCACATCACAACTCACATCACAACTCACATCACAACTCACATCACAACTCACATCACAACTCACATCACAACTCACATCACAACTCACATCACAACTCACATCACTACTCACCTCACAACTCACATCACAACTCACATCACTACTCACATCACAACTCACATCACAACTCACATCACAACTCACATCACAACTCACATCACAACTCACATCACTACTCACATCACAACTCACATCACAACTCACATCACAACTCACATCACAACTCACATCACAACTCACATCACTACTCACCTCACAACTCACATCACAACTCACATCACTACTCACATCACAACTCACATCACAACTTACATCACAACTCACATCACAACTCACATCACAACTCACATCACAACTCACATCACAACTCACATCACAACTCACATCACAACTCACATCACAACTCACATCACAACTCACATCACAACTCACATCACAACTCACATCACAACTCACATCACAACTCACATTACAACTCACATCACAACTCACATCACAACTCACATCACAACTCACATCACAACTCACATTACAACTCACATCACAACTCACATCACAACTCACATCACAACTCACATCACAACTCACATCACAACTCACATCACAACTCACATCACAACTCAAATCACAACTCACATCACTACTCACATCACAACTCACATCACAACTCACATCACAACTCACATCACAACTCACATCACAACTCACATTGCAAATCACATCACAACTCACATCACAACTCACATCACAACTCACATTGCAAATCACAGCTAGACTCACATCCCGACTACGCTAAATAACCAAACACCGAAGAACTTACATGCATTTTCTGTGCATCTATTTTCACACTTAATTGATATTCTTTTCTAATTTCCATTTTAGTTCTATAAATGAAGTGATTTTTGGGACATCTTTGAATTTTTTAAAGGATGCATGTCAGAAACATTTTGACAGAATTGCACGAATTTAGAATTCGGTTACCCCCACCGATTCACATATAAATATCAATTTCTTCTCATGTTAGGAAACATCAACTAAATAAAGTTAGGCTTTCATAGGCTTCAGATCATTTTTGCACACTGCCTGCTGAAAATATCTTCCAAGGGTTAACACATAATTTGAAATTACTCTCTTAATCTGGTTACCCATGGAAAATTCAATACGCGTTGCCAATGAACAATTTCCTTTTGCGTTACTTCTCATTTTTTTCGCGAGAGGCACACATCCGATAAATGGAATTCAAAATATGTGCTGCTTTAACAATGTTTATTCTCAAATTTCAGTGGCATGGTTTCGAGAATTTTCAAGAAAGATTGGAGAAGTGGTTATAAGAGAGCGACCTCGCCTAGAACAATGACAGCAAGAGCTGAAAATCACTGTCGAAGACAATTGGAATGATGAATTAAACTACATTTTTTCTGAAATTGAGGAATATCCGCAAGGGTTAAAAAAAAGTATAAAAAGAAAGACAATGGCCTGAATTTAAAGGTAGAAAGCATGTCTCGTATGTAAAACTAGAACGAAAATAAAATTCGTCCTGTTTTTTAGCAGAATTGAAGAAGATATGAAACACATTTTGATATGCAATTTTGAACTATCAAGACCCCCGCTCTAGACGATGTTTACAAAAAATACTTTCGAACTATGCATTAAAATCCACGAACTAACTCTGACGAGGCTTTCGGTTTTTGTGTTTATTTTTTGTAGAATTTTTGCGTGAGGTCCATCCACCCAGCTCAAACACACATAATTTTTTGCAGAGAAGGTCGCGCATGACAAGTGAGCCACGGTTGCGCTTTTCAATATTCTCTAATGGTAAGAAACTTAAACTGGAGTTACGACTTTTACGAGCACCAGATGGTTTTTAAATGCTGTCTGTTGAAAGTATACTCTAAGCTAGCTGAAACGCATAACTTGATATTATTATCCATATTTAGTTTCTCAAACAAAAAACAATCGGCGTTGCCAATAAGCATCTTCGTTTCTTTTGATTTCTTTTCATTTTTTCACTAGAGGCAGACATTTAATAAATCTAACATGAAATGTGTACTATTTCAGCAATGTTTGTTCTCGAATTTGAGGAGCAGGGTTCCTAGAATTTTTGAAAAGATTGAAGAAGTGATTATTAGAGAGCGAACTCATCGACTGACATTCCAGACATGAGTTGAAAGTCACTTAATAATTGGTCAAATTCAATTAGAATGAGGACTGAAATGAAACTTTTTCGAGAGCTCAAAGTCTAGTCACCCCCAGAAACAGCTAATGAATCTGGTATGGGAAGACACTGCTTCCACAAGGTTTTTTCAAATGAAATAAATGTACGAGGAGTTCGTGAGACTCGAACTCAGGACTAGAAATCAACGCGCCAACACGCTATCGACTGCGCTATCGATCACCCTAAAAGGTGATCGAAGCACAACGAAAGCAATGTTTGGCACAGTGAAAGCAGGCGCAGTGAAAGCAGGCGCAGTGATCGATAGCGCAGTCGATAGCGTGTTGGCGCGGTGATTTCTAGTCCTGAGTTCGAGTCTCACGAACTCCTCGTACATTTATTTCATTTGAAAAAACCTTGTGGAAGCAGTGTCTTCCCGTACCAGATTCATTAACTGTTTCTGGGGGTGACTAGACTTTGAGCTCTCGATACATATGGGAATAAAATATATCTGTCAGGACAGTGCGCCTGCTTTCACTGTGCAAAACATTGCTTTCGTTGTGCTTCGATCACCTTTTAGGGTGATCGATAGCGCAGTCGATAGCGTGTTGGCGCGGTGATTTCTAGTCCTGAGTTCGAGTCTCACGAACTTCTCGTACATTTATTTCATTTGAAAAAACCTTGTAGAAGCAGTGTCTTCCCGTACCAGATTCATTAACTGTTTCTGGGGGTGACTAGACTTTGAGCTCTCTATACATATAGGAATAAAATATATCTGTCAGGACAGTGCGCCTGCTTTCACTGTGCCAAACATTGCTTTCGTTGTGCTTCGATCACCTTTTAGGGTGATCGATAGCGCAGTCGATAGCGTGTTGGCGCGGTGATTTCTAGTCCTGAGTTCGAGTCTCACGAATTCCTCGTACATTTATTTGAAACTTTTTCTATGTATAAGCACTCTGTGCTAGGTTACTGAAAAGAGGGAAATGAAATGAAATTGCAGTAAACTTAACAGTAGAAAGCATTTTTCCTGAAAACTAGAACGGAAAAAAAGTTTATCCAGCTACTGTGAGTAGAAGTGAAACGATGTGCAACTCTTTTCGATAAATGCATGAACGGTCAAGGTCCTCGATTTGATTTGAGACGATTTATGCAAAAAAATACTTCCAATCGTCAAAAAACCGAACGAATTATATAGAGACTTCTGGTCTTGTGTTCTTTTTTTGTGAAATTTTTGCGTGAGGTCTATCCATCCAGCACATACACCCATAATTTTTAAGAGAGAAGGTCACGCATGACAAGTGAGCCACCGCTGTGCTTCTCAGTATATCGCCTTTGAAGTTATTGGGTGGCCTCCCTCGTTGCTGGATGCAGGTGACTGGTCGACTGCTCCTACAGCCACTAAGTCTTGATTTGTAAAAGTGAGTCTCGAGTTCAGTGCTTAGCGAGTGAGTGCATTCACTCTTAGAAGTGAGCGCATAATTTCACTTGCATCTTGAATCGGACACGCATGGTATCCTTGATATCAGTCAGTGGGAATTACAAAATTATTGAAGCAAACAGCAGTCTCTGGTTTCAACTAGAAGAAATTTTCAAGAGTAAATTTGTGAATGCCACAAAAATTACTATAAAATGCTATTTCTTTTGAGAGATGATTGTTCTTTTAAATAATTTAATGTGTTTAAAAAGCAATAATTTAAGACATTTGCTTTTATCATAAGTGAAATTACAATCTCCGGAAAATACCTACTTCTATAATCTGCAACGCTTACCTTAGCCCCTGCCTACGACTAATCTATTTTAAGTCCTCATGAGACACTTTTCTTAACATTGTCTCGGTGTTTGAAAAAAATTTAAAGTGAATTATAGAGAAAAAGTGTGATCGTTGTCAAGGGATGTAACTCCTCTTATCTTGAATTTCAATGCTTATCAATTTCAAAGTTAGCTCGTTCCAACGCAGTCTGTAAAGCCTTTCATAAGGCATGAAGAATACATATTTTTAGGTTATTTGTTGTTTAGTACATAAGGGGTTAAGCTCACCCCAGATCCTCATTCCAAACAGAGAAATTCTTAATGAAAATATGCTACTGGAGCTAAGAGAGTGGTCAAACATTTGGTGCTTAACGTATGGTTTAACTTTTGACTGATATCGATCTTTCAGCAATATTGGGTAACGGAGCGATCATCCAAACACCAGTTGTGCATACTAGACTCATTCATTATTTTGTTAACGTTTTACGGCTAGCAGTCCAGTGGTTTCTAGTATCAATGAGGTGCGTACCTCATACGTATATACCTCGATAGTTTATAACGTTTTTTTAATAAATTTAAGACTACTTAATTAACACTGCTACAAGATGAAATATAAATTTACTATTATAATATATGAATATTTCTGAAACTAAGGCTAACAAAGCAACAGAATTGTCACAATAAGTGTTTCTAACCATACAATATGGATGAAAAATTGAAGTGTGTGTATGCCCGAAAGTTGTAATACGGACACTTGAAGTACGCCAAAATTATTCATTAGATTAGCATTCACTGAAACATCATTGTTCTCTAAGTATATTACCATAGAATGATTTTCTGTGAGAAATTTAGAACGATCTCACTAATCACCATTCAAAATTGATTTTTGAAGCCTCAGCCATATCATGATTAGCGATTTCGAAGCAAGGAATACAAGCTCGAGACCGACAATTATTTAATGCGGAAAACAGCCTAGTGCCCCTCCTGTGCGGCGATTACAGCTCTCGAGCCAGAGGCTCCGACGTGAAATATTCGGTTAGTGAACATAGCAACATACGGAACACAATTTGCGCAACCAAATTTACAAAAAAAAACATTTATAACTTGATCACTTGATAGTGATATGATGCGTCTCGTTTCCGATACCAGACGCGGTATTTTTTCGAAAAATTATTTGGCTATCCACACTGAAGTTTGGGGCAACTCAGCTTTAGAGGCCATTTTAAAAGAAATTAAATCCGAAGCGTTTTTATTAGTATTTTTTTAAATGAAGGTGGTGAATAAAATTTTTTACTAGAATCTTTCTTCTTCAAAAAAATTTAATTAGGATTTCCTCCGTTGTGATACACAGTATAATACTTTTAAAATGTCGGTCAGAGATAAAATAAGGCAAATATTTCATTGATACTAAGGATACTATTTCGTTTCAGCGGGCTTCATCTCAGTTGCACGCAGAACAAAAGGAATGGACGTCTACTGCTTCGAAGTCGGCCTCCGCCAGTCGTCACTGCTTCTATTGACATTCCAGGTCACCGCTGCAGCTATAGGTCACACTTGGACCGCTACAAATATCAGTTCTGTCAGGCTGGAGAATTGGGTATACGAGAATGAGACAATCACAAGCTCGAAGCTTGTGTTAGCTGCATCTGAATGTGGCAACAGAGACTGGTGCAGCACATTCTGTCCTAATGGAACGGACCTGTACACGCTTCTCAGCCTCGTGTCTGTGCCCTTCAATGATGATCCGTGGGGACAACCTTTTGTGCGCTGCTACACAAACAGAACCAAGAATTTACTAACTGCTCAGTCAAGCATTAAAATGCATTATTCGTCAGAAGAAAAGGCAGGGGGGACACCTCGTACCAGGGTAGCTGATAATTTGTTAGATGGAGTATGGGAAGTAAGGAATATCTCTGATTGTTACTGCTCGGCTGCTATTCTGAATGCCCACTTTGTCATAGATTTAGGTAGCGAGATGGAAGTACGAAATGTTGTGTTGTTCTCTCAAATCGATGATGGAGCCATGGATGTGTTTAAATCCATCGAAGTTGGTGTGGATAAGGAGCCACCGGTTCTTGGTGTGTTGCCTTTACTACGCAACTCGTTCGGCTCTTATGAAGGGCCTCCTCCACATCCAACATTTGAGTACAACACCAACTCTTCTACTCCAAAACTTGGTCGCTACATCACAGTGCATAGAAAGTTGGGAATTGAAGCTGAGGTTCAAGTTTGTCACATTGAAATTTTCTGATGACCCATTCGATCGCGTGATTTCTAAAGAATAAATGATCTACACAGAGTGTTAGTAGGAATCATGCCAGAACATCTCGTCTAGACTAGAATAACAGCAGAAGTCAGAACACTGGAGTTATGACTAAAACGGAGTTTGAGAGATTTATTGTTCCGTATTCTTAAATATAACTTCACATTCACCTTCTTTGATCATCTAATATTTTTTCGTCCTATCACAGAAAGGCTTACGTTAAGATAAAAAAATCGCTAGGGGGTAGCATTCGCCTGTTCCTGATCATTTCACAATATGCCATAATTTGCCTGAGAAGCTTTCAATTGTTCTTATTCGAACCAAATTTTAAATTTCACGTGCTCAAATAGCACAATCCATTCATTAACATAATCTTGTGCTAGCTGGGAGCTCTAAAGTTCGCCGCTCACTTGCTCAACAGTGATTCAATTCATCCATAAACGCGCCCCTCAAATTATTTTGCCAACAAATTTGTAAATAGATATACTTCTAAACTATCCTAAGCGTAGTAGTTGATCCCGCATTCAATAAAGCACATGGTTTTCGTGAAGGATCTCAATGAATGAAGGGATAGAATTGACTATGATTTAGACGTTACTTGTACCAGAAAATTACACTGACTAGAAGACAGAAAAAAATTCAAAATTCCACCTCTTTGCCTGCACTTTGTCCGACATTGTGGGTCGTAGGAATGGATTTTATTGCATCTTCTCATTGTTAATAAATAATTTCCTGCCATGGAATTAATTGAATTTTTCTCACATCTGGGACTATATGACAATAAAAGATACTAAAATAAGATGTAAGCCTCCATAGCAAATGATGAATGTGCCTTTTCCATAAGCCTGAGTGCTTTTCGAATCCGTTTGAAATTTGCTACAGAGATCTGCAGATTAATACAGAAAGTCTCATGTAGCCGAGTTCAGAGAAATACATAAGTGCTTGATGATAGCAGGTCGCCGCAGCATTTCAGATGGAGCCGACATCACACTCGTGAAATTGAAGCCAAGTTGCAGAACTTTTGCTTACTTCACATGTACGCAGCATCCTTTTAAGCGATTTTTCTCGTGGCCGGCAAATTTCACGATCAAAATTTGCGTTATGTCATTCATACCACTAAAATATGGAAAAATTTTCCGAATAACATTCAGTGATTCCTTTACATTCCTCTACAACATAAACTTGTATTCGTTGAAAACATAACCAAGTGATGGAATATACACAAAGTGTTTTCGAATCAGGTGACACATCAACATATTCATACACCGAAAGCTCTCATAATCTGAGGGCATATATGGTGTTCACTGTCCAGATAAGCTTGTGAAAATTCAGACGGATTGTACCGATGTGGCCTTCAACGATTTAAATGCCAAAAATTTGTGCTTGCAGTTAGTGCAATTTTAGGGTTTCTGCACACAGTGTACGCAATATGTGTGATCGTATGAGTTAACAAATTTTGAGTCACAAGAGCCAACGCTGGTCACACTGTGCGATACTTTGACACAGCTGCCATTTGCATGGACGACCGAGTGCACCATTTTGATAACATATGAGCACTGTCATTCAGAGTTTATGGTGTAGTCAATCCGTTCACCAAAGATTTATCTTCGATGACAGTTTTTTCACCAGGTGATGATTCGCAGTTGTGAAAGAAGTTATCAAGAAAAGTCTATTTATTTGGAAGGAAAAACCCATTTAGACTAGTCAACTATATAGACTAGTTTGTTGAACATGAACTAATCTGTTGAACTACATAAATTTAGGCGGTATCTGGCAGCGAGTCATTAGAATTGGTAATTTATTTTAGTTTGTAGACCAGGGTAAGCAAGAGTTAAAGTAGACGGATGAATTTAAGTAAAATAATGATTTCCTAAATTAACGCAGAATCTAATGTATAATTTCGTGAAATTTATAATGTATAATGTAAAATGATACCATGACAATTTCACTCGAGGAAAAAAGCGCTATAGAGACGGAAGAGATTATGAGATCATAATATAATAGAGAAACATTTTGAATGGCAACAAATCAATCTTTGGTCTGCTGGAAGACAAAATCGAGGGCTAACTTATTACATTACTAACTACACCTATACGAAAACATGGGATTTGCTATAAAACCCCAGAACATGAAAACACAAAATATCTTAAGAAACAATGGGAAGCGTCACCTCACATTGGCTTATTAGTAGACTACTTTTATATAGAGCTGTAGATTCTATGAATAGGAGATCGGGTCCATTAAATGCCTAATATTTACGATAGCAAATTGTGAATCTTGCATACGAAAATTATTGCTATAATAAGTTTGATTATAATTTCCCTTATTGACAAGTTGGGTAATCTGGAACGAAACAAGAAAAAAGAACAAACCAGAGCAAAACAAAAGATCTCACCGTGCTGTGAACATTTCACAAATAATTATTGGAGCGGAGTGCGTCCAATGCACGGATGATGTGTATCATCGAGGTGCGAAGCATCGCATCGTGATTCTCCTTCTGTTGGTAATTTGGATGTTAAAGGCCATGTTTGGAACAACAGGGAGTTTTAAATTATGTACTTTGCTTCTAATAAGGACGATTTCCCCATTTTGGACTTCATGCTGATTTAAAAAAACAACCATAAAAAGTTAATTCATGACAGTTGTTTGTTAGTAGCCTCTTAGAATTTTTATCTAACTTTGAATACCGCGTTATTAAGTTTTGAACGCTCCGCATGACAAACTAATGTCAACAGGCGTGTTCACATAAAATGAGCTAGTGCCAAATCATAGCTTAAAACTCAAATCATAATTCAGAGCAAAATTCATTTCAAAATACACAGCAACAAATCATTTTACAATTCACACACAGCTAATCTTACATCACAACTCACAGCAAAACTCACGTCACAATTCACCGCTACACTCACTGTACAATTCACAGCTAAACTTGCATCACACATCACACTTGCAGGTAAACTTGCATCACTTAGCCGCATTTTACTCGTTACGTCATTCCAAATTGGTTTTTGAGGTTAATTTTAGTTTTAGGTGGTATTAGACACGAAGCGGATATTGGAACTTCTTTGAATTTTATGCAGAATGTATGTCACAACATTCATTTTTGAAAGAATTGCATAAATTCTGAATGCGGCTCCCTAGATCGATCTGTGTATAACTTTCAATATCTTCTAATGGGGTAAGACTTCAACTAAATACGGTTACAACTTTTATAGGCTTAAGATCGTTTTCGCATGATACCTGCTGAAAGTATATTCGAAGCGTTATAGCACAATTTGAAATTACTTTGCAAATTCGGTTCCCCAAATAGAACTCAATAGGTGTTGTTAAGAACAATTTCGATTTTTTATTTCTTCTCATCGTTTCGCTAGAAACAGAAGTACAATATATTAAATTCAAAATCTGTACTATTTGATCAATGTTTATTCTCGAATTCCAGGAGCAAAGTCTAAGAAGTTTTAAGAAAAATTAAAGAAGTGGAAATAAGAGAACGAACTCGCCGACTGAAATGACAAGTGTGAGCTGAAAGTCAATATAACACGCCGAAGGCAATTGGAATGCAGAATAAAACGATACTTTTTCTGAATTTGAGCACTCTGGGCCAGTTTTATTTGGAACTAGAGAAAGAAAGTAATGGGCTTAAATTTAAGAGTAGAAAGGATTTATTTCTGAAAAAAATCAGCACGGAAAAGTGGTTCATCTAGCTTTTTGTGAGCAGAAGTGAACAAGCAATACTACTCATTTTAGATAAATATTTGAACGATCAAGGCCCCGTCCTTGGCAACGTATGCAAAAAATACATATGATCATCAAATTGCTCGGGCTAACGATGAGGAAACTTTTGGTTTTGTGTTCATTTTTTGTCAATGTTTGCGTGAGGTATATCCATGCAGACACCCATGATTTTTTGAACAAAAGGCTATGCATGACAAGTGACCCGCGGCTGCGCTTCTGTGAAAATCGTCTTTGAAGTTATTGGGTAGCCTCCCTCGTTGCTAGATGCAGGTGACTGTCGGCTGCTCCATCATCCACTCAGACTTGATTTGCAAAAGTGAGTCTCGGGTTCTGTGATTAGCGAGTGAGTACAGGTACACTGAACAGAATATGACACGTTAGGGATCCATGATATCGGCCAATGTGAATTATCCGATGACTGAAGTACAGCAGTCGCCGGTTTTACTTGAACAAAAATTATAGCAGGTATCAGTGCATCCCTCAAGATTATTTTCACTGTTAATCTATTCAGAGCTGACTGGACTCTAAAAAAGTACCTGAATGTGGTTATAAAATCGAACGTGTAAGTCCTTTTGCACTGATCGTAACTTAAATACCAATTTTCGAAAAATTCATACTCTAACCAGCAACGCTCATCATCTACTAACATACAACTAACCTACTTTCAGCCCTATAGTTGGATGTTTCTTAATTAACATTGTTTCAGTACTTTAAAAAATGTATATCAAAGTGAGTCCCAGAGGAATAGTATGCACTATGTCGAGCCATGTACTGTAATTCCATTTGTTTTAAAACGCAAAGCTAATCAACTGCAAAGTAGGCTGACTCCAGCATAACTTGTATTGGTTAACACTGCATCCAGAAAAAATTAATTTTTTGAAATTATTCGTCTAAGAACAAGGAATTATAGCCTACCTCAAATCCTCGTTTCAAACGGAGAAAATCTTTTCGAGAAAGATGCCGCTGGAGCCAAGCAAGCAGTCGAACACTTGCAGTCGAACACCCAATAGTGCAAGCAGTCGAACACTATTAAGGTGCTAAAGTTGAAGCGCCTACCGCGCACCCCTGGAGAGTTTGTGAGGGAAATCCTCACACAATCTCAGAAATCAACGATTTAAAATGATTTATTCGTAGCTTAAACCATATTACGATGAATGACTTAGAAGCAAAGAATACAAGCTCAAAGCTGATGATTATAAAATGTGAAAATCAACCTAAAGCTCTTCCTGTGTTGCTATTAAAACCAGAAATTATTGCTCGCTGACGATAGTCAAGTGAAATCGAAAAAATGAACTAATAGAATTCTCATTTACGATATTAGACGCGTTAGTTCCAAAGACATTATTTGGTCACCCATTTGAAATTTCGATCAACTCTGTTGGTGAGTCCATTGTTAGCGAAGTGATGTCCGAAACATTAATCTTACTAGTTTTTTTAATTAGCGTGATGAATAAATTCTTTACCAGGAACTTTCTTATCCCAAAATTTTTTTAACTAATATTTCCCTGATTGTGATGCAGCGTATAATACTTCTATAACTAGAAACATCTTAGGGTACGATTTGGTAAACATTGAATTGAAATTTAAATGTTTTGAAAGTAATAAGTCAAGTAGATGTAATTGATGTACTTAAAACGTTGCCTGAAAGATACTCTCAGACAGTATTTTACGGATGCCAATCTTCGTTTCAGCGAGTTTCATCTCAGTTGCTCTCGGCACAAAAGGAATGGACGTCTACTGCTTCGAAGTCGGCCTCCGCCAGTCGTCACTGCTTCTATTGGCACTGAAGATAGTCGCTGCCGCTGTAGGTCACACTTGGACCGCCACCAAGATCAGTTTTGTCAGGCTGGAGAATCGGGAATACATGAATGAGACAATGGCAAACCCCAGTGTTGTTTTTGTTGCGTCTGCATGTGGCAACAGAGACTGGTGCAGCACATTCTGCTCTGATGGAGAGGGCCTGTACACGCTTCTTAGCCTCGTGTCTGTGCCCTTCAATGAAGATCCGTGGGGACAACCTTTTGTGCGCTGCTACACAAACAGAACTGAAAATTTACTAACTGCTCAGTCAAACATAACGCTGGGGGGTTCGTCAGATGTCAAGAAAGAAGACACACCTCATGCGAGAGTTCCTGAAAATTTGTTAGATGGAGTGTGGGAAGTTAGCAACAACTCTGATTGCTACTGCTCGGCAGCTCTCGTAGGTGCTCGATTTTTATAGATTTAGGAAGCGAGATGGATGTACGAAATGTTGTGTTGTTCTCTGCAAGCGATGATGGAGCTGCGTTTGAATCCATTAATGTTTGCGTGGGTAATGAGCAGCCAGCTCTTGTTGTTGGGACAGTTCTTCAATGCGACTCACTTGGCTCTTATCAAGGGCCTCCTCCGCATCCAACTTTTGAGTACAACACCAACTCTCCGACTCCAAAAAAAGGTCGCTACATCACAGTGACAAGAAATACGGAAATAACGGCTGAGCTTCAAGTTTGTCACGTTGAAATCTTCTGATAGCCTTTTCAATTGCGTGGCTTAAATTGAATAAGTGATCAACACCGCGCGTTGGTAAAAATCAGGCCTGCAGAATTTATCTAAAAATGAATAACAGCAAAATTCAAAATACTAGAGTAATGACTAGATCAAAGTTTGAGTGCATTTTTTTCTAAGTTCTTAAATTTAACTTCACATCCCCCTTCTTCTATCTAATTTTGGGCCATTGTAAGGTTTGACTTATTCAAGCGCCTACCTTAATTTACAAACATGGGTATTAAGCCAGGTTCTTACTATCTCATAATGTTTAAAAATTTGTGATTAAGGTTTCCAATTTTTCTCATTCAAATGAGGCTTTCACTTATCCTTGTTCAAATAGCACAAACCGATCGGTAATTTAATCTTATACTTGTTACACTAAGCATGCAATCAGCCTTCGTAAATTTCCGATCATTTGATCTTCAGTGCACCATGCGACCATCGCGCATTTTCTCCACAGTAATTAAGCTCACTGATGGAAACGAACCATAATATTATGAATTTAGCTTACAAATTTTTGAGTGGATGTACTTAACTTGTGAGCGTTCCCAAGCCCAGTCGTTGATAGAACATACAGTATAATTAAGTACACATATCATTTCGCGAAGGTTATCACGAAATGATATGTGTACTTATCATTTCGTGAAGGTTATCAAATGAATGAAAGTAAAAATTATGGGATCTCAACGTTCCTCGTACCAGAAAACGCAACAGACCATAAAACAGAGTGTAATTTTAAATTCCACCGCTTTGCCTGTACCTCGTCCCCCTTGTCAGTTGTAGGTATAGTTTTTATTGCATTTTCGGACCTGTAATAAGAAATTTCTCTTGTGGAATTACTTGAGTTTTTCTAACATTTGAGACCAAATGATAATCAAGAATCCTCATATTAATTGTTTGCATCTGTTGCTGAAGAGAAATGTACATTTTTCACTATCCAGTGGACATTACAGACCTAATACAAGTTAACCACTGATATCTGCGCAGATTACCGCTGCCGAGTTTTCAATAATAACAACAGCACAACAGAAGGCGGCTGCAGAATGCATTTCAGGTGGCGGCTGAGGCTGCTGTGTAGCTGCACAAAACTGCACCGCTTCACGCAGGACTTCAGGATCGTTCTCAGCAGCAACTATCATGTGAACATTTTTGCGCAGCCGCTGCGCAGCCACGACGTTGCCATACGAGGAAATAAGCTGCTGTTTGACAGGAGCTTGCTCGTATTGCGGTGAAGTTTTTCAAAATTGAAGACTTCTAATATTTCCTCTCAATAATCGAGCCGTAAACCACCAGTATTAAGGAGATCATCCCGAGCCCAATTGGGCCCCACCAGCTCCCCCACTGAAAATTTTTTTTTGGTTGAAAAAGGGGAAAAGGGGACCGAAAATGACGATTTTTAGGCCCAATTTTTTATGTTGAAAAAGGATCCTCAGGGGATGGGTTATTATGCCATGAAATTATATGGCCCTACGGACACTAGAACCCCCCTCAGGGGGGTGAATAGGGGACCAAAAATGACGATTTTGAGGGCAAATTTTTTACATTCAAAACGGGACTCGTCCTCAGGTTTTGATGCTAGAACAAATCCAAAGACAGTTTTAGAATCCTTGGAACATTTCTGACAAACTCAAGTTCGGCTTTTTTCAAATTCAATTTTTTTCTATTTTTCCAAAAAATTTTGAAATTTCATAAATCAGCAACAATTTTTTTGGGTTTAGATCTATATATTTCTTCAAAGAATTCGAATTTGAAAAACAAACAAACTTGAGTTTGTTAGAAATGTTTCAAGAATTCTAAAACTGGTTTTGGTTTTGTTCTAGCATCAAAACTCGATGACGAGTCACGTTTTGAAATATCCAAAAAAATATACCGAAATACTCTTTTTTCGTCAAAAAAAATAAAAACTAAGGCATAAATCGAAAAAGTGACACGAATAAAAAAAGTTTCATTTCACGAAATACATATACTGGCCAATTTTCAAACAAATCGGACGGAAAAAATTGATAAAGTCTCATCATGGTGATTACTGAAATAAAATGTATTATTTTTATTTACTCATAACTACGATATTTCTTAGATCTTTACTTGAAATTCACAAGGAAAATGATGCTCATTGTTCGTACATCGAAATAGATCATCGAAACTGCATTCATGTCCAAAAACTTTCGTTATATTCAAATTCAATAGACATAGTTCGATTTTGGGCTGTAGTGAAAAGTTTTCCTTTTTTCCCATTTAAAACGGAACTTGTCCTCGAGTTTTAATGCTAGAACAAATCCAAAGACAGTTTTAGAATCCTCATAACAATTCTAACAAACTCAAGTTCGCTTTTTTTCAAATTCGATTTCTTTGAAGAAATATATAGCTCTAAACCCAAAAAAATTGTTGCTGATTTTTGAAATTTCAAAAATTTTTGAAAAAATAGAAAAAATTTGAATTTGCAAAAACCCGAACTTGAGTTTGTTGGAAATGTTCCAAGAGTTCTAAAACTGTTTTTGTTTTTGTTCTAGCATCAAAACTGAAGGAGGAGTTCAAATCTGAAATATCAATAAAAATATATCAAAAAACACATTTTTCGTCAAAAAAAAAATAATAAGGCCTAAATCGAAAAAATAACAGGAGTAAAAAAGGTTTACTTTCACACAAGACATATACTGGCCAATTTTCAAACGAATCGGACGAAAAAAGGTCTCAAACTGGGATGATCCCCTTAAGCCATCAGGCGTGTGAAATTAAGGGCACTTCACGTATGTCATTCGGACTACAAAAAAAATGTAGAGACATTTTCAATTAAATTCAGTGTTTCATTCCTGTACGATCTCAAGTTATGTATTCATTAATAAAATAATTTTGCGTACATTATATACTCAAAATCTTTTCGAATCGGAGGAAAAATTAACCTATTCATATACCATATACAGTTAACATTTTAACCTTTTCACATAATATATACAGAGAACATTTTGACCTTTTAATATACCATATAGAGAGAAAAAATTAACCTATCCATATACCATTTGATCTCATAATCTGAAAGCAAATATGATGTCACAGCGTGTGAAAATTTTTAAGGATTGTACAGAGGCTGCTTTAAAGAATTAAATGCAAGAAAATTTGTGATGGCAGTCGGGGAAATTATCTGGCTTCTTTGCACAGTGTACGAAATTTAACTAAATCATGCCAAGAAACACGTTTTGAATCGCAATAACCAACGCTGTCACAGTGTGCGAAACCCAAAGAATCTCTGGCTCTGCTATCATTTGCAGTGGACTGCCAAGTAAATCTAAATGATCACCGATGCGCGCCGTCAATCAGAGAGTTGATAGACAATCTGTTTTGGTTAGACCAAAAATTTATTTTCGATGACAGTTCTTTTATCAGGTGATGCTTCTCAAATGTGGAAAAAGTTAAAGAAAAAAGTTAATTTGTTTGAAAGGGAAAACGCAGAAGGAAACGTCTGCAGTCGCATTCATAAACTTGATTATTGAACATGGACTAATCTGCTGAGCTACATAAATTAAGACATTATCAGTCAGTGAGTCACTAGGTCATTAGACTCAGTATACCTGTTTTCATTTCTCTTAGTTTGTGGACTAAAAGGAGCAAAAGTTAAAGTTTTTGAAGTGAGCACAAAAACTTAGGTCTGATATTTATTTCCATAATTACTGTAATAGGCAAAATTTTAACGGTAACAGTTACCGGCTAATGTAAAATGATTCCATGAAAATCTCCCAAGTAGGAAAAAATAGCGCTCTGAAAATAATGGGATGAGTTCATGATGAAAACATACGTTTTGGATGACAAAAAAAAATCAATCTTCAGTATGATAGGAAAGTAAAATTGGGCGTAAAGGTATAAAAAACTATTAACATTTCCAATTGTGCGGAAACAAGACAATTGCGAGAAAAACAAACGAACATGAAACACCCAAAATTTGAAGAAACAAACGCGAGCTTCCCCAGACATTCAGTTATTGGTAGACAGTTTTCTACATAGCTGTGGATTCTACACACAGAAAATTGAGTAAATTTATTGCTGAACATTTACGATTAAAAATAGTGAATTCGAACATCAAAATTAATATCATTGTGAATTTGTTCGTCATTAAAACAGTGCTCCCTATTGATAATATGGGTAGTTAGGAAATTATGATTTGAATTAGGATCAGAACAAAATAAGAGTACCCACTGTGTTGTGAACATAACACACATAGTTGTAGGAGAATGTTGATGTATCCCATCGAAGTGCGCAGCATCTCATCTTCAGTCTCCTCCTGTTGGTAACGTGAATATTGAAGACTAAGATAGGAACAAAATAACTTTAAAATTTGGGATCTAACGAGGTCGATCTCAATTTTTCAGACTCCATGCAAAATTAAAAAAACTATCTATATTAAGTAGTATATTCATGACATTTTTTGTTGGTAGCTTTTTAGAATTTACATCAAACGCTAAAAGCTTCGTTATCGAGTTTTGAAAATCCTGCGTAAGAAAAAACTGTAAGCAGGCGTGTTCATATGAATTGAGTTGATGTGAAATGATGGCTTATGTCTCGCGGAGATTTGCGGATTTTGATCTTCACTACATCAACGCGAGTGAACGGACATCAAGGAACACCAAAGACACGAAGTTTCTTCGGTTTTATTTCAAGCCCCGTTGACTCCGTGAACTGCACAAACAAGTATATTTCAGGTTCGGCACAATACGAGGGATAACCGCATGATGAGAAAAAACTCCTAGTTCAAAAATATAGACGACTGACTAATTAAGGTATATAATACCGCATAAAAAGAAAACTCCTAGTTCAAATATAGATGAGAAGTAGCTGACTAAGGTACGAGGAGCAACTCATGCGCAAATCAATACATGGAAAGGGATCAACAATTGTCAGGCCAAACGCATATCACAATGAGACAACTATTGGAACATCTGAGGCAGAATATTAAAGAAGGTTTTATTTTCTAAATAGGAAATACATTTTTATGCTTTGTCTTGAGCACACAGTAATGCAAGAATCCAATTTTATAAACATACACATGGAAGATTTTCTTTAGCTTCCCATTATAGTTTCCAAACAATTAAACATGTGCACTGTGGTCAAAGGAGGACAGTACACGTGCACACACTAATTTTAGTTGCCGGGACTCGGCTTTAAAATTAGTTCTAATTGTTTACACAAGCTAAATGCTACAGTAGTACTGGTTTACAACCTCGGTGAGACAACCTGACAGCACCCCCGTATACTCACAAACGATGGGGGAAGGTTTCTCACACGTTGGAATAGCCTTTCTATTTCAACCTGCAGAAATGAATTTTTCTTATTTTTCTTTACTCTACCTGGTGAGGGGAAAAGGTTTAAAAGGGTTAGGTCTCTGATGCAGGGGCAACGCTAAAATAGTGACAGCAGACTAGTACTACGGCCTATTCAGCCGCAGAATAATCAGAGCTTAAAGTTAATGTACATGAATACAGCAGATCAGCTATTGTCAAAAAATCCTATTTTCAAAAACGGCTATCTCATTGATCAGCCTAATACTGAAAGGGTTGAAATGAGTCAGCAAATTTAATTACCTTAACTTAAATACATGTGAACTGTCCCTAGGGCAGCAAGTACACGTTGGCCAACGTCACCCTGAGAACACAAAATCACATGGGCGAGTGGTCGCATAAATTTCTGGGTATATTCCCAGTCTACTTCTGAAAGTGCTTTAACTCTCGGCTTCTACCTTACTGACTGGCGCAACTTGCCCAGCACAGCCCATGGGCGAGGAGCCAACAAGATATTAACAAAAAATATATTTTTATTTCTTAGTAAAATTTGAGCTATGCACGGTCAAGCTGAGAAGTTGCTAGTACCCACCAGCTGTTCACCTCCTATGTTTTTGATACTTGAACACGTCACTTGTGATGGGTTAAACTGAAGTTCAATATTCAACTCAAAATTCAGAGTCAAAATCAATGAGCAAATTTGTAAAAATCACACATTCACTGGGCCTGCTCAATACTGTTCTCTTTAGAATCTGAATTTTTAAATTCCAAGCATCACAATGCAGCATACTGGCTAGAGGAAGCACTAGAAATTCACAATATCACAACGGCTAGTCTAACTCGATATAGGTGTTTCGCCGGTTGCCAGCAGCATCATTGAATGCTCTAGGAACCGGCTGTGCACCACTATCAAACACACAATACATGGTGGCGGAGCAACAATTGTAGCTAGTTCGAGAACACAAGCATTAAAATTAGTAGTTTTCTGACACATAATCACACTGCTAAGCACACAGAAACTTAAGATTATCTGGGGAGAAACTCTGCGTCAGTCTTGCGGACCAGTATGGATCCGCATAAATGTTGCCGAAAGATTTTTCAAATTTCGCGTCGGAATTCGCGTCTTGTAAGACGCGACAGCGTAACTCACATCACAACTCACATCACAACTCACATCACAACTCACATCACAACTCACATCACAACTCACATCACAACTCACATCACAACTCACATCACTACTCACATCACAACTCACATCACAACTCACAACACAACTCACATCACAACTCACATCACTACTCACCTCACAACTCACATCACAACTCACATCACAACTCACATCGCAACTCACATCACAACTCACATCACAACTCACATCACTACTCACATCACAACTCACATCACAACTCACATCATTACTCACATCACAACTCACATCACAACTCACATCACAACTCACATCACAACTCACATCACAACTCACATCACAACTCACATCACAACTCACATCACAACTCACATCACAACTCACATCACAACTCACATCACAACTCAAATCACAACTCACATAACAACTCACATCACAACTCACGTCACAACTCACATCACAACTCACATCACAACTCACATCACAACTCACATCACAACTCACATCACAACTCACATTGCAAATCACATCACAACTCACATCACAACTCACATCACAACTCACATTGCAAATCACAGCTAAACTCACATCCCGACTACGCTAAATAACCAAACACCGAAGAACTTACATGCATTTTCTGTGCATCTATTCTCACACTTAATTGATATTCATTTCTAATTTCCATTTTAGTTCTATAAATGAAGTGATTTTTGGGACATCTTTGAATTTTTTAAAGGATGCATGTCAGAAACATTTTGACAGAATTGCACGAATTTAGAATTCGGTTACCCCCACCGATTCACATATAAATATCAATTTCTTCTCATGTTAGGAAACATCAACTAAATAAAGTTAGGCTTTCATAGGCTTCAGATCATTTTTGCACACTGCCTGCTGAAAATATCTTCCAAGGGTTAACACATAATTTGAAATTACTCTCTTAATCTGGTTACCCATGGAAAATTCAATACGCGTTGCCAATGAACAATTTCCTTTTGCGTTACTTCTCATTTTTTTCGCGAGAGGCACACATCCGATAAATGGAATTCAAAATATGTACAGCTTTAACAATGTTTATTCTCAAATTTCAGTGGCATGGTTTCGAGAATTTTCAAGAAAGATTGGAGAAGTGGTTATAAGAGAGCGACCTCGCCTAGAACAATGACAGCAAGAGCTGAAAATCACTGTCGAAGACAATTGGAATGATGAATTAAACTACATTTTTTCTGAAATTGAGGAATATCCGCAAGGGTTAAAAAAAAGTATAAAAAGAAAGACAATGGCCTTAATTTAAAGGTAGAAAGCATGTCTCGTATGTAAAACTAGAACGAAAATAAAATTCGTCCTGTTTTTTAGCAGAATTGAAGAAGATATGAAACACATTTTGATATGCAATTTTGAACTATCAAGACCCCCGCTCTAGACGATGTTTACAAAAAATACTTTCGAACTATGCATTAAAATCCACGAACTAACTCTGACGAAGCTTTCGGTTTTTGTGTTTATTTTTTGTAGAATTTTTGCGTGAGGTCCATCCACCCAGCTCAAACACACATAATTTTTTGCAGAGAAGGTCGCGCATGACAAGTGAGCCACGGTTGCGCTTTTCAATATTCTCTAATGGTAAGAAACTTAAACTGGAGTTACGACTTTTACGAGCACCAGATGGCTTTTAAATGCTGTCTGTTGAAAGTATACTCTAAGCTAGCTGAAACGCATAACTTGATATTATTATCCATATTTAGTTTCTCAAACAAAAAACAATAGGCGTTGCCAATAAGCATCTTCGTTTCTATTGATTTCTTTTCATTTTTTCACTAGAGGCAGACATTTAATAAATCTAACATGAAATGTGTACTATTTCAGCAATGTTTGTTCTCGAATTTGAGGAGCAGGGTTCCTAGAATTTTTGAAAAGATTGAAGAAGTGATTATTAGAGAGCGAACTCATCGACTGACATTCCAGACATGAGTTGAAAGTCACTTAATAATTGGTCAAATTCAATTAGAATGAGGACTGAAATGAAACTTTTTCGAGAGCTCAAAGTCTAGTCACCCCCAGAAGCAGTTAATGAATCTGGTATTGGAAGACACTGCTTCCACAAGGTTTTTTCAAATGAAATAAATGTACGAGGAGTTCGTGAGACTCGAACTCAGGACTAGAAATCACCGCGCCAACACGCTATCGACTGCGCTATCGATCACCCTAAAAGGTGATCGAAGCACAACGAAAGCAATGTTTGGCACAGTGAAAGCAGGCGCAGTGAAAGCAGGCGCAGTGAAAGCAGGCGCAGTGATCGATAGCGCAGTCGCAGTGATCCATTGTGATCATTTGAAAAAACCTTGTGGAAGCAGTGTCTTCCCGTACCAGATTCATTAACTGTTTCTGGGGGTGACTAGACTTTGAGCTCTCGATACATATGGGAATAAAATATATCTGTCAGGACAGTGCGCCTGCTTTCACTGTGCAAAACATTGCTTTCGTTGTGCTTCGATCACCTTTTAGGGTGATCGATAGCGCAGTCGATAGCGTGTTGGCGCGGTGATTTCTAGTCCTGAGTTCGAGTCTCACGAACTTCTCGTACATTTATTTGAAACTTTTTCTATGTATAATCACTCTGTGCTAGGTTACTGAAAAGAGGGAAATGAAATGAAATTGCAGTAAACTTAACGGTAGAAAGCATTTTTCCTGAAAACTAGAACGGAAAAAAAGTTTATCCAGCTACTGTGAGTAGAAGTGAAACGATGTGCAACTCTTTTCGATAAATGCATGAACGGTCAAGGTCCTCGATTTGATTTGAGACGATTTATGCAAAAAAATACTTCCAATCGTCAAAAAACCGAACGAATTATATAGAGACTTCTGGTCTTGTGTTCTTTTTTTGTGAAATTTTTGCGTGAGGTCTATCCATCCAGCACATACACCCATAATTTTTAAGAGAGAAGGTCACGCATGACAAGTGAGCCACCGCTGCGCTTCTCAGTATATCGCCTTTGAAGTTATTGGGTGGCCTCCCTCGTTGCTGGATGCAGGTGACTGGTCGACTGCTCCTACAGCCACTAAGTCTTGATTTGTAAAAGTGAGTCTCGAGTTCAGTGCTTAGCGAGTGAGTGCATTCACTCTTAGAAGTGAGCGCATAATTTCACTTGCATCTTGAATCGGACATGCATGGTATCCTTGATATCAGTTAGTGGGAATTACAAAATTATTGAAGCAAACAGCAGTCTCTGGTTTTAACTAGAAGAATTTTTCAAGAGTAAATTTGTGTATGCCACAAAAATTACTATAAAATACTGTTTCTTTTGAGAGATGATTGTTCTTTTAAATAATTTAATGTGTTTAAAAAGCAATAATTTAAGACATTTTCTTTGATCATAAGTGAAATTACAATCTCCGGAAAATACCTCCTTCTATAATCTGCAACGCTTACCTTAGCCCCTGCCTACGACTAACCTATTTTAAGTCCTCATGAGACACTTTTCTTAACATTGTCTCGGTGTTTGAAAAAAATTTAAAGTGAATTATAGAGAAAAAGTGTGATCGTTGTCAAGGGATGTAACTCCTCTTATCTTGAATTTCAATGCTTATAAATTTCAAAGTTAGCTCGTTCCAACGCAGTCTGTAAAGCCTTTCATAATGCATGAAGAATACATATTTTTAGATTATTCGTTGTTTAGTACATAAGGAGTTAAGCTCACCCTAGATCATCATTCCAAACGGAAAAATTCTTTATGAAAATAAGCAGCTGGAGCTAAGAGAGTGGTCGAACACTTTGTGCTTACCGTATGGTTTAACTATTGACTGATTTCTATCTTCCAAGCAATATTGGGTAACTGAGCTATCATACAAACACCAGTAGTGCATACTAGCCTCATTCATTATTTTGTTAACGTTTCACGGCTAACAGTCCAGTGGTTTCTAGTATCAATGAGGTGCGTACCTCATACGTATATACCTCGATAGTTTATAACGTTTTTTCAATAAATTTAAGACTACTTAATTAACACTGCTACAAGATGAAATATAAATTTACTATTATAATATATGAATATTTCTGAAACTAAGGCTAACAAACCTACAGAATTGTCACTATAAGTGTTTCTAACCATACAATATGGATGAAAAATTAAAGTGTGTGTACGACCGAAAGTTGTTATACGGACAAATGAAGTACACCAAAATTATTCATGCGATTAGCATTCACTGAAATATCATTGTTCTCTAAATATGTTACCATAAGATGATTTTCTCTGAAAAATTTAGAACAATCTCACAAATCACCATTCAAAATTGATTGTTGAATCCTCAGCCATATCATGGTTAGCGATTTCGAAGCAAAGAATACAAGCTCGAGACCGACAATTATTTAATGCGGAAAACAGTCTATAGTGCCCCTCCTGTGCGGCAATTACAGCTCTCGACCAGAGGCTTCGACGTGAAATATTCGGTTAGTGAACATAGCAACATACGATGCACAATGTGCGCAACCAAATTCATAAAAAGCCTTCATAAATTGACTTTCGATAGTGATGTGATGCGACTCGTTTACGATACCAGACGCGGTATTTTTTAGAAAAAATATTTGGCTAACCACACTGAAATTTAGGCAACTCTCCTTCAGAGACCATTTAAAACGAAATGAAGTCTGAAGCGTTATTATTAGTAGTTTTTTTTCAAATTAACGCGCTGAAAAAAAAAATTTTCAATAGAAACTTTCTTCGACAAAAAATTTTAATTAAGATTTCCTTCGCAGTGATACCCCGTATGATACTTTTCAAACTTAAAGTAGCCTACGGTAGGATTTGGTTAGCAGTGATTTGAAATTCGCATATGCATCGAAACTTACAACGCTAGTAGATGAAATTGTTGTCCATAAAACGTCCGTCAGAGATACGATATGGAAAACAATTCATTGATACTAAGGATACTATTCCATTTCAGCGGGCTTCTCAATTGCACTCAGAACAAAAGGAATGGACGTCTACTGCTTCGAAGTCGGCCTCCGCCAGCCTTCACTGCTTCTATTGACATTACAGGTCGTCGCTGCCGCTGTAGGTCACACTTGGACCGCCACAAAGATCAGTTCAGTCAGGCTGGAGAATTGGGAATACGAGAATGAGACTATGACAAGCAACAGTAGTGTGTTTGTTGCGTCTGCATGTGGCAACAGAGACTGGTGCAGCACATTTTGTTCCGATGGAGCGGGTCTGTACACGCTTCTCAGCCTCGTGTCTGTGCCCTCCAATGAAGATCCGTGGGGACAACCTTTCGTGCGCTGCTACACTAACAGAACCAAGAATTTACTAACTGCTCAGTCAAGCATTACAATGTATAGTTCGACAAAAGAAAAAGAAGGGGAGACACCTCGTACCAGGGTAGCTGATAATTTGTTAGATGGAGTATGGGAAGTAAGTAATATCTCTGATTGTTACTGCTCGGCTGCTATTCTGAATGCCCACTTTGTCATAGATTTAGGTAGCGAGATGGAAGTGCGAAATGTTGTGTTGTTCTCTCAAATCGATGATGGAGCCATGGATGTGTTTGAATCCATCGAAGTTTGTGTGGATAAGGAGCCCCCGCTTCTTGGTGCGTTGCCTTTACAATGCAACTCGTTCGGCTCTTATGAGGGGCCTCCTCCACATCCAACTTTTGAATACAACACCAACTCTTCTACTCCAAAACTTGGTCGCTACATCACAGTGCATAAAAAGTTGGGAATCAATGCTGAGATTCAAGTTTGTCACATTGAAATTTTCTGATAACCCGTTCTATCGCGTGATTTCTAATGAATAAATGATCTACACATGGTGTTGGTAGGAATCATGCCAGAACAACTATTCTAAACTAAAATAACAGCAGAAGTCAGAACACTGGAGTTATGACGAAACTTGAGAATGAGAGATTTATGTTCCGTATTCTTAAATATAACTTCACATTCACCTTCTTTGATCACCTAATCTTTTTTCGTCGTATCACAGTAAGGCTTACGTTAAGATCATATCATGGCGAGGGGGCAGCATTGGCCTGCTTCTGATCATTTCACAATATGCCATAATTTAAATAAATGAAATAGATCGATTTCTGGGAAATCTCACTTAAGGATAAAAAGGAAAACCAACGTGGCTAAGAATATCATGATAAAAAACAAACGTTTCGGACTATAATAAATCCATCTTCAGTGTTCTGAAGTGCAATAAATCGAAGTATTAAAACATTGTAACTATAAATCTTCTGAATAAATAAAGTTTAAGATAATGAAATTTGAAAGACATGATAAAACAAAACTATACAAAATTGTTAACAAACAATGGAAAGTTTCACCACCGTCTCACACTCATTTATTGACGGACGGTTTTTTAAAATGTATATCGATTATAAAATGCGGTGATCGGATAAATTTGATGTTGAATCCAAAATTTTAAAATTTGTATTTATAAAAATATGGTCTTTCTCCAAACAATGCTCTCTAATAGATGAGTTGGATGGTTTGGTGAGGTTACAGCCGGTGCGAAAGGAGACTCCCCTGTGTTGTGCACACCTCACAAACAATTGGAGCCCAGTGCTACCAATGTAAGAGCGCTCGCAGCGGTCACACGTATATTGATATACAACTGAGCTGCGCAACATCACATCCGGAGTATCCCTTCGCTTAAAATATGATCCGAGTTTTTTATCATTTTTGAAATATGAGCAAGGATTTATTTGTGGAAAAAAACTCTTAACTGTTGACACAACTTCCATTTTCATTTTCTCTGTGCGGGATCCTAAAAAAGGTAACTGAAAATACAACCTTAGCTTCGGCACAGTAAGAATTTTTGGCTTTGCAGTGAACTTTCTACTCAAAAATTTTCGTAATTCACTAGTACAAATATTTGTTAAATATTAGTTAAATATTTGTTTTGTTTTATCATGTCTTTTAAATTTCATTATCTTACATTCGATTTATTCAGAAGATTTATAGTTACAATGTTTTAATACTTCGATTTATTGCATTTCAGAACAATGAAGATGGATTTATTATAGTCCGAAACGTTTGTTTTCTATCAAGACATTCTTAGCCACGTTGGTTTTCCTTTTTAGCCTCAAATGCCATAATTTGCTTGAGAAGTTTACAATTGTTTTTGTTCCAATCAGTTTTTCAATTTCACGTGTTCAAATAGCACAATCCATTCTGTAATATAATCTTATGCTAGCTGGGAGCTCAAAACTTTAATGGCATTCGCCGATTGTCTTAATTTCCCAGAGATCTGTGAAATTCAATGCACTGCTCAATAGATTCAATTATTTATTTGTTATAACTTTTACCGGTCTGCGTTACACATCGTCCTTGAAATGTGTTATTTTTTTGCACGTCATGAGACTTTTCACATCTTTGATCATTTGATCTGCAGCCCAACAATCGACCGTCGCATATTTTCTCTACAGTAATTCAATATTGGATTCGTAAATAGTTATTTCAATTCATTGGCCCTCAAAATATTTACAATAAAGAAATTTTTGACCAGTGGACTTCTGAGCTGTCTCACTCCCACTTGTGATTAACGCATTTAACAAAGTGCAAAAACACATTCGGCGAAATTATTCTTGCACCAGCATGACAATATTTCCACTTTTATCATTGTATCTCGTCCTCCATGCGCGGTCTTGGGAAAATTGGTGGTTAGTTTTGCTCGCTGTTAATAAAATTATACTATCGTGGAATTCTATGTTTTTTTCACACCTAAGGATTTATAAACACCACAAGTACCGAAATCAAATGTATGAGTTTCTAGCTAAAGGGAAATGTATATTTTTACCATACTGTGTTTATTACGTACTCATTTTCACCTCGCCACCGATGTATCAGTGGGCAGATAACATTTTTAAATAACCATGTTCCAACGAAGATGAGATCAAGTATATTTTGCGGTTGATATTTAGAATACAAATGAGTGGTACGAAAGTTGAAAATGCATTTGATAATTAACTTGGTACTCATTTAAATAGTGTTCGCTCGTCGACGAATTGGGTAATTTGAATATTTTAACTTGGATTAAAACCGGTACAAAAAAAGAAATCTCACTGCGCTGTGAATACATTCAAGAATAATTAGAATAATTATTGAATGCAGTGCGTCTAATGTACGCCTACTCGCAATGGTCACTCGCATATTGATAAGTGCCACATGCAACGATAGTGCACGGCATAACCTCTTGATTTGCCTTCTGTTTCTATTGTGTAGATTGAAATTAATCCATGGAAAAACAAAAACTTTACGATTTTTAACTTTGCATCTAATTGGGCCGTCTCAGCATTTCAGACTTTAGAAATAACGCGTCCATTTAATAGAAGGTTGATTCGTGACGGTTGTTCGTTAGTACAGCCTCTCGAATTTTGCATCTACTATCAAATTTTGCATCATTAAAATTTGAACACCTTGCCAAACCAACTTATGTCTGCGTGTTCAAATGAAATGAGCTGGTGCATACTCACAGATAACTCACATCACAACTCACTGATAAACTCACATCACAACTCAATGCTAAACTCACATCACAACTCACAGTTCAACTCACATTACAACTCAGAGCTAAATTCCCATTACAACTTACAGCAAAACTCACATCACAACTCACAGCTAAATTAACATAACAACTCACAGCTAATCTCACATCGCAACTCACAGCTAAACTCACATCATAACTCACAGTTAAACTCACATTACAACTCACAGCTAAACTCACATCAAAACTCACAGCTAAACTCACATCACAACTCACAGTTAAACTCACATCACAACTCACAGCTAAACTCACATCACAACTCACAGCTAAACTCACATTACAACCCACAGGTAAACTCACATTACATCTCACAGCTAAACTCACATTACATCTCACAGCTAAACTCACATCACAACTCACAGCTAAACTCACATCACAACTCACAGGTAAACTCACATTACATCTCACAGCTAAACTCACATCACAACTCACAGCTAAACTCACATCACAACTCACAGTTAAACTTACATCACAACTCACAGCTAAACTCACATCACAACTCACAGCTAAACTCACATTACATCTCACAGGTAAACTCACATCACAACTCACAGCTAAACTCACATCACAACTCACAGTTAAACTCACATCACAACTCACAGCTAAACTCACATCACAACTCACAGTTAAACTCACATCACAACTCACAGCTAAACTCACATCACAACTCACAGCTAAACTCACATTACATCTCACAGCTAAACTCACATCACAACTCACAGCTAAACTCACATCACATCTCACAGCTAAACTCACATCACAACTCACAGCTAAACTCACATCACAACTCACAGTTAAACTCACATCACAACTCACAGCTAAACTCACATCACAACTCACAGTTAAACTCACATCACATCTCACAGCTAAACTCACATCACAACTCACAGCTAAACTCACATCACAACTCACAGGTAAACTCACATTACATCTCACAGCTAAACTCACATTACATCTCACAGCTAAACTCACGTTACATCTCACAGCTAAACTCACATCACAACTCACAGCTAAACTCACATTACATCTCACAGCTAAACTCACATTACATCTCACAGCTAAACTCACATCACAACTCACAGCTAAACTCACATCACAACTCACAGGTAAACTCACATTACATCTCACAGCTAAACTCACATTACATCTCACAGCTAAACTCACGTTACATCTCACAGCTAAACTCACATTACATCTCACAGCTAAACTCACATCACAACTCGCAGCTAAACTCACATCACGACTCACTGCTAATTAACTGAGCTATGATGTAATTTACCACATTTAATCCCACACCAATTTCCACAGTTAGGGGTTAGCTTCTGTTATAGTTGTAGAAACGAGGTTGTTTAAGGGACGTTTTACGTTTTTGATCGGTAAACTTCGATGACATTTTTTAAAAAAATGCAAGAATTTTGAAAAAAGGTTACCTTGACCGATTCGTGCCTCAAACTTCAAATATCCTCTAGGGCCATAAAACCTCAACTAAATGCGTCATGAATTTCACAGCAGATCGAATATGCTTGCTGTCAATTAAAAGTCAATTAAAAGGTGTTAACACAAAATTTAGAATTGCGGTTCATATTTGGTGCCAAAAATCTAAATGCCTTGCAGACCAGTAATTTAGATTCATTTTATTTCTGTTCATTGTTTCTCAAGAAACGGAACTAGAATGAATTAAATCTTAAATAGTTGGAACTGCACCAGTGTTCGGAAGTGAACTTCGAATTTCGGGAGAAATGAAAAAAGTGGTAAATGCAAACCGACCTCGCAGACTAAGAAGATAAGCTAGTGTATAAAATCCATCGACGACGCTGTTTCAGAGTCGTGTAGTATTCTCAATCAAAAATACCCTTTTTTGAGCGTGTACAGCACGTACAGTGTTAAAAAAGGGTACTGAAAATAAATGGGTTTGAATTTTATGGCAGTAAGTAATTTTACTCAAGACTAGAATTCACTAACAAGAACGACTAACTGACAGCAAATATAAAATACCGGCAGAGCTTTTTGCCAGGTATGAATGAGTATTCAGGACCATCTATCGACCAAATAACATGCTATAAAAATAAATCTAAACTTCTCACGACACGAACCGGCTCTGCAGTAAAATGAGACTTCAGATTTCTATCAAATTGTTGGTGGGATAAAAAATTTGCCAAATCTCCATGACGATTTTTTGGAGCGGAGGAGGTCACGCACCGCAGATGACCTGCGGCTGATCTTCTCAGGAAATCGACGCTGAAGTTATTGCGTGTCCTCCCATCGCTAGAAGCAGGTGGCTGGTCGACAGCTCCTAAGTCCACTCAAACTTGATTTGTAAAAGTGAGTCTCAAGTTCAGTGGTTAGCGAGTAAGTTTCTTCTCAGCGAATAAGTTTCGTTTCATTTTAACATCTGTTTTAATGCCTCTTGGAATGAGATACGTTCCACAGAAGGTCTAACAATATTTCAACCATAGCAAGAGATTGTACATTTCTTCCTTTATCAAAATCATTCCCAAACACTTTCATTATTTCAAATTTCTACGAAAACCAAAAAGCACAGACAGTGAATAGCATTTAGAATGCCTGCATTCATTTCAAATTGTACAATGAACAACCACACTGATGAAACAGTTTAGCTCAAAGATGCATAGGAATGAATCAAGACCATCCAATTTCTTTGAACGTTGCGGACACGTTTTTGACCCGCAGTTGCTGTTCATTGACATCGAGAATTTGAATTAGATTCAACAAAGTGTGTCGGTTTGGTGCTAACTTTAATGAAATTCTGAAAAGTACAATTTTGGAATACCTGTATTACTACAGAGAAATATTTCTCTCGAGGTTGATTTTACTTAAGATAACTCCTTTGCGTGAGTAGAGATTACGTAACGCTGCCTTGCACAAGTTTGCTCTAAGAATCAGAAGAAATTAATTTTAACTGATTAAGAAAAATTAACTGTAGGATGTGATACACGAAATGACGTATGTTGATAACTAGAGCATTCGAATTCATTGAATCTCACCACAAACTCGCGAAACAGTCTAACTGGTCGGAAATCAATTGTTATATTCACCATATATGATATAAATAGAAATAAAAAAGGAAATTTCACATAAGATGACTGTTCATAATTCTTAAATGCATTTGGATGAAAGACCCTCTTCAAATTTCAGATTTTTTTATTTTTCTCTCTTTTGACTTCATTTATCATAATTAGAAGTTCGCAGAGTCTTTCTCCCTTGTACATTCCTAATTCAATGTAGCTCACTGAATTAGATGCTTCAAGAATCAAACCAAGAATCAAAACAAATCTGTATACATTTTCATCCGTAAACTATATCTTGATGTAGGTTATAAAATTTCTGTATTCATATACTAAAATCTCATGATGTGACGTAGTAATAAAAAATTACAACTTTACCCATTGCTTATAACGTGTGCAGGAGCAATGAATAATATGAAAAAGGTCCTCCTTATGACCCTCAACGCATACCTAATATTTGAAGATAGTCTATTTTCGTTTCAGCGAATTTCATCTCAAATGTTCTCGGAACGAAAGGAATGGACGTCTACTGCTTCGAAGTCGGCCTCCGCCAGTCGTCATAGCTGCTATTGATGTTCCAGATCGTCGCTACTGCTGTAGATCACACTTGGACCGCCACTAAAATCAGTTCTGTCAGGCTAGAAAATCGGGAATACGAAAATGAGACTATGACAAGCCCCAGTAGTGTATTTGTTGCGTCTGCATGTGGCAACAGAGACTGGTGCAGCACATTCTGTTCTGATGGAACGGGCCTGTACACGCTTCTCAGCCTCGTGTCTGTGCCCTTCAATGAAGATCCGTGGGGACAACCTTTTGTGCGCTGCTACACAAACAGAACCAAGAATTTACTAACTGCTCAGTCAAACATGACGCTGGGGGGCTCGTCTGATGTGGAGAAAAACGATACACCTCATCCCAGAGTTCCTGAAAATTTGTTAGATGGAGTTTGGGAAGTTAGCAACATCTCTGATTGCTTCTATTCGACTGCTATTGCGTATGCCCACTTTGTCATAGATTTAGGTAGCAAGATGACTGTTCGAAATGTTGTGTTATTCTCTCAAATCGATGTTGGAGCCATGACTATGTTTAAATCCATCGATGTTTGTGTAGATGAGGAGCTGCCGATTCCTCAGTTTAATGGGTGGATTTTAGAGTGCAACTCGTTCGGCTATTATCAAGGGCCTCCTTCACATCCAACTTTCGAATACAACACCAACTCTCAGACTCCAAGAAACGGTCGCTACATCACAGTGAAAAAAAAAGTCTTCAATGAAGCGCTTCAAGTTTGTCACCTAGAAATCTTTTGATACGCATCTTAAACTTCATCCTAGTGTGAAGAAGTAATCAACATTAGATGTTGCTAAGACTCATTATTGAAAATGAATTCCTATCCAAAGAAGAATTATAATTGAAGTCAAAACCCTCGTGCAAACATTAGGCCTGAGTTTGAACGGGTTTCCTGTTTGTACTTGCATCTAGATTTGCATTACCCTTCTCTTATCTAATCTTTACCCAATGAAGTTTTTTATTTGAGCACGAGCCTTGATGAGCATGGGGCCGCAGACTGATTCTGTACATCCCAGTCAAGCAATAATTTTTTTAACGGTACAAGTCATTGGGAAAAACAATCTTTTCCTTCGGAGAAGCAGTTAGTTCCGATGTCACTCACCACTTTTTTGTCCTTCCCGAGACCTCTAAGAATTTACAGCCTGGGGTGAAAATTTCTGTTTTGTATTAAGAATAACTATTTTACTTCTGCGTGATATAAAATGATGAACTTTTCTGCCTCCTCTTGCTGGAACACTCCATTTTGTTCATTTGATCGAAAATGTACAGTGTTTACCTGCCTTACATGTCTGAAATGAACACACGCATCAAAATCATTTTTAGCGCACACATTTCAAAATGATTGCAATTACGAAATGTTTTAAGCATGTAAATGAATGTCCAATGTACGGGACTGCACTATATTCAAAATAAAAGTTGAATTTTGGGATGAATTTTATAGCAGTATTTATCATTCATAAACTTTTTTCATAGCCAGAAAATGACGCAATAGAAAACTCGAAGTTGAATTTAAAATAGTACGTTCGTGGGTGCACTGCATCCGTAAGTTTCGTTCGTAGAAACCTGTAGTCAAATTTATGACACTACGTTTTTGCGCGCAGAGTGTCTATTAGTTTTGCTCGTAGAAAACAGTTCTAACAGTTGAACAATTTTCTGATTGTAGAGAAGCGTTTTTTATAGATTAAAGATATTGTTCCATTTTTAAACAGTTCCTCGCGTGCGAACGGGTGATGAGTTGCCCGCATAAAAATGCAGCAGAACTTGTATTTTAGGTTCTGACTAGTTCATACTTCCGGAAGAAATTCATTTCCATTAAATAGTTATGCATTTCCTTAACGTATAAAAGTCATTTCATATATATATTAATGTCATTTTGATCCGAATTGACCTGATATACTTAATGACTTTGTTTCTCAATATCAGTTTGAGAGCTGAAAGAGATCTTACTAGCGCAAATGCCCATTTTTATAGCTGTTCATTATACATCATGTATTTGTATCAGGTTATAAAGGATTTGATTTTTTTCGTTTTCATTTAATTTTAATATTCAAACTATAGTAAATGAGTTTTTCTAACTTTGATAGACTTATTAACTGAACCACTCATCGCATAGTGAGTAAATAGGTTCAAATTGTTTTGTAATTTAGGAAGTTCAAAACGCAGAACATACCCTTTACTCCGAATATGTGTCACCGATGAAATCACTGCGCAGGATTTTCATTGTATCTGGGGACATGTAACAACGAAAACGATACTAGGATCGTCCAATTTATCACGTGTAACTAACATCATGGCTTGTATACTACACACTTGGCACTTAATCAAGCGACTCTTAGCCATCGTCAATAGAATATCTTCCTCGCTTGAGCAATTGATTTTTACCAGTTGGATTCATTAAGCTGAGGGTGAAAAAGGCTGATATTATGCTGCCCTAGCTGCCTGCATTGTTTCAAATCCTGCCTGCCACACCGCCTCACACCCTGCCTGCCACACCACTTCACACCCTGCCTGCCACACCGCCTCACACCCTGCCTGCCACACCGCCTCACACCCTGCCTGCCACACCGCCTCACACCCTGCCTGCCACACCGCCTCACACCCTGCCTGCCACACCGTCTCAAACCCTGCCTGCCACACCACCTCAAACCCTACCTGCCACACCGCCTCACACCCTACCTGCCACACCGCCTCACACCCTACCTGCCACACCGCCTCAAACCCTACCTGCCACACCGCTTCAGATCATGCCTGCCACACCTCCTCAAACCCTACCTGCCACACCGCTTCAGATCTTGCTTGCCACACCTCCTCAAACCCTACCTGCCACACCGCCTCAAACCCTACCTGCCACACCGCCTCACACCCTACCTGCCACACCGCCTCACACCCTACCTGCCACACCTCCTCAAACCCTACCTGCCACACCGCTTCAGATCCTGCCTGCCACACCGTCTCAAACCCTGCCTGCCACACCGCCTCAAACCCTACCTGCCACACCGCCTCACACCCTACCTGCCACACCGCCTCACACCCTACTTGCCACACCGCCTCAAACCCTACCTGCCACACCGCTTCAGATCCCACCTGCCCCACCGCCTCAAACCCTACCTGCCACACCGCTTTAGATCCCACCTGCCCCACCGCCTCAAACCCTACCTGCCACACCGCTTCAGATCCCACCTGCCCCACCGCCTCAAACCCTACCTGCCACACCGCTTCAGATCCCACCTGCCCCACCGCCTCAAACCCAACCTGCCACACCGCTTCAGATCCTGCCTGCCACACCTCCTCAAAGCCTACCTGCCACACCGCTTCAGATCCCACCTGCCCCACCGCCTCAAATCCAACCTGCCACACCGCTTCAGATCCTGCCTGCCACACCTCCTCAAACCCTACCTGCCACACCGCTTCAGATCCCACCTGCCCCACCGCCTCAAACCCTACCTGCCACACCGCTTCAGATCCTACCTGCCACACCTCCTCAAACCCTACCTGCCACACCGCTTCAGATCCCACCTGCCCCACCGCCTCAAACCCTACCTGCCACATCGTCTCAAATCCTGCCCGCCACACACCACCTCAGGTCCTACCTGCCACATCACCTCAAACCCTACCTGCCACACCGCTTCAGATCCTACCTGCCACACCCCCTCAAACCCTACCTGCCACATCGTCTCAGATCCTGCCCGCCACACACCACCTCAGGTCCTACCTGCCACATCACCTCAAACCCTACCTGCCACACCGCCTCAAACCCTTCCTGCCACACCGCCTCAAACCCTACCTGCCACACACCGCCTCAAACCCTGTCTGCCACACACCGCCCCAGATCCTGCCCGCCACACTTTACCATCCACACCTGCTTTTGACCCTGTGTTTCGACGGAGGTGAAGCTGTGATGGTTAAGTGCGCTAATGCGCAATGATTTCTTAATTTCTTAATTTCTTATATGCCTAATTCTTTTCATCAATATTATGGTTCGAGTAATGTAATACCCTGTTACTGAAGTATCGAGTGTGCGTATATTGCCTCTATAAATTCTGTCTACATGACGATGTGTTCGACTCCGTGCTACACCAGCGCTCCGTACATTTATAATTACTAGCAAAATACAGTGCACGCACCGAAGCAATGCAGACTCTGCGGACCAATGACCAACTCTGTTTTGTTTGTATTATTATTTCATAGATAATGCACCTTCAATATGCGTATTTAAGAAGTATACATTGCACTTTATTCTTAAGAATTTTAAATCCATGAGAAAGTGAGTTCAACACAGAAATAGGGAGAATTTTTTGAACGTGTAAAATGATTTCTATGAAATCGGGCTTACTATTGCTGGCTAAGAAGCAATAGTTGACTTTCTTATAACATACGACAGAATGTGATAGTAAAAATAAGAAGTAACATCATATAAATCACTTGAGATTTCTGCTCACGATTATTTAAACCCATATAACTTATTTGAATATTTATGGAGAGAACAGTCGTATTTTCAGTATAAAGGAGCACCCAAGCTACACTATGAAGAAGTTATGTCGATCAAACACGAGAGTTCGCAACGAACGGATTATTTAACTACGCTTGTAAAAATCTCGACACTTTTGGAACAAGCTTTGGCCCATAAAAACTTCACCCAATGGTCAACGAAGAAAAGATTCAACAACAACATGGACACCAAGAGAAGATACTGCAGTGTTGTAAATTTGCGAAGAATTCTGTGCGATCAACCACACGCCAAAACGTTTTTATACACAATTGGCTTAGTCTGAAATTACACACGTCGAGAAACTACTCGCAATCACACACGACTTCTTCCAAATGTATTTTGACATATTTGATAATGTGCTGGATACTTTTCCGAGGGCCAAATAACAGACTTTTCTGTGTTCGAAATAGCTGACTTCTTTTTTTGCAAAATAGCAGACTTCTTGTTATACAAATATCAGACTTCTTCGCGTTCGAAATAGCTTACTTTTACTGTGCAAAATAGTGGACTTCTTCTTGTACTAATAACTGACTACTTCGTGTGCAAAATATTAGATTTCTTCGTGTTCAAAATAGCAAACTTCCTCACTAGTCAAATGTTACAGTTTGTACAAAATAAATTGCTCGCATTTTCTCTACTCAGTTTACATACTTAATTGAAAATCAGTGACTTTTTTCTTACGCACCTTTAGAAAATCAAGTAACTTCTATTTTTTCTCTTTTCCTGAAAACCTTATGTTCAGGTTGAAACTATCGAATTTTTCTGCCTGAACACGAATGAAATCAGTAGGCAGAACTTGACTGTGGGGTTTAAAGGAAATATTTGAGTTCGTGAAATTTTGAAGTCAACAATTGGACGAAAATGTTTTTTTCCGAAAATACCTCCACAACAGACCATCTTAAAAAAAATGATTGAGTCTTTGGCATTGTTAACCCAACTGTACCTTAATTAAACAATAACTTTGAAAAATTGCAGGAGTAATTTTCTTGTTCACCACCAACATGAATCAATTATTCAATTCCAATTTGTTTCTTTCGTTAAACCTGAAATTAACAGCAAAAAAACTGACATTGGAATGGAAGATTCATTTTTACTCCAAAATGTGTATAAAAGCTCGATATGTATAAAAAATGATATGTTATTTTCAACGCTAAGTGCAGCAAGGAAAAGTAAAGAAAAAATTGGACTGCTGAAAGATGCACCCTAACCAGATATTTGGAGCCGTTATCACAACTTGAGCATTCAGCAATTTCAACTAGTAACACTTGTGATTCAATGGTCATAAATAACAGAAGTGCGAATGCACGAGACGATGATTCTTGTTTTTTTTGGTCCGTGCGTACTTTTTTAAGGACTCAATATCAGACGTGCCTTTCGTGTTCTTTACGTGCTAACGTGATTTGAAAATTACTCAGCAATCTAAAGGTAACTCAGTCGAGATTGATATCACCACACACACAATTTGGAAAATGCTAACTATAGATGTTTGGTATTGAGTGCTTTGAATTTGCGTATTCGCAACGCTGGCATGAAATTAAATTAAATAAAGTTGAATCAAGGTATTGCATCATTGTGTATAGAGATATTTCAAAATTTGCAATTATTGCGCATGCAGTATTTAAAATAAAAACATGCATATAAATCTGCCTTACAAACTATTTCAGGAAATTATGCCAGCAGCAGACTAAATGAAATTAAATTGCATCGACGTTCAACAAACAGGGAGAAAATGTACCCAAAAATGCTTAGTTTGCACTTGATAAAATGCACGTTAGCATACTGGGAAATGTATTATTCGGGATTATCATATTTTATAAAACACCTTTGTGTTTAGCACACACAACATTGTAAGACACTCAATACAGTGGGGAATTATTTTTTTCATTAGTTTCAATTGAAAATGCACTCTACTATAACTTAATTGTGCATCAGCTTTTTGATGTTAAAGTTGGAAGTACTCTTAATTTTTTTTCGTTATTAAAACGCTAATTATAGGCCTCTATATATCTTTTCCAGTACTTTTATACAGCTATGTCGACAGTATTGTAAAGAAGCTTATGAAATTAACAGGGCATACATATTTGGTGAGAATTTAAACTAATTCACAGCAACGCATCTGTAAAAAAGGTTTAATTCAAGTCATGAAGATTTTTCTGTTCGAGTGAAAGTTGTTCAAGTGCCTGAAGATGACAGGAAGCCCCTATATCGTGTTCCAGTTGCATGAGTTCTAGTACAGGGTGCAGCAGTCAATCCTGCATTTATACATTGTCATATTTTCCTTAAAAATGCAGGATTGCCTGTCGCACCCTGTAAATGACATTTGGGTTTACGGCATAACATAATTTACTTTTAAGATTGAGATGGAGTCCTAATTTTTGTGGTGCTGTATCAGCTCCAGCCAAGTTTTAGGCTTTTCTGAGTACGATTTAACCAGGAACGTCACTCAACACCTGACATGAACAAAGCTTGCCAAATGCTGAAAAGGTTTTGTAGGATAAGGTTTTATTTTAAAAACTCAATTTGAGAGTTTTTATAACAAATACATTTCAGCTGCGCAGCACTTTCACTTGTAGAGCGGTGACGATAGAAACGTCAGCAGCGTTTTTATTTTCAGCTGAAAAGTAATACTTGAGCTTCAGTGAATATAAGTCTCTTTTGAAGAATATTTTTCAACGTCTAATAAAAGTTTAATAATAATTTTCTGCCATCTTAGGTAACACCGCTTATGATTTATATAAAAGCATCTTTTCGAGCTGAAAAAATTATTTTTTGTAAGAAAAGTAACAATTAGATATAAGTATTAATATGAATAATGCTTACTAAAATATAGAATACATATGGAGAAATCCCGTGATTGGTAAATAAATGAGCAATAAATAGATAAAAGCAGAGTAGAAAATAGTATAATATGTAACGATAAAGCGCTAAAATGATGAACAGAAAGGGATTTTCTTCAACTTGCTTATCCCATTCAATAATTTCCGTGTACACAAAAGCTAAATTAAATTAGGGGAAAATTATTTCAACATCTCAATCCTTCCTATTCCATGCACCCCTGAGTAACTGAATTTTGTTTCTCCAATTTCTACGCCATCATTTCTTACGCAACAAAACTTAAATTACAAGAATTTGAGCCAACGGTGAAAAAATGTTCCTCCCTATGTTCTTTGCACACTGTGTATTAATCATTAACATCAGATATATGATTTTATCTTCCAATATGCCTTTCTTAATTATTTTTCATTCACGTACTACTCTGCAGAAAGTTTTTTTTCTTTGTAGTAAATCCTCAGATCTCTCAGCGCATTTTTCCGTGAATCATAAGATTGTGCTACTCTCGTTTGCATAGAAAGAAAACAGAAACGAATTATAACAAGCATCACGTCGTCAGTCTTGCATTAACAATCTACACAAGAGTCAAAACATACGGGTTTAGTCCCACTGAATTCTTTTTCATAAAAAATAATTTGTACAAGTGGAATAATTTTAGAAGCCGATTGCAAACGTTAATTGTTGCTAAAAATCGGATTCGCCAGAGCCATTCTGAAGTCTTGTGACACGGACGAAAATGTTCTAAACTTTCCTGAAACAAATCAAAAATATGCGTCCGATGTTTCGTAATTTTAACTGGAAGCCACATTTTTCTCTCGCTCAAACAACGCATGTCAGAAATGAATTTCTGATTTCTTCAACTGTGTCCGGAGAAAAAAAAATATTTCAAGCATGCACTAATTTGTATGTCTTCAGCTTGCCTTGTTCTGCGTGGCAAAGGTACGTAGTCAACACAAAATGGAATGTATAAATAACTACGTGCATAAAATATGTTAAATTATCATCAATTAGTTGCGTCTTAAAGCGAAAATAGAAGAAAATATGCTGTGCAATTAAAAACGAATTAAAATATACTCTCGCTTTTTATTTCTTGTCCTGACGAAGATCAATTTTGCTTAAAAATTTACGAGAATTTGTGAGGGTATGAAAAACGTAACTTGAGTTTCGAACACATTATTTGAGCCACGATTTTTTTGTAGCAGTACCAGTGTACTTCGCATGTTGGCAAAAGCCTAAAATTGATGGAGTACGTTAAGAGAAGAACAAATCCAACCTTCTTGTTTCTTCTGTCCTTGAGAAGCAGGTAAAACCAGTTGAGTTCGTATTCATCAGCTCAGGAGCGATGACATGGAAATCATACGACAGAAAATGCATGAAATTTTGACCACCTTATGATCAAATTAGGAATAAAGTAATATTAATTTTGAAAAAGTTGAACTATTACACACTTTCATGCTCTCCCATATTTTTAGGTTCTCATCAATGGTTTTCGTTCATGCGGTATTTCAAATCGCCTACAATGATTAGTAATAAAATATTTAAAACCATTGGTACTCGTTGATGATCTTCGTGTTAGCACTCAAAAGCAAATATGAAATTAACGTGACGATGCTGGTTTGCTCCACAATTTGAGGCAATGCATTGAAACAACAAATGTTGAGATCACCAATACATTAAAGTAACATATAATAAGATCAAAAGTATATTAATTAAAATAACATATAATGCGACCTCAAATACATTAAAACAGCAAATGATAAGATCACAAATCAACAGAAATATAACTGCGCCATGGTAGCTCTTCTTTCAATAGTCTGAAAATATTAGAATATCTTGATGTTTTTTCATTTAAAAATCAGCAGCGATATTTTGACGTTACAATGCAGCCGTTGCTGAATCAGTGATTCGCATTCCAACGATTCATATTCTCTGAAAGGAAATTAATCAATCGAATGGAATATCAACCAAAATTTTTAGAATCATAGAACAAATCAACATTTCCATAAGCCATGGGATCTTATTATCATAATGCATGTATGATGTTCACAACCTAGATAATCTTTCGAAAATTCTGACACATAGTACCGATGCGGCCTTCAATGATTAAAATGTAAGAAATTTGTGCTGGCATTAAACAATATTTTCTAGCCCATGCGTAAAAAACGCGAAATTTTTGTAATCTTACAGGTAAATAAAATTTGTGTGAAAAGAGCCAACACTGATCACAGATCGAACGCGATACACTAGCGAACTTTGACTCTGCTGTCACTTACATCGACGGTCAAGTGCACCTTCATAATCAAAGATGCGCACTGTCAATGAGAGAGTTGAAAGTCAATCTGCTTACTGAAAATTTACCTGCAGCAACAGTTCATTCAGCAGGTGATACTTAGAATATATGAAAAAAGGTAATTTTTACTGAAGGAAAAACAGTGGATGGATTGACTGCGGCCACCTACATAACTAGTCAGTTGAACTACATGAACTAGTCCAGTATTTGTCAGCAAGTCATCGGAATTACCTGTTTTAATAATTTCTTTTAGCTAGTTCACTAGAATGTGCTAAAATTAAAGGGCGCCGAAGTACTTAAATCAGATACTGATTCCCATAATTAACCTAAAATTCAAATTGTTAACGGTAATCAATAATGTATTATATAAAACGATCCCATGAAGATCACACTAGCCTTTAAAATGGGCTAAAGAGACTAATGAGATTGTGAGATCATGGTAGAAACAAATGTTTCAGATGATAAAAACTCGATCTTTGATGTGCTGGATAACGAAATTGAGTGGTAAGAAAATTAGGTAACTATAATCAGGTCGGACCATAAGTTCTGTTTCGGTTTTTGCTAGTATGATAAGGAGAGTAAAAACATATCAAGTAACATTCATGTATTCAACAACATGTCCTCTATCGTTAGTAACAACTTCTGGATACCTATTAACCAATTTTTTAATGTCTCATTCCTAGAAATTTTTGGTTTTGAATCAAAAAAGGCCTGCAATTTATTTTCTGTGATGTTTTTTCTTTCAAAGTTTTTCCCCTTAAATGATTATCTAGACTCCTAAATATATGGAAGTCTGAAGCAGCACTTTCTGGAGAATAGGGCGGATGCATCAGTGTTTCCCATTTCAGCGTTTTAACTGTGTCCAAAGTCATTTGCGCTGTGTGAGGACGAGCATTGTCGTGCTGAAGGACGACGCGCTACCTTATTAAAACGGTATTTAGTCTTTGAAACTGTTGACAGTACAGTTCTGCAGTGATTTTTTGGTTGTTTTCATGAGGCTCGAGAGAATAATTCCTCTCATATCCCACCAAATACAGAGCAATTTTTTCGGATGGAATCCTGATTTTGATTGTGATTGCGGTTTTGCATGTCGATTCAGGCATTGATTTGAAATTTAAATTGCTTTAGATAATTCCCTTTTCGTTCCCGTTATCAACTTTATCCAGGAAATGTTTTTGCAGTTGGCGAGAATTGAAAGATAAACAGACATTCCCGCGCTAGTGACGATTAACAGTGGAGAAGTCATGAGGAACCCACTTCCCAAGTTTGGGTTTCTTTCCCAGTCACTGCACTCATGAACTTTAGAGCTCAATTGTCTTATGGACACTGTAAGACTATCTTCAAGGGTTGCCTCCAATGAAGCTGCACCAAACTCAACAGGACGACCTTCTCGAGGGCTATCTTCGAGATTGTAAACCCCATTTCGAAACTTTTCGAACCATCTTCTGCGCGTTCGTTCAGTAACTGCTTCTAGACCATACACTTCTTGAATATTTTTGGCAGCTGTTGACGCATTACATCTTTTGTGAAACTAAAACAGCATTGTGTCTCTTTATTTTTATATTCAGGACTTCAAGTTAATTTAAGGGTTGATGATAAAAATAGCTAAATATCTAAATGAACTCCTCTGCAACGTACATTAAAGTCTGCAATAGAGTGATTGTCTCGCAGAATAGATCACAACTTTATACCTTCCTCTGTAACACAAGTTCAAACTTGTTACATCATGAAAACGGACAGGACTTATGATACGACCTGATACTATACCAATGAGTCTAAAATATCACATTTGGTACAAAAACTTGAGAACATGAAAACACAAAAGATCTTAAGAAACTCTTATTGGTTCATTGGCAAACTGCTTTTTTCACAATAGCTATGTACCCTTTGAAAAGGAGATCGGATGTACACAAAGCTAATATATACGATATTGAAAGAGTGAATCCTGAATTGAAAAAACAATGTTAATAAACAGCATATTAGGTTCTCATTAAAACAGTGTCTCCTTTTTCATGAAAATGGGCGATCCTGAAATTGTCATGTGGATTAACACCGAAACAAAAAATATATATATCACCGTACTGTGAGCATATCACCCACAATTATTACAGCTCAGTGCTTCCAAAGCACGACTGCTCGCAACCGTCACCCGCATGTTGATATATACTGCCGAGGTGCGCAGCATCACACCTTGATTCTCCATCTCTTAGTAATTTGAATATTGAAGTCCATGTTTGGAACAATTATGACTTTGAAATTATGAACGTTGCCTCTAATCTGTAAAGTTGGTCGCCGTGTTTCAGACTCCACGCGCATTTTAAAGAACTACCTCTCAAAAATAATTAATTCATGGCCGTTGTTTGTGAGTAACCACTCAGAATTTTTTTGTAAAATAAATATTGCATTCTGAAGTTTTGAATTCGCTGCATAACAAACTAACGTCAGCAGGCGTGTTCTCATGATATGAGCTGGTGCCAAATCCTGGCTCAAACCACAACTCGGAGCAAAATTCACACCACATCTCACTGCTGAACTCACTTTAAAACTTACAAATGAATTCACGAAACAAATCATGGCTAAATTTAGTTATTCGAGTTTAATTTTCAATTTCCATTCAAATTTCAGAAACAAAGTGAGTTCTGAGACTTCTTTGAATTTTGTCGAGGATGCATGCCAAAAACATTTTGAAGGAATTGCACAAACTTAAAAAACGGTTACCCTGACCGATTCGTGAATAACTTTCAACATATTCTAGCGGTATGAAACTTCAACTAAATATAGTTACGACTTGTATGGCATCCAATAGTTTTAGCATGTGGCCTGCTGAAAGTACACTCTATGCGTCAACGCATAATTTGAAATTACTAGCCAAATTTGGTTCCCCAATTAAAACTCAATAGGTGAAGCCAATAAGCAATTTCGTTTTTATTATTTTTCATCGTTTTGATATAGGCAGACATCCAATAAATTAAATTTTACGTTTGATATATTTTACCAGGGTTTATTGTCGAATTTCAGGAGCATGGTTTCATGAATTTTGAAGAAAGATTGAAGAAGTGGTAATTGGAGAGCGACCTCGGCGCCTGAAATGACAAGCATTAGCTGAAATTCCCTTAAAAACGATTTGTTTCTGAAACTGAGCACTCTGTGAAAGGTTTATAAAAGAAGAAGAATGAGAAACAATTGGTGATAATTTAAAGGTGGAAAGTATTTTTTCAGTAAACGAGCTTAGAAACGAAGTTCATCAAGCTTCCGTGAGCAGAAGTGAAAACGATGTGAAACCCATTTTCGCCGAATGCATGAACGATCGAGGGCTGGCTCAAGACGACGTGTTTAAAAAATACATAATCATCAAAATACACGATCCAACAATGAGGAACCTTCTCGTTTTTGTGTTCATTTTTTGGTCAAATTTTTGCGTGAGGTTAAATCATTCAGGCACACACACAAAAATTTTTGAATAGAAGGTCACGCATGACAAGTGAGCCGCTGCTGCGCTCCTTGGTAAATCGCCTTTGAAGTTATTGGGCGGCCTCCCTCGCTGCTTGATGCAGGTGACTGACCGGCTGCTCCTACATCCACTCAGACTTGATTTGTAAAAGTGAGTCTCGCTCGAGTTCAGTGATTAACGAGTGAGTGCAGGTACACTGAAAGTGTAAGTTTGTTTTTTCATGGAATATGACGCGTTCGGGATCCATGATGTCGGTGAATGTGCATTACCCGATTACTGAAGTACAGCAGTCTCTGGTTTTCACTTCTAGAAAAAAAAATTCTAGATGGTACTGTGTTAGTGCATCCCTCGAAAAAATTTGTTGACTATTATTTTACTTCAGAGCTGACTGTACTATAAAAATAATTTATGAATTTGATTATAATATCAAATGTTTTAATCATTTAACACTTATCGTAAATTAAATAATTTTCAAAGCATCCATACTCTAACCTACAACGCTCACTATGCCACTAACCTACTTTCAGCCCCATAGTTGCATCTCTCTTAACATTGTTTCAGTGTTTGAAAGAAATTATTACAAAGTGAGTGTTAGAGGAATAGTATGCACGTTCTTAAGCCATATAACTTTCCTTATTTTAAATCGCTTCGCAGCAGAAGTAAAAGCTTATTCCAGTAATTTTTAAAACTTAACAATGCATGCAGAATAAATTATATTATGAAATAAGTCCTTTAATGAAAAAGGAGATAAGCCTACCTCAGATCCTCATTTCAACTTAACGAAAAATACGCTACTGGCGCCATGTAAGTGATCGAACACTTGATGTTTAACATATAGTGTCACTATTGGGTGACTTCAGTTTATCGGGCAGTATTGGGTAATGAACTTTCCGATCACTCAAACACCAGTTGCGCATACTAGCCTTATTGCCTAGAATGTTAATTTTACACGGTTTACAATACAGTTTTCATTCGTGATTTCTTACATCGATTAACTGCATAGCTCACATTTGTGGCGAAATAGTTTATAATTGTTTTTCTGAGAAATTTGGGTCTATTTAATTACAGTGATTTGAGGTAAGAAATAGAATGAAAATTATAGTATTCGAATGTTTGAGGCCTCGTAACAAAGTAAAATAACTGTGACAAATTTCACTAACAATACTAGAATGATAAAAGTAAACCCGTAATATGTAGTAAAGACAATTGGAGAAAGAAAAATTCTTTGTTGTATGAGTATTCACCCAAATATCTTTGTTCACTGTGTGTATCATCATAAGGTAATTTTCAATAGAAGATTTACCAATCTACAAATTGAATTTTTGAAAGCTTCAGCCAAATTACGATCAGCTATTTTGGGGCAAAAAATACAAAATCAAGGATGACAAGTTTTAGATATAAAAATCAACCTAAAACTCTCCTGTGCAGCAATTCTGGCTCGTGGACCAGCGGCTCTAACGTGAAATATTCGGTTAGTGAACATAGCGACCCACGATGCACAATGTGCGCAACCAAATTGATGAATCAGAAATAATAACTTGTATATAGACGGTGAAGTAGAATCGAATGAATGGCCCAACAGTGTTTTCATTTACAAAATTGAACGCGGTATTTTCAAAGAAATTATTTGGGTAGATGTATTAGAATTCGGGCAGCCTGTCTTTGAGACCATCGTTAATGAAATGAAGTCTGAAGCGTCAATTTTACTAGTTTTTTATTACTGGACTGTATAAAATTCTTTAGCAGAAACTTTCTTATTCGAAAAAATTTAATCAAGACTTTCTGGGTTGTGTAACACCGTATAATGTTGCTTTAACTCAAAACAACTGCACAGCAGGGGCACGATTAGACACACACTGAATTGAAATTTACAGCTATAGTGAAAATAATAACTCAAGGAGATGAAATTGTACTTAAAATGTTCCTTAAAAACACTCTAAGATACAATTTCATCGTTGTCAATCTTCTTTTCAGCGAGTTTCACCTCAGCTGCTCTCGGAACAAAAGGAATGGACGTCTACTTCTTCGAAGTTGGCTTACGCCAGTCGTCACTGCTTCTATTGGCATTCCAGATCGTCGCTGCCGCTATAGGGCACACTTGGACCGCTACGAAGATCAGTTCTATCAGGCTAGAGAATCGGGCACACGAGAATGAGACAATCACAAGCCGCAGTAGTGTGTTTGTTGCGTCTGCATGTGGCAACAGAGACTGGTGCAGCACATTCTGTCCTAATGGAACGGGCCTGTACACGCTTCTCAGCCTCGTGTCTGTGCCCTTCAATGAAGATCCGTGGGGACAACCTTTCATTCGCTGCTACACAAACAGGGCTAAGAACTTACTAACTGCTCAGTCAAGCATTAAGATCCATAGTTCGTCAGATGTAAATAAAGCAGGGACACCCCATGAGAGAGTTGTTGAAAATTTGTTAGATGGAGTTTGGGAAGTTAGCAATATCTCTGATTGCTACTGCTCGACTGCTATCTTGGATCCACGATTTTCTGTAGATTTAGGTAGCGAGATGGAAGTGCGAAATGTTGTGTTGTTCTCTCAAGTCGATGGTGGAGCCATGGAAACGTTTACATCCATTGATGTTTGCGTGGGTAACGAGACGCCGTCTCTCACTGAGGCTGTTTTAAATTGCGGCTCACTTGGCTTCTACGAAGGGCCTCCTCCGCATCCAACTTTTGAGTACAACACCAACTCTCCGACTCCAAAAAGTGGTCGCTACATCACAGTGAAAAGAAAGGTGGGAGTTTTGGCTCAGCTTCAAGTTTGTCACATTGAAATCTTCTGATACCCAATTCAATCGTGGGATTTCTAATGAATTTCTAACACTTCGCGCTAGTAGAAAGCATGTCAAAAGAATTTTTATCAATGAGAATCACAATTGAAGGCAGACACTCGAGTTATGACTAAATAAAAAATTAGGTGCATCCTTCTGCGAGAACTAAAATATAACCCCACATTCACCTACTTTTTTCAGCTAATTTTTTAGTTTTTTATAGTTAGACCTACTCTAGCTCTTACCTTGGCGAGCATGGAGCATATGCCAGCTTCTGAATATTTCACAATATGTCATAATTTTCCAGACAAAGGTCTAGATTTTTTAAATTCGAAATAAGGATTTCAATTTTGCTAGTTGAGATAGCACCATCCATTTGTTAAAGTGGTCTTATACGCTTCACAGAAGCATTGAAATGGGATGGAATTTACCGCTATTTGCCTTCTCCCAGAGATTCGTAACAATTTACTGCATTGCTTCATAATTGTAAGTTTTTATTCGTAATTACTTTTACACACCTGTGAAGCACATCGACCTTGAAATGAACAGCTTCTCTTTGCATGTCATTAAACTTTGTTTATCTCTGATCATTTGATCTTCAGTGCACCATACGACCTTTGCTCATTTACTCACCATAAATCAATTCATAGATGAACATGTCTCTCAAAACATTTTTAAAAAATTTTCGAGCGAGTGCGCTTCTGAGCTACCTTTTTCTCTCTTATGAATAAGGCATTTAATAAAGTAGAGCAACATATTCGCCTTGAAATTTAAAAAAGTGAATGCGAGAAATGATCGCGATTTAAACGGTTCTTGCACCAGAAAATGAAACGATCTAGTGGACAAAGGGTCATCTATAATTTCACTTTTTTGACTGCACCCCGTCCGCCATTCTAGGCCGGGGAAAATTTTATTATTAAATTTTTCTACTGCCAATGAAATTGTTTAATTACCAAGCATCTAAGATTTTATGGTGATCAAAAATGCGAAAAACTGAGTGTAGGCGTCCGATGCTGGAAAGAAATGTAGATTTTTTATCTTCAAGTGTACATTACGTACACATTTGAAAATCTCCGGTGATATCTGTGCAGATTAACGCAGAAAGGCTCGCGCAGACGAGTTCAGAACAGTAATTGTTGCATGACAGCAGGTGGCCGCAGCATTTCAGATGGCGGCCGAGGCTGCTGTTTGGCTGCGCAAATCTGCGCCGCTTCACGCAGGACTTTAGAACCGCACGCAGCAGCTGCGGTCAGGGAATATTTTGGAGCAGCCGCTGCGCACTCCAGGCGCTCACAGAAGCGTAAATGAGGCGTTTTTTGACAGTAGCCTGCTCTGATCGCGGCGAAGTTTTTCAATAGTGTAGAAGTCTAATGTTTTTACTTTATAATCACGCTGTTATTAAAAAATATATTTTCAAGTGATCAAGCGTGTGAAATGGAGGTCAAGTTGCAGAACTTTTCCCTACTTCCCATGTAAAATTTTACATGGCATCCTTTTAACTCGCTTTTCTGGAAGTTAGCTTATTTCAACGATCAAAATTCGCTTCATGGCATTCGCACCACAAAAAAAAAAATTTAAGAATTTCCAAATAACATTCAGTGATTCATTCCTCCACAACCCAAAGTTATGTATTCGCAGAAAAAATAATATAATCATACATATAAAATATACACAAATTTTTTTTCGAATAGGAGCGCAAATCAACATATCCATTCACCATATGACCTCATAACTTGAGGACACAAATAATGCTTACAACCCAGATCAGCAGTCGAATTTTACCGATGCGACCTACGATGATTAACATTCAAAAAAACTGTGCAAGCACTTGATAAAATTTTGTGGCTTCTGCACACAGTGGACGCGACATTTTTAATCCTGCTAATAAATAAAAATTGATTCACAGGAGCTAACTCTGGTCACAATGTGCGATACACTAAGGAACTCTGACTCTGCCTAAATAATTACAGATGAGCACTGTCAATAAAAAAGCTGACAGTGAATCAACTTATCGAAAATTTACATTCAGCGATAGCTCATTCACGAGGTGATGTTTCGAAAATATGAAAAAAGTAAAAGAGAAAAGTTCATTTTTGAGGAAGGAAAAACAGTGGATGGATTGACTGCGGTCTATTACGCAAATTAGTCAGTTGAGCTACATAAACTAGGATAGTATTTTTCATCGAGCCATTTGGAATTAGCACATCTGTTTTCATAATTTTTCTTAGTTAGTTGACTGGAGTAAGCTAAAATTAGGGTAAGATGAAATTAAAAAGAACGGAAGTGTTCAAGTCTGACACTGCTTCCCATATTTAGCCTAAACCTAAAATTGTAAACGATAGTCAATAATGCACATCATAGAACGATTCCATGAAACTCTCACAAGTAGAAAATAAGTGCTGAGAACACTAATGAGATTGTGCGATTATGGAAAAAAGTCTATGGGATAACAAAAATTCACTCTTCGGTGGGCTGGATAATGAAACTGAGTGGTTAGAAAATTAGATAACTATTACTATTTTCAATTATTCAAAAAACTGTGACATTCGTAAAAAACTTATTAAGTTGAAAACACAAAAGATCTTAAGAAACAATTGATAGCTTCACTTCACATTCGTTTACTGGCAGAATGCTTTTTTACAAAGCCATGTAACATATGAAAAGGAGATCGGGTGCATTAAGTGCCTAATATTCACGATTGTAAATACTGAATCTTGGCTGTCAAAATTTATGCTTTTACAAATTTGGTTCTCATTAAAACAGTGTTCCCTTAATGACAAATTGGGTAATTTGGAAATTGTGACTTGGATTAACACTGGAACAAAAAAAGATCACTGTGCTGAGATCTTTTATCACGGATAATTATTAGAGCGCAGTGCTTCCAATGTAAGACTGCACGCAACGGTGACCCGTATGTTGATATACAACCAAGGTGCGCAGAATCACATCTTTATTCTCCTTCTGTTAGTGATTTGAATATTGAAAACCATGCTTGAAACAGCAATGACATTGAAAGTATGAACTTTGCTTCCAATAGGTCGATCTCTACATACATATCAGACTCAATACGCATATCAAAAACTATCTCCCAAAAATAGTTGCCAAAACTGCCGCATGATGGTTGTTTGTTAGTAGCCTTTTATAATTTTTGTCAAACGTCATATATTGCGAGATTAAGTTTTGAACACTCAACATAACAAACTCATGTCAGTAGGCGTGTTCTCAGGAAAGGAGCTGCTGCCAAATCATAGCTTAACTCACATCGGCGCTCAAAGTTAAATTCTCGTCACAATTCACTGCTAAACTCACATCACAACTCACCGCTGAACTCACATCATAACTCACAGCGAAATTCGCATCCCAACTTGCCATATACTCACATCACTACTCATATCTATACATTTATATATATACTTTCGTCATAACCAAACAAAATAACTAAGCTTCGAATGAGTGGTCAAACTTTTACTCGTTACCTATTTCCACAGTTATTCGGGGTGAATTTTCGCTTTAAATTTGAAAATGAAGTAGTTAATGCAACTTCTTTTAATTTCCAATCAGCGCACTTCAAAAGTAATTTGAGAGATTCGTGTGAATTTAAAATACGATCGCCGCGTCCGATTTGTGTAAAACTTTCAATATCCTCTAATGATTTGAAACTTCAGCTAAATATAATTACGACTTTATAAGCATCAGATAGTTTTTGCTAGCTGCCTGCTGAATGTATACTATAAGCGTAAGCGCATAATTTGAAATTAAAATCCAAATATGGTTCCCCAAATAAAACTCAAGAGGCAGGCGTTACCAATTAGCATTTTCGTTCCTTTTGATCTCTTTCTCCATCATTTCGTAAGAGTGAGACATCCAATGAATTTAGTTTGAAATATGTACTATTTTACCAACGTTTATTCTCGAATTCAGGACCATGGTTCCAAGAATTTTTAAATAAGATTGAAGAATAAGTGACAATTAGAGAGCGCCCTCGCCAACTGAAACGGCAAACACGAGCTGAAAGTCGCTTAATAACCCGTCAAATGCAATTGGAAAGCCGAATAAAACGAAACTTTTTCTGAATTTGAACATTGTGCGCTGGGTTAAAGAAATGGGAGAATGAAAATCAAATGGTTTGAATTTATGGAGAGTACTCATTTTTTTCTGAAAACTAGAACAGAAACAAAGTTCATCCAGCTATTGTGAGCAGCTGCAAAAACGCTATACAACCCATTTTTAATAAATGCATGAACGATCAAGGGCCTTGCTATGAGACCACTTGTGCAAAAAATTCATCTATTCATCAAAATGCACGAGCTAACAACGAACAGATTTCTGGTTGTTCTGTTCATTTTTTAGTCAAATTTTTGTGTGAGGGCCATCCATCTATGCAAACACCTATACTTTTTTAAAGAGAAGGTCACGCATGACAAGTGAGCCACGGCTGTGCTTCTCAGTAAACTGACTTTGAAGTTATTGGGTAGCCTCCCTCGTTGCTATATGCAGGTGACTGGTCGACTGCCCCATCATCCACTCAGACTTGATTTGTAAATGTGAGTCTTGACTTCAGTGGTTAGCGAGTGAGAGCTGACACACGGAAAGTGAGGGCGTAAGTTTCGTTTGTTTCTGGAAAATGATACGTAAGGGATCTATGATATCGGTCAGTGTGATTTTCCCGATTAATAAAGTACAACAGTCACAGGTATTCACTTGAAGAAAAATTCTTGTAGGTATTAGTATATCCCACAAAAATTACTTTAGAGAATTACTTCTTCTGGGAGCTGAATGTACTTCAAAAGTAATTTGCGGTGTTTGGACAAATCGAACGTGTCATGAGTCATTGAGCATTGACCATAACTAAAAAAAAACAGTTTTCGAATATTACCTCAGACTTTCAACGCTCATCATGACACTAACCTACAACTAACCTACTTTTAGCCCTTAAGAAGCATGTTTTCTAACATTGTCTCAGAGTATCAACAAATTATTTCAAAGTAAGTTTTAGAAGAATAGATCACACGATATTGAGCAATTTAACTCATTTTCCTTTAAATCGCAACGCTGGTAAATTGGAAAGTAAACTCCTTCCAGCATATCTCGTATTGCTCAACACTACATGCAGAATAAATTACTTTTTAAAATTAATCGTTTAGTATGAAGCGGTATAGCCTACCTGATATCCCCATTTTAAATGGAAAAAATCTAATAACAAAATATGTTACTGATGCTAAGCATGTGGTCGAACACTTGATGTTTAATGTCTGGTGTAACTATTGGGTGATATAAATCTGTCGTACAATAATGGGTAGTAAATTAGCAGATCAACCGAACACAAGTTGCCCCTCCCGATCAACCCCTCCTGGCCCCCGATTCCGATTCTCGGGCAAGTGGCTCTTACGTGAAATATTTGGTTATTCAACATAGCAATAAGCGATGCACAATGTGAACAACCTAATTGGTAAATCAGAAATAATACCTCGCTTATAGATAGTTAAGTAAAATTTAATCATTGCGCTAATAGTGTTCATATTTACGGTATCGGACGCCGTATTTTTAAAAATATTATTTTCTTAACCGCGTTGAAATATCGGGCAACTATGTTTTTGAGTTTATTGTGAACGAAATGAAATTCGAAGCGTTAATCTTACCAGTTTTTTTAATAAGCGCTCTGAATTAAAAATTTTAACAGAAACATTGTGTATCGAAAAAAAATTTAATCTAGATTTCCCGAGTTGTGCTGAAGCGTACAATACTCCTTCAACTCAGAGCTAATTAGGGTATGATTTGGTAAACACCGAATTGAGATTTACATATGTATTGCAAATAAAAACATGCGTAGAATAAATTGATGTAGTTAAAACGTCCTTCTAAATGCACTCTAAGGGTACTATTTCATGGTTTTCAATCTTCGTTTCAGCAAATTTCATCTCAGTTGCGCTCGCAACAAAAGGAATGGACGTCTACTGCTGCAAAGTCTGCCTCCGCCAGTCGTCACTGCTTCTATTGGCATTCCAGATGGTCGCTGCCGCTGTAGGTCACACTTGGACCACCACAAATATTAGTTCTGTCAGGCTGGAGAATCGGGAATACATGAATGAGACTATGACAAGCCACAGTGTGGTTTTTGTTGCGTCTGCATGTGGCAACAGAGACTGGTGCAGCACATTCTGTTCTGATGGATCGGACCTGTACATGCTTCTAAGCCTCGTGTCTGTGCCCTTCAATGAAGATCCGTGGGGACAACCTTTCGTGCGCTGCTACACAAACAGAAGAGAGAATTTGCTAACTGCTCAGTCGAACATTACACTGCATAGTTTTTCAGAAGTAAAGGAAGGAGGGACTCATAACAGAGTTGCTGAAAATTTGTTAGATGGAGTTTGGGAAGTTAGCAATACCTCTGATTGCTACTGCGCAACTGCTCTCGTGGATCCTCGATTTTCTATTGATTTGGGCAGCGAGATGATTGTGCAAAATGTAGTGTTGTTCTCTCAAGTCGATGATGGAGCCATGACTCTGTTTAAATCAATTGAAGTTTGTGTGGATAAGGAGCCGCCGCCTCTTGATGGGGCGATTCTTCAATGCTCCTCACTTGGCTTCTACAGCGGGCCTCCACCGCATCCAACTTTTGAGTACAACACCAACTCTTCAACCCCAAAAAGGGGTCGCTACGTCATAGTGAGGAGAAAGACGGAACCGAAAAAATTGGGTGGGAATGATGAGCTGCAAGTTTGTCACATTGAAATCTTCTGATAGCCTACTCAATCGCGTGAGTTTTACTAGATAATGATCAACACTTCGTGTTAGCTGGAATCATGCCGGAAGTATGTTTCTCAATAAGAAAAACAGCAGGTGTCATAACACTCGAGCTATATTGCAGCCAGAGTATAAGTGCTTTCTTTTTCGAATACTTAAATGTAACTTAACATTCGCCTTCTTGTTTCTTTAAATCTTTTTTGTCTTTTTATTGTAAAACCTACTTAATCCCTAACCCTGACGAGCGTGCTGCATATGCTAGTTTCTGAATATTTGACAATATGTCATCATTCGCGCGAGAAGCTTTCAATTGTTCTAATTCAAAAACAGTTTTCAATTTCACTTGTTCAATTAGCACGATTCATTCGGTCATATAATCTTATGTTCTCCTGAAGTTTACATTTTTATAAACATTTGCCGCTTGCAGCAATGCTTTATATGCATTTGCCGCTAGTCTGTCCCTTTCATAACATGTAACTGTCACTGATTAGCTACGTCGCCATCACCAAAATTTTTATAACCTACTATCTGATGTATGTGAAATTTGCGACAACGCCTTCAGCAATTTGTACTCATCAATGTTGTGATCGTTGAACTCCAATATTATTCGCTCATGGACTGAAAGTGTGTGTGTATTCACGAAATCACGCTAGATTTCTTTTCTTTTCTCTCTTCTAAAGCTAGCTTTAGGAAAGAATGTCTTTTTTTATTTTGACTCTGTATTCATTTTATTTGCTAAGTAATACAGGGTTTTTTCTAAGTCATGGTACAAACTTTGATATCATGTATTGCTACCCAAAAAACACACATTTTCATGAATAACGAAAGGCCCAAAAATGCTTCGTAATCGAGATATCGAATCATTGAAATTTATTTGATTTTAGGGAAATTTCTCACTTTCTTAATTGTGACGACCCGCTATATGGCAACATTTGTTTGCCTGTCGACTGCTGTCGGTGAACGCTGTGGAACACTCTCAACAAAATGGATCGTTTAACAAATTTTGGAAAGACAGATATGATCTTGGCATATGGTGCGGCAAATGGCATTGCTAGAAGGGCTGCTAGACAGGTATGCAGATCGTTTTCCTAATCGCCATTTGCCTGATCATCATAGTTTCACAAGATTGCATCAGTGGCTGCGGGACACAATTAGTTTTGAGGTAAACAGAAGACTTGTTGGGGGTCCTCGTCTTCAGCGAGCTCGCGCTAATGACGAAGAGCGGATAGTACAACATTTTGCAGCAAGCCCACGTACATGCACTCGAGCCACGGCAAATGCACTCGGAATACGTTCTCACTCATTAGTATGGCAAACTGTCCATGACAACGGCATGCACCCATACCATTTTCAGAGAGTGCAAGAGCTCAATCCAGTTGACTTTCACCCTCGTGAACGGTTAGCATGTTGGTTTATGGATAAGTACTAAGAGGATAATGAGTTTCCAAAGTATGTGCTCTATATTAATGAAGCAACGGTCAGTCGCGGTAGGTATTTTTAACACACACGTTACGCGGCAGAGTAATTACCAACACCAGTTTAGTGTAAATGTGTGAGCTGGTATTGTTTGTAACATTTGAGTCGGGTCATATTTGCTGTCTGAGCGTGTACCAGGAGAGTCCCATGAAGTATTTTTAAAGGAAGTATAGCCTGGCCTACTTGACAATGTGCATTTGGCTATTCGACGACAGATGTGGTTCCAGCCCGACGGTCTCCAGCACATTACTCAATGAATGTGAGACGATACCTAGGCACGATACCTAGGTAAACTTAAGAAACAATCTTCCTCTGTATCACTTGTGGTAAAAAAATTGTTTAAATTGTTTAAATTGTTTTTTTTTGTCCTCTTAGAGATCTGTAACAATACACTGCGCTACATAATTAATTTCATGTTTTGTTTGTAATAACTTACACATTTTCTCGTTTTATAACCACGCGTCAAAACAATTTAGCAACAGTTTGCACAATCATATACCACCGAATAAAAACTAATAACAGTGGCTCAAAATATTTATAACAACATCCATTACAAATCCTGTGCAGATGCTGTAAAATTGATAACATGTGCAAAATGTAATGACTTAGACAAATAAATATAACGTTCCTTCATATTGTATAACACTCTCAGAATGTTACAACTGATGTTCATTTTCTTTAATACACAATCAAATCTTGTAACAATGGTTCATACAGCCAGTATCACAGGTTGGACAAAAAGGTAAAAGATGCAAAAAATAGTAACGAAAAGTCATAAGTTGTACCAACATCTTTTAAACTCCTACTGACCAGAGAAATCATTTTCCCGTACTTCCTCATTCAATAAAAATTGGAAATAATGGGTCCACCTCAAAATCCCATATGGCAAAATCCTGAAAGTCAAAATCCCGAATACCTATGTAATTCCCGACCATATTTGGCAATGGAAGCGTCTACCTGAATTGATGGTGTGTGTTACGAATTGGTGTAGTGAAGAATTGAAATAATTGATAAAAGAACTCCATGACAGCTCGTATTTAAATTTGGTATAAATTTGGTTTAAAATTTGGTTTTAACTGAACAGGACATTCGAGATTTTGATTTTCGGGATTTAGATATTCCTGATTTTGACATTCATGATTTTGACTTTAAGAATTGTGAATGTCACCCGACAATAATATGGGGCTAGGTTCCATTACTTCCCGGTCAGTGGATGATGCACTGACCGGGAAGTAATGGAATTTTCCAGAACAACTCTGACGTGGCCTGTTCACGTGTGACATGTATTACTGTTCAAGAACTGGGAGTGAAGCGTGCCACCGCTTATTCCATTGTTAGGTCCTACCAACAACGATAATCTGTTTTTGCCGGCGCAAGACTTGTGGTCGCAAGAAGATGATAGATATTGAGAGTGTGCCCCTATATCGTGCCCCTTTCGACCGCAAGCCCTACGTCTCAGATGCCACAGTTGCACCGTCTGAATGGCATCGCGGAGACATGCACCGTGGTGACAGCGCGCAGAGCTCGAAAGTCGCCTCTTCAGCACCGGGAATAGGTTCTCTGGCATCTCATTGACACGTGCGTGCCGTCTGTCACTCCAGCCATTGTGGCATACATACAACTACACCCATGCCAGCAGCTAATTGATCAAGAGCCTTACATAATCAATAAGATATTTTTTTTAGCGTAGTTTCAATATCTCACACATGATATTCATTCTTTATTGTAAGTATCAATAATTTTCTACGCAAAGTTTCAATATAAATTGTGTACGTACTACGCTATATGGCTACTTTACTGTTTATTTCACGTATAAATAACTGTGTCAGAAATTGTTCATTTGTTACAATAATATATGCGCTCGTTACTATTTTTTGTGTAATTGTTATCCTTTTTGAACGTTGTTACAATAAACCGACTCTGTCACTACACATTGTTTCTTTGTTCTGATGTATAGTTTTACTGTCATTCATTTTGCTGGGTGTCGCTATAGTTAGTCGTTTTTGGTATTTTTTGTGACACTGTCTCTTTATTTCTATTCCCTGTTATACTCAATGGTTCATCGTTGTTAAATTTGCAGCTCGTCGGGACATTTTAAAAGAATGTGGTTATAAAACGAGAAAAGGTGAAGGATCTTATTGATGCCAGTGGTGATTTTTATAACTGTTCATTTCGCTTCACGTATTGGTTTGACGTCATAATGGATTGGCTATTTTATCATTTGAATTTGTTTTTTTTATATTCGAACTATAGTAAGAGAGTTTTTTCCACCTTTGATGAACTTACTAACTGAACTACTCATCGCAATGTATCTAAATAAATTTAAATTAATTTATAATTCATACTATCTTGTAAATTCAAAACGTAAAATAACCATTACTCTGAATATGGTTCATAGATGAAATCAAAACATAGGATATTCATCGTATCTGGCGACATGTATGTAACAATGAAAACGATACAAGGTTCGTCCAATTTATCAAGTGTAACTATCATCATGCCACTTCCGGGGACATTTATCCATAGTCAAAAAAACATAATATCGTTCTCGTCTGGGCAATTGATATTTACCACTTGTATTCATGTATGAAGAGGTTGACAGTATTTTGCTGGTCTGCATGCCGTACCGCCTCAAACCCTGCTTGCCACACTGCCTCAAACCCTGCCTGCCATACCGTCTCAGATCCTGCCTGCCACACCGCCTCAAGCCTTGCCTGCCACACCGCGCCGCCTCAAACCCTGCCTGCCGTACCGTCTCAGATCCTGCCTGCCATACCGCCTCACACCCTACCTGCCGTACCGTCTCAGATCCTGCCTGCCACACCGCCTCACACCCTACCTGCCATACCGTCTCAAACCCTGCCTGCCACACCGCCTCACACCCTACCTGCCGTACCGTCTCAGACCCTGCCTGCCACACCGCCTCAAACCCTACCTGCCGTACCGTCTCAGATCCTGCCTGCCATACCGCCTCACACCCTACCTGCCGTACCGTCTCAGATCCTGCCTGCCACACCGCCTCACACCCTACCTGCCATACCGTCTCAAACCCTGCCTGCCACACCGCCTCACACCCTACCTGCCGTACCGTCTCAGATCCTGCCTGCCACACCGCCTCACACCCTACCTGCCGTACCGTCTCAGATCCTGCCACCGCCTCAAACCCTGCCTGCCATACCGTTCAAACCCTGCCTGCCATACCGACGAAAAGTTCATTTAACTATGCGTGTAAAAATCTCATCTCTTTTGGGACCAGCTATAGTCCATAAAAAATCATTCAATGACCAACGAAGAAAAGGTCCCCCAACAATATGAACACCAGAAGAAAATGTTGAAGTGTCTTAAATTTACGAATAATTTTGTGCAGCCAATCGCTCGGCAAAACGTTTTTGTGCACAAAAAACCTAGACTTGAATTACACACGTCGCAAAACTAATCTCTATTACACACGAATTCTCCCAAAAAATTTTGCCTTGTTTGATTATGTGCCATATGCTTCTTCGAGTGCAATTTGCAGACTTCTTCGTGAAGGAAATAGCTGACTTCGTATAGGAAATATCAGACTTCTTCGTGTTCGCAATAGCAGACTTCTTTGTGCGCGAGATAGCTGACTTTTTCGCAAGTGAAATAGCTGAGTTTGCCCAAAATAAATTGTAGGTATTCTCTCTAATCAGTTTGCAGACTTAACTGAAAATCAACTAACTTATTTCTCACGTAAACTAGTACCTAAACCTTTTTTCAGGATGAAACTATCGAATTTTGCCTGAACATGGTTGAAAAGAATGAGCAGAATTTGACAATGGTGTTTCGAATAAAAATTAACTTCGTAGAGTGCAGAATATCAGGTAATGACTGGATGAAAATTCATTTTTTTTAGAAACATAGTACGTTTCAACACACCTCATATGCCTGCCTGAAGTTACTCCACAAGATAAAAAGATAAATTCTATTGCAAACCCAACTGTACATTAATTAAACAAAAAATATGAACAGTTTCCGTGAGTGGTTTTCTTGTGCATCACTATAGCATGAATCTATTATTCAAGTCCAATCTGTTTCTTTCGTTGAACCTAATATTAAAAGCAAAAAACTTAACACTGGATTGAAAGATTTATTGTTACACTGAAACTAAGCTCGATATTTGTAAAGAAAAGATGTATTCTTTTAGGAGCAAAGTGCACGAAAGAAAAGGGAAGAAAAATTGGAATGTTAAAGGCTGTACACTAACTTGATATTCGGAGCCGCTATCATAACTTGATCATTCAACAATTTCAACTAGCTGCACTTGTGATTCGACAGTCATAAAAAACAGAAGAAGTTCGTATACACTAGACATTGATTTGGATTCTTTAGTACCTTCGTATTTTTTTCAAGGACTCAATATTTGAGGCGGTGTTCCTTGTTCTTTTTGCATGATAAGGTTGCTCAAAAATTACTCAGTAACCAGATTGTAACTCAGTCAAGATTGATATCACCATACATTCGATTTGGAAAAGGGTTATTATAAATATCTGATAATGAATAATTTGAAGTTACGTACTCGCAATATTAGAACATGAGCAAATTAGATAAAGCTGAATTAATGTAATGCTTCAATACTTGCGGGACGATATTTTCAATTATTACCCCAGAGTAGTATGCATAAGACAAAATCAAATATATCTATTTAAAGCTGCATTCAAAAATATTTCAGGAAATTACACTTGCAGTAAACCCAATAAAATCAAATTATGTCTACAGTTAAAAAAGAGGAAAAATTAAAACCCAGTAACTTCTAAGAAGTAGAAATTAAAATGCACGTAATCAGATTCGTGAAAATATTAGAGGATGAACCTTTGTTGTCACTCATAGGTGCGTGGAACCTGCTAAATTATTTTGGAGCATTTCAATATTTTTTAAACGCATCAGAATTATTCTTGTAACTGGATAACGTGCGAGGTTTCAGTTGTTCACATTTAAGGAAAAATCCACTGCAGAGTCAAAAAAAAATTAAAATTGTAACTTCTATAGCATTTGAATTATGTTAGTGTATAGCACATATTATCACACTTTACATAGTTCACCAATTCAGTGTGAAAATACTGATTTTTTATTCAAAAATGATAGCGTAGATGTCAATAACTTATCCTACCGTTTTCTGATGGTGGAGAGACCAATTCTACCGATTTTATCCTATATGAAAACCCTAATATCAATGCATTTATTTTTTTTATTACATTACGTTAAATGTCATTATCATAGATGCGCCGGCGGTATTCTACCAGTATGGTCTAAGATTTCACGATACCATGTAGGGAAAAAGAACTTATGCAATTAACAGCACAAATGCAGCGAAGGATAATTAAAAAAGGTATTTCAAAACAGCGCATTGTTGAAAGAAACAGTAAAGTTTGAGGGGAAGTTGTTCACATGTTTGAGGATGACCAGTCACATGAAGTCACCGTGAGAGACTGTTCTAGCCACAGGAGTTTTAGTACAGGGTGCAGCATTCAAGCCTGCTTCTCCACAGCCACAGCCTCCTCGAAAATGCAGGATTGACTGCCGCACCCTGTACATGACCATGGGGTTTGAGGCGCAATATAATTTGTTTTTAAGATTGAGCTTGAGTCCACCATTTGAGGCGCTGTGTCAGCGTAGGCCAAAATCCTCAATTTTAGGCTTTTCTGAGTGCAATTTAATCAAAAACGCCACTCAGCATCTTGCAGGAATAAATGTAGCCAAATGCTGAATAGTTTTCGTATGATAAAGTTTTATTTTAATATGAGCAATTCAAGCGTTTTTATTTTTAAAAAACTTTTTGCCTGTGCAGTACCAATACTATTGTACGATGATGAAAAAAACATCTGCAGCATCTACTTTTTCTTTTGAAAAGTAAAACTTCAACTTCAGTATCCGTAGGTCCCCTTCGATTTTTTATGAATAACGTAGGTCCCTTTTGATGAATATTCTTTGAGGCCTCGATGCGCAGTAATAAGAGTTTTGCAAGGAGTTCCTGCCTTTGGAGTTAACACGCTTCTGATTTACATAGAAGCGTCTCTGAGCTGAAAAGATATCTATTTCTAAGAACAGAAACAGTAACATAAAGGTTCTAAAACGGATAACAATGACATTTTAAATAAAGAAAACGTATGGTAAAATACCCTGATCGGTAAATAAATGAGAAATCAATTATAATAAATACATACCAGTATTGAAAATGATGAAAAGTAGTACGTTAAAGCGCTCCAATAATTTGCAGAAAGTGATCAAGTGCTATCGATTTACTAATTTCATGTATTGAATTTCATTTTTCTTGTATGTCTTTCTTTATTTTTTCATTCACGTACCTTATCAACAGACAGGTTTATTTTTCGTTGAAATATATCTTCAGATCCCTCGGCGTACTGTTTTCCACGTACCATAAGATCGTTCTACTTTCATTTAGCAATAAGACAGGGAACAAATTATGACAGATATTACATAGTGTTGCATTCGCAACCTACGTAACCGGTAAAATATATGGGATTATTTTTACGACACTCATTTACCAAAAATAAGAATTTGTAATAGCGGAATGATTTTACGAAGCGGTTGCAAACCTCAATTTTTATTGAATTTCGGATCGGCCTTAGCCATTTTGCAGTCTTATGATACGGACGAAAAACTTATCTCAATACTTTCCTACACCAAAACAGAAACACGCGTCCGATATTTCACAACTTTAACTGCAGACGTTTTGTCTCGCACCAATAACGCGTTAGAGAGAAATTAACGGTATGTTTCACCGCGTCTAGGGGTGAAATTTATTCTTGCATGCACTAATTTGTACGTCTTCACTTTGCCTTATTCTGCGTGATGGAAGGACGAAATCAACGCATTCTGGAATGGATGAAGACGAGCGTGAAATCAGACAAATAACGAGCAATAATTTGCGTCTTTGAGAGAAAAGTGCAGAAAATATGCAGTGTAATAAATAATTAAGAATTAAACCAACTCTCGCTTTTCTCCTTTTCTGGATGGGTATAATTCTGTTCGGAAATTCACGAGAATACGCGGGAAGAATAATATTCATAATATTCAAGAAAATTCAATAATAATGTGAAAAATATTTTGAAGTTAATGAAAAATGTAAATTGAGTATCGAAAATGATATTTCAGCTTCGATTTTCTTGCAACAATCCCATTGTACTTGGCGTAGTGATAAAATGCTAAAATTGATGGTGTGCGTAAAAAAAAGAGCAAATTCAAGCTCCCTGTTGCTTTTTCACTTGAGAGAAGAAAAGCAGGAAAGACTAGTTGAGTTCATTTTCTTCAGGCCAGGAGCGACGAAATGGAAATTGAAACATAGAAAATACGTGAAATTTTGACTCTATAATGATCGAATTATGAATAAAGAAGTATTCATTCAGTAAAAAATGACTTCCTGTTACATATTTTCAGGCTTTCCCATATTTTCACGTTTTTATCAACGAGGATTGTTCATGTGGTACATATTTCAATGCTCCTCTAATGATTAATAGTAAAATAATTAAAACCATTTGTACTCGCCGATGATCTTTGCGTTAGTGCTAAAATCCATACATGAAATTAATGTGGCGATGATGGTTTACAACACGATTTGGAGCACTACGTTAAAGTAGCAAATGTTGAGAACAGCGATGCGTTAAAACAACAAATGTTGAAAACACATGTACATTAAAATATCATATGACGAGATATCAAATACATTAAAATCACGAATGATGACATCACAATACATTGAAATAACAAATGATGAGATCGCAATTACATTAAAACAATAAATGATAAGATCAAAATACATTGAAATAATAAAATATAAGATCACAATTACATTAAAATAATAAATGATGATATCGCGATTACATTAAAATAATAAACTATAAGAACACAATACATTAAAATAACAAACGATGAGATCGCAATTACATTAAAATAATAAATGATAAGATCACAATACATTGAAATAATAAAATATGAGATCACAATTACATTAAAATACTAAATGATGAGATCGCAATTACATTGAAATAATAAATGATAAGATCACAATACATTGAAATAATAAAATATGAGATCACAATTACATTAAAATACTAAATGATGAGATCGCAATTACATTAAAATACTAAATGATAAGATCACAATACATTGAAATAATAACATATAAGATAACAATTACATTAAAATAACAAATGACGAGATCGCAATACATTAAAATTACAAATTATGAGATCACAATTACATTGAAATAATAAATGAAGAGATCACAACACATAAAAATAACAAATGATGATATCACAAATACACTATAATACCAAATGATTAGATCACAAATCGCAGGAAATATTACTCTGATTATACTGAAATGTCCTAATACATTTCACGATGTAATGGGCAAAAACATGTTAATACGTTAGGCTGAAGACGTATCTCGTCATTCAAAACATTGAAGATATTGCAATATCTTCATATTTTTTACGTAAAAATCTGTAAAAAAAATTATACGTTAGTTCGTCCTGCAATATTTTGAAGTGAATAAATCTACGATGACTCTATCTTTGTTATTTATAGTAGGAGTTATTTCCTGAACTTCGTTGGGGAAATGCAACTCAATTGTTTTGAAGTTTTGATGTATTTAAAGTTATTCAAAGCCTCTTTCAGTGGTTGTAAAATTTATTTGCTAAATTTTTATCCCATGTGCTTTATGTATGTGTACGGTTTCCTACTAAAAGATTATGACTAAAACATCATCTGTGAAAAGAATTATTCTTGTTCTGATCCAAACGCTATCGAATGCCGTCATTTTTGCCTGTCGGAAATTCTAGTTTTTTAGAATTAGATGAAATTAATTCCGTTACTATTCTTTTAGCACGTGTTATTATGCAGTGTTTTTATTTATTATCTAAACTCAAAAATCAAGGAATTCGAAGAAGGGATGATATTCAGCGAAACTATTTTAATAAAAAGTTCTCCCAGATGAATTTCAGCTTTATCTTGGAAAAAGAAAATCATTTCTGTTGTGTGAAAATAAATTTCTCAGCGTGAATTAAAGTAACATACTTTCTGTCGCAAAAATGTAGTTAAAGTATATCAGGCTGGATTGTATTCGATAAATCTTGAACTGAATCATTACAAAATGACCATGCCTATAACCATCGTCAAAAATTGGTAGTTGAGGCATGAGTGACTTGTTTGAAGTGACCAGTAAACGCAACAAAAAATAGGGGCGTGCAACCTGGCAGACTTCAACATTGGGATAATATCACTGAATGCTTTAATTGCATAACTGTCATTTCATGGTGGTTATCGGAGTGATTGCCTATTAGTGATTTCACGGGTTAGACCATTGATGACCATGGCGAGTAAGTGAGACATTTCAAAATGTCATCACCAAGCGATGAATTTTTGGGCAGTCACTGCGAGACAGTCGGGTATCAATGATACACTGTCTGCCACAGCAACAGGTCTCGTTGACTTATATAGAGCCCCAGGGTCTCGCATTGCTTGCTAGTCGTTCTGAGCTTGTCTCTCAAGACTGATCTAACTCCGCTGGCCAAATGACAGCGAAAATTTCGTCTATTTGAGTGATATTTAATTGTATAAGGCGTAAATAATTCAATGAAATTGATTCAAACAATTTTTAGTGGAAATAGTCAGGTTTAGTTTTGGTCAGGTTCCAGTCACCTGATATCTTTAAGAACTGAATTTGTGCGACAAGAGTGTGGAGAATACAGGATTCAATGCTTTTTGATTTCTCCCTTTGCGTGTTTCAGATGCGGGCACGAAACACACAGCTCAATATAATCAAATTAACATTTATAAATAAAATTTGCAATGATCATGTTTATCTTGGGTTAGGGTTTTCACTTAAAAATGTGAGATCTTATTGAAAAAAATACTATTCATAATGCATACATATATGTCCAATCAGTGTACTTCATCCGTAAAAAATAATCACATTTTTTTTAAGTTAGAGATATAATTCAAGAACGAAAACTACTCTTGATTTAACAGCTTAACTGCAAATCCTTTCTTCTTCGAATTCCTCTATTTTTGAGTTTGTAAAACAATGAAATATAAATTTTAATCAATATGAACTACTTGAATTTAAACAAGGACTGACATTTGCGATAACTTGGTAGTTCCCCGGTATCCACTATACGGAGTGGTAGTAGAGACAAACAGATAAAGCAATCAATAATCATGCGTGCAACAAACAGTGTACCTAGTATTATATCGAGAGATTTTTTGGCTGCGTTTGACAAACTTCCAGATTTGATATAAAGGCAAGGGAAGGGAGAGTCTCTCTAAGACAGCAAGCAACTAACTGTGTACGATTGAATAAGGAAATAATTGTGGTGTTGTGGCTTTTGAATTCCACAAAAGTAATACAGATCTGACGGCACGGTGGAAGAAACATGGTAGGATCAAACAAGTCATTTTTTCGTCGACCGTATGACAATGCTGACGTCATGGCAACGAACCAATAGCAGCGCTCATATATGAAGAGGACAATAATAATTCGATTTGCTCTCTTTATAGAAATCTATAGCAGTTTAGTCGTCAGTGGTGCCCTTCAAAATCTAACGAGACAAGGAATTAAAGTTCATCTGATTTTAAATTGTATCTACATATTAGAGAAGACGTCTCTCAAGAGATGTCGCTCATACGTAAGTGATATTTAGAGGCTCGTTGTGTACGTTGAAAGCAGTTCAAAAACAACTCAATGCCTAGGCCATGATACGGTGACCTTGTTTTCCCTAGCAAGCATTTTTATTGAAAGCGACATCTTCATTGGAATTCAGCCAAAAAAAACAGTTCAATATGAAGAATGTTGTAGTTGGCCTCGGATCTCTTCTCATATTCTTTATTTTCCTGGCAGAGTATTTGTTGAAAAATTCGAAGGAATCTTGCGAGTAAATTTATTTTCACTCCATCCTTTACGCTAACTTTTCGTGAGGAAATCAGTCCACATTTTTGTTCCTAAAACAGCAACACGTTTTTATAAAAACATGTTCATCCCTTACGCGACTTCTCTGGCAATCGGACTGTGCTTGCTGGGACAGTTTCTGCTCCTGACCGCTCCTACGACAGAAAGTCATCCTTGGACAATCACTAAGCTCAACCAGTCGAGGCTGGATGAGCCTGACCTAATTAAGGAGACCTTAGAGAGGGCCAGCGTCGTATTCGCCGCAGCACAATGCGGCAAGATGGACTGGTGCAACACGTTCTGTGAGGTATCATCCAATCTTTATGTGCTTCTGAGCCTGATCGCGGTACCCTTCAACGTGGATCCAAACGGGGAATCGCCTCTGCAATGCTACACGAATAGGACCGTGAATCTTTTGACAGCGTAGTCAGATATCTCAATCTATAATTCGACTCCGTCCAGAACGCCTGCGGAGAATTTGCTGAACGGTATTTGGGTAATTAATGATCAGGATGAATGCTTCTATACGAGAGAGGCTACCAATCCCTTAGTCGTTTTCGATTTAGGAAAAGTGATGCTGGTGCGGAATGTTTCTCTGGTTGCTCAAGCCAATACTGCAATTTACGTATATTTCAAACAATTGGACGTACGCATTGGGACTGAACCGATGTCACAAGATTTCACCAGCTACCAACCGTTGGGATACTACGAAGGTCCTCCTCCATACCCAGGATATGAGTACAAGACCAATTTCCCCGTAGGCATCACTGGACGTTACATTTCGGCTCAAAGGATGATGGAGGATGATTTTTTGCAGCTTTGCCATGCATAAATTTTCTAACTCCTCTCGTATTGTTTGACGACGAGGGTAAGCTTTGCATGAGGTTTATTTACCGAATAATAAAATATGAATAAAAACGTTTAAAACTTGCTGGATCATCAGCTGAACGTGCCCGTGAATATAATGAGTCAACGAAATGAGTTAAACAGTAACCTGTTTTCGTGATAGTTTGAAAAAATTTTTTGCTATTATGTTATATGTTAAAACTGAACTGTTATGTATATTTGTTAATCACTGTGTGCTTAGATGAATATCGTTGCTGCAGCGTGATTTAATAACATCTCTTCAATTTTTCACGGCCTTTCTTCTACTGAAAATACAGTATGGCAATGAAAACAAACGAATTGGACTTAATTTGAAGCATAATCATGCAAAATGCTGAGCCTCCCCAAATACTGTGTATGTCTTTTCTGTTCTTGCATTTTATTTTATTTTCTTTTTTTCTACGCCCGTGAGTGTCTGATGAGGAAAGGCTCGAACTTATTTTACATACCAGCAAACATCTCTCGAAAATAACTACTGTGCGCTGAAACTACACACCTATAAAATATACTATTTAACGGTAAACTATGCTATCAATACGCTAATATACTATACAAAGCGCCTATGAACTAAACCATACACTGATAAACTATACTATACGCCAATGAACTACATTATACGGCAATAAACTATACTAAACATACAGTACACGGATATTAACGTTAGAACATCCAGGCTCGTGAAGATTTGCAGTTCATAACTTCAATCAAAGATCGAACTTATAATATGGTTTCTTGGATTCATATTAATTCGTTATAAATAATCGAGCAACTGCTGTGTTGGTGCACACATAAACTGCTCATGCACTCCGAAATGCGAGGTGACGGGTCATATCTTCTAAAAACATAACATCACAAACGTTAGCGTAGTGCAGACCACTAACGCTAAAAGGATGGAATAATATTCCTATTTAACCAGCACACATTAGAGAACTAATAACCTCGGTGCACATGGTGAACTTTAGCGTATGAATATATAGATAGAACCAGTCATCCACTTGCTTTGTGTTTCACGATTTCAACAGTGACAGGTAGAAATTGATAGCAATATTATTTCCATTGTTAAACGTTTACTTTAAGATAAATTATGCTTTAAGTCATAGCACGATTAATGCAGATTTTTATTTAGGAGTAGAGTTGCAGTTTCATTAATATAAAAAAACGGGTTCTCAACATTGTATTGACTCATAAGGTCACTTGTATTTGATTGTAATTTTTTGTACTAGTGATTTATTGAATTTATTTTGCCACTTTGTTATGCAGGATCAACATTGTTATTTAAAAAAAAAATTGTGGTAGTTCTCATCTTGCCAGGCCGGTTCAGGGCTGCAGGACTGCGGGGCTGCTGTCAAAAGACATCAGTTGAGTAGAATTTTCAACAGATGTGCCTATTTCTACGAGAAGTGTCTCGTGTTCGGTCTCTATTTCATTAGCGGGGTTAGTGTTCAGAATTTCTTAACTTCACTTATCGTACGAGACAAAGGATGAGTGCGGGCTTGAAACTCTTCAGCAAGGTATTGATGCTTCAGAGGGTGGGTATAATTTCATCATAACGCAAATTAGTTGACGTAAGTTTTTGGATGAGAGACTTGTTCTCCTAAGACAAATATAAGAGCTAAGCTGTCAGTGGTGCTCCTGGAAATCAAACAAGACTAGGAAAGTTCAGCTGAATTTCAAATTGTTTATATTAGAGTAGAGGTCTCTCAAGAGATGTCGCTATTTACGGCTCATGAGTAAGTAAATCCAAAAGGCTCGTAATACTTTGCAAATAGGTCAGTAGCAGCTCAATGTCTAGTCCATGATGTCAACGGTGACCTTTTTATACCCTTACAAGCATTTTCCTTATTGAAAACAGTAATACGTCATCCCATGGAAGTTCGATACCTAACAGTTAACCATGCAAAATGTTAGACTAGGAGCAAGTTTCTTTCCCTTTATTTTTTCTTGAAAGAGCATTAGTTAAAAAAATTAAAACAATCGCTGTAGTAAATTAATTTTTACAGTATTCTCTTCATTAACTTTTTGTGAGCCAGCCAGTGCACATTTTCATCCCTAAATCAGCAACATTTTTTAAGAGAACATGTTCGTCCCTCACGCGTCTTTTCTGACAATCGAATTCTGCTTGCTGGGGCAGTTTCTGTTCCTGACCGCTCCTTCGACTGGAAGTTTTTTTGGACCATCACTAAGCTCCAACAGTTGAGGCTGAAGGAATCATTGCTGACTAAGGAAAACTTAGAGAGGATCAGCGTCGTATTCGCTGCAGCCGAATGCGGCAAGATGGACTGGTGCAACACGTTCTGTGAGGTGTCATCCAATCTTTACGTGCTTCTCAGCCTGATTGCGGTACCCTTCAACGTGGATCCGAACGGGGAACCGTTTCTGCAATGCTACACGAACAGGACTGTGAATCTTTTGACAGCGCAGTCAGACATCTCAATCTATGATTCGACTCCAGCCAGAATAGCTGTGGAACATTTGCTGAACGGTTATTGGGTAATAAATGACCAATATGAATGTTACTTTTCAAACAGTGTTCTCAATACTTTCGTCGTTTTCGATCTAAGAAAGGTGATGCTGGTATGAAATGTTTCTCTGATTGCTCAGGCCAATGCAGGATTTTCCAGATATTTCAATAAATTGGACGTACGCGTTGGGACTGAGCCGAAGTCACAAAATTTTACCAGCTACCAACAACTGGGATACTATACGAAAGTCCTGCTCCATACCCAGCGTGTGGGTACACGACTAACTCCCGCGTTGGCATCACTGGACGTTACATTTCAGTTCAAAGGATGGTCAACAGGGATGATTTGCAGCTTTGTCACATAGAAATTTTCTAACCTCTCTCGAAATGTTTAACGACGAGGGTGTGCATTGCAGGAGATTCATGAACCCAATAATATAAAGGAATCAGAACGAGTTAAACGTTGCGAATCATTTGCTAAACGTGCCCGTATAAATATAGAGTCAACGATATGAGTCACACAGTAACCTGTCATTGTGATAGTTCTATTATGCTAGTAAAATATGAATCGTCTTAATTGTTTATTTGTTAACCACTGTGAACTTTGATAATCATCTTTGCCGCTGAGTGTTTTGATGAACATCTCTTCAACTTTTCACGGCTGTTCTCCCCCTGAAAATACAGTTGGGCAAAGAAAACAAACAAATGAGAATTAATCTGAAGCTGCATGAGACAAAATACGGAACCTCCCCCACGCTCTGTCTACACCTATGAGCGTCCGATGAGGAAAGGCTCGATCTTATCCTACATGACAGCAAACATCGCTCCAAAATGACTACTATGCTGATAAATCATACACCGATAAACTCTACTATTTAAACAATTTATTTACCCCAGGCGATACAGAAGTAGATTGTTTCTTAAGTCTAGTACAATGGTCAAATATGAGTATAGCTACCTGCGGGCCCAAATAAGTTCAGTGACTTCTAGGGCATCCTACCACCAACGCTATTCTAAGGAGCACAATTACATTTAACCTCATTCACTTAACCTAATAGCGCACTAGACTGATCTAAGAATTATTAATTTGAGATTTGATACTTAATTTTACAAGGTAGTTTATATAGGCTGTATATTAACAGTATATTCTAGAAACGACCTGAGAACAGACTGAAGATCATTGACATTACCCATGGCAAATTACCCAATTAGGATGAGTGATTTAGGAGAAAAAATTTCACTTGGTTATCTTACATGATTAATATTCCAATAGAAAGGGATTCAAGATTTATTTTGAAAACTTTCTAAGAATTACTTTGACGGATCTGTGCAACGATTGCGTTCCAAGTCTTCGTCCCAATGAAGATGATGCTGTGTTATGACTCAGCTTTGACGGATCTGTGCAACGATTGCGTTCCAAGTCTTCGTCCCAATGAAGATGATGCTGTGTTATGACTCAGCTTTGACGGATCTGTGCAACGATTGCGTTCCAAGTCTTCGTCCCAATGAAGATGATGCTGTGTTATGACTCAGCTTTTGAATAATAAGGAAGTATAAAAATACTTCTATTTTGCGTTAAATGGTGATGACAGTCAATTTTTACAGTTAATAATTTTTTTGAGGTCTATGTCGCCATCATTAGTCAATTTTTTATACATGAAATTACATGTGGAGAGCTATTAAAAATTCAGAAGCTAAATTATTTTTAAGCTTTTGCATTAATTACATATTTGTGTAAGCATTATATTCTAATTTTCATGCAGCTATAATGACTTTTTTGTAGCTTAAAGGGCAAATTGGTTTTATTTTTATCAGTTCCGGGTCATGCTTTTATTCTTTATTGTAAACATGGTGAAATGAGCGTTCGATAAAGAATTTTCAAAGCTTCTTCAGGCAATACGTTTTTTATCTTATTGAGGATTACAACGGATTTTGATAATTTAGTACTAAAATGTACAATATGATCTTAGAAGGTGAGATGCTTATCGACTGCAATACCCAGAAATTTATTGGACTTGGTTTCTTCTATGTTACCACTACCAATTTTAAAACATTTCTCTTGTATGAGAATATAATTTATTTGGTCTTAGTATTAAGGATTATTTTATTAGATTTAAGCTACAATGAAACTTTTGCGGCGCGTAATATATACTCTCCGCTATTAGATTACGATTTTGATTAGAAAGATCCGTAGAGAGCTACCTGTCTTTTTTAAAAACTATGAATTCGAAAGATAACGATATCGTTGATAAAGACTAAAAATAGGATGGACCCAAGCACAGACATTTGTGGAACTCCATGGCATATTGTCGGTAGTTCCCATTGTGCGTCGTCAGTGGCAACGTATTGCTTCCGATTTGTTAGGTATGATCTGAATCAATGGTGTGCAACTCCTCTAATTCCATAACAAAGGAGTTTCGAGAGTAAACTGTTATTTTGCACACAATTGAAAGTTTTTTGAAAGTCAAGAAACACAGAGAGAATCAGCTGTTTTCCATCTATATTAGGATACATGTATCGTAAATATATGATTTAATACAGTCTGTGCTGCTGTTTTTTTTAACGAAAACCAAATTGTTTATCGTAGAACAATGATTTTTGCTCAAAATAAAAATACACTTTTTTGTTTACAATGTTCTCGAATATTTTGCTAATAATTGGTAGTACGGAGATAGGTCTATAATTGTTAACTCAATTTTTTCACCACTTTTAAAAATAGAATTTATTTTGGAAATTTTGAGAGAATTAGGGAAAATACTTAGGAAAGCGACTAATTAATATTATTGGATATGAACGGTGCTATTATGTCAGCTATAACTTTGAGTACTAAAGCTGAAAACGTTTTTAACCCGCTTGATTTATTTTTTTCAAGTTTTTTTATGCACGCAATTACATCGGAGGAGCTAGTAGGCGTGATGAAAACTGAGTTGTATTCAAGGACATTGATCCATGTATTCCCAGTGATCAGTGGGTTCGCTGTAAATACTCTCAACTAAATTTTTACTTACGCTTACAAAAATTTGTTGAACGCAGTTGCAATATCTTTCTTCTCGTGAGACTCTACATTATTTTGACATATAGGCTCAATCGTTTTCGGAGCAGTATTATTTGGTTGATTGCAAGAAGTAAGCAGGCGCCAAGTTTCTTGAATATCAGTTTAAAATTAAGTGAATTTGAGCGAAAAAAAACTTGTTATTCCTTATTTGTTTTTTAACAAAGTTTCTGAATCTGTTATGCATTTCCCTAGATATTCGTCCATTGTTGAGTAGAGCTAGGTACGCTTGACGTTCCTCCATATTGATAACGATGTTTTCAGTAATCCAAGGCTTTTGTCTATTTTTCGCACTAATTGTACGTGTTATGATCGAACAACATTGATTATATGCAATCGTTTTAATTTCAGTTACTTTTAGTATTGTTTCATCAATGTTCATTGCGTTATTTTTCTGTTGATAGATGTACCATGTTTGCATTAATCCATCTATAACAGTGCTCATTGATGTCAAATTAAACTCATTTGCTCAACATTATGAGTAAGTTTCAGCCTTTGGGTTGGTATAAATAATATAGACATTTTTATTGATAAGGAACACAGGGAAATGATCAGATATGTAGGAAGTTATAATTCCAGTAAGAAAATCAGTCGGATCTACCATGAAGATATTATCGAGCAGAGTAGCAGATTCTTGTGAGACACGCGTGGGTTTCGTGATGATTGGATGGAAGGATTTAAACTGAAAAACATTTTAAAATTTGAGACTTTCTCGCAGCTTTCATGTTTTAAAAGGTTGTAGTTGAAATCCTCGCATATTTTTTGTCATTGTAAAAAAACTTGCCAAACTGGGCTATGATACTATGGATAAACTAGAATAACATGGATAAACTATAATACTTTGAATAATCTATAAGACTATGGATACGCCGATAAACTATATTATACGCCAATAAACTCTACTAAACATACACGGTTATTATAGTTAGAACAATTTAGGCAAGGAAAGATGTATAATTTATCATTCTTTTATTAGTTGCTTATAAATTGTGCTGTAATGACTGACTGCTTCTATTGTGTTAGGGCTGACATGAACTTCTCATGCACTCCGAAATGTATGATGAAAGGTCATACATTCTAAAAGCATAACATCAAGTACATTTGAGCAGTGCAGACAACTTAGTCTTTTCAGGTAGAATAATGTTCCTATTTAAGCAGTTTACCTTAGAGAATTAATAAATACGGTGCACCCAGTGAATACATGGATAAAAGTGGCCATCCATTTGCTTGGGGCTTCACGATTTCAACAGCGACAGGAAGAAATTCATAGCAATGATATTTCCATCGTTAAGCATATACTGTGTGATAAATTGTGCTTAAGTTTTATCACGATTCAGATACTAATTTAGGAATATAGTTGTCGTTTCATTAATCTAAAATATCGAGCTCTTAACATGATATTGGAGCATCAAGTCATTTGTATTCGGTTGTCATTTTTTGTTCTAATAGTTTACTAAAATGGTGATTATAGTTTTTTATTATTTTAAAAATGGTTTAATAAAGTGTTAATCAAAATGATAATTTGTATAAAAATTTCGGTTGTTCTCATTTTGCCAGAACATATTTTAAAATGCCCTGAAATTCCAAAAATGCTTTACACTGAAGTTGAATTGTAATATCAATAGTGAAAACAATGAAAAAATGTAACATACCAGAACATTTTATTTATATTCTTTAAAATACTGTATCGAGAATCGAGAAAAACATTTTTCCGTAGAGAGAGGCTTTTGAGTTCGCATTCTGCCGCTATTTCATCAACACTCAGTGTTTAGAAGTCACACCGCGCACTGTCCGTGTTCCAGCACATGTACTGATTTAATTCACATCACTTTGTTCGTGATAGAAACACCCTCAAGCGATAAACTTGCATCTATTTGCTCGCTCAGAATACAGAATGTTTTTCTTGCGCACATTTCCGTAACCCATATTTATCATCTTATAATTAAAGGCAAACCAACGTCACTGCAATGCAGACCAATTGTGCTCAATGGGTATGTTCGCCCCATCAAATAAAAATTGCTATCCAATTGCTTCTTTGTGTTAATTTATTGAAGGTCTTCATACCCTTCTTCTTCCCTGCAAGTCATTCAGGAGATTTTTTCTTTGTCCACTTAGATTTTTCCTGAATTGCACCAGGATATTCATTTCCGATCGAATAGCTATGAGATCGTTCTTCGAAGTTCTTTAAAGAATTTGTTGAGTGTTTTTGTTACTTAACCCTTCATCGTAAGCCTTATACAAACGAGTTAATTTAGCATCGCTTACAGAAATCTGTGAGAACACAATGCATCTCCACGTTGTTCATTTATGTTATTATATGATGAGATGAAATGCACTTAAAAGTATAACATGAATTTTCATTACCATACCTTTAACAAAAAAGAAACTGTATGCATACCTTGTAGTTTGCATTGTAGAGAAGAACACCGTCTTGAAAAATGTTGCGAATTGAGGAAAAGAAGTATATTCGTATGACGTAATATTACACGTTTTATTAAACTACTCGGTCTCAAATAAAACCGGCAAGCCAGAGTGAAGAATTGACCTAAACCGTGAGACTGAGAGTCGATACGCTGCTGCCGCTGCCAAATGTCATGGGAATTTTTTTATGAAAATGTAATAAACCCTCATAATTAACATAAAATGACAAATATGATAGATCCAAAAAAACGCACTAACTTTATGATTCGTACGAAATCTCACTGAATAAATGAAAAAAGGACCATCGTTATGAGAAACATTTGTATTAACAAACGTTTCGGAACACGAAGAAAATTCATAATTTTACGACGCTTACAAATAGTGTAAGATGTAATAAGGCATAGCATACTTATATCTACATGAATGACCTTAGTTTGATAATACCGAAACAAACACTGAAAAATCGAGACAGAACATATGACAGTATAAGATATTTACAAGCAGGTGGGCGGCAAAAAAAAAACTCACCGATATGGCAATGAAAACCAACGAAAACTCTCAACTTTTACAAGGGGCTTCCCTTTTCGCTTATTCGAGTTAACTTGGGAAATTGAGTGCAATATATCCCTCAACGGGGCTATATTTACTGTTCCAAACGCTGAGCGCGAACTGAGCAGAGGCCTGTGCTGGAGAGATAAGGACGTGTGCTCAAACGGTGCATCCAGCACAGGTCAGACGAGCTTTTCCTCTTCTGTTAGATCAGAAATTCCGGAAGGGTTGTTCGTAAATAAAATGCTGTGTCACAAAGCGTCTCGTAATATTGCAATTTTTAATGTAGTACGCACACCGGTAATGCCACACGCTAATTTTTAAGGTAGTACGCACACCGGTAATGCCAGAGGCTAATTTTTATTACAGTACGCATACTGTTAAAGACACCCGGTATTTTTTAGCGCAGTGCGCATAACGGTAATGCAACATGGTAATTTTTTAATGTAGTACGCATACCGGTAATGCAACACGGTAATCCATTCGACTTCCAATTAAAATATGAACCGGCTCCTTTTTATTGTAATATGCAATATTCTATACATCCAATCCAATAACGCTTTAATCAAGAGGCGCATAGAGAATACGATGTCAGTTAATCGTTACCGAAATTTAAATAAATTAATTTTAACTACTGTGCATCACAAATGAATTTCGCTTAGTAATCCAGATTAGTATTAACCATATATAATTATCAAGTACAAAATGCAATTCACAAAATTCTTGGGTAAAAAATTCATTTATTGCGACCCAAGACATTTTGGAAGAAAAGTTTTCAATTTATACAGGTTTTCTGGAGTAAAGATTTGTAGGTCTTCTCATTTTGCCTTATGAAATTACAATGATATCAAACTGCATAAAGAAATACGTACCATGCTACTCACTCCGAATGCCGCTGCAAATACCAGTGCTAAGTTCGCAAAAGTAACATTTCCATGATTTTTTCATTTATATTATCCAAAAGTTTCAATTGAATTTACCTATCATTATATTCACGCACAATATCTGCGAGCAAAGAACTAAAGCACTTTCTCAATTAAGTTTTAAAAATCAATTATTGCATCAGTTTTTTACATCAAATCAGCTGACATGTTTTATTTTTCTCCATGTCTTCATCAGTCGTCAGAATATATTTTAACAGACTGCATTGACTCGCGCTCGCGGTGGCACAGCGGTTAAGGGATCGGCCTTGTATGTTGGAGACGAGGGTTCGTATCCCGGCGCTGGCGCTGCGGTTTTCCCCGTTGGGTATAAGGAAAAGCTCAAGCACAATACCCCACTTGACCCAGGTGTCGGAAATGGGTACCGGCTTTACGGGGGAACCGTCATGGTGTCCTATATATAGTGTTAGTTATAAGACATTTGAAAAACCAATGCTAAGATCATATGTATCAGGCTTGATTGGAAATAAAGCATCCCAAAGATGCCGATGTTTGTTTGTTTGTTTTGTTTTTAGTCAACGCTAGACTGCGCGAAGAAAAAATTTTCTTGTGGATAGAAGTCAAATTTATAATCACTGTTTTGAAATCTATTAATATTACAAATACGTGCGTAACACAACTTTAGAACTGAATAAAAACTTTTTAGTGGGATTTTAAGAAGTAAGGAGTACACTACTCGCCATGTTAAAAACCAGCTAGACATTGTTATATTTTTTATGGAAATAATTTGAAACACACGGTTTTAGGTCGATCCACTTTTCGACAATGCGGGTGTAATAATGCTGCATTGCAGTTGAGTGTTCAATTCGTGTGGAATGATCTAAATCAAGAGCATTCCAAGAAAGAAATTGCAACATTCACTCACAAAGCAAGGTATAATTCCTGAGATTTCATTTCTAACGGTTGCGTTGCGTACAAGAATTCCAACACTGTAAAGAAAGAACTCGAAAAATGAGAGCAACGATGCTGGCTGGATGACCCTTTAGAAGTGTAATGTTTTCACCGATGCAGACTGCGTCCCTTATAAGGGCTTGAAAGTGGGAGCCGTGTAATTCAGTGTGGTGATGGCACTCAAGACTATAATTATTTGGGAGGAAAATGGATGCTTGAGGGACGAGTAACTTTAGATTCAACCTTTCACTATTTTTAACAAAGAAAAATCACAAATCTTCGCCTTTGGGGTTTTGATTATAGTGCTTACAAAGACATTGAGATTAAACATAATAAATGTAGTAATCAAAACCAGGAGCAAGGAGAGAAATGGAAGTAAACACATGAAATTACTTCGCCGATGAAATTTTAAAGTTTTGATTTTTTTCAGTGAGTGCTTGAATATATTTGCGTCAGGCTTAATTTCTTCAAGAAAAAACTAATTGGCTTGCACTAAACACACAAACGAAGCGTCCACCGTGATAGCTACTCATAATTGGTACGTATCGGCAGCCTCCTGCAAGATAAGACTGGCTCTCCTCAGATCAACCGAAGCAAACTTACACCCTCTGGTATTTCAAGAAAGAAAGAAAGAAAGAAAAACAGTTTGTTCCCAATAAAGATCATACGAAAAACATCATTAGTATAGATTTATTTTTGTATGGTTCAAACTTACTCATCCGCGGTATTTTAACTTTATTATAAGTTGCAAACTTACGCAGTACGCACTCATGGTATTTCAAGTTTATTATAAAGTACGAACTTGCTAACTCATTGTGCGTCAAATTCACTATTAGGTTTCGCAATTCGATCCTTATGCCTAAGTGATTTGTAAGCCGATATTATTGGTACCGCATTTAGTGAGGAAACAGATAGCTTGATGTTCTCAGACCGAGGCGGTATCGTATCAATTCGAAAATAATTTTACTATACTGAAGTCACGATCTCCACCCCTGTCGACTCTTTGCTTGATTCATGCACCACTTTGTAAATATATTAACAAAGATTTGAAAAATCTGTGACAAACATATGCATTTTTGGGAAAACGTTTGTTGAGCAGCTCTATGTTCAGTTCCGCAAACTTCTGTCCATAAATACGACGAAATTGAAGTATATGTGCTCAAAACAAAAGTATCCTCTTCGATGAATTTTAGTGAGAGCACCCTAAGAGCATCTCTTAATTAAAGAACGTCAACCTCATTAAAATCGTTGCCGCTGCTGGATAATTGATCAAGGCTTTCCGGCACCTGCAATCTGCTGTTGATAAAACCTGCGACTCCGCGCGCAATCCTCACACTGACCAGTGAACTACAGAACTTTTTCGTGACCGCTGCTGCTACTCGGTACGTACTCGTAAGTAGTGGTTATCCTTTCTCAAGACGGTGTTGATGGAATTCATATTAAAATTAAAATATCTTGGCATAAGTTAGAGGTAAGGCACTTTTGGGCGCTTAAAAACTTCTGGTTAAGCTCTCATTTGATTATTTCAAAATTTAAACAATTTAAACGATTTATTTGCGGCAAGTGATAAAGCAATAGATTGTATCATAAATCTAGTACAATGGACACATTTGAGTATAGCTACTTGTGGGTTAGTTGTTCAGCGACTTTCAGGGCATCCTATGATCAAAGCTAATTTAAGATGTACAGTTATGGTGAACCTAATTTAGTTAACCTAAGGGCACACAAGACTGATCGTGATTTGATGCTTATTTTTTTAGAAAAAATAGTTAATGGCCTAGATAGGAACAGTATAATTCAAGAAAACGACTAGGAGCATAAGATCCATATTATTAATCATGACAGCTTACCTTATCCAGATAAGTCGTATAACAAAAGTAAAAAAAAATTGACTTAATTTCATAATGAAATTAATATTTCGAACGAAAGAGGGATTCTAGATTTGTTTTGAAAGCTTTGTAAGAACTTTTTCCTCAATCTTAGCAAGGATTGCATTTCAATTCTTAGTTCCAATGAAAAGCATACTGTGTTGTGACCGAGATTTTGAATTATAAGGAAGTATGAAGTTACTTCTATTTCGTGTTGAATGATCATGATGGCCAGTTTGAGCAATTAATAATTGTTTGAGTTCTCTTTTGTTATTCTCAGTTAGTGTTTTATACCTGAAATTACACACGGAGAGCTTGTAGAGATCAATAAGCTTAAATATTTTTAAGCTTTTGAATGAATAATTTGTGTGAGCATTAAATTATAATTTAATTACCGGTCGAATGGCTCTTTTTTGCAGCCCAAAGAGTAAATTGGTTTTATTTTTATCAGTTCAGTGTCATGCTTCTATTCCGTTTCGATGATATGGTGCAATTATCGTTCGATAACTTATTTTTAAATCTTCTTCGGGCAATGCATTTTTTACTTAATGAAGAATTCCAACAGATTTTCATAATTTATTATCAATTTCTTCGAATTTATCGACTCAACTTTGAAGAACTGATCATGTAAACTTGAAAAAGGAATTTGTATTCGTCATATTAGAAGTCAATTGTACAACCCAAACTAAGAAGATTGTATTCGTTCACTTCTCTGAAAAGCAACCAAAGGTTTTTAACGCACGACTCATTGCAGGCATGTGCAGTGAGCGATGACGATGTGTGCATCTCCGAAGACTCTAAACAGTGAAAGCACATGGTGTCAATTGAGTTGAACTGTCTACCACTAAAATAGCTGCAACCTTTATTTATATTCTCAGTTCCCTTGTTGTTATTCAGTCTCATCTTATATGCGATCCTTTCCAGGTAAGATGAAGTATCACGGTACAACAATGCTTCTGTTGCTGTTGGTTTCTCTGAGGGCAAGTGAAGGCGTGCCTCTGCCCGTCAAAGAAGATCGTCAACCTGCTCTTTTTGACCGACTGCAGCCAGGGAAACCAAACTGGCAAAATCCAGTGATTCGGTATCACCCGATCGCCAGGCAGGAGTGTTCTGAGTGTGAGAAACATGACACAAACGGTGACTGCGTGCAAGACTTGGTGTGTATTTTGCGCCTTAACAAATTTGGTCCATCGAAGGGGTGATTTCAATTTGAATGTCTTGTTTGGGGCATCATTTGAGACACTTATTCAGAAGCTTTGTTTCTCAAACGATGCAAAATTTTAGTCTGCATGCATTAGGATTTCTGTATTGAAGTAGTCCCTAGTCACAAATCATGATAATGTGGTACGCTTTTGTCAATATGCAATGAAATAATGAATAAAATATAATTCAGCATTTATCTCAATTTTTGTAGATATCCTACGTGATTTTTGTGTCCAGTATGGGTAAGTCAGAAAATTAAATTCAAAATTTAAAATACTTTCCTGATATCCAAATCAAAGTATATGTTATTTTTCTGCAACCCAGCCTTACACTTGAGCAAAGAACCTTTAGAAATAAAGGTTTACTGTGCGTAAAGCCACTCAGACATGAACAAAACAACGCAAATTTTGAGGATTTCAAACTTGAATTATAGGTACAGTACAGAAAAAAGAAACATTCTGATGATAAACATTTACTTGTAGAACTTTTTATAACTTAATCCATAGGGAAAATTTTGCAGACGTACTCAATCATGATTTCTTTCAAAATTAATCCTCAGAGGAAAAATACCCATTGCAGCCCAGATAAAAATGTTATCAATCATTAAAATTTATGCGGTGTTTATCATCTAGGGTGATAGTTAAAAAACACAATTTAGTCAATAAATTTAAGACAGAGCACTCAAACTGATTGTCATTAGATCAATGTTCAGCAATGTTGCTGTTGCGCTGTAAACACTTCACTTCACTACCCGAGAGGCTTGGTTGTCTCGGCTTTGGTTTCGACTGGTGAGTGATCGTTTCATGATAGAGGAGAAGAAAATTGAATCCCGATACTACCTGGTTAATAAGAATGGAAAAAAATGATGATGTTCGATTCATTAAAATGTATTTATGTCTCACTCATTACCCTCGAGAACTACAAAAAAAACAATCTCAACAAAGTATAAAGCAGGGGACGGCTAAAATAATCGACCACGTTATTGACTACTGAGATTGATAAGTAAAAACCGGTAATAGCTAATTTTTTTAAATTAACATCGGTTTTTGAGCAGAAAAGAGAACATATTTCTTACTTCACAATAAGGGTCATGAACTTGGTTCAAGCAAAAAGAAAAGGAAAAGAATGGAAAACGAACAGTATATTTCTTCAGCGTTTATTCAGAAGTCCACTGTAATCGATTTTTTCTTCAATAATTCCTTTGAATACGACTTGAAAATGCTAAAGACAGCGCAAATAAGAAAAGAACATGAGAAAATGTACAGTCTTTCTTAGTTCGCCACCTGTTTGAAAAAAATACTTGAAACCCATGCAAAAAAAACAGAAAATAACACTTTTAGACCTTACAAAGAAAGGCCTGAAAAGACACATTCACTAACGTTGACATATGTTCCTCATAATTACCCTGCATGGAGTTAAATATATTGTTGAATTATGATCAGCAAAAATGCTGATTGCTAGGATAGGTCACTATTCAATAATTTACTTTCCAATTTAATATCGCTCTCTGAGTGTAAGACTTTTATAATATATTGTGAAACTTTGATTCGGAAATAAATGTTTTCATTCACTTCAAAAATTATACGTATTACGTAAATTATCCAAGAAATTTCAGCGAGGATTCGTTGGGAATGATAGCTACAATAGTTCTCAACTATGAAACTTGGGAGAGTATCACATGAATAAGTTCAAAGTTATATCATATTTACTGAGTGACATACGTATCCTAGGATTATAAAAGCCAATATGTTGACATGTATCTCATGTGGCAACTTGGAAATAAACGGTTTTTCTTTTCTTTCTTTCTTTCTTTCTTTCTATATAGAGTATTTGGCTTTCGTGAAACGTCGTCGGTTCAATACCCGGGAAAATCAGTCCAGGTGTTTCTCGCCTTTGTGAAAAAAAGAATTGAACCTAAATTCCCCATGCGATAAAAATGTTTGGAATGAGTACCGGCTGCACAAAGAGTAATCTTCAATGAGCCCTGGCGTTAGTTGCAAGGGATTTGAAGCTGTGGAGTTAAGGAGTTGATACTTTATGTGAGTAAAACATCCGTTGAGCGTGAGAGAACGGAAAACAGAAAACAAAACGAAGACGAACAGAAAAAAACAATTGTTGATAAAAGTTTACCCTCAGAACTTTTTGTATCTTAATCCACTGGTAAAACTTTGCAGAGCTCCTCAATCATAATTTTTTCTGAATGAATCTGTGCGCCAAGCGCCATCCGTGCCCCTCTTCCCCCGTGCACCTCAGAGGTCTTATAAGCGGTGAGCTCTTTAGGGCCCGCGCATTTGGTTCGCATCCCCACCTGTACTACATCGTCACCAATAAACGTCGCACGTAACCAGCGTGATCTCTAACCTCTGTCTGCCTGTATATTTGTGGGGAATACGATAAGAAGCTAAATTTAGTACCGGAGCATCCGGTTTCAACTGAATTTGGTGCTTCATGATATTTGTAACACCTATAGTCTCTCCTTCCAGAGTAACTACATCTCGGAACTTATTCAATAAATTAATTGAAGGTAACTGTATGTCCTCTTCATTACATGAAACGTCATCTTTCGTTAAAGCACGTCGTACCTCTCGCTCTCCACCTTTTGACACACCTACTTCTGCACCTACTTGTGCATTAACTCCCAACTCCTCGTCACAAACGAGAATTTTACGTCTACCGCGAGCGTCGGCATCCAACCCAAGTTCTCTTTTAGCCATGGCTTTCTTTCCACCACCAGCCGAGACAATCTGCATCGTATCCAACACCGCGTTAGGATTTACTTCATCATTATGAGCGTCTCTGAGTGCTGTTTCAACACTTGTTAAATACATCTCGCTCTCAATATCATCTGCTGCAATTAATTCAATATTGCACAACATCATATTCTCACTTAAATGAACAGCCTCTTCATTTGAATTTAAAATCATCACCGGCACCACGCCGTCGTTCTCTACACGAACAATTGCTTCCGCTATAAGAGCACCACTATCAAGGCATCTTTTCAAAAGCATATACTCTCCTGGAGTTGCTTTCTTGATAAAGCCGTACGCTATTTTTATCGAGTTACTAGGCACTTCCACTTGAGTGCAATGCACTATCAACTGCCTCGGACACTGTGACGCCTCAGCCACAGCGGGGATTTTTTTCTTTTCTCTTCAGTTATTATTTTCTGACAGGTGACTGACCCTGTCTCTCTTTCTTGCAATAGCAACCTCCGATATCAAACAGTCGCTGTTCACAATTTTTCTCATCACTACTTCTCTGCTTAGCACAGGCATCCCCACCATTAGTGTGGGGATGCCTGTTCTCCAACTAGTTCTCGCTATGTAATCACTATTTAATCATGCTAATGTTGTATGTGTTTTACGCTCACTATGCGATCGAGCGAGTGCAACATGTTCGGAGAAAACGATGGTGTTAACATTTGTAGTTGTGCGAAATTTAATTAATGGATTTGCTTTAATTTTGTTTAGTTATTATTTCGTTACTAATGTTGTTTTTGGACTTATTTGAAATTTAAATTTTTGTTTTTATCCGCCCGAATAATATTTTTTTTATTTATAATTGAATACCTATCCGGGTAAAGGGGGGAGGTATGTGCGCCAAGCGCCATCCATGCCCCTCTTCCCCCGTGCACCTCAGAGGTCTTATAAGCGGTGAGCTCTTTAAGGCCCGCGCATTTGGTTCGCATCCCCACCTGTACTACAGCGTCACCAATAAACGTCGCACGTAACCAGCGTGATCTCTAACCTCTGTCTGCCTGTATAAATCATCAGAGGAAAAACACGGTTTAATAATAATGAACTGATTTTTTAACTAGTTCTAAAGCTCTGCGTTCTTTTACCAAGTGCATTACTAAAGGTGTGAGTTACTGTACATTAGTTTACCCAACGCTGGTTTTATTTTCGATGTCATGCAACAAGTTAAAGAAAACTGGAGATGGGAATGCAATCAAATTTGATCTTTTAATCCTCCTGGATCCCACCTGAAGAAGAAGAATCAAATTTCATCAGTTCTCTCATTAAACCTTGCCAACGGCTCCAAAAGTCAAAGAAATAAACTCACCATGACCAAAATTTAAAATTTGCAAGAAGAACAATGCTTTCGCTTCGCTTCTTAAGTTCTACTGAAGTATTGTTTATTTATAGGGATGAAAGAAAATATTGATAATTGCAAGACAATCATAAAAATTTGACCTCTCGTTACCCAAGTCTTGTGTTCAAGTAAATGAATTGAGATGTCCGGCTATATAAGGAATTTAATCGAAAATGGATAAATCCTTTTCCTAACAAGGCTTTCATTCTACTTTCAAAATCTGCGTGGACACCATGGAAAGCCTAAGATAGAATATCATACTATGGCGGAATTGAGCAAGGGAAAACTGTTTAACTTATTAATTCACCGCTAAAGTTCATTTTCCTAAGACTACAATTTTGAATCTTCAATCTCAATTAATCGGGATTACTATTCAGCTTCTGATAAAAATCAAATGCTTTTAGCACATCATGAAACTAATTTTTAAGGTTTCGTGCGTTTTTTACTCGCTTGCAAATTTAATTCTGAGTAAAACTTTGAAATGAGAAAAATAGCCTTTTTTATGAATGCCCATTTTCTGTCTCTGAGTTCAATGCAGAATAAAAAGTCAAGTTTTTTCGGCACTCAAGTCAAAAATGTCTTGCAACTTCTTTACGAGCTTCGTCCCCATTCGTGAAATTCATTTTTTTATTGACGAAGCATTTAAAATACGGACTAATGAAAAATTGTAGTGAACCATGCCAGGGTAGCCTGAACTTCTCGCCAAACGCTGTTCGCAACAGATAGGACTTTCTCCTCTTATCTAAATGTATTAAAAGACATGTTAAAGGCTTCAAGCTCGCGTGGAAAAAATTCACAGGCAAATGCTATTACATCAATCTTGAACAAATATTAAAATTTTGCAATGAAAAACAAAACACGTCGACTAAAAATGGAAAGTCCATCAGTGATCCATGGTTTCTTATGCGTGCAGCTGATTCAATAGAAAGACTAAATTCATTTTTTCAATAAATGTAATCAATTAGAAAAACTTATGCAATACTTTTCACTTAGGGCGATAGTTAAAAAACAATTTAGATTACTAGAGTATAGCTACCTGTGGGCCCGAACAAGTTCAGCGACTTCTAGGGCATCCTACCATCACATTATTCTAAGGTGTAATAATTATATATATATATTATTCTAAGCTGTAACAAATTTAAGAACGAGAACTCACAATATGCTCAAAACGGAGGCAGAGCATAGAACATCTTTGCAAAAGAGAAGAAACTACTTCTGTGAAACTTTATGACTCTGGATGTTTTATATGTGTTTGAGGAACATTTTGATCAATGTTTGAAAACAATAGTTGACGTGGTTGTTAAAAAGCATCCGAGTGAAGAATCGCTAATGGTCATGGAAATGACTCTTGTCGTGCTGGTAACCGCAGCCTGGTGTGTGGGCTTTTTTTGAAAAAAAGGGCTTGAAAGAATGTGAATTCCATGAAGAATGAGTTGAAATTTTCGAAAAGTCTTCATAAACATGTCTACATAGCCAATTTGCTAGATACGTGGGGGTAAATGCAACCAAAGAAATCTCTCATCTGTGGTAGTATTTCTTAAATGATAATTTCTTGACACACCTTGTTTTTTCACGCGTCTCTTAAGTTTCTTGATCGATTAATCACAATCATGGAACAGATTCTTATGTTCTGATGTAGATCCTATGACAGATTCCGCACTGTTATCTTCTTTTAAACCGTATCCATAGATTTCTTAACCCCCGAGTGCGATATCTGAGCTGGCGTAAGACAATATGATCTTACAGTACATATTACGTGAAATTATCGTAATTTTGCTTATACCTTCCCCCAGAAAACATTGAAATATTTTCCTATTACGTTTTAACTGTTACCAAACAGCAAGTACTCATAAACGGTGTACACGTGTTAAACATTTTCATTATTTTATTTTCATCCTCTCTGCAATGTTCAGATATAGCCTACACCGTTGGTTGTATGTGTTCTCGGACTATAATATTTCAATTTAAGCATTGTAGTCCTAGTACTTAAGAATTATTTTCTGACTGGAAATCAAATGTGCGTTAAACCACTAAGCATTACTGATAATATTGAGAGAAATAAACCTTTATCCTTCTTAATCCAGGTTTTCAAGCATTTTTTGGACCTGCAATTTGCTTCGAACCAAGTTCTTCCTTCTTAGAGTGGATTGATGTATCTTCCAAAGGAAAATGAAAAATCTTTTAACTCTCATCTTCATTGAAAGCATCATGCAATCCACGTTGATGATTCACTGTTGAATTCTAATGGCAGCTGACAGAAATCTAAACATTCGTATGACTGAAAATTGCAGATTATTTAAATATATGATGAGCTGAAGTTTATGGATTAGTCTTAAGCCTAATGAGTGCCAGGTTGAGTGCATGCTAATTATCCGCCCTCCGACAAGCATTGACTTGATCGTACGTTACATTGATTTTGTTTCACCTGCACCACTTTTGACCAGCCTGAAAAATAAGAAACACAACTTCATTCTGTCTAAAGAGTAAAAGTCACTGACTCGCTTTCAGCGCTTAATACAGAAGCTTTCAGTAATATGTGCAATACCTAGCAATCATTGATAATACTTAACATTCACCAATAATATATAACAATTTACTATGCGAAGGTTTTCGGAATTCGTATTTCGTATCGATCGTAAAGCGTCTAAGCTGTTTTAAACGCTCGATGAATTTCATCGTGCGTTTAAGCAAATATAGTCTTGTATAATACAATGTAACATTGTGCTGCTATATGATATCAATTTACATTTACGATTATATTCTCTTGTGCGAAGCCACAATTCATGTTAAAAACGCAGTTCTTCCGACGAAGACTAGAATTGGCGTAGCTCTACACAAACCCTTTTGATAAACTATAACTAGTAATTTCTAAATTACAATAATCTTTACAATAATTTCTAAATTACCATAAGCTTTCTCAATTACGTTTACAACTATCAGCTGGAAACTATCGCCGGAGTTCACTGAACTATTTCGTGGAAATCCTGGAAACATATCACTCAATACAAAATATTTAACCTAATGGATCACACTACTTGCTTTCACTATACCTAAATTCTAGAAAATTATCTCGATAAATAACAATTTCACAAGGTCAATGTGTGGCACGCACTTAAAACTCTTGGATACCAGACATGAGTTCTAATTTTGTTCTCATCATTTTGCACGTATGGAAAAAAATCCTCTTCGACTTTAAAACATTGTAATTTTAAATGCGAATTTCATCTCCATCAAATCATTTATTCAGAACTGTACTCCAAAACAATAATTGTGTTTATGACATCTGTAAGTATTATAAATGAAAAAACGTGATTTGACAACGACATAATATTATGCTCATATTAAAAACAAGAAACGCATTGCACATACCGCTGCCTACTCATTTCTATGTAGACACATCCTTTGTGTGATCGAACAACAGCTAACTCCACAAAACAGATATACAGCGAATAGACATTGGATATGAAAGGAAATCTCATAATGACGCCGAGTGTATAAGTAATATCATTAAAATGTTACGTAACAGTTGAAGGTGAAGTTCATCAACGTTCACTTCTTCATGAATCATCCTCTCAAAAAATACTAAGGAAATATCACTGGATGTTGCACAGAAGCAACACAAATTGGTTAAATTGCGGCACTTGAACCTTTCCTTTTTGACCAAATTTGAGCAAAATTTAAAATCACCAGTCATTAACGACGTTGAATAGAAACGTTGGTGGTACTTCTATGTTCTCTGGTCAACCTCTACCATCCTGAATTCTGGTCATCCGAGCTGTTTCTGTCCTTGAAAGATGAAAATGTGCCTTCGTAAATTCCAGACCGGAGCGCCAAACAGGCGAGGTCGGTGACGCAGTCCCCGCTCTTGTCCAGCCGCCTGCAGTTGGAGGTGTAGCAGCCGTTGTGGAGGATCGTGCCCACTATTTGCGTCCTTACGGAATTTTGTTTTTGTGAATTGAAGCTCATGGAAATTAAGAGAAAATAGAACAAAAATAATTTGTTGTACCCCAGAGACATTTTACAAAGAGAGCAATTCAAATTCCTAGAATGAAGAGAACTACAAGGAAATAATGATTCAGTAATGAAAAATTCTGCACAATGTAGAAGGCGTATATTATTTATCGTAAGCGTTGTGTTCCCATCATTACTATATGGCTCAGAAAATTTTAAGTATATATAGAAAAGCGATTAGAATTACTATATAAGTAGTATTCGAGAGACTCCACATCCAAGATACCAAATCGTTGGTCCGGGTTTATCAACCTGTTTATCATCTAAATAACAGCACATAAAAACTAGACACAAACACAGCTCAAAACTTTCAACAACTCTCCAAGCAAATGATGAAAGAAATATTAAAATGCAAGATTTCACTTTAGACATGATTTCTGTTTTATTTTACGAGCTGGATATGAAAAACAATGTTGCCGTAAACTATCGCCTGAAATCACAAGACTAGCTGGAGGAAAAACTGGAGCAGCTTATCACTCATTATTGAATCTTTACTTTTTGTAAACAAATTAGTCTAGCACTAAATTGAATAACACCACAGCTCATCGAAATATAATGCACGAAAGCTCGTCAGTTTTTCAGAACACTAAGCAATGCTTTTCTTTAGTTGGAACTGCCATGGTGTGATCCCTAAGAAACTTGAAAGTCGTCTGTGCAAGGGCGCGTAATGAAGAGTTTTCAGAGATGCTGCTGGCGTTCTGCGAAGAACGTATTGCCATTGCTGCATTGGAGCGTACTTCTGAAGCTTTGAATTTTCAGGGTAAATGTCTAAAATGCGGCCTCTTTAATGGAAAATTTCGCCAGTGAAAGTAAAATGACCACATTGATTAAATTTTTCAGAAGAATAACACAAATAATTCAAAGAGAACTCAAAATTTACACAGCTTGGCCACAAAAATGCCATCTGGCAATATTTCTGAGACACGAACCACGCGCCAACACCACCTCAACTGAATCAATAATGAGAAGAAGTCCGATTCTCACAAACGAACGTGACCTGAAAACAGTAATAGTGCGCATTATTACCAGCAACTTGGTCGAAGGATTAACAAAATTCCTTTTTTCCTTCCTTTGAACTTCAGGTCCTTTGAAGTTAGCAAAAATTCATATGAACGAATGCGTACTGCGGGTAGGAATGGTTTATTATTATTAATATTTATCCCTTGCACAGGAAAGCATTATGCTCTGTTCCAGTAATTGTTACGTGGGACTAAAAGCGTCTTGTAAATTCAAAGCACGTGTTCCTGAGAGCTAGGACTGCAAATGAATGCGCCCCTGAGCCTCTGGAACCTCATGTAGCTGTGACGCATCCACAGCGAGCCTGTGTGCATCGTGGACGTACAGACCACGCGCTCGTATAAAGCACCGAGTTTCACTACAGAACACAGAATTAGCTAACTGTTACACGAACAATTTAAAATCGGATTATGAACCTACAGTTTGTAACATCATTTACAGCTTAAACAAGTTGACAAGCCTGTGAAACATATTAGCGCACTCATTTTAAGATCAAATTTGTTTCAGGCGCAACAAATCACCGTGCATGCCTTGACAAGACATGCACTCAACGAAACAAAGAGACAAATAAAGCGGGAATTTTCAGTTTTGCCGAAAATCTAGTTGATGTGCTCAGCGATTTGTCAGCTGTGTTTTTTTTGGAACTTTAACAATCTGGTTGGCGTGCCCTGCAATCTATTAGTTGTGTTCCTGGAGTTTCTTCCACCTGTCTGGGGAATTTTGCCTATCTGTTTGGTGTTCTCAGCGCTTCGTTAATTGTGTTTGTAGAATTTCATGAACCTTTTGCCAATCTGGTTCCAGGTATTTCTACACAGCTCAAAAATATCCGCAAACGATCTGTAGGCAATGTTCTAGGTAGTTCAAGTTTGCCTGTGACTAATTTTTATTAAGTCAAATTAAGCTAAGTCAAAGCATATAAGCTATTGATCCACCTTCTCGCAGAACATTTTTACCGTCATAAGACTTCGAAGTCTTTTGACTTCGTTATTTCTCTGTAATCCAGTCATTTACCTCGCCGACATTTCTTTACAGAGTGATCCTTAGATATGACATTTATGGGATGATTTAGATAAAAAAAAAACAGTTTAGCTATTACCTCATTACTTTTTCCGCACAATAATATTTACTAGGAATTCCAAGTGTTCTACATAAATATAAAAGAAGTAGTTTTGTCAAGCAAAATTTAATTCAATATCTGGTGAGATTTAAAAACAGTAAAACTCGCATTTTTGGATTTAAGTTTCATACAGTCACCGTGCATAATACTTTTCGATAAAATTACCAGTGAGTACAATACCATAATTTGGAATTTGTGTCTCCATATGGCAATCGCTTCTTGTACACTGGACAGCCATGTAGCATATGTATTACTTCAGTAATTACTGTAATGTGATCAATTTTAGGTATTCGTTCAAACATTAAAATTGTAAGCCTTTAAATAGCGATTTTTTAAAACCATGTCTTGCTATAGTTTAATTCAAGTTCTTCTGCTTCTTACCTGGTAAAAGAGCTACTGAAGATAACGCCTTTTTAAGCCGGAGAACGTGGTCTTTTTTTACTGAAAAGACCGTAGTGCCTCATTTGAATTAATTGTGAGAGAGACGTGGGCAGTGAAGGTGTGCAGGTCTGTAGAGGAACTCGGACCATCGTCTGACCTTTAGACACGCTTTTGTCTCATTTACTCCCCTGGATGCATCTTCCATTGATGTGGTGCTTGTCTATATGTAATTAAAAATAAATCACTGTACGTATAGCGTAGTACCTGTTTACATGTTAATTGAATAAATCGATATGAGGATCGATGCTTTGCATTAAACAGAGTAATGCTGTTTTCTCAGGACAGCAATCTTTAAATCATATATCACTTGCCACGTAAGCTCGAATTAATTAGTATTTTAGTGAGGTCTTAGCATTTCTTCTCGTGTGGAGATACATGGCTACGAATAACGATTTCTCATTTGGATAATTATCACCAGAGTCAAGCCTGCGTTCGCGGTCAGAGAAACTCACCTTTTTTCCAACCAATTTAAGTGCTTGAAAACATTTTAAAATCATTTTAAAATATTTGTTTTGAGTTATGATGTTAGCGTGATGTAGTAACACCCTGAAAAACGCAAATAATTTTCTTTCGAGCTCTCTATGGATAAATTTTGGGTAACGTATCAAAATTTATTTTTGCATAATGTTCAAGGATTTAGTTACCTCCCAATTTGATACGCTGAAGTGAAGTGTTTGATGCTCATAATCTATAAGTATAATTTATTGGAGATGTCATTTATTCATGTCACAGATAGCTTTTAAAATAGCTCATAATTATTGCCAGTACGCTATGATGGTAACACACGATCGAATTCATAGCAATTTTATACACGGTATAATGGCGGTATAATTACTTGTTCGTCCTTTTCCCATCGAGAAGAAATGCCACGCGAGAGTTAAGGAGTTTTGGAGTCCCTGTTGATTGCTGTAAAAGGTGAGAGCTCTAAATCAACCATGTTCAAAGTTTTTAATTCTGATATTGAACAAGTTAACACTCAAGAAGAAAATTTCCTTTCCAGTTTGAGTGAGTTCTTGAACGGAAGAAATCGCGAGTTCCATTGTAGCTATTCATGATATCGAAATTTGTAGAACCAGTTTAAGATCATTTGATAAATTTGAAGTTCATTACGTGTTAAAATTCTCAGCAAATTGCTTATCATTTTACTAAATCACACTATGGTCAATAGGTAAAATGCAACGTTTCAATGCCACCGGCATCATCCTCAGGCTGAAAAGACGAAAAGAAAACTGGTCACTCTATAGAAATGATACAATCATACATGCAAAAATAAAGACCATTAATAAAATAAATACAAAACACAGGATGCAAAATACCAAGACTAACTATTCTCAACACATGTTCACTCGGCCGAAGAATAAAGTGAAATGGTGGACTGCAACGATTGTTCCAACATAGGTAAAATGCAACGTTTCAATGCCACTGGCATCATCCTCAGGCTGAAAAGACGAAAAGATAACTGGTCACTCTATAGCAATGATGCAATCATACATGCAAAAATAAAGACCATTAATAAAATAAAATAAAATAAATTAATTGTTGGAACAATCGTTGCAGTCCACCATTTCACTTTATTCTTCGGCCGAGTGAACATGTGTTGAGAATAGTTAGTCTTGGTATTTTGCATCCATGTGTGTTTTTGTATTAATTTCATTAATGGTCTTTATTTTTGCATGTATGATTGTTTCATTTCTATTGAGCGACCAGTTTTCTTTTCGTCTTTTCAGCCTGAGGATGATGCCAGTGGCATTGAAACGTTGCACTTTACCTATTGACTATGGTGTGATTTAGTAAAATGATAAGCAATTTGCTGAGAATTTTAACACGTAATGAACTTCAAATATATCGTGATGCTGAGAAATTAGTAAAGATCATTTGATAAAGTGAGTACGTCAGCGTGTACTGCTCTCACTGTACTTAAGATCATTTTTTGTTTCGACATTTTACATGGATATTACGATACCGATGTTTAATTATCAACTAAAGATGTAAATGTTATGATATATTTTAAAAACCAATGTTAAACATTTCATGTTTCGACTCTATTGGAAATAAACTGTTTTTATTTCTTTTCTCTCTGGAGTGTGCTACGCTGATGTCATTTGGGCTGCGAATAATTATAAGTAACAGCTTGTAATCGTGTAAGCGACTCATTATCACACACTGAGCTAATCCGATGTCGATAGAAGTTTGTTCTATCGCGGTTAAATCACTTCTGTTCACCATGATAAATTAAATAGAATAAGGTTGAATTACAAATCACGAAATGCTACACACGAGGGGGGAAGTATGAAACTTATCTATGCGCCATGCGCCATCCATGCCCCTCTTACCCCGTTCGCCTCAGAGGTCTTATAAGCGGTGAGCTCTTTAGGGCCCGCGCATTTGGTTCGCATCCCCACCTGTAATACATCGTACCAGTAAACATCGCACGTAACCAGCGTATTTATAACCTCTGTCTGCCTGCATATTTGGTGGCCAGAGAGTTGACGGACCCACGAATTTAAGACGATATAATTTAGAAGTCAAGAAGATGTAATTGAAAAGTTAAGAAGATACAGTATTCGTCGAGACCTACAGAAGTTTGAGAAGATCCAGTGACTTCAGCAAATCAACAGGGCGGAGAAGATAACTGATAACTACTACGGATCGTCTGGTGACGACAAGAGTTATAACTTCTAAGAAGAATCTGAAGAGACAGTCAGAGCAACAAGAAATCGAGAATAAGGACAGCGTCTACAGAGAGCTTCAGAGATCTGCGAGAGGGCGGCTACAGGTCTTAAACTACATCTACGAGGTGTGTCAACCGACTACAGCTACGTTGTTTTCGTGCTACGGACGTAGCAGTAACGGTGCATCGCTTCCAACGACTGCAGAGACCGCGACATCGCTCGACAACGACAACTAAACCTACAATTTAAGATAAGTAACGCAGCAACAATTAATTGTTATTGTGGTGTTATTGTGGGTAGTGTTTTTTTCTTCAGTCAGTTATTGTTTGCGTGCGCGCAGGCGTCAAGGCCAAACATAGGCTGTACTCGCAGTGAGAGCAAGTTAGAGAGCAAGCAGTGTGCACCTACACTTAGTGCCATAATCCCTAGACATGAGTTTTTTTTAAGAGTTTAAGAGAGTTTTTTTGAAGTGAGTGGCACAATTTTCTTGAAGTGTTGTTATAAGTGATTTAACTAAATTTGTATCGATTTATTACCTGTTGTAAAAATTTGCTTTTGAGCAATCGTAAGCTCAGTTGAGCAGTAATTGTTATTTGTGTAATACCTAGACATCGAACTAGTAACGTAACTATGCCTGAAATTCCAGCAACCAACGCGCCTGTAGTGAGTACAATGACTGCCACGAATATTTTTCTAGCGATGATATGTTGGCGAAAGAGACATAAGTATCCTTAAATGCCTCCTGTAGCCAGTGCAACAGTTAGGTCATGTAATGCTCCCTGTAATTTGAGCGAGGCGGTCAGTTGCAAAATGCTCTTTAAAAGTATCCCTGTTTGTTTGCGGGCAGAAAGGTCATTTTTGGGGTGACTATTTTTTGGACATTTATTGTGTCATTTTTAAAGATCATATTTGAGTTTTTTTTTGCTGGTTGCGTCTGATAGGATGCTGCAGGGGGAGGTGCGTTCCAATTTGCCCAAAGGTAATGCCGAAGACCTTTGTAAAACTCAACGTTCAAGCAGTAGTGAATAAGGAGAGAATTGTTTGCAAGAGAATCATTACATTATGATTGTTGCAAGAGAATCAATGCATTATGATTTCGAGGAAGTACTACTGATCAAAGGATCAATTTTTGAAAGAACAACTCGCTGTATTAAGAGGACAGGAATTGATTAAAAGATGAGGTGCAAGTAGTACAATGCAGTGAAATGATGTAATAATGATGAAATATGTACTGAGAAATGCAATGTGATTTCGAGAATTGAATACATATTAAAGTAGGAAGGAGTAAAGGTACTCTTCCCGAGTGAAGTGAATAAAGATAAAGAAGAGAAAGACTCTTCTAGTGTACGTAAGAGGTAAACCCAGGTAGAGGTAAGCCCAGAGAGTGTACGTAAGAGGTAAACCCAGGTAGAGGTAAACCCAGAGTGTACGTAAGAGGTAAGCCCAGGTAGAGGTAACCCATAAAGCGTTGCGGCGCTTGGTAAAAGATTCCGACAGGGCTGTGGATATATCTGGTAAAATGGTTTAAAGTTACCAGGTAAATTTACCAGCGAGATCGAGTAATACTGTTGAGAAAATACTGTTGAGTATTGTAATACTGTTGAGTATTGCGCGCAGACAAATGAATAAGCTTTAAGAGAAGCTGTTACCGTTGATTTTCGATGGGACTCTGATTTTAGTTCATAATTTCATGTGGTGGAAATAATACCATTGATACCATGACGGTCAGAGTTTAGCATTGTGGATTGCGGTTGTCATTGTGCTGGTAATAAGTTAAAGAGTAACGAGTATCGAGTATCAAGTATCACTGGTAAAGAGTATCGAGTAAAGTTACCAGTGCAGCTGCACTGCAGCGCACACGAGTGAGTGTGATGTTTTTTTTGCTTGATGCAGAGGCAGATGTTTTTTTTTGTACGCCGGCGCAAGGCCGAGAGCTGTGCTCAGCACAGGCTGCACGAGGCATTGAACTTTAGCGAGGCGCGAGAGGCGCAAGGCGACGCATTTCCGGTCACTCTGACTGGCAACATGCAGACAGTGGTGACTGCAGTTCAATGTACGGATGATTGTGACTGGTGTGACTAGTGGATAGTCATGAATTAGATGTGTTTTGGACGTGAGAGTCCACACTAATTCAGTGTGGGAGTAAAATTTAATTTACTTCATAGTCATTTGTCAATGAGAGAGGCTTCATTTAATAATCCTTCAGTTAATAATTTTTGAGCACGTTGAAACGATCTAGTGCATCATAAAAGTCATTTTACAAGCCTATCTGAATTTCATGTTCAGTAAAATTTTGTGCTATGAAATTTAAAATGTTTTAATTCTAAAAGAATGCAATTTATTTTCTTGAATACCAAAATTGTCCAATTGACAATTTACAACTGATTGAAAGAATAAAATTGATTGTCAAGCATTTAACGTGAAAATTGATTTTGATTTGATTTTTGAAGTACGTTCTGGCGTATTTTTCTTATGTATATACCAAGTATTTTCAGTGCTTTTGCTATGTTTCATTGTATTCTCGTAAGCGTTTTGCTTATAATCTATTTGCTTCTAATTTTGCATTGTAGTGTTCGTCTGCAAAAAGCAGCATGGTGAATCTCTTTGAACTGAAGTAACCTTTCTGGTTATGTTTTTAAATTCGAGGAATTATTCGGTGAATACGTGCTTGTGAGGAATTTGCTGTTCATGAAATTTGTTCTATTTTTTTTTTTGTTTTTCCTTGCTCACGCCTGTGGATTTTTAATTAGTTCGCAGCTAAAAATAGCTCGTTGCCGGCGAGAGGCATGCATATATCTAAAAATTGTAGTAAATAAGAAACACCGAACTATCGATGTTTCAGCAAATTCGTTTGACTCCGGCAAGTTTGTTTGAAGTATATCTTATCCATCAGGTTGTGTAGGACACGGTGAATTCGTTTTCGAAGACAGAACGTTTTCTAGATTGGGTAATATTTTAGCGCCCACACTAAAGTAGAAATTGTCCTGTCGATCCCTGCAGGGACGTAAGACTCTTCAAACATTCGGTTGGGAAACTTTGATTATTCGATCACTGAAGAATGATTCAAGTGTTGCGATTAGTATTAAAATTGATGGCTAAATTTTTTAGCATGGTTCACTCACGGATAATTTATAACTTTTGAGTCATCTATTGAAGTCTGCTGAGGACTGAAATGCTTTCGATGTCAATAGGAAACTTTTCATGCAATTTTACGAGTTGATTTTTATTTATGACTTATAAATCGATGAAAAAATGATAATAATAATAAATTCACAGAAAACTCAGATTAGGAAATATCATCTCGATTATCATGAACCTAATATGGTCGGATGACATTCTCCAATTGCATAAAATTTTGTAATGCATCTCAACCTCTTCCCAGAAACAGCTGAATGCATTCAAGAGTATATTATTCGCCTTGGAGTGGACGAAATAGTTCAGATGGTATCAGAAGCACCATCAACACCCAAAGTTTGTTTGTGAAGCGTGTAAAGTTTGTTCACTAAAAAGGCCAAGTCAAGTTTAGTAACTAAGCTGTAATTATAAACGCCATCGTTACTGAAAGTACCAAATAAAGTTTATTTAAGATTTGAAATCTCACATAACATCTTTTCTGAACGCTCAGGCTACAGCGTCGACAAAAATGAAGCAAAAGAATGTTTTAATGTGTATTATAATATTCAGTTAATTTGGGAATTGTATTTGTAATAAATGCAACAGAAAAGAGCTTATTTTATCTTGACAAAACATGTCTTTTTTATTGATAATCCTTGCTAAGCTCGAATTTGAATATTCATTTTATATAATACGTCCTTTAACTTAATATTGCCCAAAAGTTTAACTGAAACGATTGATTTGTTTTAAGTTTTGGTTTAATTTTCAGTTCTGATTGCTGCTAAGTCATTCCGTAGCTCTTACTTGTCCGTACAGTACATCTAGAGGCCACAGGCTTATAACTGTTGCTGGTTGTCATTTTTGAATTACGTAGAAAAACTACTGGCAAGCGTAAAGTAGTAATCTAATAAACTGCTTCACTCATAGCTAGCGATCTAGCGAAAGAGTTATTATTACTAGTGTACTGCGTCACTTGTAGCAAGTGATTTGGTGCAGTAGTAATTGAAAATACGATACTGTTTCCCTCGTAGCTACTGGGTTATGAAATAGTAGAGACAAGTTTTAATTGTAAAAATTCTGGTGAACTAAACAAAACACTAACATAATCAACTTTTTTCTAGTTTTCCAGATAGGGAGATTTTATCATTCCGTAGATATGATACCGGGTGCATGAATATACGTTGCTGTCTTAAGCGGCCCATAGACGATCAATTTAATCGTCAATATCATTGACTCAATATATTGATGACATTTTGTGACAACTAAGTCAATTAATTGACAGTCATCAATGAAGCCCACAGACGATCAATTAAATTGTCAATATTCATTATTGACAATAAAATTGATCGTCTATGCGCCCCTTAAGCTTCATTTAATACAACTCGACTTTGCAAATTGCTGCCCCTGCACACCAGAAGTTCATCTCAAAGAGAGATTCTCCCTTCTCTGCGGAAGAATCCAAGTTCATCACTCTGAAGTATGGAGAAGTCAAGTACTCTGCAGCAGTGAAGAGGGTTTTTGGAACAAAGTTCTACCCGAAAAATCCTCGTAAGGTTCCAAACCAGAAGCATTTTAACGAGTCATCGGACATGCCACGAGGAACCTGTCCATAGTGCAAAAATTAGTAACGTTATCTAGGTCGTCGATTCCCATGCAAACAGTACACTGTTGAAGAAGTTCGTGATTTTGACATAAGACTACAGTCAGATACAGTCTTTGCACAAAACTCACAACCAAATTTCGAAAAACAAACATTCTCGGAAAATGTAAATGTATATCATGAACTTTTTCATTAGCTTACTGTTTCTATGCACATTGTGCATCGATTCAGCGTTCCCTCAACTCTATACTAAATGGTGCCTTCATCCTTCCTCTCTTCGAACATCTTTGTCGTGGTAAAGGGAGGCTAAAACTTTCATACAATAATAATAATCTCGGAAATAGTTCATTTTCTCATGAATTCATGAGCCGGACATCGATTTCATAAATCCCCACGTTTTCTGTTATTGATGAAAACTGACGAGCGCCCTCCTGTCTGCCACGAAAATACACATTATTTGAAACTTAAATTCCATAAAATGATTAACCACTTCTTAAGTACATCAGTTTCTAAATTCTTCAGCACCATTCAAGAGGTTAAAGAGAAACCAATTTGAGCAGAAATTTTTATTTAAAGGCCATTGACAGCAGAGGATCAAAACCGTTGTTATTTACCGATAAAATAATGGAATTTAACACTGAACGTGGTACATTTTCCGTCGTTGCCTTACTAACCGTTCTGACAAATTACCTTTGCATTTCCAATCTTTGAATAATGCTTATGAATGAATTGGTAAAAAAATTTAAACATCTTCCAGAAACTTAAATAACGAACGAATTGCATTGTTACACTTGCAGTATTCATCATCATATTTTATAATGTGCATAATATTAATCTAAAATGCGTTACCGAATCAGAATATGTTCGATGAATATAATAAGAGAAGAAATAATGTAATAAAACATAGGTATATTAATCATGTCATATATGATATAATTGCTTAATTTGTATAGAGAAGAGAAACAAAATTATAATTACTGATACAATAAGGTTACTGGCGCAAAACCCACGCTTCTTTTGATGCCAACGCTTCTAAAAACTTATGTAAATTCACGTCCACAATTGAATTTTGCTAAACAAGACTTCAGGAAGCGATATCATCAAATAAAAATTCGCTCAAGCTAAAATTGATCTTAAAGTAGAGAAATGTAAAAAATACGCCAACTGGCAACGTATGCAAGAGACGTATAGCATCAATGACAGATTTTTCATCTACCAAACAGTTAATAATTCATTGATTGTCATCAAAAGTTACATGTTTTTTAAACGTATCTCACATTAAATGAATAGCTCAATTGGTGAGCTTTGGTCACGTAGCAGGAATTGGTCTGGCCATGTAACGCTCAGATTTTAGAGTTATTCATTTATCCCAAGATGGAATAAAGTAACAATTAAGAAATGAAACACCTAACCAAACTCCTCAGAGAGCGACTTCTGATTTCCTGTATTGTCCCTTATTTTCTTAAAAGTTACGCAACAATCCTTTGAACCACTTTACTGATCTACGGTATCAAAAATTTACGGTATTTTTACACTACATTATACGGGCATAGTGGAAATGGTGACGATTTTTATCAATAAAATGAAAGATATGGATTCCATGGAAAAGTAATCAATGTAACGCGTTTATTCAATAATAAATTCGATATCGTAGTAATTCTGACTAAAAATGAAATACACAAATCATTTGGCCTTTCAACAATGGAAAATTTCTACTGTTGAATAATTTCAGTTAATCAGACGCCGAACGTCTCGGAATAACACTTTCTGATAACTGTAATCATATTTTTCAAAAACCTTCAGAGAAGTGACGATGATGAAACCTTAAGAGCACCAACAAAAATCTTCAGATCAGAGACAAAAGCGTTCAGATCAGAGACAAAAGCGTTCAGATCAGAGACAAATGCGTTCAGATCAGAGACAAAAGAGTTCAGATCAGAGACAAATGCGTTCAGATCAGAGGCAAAAGAGTTCAGATCAGAGACAAAAGCGTTCAGATCAGAGACAAAAGCGTTCAGATCAGAGACAAATGCGTTCAGATCAGAGACAAAAGAGTTCAGATCAGAGACAAATGCGTTCAGATCAGAGGCAAAAGAGTTCAGATCAGAGACAAAAGCGTTCAGATCAGATACGAAAACCATCCGAGCAGAGACAAAGCCCTTCAAAGCAGGCACGATCTGTTTTGTAGTAAGTTTTTTCGAACAATTTTTGGATTAATTCTGCTACCAAATCACAAAATACCAACGATATAGGTGACACAGTCAGTAGAAGTGATAAACTCGGGCCACTTGCGTTGGCCATCATCGGGAAATTCTGTGACAATAATTCAACACTTAATGGGAATCTCGATGCGTTGAACCGTTGCTCAGCTTGTCAGATGAAGGAGCTGAATGTTTTTTAAGCACATGGTCCTCATTTGCACGCCAAGGTGCAACATGTAAAACTTTGTCAACATCTGCAAGTTAAATTACCTTGCTTATCATCAATAACATCTGATGGATGGACGAATATGAAACGCGTTGTGAAGCTCAGCAGCTACTGTCAGAAGTAGTGTTAAACATGGCGTTGGAGCCACAAACACTGTCATACAATTTTATGCCCAAATTGCCATTTTCTTTCTTTTCAGCAGACAAGATATGTCGCGGACGCAACCTGATTTTGATTTTCTATAACATTGTCTGGTATCACAGAAAAGTCGGTCCGGTCTGATACTTGCAGGAACGATGCTCCGTGAAGGTCCACGAAATAACAAAGTAGTAATTTTTCTCGAGGCCTCGACTGCCATTGCAGACCATAAAAGGTGCACCAAAAAGAACCGGAGTAAGGACGAGGTGATCTTCATCTTGCAGTGTCCAATATAAGTCCTCAAAGTGTTCACTGTTTGTCCTCTGAAACACTTTGAGTGTTTTTTTGTCTGCTCCTCTGAACACTTGATTGTTTTATAGGTGTTCCCTATAACAATTTTATATTTAAATGAAGAAACTGTTCTTAAGGCTCAAAAGAGAAATAATCCAATTAAAGACAAAGATTTTCTGTTTCTCCTTCTCTGTTTTAGGTGCCAAATTGAGCTATAACATCTGAGCGACAAGAAGTAGAGTAGGCTCCTGTTTGCACCACCCAGTCTGCAGAACCACTGCCTCGTCAATTGGCTGCATCAGTACAGCTTCAAGGAAGCAAAACCTGTTCTCGGGTCATGCTGGTATTTTTTTTTTTGTCATGCTCTGTTGCTATTTTGATCTGACTGAATACTCGTTCTTTATTTCCCTCTACAGTGCTGCTCTGAAGGAAATTCCTGTTCGCAGTAATACTTCATAGGAAGGATTTTGTATCGTTGTTTCTCTTTTGGATCTCGATGCGCGCTTCAAGTGCATTATCAGATTAGAAAAAAATATGCTACACACATCAGCTCAACTTCCTGATGATTGAAACGTAGTTTTTAAGACATAAACCGCTTGGAGTTTAGGCTCACCGCCACTTCATAGCACGACTTCATTAGCATCACCAAAGTAGCATCTGAAGGTACACCACTTTTTGCAATAATTTGGGAGCAATGCTCAAAAAGTAAGAAAACAAAAAGTAAGAAGACGTTGGAGTAGTGAGCAAGACATCTTTTTTCATCTGAAGGAATATATGCAAAAATATATTTAGGTAAAACCGGTCACTAAAAATCGTCAACCCCTTTGATTTCAAGTGAAACCAAAATTTAGGATTTTTACTGAACAGCGACTGGTGGCTTAATTCAACTACTATATTATGAGGAACCTGCTATTTGACTCTTGGTTTTAAATTTTACATCACAGTCTCAGCAACCAAACGTTAGGTGAAATCTGACTCGAATGTGCTAGTGTACATTCCTTTGATAAATCTCAACAAAGTAATTACTGTTGGGAAAATTTCTTGTGAAAACAAGTTGTTCACTCTAAGGCATATTGTTAATCAATTTGAGTGTTGCCAAGCTGTGAACTGCGTGAAATAGCTCACAATATCCTGAATTTGTATAAGTCTGGGAGTAGACTTCAATCTCTTAAAGACTCGGCTCTAGATTTTTTAACCATCAACCATATCTACCAACCATGCTTGGAAGTTTACGAAGATAAATGGCGAGTAACGAAAAATGTTTGCATTTCTGAGATATTTACATTGCTTGAAGTGTTTTGGCCGTTTTCTGTGCTAAAATTCTCGTTCAAATAAGATGAGGGTGCGGTAATTTCAATTTATTTTAGGCAGGCAAAGCAATGGAACTCGAACTGCCACACCTGAATGAAGATTGGGTATTGACGATGCAAAATGTGATATTGGAGCGCTTTACTGTGAAATAAAATGCTGGTCTTTCGAGTGAATATGCAGTGGAAACGACAGTGGCAGCGAATACTAACTACGCAATACATGGTACGCGTATGATAATAAGAATGAAATCACATGGGGAGCGAGTATACTAAGCAATGCATGACACACTAATCTAGCTCACTGTTTTACGTGAAAACAAAAGAGGAGTAAGCTTTATTGAAATTTAAATCCAAATAAAGAACTATAATCAAGGTGTTTCCCTCATTTCACCTATACAACTCCTGAATGAATTTCTTAATCAACATGAATCAGCGTTACACCATGCACAGAATGCGTGAGTAGCGGCAGGCAATATCCTGTGAGGTGTACACATCGTTTGATGGAGGCCTTGACCGCCAGGCGCTGCCGATGAAATGGCCGATGGTTCTCGTGAAAAAAGCACTGGAAATTCAACGAAAAGAAATCATGCTATTTCAGTCGATGCACGCAGCCTCATTGACTTATTTGGAATCCTTCTCGTTCAGGCAACCTGTTCCCATGGTAGTTCTAGGACAGTAGTTCGAGGACTGTATTGTAGAGAAACTTTCACCGAGGAAAATTGGAGAAACCTACCCATGTTATTGACTTGCCTCTAACAAAACAAACGGATGTTGGATGGACAACCGCCATCCATTCACGAAAACTGTGGAACAATCTTTCGATAAACAATCTTTTACAATTTGATCTTTTGAAACAATCTTTTGAATTACGAGAACTGTAAAACAATCTTTTGATAATTGGAAATTTGAAAGTAAGTTTTCCAAGGAATCCTGTTCAATGTGCCACACGAAATGCTCTCCTGTGGAGCGTCTCTGAAGCCACAACGGACCGGAGGCCAGTTGTGTGACGCCACAGTTTGTCGTAGAACAGTAACCGGATGCACGAAAACCGGAAATTTTTTACCGGTCATCTACTTTTGTCAACTTTTGCGTTCCCGTGCAAATGTCTATTCTACAGTACATCAAAACTTAGTTAATGGTTAGAGTATACCTATTGTAACAAGAATGGAATCGAATAACGAAATTAGTATTTTTCTGTATCAGGTGAAGTCAAGCAGTGAAGACAATGTCTTAAATGTTTCTCAAACATCTTAACCATATGAAGTACATTTTATTGAAATGAAATGTCTCATAGAGATACGTGTATAAAAGTAAAACAATTTAAAAAGAATTCTAAATACTCGTGTTTCACATGCATAACTTTAATCCCAATTCAGGCATTGATTTTAACACGAAAAATGTTTGCGCTCAGTTTACTTTCCATTTTTGCCTCAAAACTAAAATATCCGAGATAATTTTAGATAATTTCATTGAGGTACACTCGAATAACTGTCATCTAAAGAAGAATTTTGATTCAATGAGCCCTAGAACTCTCAAAAGAATTAATATCATTTACTACCAATTATTCAACATTAGCCAAAGATACAAAAGCTTCCAGTGGAAGAAAATTTTATGGATAGTTATGTCCCTAAATGCAATTCAAGTCTCTTTAATTACTTCCTGATGTTCAAAGTTTTTTTTCGTTGTTTGAACGCTTGCGAAATGCTTCCAATTTAAGACACAGCGGCTCGCTGTGAAGTTTTCTATCACGTTAAAACACACTGCTATTTCCAGATATATTAAATGAGCAATTTTAAAGCTAATGAATGAGCCGCTTCAGAAGCAATAAATAGGCAGTTTCAAATAAAATGAGAAAGCATTTTCAGATATGCGAAAAGGCAGCTTCAGATGTAATGAGCAAAAATTTTCGGGTGTATTTATTAAGAAGATTCGAGTGTAATAACTGGGAGAAAGGTTGTCCAGTTTTTCTGGTTGCTCACGTTTTACCATGTGTATACATGCCTGCACCCAAGATACTTGCGCCAGATCTCTCCAAACTGATACAACTTACAAGTGATGCTTATGCCGTTCTGCAGATGTAAGAAACCAAATAAGCTGTCTCTTGTCACATCAGTGAAATAACGTACGTGTCTCTGAACACTTCCTCAGGGAATATACGGACACAATTGGTTAATTTTGGCATGATTTTTTCACTAATGAAGTATTTGCGTTTCTAATGAAAACTTTGTTACCGCTTGGATTTTCTACATAATTGTTCGAAGCATTAAATTTCCTCCACGTTTCAATTCAAATTTTCAAACGGGACGGAAAATATAGGCAGTGAATTCTCGGTATCTGGAGAGTTTTAGAAGCACAATTAGTAGCGTCCATATTTATACGTTACCATGAGAACACCAGACATTTGTGTGCTGTACTATGCATAACATTTCATAAATGCTTAAAATTTCACAATTGTTTCTTACGCTCGAAGACTTGTCTCCAGTCTTTACTAGTGGGGACAATTTAATATCTCTAGAAGTTTGATTGTTTAGTATTATTCCCCATGGTTTACATGCATTCAAGCCATGTAGTTGGAAGGACCAGCCATTGTTTTAAGCCACACTGCGATCATTGATATTACTTATAGAGATGAACCTAGTGCTAGTTTTGAGACACTCAAAATGCCCAATGTCAACGATTTCTTATGATGAAATATACGAGGGTGAGTCTTGATGTCCGATGAAGATTTGAATGCTTGCAAATTTCTTACTACGAAGAATTCGAGGTGCTAGAAGGGTCAAAAGGAATTAAGAAGCACAGTATTTTGGGTTATTTTTTATTAGGAGACACGTTATACTTTCCTTATTTCATTTTTTAATGACTAGTACATTCAACTCAAAATGAAGTAAATTGAGAACCATTGTTTAGGAGGAGATCTTTTCGTTCAACGCAACTAAACATGTAAAATAACTTCTGAAGTCATACCTTATTTTGAAATATTTCGCTCTAAGCTTAATCCTTCGCCGCTGAATCATCCACTAAAAATGTATGCAAGAAAATTTTGAACACTGTAGTCAATCCTCATTATGAGGGAAATTTTTTACCTATGAATCATCAGCTGCAAATAAATAAGTGAAAGTTCAAACTCTGTAGTTACTCACCATCAGGTGAGTACGTTTCAAAGTTAGTGATTTTACATACATTACGTAACAAATTTGGTGATTTCACATGATCATCGCTACAAAGTTGGTGATTTCACATAAACTGCGCTACAAAGTTGGTGATTTCACATAAACTGCGCTACAAAGTTGGTGATTTCACATAAACTGCGCTACAAAGTTGGTGATTTCACATAAACTGCGCTACAAAGTTGGTGATTTCACATAAACTGCGCTACAAAGTTGGTGATTTCACATAAACTGCGCTACAAAGTTGGTGATTTCACATAAACTGTGCTACAAAGTTGGTGATTTCACATAAACTGCACTACAAAGTTGGTGATTTCACATAAACTGCGCTACAAAGTTGGTGATTTCACATAAACTGCGCTACAAAGTTGGTGATTTCACATAAACTGCGCTACAAAGTTGGTGATTTTACATAAACTGCGTTACAAAGTTGGTGATTTCACATAAACTGCGTTACAAAGTTGGTGATTTCACGTAAACTGTGTTACAAAGTTGGTGATTTCACATAAACTGCGTTACAAAGTTGGTGATTTCACATAAACTGCGTTACAAAGTTGGTGATTTCACATAAACCGCGTTACAAAGTTGGTGATTTCACATAAACTGCTCTACAAAGTTAGTGATTTCACATAAACTGCGTTACAAAGTTGGTGATTTCACATAAACTGCGTTACAAAGTTGGTGATTTCACATAAACTGCGTTACAAAGTTGGTGATTTCACATAAACTGCGTTACAAAGTTGGTGATTTCACATAAACTGCGCTACAAAGTTGGTGATTTCACATAAACTGCGTTACAAAGTTGGTGATTTCACATAAACTGTGTTACAAAGTTGGTGATTTCACATAAACTGAGTTACAAAGTTGGTGATTTCACATAAACTGCGTTACAAAGTTGGTGATTTCACATAAACTGCGTTACAAAGTTGGTGATTTCACACAAACTGCGTTACAAAGTTGGTGTTTGCACAAAATTAAAGATAACACTAATTACAGTGATAGGTGAGACGAAGAACGACTTCAAAGCAACATTTACTAGACCATTGATATTCTGTAAGACATTCGCACTGCCGTGGCCCGCGGGCCTCGATGTACGACAACATCAACTGTCTCATGTGGGTGAAAACCAAGAGCCGCTATCGAATATGACATTTGAATCAATAAACAATGATAACAAGCTTAACTTAATTTTTTTTAAAACGTAGACGATTATGCTGCAATGGAGGCTCACAAATATCATGTTGTAATTGTGTTAGGGAAAACCATCATTTGAGGCACGTACGAAAGATGATCGAACAGAATGTTACAGTATTATATTCATTAAAAAGCAAAACAAACACTTAATTTTAAAAAATTAATGTGCATAGATTGACTGTCATTTGTGCATTGAATTCCGGTATTCTCTTCAGCGAGATCTGCTTTTTTGCAACACAGCAAAAGTGTAAACTGTACTAACAAGAAACTAATTTTACCTTCAGCTCTATGTCAACTTCACCAGAACTTGTTATTGGAGAGTTGTAAATTATTATTTAGAGTGCTGACGGAACTTGCGTAAAGTTCAAAATTTGAAATCCTAAAAAGCTGCTCTCCATTGTGAGCTGTAAGCTCTAACAAAATCTACAGTTGCCATAAAATTAAATACAGTATTTCTATATAATGAGCTAAGCGTTAGTTGAAACAACACATAACTGTAAGTGAAATGACATTGAAAAAATCCAGCATCATCAATGACACCGAAGATCAAAGCGTAGTGAAACCCTACGAATGGGATCAAGACGCAAGATGATCTACAGAGATACAAAGTCATCAATGATACCGAAATCCTCAGCGTTGTGCAATCCAATGAATATGGTCCACATGCTAGCCAAGAAAATCCGCCATCACCAATGGTACTGAAGACATCGAAGACTCATCTGGCACTCTCCAGACGCCGTCCTTATCCAGCACTTATCCTCTTCACAGTTGGCTGGAGGTGAGATGAAGCCCATCAAGACTGGGAAGTCAGGCGATATCACTGATGCCAAGCTATTGATGGACGCTTTATGTAAGTGGTTTAATGGCTTAATTTTCGGGCTTCTGGTTAATCGACGTTTGTTGTTTTTACGTATCGCTGCGAATGATATTTTTGTTGATCCTCTGTTGTTCGTAGGTAGTTGTTCTTTATCAAATGTACGATATGCAGGAGAGGAGTTCAGCCGAGAACTGCTCTCAGTTCGCTTGCGTAAATAAGAGTTCCCGAACTTTGATGAAAAGAAATCATCCCCAGCAGCCATTTCTTCATTCAATGGAAAGTTTGCATGCACCCTTCGATCAAGAAACTGTCCAAGCTTGCGCCACTTTTGCTGTTGAAACTGTAGACTTTCTCCAGAATCTTCGGTCTGCCTGTGAGGCAATTTCTTAATTCTCCTCCGCAGGAGATGTTTCTTTTCTGGCAAACTGTTGACCGCAAGAATCAATCGTTGAGTCATGCAAATAAATAGCAGCAATTTAAAAACGTTTTTAGCAATCATCATGGCACTTTGAGAACAACAGCCACAGATTTCAAATCAACAAAGGTTCACGTAGCACTGTACCAAACTGCTGTTTCACTTCCGAATTCGAACGATAGCTCACGATCCAAAAGCAGAATTTTGGTGTTGAGGGCGTGTGATCACTTTGAGAGCTCTCTTCGGTATGTACTAACGCCTTCCGCTGCAGCCGCTCTTATATCCCGTTAGGATGCACGCATTGCGCGCGCCAGCGTAATTGCGCCGTTTCCTCGATACGCAAGAACTTCATCACGGGTATGATAGAACAGACCCTCCTGACCGCCTTTTCCTGTGACGTCAGAGAAGTAATGAGAGCGCCGCCGCGATACTCGGAGAGGGCAAAAGCTCGTCTTTAATATCAAGGCACTTAATTCTTGGTATGGTTGATGTAAAGCGGACAATGTTGTGTCGCAATGATTCCACATAGCGCACGTACGTACTGGAGCTCTCATATGCTAATGTGATTCACTATAAGAGACGCGCCTTTGTTTCCTCTAAGTGAGAAAATTAGCATGACCTGTTCTTACTGGATCTCGTCTATGTATAACGTGGGAGGGGAAATTCAATGCGACTCGTTTCGCAACACAATGCGAACGATTTACTCTTTGAAGCACTTAAAGTTAAAGCTTCGCAAACTCACTAGAACCAGCACGCATTTATCAAAGCACTCATGAAAACGAATTTTGAAGTACATATTCATCAAAATAATAGCTATCCTTGTTTATTATGCGCTGTGACTGAAAATGACTTTCAAAACGCCATAGAAAATTTCCGTCACAAAAACGCTTCAAACACACCATGAGGGAATAGATTTTTATTCAATACTTGATGAATAAACTGACACACAACTTTCAGTCTCGTTTGCCGTTCTAAAAGTTTCTATTTTTTTTACATAAGTAATTCGCATTCATAGCTTTGCTAATGAAAGTCGGAATGATTGCCTAAACATTAAAACTGTGGTAAATTTGCATGTTCGTATTAATATTGTGTATCATTTCTTCGTACATTTCTTATTTAACTTGACTCTTTCTCGACACTTTCTCCACACGAATTATTTTCTAAAATATACCGATAATATAATAATTGTGAAACAATTCCAAGATACTATAACATCTTACGCTCAGTGAAAAATAAAAATAATCCGTAAGCATAATATTTTTCGAATATTTTTTCACGACCTATGCATATATTTTTTCTTCTCTTTAACCATTTGGGAGGTTTTTAATGACTAAATTAATTATTACCTGATCTCAGGCGAGTGTTTAGGCTCTGTACCCAGCAATGGTTCTCTTTTCACTACTTCTCTTTTTCACTACATCCTTCTTTTAAAGTGCGAGTACGTGCCAAATGTTACTATGTTCCTCGGTATTTGCTGTTGAAGGAAATGCTCTACAGCAAACGATCAGCTAATTGTACTACAGGATGTTATGATAGAGGCCACGAATAATATTCCTCATAAAATACACAAAAAATACGATATATACGGTATACCGTGTATACCGTACCGCAAAAGATATGCGACGAACAAATTACATTTAGAAATTATCGAGTCTCTATATTTTAGGCAATCGTTCCGATTTTTAAAAGCACAGCTTTCTATTCGAATCTCTTACACAAGGAAGAGTTGAAACTTTGAACATGGTAAACGAGACATGAAATCCTTTGCAATAGTTCATACATTAAGTAATAAAACCAAAATCTATTTCCTCATGGCTTGTTTGAAATATTTCCAGTAAGAGAAATTTTTTCTGTTCGCTGTCAGAGTTTTTTTTCAGTAAGAGAAATTTTCTTTGAGCATTTCTTTAGATTTCTCAAGCTCGCATGTGAAACATCCAAATATTCTTCAGGTGGTAGGTCCATGAATCTTACATGCTTAATAAACCAATTCAAAATTTATTTTAAAGTAAACGGTGAATAAACTATTTTCCACACGGATGAAAACATCTAGCTTCAAAGGAGTGAAAGATGACTTAGTTTTGTCATCAAAATAATGCAAAGAGTAGAATTAAACGGTCAAAATATCTAGTAGATATTAACGTTGAGCTTAATTTGATATCATTAAAGTACGTATGTGACTTAATAAAACTCTAGGAGCTGGATGAAATTTCCATTTCAGTTACAAACGCAGATGTCAGTCCATTGTTGTAGTGCAAATGAATGCGAATGAATGCGTAAAAAAAGATATACAACAAAAAATTATTTTTAGAAATCATTACAATACACCGATGCTGATAAAATTATGAGATATTTTCATTGTACTCGTAAATCATTGTTGCCCTTGTAGTCTCAAATACTTTTCATCTATCAAGTTGATATTCTTCATTTTCTCCTGTCTATGTTTTTCAATGTCTATTTCATGGGGTTCAACTAGGAATATAATAAAAATAGTGAAGAGCTCTATTATAAGTTCCCTGCTATTGACCAGTATTTTACGGTAACATTAGGCCCTGTAGTTCCCTGCTATTGACCAGTATTTCACGGTGCTCAACGAATTCTGGTAAATCTTTACAGATTTTGTTTTTTGCAATGTAAACGACTAGTATAGTTACGTATTAGTCTCAAAAATTCTTGATTTACAGTAGCATTATTTATTATATAAGTCGCTTTTATTTAAAGTATTTGTAATTTTTATGTATTAAACTAGTCGAGTCGCAAGTCGCCCTGAAGAAGCCAAGAGAGGATTTTTTTTAAATAGGACACATATTATAGTTCTTCTACAATAAATTTCTCTGTTTTACAAAAGAAATTGTTTTAAGTGGTAAATTTTGCAAATTCTATGCTTATTTATTAACTTGTAGTGCTAAATGGCTTCAACATTCTCATTCACATATTTTTTGTTATTAAAGAGAATCTTGATTGGCGTTGAAAACGTTCACTCAAAAAGTTGCAAATTACTTCTACTTATTATCATGTTCTGACTATTTTATTAAAATAATGCTTCTCTGAAAAACATCACGATAGTTTTATCGAAGAAAATGTTGTCTATGAGTGAAAATTTATTTTTATGAACTAGTAACTATGAAACAAATTATCATCAACGAATATGCGTTGTCTCTCACGCACTAGATTAAATAGTTAATATATATGAAATCTCTAGTAATTTATTTGATGTTACGATTTTAAAGAAAGCTGATTTTCGCTCTGAACTTTTTTGATCACAAAAACTCAAGCATCAAGGAAACAGCGACCGCATCTCCATCTGAGCGACTTCTTAGAAATTGATCCCCTACGACGCTCCGGGATTTCCGCATCTAAATTCCTCTCTACTTCAAAAAAATGTCGTAGTTAAACAAGCGACGTTAAGAGGCAATGAACAACTATCACGCATGTAGTTCTTACTTCGAGCCCATAGAACTGCAGGCGTTGAACTCATGAGAATAACATAACGCAAACATTCTGAATTTTCCGAATAATGTGACGCAATGGAACTGTTCACTCCAATTTTCTCTCAGAAGCACAAACAAGTTTTACTTTTCCGCTTCCGCATGTCGCGGTCATGAACGACGACTTGCGTGCAGATGAGTTCTGTGGTTGGACAAAACTGCACAAAAATACCATGTGATAAATGGTGGTTCGATCCGTTATCAATCTGTTATTGCCTAATATCGTTCGTTAATGACTTTTACTGTATTTTTCAGGCTCTTGATTCAAAGATCTTACAATTATTGAGGACCATTTACTGAATTATCTGTTAATGGGAGAAGTTTGCATGTGAAGTTTGAGCATAAGTATTTTAGATTTAAAACCCTGTGGGCTTTTATTGAAGAATCTTCCTGAAAAATTGATTGCGATTTATCCATAATTAGCAGAAGAAAATTCACTGTTAATTTAATAGTATAAGACTTCTACGTATGTTCAAATGTGATTTACGCTGACCATGCATAGCAGGTTTCAAGTTTGTCATGGGCATACAACTGCAGTTTGGTTAACGCAGAAAATGTTGCACTGAATGTTTGTACTTATAATTATCAATCCCCAAAATTAGAAGTTAATTTTCTAAAGCCTACACCGATTTAGCTTCAAATTCATGCTAGCGACACCTAGTTCATTTCCCATTGATATATTCAAAATTTAATGGGATAATTAACAAAGAACATAATTTTTAGGATTGTTTTATCATTAATTTTTTCCCTGCTTTTAAAACATCCTATGCGCCAAAACTTTGGCTCCAACCATTATTTTGGTTAAATATTTATTATAAATGTAATAATGTTTGACGTACATGATTTATTATTTTACCTGACGTTAGGTAATATTTAGTTTTAATAATATCACGACAGCAGATCCTTATTTTATTTTTACTACAGTGTTGAGTGTGGGGAGCGACAGGCTTGCAAGTAGCTATATTCAAATGTGTTCAATCCATTCTAATAGCCTTAATAAACCATGTACTTGGGGAATCCCTTGTGGCAAACAATTTGTTTAAATTGTTTTGTGGAATATGCTAGCTTGATGCATCCCATCATCCCGACTTGTTTGGCTTACTGTCGAAGTGACATTCAAGCACGCAAATGATCGGCAAGGTGGAGGAAAATACACGGCATATTTTTCTCAAAAACACATCTAGTGTAATCAAAGCTAATTGGTACAAGTCAATTCATGTGGTGGGGGGCGTGAACCGGTTACTTAACAAGAAATTACTGTGCTGATAACTTCATTTTACATAACACAAACACAAAATGATTAGAAATGCAATCAATTTAAGGGTTCAAATGTTGTTTTCTGTTTATAAACCCTTGAGATACAACAAAATTGCAAACGAACCGAAGCTTTGAAAGTATACACAGTCATTGAAGCTGCTGTTTAAATTCGAACCTTCTTCCACAAAAATCCGCAATAAAACTGATGTCATAATAAGGTGACTAAGGATACATTCTTATTTAGAGTGTAATGATTTAGCTCTCTGATTCTTATTAAATAACGAATCTCTACGAGCTAAGCACGGACATTCCTGTCCGTGGCGTAGCCTGTGCCAGTGGTGCTCAAAATTGCCGAAATTACTATAACCTAATCTTGGGATTTCCATGTAAGAGGTTTGGGATAAAATATTCCCCATTGTCCGGAAGGTATGACTCGTAGTTTTCTTATAAAGCAGGAGAACCCTGATCGATTTGAATAAATTCAAATTGCCACTCGCCTGAACAAGAACAATAGGTATGGAAATGTGCGTTTGGCGAGCGTGTTTTTTAGGGTATTTGGGCTTTGACTTCCAAGCATTTCCTCACCAGACACTGATCGTGCGATTTGTATGACGTCAGCTCACTCTCATTAGCAAATCAAAAGTTGTTTTTTTGAGTGAACCGAACTTGAAACCGTTTATGAAACAACGCAGGGATCTGAAACCGAACATGAAACAACGTAGACTCGAAATCGAACATGAAACAACATAGAGATCTGAACCCGAATATGAAACAACATTCACTCAAAATTGTATCCGAAACAACATACGAGTAGAAACTGGAAACCGAATATAGAACAACATGAACTCGAAACCGAGTGCGAAACATCATAAACATCAAAAGCTGAATATGAAATGAAATACCAAATTATTTGAGGTCTCCGTATGTTGCCTACTTAAGACACCGTCTCGTAATCTTTTTATAGCAAAAACTTTATCTCATTCAGCACTAGAAAGTAGAGTACATTCAAGGTACAGTGTGTTAACATTCCTCGCATTCACAAATGGTGTTCTAATAGATTATGATTGAATTTCAAAGGCCCAGTCCGTAAAAACTTGACACTTCGACTGCAATGCGAGCCCCCTGTGGTCCACGGAGGGAGTTTTCATACTGCCGCTGACCGACCAGTAGTCACAAATTTAAATTTCATAAATACTAAATCTAAGCTAAATGAAGATATGATCCAGTTAATGTTTGCTATTTTCAAAATTACTTACAACAATTTACTTTAAGTTTGAGTTGAACATTGAACTTCAGCGTCAGCAATTGAGGTCAAAGTGTTAATTACATCTCGACAGTTAGCTATATTCCGCGATACTCGCAAATCTGAAGGGCATTCATGCCGTCAGCTAGGTCACCTCGGAGGGACCGGTTCACGTCAAGGTGGCGGCTGAGGCTGTGGCTCAGTTGCGTGTTGGTGCTTCTGGCGTGCATGCACACTTATTTGCAGCTAAAATAGTTTCGTTGGCGAATATATAATTCTCAAATATTATCACTGATTTTCGATAACTTTAAATAATAATCATGATAATTTTGAAATAATTTGACCATACGTTGGTAACTTCTTAAACAGGTATAGTCGAACAGTTTTTCACGTAGCTTGATTATTTTCGGAGAGAAGTTATCCTTGTGCTTCTATGACATGTAGGGAGGTTAATATTAGTATTGACGACTGAAATTTCTAGCTTCAGAACAATCTATTTTTCTTACGTATAAAGCCATCTTTAATAAAATATGATGATCAAATTACTAATTTCCGAGCAAACAATAACGAAACAATGTGAAAAAACTGTAACTCGAGAGATGTACGAAGGAACTAAAGAATTAAAATTAATACATGGTGAAAAAAAGTTTTATATGTGAGATGGACGAAGGAATAAAATTGAAATTAACATAACTATTCAATTTATTTGACTCCACTCTATCATATATAGAGCATTGATGATATAAATTAGATAAATGTGTGATTACACGTGATTCGGGATTTGAAGCTCTCCTATTTATGTGTTTATTTTGGCTCAGTTGCCAAGCTTTGGTTGCTTTCTCGCGGTTACTACGTAGGAGATGCGTCCTGTTGCTCTCACGAGCGTTCCCCAGGGGACGCCAGAAGATTCACAGGCGCTCCAAAATCAGGGAATGTTTTGGGGAAATCTCCTAGCACTTCTACTCTAACTCTTCATTATGAATTATTGTTTCTGGGCAGGGAAAGGGGCATGGAGAGGGGTGACATGGGCTTCCGTAAACCGATGTTCTTTCTGGTCACGAAATGTCAGTAATTTACAGGGGAATATTTGAGAGCAATCATCATATACATTCGAATATTTCATAGCGAAGCGTGTTTGCCAAAACTTTCCAAGAAATTCCTCAAAAACCATTTAAAACTTGAGATTTTTGAATTAGGAATCTGAGCTTTTTGGTTCTATGTAAAGAGAAGAGTGTGATACGGTATAAAAATACAAAATGATGTACACCTTAATCGCGTTATGACCTTACATGTTTCAAAATAATAATTATAGCAAATCATAACTTAAAATGCCTTGAGGGAAATCACAAAACATCGTAAAAATCTTAACGCGTTTTAGACCTTTATACGAATGCTATGATAGGATAGGCGCTGTGTTCTCTCATTTCGTATTTGCTATTGTTAGCCGCTTATTTCAGCCTCTGGGATTTACTTCATTTTCGATTTCATTTCACATCAGAGACTGAATTCGTAAGCTTATATTTGTTCTCCTTCCGTTAATTTAGCGGCGGGTTTTAGTCTCTGTTCATCTTACAGCTTTCATCTTCAGCTCCATTTTCTTATTTCGGCCTTTCTTGCATGAACTTCATCATCAGCTTCACCTCGCATTATTCAATGAATTCGCAACCTGATGTTTGCCTCCTTTCGTCGATTTAACACTGGGTTTCATTTTGTTGCTCCCTGGAGCTCTTCTCCGATCACTTCCGCTTAGATCTGGCCTGATTTTGCGTTTTATAGCCGCTGCGATCACCTAAAACAATCATTTGCTAACCAGCCTCTTTTCAAACGAGATTTTGTCATCCGGTAAATTTCGAGTTTTGTAAAACGGGGAGAGTAGCAAAAAGCGCGACATTTAAAACAGCTCGCATGGTGTGCAAGATAATTGTTCATTCGAAATTTTGAAGTCATGAGCGTAACAACAAAGTAAGCGTAATTAATTGTTCGAATTTCTGGTCATATTACCGTTGGTATGCCCACCGTCGTTAGATTTATGGTACCAGGTAGTTACCGACAACATAAAGAGGAAGGAACTGCCATTCGGCAGTAAACTTTAGAAAAACTTATGAGCACAAATTTAACCACAGGTAAAGTATAGTGGAGCTGTTAATAAAAGTTGATTTTGAAATCCGTCTTGGCAGAAGGAAGTCAATAACTAACTTTTTTTTAATTGATAAGGGAAACCTAACGTTGAAAAATATAGATATATGTTAACTTAAATCATTACAGGGGTTAACTTTCTTGAACATTTTATGCCTTAATTTGATAATGCTTCAATTCAATTGCCCTGCTTCTTAATAATTCTACCAGATAATATCTCAAAATAGCAATTCCCCATTTGAGAACTCCGCTCCAAAGCCACATAAACATTATCATCAAAATTAGGTTCAAGCAGCCCCCAGAAGACGTGGTGTCCCTTCTATATAGCCTAAGGCTACAAATGATCGGATGTTGTCCAAGACACGTTGTAATTGCTGCGACATAATATACTGCATGTAAATACATCACAGCTTGTACCATTACTATTCTTCACACAGGTATTAAACCGCTAAATACATCATAGCCTGAACTATTACTACTCTTCACACAAGTATACTGCAATTAAATCAATCACTACTTTTGTTATTACCTTGCTTCACACAAGCACATTTAAACAGTTACATACATCACAACTTGTACTTTTGCCAATAAATCCTTCGCTACGTTTGCTATTACCTTGCTTCACACAAGCACATTTAAACAGCTAAATACATCACAACATGTACTTTTTCCAATAAATCCTTCACTACGTTTACTATTACCTTGCTTCACACAAACCCAAAAGCTAAATACATCACAACTCGTACTTTTACCATTTATCAAATAGGTAACTTTGTGCCGCTAAATCCATCGCAACTGTTCACTATACTTCAAACAAGTATTGAACTGTTAAATACGTCACTATATGTACTGTTAGGATACCTCACTCATATTCAGTAACTGAAAATACTTCTCATTATTTAGTAGTGCAAAAAAGATAATTACGGAGGCACCTTTTCATAACTGAATAATAATTTTTAAATAAGAGGAGTCATTTACGTAACTCTAATTCACCAGAAAATTTTTGATTGAAGTAACCACAGAATATTTTCAGTGGAGAAAAAAATTTTGTGCAGCAGCGCATTCAGCGTTGGTTAAACCCCTGTAGTAGGTGAAGTGTCAACGTTATTTAACAAGCATTTCCTTCAGGTAAAAATCCCTTTAAGATTAAAATAAGGGACCACCATTTCGTCAGCAGTTCTCAGAAGGAAATGCCCATCAGGAAATTCCGGATTTCGTGTGTTTGTTTCTTCACACGAACAAAGACAAGGACTTCAGAACAGAAATAGAAGAGCTAAATATAGCGATGAAGAAATAAACGGTGCCGGTATAATATGGTCTCTAGCGTCGGTTTTAATGTCTATAAACCTGTTTATCCTATGTATTTCTGGTTTTGAATTTCTTTTTCAATAATAATTGTAAATTATCTACGATACGATGTAGTATATAGTGCATAGATTGAAATTGTGTTTCCTTGAAATATATTTCATAAAGAAAATAGCACCATGCTTGCAAGAGATTTTTACAAACTAATTTCCAGTGAGAATTCAGTTATCTGTTATTTAAGAGAGCACAATCTTCTTCAAAACGTTGAAAATGTGCCTCCTTGTCATAAATTTAAGAGAGCACAATCTTCTTGACAACGTTGAAAATGTGCCTCCTTGTCATAAATTTAGGAGAGCGCAATGTTCTTGACAACGTCGGATATGTGCCTCCTTGTCATAAATGCAAAAATCGATGCAAATACGATCATAGCTTCATGCAAAAATCGACATACTAAAAAAGAAAGAGGAGTACTTAAATGAGCATTTCCAATCTCATTTAGACCACTTCTGTTGGAAAATTGTAAGAAAACACGAGGATCAACTCACTGCTTTCTTAAACGATGTAAGATTTGTTTACAAATAATAACAGAATAACCTTGTGTAACAAATGTTTTGTAATAAATATTCTATTTATCCTTAACCAAATAATCTTCATCTTTAATAATTGATTTCAATTTACGGGAGATTTCATACTATACGAGAAAATCCACGATAGATATCATACTACACCAGAAAATCCACGGTAGATTTCATACTATATCAGAAAACCGATGGTAGAAACTCGTATCATACTCTACCAGCACCAAATAAACTCTCCTTGTGTTAACTGCTCATACTCTTATTTATTTATATATTTTCACTTAATAAGCCATTTAGTTACTAAATTCTTTGTCTTCCTTGAGTTCAAATTCCCAGCGTGAATTGACTATAAAACTTCACTAAGTGTAAATTGGATCCTTGATCACTACTTGCTGACGACGAATTTCCTGATATACGATTTACACCTCACTCAATTCAATTCATTAGCCTTTTGTCAATTTTTTTAAGCAAATGTAGCTAATGATTGATGGACTTTACCAAGCACCAGTCCACTCTTGGTACTTCGGGTCAAGCTACTCAAGCAGGGTGACAAAAAGTTTGGGCAACAATACTGAAGGTTTTAAAAAGGAGTTAAAAATGAAACTCGACAACTTTATGCCCTTTCAAAGTACAATGAAGAAATTTTGATGAACGGGAAGTGGGTGAGAAAGTTATGAGACCCACACGTCTTTATGTCGGAACGATAGCATTCCCAGAACAACAATTTTTATACCAATCATTGAAGACGTGCTCTGACATTTGTTTATAGCAAAATTTACAATAAATCACACTTTCGATACAAGTGTAACAGTAACTCTCCCGCACTGCACCAACAACCACTGCAATTTGCAACGATTAATGTCTAGTGTAGCGTAAAAGATTTTGACATACGGAGTTATTTTTTCGAAGAAGAAACTGATTCTGTAATTCTTATCGAACCCTTACTGTAAAATAGTTTTCTCCAGCCTAGGACTGTCAAAGTCCTCGCCTACAGAGTAAGAAGTTCAACGTTTCTAGCATGACGAAGCAGCATCCCATATGCCTTGAGGTTCGCACGTACTGTTTCCTTGTTTTTTTCGACATGTTTTCAGTTAAATTATCGAAGACCTAAAGGCAGCAATGAATACGATTACATTCAACGTAAAGCAGCCCATAGACGATCAATTTTATTGTCAATATCATTGACTCAATATATTGATGAAATTTTTTTGCCCCCTAAGTAAATTAATTGACGGTCGTCAATCAAGCCCACAGACGATCAAATAAATTGTCAATGTTCATTTTTGTCAATTATATTGACAATAAAATTGATCGTATATGGGCCGCTTTACTTCTGAACGACTGTAAAATGTTGAGTTTTAAATTTTTCCTATCTCTCAACGTTTCATTTTTATTAACCTTAAAAATCACTGCATGGTTTTTCCTGGTTCTTGTTTAACTACTTTATGGAAATATTTTAAGGATGCCAACACATGTTATAAATCGTAACTACAATACTAGTCCAGAGAAATTAAAATTTTATCCATCATGAGCACCAAAATAAGGAAAGTGGATTCTGTCCTATGCTATTACTGAATGCACCGTGCTGAGTTTTGCATTACGTTATTGCTGAATGCATCGTGCTGAATTTCTTATTGCGTTATTACTGAATGCACCGTGCTGAATTTCTTATTGCGTTATTACTGAATGCACCGTGCTGAATTTCTTATTGCGTTATTACTGAATGCGCCGTGATGAATTTCTTATTGCGTTATTACTGAATGCACCGTGCTGAATTTCTTATTGCGTTATTACTGAATGCACCGTGCTGAATTTCTTATTGCGTTATTACTGAATGCACCGTGCTGAATTTCTTATTGCGTTATAACTGAATGCACCGTGCTGAATTTCTTATTGCGTTATTACTGAATGCACCGTGCTGAATTTTGCATTGTGTATTACTGAATGCATCATACTGAATTAATCCTTTGTATGCCATTGCTGAAGGTAGAATGTGGACAATAACTCACGCGCGAACAAACGAGATAGCAAACCAACAATTTTGCAAAAGCATTATATGCACAAAGAAATTTACAAGCAGGTACGCGTAGGTAGATTCGTTTCATGTCTGCTTTCGAGGAATTGATATAGAGAAAGTTGCAGGTCAAGCGAAGACTGTATCACAGATACACTGATCGAAGTTATTGTTTATTTTAACAGAAATAAACAAGTTAATCTGTAAAATACGTCTCAGACAACAATTGAATTACCTCCCAAATTATCAAATGAAACTAACGAAGACAGAGCTTCAGACGACTTGATTAACTAATTTACTTGATTCTCCTGTGCTGCTGCGCCGTAATTAATATGTAGTTGCGTTTTCCAAGTTATTGCTATAATTTATTAATAAGCTGTCCATAATTCATTGCTTAAAACGTGCGTCCTTTCGCCTTTCAATTCCTTAATTTTTCTATTAAAGTTCCTTCCAGGTAAATTTAAATCCATGAAAATAAACTGCAATCGAAAAACAGAACTTGTCATCATTTGAAAAACATTTATATCTTAATTTTAAATTATGCAAAATTGAAAATAGTGGACCGATTTCAACATATTTGGTTTTATTGCATGCAGAAATTAATTTTGTATCCCATTCTCGTAAAACTTTTCCGAATGAAGAAATATTTATATTGATTTTGTGAAGATAAAAGTTTAATTTAAGGGGACTTTGAAAGTTTTTGTAGATTTCATAGGGATGAAAATGTTAATATTTTTGAATAATTCAACTGATGGTTGCAAGTGACTTAAATTATTGCTCCGAGACGAAAATCTTCAATTTTTTCAATCATGGTGGATTTCAAATAATTATATATTTTTTCTTGTTGTTATTTTTCTTACACTTTTAACTTGATTCAAATTGAGCACAGTACCTTCATTATTAAATTTGCATATATTGCGATACACGGTAAGTTTACATGGGAATGATCTACTAGGAAAAGCTTCAAAAAATAACTGGGACGCTTGTAAGTAGCTTCAAGTCTAAATATAGCTATTCCCGATAAAAATTTGCTGCTCCTTTGTTAATGCATCTTAAAGGAATTAATTTTTTTATATAATTCACAGAGTACATTACTATGTATTTCACACGATAACTGTATCTTGTTTACTGCTAAGGATGTGGTTGAAATCGGTTCACTATTTGCAATTTTATTAGCGTGTAAAGGTGTTATATACATTTTTTAAAACACCCTTTATGTATCTAGTTTACGGGGTTTGACTGATGACAGAGAAACAAACAAGGATGCAAGCAGCAAACTGTGTATTATTACAGAAGAACATATTGACTAACTGAGCAAGACAGAGAATGTGTGGAAGATTTTAAGAGTTATAATTGTAATTTGTGTGGGTACGGCAATACTGAACCAATAATTCCAGTGTAACACCTGGAATAGCAGCATATTACAAATTATTATTATTGTAATAATTATATATTACAAATTATTTTTGGGGGTCTCATTCAAATCACCGAGCTTGACTAAACCAATTTAACTAACGGTCGTAAAAGTCAAAACTCTGAAAAAGTGAAACGGGAAAATGGACAGAACTGTTCAGAGTTTCTTCAGCCAAATCTTTAGAATTAACTTCCATCTAATACGAAACAGTGAACTATAGAACTCAATGAGCCGTGAATAATTTCCATCCAAGAATAGCAAAGATTCTTGAAATCTTATTGAAGTAAATATATCACTCTCTCTACCCACATGTGTTGTGATTAAATTATGCCCAAATACACGTTTGTTATGTGAAATACATTCGTAATTGCAGGTGAGAATACACAGAAAACTGCGCTTTGAGTAAACTACACCTTTTTCACTTCAAATTAATCTAAGTCAAGTGCAATTTAATCCAAGTCAAGTTCAAATTAATCCAAGTCAAGTTCAAATTAATCCGAGTCAAGTTCAAATTAATCCGAGTCAATTTCAAATTAATCAAACCCTCAGTTGAGTTAAAAAATGGCGTAATAATTTGTTAATACGAATTTTTGTGTTAAATATGTATCTATTAGATGTGATGAGCAAAACTGATTTCGAGGATTTATTTACACTCATAGATATTTATATACGTGAAATTCCACTTTATATCACATGTATGAAATCAAATACATGCAAGTACAAAATATTATCATTGGACGATATATTGATTTAATCTTAAAAATAAATATACAAGTGCGATTCACTGAGCACTAATGTACGATTACGTTTAATTACAATTTATATTTGTACATTACTACCCAGGTATATTCCTGCATTAGCAATAAAAATGTTGCCATCCATTCTAATTCCGTGTTAGTCAATGTGAAGAAATGTAGGATCCACTTACAACACACAATAATAATACAAGAAACAATGTTTCTAATTCACTACTGATTTTATTTGTGTGTGTGTGTTTACAATTCCATATATAACACTTTTAGGACTTGAATAACTTTTATAATAATCATTGTATGAATATTTAAGTCTTGAAAGTATTATATGTTGAATTGTGAATACACACAAATAAAATCAGTATTAAGTTAGAAACATTGTTTCTTGTATTGTTATTGTGTATTGTAAGTGGATCCTACATTTCTTCACAATGACTTACACGGAATTAGAATAGATGGCAACATTTTTATTGTTAATGCAGGAATGTATCTGGGTAGTAATGTACAAGTATAAATTATAATCAAAAGGAATCGTACATTAGTACTCAGAGAATCGCATTTGTATATTTCTTTTAAAGATTAAATCTACGTATAGTCCAATGATAAAATTTTGTACTTGCATGTATTTGATTTCATGTATGTGGTAAAGGGGAATTTCACGTATATAAATATCTATGAGTGTAAATAAATCCTCGAAACCAGTCTTGCTTATAACATCCAATGGATACATATTTAACACGAAAAACTCAAATAAACAAATTATTGTGTCATTTTTTAACTCAACTGAGGGTTTGATTTATTTGCACTTGACTCGGATTAATTTGAACTTGACTTGAATTAATTTGAACTTGACTTGGATTAAATTGAACTTGACTTGGGTTAATTTGAACTTGACTTGGATTAATATGAACTTGACTCGGATTAATTTGAACTTAACTCGGATTAATTTGAACATGACTTGAATTAATTTGAACTTGACTTGGATCAAATTGAACTTGACTTGGATTAAATTGAACTTGACTTAGATCAATTTGAAGTGAAAAAGGTGTAGTGTGTGTGCGTTAGTGCATCTGTCGCTTTGATAAGAGCTGGCGGATAATCTTGAAGTTCTTGGCTAGAAAACGAAACAACATCAAAACAGAGCAGAACAGAACGGATGATGGCCACCGGAACAAACCAAGTGGCCCATTCTCGGGTTGTCCCCGAGTCCCGTGCCGTCAGACACCGATCACGCCAGGACACCAACGAAACACATTTACACTTATCAATTTTCTCGAGCAAGCAGCAGTAGATTCATGTCTTACAATATCTCTTTACGCAACCGTTATGCAAAAAGTAGTCCTATCATTTGACCGTTTTCTTTACATTATCAGAAATATTAGAGCCCAAATCACGTTTTTGGTCACACTCTCCTCCCTGTAATCATAATTCGGCCACATACACGAATCAGAACTACTGAATGTGTTCAGTGAGACAAACCAAGTCATTCACCGTCAGAACGTGCAGTAAGCTTTTCAAAAAATAAAGTACTGTGATGGCAAAAGGTGCGTGTTCAGAGAAAAGATGATGTTGTAAAATTGTTGATCACCTATCTGGGATACTGTCACGCTAAAAATGAATTGATCTTGGAACAGGATTGACGAAATATTTGAAAGTTTTTGCATTAATGATATGCAAGAAAAATGTTACTTAATAATTAAACGAAAAAACTATTTCAATTCAACTCGCTATTCACTTTTATGTCAACACCATTCAATTCCCCGAATTTCTTTTAGAGTACACATGTACGTTTTGAGTTGTGTTATGCACCTCTTTCAAGCACATACACTCCTTTAGAGTAGTAATCTCTTCTATGTGTCAGATACTTGCAGTACATAGCTATCCGGTGCCTATTCTGATATCTTGAACGCTTTAAAAGTTATGCTCCTATATTTACTTCAGTTCATCATATACTTAGTCTCTTAAATCTTAAAGCCAACGCCTTTTTGTTTCCCTCGATTTAGCCCTGTTATAACTACATTTCACTCATGTTCGCGAACCACTCAGCGTCTAAGGTAAAATTCCTGCAATGAAATTCACAATAAAAAATATTCAATGAAAAATTGTTCCTCCATTCGAAATCGATCGAAATTGGGATCCTTTTTTCAACAGTGAAACTTTTGGAATCAATCGAACTTCGAAATCTTTTCTTTTCAACTGTGACATTTTGGAATCGATCAAACATTGAAATACTTCCTTTTCAGCAGTGACATTTTGGAATCGATCGAACATTGCCACCCCTTCTTTTCAAATCTGAAACTTCGAAGTTGAAAATAAAATTATAATTTTAGCGTGAGCGGAAAGCGATCGCGGCAAGAGCCTGCTGCTGACTCGTTAGGCCGGTGGAGGAGACATTCAAGAACACGTCGGGTACCACGAGATCACCACCGGGTTGACCTCCAATGTGCTTCCCGTCAGAGGAGAGTCGGCCTTCAGGAATATTTTTTGAGCTCCATCAACTGAAATTAGATGAACTTCGTTATTCATGGTTACTCGTTGGCGTTTATTTATAAAGAATTTAAGCTTTATGATCTGATTTGACTTTTTAACATAAGCCGACTATAGCTAAATTACTTTAGAAAAATGTAAAATACATCATTCAAAAACTGTAATAAGAAATCGGTTCCGCGTTAATTCAGTTAATCAGCAGAAAATATTGTAAAAACATTATGTAGAGAATAGTTTGAACCTTACCCGAAAATAAGCAGCTCATGGACAAACAGTTGTAATCTTCACACAACTCAAAGCCCCTGTAGAATGGGACACCCGCTTTCGTGTAGAGGTCGGGGCTGTCCAGGTCGCGGTTCATCACAGTTTGGTAGACGCAACCTGTGAAAGAAAATGTATGTGGGAAATAACCTTATTTAAAACCTGATAAGAATTTATATGAAATATTTTAAAATTATATTTAAAATATTATGAAAATATGTTTAAAATATTATGAAATTATGTTTACCATATTATTAAATTATATTTAAAATATTATTAAAATCTATTGAGACTTGAGACAAAATACTTATAAATTTTTCGAACATTTGTAAAAAATAACCATATTATTGTGAAAGGGGAATGATTAAATTCACTTTAAACAAGGTGAGTGATTCTTACTAAATATTTTTCCTTGGATTTCACAGTCGGTCCTCAGTGTAAAAAAAAAAACGCCGCCGAAAACCCGATCTCGGATATCCAATACATACTCACCACGCTGTATTTCTATCAGCATGACGTTAACATTAACCCATCACAGCGGCTGCGAAATATTTACAACTTCATATTAATTGAATCAGTTTTGCCGTACTACTTTTGCCTTCGCTGCGCTTGCTGATCAGCCATGGGTGCGAGGAGCAGGTGTAGCCGGGCAAGGTGTAGTTGAGGGTGGCCATGAGACTGAGCGGCAGGTACGCGGGAGGCCAGTATTGCACGCAGACCTGGTCTGCGCGGCAGGGGCCATCGGCACACGAATCCTGAGGGAAAAACGGCAAGAACCTCGCAAAAATTCACCCGCTCAACTGTATGAGCTTGATATTGGCACTAATTAGTGTTTTTTAAAGACGTACCTTGAAATTCCCTCCGCAAAAGATAGGGTTATTCAATTTCATAAGCTTTGATGTTTTTAGCTAAGAAGCGTTTTTCATTAACATGCTTTGGAATTCCCTCCGCAAAAATGTGACCACTCTATTTTATGGGCTTTGATGTTTTTAGCTAAGTATTGTTTTTCATAAACATACCTTGGAATTCCGCGAGCAAAAATTAGGTCACTTAATTTTATGAGCTTTGAGAATTCTAGCTAGGTAGCCACTTATTAAAACATACTTTGGGATGGAGTTCCAAGTTGAATGTGACATATAATTTACTAATCCTCGTCATTTAACGAAGGAGATCATTCCCTCTACTTGTATAGTTATGTAAAACTTTGTCCCTTGTTACAATGTTATCGTTCAATAAATCCACTCTATGGATGGATATTTTTTAAGAAAACTATTTGTTAGCTGCTTGTGAACTATTCTCAATTCATATCACCTTCATGTTCGTTACGCTTCCTCTCTTCAGGAGCCATTTATTCTTCAGGCTACCTACAATTGATAATTCAAGTTGTGTTGTCTATTATTCGAATGTATGATGATAAACGCTCTATCTATTTTTCTTACTATCCTTCTTTCTTTCTTTCTATATTTTTCTTTCTTTCTTTCTATCCTTCTTCCTTTCTATACTTCTTTCTATCCTCGTTTCTTTCTTTCTTCCTTTCTTTCTTTCTTTCTATCCATCTTTCTTTCTATCCTTCTTAATTCTTTCAACTCTCACCAGCAGCCGCGCAGGGAGCTCACCCAGGCTGCGGTACGCCACCCAGCCTGGCAAGATGACGAGCTTCTCTGCCACTTCCATCAGCTCACACAACTTGGTTTCCTCTGTGGAAGAATACCTCTTTAATTTATCGCACTCAAGTTCAAGTTTAACGGTTTTATGTTTTTCTGTAAATGTAAGTTAAGCTCGTATCATTGTCATCGTTCGGCTTCGAGATTGATTAAACTAGAGAAATGCGAGTAAGTTCACTATGATAATTAAAATTTTTTCACCCTTCTTGAGGGAAAGTTTGTAAAAATTGTAGCTGCAAAGTACACGTCAGAAATTTATTCTACCCTACGTTTTTTATTTGCATCGCGTTTATGCGTAATTGATTTCGGTCATTCACAACGGCTGTATCAACGATGTTATCCAGAACTTTTTGTGGAGATATTCTTTAGATAGATGCTGCTACATCTAACAGCGATTAAAAATGATTAAATGTGTATCACAGCACTGCCTCAAGTGCAGTTACGAAATATTGAATTTTGATTTAGCAGTTTTATTCCCTATAGAAAAAGTTCATTCTTGCCAGACTACTATGGAAGTTTTGATCAAATAACCAACTGATGAGATATTTAAACCAGTGACCAAGCAAAGCTGTTAAACGATTATCATTTTCTTAAGTATTCTCGAGTGCACAGAACATATAGACACTTTCTTAAAAAGTTGTTTAGTTGGTTTCACAAAATTGCAGTCATGTGACTTAGGCTGTTAAAATAAAACAGAAAATATTAGGGAATGTCCTGAGTTCTACCACCAAAATTAGACCAAAAAAAAAGTTATACCTGAAAATCATTCGAACAAAACTGTATGGTGGACAACTTATGCTTCCTGTTAGCATTAGCATATGATTTGTGAATGCTATTAGAATTTACGAAAAAAAAAAGCTGTTCTCTCGCCGTTAATTTTTTTGATGATAGTTGTAAGCCACAAATTTTACCACGAGGATGTGACGCAATCTCTGAACTTTTTATTTTAATATGGACATGATATGGTTATCCTTAGCTACATCCTCCATAGTTATGCAAAATATTTTGCATCCACTACATATTTACCCTCAAGGTGAAACATCATCTCAATTAATTATAGACGTGCCACGAGTACGAATTATATGCAATTATATACATGTGACAGTACGAAGACAATTTCAGTTATAGGATAGGAGCGTGTGACACTCCGTAATTCTAACCTCATATCAATTAAAATTCGAATCATGTTCCATCTTAAAAAATTGCGTTTCCTGTCTTTTTTTCCATTGAGCCTGGAAAGTTAGTTTCTTTTCGTATGATGGATCAAATTTTCTATTACGAAATGCGCCACTTAGCGATGCATAATGAAGACAATTGGCTTAAATATTAATGTTTTTTTAAGGTATAATTGTCGTGATAGATTCAAAATTGACTGCCAAACTTGTGCTGATAATTTGTCTCAGAATTAAGCAATATCACTGTTTCACTAACATATAAAACAAAATAGTCGGAAGCGGAGAATCAGAGTTGATGAAGCTTAAAATTGTTTCAAAAGTAGAAGCGCGTAAATTAGTGTTGTAACAGATCGTTGAACTAGTTTTTAGGTATAGGCTCTTGCTCAAAATATAATACATTTAGTTTTTTAATTTCACAAGTATTTCATTTTTCCGTTCATTTAGTCAGGCTTGAATTTTAATATTTTAGAACACCTCCTAGTAATTTTGTTTGACATTCTGACTATGAAGTTCGCTCATTTTTAATTTTTTCAGTTCAGTTAATCAGGTCTGAATATAAAATAATTGAGAACACCTCGCAATTTTTTCGCGTTTATTAACTCTTGACATTGTCTGCTGTTATTTTTTAATTCTACATACTTTGATACCTCCAGTATTTATGGAAACAAATTTTATAAACTGATAAAACGTTTCATTATCAACGTACTTTGAAAGTTGAAGGCAGTGCAGGTCCCGAACAGCCGACATTCCTCGAAGCAGTCGAGCGGTGAGGGAGATCTCACGATGATCGGTAGAGCTAACGCTGCGAACTTCCTGTGCTGACCTGCACGCCAAGTCGTGACACGGTGGGCTCTAGTATTGTTATAACAATACTTGAACAGAGCTATAACAGAGTGATAACAGATGTAATAGATGTTAGATTTTACCTATTATAGTAAGATAATAGATGTAAGATATCATGCAGTATTCAGTTTCCATTTCTGAGAATGTTGTAACTTTTTGGGTATGAATCGTAATAGTTTATATAATGTATTCCAGATCTCAAAACAAAATCATTCTGAAGCAAATATTACCACTCTGAAATTCGAAGTGTATCACCCATCATATTTGGTCCTAATCTACACAAGAAATATGAATGATTGAGTTTATTGAGTAGTAACAGCATACTTTAGAGTATAAATCCCTGTGTAAAACATTGGCCAGACAGGAATAAGATTTTTAATGCAAAAAAGTGAAACGCAAAATTTTCCAGAGCATAGTGAACAAGTTTTAGTGCTGTCAACTGGCGACATTTTTCAAGTAGCAATGCTAAACTTTAATGCTAAAACTTTCATGCAGGTTAAATAGCCTCCTATAAAATGTCATTCTTTATATTTATGTTTTTGAGTACCTAATTGTTATCAATAACCCTGTTAAATGTTGATTCATTTGTTCGTTCAATATGAGTAAACGAATTTTACTGCATTTTAATGTTTCAAATGAATTGCGTTATTGCAATTAATGATTCTGAATCAGTCTATCAGTTTAGATTCGTTTCATAATCCACCTGGCCAACAGGTTACGAGGCCTCTACACAGTTCTTAATAATCAGGAAATTCATGATTTTTCAGACGAATGTTCATCAGGAACTTGAAGACGAAGAACACAGCACGTAGGGAAATCATTTTAATTTTACTTCTTACTTTACACACTTAATCTATAAAAGTTAAGAAACTAAAAACTAGTAGTCCTATTTTTTCTTAAACGTTTCGGAGTCCAGCTCCATCATCAGTAAGTCATTACTGAAATTCCAGATTGTACTCATTGTAAATTTCAGTAATGACTTACTGATGATGGAGCTGGACTCCGAAACGTTTAAGAAAAAATAGGACTACTAGTTTTTAGTTTCTTCACCTTTATAGATTAAGTGTGTAAAGAAAGAAGTAAAATTAAAATGATTTCCCTACGTGCTGTGTTCTTCGTCTTCAAGTTCCTGAGTTCTTAATAAATTTTAGGACTTACCGAAACTTGAGGCGGAGAATGTACGAATGCTGCTTTCCGCCTGCCGATGAAGAAGCAATAACACGTAGAAAAACAGTTTCCGGCCATTTTGGTTCGCCATCTTCCTGCCTGGTGGGAATAAATCAAACCATTCAAATTAGCAGCTCTCAGCTGGAGGAAAAAGTTGATAACTTTGTAAATAGAAATAATAGAGAAATATCCGAGAGTTTGAGTTTGTTGTCCTGATTGAGTTTGTTCTTGTGAAAAACTAAGCGGCAGATAATATAAATGACATGGGCACGATTGCTGTTATATGGTAAAATTAATGTACGCTATGAGGTTGAAGACAGTGAATGAAAGTTAATTTACTCAAAAGAAAGGGGATCTTCTTTGTCATTAATATTACTAATCTAAAACTTCGATGACAGAACACGTGCAATTAGCTCTCAGTAAATTTTTAAACTTCCCATTTATAGTTGCTATAAGGCAAAGAAAAACTATGGGTCCATATTTATATTTCTGGGAATATAAAGAAATTACAAATTATTTTATTGATCTTTTCAAAATCGGCCGAAGATTTGCCCTTCAGTTTGAAGCTTTTCAGGGCGATGTTATACCAACCCAGTCTAACGTTTTCGCCCCCTGCATGCATGTTTTTCGCCGCCCAAATAACTTAGGCGGCGAAAAACATGCATGCAGGGGGCGAAAAAGTTAGACTGGGAAGTTGGTAGTGTAAATTAGCGTATCGTTGTGAAATGTCGCGTTTTGGTAATTTCCAGTCGTCAAATGGACATGTACGAGTGTTCTAAATGTAGGGCTCGGACATGAAAGTTCGAGACCGTTCAGGTAAGCTAAAGAAAAACATAGCAATAATACTTAATGAGTGACTGGAGTCTAGAAAGAGAAGACCTTGGAAAATTTTCTACTTTTGCACACAATATTTGAAAATAACGACTACCTTTTTAGGAACAAAAATTTCATTATATTGTTTTCTTTGTTTTAGGAAAACATGTACCGCTCTCGAACAAAATTAAACTAAAGCATCCAAACAGTTTTGATGTCTATATCAGTGAGTAAAATTCTAAAAATAAACATCATTTATTGGTGGAAGTTTAAAATATCCCACAGCTACCTTCATGCTTCACAATATGGGAACCAGGCCATGAGAAGCGATTGTCTTACGAGCCCAAATATAAAACCATCCACGGCTAAGTTGGTAGATGATTTTTCACGATTATGATGAGCGCTACAATGCATATTGAGAAAATTCAAATATTACAGGAGCTCTTTTCTGCCGTATGAATATTCTTCCCTTCGCACTTACAGGCATTTTTTATTGAGTAAAAAGCGACTCTTAGCACACCCAGTTGGCAGCGGTTTTGCTTCACCGTGAAAAAACATGAAAATTAAGCATGCATATAGTAAACTTCTTACAAATCCTGTCAATCGAGAATATCTTGATACTGTTTTACAATGAACCGTATCTTTGAATGAGATTTAATTCTGCCCCATAAAGAGCTTTTTGAAAGTATTGAGGACTATTGGTTCAGCATGGCAGGACTACTGTACTGAAAATGGTATTGCTGGACTCATTTGAAATTTCAAATATTCTCGCAACTGAACTCAATCTTATCGGTTTCCAACAGCAAATTACATTTTGAAGTGTCGTATTTTGTTTCAATTTAGTTTACATTCTACGTTTGTACTAATGTCAATAAGCAAACAGATAACTTTCTATCAAACTGTACTGCACTAAAACTGTTTCATTAGAACTAAGTATATCAGAACTAAATGCGAACCAAGAAATTGCCTTTTAGCCTATAAAACCTGCATTTTCATAACTGTAATACAAATAATCGTTAATTATGTTACTCTGGAGTGTCCAGCACGTGACACAAAACCTGATTTTTCACTAAAGCAAGTTGGAAGCATTACTAAATATCGACTACCCTCGCTCCACTCTTTATTCTACAATCACAGTCATGAACTAAAATTAGCAAGTGATTGTTTCTCAGTTCAACAGGTCCTTCTACAATGACATAATAATATGCGGTGACTTCAACTATGATTTGCTGAAACATGAAAGCTATGAACCAATCTCTAATTTCTTAAATGCATTTCATTCTAAATCTTTCCTTCCGATCATCACAAAGCCAACACGAATAACCTCAGAATGTGCCACGCTGCTTGACAATATCTTTATGACAGACCCAAGTGATTTTCTTGCTGGAATAATTACTTCTGACTTATCAGATCATTTTCCAGTTTTTCTTATTAAGAAAAATGTCTATCTTGCGTGCACCAAGGCACGGGCTGAATCTTACTCATATCGTAAAATAAACGAATCAAATTTAGAAGAAATGCGCACCGTTCTAGAAGATTTAATGCCAACATTGCACATCACCCAACAAAGCAATAATGCAAGGAGCATTGATGAATCAGTAGTAAAGTTGACTGAAACTATAATGAACGCATACAACCAGTGTTGCCCAATTGTAACTCGTACAGTTACCCCGAAAAATAAACAAAAGCCCTGGATTACTAGAGACATCGTGATAAATATAAAGAAACGCCAAGCGTACCTAGCCCTCCTTTGCGAAGGGCGAATATCTAGAGAAACATATAACCGATTCAGAAACTATGTGACAAACCAGATAAGAACATCAAAAAAGAGCTACTTTACCCTCAAGTTTACTCAATTCAAAGCTGACGTTAAAAAGACTTGGCGCCTCCTTAACTCTTGTTATAAACCGAATAACGCCGAAAAAAAGAAAATTGGTTATATCACTCAAGATAATGTAAAATACCATGAGAAGAATGAAATTGCTAATCTCTTCAACAACTTCTTTGTAAACGTAGGGAAAACTATAGCCAATGGTATTTCAAGTGAACCTACTGATCACCTGGAATTTATGGATCATATTCGAGAACACAACTCCTTTTTCTTTACGCCTACAAACTCCTCCGATGTAATTGCGTGCATAAACAACATGAAAAATAAATCGAGTGGGTTACAAACGTTTCCAACTAAAATACTTAAAATAATTGCTGATATTGTGGCCCCGCTGATATCCAATATTATTAACCAGTCTCTCTTACTAGGCACTTTCCCGAACTCCCTCAAAGTTGCCAGAGTAACCCCTATCTTTAAAAATGGTGAAAAAACCTGTGTAAACAATTATCGACCTATCTCCATGTCACCAATTATTAGCAAGGTATTCGAGAAAATTGTGTATAAAAAAGTGTACTCTTATTTTGAACAAAAATCATTTCTCTATGATAAACAATACGGCTTTCGCTGTAAAAAATTAACAACACAGGCAATATTAAATCATTTACAATTCCTTTATTCTAATATAGATAACGGAAAGACTGTCTTCTCTGTATTTCTTGACTTTCGAAAGGCATTCGATTGTGTGGACCATAACATATTACTCTCGAAACTTCATTGTTATGGCATTCGTGGGGTTGCCCATGATTGGTTCAGATCATACCTAACAAATCGGAAGCAATACGTTGTCATTGACGACGCAAAATCGGACCCACAAAAAATTAGCCATGGAGTTCCACAAGGATCTGTTCTTGGGCCTCTCCTTCTTCTGATTTTTATCAATGATATTATTAAATCTACATCATTTTTTAAATTCATACTTTTTGCCGATGACAGTACGCTTTCTGCGGTCCTTCCGAACGAAAATCCCACTACGATTGCGGAGAGTATAAATAATGAGCTCCATAAGGTCTCACTGTGGCTTAAAGCTAATAAAATAAGCCTCAATATCGATAAAACAAATTATATTACGTTCTCATACAAGAAAAATATATCTCTACCATCCATTAAAATTGGCGAAGGTGAAATCAAAGAAACCAACTCATGTAAATTTCTGGGCATCATAATAGATAAACATCTGACCTTCAAAGATCACATCACTCATATTAGTTCTAAATTATCAAAATCCATCGGAATCCTGAATAAAGTTAAAAATTTCCTGCCTGAAACAGCCTTACTAATGCTTTATCGAACGCTCATTTCACCATACCTGCAATACGGAATAGAAGCATGGCATGGAACTGATAAAAATATAACTAATATAATTTTTACTCTGCAAAAAAGAGCCATCAGAGCGGTAAAGAACCTAGAATATAATGCTCACACAAATGATTCATTCAAAAATTTACAAATACTTAAACTCTCGGATCTCTACAAAATCTCCATCTGCAATTTCATCTACAAAACATTAGCTAATGATGGCGACAATAGCCTTCAACAGTTATTAACTGCGCAAACTGGTCATCACGACCATTTAACACGAAATAAAAGTAAATTCATGCTTCCTTATTATTCAAAGGCCCGCTCGCAACATAGTATACTATTCGTTGGAACTAAAACCTGGAACTCAATACCTGCGGAGATCCGTGAAAGTAATTCTTACAAGGTATTTAAAAGAAATCTTGAGTCTCACTTCTTATCAGAATACTAGTCGTGTAAGATCACCAAGTCAAATCCTGCCTCCTACATGTCTGGTCCTAATAATGCAATTTGCCATGAGTAATATCGCCGATTTTCAGTCTGCTCCCAAATCGTTATCGAATATACTGTTAAATATTGTCCATATGACCTATATTGTAAAATTAAACATCAATATCGAGTTCATTATCCTGTTGATCAGTCTAATGCGAAACTAGGCTAAGTGAATTAGGTTAAACATTATTGTACGCCCTAGAATAATGTAATGGTAGGATGCCCTAGAAGTCGCTGAACTTATTCGGGCCCACAGGTAGCTATACTCAACTCTGACCATTGTATTAGACTTAAGAAACATTCTACCTCTGTATCTCCTGTGGTAAATAAATGGTTTAAATTGTTTAAATTAAATTGTTTGTTTAAATTGTATAGTAAAACTGTAACCAATAATTACAATTTGAACTAGGTGTACTAATACTAAAAGTAACATTTCCTTCACCTGTACGCAGAACGTAACCTTAAAAATTGGTAATAAAATGTGTACCGTAGTACCATGTACCTGTGAATATTAGTATATACATAGTAACGAACACCTCTAGGGTAGCATGCAACAATTAGGCTAGAAGCTTTAAAGAATAAAACATAGATGATACGATGTTCAAAGAAACAATGTTATTTTAAAAGTGGAAAGTTTTGAACTTCAAGAAAGCATATGACTGTAAATTGTCACTTGTGAACATAAATTCTATGCACAGCACCATAGGAATCATGATGTGTACCATGATTGCAGATAATGATGAGATACCCAGAAAAAGTATCTTTGCACCATATTTTAACACTACCAATTTTCTTGAGGCTCGGAAACTTGCCGTTTTTAAGATCCAGTATTACTTTCAACCCGCTTCTTTCTTTTAATTTGAGTTAAAAATTTTTTGATTTACTTCAGTTAAGAAATTGGACAACTGTACCTTAACCTCAAGACCATCTGCGGTACGTGTCATTCAAGAACTCCGGTATAAAAATAAGTGCTAAGTCCCGTTTGTCTCGCGTCAGTTCGATAGTAAAATATGCTCTTGCAACCTAGTATTTATATTTTATGAAATGCATGTACCGATCCAGACACGTTATGCTACTAGCACTAAAAGGATAATTGCATGTCAAATCTGCGGCTTTGTAGTAAAATCATTAAAGTGACTCGGTGTCAGACAGCTGAATTAGTCTCACGTGCTCACCGGAGACTTCAAATTTTGAAGATTTGAGAATTCATCTTCCATGGTTGTTATTTTAAATACATCCTTTATGCTTTATTTCAATATTACTCTGATATATTTAACCCCATGAATGTTGGTCGGCCGATGAAGTTCTGCCCCGCGGGCAGAGTAATTGTTATAATTATTCTGATCATAAATGTATCAAGGGAGCGTGAGTACTTGCCGTCATTTCAGATTTGAGTATCTTTCACCAGTCCAATTTCACTGCGTGAATTTGCCAACGCATTAGAGATGTTTGTTCATAAATCTGAGCGAACCGGAACGTTGAGAACTTCTGAGTTTTAAGGGAAACTGTTCAAATGAGGAAAGCTGTGACAGATCGTGCGTCAGAGACGACCCTATGTCACTAAGCCGTGAGCGTCAAGACCCGCAGAGAGCCAAGAAAACTCTGAATTTAAACGAGTGCAGGAAATACGAAGAAACTTGACACAGCATCGAACGCTTTGCAAATCTTCCAATGTCCAAATCAACATAAACAAATGACGAAAAAGACATTATGTTCAAAAAAGCACCCTAAGTGCACGCATGTATGTATTACTTGAATTAATTTAAATCCGCAGAAGAGTATAGCTTTCGTTATTGACGTGTAGATAAGCCATGAATGTTTCTTGATTAGTTACCAAAATATGCACGACTTCGCTTGTGCTTGTGGGACACCAGTAGTCCAGTACAGTGTTTGGCCCAATACGTTTTCTCCTTTTTATATCTTCCTCAAAGCAATGCTGGAATAGTGCAATTACATCCCCCCACCGTCACCAAACTAAAGCCGAATAGAAACAATAATGTCTTCGTCAACTATCGTTCGCCTGACATTGGGCAGAAGGCTCTGTCAATATCAGGCGCCTTACTGTGGAATAAACTTCCCAAAAGTATCAAAATCCCTCAAACGTTGAGAAAAATTAAAACCAAAATAGCTCGTCATCTTGCGACTCCCCAATACTCGTAATTTTATGCTGCAGTACATACTGAAAAAGTTATTACGAATGTCTATCGTTAATTTTCCTATAATATCAGTATATTAAATACGCTACGTACTATGTACTAAATACTAAATGCGCTACGTTTCTGTAGTGTACATATGCTCATATGCGTATATTTGCGTACATGTATATTTATGTGCATGTGTGTTATGCGTATACATGTGGGTATGTGTGAGTATGTGATGTGCATATATTATACATGTAAACATACAGTAGTTCTGTAAAATTGCTAATCAAGCGACTTGCATTAGCCCTATAAAAAGAATATTTTTAAAATTTGTAGTGTTACGATTTCTTTAATACCCGTCAACTTCTTACCTAACCTACCTTGTCACCTTATATTATTTTCAAACATTTAAATGAGAATATTTTATGAGAATTTAATTTATGAGAATTGGTTGTATGATTTAAAGCATACACTTGGAAGCAGTAAATTCACTTTTACTTTATTGTGCTCGCTCCAAGAGATATTTTTGAATATCTGCCGTTTTGACCAGGTAGTTGTGGATATAATTTACCCCCAAACACTTTCAATATTATTACCTGATGTCAAGAAATTAAGCCGAAGCTCAAACGTCAATGTACGAGGAAACTGTCGTAAGTTTTTTCACCCCACAGACAGAGTTCATCAGGTTTGTCTTTATTGCATTCATAAATATATATACACTATTCAACTTCAATTAACTAGATATGGAAAACATTGTTACATTTTTTCTCTGTCTTTGTAAAAACATTGACGTGGAACATTGACGTGGACCGTCATGGCACCTACGTACGGTTATCAATTAAAAACATTTGCAATAAAAGATTTCAAAAAATAATATGATTTTATCGAATGTGTTACCGTTATAGGACATTGAAGCTTTTTTATTATTCACGTCTTAAAATATTCTTTCCACCTGGGTCTGGTGCTACATATTTATCATTTCTCACGCTCATGAGTATATTATAACAGCCTTATCTTGGTGGTCTATTTCATGTATTACTTCCATTGTGTTGTACATGTCTTGGTTATCGTTGTAGAATAATCCTTTTCATGTTTTTAACTTAGGTGCCATTTCGTGCCACAATTATTAGCAAAGAAATATCATAATTTCTTGGCGTGCTGAAACATATTTTCTCCGACGTCCTTAATTGGGATAATAGTTGAAATCCAGCTGTGAAAATATAGTTCTGAATGGCGACCTCGTGGTCTTAGACGCAGAATTATTTTAGTTTACCCGTTTTACTTTCAAACATAACTCCTCATACCGCAAGTCTTTGAGCTCGTATTTCAATGTAAGTGTGCACAAATAAGCGTGTTTTCAACAATACAAAGAATCATGACTGAAATTATGTCTTCTTTTCAAATCGTAGTTTTAAATATATATATACATATATATATATATATATATATATATATATATATATATATATATATGTATATATTATCACACCTAGATTAAGGCAACAATAGGGATACATTACCTTCAAACATTTGTTTCGTCTAGAGACTTCGGTATTACGTTACCCATGTGGGTGTATCACCTTGTGATCCTTACTTTAGGATATTTTAAAAACCAATGATGTGCTTTTGTATGTTCTTCATTGGAAATAAACATTTTTTGTGATCAGGGCCAAAAAAATTCATAAAAACACTAACCTCTCAAAGTGTTAAATTCAGATACGATACCTCAGTAAGATGAAAACAGAAAATCTGGAAGTAAATAGACAACCTGGTGTCTCCTATATTTGAAACAAATCGACCAATCTGTACGAATAGGTATTGTTGTGTTGGAGGCCTTAGGGATAGGTATGTACGAGAGAATGAAAAAAGTTTGCGATACTCACGCGAAGCAAAATGCCTCTTGGCAGTATGTAAATTGGGACCGAATCACTTTTTGATATTTTGCAATAATTTGACTTTTTACCAGCCAGACCACAACGCCCACTAAAAACGGGGCAAGGTGACAGACAACACGTTCATGCATATAGAACGAATTCACTAATCGTACACTACTCTCGATGTTTCCACGTCAGTTCTGAGCGCTTGGGCAGCAGCGCTGAAAAATGCCACAAAAATCAATGAAGGTCTCCAAAGGCAGTAACTCTAAGGGCTTCATACATTTCACTCAACTTTGAAGTACAAAATAAAGTATATATGACCTGTGTAGTAGTTGAAAAAACACAGTGCGTACAGAAGCATAATGATTAGTCAGTCAAATAACTAACTGTAAATAGCTCGTTGGAATTATGAGAGAACCAATTCTTGCGGAAGCAGACTTTCTGCTACTCGTTGCTTTTTAGTAGCTTTTCTGTTTATCTATTTATTACATTCGTTCGTACTGATGACGTTCATCCATCAAGTCGCCTCTGAAAGTTGAGAATATTTATGGGGACCTAAATTTGAACATCAAACATAGAAAATCACTTTTTCGTCAGTGGACAACTCTTTCACCTTTATCTCTCATGTGAAAGTGGTTGAAATTTGACTCTTTTTTTTCATTTTGTATGCATGTACCTTTTCACTCTGGCGTCATTGTTATTATCCGTGTTCTCTATTTATCACCTCCTTCAAGAAAGAGTCGGCAATAAATTTTTAATCGTACTTTTCATAACTTCACAAGTGGACTGCATAAATAAAATATCTAATATTGAAAAAAAAATCGAAAACTTTTTCACGTTGAGTTCACGTGTGACAGGGAAAATTTTTAAACGTTCGGTCTCTATTCAATGTCTATTTAATAGGCATATTGGTTAATAAAATTGGTAGACCTTTCTCATTCGAATATTACTCGTACTTACTTTGGCGCAGACGGGCTGGGGTCTACTACTGAACCACTTTGAGCGGCCGACTTTGACGAAGTGACGCTTCAACTGATGCCCTCGTTTTAAGCTGATCGACGAAGACAGCAGATACTTTTTAAATTTGCACTGACGGGGGCAACGAAGGTGATGTGTGAAATCATGACTATTTCCAATTAGACTCAGTAACGGATTTCGAGACATACTTCATTTGTCATTCATTAGAATTAATCTAAAAATGTTTGAGATGACAAGGTGCAGTTTTGCTAAAAAGTCACGTATTCTGTAAAGTTCGAAGACACACGATTACTTTAATTAAGATCCCATGCACCATCCAATTTTAGTTTCTGGGGAAATACTAAGACTCATTTTTATATCTTTAATTTAAATAACATGCATGTGACGCTGGACATAATCGTGAATTTTATTTGATTATAAAATGGATATAAATTATTAATTAAACTGTAGTAGAAAGGTTGCTTTTCTTTTTGCTTAATGTAAATTTTTATTCTGACTGTCAATTTTCAGTAGCAATGGTTACCTTTTGTTGCAGTTCACAAATGAATGGAATATTCCTGTCACTATTTGAATTAGAATACTTGAGATTTGCCATTTTCTAAATGAGATTGTATCAAAAGTTTTGTTTAAAAATGCTCTATCGTTTTTAGAATATAGTTTTTGAAGTCGCCGCTTTGACACACAGTATGTCTCACAAAAACCGTAAGGCGTTACATCTGGAAAATGCAAAAATAAAAGTTCAAAATACCTTTCCAAATAAAAATTGGGGGATCTACTATGTTGTGTAATGCGTAACCCGCCCAGGTTTTATTGTTTTTTTCAGATTTATTATTTAGATCCCTTTACGGATTTTTCAAATAGTTTAAGGCTTGTTCTACACAGTTTCTAAGCAGCCTTCAGTTGTAAATAAGATACGCGAAGACCTTTCATTTATACAACTGAGGAAGAGTTCAGTATCGTGTGATGAATTCGTAAGGTACAGAAAAAAGTGATAACATCTAACAAAGTTCCAAGACGCAGTATGTACGAATTTTTTCCATCGTGATCTATCGAACTGAAGCCGCAACACAAATGAAGTCATAATTAGCTACATTCATTTCTTCATAGTACAACAAACCATTTGATGTTAAGCAAATTTTTGCAAAAAACAATGACATAACTTTTTACGTAAATCACGAACCAAGTTTTAACTTTGGTTCAACTCGTGTCACGTTATTGTAATTCAAAATATAAATCGGGTTTAAAATAAGTACAGGTTCTGTTTCTTCTATTAAAGATTTTGAAATGCCTAAATCTTGTTTTTTTCCCACGCACGCAAAAGGAGATGAGCTTTTTAAAGAGTGCTTCGCGCGTCATAAATCATACCACTCTGTTCAAATGTTGAGATTCTGTAACTATCCATTCGATTCATTTTTTTTTTTTGATGCAGAAAACTCAAATTTATAGTTAGGTACCACATATTAGGTTGATGCAAAAGTAGTTGCCTATTTAGAAGAAAATAATTCAAAATTGTTTAAATTTATACTATGCCTATTTCTGTTGCTAACTTATAATATCATGAGTAATTTACACTTCTTTATTTCAGACTATTAAGGAATCATTCATAATTTATTGCATTATCTGCACCTATGTTCAACCCAACTAAAGAACATATACAGTATCAGACATGCTTTACTCTACGAGTTTCATAGAGGTTTCAGTGCAAGTGCTGCAGGACAAAACGTTCAACGAACGTACATTTTGAAATGATGCTGTGAGGTAGAGAACTTGCAGATAGTGATTTTCCTGTTTTTGTAAAGTGCATTTCAACTTGGGAGACAAGGTTAGAGGTGGTCGCCCAAAAAAAGCTTGATATGGAGTTGTTTGAAGCCGCTGTTGACTGAAAATTCTACTGTAACCTCGAGGGAACTGGGTAACCAATTGGATGTAACCCGTTTAACCGTGGTACGCCAACTCAAACAAATTTGAAAGGTTTCAGTATTTGGAAAATGGGTTCCGCACGAACTGTCTCCTGAGAACTTGAGCCAACGTGCTTCTTGTTACGAATCTTAGCGCGAACGACTAAAGCTCTCCTAGAAGAAATTTAATGGGAAGTTTTACCCAATCCATCATATCTTACCGACCTTACCTGTTCTGAATATCACTTATTTCAAGGATTACAGAACCGTTTAAATGGCCTTATGTTGATATCACGGGAAGATATTGAAAATGAGTTAGATTCATATTTCGCATCAAAACCTAAAGAATTTTACAAACGAGGTGTATATAAATTCTTTGACAAATGGAATCAGGTCATAGAAGCCCAAGGATGTTATTGTTATGAATAAATTCTTCAAAAATAAACAGTTTCTCATACTCAAAATTGAGCTTACAAATCGGCAAAAACTTTTGCTCCAACTTGATAATTCAAGCATGGAAATATATTTCAAACCATATCTTTGATGGCTAATGATCTCAAATGCTGAAATAATCGGGAAACACATTCAGCGCATGCATGCAAACGATCTACATAAGCTAAACCTAAATGATTTATAGCAGCTTCGTTGCGAAAGTTTTCAAGATTTTACCCAAAAGATGTAGCTCAGAAAAAGGGAAATCTTTCATTGTCACGGTATATGCGCAAGCAAGAGCAATACGAATGTAAAGGAGAGATTTAGAGCTTTTTTTTAATTTTTATCTCTTTCAAACTGCGGAGTAAGCAGAAACTTGGCGAAATTTAAGAATAAAATAATAGTTTGCATAAAAAGTCAATCGCACGGCAGGAAACCGCTAAAAAAAGAGGAATCATAAACAATTATGCTAACTACTCAAAAGAAAAGTTAACTATTCCTTCCAGAAAAACACATTTAGCCATGAATGATAGTGCAAGAAATAGGGCTTTAAATACCAACTCGGTTTTCGAAAGAAGTTTTGGTAAGTAAGCCTGGATACTTCAATTCAACGGGTATTAACAAAAATGAATCATGTGGAACGTAAATTAAATTTCTAATAAACCTGATTACAGCTCAATGAAGGTGCACTAAACCATCAACTATCACATCCATCGCATTCTGCAGAGCGAAACCATACCGAAAAATGTAATATCCCAAAATCTGCCACAAATTTTAAAATTTTAGACTCCGCTGTGACTCCTTATGACCTCCGGATTTTAGAGTCCTTGTATATTTTCAAGTGAAACCCTGATTTGACCAATATGAACAGTTCATACCCTTTGCAATGGGTAAAAACCTAGTCATTACCATTAACTGATAACCTCTCAGTTGGTTGATCTAGGGAATATCCCTGGACTGGTAGGTACAATACATTTCGACCATAATCTTATTCTCATCTCACTCATCCCACTCTTTTGGCACTCTCAATGACTTGATTCTTCAGGTTATATCGAACATTTATCCCTCTAACGATTTTTACAATGTGAAATTTTGTTATATTGTGTAATTTGTTCCAAGAACAAATTGGGTAGTATTTTAGGGAGTGAAAATAAGGTTTCCATAAATATGTGACCAAGAAACACTATGATTTTTTGTCGTGCTGTACACAAACACAGCTACTTGAAATTTCACTTCCTTTCATGGTCACTCAGTGCTACAATATGGCTTAAATGCAATTTAGGTTCTATGATACACAATTTTTTAAAAAATAATAGTTTTATTGTACTGTAAAAAGTACGCAAAAAGATAACAAAAAAACAACAGCACTTAACTTTTTGTGTAAAGTACGTCGTTGAGAAATGTATTGTCTTTATAAACTTATACTTACAAATTTAAAATACTCCCAAATCTTGCATTTCTCATCCGAGTTCGAGCTGTAAAATTACCTATAACTACCACTGTAAACTAATAATAACAAAGTATTGCGTCAGCAATTCACTATCCCAGCATCAAATGAAAGACCGAACTGATTCAACAACTTTCAATTTTATTTTAAGTTGAATTAAATACCTATGAAGTTTACAATATATTAAGGTATTCTGAGGAAATATCCTGAGGACATTGCGTCCTGCATCGAATAAAACTACTTTTCTGCTCTGTCATTACAACTCGAGTTATAGAAATCTAAATCTCCTAAGAACATTTCCCCTAAAAGTGCAGTTCAAGTCCTTGACGCAGTCACCGCTGGAGTCGCGCACAAGACACACACCAGGGCACGGCTGGACGTGCATTTCCACTACGCTGCCTGCACCCGGCGACCTTTTGAAGACCTTCTTAGCCGGCAACGCGCTCGTAGTCACCATCAACAGCACCAGAGCTGCTGCCCACACCTTCAGGTGGTTCATCGCTCTAGTGGAAAGGGAGAATGTGCGCAATTTCAAAGGTGGGGAGAGAAAAATTTTGAATTGTATCACTTGGATGAGAATGCCATTCGCATTAAAGTTGTCATTTTCGATCATTAAAATTGACAAAATGCAATATAGAATTGTGGTTTTTCATTTCGCAAAATACGCTTTGCAATATCTATGATGGCCTCCCTGAATGGAATTTGGAAGTGATACCTCAAGTACTCAAGCATAACTTGACAAGAAAAGTTACATCGTCTTTGACTCAACAACTTACGTGTTAAAATCAAGGACGTCAGTACTTGCTGCGTACTAATAGACTCAAAGATAGTAACTGCTTTTATATACTTCTTCACTTATCACCGATGTAAGAAACCGGAAAGGGCATCTGGCAGATAAAGCAGGATACTGTCTCAGATGACATAAGTGCGTCAAACTCAGGCAACAATGACGGTATTGCTGAGTGACTCAAGTCTGAAAATTGTCAGATTTTTCCGTGTCTCAGGAACACCGATGTTGTAAAAATAAAAATGAAGACGATTAGCAAGTTCTCCTGTTTCCGTCCGGTGCTTCACGCTGTTACGTACCAAGAATGATAACCATTACAAGTTTTGCCATGGCAATTTTATGTGTCTATGTTCATAATCTCTGTGATATTAATTTCTTATAGCATCATTCTCCATTTATTTTGATTTTCTGATCACCCAATGAGGTGGAGTGAAATCAAATAATATTGGCAATGTATCTGAAAAAGTGGTAAATGTGTAGCGTTGGTCATTAATCGAAGCCAGAGTGATTTTTGAGTTTTCAGTGCCTATATATAGTTAATTACATCGAAATAAACAAGTTTTCTTCTATGCACTTTCCGTCGGAAATGATTTTTTAACGAGCTATAGCGGTAAGTTACTTATCGCAATTCTATTACAAGCGTGGGACTCGAAAAGACCCGAAATGGACTCGACGGCCTCAAAGGGGAAGACCCGAAATTAACTCAACGGTCTAATAATGGTGTCGTTAAACTCTCTTATATTGTGCCGTTAAACTATCTTATCTAGAAATGGAAACTAACCACTCATCATTTTTTTCTATGAATTTCCCGATTGTTTTAAAGTAATCAGACATCACCGCTGCTGCAACGTAACTGGCGGCATCGCATTTCGACCACGGTCTACTCTGGCTTCGATTACTGACCAACGCTACGCATTTACCGAAGAAGTTTATGATGTCATTATTTCTCTGTTATCAAATAATTTAAAATTTTTACAAATCTCACATTTTGCGATCCCATCTGCCTACCCAACAGATCGTGTACGTTTATCAGCTTGATCAACACATGTTGTTAAGGAAAGAGGTATTTAGGGTAACATTATTTTTCAGCTCCTTTTACTAAAGCTACAAGTGTAGGGAAAAAGTGGATAAATATGAGTGGTTTGCTTTCTGCATATTCGAATTATAAATGAAAGTGCCAAGATACACGTCTTAAATCTCATTATTTATTTAGGAAAGTCAATGAATGAAAATTTCTGGAACGTTTCGACCACCAGAGTCATTATCAACATGAAAACAAGTAAAAAAAACTTGTCAAGTGTCAAATTTACATCGATCATGAACGAAGAAAGCAAACAAACATGAAAGGAACAAAAATAAAAATGTTCAGTATTAAAATTACGTTAGTAGTAGACGAAAGGCAGATTGCATATCATTTAAAACCGGTTTTTCTTTCAAAATATGGAGAGATTCTAAAATGTGGAGGTTTGTTTGGTTTGATGCAGCGGAAATTACTCTAAAATCACCTAATCTAACAGGAATGTCGCACTTCTCCGCATGAGAGCGGACTGAAGTGTGGGAAGGTGTGGAAAGTAACTGATTAGTTCTAAAACTCCTGCCGGCATGCTCTGCAACACGAATACTGAGGGCTCGAGCGGTCGTGCCCACGTGCTCTGACGCACACTGTGCGCAACTATATTTGTAAATCACAGATGAGAGCATACCTTTAGGAGTTTTATCTTTATAATTGTAAAATGATCCTATTCTATACGTATTGACTAACACTAATTTAAAATCAATCTGCGGAAAATGTTTAGAAAAAAGAATGACAAGGTCTTTTTTAAGTTTCTCCGATTGGTGACCGAAGAACGGAAACGAGAAAAAAAATTCTTTTTAAAGTGCGGTAGGTAGAGTGACATCGGTAAAAAATTTTCTGAGCAAAAGGTTCTTAATACAAGAATCAACTAGTGGTGAAGGAAAGCCATTATTGCTAAAAAAAACATCAAAAATTAAAATTCCTTATGCATAGTTTCAAATGAAGAACACACACGATAGGCCCTAAGAACACACTATACGCAAAGAGGGTAGGTTTCAAAGTTCTGTTTTCCGTAAACAAACATTTACCGGGTTAGGAATTAGTTTTTTCAGTTTTTGTACATTCTCCTTCAAATTAAATAGAATCAAAACATTGTTGTTTAGGGCCTATCGTGAGTGTTCTTCATTTGAAACTATGTATAAGGAATTTGAATTTTTGAAGGTTTTTTTTAGCAATAATGGCTTTCCTTCACCACTAGTTGATTCTTGTGTTCAGCCCTTTTTGAACAGAAAATTTTTTACCGATGTCACTCTACCTACCGCACCTAAAAAAGAATTTTTTTTCTCGTTTCCGTTCTTCGGTCACCAATCGGAGAAACTTAAAAAAGACCTTGTCATTCTTTTTTCTAAACATTTTCCGCAGATTGATTTTAAATTCGTGTTAGTCAATACGTATAGAATAGGATCATTTTTCAATTATAAAGATATAACTCCTAAAGGTATGCTTTCATCTGTGAAGTACAAATATTGCTGCGCACAGTGTGCGTCAGAGCACGTGGGCACGACCGCTCGAGCCCTCAGTATTCGTGTTGCAGAGCATGCCGCCAGAGTTTTAGAACTAATCAGTTACTTTCCACATCTTCCCACTCTTCAGTCCGCTCTCATGCAGAGAAGTGCGACATTCCTGCTAAATTAGATGATTTTAGAGTAATTTCCGCTGCACCAAACCAAATAAACCTCCGCATTTTAGAATCTCTCCATATTTTGAAAGGAAACCCGGTTTTAAATAACATGCAATCTGCCTTTCCTCTACTACAAACGTAATTTTAATACTGAACATTTTTATTTTCGTTCCTTTCATATTTTTTTGCTTTCTTCGTTCATGTTCGATGTAAATTTGACACTTGACTAGTTTTTTCTACTTGTTTTCAGGTTGATAATCGGTGGTCGAAACGTTCTAGAAATTTTTATTCATCGACTTTCCTAAATAAAAAATGAGATTTAAGACGTGTATCTTGGCACTTTTATTTATAGTAGGGAAAAAGTTACTAGACTAAGATAATTGGTAACAGTTCTATAGTGGGAGAGTATGATTTAACCAAAAATCGTCCGCACATTAATTTACTAACTACAATGAAACCAAATAAGGACCAACCATGACTACCATGAAACCAAATTCTTTAGGGAGGAGCTGTATGACGACGTCCGCTTCTGGGACGGTCCTCAGCATTGCTTATGTCCTGAAATCTGGCCACGGTGTCATGAACAGTAAATTTAACGATCTTTAGCTGCTTAGTGATTGTTGGTTTTGTTGGTCTCGCACGATAAAGATCAATAATGGCTTTGCATTTACTTATTGTCAGAATACCACTTAAGGTTTTAACTACAAATTCTGTCTGAAACGTGAAAGCTCGACGTTAGTGGTTGAGTGTTTTTAGGGGATGACAAACATTAACTTTTATTTCACACTGAAGAGAACAAAGGAAATTTCCCTCACTCTGTACTCACGATTGATAATTTAAGCGTTGTTCTACCGCAGTAATTGCGGTTTGTGAGCAATTTCATCACTTATTTGTTAATCAAATTGAAGCTTTCTCTGGTGATATAATTCATTTTATGGTTTGTGTACCTTTCTGTAGTTATAAATTACAACCATGATCTTCAATTAATTTCATATTGAGGTTTAATGTCGCGTTAAACGTTATTGCTCAATCTTTAATCGTATACTTTTGCAGATAACTATTTACTATAAAAGGTTCACATAAACTTACGTGCCTATTATACATCTAATAAGTGATTACTGTGGATAAATTTGCTATGTACATGGGAGGAAAATTATATTGTCTGTGTAAAATAATACATTCAAAAACTATGATGGGTACGTATTATACACCACAAACAAGAAACTCACCGCAAACACAAAAAAGACGCTAAAAACGCACAAGATTTCGCTTATGAAACTGCTGTGTTAAACGTTGAGCGATGATGTCATGAAAATAATTGTAGGCACACTTCATCGATTCATTTTTATTTTAACGTGCATCTTCATGCAGGAATGCAAATTAAGCTTACAATAGGGCGAATACTTGAGGCTCATTAGCGTGCATTTCGAACAAATAAATTACTATTGATCGAAGTGTTGTTTATTAATATGTGTTATGGGTCTATATTGATTGATTTTCATCTCTGTCTTTGAACAATATACATAAGCACTCTGCCTCAATACTAAGATGGTTCAATAAAATCTTGGACAAAAAGTTATCACAATTCATATTCTATGGCCGGATAGTTCTCCAGATATTAACCCTATTAAAAATTTGTCCATCTTTTGAATAATGAATTGATAGGGAAGAACCAGCAAATGTTTGACAGTTAGAAGAGTTCATTCAGTAGGAATGGACATCTTAAAACACTTGAGCGATAAATTTTCCTGAACATTTACCTTGATTGGAAAAGTTTAAAGAATACAGGTGCTCACTTTAGCATATACCAAAAATTTTTTCCCCCAGCAATTCGCCAAAAAGCTTTTTAAATAGTTGAAAAGATTATCATTTGTTTTTAGAACACCTGCACACAATGAACCTAATCAAATTATAACTTAAACATGCACTATTTCGTTCAAAAATAATTTTTAACCGCGTTACAAAATCATTTACAATGACTGAAGTAGCTCCGTTTCGTCATCGCCATGAATTTCGTTCTTTATCTTTTTGAAAAAAATGCTGAAATCTTTTAAATCAAAAGACATAAGCTCTTCCATTACCCATTTTTAACATTGTAAGTAGTATAAAACCGCCATTGAACCACCTTAATAAATAACTACCTTGTTAGACTCATAGTACTCTGAAACACGAACTAGTCGTCTGCTGCTAATCAAATGACTACTTGACTTTTAGATTCCGCGTCAACTGGTTCGAAGGTGGCTGTATCGTGGCTTTATTCTGAAGGAGGAAAAAGGAATTCAGGAAAATAATAAACACATGATTAATGCTCCTTTGACCAAGGTACATAAACCGGAAAATAAGCACGAGAGGCTCAAAATCGAGCCTCGTATTCATAGGATTACTGGAGCTAAGCTACGCGGTCTTGTTGAGCTAGTGCTTTTTTAACGTTTGACACTGACGGACGTCAGTCAACAGGCAAGACTTTGAGGTACGGAAAACAACCTAAACGTCTTTCTAAGCTCGGAGCCGTTATCGCAGCACAGTTAGGAAGTCAGGTTTCTTGTGAAAACGACGGCTTCGAGAAATTGTAGATCTCATGAATAAGAGGATAAATAGTTTGAACTCAGGTTACTGAGTTTAGGTTATTGAGTTTAGCCTCAGGTTACTGAGTTTAGGTTATTGAGTTTAGCCTCAGGTTACTGAGTTTAGTTGGAGATCGTATAGAGAACAGCTAAGATTGGCTGCCGGAATTAAATACCGTGTAGCAGGAGCAGTTTGAACACACACGACCATGGTAATCATAACTATATTTAGTTACGACAAAAAGATATAAAAAGTTCAAACTCCAAATGAAAATTTAACAATCAAATTAACATTTGCCTAAGCTAATATCTAACAGCACTCAATAGAACAAACTAAACTAACACTGACGGCTGGCAAAATAAAAACAAAATAGCTAAAAGACTAACAAGCTCGAAGAGATACAGTACAATTTTTTAACATTGCACGCCTGCACGAGAAGCGCAAGTAATAACGACTCAACAAGTCGACAGGTTCTGGCTTCACAAACGAATGCACTGCTGCGAATTTGACGGATTTTGGCCCCACTTTTTTGCGTGACTGAAGAGTAAGAAAACTCGTGATTGAACAAGTCGGTACTTTGAAAGGTAAAATATGTTATCAAGATGAATAAAATCACTATACCTGATGGTTTTCATCGTTGAATGTGAATCACAGTAGACGTTGGAGCAACAATTTGTAAAATATAACATTGTAGAAAAACTGAAACTTACTCAACCTTCTGTTTTCCAATAAATTAAAAATTGCGTATTGTATTTTCTACCACTAAAAAAAATTGAAATAATCAATTATTGGTGGCTTAGTTAAAGCAGCTCCTCTCTCTTTCTGCATAAATCTTGAGCAAAAGGAAGTTGAAACACTTGAAAGGAAGTTGAAGCAGTTATATAGAATCATCTACTGAATTTTGTTATTCCACAGGCTATGTCGCGTAGTTACATCCTCTCTCGTGTTTACTCCCGACAGCACGCAAATGTAATAGGGAATTGCAACAACCCTGCTATCAAAAATGATTCATAACACTTACAAACTCTAAAACATTACCTATTTTTCAACAATTTGTCTCTCATTGGACTTTTTTCTGTATATTCCTCGAAAGCATAGACTTTGATATATATATATAGGAGAACACCGAAGAAAATGTTTTAGCTACGTGACTTTTTCTTAACTTTCTCTCAAAAATTTATTCTTTCATCGCAGTTCAACATGGAAAAGCAGCTTTTATAAGGGGAAAAAATCTAACACGTCAATACTACGCGACAGAATACCCCAAATCATCTGGACTGTCATACTGTAGATGCCAAGATACATAGACATGCAGAAACACTGACTCATGCTTATAATTACCGATATTCCAGCAGGCTTGAGTTAGTGTTTATGATTACTAAACCGATATTCCAATCGAAGCATATTGTTAGACATTCCTGCGTCTGAGGTTCATTATACACCTCAAGTTCACAACGCAGTCTCCACTGCTGTTCCTGGAGGCGCACACCCGCTGGCACGGCAACAGGCCCAACTCGGTCACGCGACGGTCGGGTGTTCTGTGCGCACTCGCGACATGCTCATCTTCATTGATCACGGCGATCACCAGCACCAGCAGAACAAGAAGCGCTGTTCGGGTCATTATCGTAACTGTGAAAAAAAAAAAAAATATTTTGCTGAGCATTCGGTTTATCATCGTAGCTGTGACACGCAAAGCATCTGCAGTATTTTGCTGCCAACTCGGCCCATCATCATAACTGTCAAAAGACAAAGTATCTTAAGCATTTTGCTTATAACTCGGTCCATCAGTGTAGCTGTCAAAAGACAAAGCATCTTTAGCACTTTGTTGACGATAATTAAGTGAAGGAAAATGAATTTTCTGTTACGACTCATTCTCTCAGGAGAGGGAGTTAGTACGAAAGTTAGGCAGCAGTACGTCGACAACTGAATTTGATGGAGATTAGTTGAATGTAAGCCCAATGTTTTGATTCATGGTCATAAGTTTTCGTTTTCTCGTGAAGAAGATATCGAGAAGCAATTTTTTTAACGCAAAAGCACCACGTTTTTCATCGATGTTACTGAAGAAACATCAACAGCAACTCGGACTCGTTTCTACAAATTAATGACTGTTGGGACCATAGTAAGATTGCAACCATACACTTCTTCACTAGTTAGTTTTCAAAACAAGCGATTCGTCAGAGTACCGAAGTTTATCTTCCGGATTTATAGCAAATGATTTGTCTCTTGGAAATATGTATGACTCAATATCATACCATGCCCGGGCATTTCACCTAATAAAGAAAATTCAGACAAATTATCGAAAATAATTCATTGTCTCCGATTGAAATTCTCAAATGATGCAACCTATGACCAACTCTCGATGCACTGTTCGTGGTGCGAAAATAACAGTTCCGCACATTTGTATGGCCCAGCTAGCTTTAATTCAAAATTCTTAAAGATTCCTGACATCACGGTTTCATTTGTGAACTTTACTAAAATTTTGCACAAACAAACAAGGAAAAAATACATAGCTAAGTGCATTTTTTGCCAATAAGCTTAGCAACAATCCCTACACATGAGTATTCAAATGAAAATACAAATCTAACAGCCTGTTTTTTCTTCAAATACACATGAAAAACAGTAATACCTCGTGTTTTACTGCTCGTTGCCTATTTTACAATTGCTTGTTAGTTAAAGAAAGTAGCTATGCTGGCTTATTGCTGACGCACCTTTCTTCGAACTCACAGCACATTCAACGTTCACTGTAAGACGCGTTCTGCAGTTTTTTCGGTTGGCACACGAGTTATATTTGCATATAAAGGGTGCTCTTGAATCTTATCTGCAGCGACAGGAAACCGGATATTCATGTTACTCAGAATTCGTTTTGAAATTATATCACGTGCTAAAATGATTAGTGATGCATAAAATAGAGTGAAGTCTTTTAGTATTTGCTTCGTTTCAGCTCTAGGTGTATCAAATGAGTAATTAATAGTGGAAAATTCGATCACATTATAAACGTCAGTGAAAGAAAATTGTTAGGTTATATTTAGTTACTGATGGAGTTTTACGTGTAACAGATTTGATAGTTGGGCATCAATAAAATCAACAAACTAGGACCGAATTTTCAGAATTTCAATTTCAATAATTACACAACAATAAATTAATGCGTTATCATGCTAGTCTGGCACGCACCAAATTGTTTGTTGATGTGATTTCATGTAATTAATTTTACAGCTAAATCCTATCCTTGAATTGGAATCACAGTAGCAAGTTGATTTCTGTGACTGCTTTCCAAGTATCCCTGCTTATTCAAGGTCTATTGATATGGACTACAAATGATTAAATTGGCACATAATGCATTACCACACTCTGAGGTGACAGAGAACTTATTTCATTTTTCTCTAAAATTTACCAGTGATGCTATAATATGCATAATTTAAGGATGGTAAAATTTAATCCCATTTATTTTTACCTAAGTTCCGAAAAGGGAAAATGCTAATATGAGATAAGAAAAATTATCCCTATGTCATCTTCTCGGGGTCCATGAATGTATTGACAGTGAGGAGGATATTTTAGTCGTGCTTACATCGAACGACTAAGCATAGAAGGTCAAAAAAAGACTAAATCCCAAATTGCTGCAGGTGGAATAAATGTTCGCATGGAATAACAAGACGCCTATTGGCCTATGAACAATTGCAATTGTGATGGAAATAGACCTACCAATTAGTGCAGTGTTAGATGAGGCTCCCATAAATAATATGAGTCATTTTGAGTTGATTAATTAAGCATCGTGGAAGACGGCGGACCCTAATCACATGATGCGTGTTGCTCTTGCTCTGCGGACGGTAATTACCCTCATATTTCTTTTATGTTATTTTTAACCAAAGTTAAAGAGAAAATTATTTTATGTGTTTGCTCGATAATCAGGAGTGAAGTAAAATGAATGGGTTATCAATCCTACGCTGTAAATCAATTAAGTAGAACACAGAAGAATGAATTTATCTCAAGTAATTTTATTGAAGAATAAAATAACAGTACTTTGGACAGTGTATGTTCTCTATGAACTGCTTTATGAAGGGCTTTGAAATATATCAAAACAAAAAGCTTAATTTCTTAATCTTTCCTTCCCATCTGCATGGATAACTTAGACAATTGTATTCAAAAATTCTGCATTTTCCGGCGGATTTAATGAATTGTGAAGTGAAATGCAACCCAAAACAGGCGAGGAAATCAGAAAAAAAGCAAAATTGTTTTGAGATTCCAAAAATTATTCATTATAGAGCAGAATTTCAATTCCACGCTTTCCTTCAATTAATAACCCCAAAGTGAAACCGAAGAAAACCAAAATGAATCGGAAAGCATTTGAAATTCGAACATTATTATATATCGCAAGGAGAATCATACACATGGACATTATTATATACCGCAAGGCAAATCGACAATGCACCCATATTCTAAAACTTATAAGCAACTTTAAAAATAGTGTACAAATGAATAAAATGAAAAGTCTCTGAAGTGAACAATTTCAAAGGTTATAATGTTGGCCAATTTTTTCATTCTTTCCTACCATAAGTGATAAGTGATTTCATCTTAGGTTTGATTAAAGCTGACTTGCACCCACGTGCAAGATGATTCATCCGTTAAGATAGTGAACGATTCATTTGTGATCTCATAAGCTTACGATATTATATTTAAGGGTTTATTAGGGAATCTGTTGCATAAACATAGCACTCCGTGTTTAAGTGAGATGTACTCGAACATCTCTCAACGACGTTCTTTTTTCCACGGCAGCATCAAGTTGATGACTCATGAGCGTCGTCGCAGCGTCGTCACAGGGGATTAGATAGATGTTCGTTTGGGATTGTTGCTTGCCGATCGGAAGACGATACTCAACAATCGGCAAGCAACATTCATAAACGAGCATCTATCTCTTCATGTGCGAAGGTCACAGAGTGTTCACACCAGTAGGCAAAGCAAGACACGTGTGAATTTTTGGAAAACATTGTGACGACCCTTCCGTCTCAAGTTGAGTAAGTGAAAAATCCTTCGTCTTTCATCGATTTGGTCAGAAGAATTAATAGAGAGTGCTACCTTGTTTATAATAATAGATTCTTTCCCGATGGAGTGATATTTGTAACTTAAGAGCGTGATTTTAGAAACTCTTAGATAGGATTCTATGTTGTGAGTCTATTAAGACTGCTTTTGGCCAAGATAAGCTTAATTAACATGAATATTTAACATCAAAGTGAATAAATACATTTACCAGATGTCATTCATATTAAGCTTATAGTACATTCAAATAAAGCGCATCTCATCTTCAGTGTCTGAAATATGTATGAATTTGCAGTTATTACAGATGAACCATGAAAATACCTACGTACTCTATATAAGGATTAAAATAGAGAAAATCTCAACTTCTAGGACGAGTCTATTTTATTCAAGTCTGATTGAATTTGATGAATGTAGATGGATTCCATCAACATGAAATTATGTATTTTGATGTGGCGTACGATTTGAAACATATTTTGAGAGAATGGTTGATCGACTGTAAGCAAGTGGTTCTAAATAGGCGTTAAAACTATCATCATCAGTTGTCAGTAGACTCATCAGTACTTAGTTGCCATTAGCACTCGGCTATGCGCGTTAAAAAAAGGATGACTGGTCTCCCCACAGTACGTAGCATTATGCAAAGAAGAAATAATTTAAAGATGATGTTACTTCGTAGAATTCTAGGCATCTTATCAATCAACAGAAAAAATTACCATCATTTAAGCTCTCTGGAAGAAACAAACTCATTCCATTAATGCACAGTATTTTACAGTGTGTATTTAAAGTTGGTACATTTTGGGACATTTTGGGGAAAAATATTCCATGGCAGATAAAGTGGTTAAGAATATTCTCTCAAATAAGACAGTGCATATTATCGTAATCTTGTAAAAGCATCATTCGATGAACAAAATCTATAGCTCTGTCTACATGACACGAGTTCTGATTAAACGTAAAATTGAAATTAATGGCGCTGACACACATACAGTACTACATTAAAAATCCAGTATTGTTTCCGTTGTAAAACATGTTCGCGTTGGAAGGACTACCATGCAGTTTTTTGAACGCCCACTTCTCTATTTTGAAATATATCATTCTTTGAAAGCTTTTTGAAATGAATATAAATAAATAAAATCGATATGAAATATTTCATGGATTGTGGAATGGGTTTGATTAAATTACCATGATTAGAAATTTTGACTTCACTGCGTGATGTGTTAGGCCGCATTATGTTTGCAGGCACGGGAAGCGCACTCAAGGTAAAAAGGCAATCGATAACAGATATTACTCTGTATTTAGATAGTGTTGTCTCGAATAAATTACCTTCGTGTCTTTGAGAATATTGATTAGCCAAACTTTCGTACTCTAAACCAATAACCTGCTAATGTAAATTATTATACTTCACACTGCTGTAATTTTTCGTCCCTTTAAGAACGCACTTCTTTTTATTGTATCTTTTATCTCAGTTTAGCATTCCTAGCATTTGTATTCAATTTCAGTTTCCTGATAATTATTGTCGAGCCAGCAGCTAATTAAGCTTCGCTCAGCATAACTCGCAAAGAGTGATTTCCTTCTGAAATTAACCTCAGAAATGAATAGTTGGAAGGAAAAATAAAAAGTTACTATTTTCACAAACAAATTCGAGCATTTATTTCTCACTCAACTCTATAAACTGTTCATCGTTGATAAAAAATTACTTCCTCATTCAAAAAAATAAAAAATTGCAAATATTAGTTGAGCAAAAAACTATCAGTGGCTAGAAAATAAAAACTATGCTATTTTTTGCAAATGACCTGGATATTTAGAACGACAATCGAAGGAATACCTAACACAAAATTAAAAATACATGAACCTGATATAACCCGAAGGAAAGTAGATTTACAAACACATACGACTACTTCATTTACCAAATTGTCATGGTGAGTTTAAATTCAAAATTCAGCCCAGAATTGTCCTACAAAATGCAAGTTTAAAACACAAATATGTATAGAGAACATCACTCAAAACCTTGGTCATTGTAGCATTGATTAAACAATTATACTATAATATTTCTACAAATACAGAGGGGTGTGATATTATCATATATTTATGATTAAACAGCCAAACAAAGCGAGTTTTCAATTTTACTACGCAATAGGTGAAGAACCAATGATAAAGAGCAGCTCACATTGTGCAGGCGACCGAACACATACAAAACTGCGAACTTGTACCTAAATTCTACCAATTAACAGAAGCCACCGTGGATTGGTAAAACACGCTAGCGTTTCTTATCTCACTGGCACTGGTATGGGACCACGGGTTTGTTACCACACTGGTAATGCAGGAAAAATATTTTGTAACAACAGAAAATTCCTAGAAAGAACGTGAGTGCGATTTACCCTCAACTAACTTAGTTGCTAAACGTAACGTCAATTTCCAGGAGGCCCTGTATGTACATACAGATGTTAGCAAAATAATTATTCGAGTTGTTTTCGATGTCGGGTTCGCAATAAAACTCATTTTGCCCATGCAAGTGGTGAAATTGATTTACATCTGAAACTATACTTTATATTTCTTTGAAAGTCATAATTTACTGAACATTTAACAATTTATAAAACGAGTACCAATAGAGGTGAGTTCAAATTTACTTTAACTATGTCAAAATTAAAAGTAAAATCGGCTACGATTCAATTTTTCACGTCCATGAATGTACTACAAAGTTGAAAGAATTTTTATGTTTAATACAGACTCAAGTACACATGTGGGTACAAATTATTATCGCATCAACCCTTACTCGAAATTCCTTTTCGTACACAATTGATCGAAGAATTGCGAGAGTGTTTTTCGAACATATTGAAAGGTCAGGTAACAATTTTACTATTACTTTTAGAATCATGTTCAGACGTTTTGGTGAGACCTTCCATAGCGCATCTTCTCTTATCCGATGTTGGAGTCAAAATGCTGTGTGCAGCCTTCTGAGTTGTTTCGTAGCACTGAGTCGGTCACCGAATTCTCGTCCTCACATAGCGACACGTACTGCATCCTAATGATCAGGAAAAACGCAGAGCTGATGTGTTTCTTGGTAGATTCTCAGGAAAATTATCTCCTGCAAGGTGGTTTGCACGGAAATTTGTGACGGACTTGCTCTTAATCCCAGAATATCGTCAGGTTAGAAGAATTTTTGCCTAAGATTAGAACGCTTCCGCCGGAATCTTGGAAACATTTTAATTCATAATTATACGAAAGATGAAAACGATTCATATTTTCCCGATGTTATTACCAAGAATTCGTATTATTTGATATAATCATAGTAACCATTTTCGACATTATTATAGAACACGCAACAATAGAATGATTTCTCTCGTGAATCCCCGAAATCTAGGACACCGGATCCAAACACGAGCAGGCAAGACAACCGCATCCGTTGCTCTCGTCGCTGCGGTGACGACCAGCTATCTTTCAACCATGGTGCAATGAGAGCATAAGTCTTCAATGCTTTCCTAAATTTTGGATGAGAATCAGCATTCAATGTTGATTTTCTTCGACTTAAAATTTACGTCAAAGCATTCTGAAACAATAAAACTTCAACGGATCGTTGACTTCTTTCCTGTTTGTGTTTCAGTAAGTTCCCGATGCCTAATTTTCCCATTTGAGACACCCATCCACAAAGAGTGAAGACTCGTTCTTGAGAGACGGTCTTTGTTCAGCTTCTGCGCTTCGTCTTATAAAATTTACTTCGGTATAGTTTGTTAGTAACACGAACATTTATCAACGAGTGTTTCAACTTCATGGTTGGCAGGGTCAGTGTGATTGTAGAATTTTCTCATCATATACTTAATTTTATTTTGCCTCTTTTCTTATACTGAAATGAAATGCTGGTAAAATTCAGACCCTTTTGGGCTTATTCTATGAAAATACATGCTTTAATTTGAGTAGTCCTAAAGAGCAAACACAGCGCTTTACCATCAACTCATAGAAATCGCATCAACAGCAAACCAAGGTTAAAAGCTGAGGATTCTAGCTTCACTTATGGGTTAAATACCTCCCTCACCTTCGCAAAAACTTATTAACATGCCTCATAATATCTCCACATGTGGGTTAAATCCTTCCCTCACCTTCGCAAACACTTAATAACATGACTCATAATATCATCACATGTGGGTTAAATCCCTCCCTCGTCTTCGTAAACACTTAATTACATGCATAATGATATCTCCACAGATGGGTTAAATCCCTCCTTCGCCTTGGCAAACACTTGACTACATGCCTCATAATATCTTCACAAGTGGGTTAAATCCCTCCCTCGCCTTCGCAAACACTTAACATGCCTCATAATATCTTCACATGTGGATTAAATCTCTTTTTCGCCTTCGCAAACACTTAATGACATGCCTCATAGTATCTTCACATGTGGGTTAAATCCCTCCCTCGCCTTCGCAAACACCTAATATCCCGCACACAGTCGCCGTTGGCAGCTCTCTTCAGACACCGACTTCTCCTGCAGTAGACTCTGTCGGGCGTGACCCTGACTGGGAAACGAGCTACTCGTCTGACGCGGCTTTTGGCCATCACTTGGTAGTTCAAACTGTCGACAAAACTTGGATCACCTTCAGCAACTGTTGCAGTCAAAGCCAGGAAAACGAGGGCCAGACAGAGAAGAAATTTTTCTGGAGCCATAGTTGATTTTTGTAGCGCTTAAGCTTTCAAAGTTTATGAATGGTCATGAAATGCTAAATCTCTTTCTTGAAATTTTCAATGAGGTGAAAAATCTCAGGATATAAATTTGCTCAAGAGGGTCCGTAGTTTCTGAGAATAGAAAAAATGCGATGGAATTTTCTTATTACCGATGAGCGTCTGTCAAGAAGTGGAATGAGCTTTGCTGCTCCACCTGTTCAGTTTGCGAGATTTGCCTGTTTCTCTTCAGCTGCTGCAGTTCGTACACTGACCGAACAGACTGAACAGCAAGCGGCAAATGAAGGTATGGAACACGGCTATCTGCAAGCGGTTGCAACCTTGCGCTGTGTTCCGCTGCATCGTCATGCTTGTGAGGAGCTGAAGAACGTTCTGCCATAGGGAAAACGATCGATGCCAAATATACTCAGAAATAGACCTCTACATAATTAATTTAGGAGGGGCCACTTGTAAGTTAATTATTTTTTTCGTTGAAAATTCAAAACCTGAACGTACAATATCAACAACTTTGCAGTAAAACTATCTATGAGTCATTTATTTACATGATTGCGACGGCCAAACCTTCTCCTTGTGCGACACCCGAGTGCGCGGTTGAGTCACCTCATCATGCGCGGGTCCTGAACGTTCTCGTGTCCGCTACTGATAGAAGAAACCTTGCTGGTTCGGGCAACCATCGTTGAGTCAGGCCCTAAAATAGATGTGATAAGTGAAATAAACCCTCCGTATGGTTAGTTCATTTCATTGAAGCTTTTTTCCTTGTAACCAAAATTTCTGTGACGCTTTCTTTTGCTGGCTTTGCGGAGTAAAAACTCACATGATCAAATCGTTGCTTGGTATTTAACGTCAATGAATCATCCAGAACACTGATTATAATTTATTTCACTCGTACATACGTACATTTTTAGATTATTAGAAAACTTTGCCAACCTGAAAATGGTGAAACAAAAATTCATTGTATTGATTTTAATTAGCAGCAGCGCGGGAATGAATATTTATCCAGTTGAAACATACAAAGAAATGAAACAACAAGAACACTCGTTGATTGTTTTACGATTCGTAATTCAAGCTGTTAATGATAATTTTTAACATATGGATGAGTAAAAAGCTCGATACATATAGGGTAGAATGGTAAGTCTAACATAATCGCATGGTTAGTCTACTTATATTACCAGCTTATAAGCAATTATTAGTTATTGAGATCACTCTACAAACGTTTTTGTACAAATCCCCTAATAGAGATCGATTTATTAACACTTAAATATACCGAGCTGTATGAAGGGCAATAGCTTAAGCTCGAAGAACTACAGTAATGTTTTCATTACTTCTCTGCTCTTTGAGAAACTCTTCACGTTCTTCGCATTTTCAGTACAAAGCGATATACAGAATATAAGCATTTCAGATGCCCCTTTATATTAAACGTATTCGGATAACTCAATGTATCTATGACCGTTTGAATTATCCGCCGCGGGGTTAAGCTGTAGATGAAATGTATTCACTTAAAAATTTACCTTATTTGAACTAATTTAGGTGCAAATCTGACGTGTATTTCATTTTACAGGTGGCAAGTTCTCATTTCATGGAAATACCAGTGGTACAAAGCGAATTATTCCGTAAAAAATATGTTCTTAATTTATGTATTTCATATTTTTAAGCCGACGCGAATTACTGACCACATTTTCCAAAGCTATTGTACATTAACAAACAATTCGAACGGAATTATCTTGTGTTTCGCTAAGGAAAATAGAAACGCATTAGAAATGCTTCCGGTAAATGGCTGCCCAATAAAAGAACAGTCTATTTATAAGAGTGATGTTTTTCTATCAACATCTCAGGCGGCGCATAACAATTCCTATGCGGAAACCGGATAGTGAGTTCAGAGAAACACACTTGATCGATAAAATCTCAGGGTTTTTTACCTGACACAAAAATAGACGTATAGCAAGATTAACAGGGTGAGGCATAAGCGTCGAAACCACTACAAAATTGTACCCAGTTCAAACGAAACCTTTTATTGCCTTCTCATATATGTGTGATTATTATAATGCACGGGAAAAAACAAACGTATTGCAAGTATGCTTATTGAATGTAGTCACCTTTTTTGGCAACTAGGCCATGAACCCACGCTGCGCCCCACTGGCAGTGGCTAGGAGCAATAATTATTCCTTCATAGGGAATATCGGTCAGTCACGGCGAAGTGAAGACGTTAATCTTTCAACAGAATAGTTGATTTTCGAGTTTAAGCTAGACTCTATTTATCGTCCATACTGAGAAGTTCATGGAATTAATATCCGACGAACAAGGGAGCAATATTTCCTTTAGGTTAAATTATGCCAAATTATCTCTGCAAGAAACTTCGCAGATTTTCGCACTGTATGCAGTCTTCATATTTATCGAAAGTCCACAGTTCACGATTAGCAAAACTTTTAGGAATCGTATCAAAAATATGTTTAGAAATGGTATCAAAATGCTTAGAAATGGTTTCAAATGAGGGTCATTAATGAATCGCAAAAAATAGAAGGGTCTCAGATAGTGAGAAAATGGCTGATCAAACTGTATATTAGATGCTAGTAAATGATGTGGTCAATTTTGATTAATTAAAGTACATTTGCGGTATCATTTTTCCCAATTACGAAATTCAAATGCCGTTTGTGAACCATTCCACCAACGTAAAACTGTGAACGTAATACCAAACGGCTTAACCAACAATACTTCTTTTCATTCCGATCGTGGAAAAGAAATTCTAGCCATTCTTTTCTTCTTTTTAATATTAGGGGAAGTTGATTTCTTTCGTAAAGTACAGGAAGACATTCCTAAATTATCGTGCAGATTATTCCTCTATGGTCTGTGACTGGATCCATCCTCCTGCCACCTTCCTTTAAAGACCACTCTGTATTTCGCCAGATCAGCTCTAGAACAGACTCAAAAAAGCCTGTGATCAATGTCTTCCAATTCGCAGCCAATCGTAAAGTTTCTAAATTTTTGGCCGTTTGATTGTCGTAGAATAGTTGGTCTTCTAACCTTAATACCGTTTGCGATCTCGTAGTAGCAGGATTCAGCTCGATACATTTCGACCATCATCTCACGTTTCGGAGACACTTACATTGCAATCAAAATTTAGTAAAGTAAAATTCAGTATTGCAAATTAATCATGCGGGAAATCTACTGATAGCAAAAAATATTTTAATGCTTATCCCCACTTCAATGAATAATTGAAATGGTGTTTCCATACTAATCCAGTACTTCGTAAATATTAGTATCCCGGGTATTCGCCCGTTTCGAGACGTCATACCTCACCTATGCCGTTGACATTGAGGTAGGATTTACGAAGCATTGAGGTGAAGTATGTTCTATGTGATGTATGTTGGATGTGAAGCAGGTTGGATGCATCACATCCATTCTTGATATGTTGGAGTTTTTTAATTTTTGATATGTTGGATGTGAAGTATGTTGGATGTGAAGTATGTTGGAAGTAAAGTATGTTGGATGTGAAGTATGTTGGAAGTAAAGTATGTTGGATGTGAAGTATGTTGTTAGCGTGCTTGTTGCCAGAACCTGCAGTGATTTTCCGGCCGAGAGATGTCCTGAGCGCTAGAGGAATTCCAAGAAAAGCTATGAGCAGCAACACCAACTCTACGAAACGTGGTCGAGCGACGGTTTGCCGTGAATATTCAACTAAATACAGAATTCTAATCACATTCTAGTATCTATAAAGCACGTAAATTTATTAAATGAGACGTTATCTTTTAGCAACACAATGAAGTTTTTATATTTGCTCGCTGCTACAATAATGAAGTGTAGCTCACAACGCGTCAGTATAGGAAAATTCTTTGAAAAATAGGTCAGTAGAGTGAGTTGTTTTCATCTATGATAGAAAGTCAGTCCATCTGAAATAATAATATATGAATGTTTGTCTTTGGAATACCAATGAGTTTCTTCACCTTCCTTGTAAATCACACTTGTTTTAATACGCTGACTTAAGCAACAGCAATTTTCCGCCATGTCTTCCAAGTAATTATTAATACAATTTTATTTCAGATGCATTGAGTTTATCTCAAAGAGTTCTAAGTATTTTACATTTTACTTCAAGTACGACAATATAAACCTGAAAATCCGAATCAAAGTATGATTATAAAGGAAAATCTTCTTTGGTCCCGCTGAGAAAGTCTCGCTAAATGGGATCATCGAGTGGGAAAACACACACGTGCAAACCACAAAATTAGTAAATCTCATTTTCTGAACAAATTGACCATCATTTATCCCAATTAAACATAATTTGAAGCTAATCGTTCTGCAATCTTGTACAAAAAGTTGCTAATGCTTAGTTTTTGCTTATTTTATAAATATTCGTACAAGAATTAGATGTCACGAGAAGTGTTCCCTTCACCTCCTTGTTAACAATTCATTAACAAGAAGATCAGGTTCTCGGAATAGAGGAATGGCACACCTCCAGGTTATATACACAACACAAATTAAATGAATTATCATCGGCAATTACAGCACATATACTAAAATAAAGGTACTCACCGGGGATCGCTGACCCACTTACGCAGCGCATTTTCTGGGCGCCCTCCGTTGCATTACGATGGATTGCTTCTAATATTGTGGGGCATGATACACAGGGTGAATTATGCTTAACATTTATAATTCCCAGCTATACGTGATACAAACATCAATGAGCGCACACACAATGATTGGTGTTAGGAACAATTCCAATTAAGTAATGAAAGCAAATAGCATACGTCAAATGACCTACTGCACATAATTACACAGAAATTTGGCTGGCCAGCCTTAACCTTTAACCGCAGATTGCTTATGCACCCAAACATAACACAAATGATGCCTACAATATCTCAGCGCCCCCCAGCAGCCCAGTAGGCGAAGGTCACTTCAACCACAAATTCGTCCGCGACTCGCTTCAGTTCAAGGGCCTATTTTATGCACTGTTCAGAAAATGTCTAGTGAGGACGTTATCTTGCTCATTTCGTTTCAACATGTTTACACGTTGATTCCCTTCATTCGAGCTGATCAATCCTCAGATGTGTGACTGAATTACCGTCCCGCCTGTCAAAGATAAAAATTTAACTTGTTACTTTTTTAAGCGCATCAATGTGTGAATGACAATGAATTATCGCAATATTTATCTCAACACTATCTTTACTCTTTCTTTTTTTAAAAAATGCATCTCTTACCCTCCCTGCTAGTGCAGCATCTCCATGTTCCATCAATAACTCCCACGGTGGGTTATGTTTTGATAAATTTCCCCTTTGTGAACGTGGTGACGAGAACACGTAAAATTTCTGCAAGTGAAACGAGAATGTGTTAAATTCTGGATTACATTATAGCGTGAAACTTAGTATAATTTTCAATATAGCCACTTTTCTTATTATTGCATTAAGCACGTTTGTTATTGTGAACACACCCCGCGTTTCTTGGTTGCACCTCACGTTACGGTTACGCCGGTCGAACTGTCCATTGTTCCTCCGACGCCTTGAGCCCTGGCGCATTCTCTTCGAGGGTTGAGAACTCTCACCTTCGGCCTATGAGAATCTTAGGAGCCTCGGAGTGCCCGCCTACCTCTTTTCTAATTGGTAGTGCCGCCGCTTGCCTTTATTTCCTTCTTAGCATCATTTTTCTTCTCACGCTCAGCTCCTTCGAACCGACCGTTGGTTTGCCGACTCTCTCGGTTTGAGAGTCTCGATTTATCTTTGACTACAAGGCGACTTTGTTCGCGCTTGGGTAGGCATTTTTCGACCGTATCGAGTTTCCCAAGGCTCGCTCGCATAACCACAACATAAGCCCCTCCAGAAACAAGACACACTGTAAACATACATCGTTTGGCTCTCGCACGGCTCTCGCACCTTATCGCAGCTGAGTTGAAAGAAAACATACAGGCGTAAAAAAACATACATGTTGAAGCGACATAAAACATTCATGTTGAAGCGACCCCTCTGGCTGCTGGGTTTTTCTGAGATATTTCAAGACACAACTTTTTACGCAATTACAAGAATTTTCATTTTAAATTCGCAAAAATGTGATTACAAGAATTTTCATTTTAAATTCGCAAGAATTTGGTCATTCTGAACAGATTCTCGACAGGACGGCCCTCCTAGAGTTAAAAAAAAATTGGCCTGACAATTTTATTTTTCTTTATTAAATCGCTTTCAGCTATTTATTGAATAATAAGTACTACGGTATGCAGCCCATATAAGACACACATGGTAAATTCTACTTAAGCACATTATCATCTAAACATTGTTCCGCAGAAACAGGGTACCTTACAATTAACACTACAATCATTACTATCAGCCACAGCGTGATATATTGTGTCGTATTCTTCTAACCGATGTGTCTGTTTTTTCCCGCCGAAGTAAAGTGCGTACTAAACACTTGAGTACTTAACCCTAATAACATTCACAAAATTTCACGGGCACCTTTCCCACTCCTCAGGCATCCTAAAGTATCGATGATTTTATGTCTCGTAGTTTCAATTTTCGCTTGCGTTTTCTGTTGTCCAAGTTCTTGACGTTGCTGTTGACTATTCGATGTCGATTCCTTTGGTATCGTTGACGCATTTGCTCTCTTTCCATGCTTCTCTTCTGCCATTTCAATAGCTTCCCACACGCGTTGAAGATGGGTACTTAATTTCAGGAGGAAGTATTGCGAGCCCCATATCCAGACTCGTATGAAATTTCTATACACCACACTAACTTCACGATTCCATTCTGTAAGATGTATCATTATCACGATTCAAATTACCACCAAATCATGTTAAGTGCAATGTTTCACATATATTTTATGAGGTTTATTCAACTCAGTTTTTTAATCGCCAGATTACTCATGAACGTCGATTCGTTGATCAGACAAATCGATACGTCAGTAAGTTATATTGATCTGGCGGAATATACGAGTCGAATCGTCGATAATTTCCTTCACTGCAGTTTCCCTTCGCGATAGGGTTCTGCATCCTACGAAGTAATCCTGAAGAGTCCGAGGTATATCCGGCGGTGGTATCCTGTATGCGCGGTGGAATCCAGTGGAACTCCTCTCAGTATTCCTCGATTTCGACGTAGAATCTCAGTATTCCTTGACATCGACGTATAAACTCTGGCCGACACCAGCTCATATTTTTATTTTCTCCTAGTAACCACTATTATTAGTGCGAGAATTCCATGGGTTCATATTCTTCGAAGACCGTACGTATCATTCAAAGGCTATCCGACGTAATCTCTTTTAATTTTTATTTCACCTATAAATAGAGATGCCTAAAATGCGGCTTCAATATTCCAATGTGATAATTTGCCTAGTCAAAATTCGCAGGAACTTGCATTCGAATTTCAGGAATGCCTCACCAGGCATAAATGTCACGACGCAAATTCCGAAATACTTAAGTAAATATCAACACTCAAGCACATAAAAGCATTGTTATTGTTTCATTTGAGTGCCCACTGTATAAAAGCATTTTTAAACGCTAGTACATCTCGGCACCCAATAATATCTCATGCTTTAATTTCGTTTTTCTTCCTTCCTCACGATGATGCTGCGTCGTTCTGTGGTGTTTTCCACTTCGAAGCATGAGTGCTAACTAGTCAAGAACTCCTTCCTGCTCTAGCTTGTTAGTGGCCCGTTGGCTCAGCTACAACTCAACCACAAGCGGCTCCGAGGTAATTACTTGTGTGTCCGGCGTCCTTTCTTAAGCATGATATGACATTTCCAGCTATACGTTCGTCTTTGTTCGCCTCTCACTGCAACGCTTGAATTTGGGCAATCCTTTTAAACATCTCCAACGCAGGTGCAATGTGTCCCCCATGTCGTGTTGTAGTTCTATCTTCTTCGTTCTTGTAAATAATTAATTATATTCCACGTGATCCTTCCTTAATTTGCTGCTCATACGAGACATATTCGTGTTGTGCAATTGTTCCGGCCTGTTCTGTGCTGAAGTACATACGACGCTAATCTACCAAGAAATTAATTCCTTAAGTCTGAAAATAAATGTACTATACTTCTACATAGTAAGAGGAGAATAATTCCTTCCGGAATACCGTGTTCACGATATAACTTATTTCCCCGTTGTGAAAATGAACGGTCTAAAGGTATAGATAAAATCATCTAGCCTGAGATAGCCTCAGCCTAAGAACTTCTGATGAAACTTAATTCATTCGATAGAGCTCTTTCGTATGAAGCGCGTACGCTTCACGAGAAGCTGGCGAGAATATAAGCATCCTACAAAGGAAACAAAGTACTCCTCTTGAGAAACATACGAAGTTAACCTAATAAACGCTCAATTTCCCTTTACTTAGCAAAAGAGGAAATGAGAATTAAGCACAGTGTAAGATTAGGTCATTCAACAAGATTTTCGTCCAGACGAAATTTCTCGTGAGCAAAGACAGTTGGAGTTACATAACCTATAGCATATTCCTATTGAACGAAGCATCACACTCTAGTGAGTGAGATTAGATTTAATTACAGCTAGAGTAACACAATTCTACTAAAGAACACATTTAGATTAAAGCAATACAACGCTAAAAACTCACTTCTACGCAAGAGTTTTCTTAAAATTAAACACACAAGAACACATCCCGCAAAGGCAAGTTAATGCATGATTTCAGTCCTCCGCAGTTCGTTTCTAGTTGGCGGTTCACCTACACCGAGAACGCAAATTATAGCTCCGCTGTGTCACCGACGTAGCCTGTTCAGTCGCAGCGTTTTCTGGCATATCTTCGTCCTCGCTGTCGATAGCTTCACATCCGGCATTTGGCGGCGCCGCGGCATTCTGGTTGCAGGGGTAAGCTTCACCCCTCAAGTGTGCAATTTTCAATCTATCGAGGTGAACTCTTCTCTCGCAGTTACTATAGAGCGCCTTTATTGTGGCATTCGTCTCTGTTTTTACTGTAATCCGGTAGGGCCCGACCCAATCGGTAGGCCATGTATTTGCAACTTCCGCCTTTCCCGTTGGGTTATGCAGCAAGACGATATCGCCCACTTGCACCTGACTGTTTTTCACTCCGCGCTCCTTTAACTGCACCGATTTATCGTGTGAGGCTTTAGATTTTACCTTCACCATGTTGAACGCATTGTGGAGTCGTAAGCTTACCTCGGCACTGTAATTCTCACCTAGAGAGTAATCCATGCGAGGGGTTCTTAACCAGTCAACCACAGGAATTTCAGCGTCCCTACCAAAAAATAAATAATACGGAATTTCTTCAATGACGCTCTGGTAGCTTGTGTTCAGTGCCAGGCATGTCCAAGGAAGTGCATCAGGCCACGAAGATTGATCGTTGGAGGCAAGGTGTGATAAAACAGTCTTGATATTCTGATTTTGACGTTCGGTCATTCCGTTGGATTGGGGATGATATGCTGAAGTGTTGTAGTATTTTATTTTCAATTTTTCACACACATTTCTGAACAAAGCTGACGTGAACTCGGTGCCCCTGTCTGAGATGAGAGTCTTGGCAGTGCCGTACGTAGTAACGAACTTAGTCAACGCTTTCGTTACTTCCTCAGTGGTCTTGCTTCTGAGCGGAAACGCTGCAACATATCGACTAAAGTGATCGACCACGGTTAGGATGTACTTGTGTCCCTCGTTCGAGACAGGCATTTCGATTAAATCAACGCCTATTCTGTCCAGAGGCTTGTCAATTTCAGGGAATGAACCCATGCTAACACAAATGCGATTGTTGATCTTACGTTTCTGACATTGCATGCACGAATCGACATACTTGTTAACGTCACGCGCCATGTTAATCCAGTACCCGAATTCCATGAGCTTTTTCCACGTTTTAGCACGACCTTGGTGTGCACCAATTGTGCTATCATGCGCTAACGTTATTGCTGCTTCTCTCAGAGCGTCTGGCACCACGATCAGGTGCCTTGTTCTGTTAGGCTTTCGTTGCGTCTTCCTGAAATGCAAGATGCCTCCGTCAGTGAAGATTTCAGATTTCAGAGCGAGACTTGGTGCGTCCCCTGATTTGTCACCTTCAAGATACCTCAGAACTGGCCCCCAAACGGGATCCTTCAACTGTTCTGCTCTCACATTTTCTTTCTGCAACTTACTTTCCGCCTCTTGTACATTGGGAGTTTCATCTAACATCGTCGTGACGAACACTGTTTTAGGTGCTTCGTCGTCTGGATTTTCTTCTTCGTTGTCGTTCGCAATATTTCTCGACAATGCGTCGGGCACCACGTTCTGAGTTCCTGGCCGATAAATCACCTCAAAATCATATTGCGAGAGTGTAAGGGCCCATCTCATAATTCTGTTGTTCTTGGTATTTTTACCTTTGAACAAATATTTGAGAGCTGTGTGGTCAGTAATTACAACAAATTTATTGCCGTACAGGTAAGGTGAAAAGTGATTCACAGCCGCTACTACTGCTAATCCTTCACGTTCAGTGATTGAATAACGTTTTTCAGCATCATTGAATCTTTTGCTGAAGTATCCAATCGGTTGTTCCTTTCCGTTACATTTTTGCGCAAGGACCGCGCCCGCGCCCTCATTCGAGGCATCACAGCTCAAGTAATACGTCTCATTTAGAGAAGGCTTCTTCAGAACTGGAGCTTCTATCATGAGTTGCTTAAGTTTGCAGAAGGCTTGCTCGTGTTCTTCCTTCCACTGGAACCTTGCCCCTTTTTTAGTCAGCGCATTAAGGGGTGCAGCTGTTGTGGCAAAGTGCGGAATGAAGCGCCGGTAGAAATTAAGCGCTGCCACGAACGAGCGCACTTTACGTGCGGTAGTCGGCCTAGGGTAACTCTGCATTGCCTCCACGTTTTTGGGGTCTGGAATAAGTCCCTCACGACTGATGTAACATCCTAGGTACTTTACTTGTTTTTGTGCAAATTTGCACTTGTCCAAGCCTATTTTTACTCCGGCACATTGAAACTCGTGCAACACTTCCCTTAAATTTTCTAGGTGACTCTCAAAAGTCATAGAGTTAACGCACACGTCGTCCAAGTAAATAGCGGCGAATTTTCCAAGTTGCCTTTTCAGAACATGACAAATTACTCTCTGGTACACTGATGTTGAGCACTTAAGTCCCATAGGTAGCCTAGAGAACTCGAAGTTGCCTTGTCGAGTCTGAAATGCCGTGTATTGCTTACTTTCTTCATCTAGCTCAATTTGATGGAAGGCTGATTTTGCATCGACAATGGAATAGTATTCTTTGCCAGCCACCTCCTCCAGTGTCCCTACAATGTGTGGAATTGGATAATGTTCGTTTATCACCCGCATGTTTACAGCTCGCAAATCAAGGCAAACTCTGTGGCCTCCTCCTGGCTTCTTTACGAGTACGAGGGGGTTCTTCCAAGCACTTGTACTCTCTTGCACAATTCCACCTTCGATCATCTCCGAGACCTTTTTATCAATAATTTCTTGGCTGGAGTACGGAATACGCCACCCTTTCGTTTGAATTGGCCTGTAATCACTCAGCAAAATTTTGTATTTCACTCCTTTAACATGGCCAATATCCATCTCGTCTGCACTAATCGTCTTGTGATATTCCTTCAACAGGTTTCTGACTTGTCCTTGTTTTTCAGCAACCAAGTGACTGAGGTCAAGCTCATCAATTTGCTGGAAGCGCTTCTCTCTGCGGTGATCTTCTGCTTCGCTATTTTCCGCATTGTTTTCTTCTGCAGTTGCATCTTCATTCGCGATTTCGTGGCATGTTGCAATTATTGCTCCTTCGGTCAGAGCGATTTCTTCGGCAAAAGGGTTAAGTACAGGCATCAAAACATACCCGTTTTGTACCTTTGCAGCGGTGGCTCCGACGTAAGGTGCCCACTTAATTCTAGGCTCTAAAATTACTTCCTTTCCATCAAACTTGCCATCTGCTCGGCACTTTACCATGGCTTGCGTGCGAGGCTTCACTGTAATGTCCTCAGCCAGAGTGACAGATGTTTCTTCTCTCGTTACACACAGAATTTTCGGAGAAGCGTGTCCTGGTGCTGAAAACATGTTCACGTAAGTGCCAAAGAATGATGCCCTACATTTTCCGAAGTCTAGCTTTGCGTTGACTTTGTTCATTACTTCCACTCCTATTAGCAGGTCTCCTGGGAATGCATTTTCCCGCACAACAAAACATCTCTGAACAATTTTCTGACCGTTAATTTTGATTGGCACATTAATCTTTCCCAGCACTGGTACGGGTTCCTCTCCAATTGTCTTTAATGCAGTGGATGTTCCTTTTACACTAGCATTTTTAATCCCCGCAACCACACGCTCTTTTACCAAGCATATATTTGCTCCGGTGTCAAGAAGTGCGGTAACAGGTGCACCATTCACTTGGAGTATTACGCTGGGATTTATTATCGGGGCTAACGGTCTCCTATTCCGTTTTTTGGCTGTCCTGCAAACTGTTGCACCCTGCAATCAGCCCTTAGGTGCCCAAATTTTCCACAGTTTACGCACGGCGGTGGCACTGTTCTATACTGGGCTAAGTCCACTGCAGGTGCAGGTGGTGCTTCCGAGTGCGGCTGTGGCTTTCTTGCGTAGTATATTTGGTGCTGCTGACTCCTAAGTCTGCCCTTTTCGCTCCAGTGGGGTGCTTCATAATTTCCTCTTCGATGATAAGGAGAGTGTCGTATCTGTCTGTTCCTTTCTCTCCAGGGTGGCACTTCATGGCGGTACCCTCTAGACCGTTGTGGTGAATGCCGCATCGTATGGCCGACACGTGCAGTCTCATGCTGTGGCCTCCTCTCGCTTCGCTGCGCTCTTTCTCTCTCCGGTTCCCTCTTCTCTGTCGTTTCCCTTGGCACTGGTACTATCCGTCGATTTTCCACCTCGATTGCCATGTCTCTCAGTTCTTGTACTGTCGTAGGTCGCGCATCACTTCGAAATGGTCTTGTGATGTTCTCCCTTAATCCGAGCCACATCAAATCTACAAGGATTCGTTCCGGATGTTCCAGATAATTCTCGTTGTACAGCCTTTCCAGGCGCGTCAGGTACTCTGACACTCCTTCCCGGCTTGTTTGCTTCTTGGTTACTATTTCAAACAGCGCTTGAGTTGGATGTTCGACCTGGTCGTCGTAAGAGCGCAGCCAGTTTTCTGCTTCTCGTAGGTTCGTTAGTGTATCAATTATTAGATTGCACTCCTTTGCCTCTTGTTGACCTAGGCATAGGAAGAAGGCTTTCACCTGCTCGCTGTTATTCAGATTGCCCGTCAAAAACTTCAACCTTGCCATATGTTCCCCTACATCGTCGCCCCTCCTGAATTTAGTACCAATGGCCCCCACGCAACTTGTTACCACAGGCATATTAACTACTTCTTCCTCTTCAGGTTGTGGTGGCGCCACTCTTCCGTTCCCCTTTGCGTTGTTCCTTCTCCCCCGTGCAGGCATGGTGGCGATTTTCTCCAATTCACCTTTTCCAAAACTCAAAATTTTGCGATCACTCAAATATTTTTCAAACCTACTCACTGTAAAACCTTTACTGAAACTTTGAAATTAATCGAGTGAACACACTAGAATTTTCTCACTCAAACTTATCACTTTTATAACCACTTTCACTTTCTTGATCTATATGGCCGTGTGCTTGCTAGCTTCTCACACCGGAACACAGAAAATCATCACTACGAGACATGTACCTCTACTGAATTTCTGTACGTTTTGCACATGAAATAACTACGCAAAAAAAAAAAATACAATGCAACTGTCATACTACACTCACAAAATATTACAAAGCGATCGCGTTGATCTTTGCCAAATTGCGATGTCACGAGAAGTGTTCCCTTCACCTCCTTGTTAACAATTCATTAACAAGAAGATCAGGTTCTCGGAATAGAGGAATGGCACACCTCCAGGTTATATACACAACACAAATTAAATGAATTATCATCGGCAATTACAGCACATATACTAAAATAAAGGTACTCACCGGGGATCGCTGACCCACTTACGCAGCGCATTTTCTGGGCGCCCTCCGTTGCATTACGATGGATTGCTTCTAATATTGTGGGGCATGATACACAGGGTGAATTATGCTTAACATTTATAATTCCCAGCTATACGTGATACAAACATCAATGAGCGCACACACAATGATTGGTGTTAGGAACAATTCCAATTAAGTAATGAAAGCAAATAGCATACGTCAAATGACCTACTGCACATAATTACACAGAAATTTGGCTGGCCAGCCTTAACCTTTAACCGCAGATTGCTTATGCACCCAAACATAACACAAATGATGCCTACAATATCTCAGCGCCCCCCAGCAGCCCAGTAGGCGAAGGTCACTTCAACCACAAATTCGTCCGCGACTCGCTTCAGTTCAAGGGCCTATTTTATGCACTGTTCAGAAAATGTCTAGTGAGGACGTTATCTTGCTCATTTCGTTTCAGCATGTTTACACGTTGATTCCCTTCATTCGAGCTGATCAATCCTCAGATGTGTGACTGAATTACCGTCCCGCCTGTCAAAGATAAAAATTTAACTTGTTACTTTTTTAAGCGCATCAATGTGTGAATGACAATGAATTATCGCAATATTTATCTCAACACTATCTTTACTCTTTCTTTTTTTAAAAAATGCATCTCTTACCCTCCCTGCTAGTGCAGCATCTCCATGTTCCATCAATAACTCCCACGGTGGGTTATGTTTTGATAAATTTCCCCTTTGTGAACGTGGTGACGAGAACACGTAAAATTTCTGCAAGTGAAACGAGAATGTGTTAAATTCTGGATTACATTATAGCGTGAAACTTAGTATAATTTTCAATATAGCCACTTTTCTTATTATTGCATTAAGCACGCTTGTTATTGTGAACACACCCCGCGTTTCTTGGTTGCACCTCACGTTACGGTTACGCCGGTCGAACTGTCCATTGTTCCTCCGACGCCTTGAGCCCTGGCGCATTCTCTTCGAGGGTTGAGAACTCTCACCTTCGGCCTATGAGAATCTTAGGAGCCTCGGAGTGCCCGCCTACCTCTTTTCTAATTGGTAGTGCCGCCGCTTGCCTTTATTTCCTTCTTAGCATCATTTTTCTTCTCACGCTCAGCTCCTTCGAACCGACCGTTGGTTTGCCGACTCTCTCGGTTTGAGAGTCTCGATTTATCTTTGACTACAAGGCGACTTTGTTCGCGCTTGGGTAGGCATTTTTCGACCGTATCGAGTTTCCCAAGGCTCGCTCGCATAACCACAACATAGGCCCCTCCAGAAACAAGACACACTGTAAACATACATCGTTTGGCTCTCGCACGGCTCTCGCACCTTATCGCAGCTGAGTTGAAAGAAAACATACAGGCGTAAAAAAAACATACATGTTGAAGCGACATAAAACATTCATGTTGAAGCGACCCCTCTGGCTGCTGGGTTTTTCTGAGATATTTCAAGACACAACTTTTTACGCAATTACAAGAATTTTCATTTTTAAATTCGCAAAAATGTGATTACAAGAATTTTCATTTTAAATTCGCAAGAATTTGGTCATTCTGAACAGATTCTCGACATAGCTTTCTTTGTTCAATCAAAAGCTGACTTATTTTCAGAGCGTAAATTCATAGGAAAGAAATAGAGGTCTACATATCTGCTCGATCTACTTATATACTGGATCTTACGATCGTGTATATGACACCAAATAAGATTTCAAATTTTAAATATGACCCTTTCCAACTTTCCAACAACCAGGTGTTGGGTTTAAGCGGATGTGGGGCATACATAGATGTGAGGCGTAACCAAATGTAGGGCAATACCGGATGTGGGGGCGAAATATTGCCGGATGGGCGATAGGAGTTTTAGAATTTTGAAAGTAATAATTTGTTAGAGAAGTAATGAGCATTACTTCTGGGAACCACAAAGATAATCAAAAAAATTGCACTACACGAACGAAACAACAAAATAAACATTTATGCTGATGAGTTAATTTCGCAATATTATTTATCATACAAAAATGGTATTGATTGTAAATATAAAGACTCCTCATCGTTGATTGTTAGCTGAGGGTAGGCGTTGTAATTTTAGAAACCATTTTCCATAAAAGAGAGGATTCCATTCTGCAGTGTAAGTCGCTATTGAAGGAGCATTTATAAGAAAAAGATTGTGAAACAAAGAAACTTCAAGTTGTGTGAGTCACAAACATTTTTAAGAATAAAAAATCGCTAGTTCAAGTAGAAGTCCCAGTTCATCCTTTATTCACAGTCTCTAGTTTTATTTTAATCTAAGACATTCGTGATACTACAATATTATGAAACGATGAACACTAGGAACAAGTTGGCAGTTAAGAAAAAATATACCATGTTTACTGTGAAACTGAAAGAGTTTCGCCCAGGCATTTCAGAAGAACTCATACACACAATCAAACATTACGCCCTAGCATGCAAGTAATTTCATCCCATCACGCAAGCAGAAATTTTGATCGAAAATTAAGTAATGAAGTGCAATTGGCATCTCGTTTCTAACCTAACGTGCGTGTATTGCAATATACAGTCGTTATTTCTGAAACGGAAAATGATGTGCTACAGAGGCCTTAAAAATTCTTTCAATGACGCACGGTTTTTGAAGTGGAACACACTTGTTCCACAGTGAGGCGCCTGATGCTGACAGAGCTTTTCGCCCAAAGTAAGATGAACGGTAGACCCATGACATGAATAAGGTGCTGCGACATCGCTTGGCGATGTATTCACTTGCTTGGCAGATGGAACACATTATCGGCACATTATTAAATGGAGATAACTTGGTGTCCTGTCTTCCTCATGAGATATAGAAAAAAACCTAGCATGGGGAGACCTACCTCAATACTTTCAAAGGAATTTACAAAAGTGCATGAATTTCGCGGCCAATGTGGTATGCAACTGTAATTTCAAAAGAAGTGATCACTTAACCCCTCTCCTTGATAAACTCGGCTGGACTTCTATTCAAGAAGTCCAGTTTGCAAAGGGCCTAATACGTATTCTCCTCTTTATATCTTCCTCAGAGCTATGCTGAGGTTGTGCGTTTCCATCCACCCTCTGTAACCAACCTAAAGATGAACAGAAACAATAATGTCTTAGTCGACTATCGTTCATCTCACATAGGGCAGAAGGCTCTGTCAATATCAGGCGCCTTACTGTGGAATGAACTTCCTATGATTATCACAATCCCTTAAAGACTGAGAGAATTACATAAACAAATAGCTCGTCACCTTGCGTCTCAAAAATAATTCTTAGTTACAGAACATACTGAATAAGTACTTACGAATCTCATTTCCTCAATATCTCCATTGATGGACAATGGCCTTTGCTTATTGTTTTATAATTCAACACATTACACAACAGTTTTGAAGTATTCGTAGGTATTATGATTTGGTCTTCTATACGTAGGGATTCGCAAACATGCATACTTGTATTTGTACGTAAATGGATGCATGTGTCCATATGTGCGCATATTCCTTTGTGCTCTGGACTAGCATCTAGCATATGAACTATAAATACTGTGTATGTGCATATGTTTATGCACATATGTATAATGTTATACACAAAACTGATAATTAGAATTTGGACGAGTAATACCGCTTTTTCTGTTTACTCTCAACTAGCAACATTACCTTACACGTCATCTCTATTTACTATTGTAAGGCAGTCACAATAAAGTATAAATTGGTTGCGCGATCACCCATATATGTTTTACTAAGGTGCTTATCAACTAATGACCGTTATGCTAAAAAAATTCAATTCGAAAAACAAAACTAGTTATTTTCTTATCATTAATACTTGTATACTGGTATCTCTGTGCATGTGTGCGTGTATGTATGCGTACGCACATATATCTGTGTGCACTGGAGTTGCATCTACAATATGAACGATAAATACCACCCTTTCTCACTCGTAACTTGTAACACTATCCTGACTCGTCATTTTCACTTTATTACCTTAAAACATTCGCAATAAATAAAATTTGTTTTGGGTTTACCCATATATGTTCGAATAAGATGTTTATTAACTAATGACCGTTATGTAAAAAATTGTAATTAGAAAATATAACTTGTAATTTTCATAATTTTCATGCTTGCATCCTGGTATCTCTGTGCATGTGTGAGTGTGTTCATGTATGCGTACACTTGAATATTTTTGCACATTCATACATTTATCCACAACAGTTCTTGCCAAATCTCCTCTTATCAATCGACTTGCTTTGGCTTGTAAACTTAATTGATGTTTGGGTTATAGCGTGCTCATTTAAGCAATCGGCTAAGGTGATTTTTCATGGATGTATTCTTTTTTTGTCTATGCTCGCTCGAAATGATATTTTAGAAATTCTGCTACAACAAGCTACAATAATATTATTCTCTGATTTCATGAAATCCGAAGTTGGTAAGTCAATGAACGTGCAAACTGTCACAAGTGTTTTCATCCAACAAACTTCTTATATTTTTTGCTTCCATGAATTAACAAACACTATTCAATTTCAATTAAGCAGCTAAAGAATACATTTTATTTTTTTTTCTCTACGTTTTTGTACAAGCATTAAAATGGACCGTCGTGGCACCTATTTATGAGTCTCAATTAAGATCATTTGCATAGTGTTTCGAAAATAACGTAACTTTTCTAATTTGAGCCCTCAACAGAACACTAATGTGTTCTTGTATTATTTTCGCACTAAAATGTTCTTGTTAGTCTTGTGGGATGCAAAGCATTACACGCTCTTGAGAATGTTATGGCAATCCTGTCTTGGTTGTCAATTTCACTTTTATCACTCCAATTATGTTGCACATTTCTTGGTAGCCGTTGTTGAATAATCATTTTCCTGTTTCTGACTCATGTAGACTGTTTTGTGGTAATATTATTAGCATGGAAATTTTCAAATATCGTAATTTCGTTGCATGATAAAAGACATTTGCTCCGAGTCCCTTGATAGGAATGCTAGTCTATACGTAGGAATATAAATATAGTTCTGAATGTCAACCTTGCTGCCTTAGAAGCAGAATTATTTTGATCCACCCGTTTTCCTTTCAACAAATTACTTATACCTCAAGTCACTGAGCTCGTACTTCACTGCGAGTGTGCACCAAAAAAAGTATTCTCAACTTTCTCAACTATATACTGTAACGGGAATCGTGTTTTCTTTTATAATTGTAGTTACATATATCATTAAATCTAGGTTAAGCATCACTAGGGAAACTCTGCCTTCAATCATTTTTTCCGTCTACTGACATAGGTATTACAATACTCATGTGTGTGTATCATATAAGTGTATTTTCCTTTCTTTAAGATATTTTAAAAAGCCAATGATGTTTTGTACCATCTCTATTGAAAATAGACAATATTTTTCTAAGTTTGTGAATATAAATGCGATTTTTGCTTTCATTTCAAAATAAGTGCGCACATACTTATGCATCTTTCAACTGTAAGCCTTTCGAGGATTGTGTTCTCTTATTTACTTATATTTAAATGCACTGTCAAAATCAGATTACGCAGCGAAAAGAACTCATTTTTGTTGTGCTTTTCTGATAATCAATTTTTGCTTCAACATATTACAAAGGTATTACGATGCCAATATGTTATTATCAGTTAAGGATGTTAATGTTGAGGTATTTTAAAAATCAATGCATCAACATTTCATGTTTGTACTTTATTGGAAATAAACTGTTTTTTTTTCTTGTCGTCTTTACTTGGGTATGTGTTTCCAATTCGATGACATCTGGCCATTAGCTGCACCAGCCTCGCGCAGTTCACGAGGCAGTTCTGGAGTGGCGCGTCTCCAACTCCCGCTGCTCCCACTTGAACTGTACGAACTCGTCCCTGTTTGTTAACTGGGAGCACTTTTGCCGGCACAGCGGGCACGTCGAGCTGAAACACACACAAATAAAATATTAAAACGCCTGCATTGTTTTGCAGTCTACTCTCTGTGGGGCATGAAAACTACATGTTTATAACATGTTCTTTGTATTGGAGCAGGAACTGTGTGGTAGAAAAATACTAAGTAGCAAAGTATACTAGATTTGAAGGTGGCTGCGAGTGAGAAATACATTATAGCAGCTTGTTAAAGTGACTAGTACGATCTTAACGACTGGAGTCTTTAAAGCAAAGTCTGGTGGTGTTCATATGTCAATGTTTTATGAACGAATTTTAAACAATGGCATCGTCTGATTCTTTAAATTCGTAGAGAAGATATACATATTACTTGCGTTCATCTCTCAGCGCATTGAACTGTTGTAAAATTGACACCATGCCGTACTAAATCCCTGGCATCTGAAATATAGCTACTCAAATCAAAGGTATGGCTCCAGATTGTACAGATATATAAATTGGTGTAGGTGAGAGTTGTGTATTCAATATCAACAAAACAATAAAAAAGAAGCTTTAATGTGAGCAAAGATCACTCAGTTGCACAGCCTGCTTACCTGTCCTCGCAATCTCACGTACACATATACAGCATTTATAATAAATTGTTGCGCTAAAACTACACATTTTTTTTTCTTATTTTGTGTACTCACTTGAATTCAAACCAGGTCCAAGCGCAGCTCCCGCAGAGCAAGTGCCGGCAGCCAGAGAGCATTGTGAAGTTGACGTCTTTGTTGATGGTCGTTGACGCGCAGATGGAGCACTCCTCTTTGTCTTCGGGCAGCAGCTCCTCCAGATCTGGAACTCTGGCCATGCGGGACCACAGCTCGTCCCTTGCGGCACCCCGGATGATAGCTGCTCTAGAGGCGTTTTTGGAAAGTTTCGAGATACTGTATAGGAGCTCCGATAGTCGATACTCGTGGTCCTTGCCACTTGTTAATAAGGAAATATCGTCGTCCAATTCCATAGACAATGCCGTAGCGTAGCATCTCAGTAGGTTGATTTTAGAGCCAAATCGGTCGTCATAATAGTCGCTCATCTCCACCGGTGAGATGAGGGCGATTATTTCTTTCAACTTTGTAAGCACTCTGTCTACAGTTTGAGGGTTGACAACTTCAGAAACTTCAAAAAACTCACGTGCGTTGGGTGTGCCACTTACTGGGGTGATTACCGACTCCAACGCTGACAAAATTCTGTCAACGATTGAATGCGCAGGATAAGTTCGTGCTTCGGTGAGCAGCAAATTAAGCTTTTTCAGCAATGCTACGTCTTCTTGAGATTGTCTCATGTAATTAGTCCCCTCGCTGGGAAAGGAATCCAATTGGAATTCTTGTTGCCCTGCGTCGCAAGATGAGGAGAACATCGAAGGCAGCTGAGGAGACATGTTGATGTTCGTCTGTAAACAAATGAAATGTTTTAAAATCATGAAAGTGAAGCAAGGAACTAGGATGAAACGTACATGTTATAATACAGAGTGCACATCTATTGCTAACCTGCTTATTATGCAGAAAATTTTATCCACAGAACTCGTACACATACGACTAAGCAAGAAAATTTGTTTTTTGAATGAAATGTGCTCACAATGATGCTAATAACTATCGCTCAGATCAACTTAAAATATTTCTTTCAATTGATGAAACAAAACGCAGCTTATTATTTTTCCACTCATTCAAAGTGTTCTTGACAATGAAATAGAGTATAATGCCAATAAAAATTTTGAAATTAACCATACAAATTTATTGCACACATTATTTCACTCAATAAAATAGATCGTTCAGATATACCTCAGTATCAACTTCACAAAATTGCGCTCATACTCATTTCAGTGTAAACCTCCACTCAAATAATAGTACAATGCAAATGTGCAGCATTGAAACATCTAAGTTTCCATGGAATAAATGAGTGTTATTCCATACACAAATTTGCTGCAAAGCAAAGCCGATATGGATCCTCACAGCATCTCATATTCAACTACTGCATCATTGAGGAAGAAATTCAAGAGACCGACTGCTGAGAACTTCTGACATTAAAGCTCAATTTTGAATGAAATTTGACCTTCAGAAATCCTATCAGTCATCTATCACAATTCTGCACGAAGTTAAACTTATCCTCTCGAGAGAATCCTTAAGAATTCTTCGCAGTGCACCGATTAGCCCTTTATTCAATACGGCATCGAAACTTGAACTAAATGTATAAAATTTACCACAATTGCCACAATGCCAAAAAACGATTAGAGTTGCCATCAACTCAGAAAATGATGCCACATCAAGGATCCATTCAAGAACTTGAAAATTCTGACAGTACCTGAATACCATTGATATTCTTTTAATGAGTGCAAGGATGAAGTTCTTCAAACTTTTGACAACAATAACAATTCGATTTGTATTGTTTTAATTTTTCCTTAGTTGACAACCAAATATCATCAGGGGACATTTTCAACCGATAGTCAAAATCTTTTCTTTCAAAACTTATGTTGCAAAACCACAGGTGCAGATTGGCAAGTACTCCAGGACCCAGTCAAAATGCTGTATGTTTTCTACCACCTTAAAAAATTCCAAAGCATCGACAAATTGTCTCAGCTCTTTACGAGAAACAGTCATTCATGAATTGCATAATATACGTAGAAAGAAATTGTGGAATACGGCTCATGAACCAGAACTTCAATGAAAACTCGTGTAGAATGTCTATCTGCAGCTGGTACAAAATTTAATATGAGCAAAGAAATGAAACATTTTTAACTACATAAACCCCTTATGCAATAATTTTCGATCACACTTGCTATGTATATTCACGAATGTTTTCATCAGAATATTTACCTTCAAACACGGGTTTGAAAAATAAAACAATCAGAGCACTATATTTCTCACTGGATGTCAAGAATATTTAACACGAACGACTGAAAGTCTCTGACACACTGGATGGCGTTACTCTATATCTTCTCCTTATATACACGCTCCCGCCCCTGCACCATACTGTTAGCAAGCTCCGATTCTGATCTCGTTTTACAATAAAGACAAAATCGAGACAAAAGCCGGCCTACTATGTGGTTAGAGGTTGTCTGGAAAGCAGTCTTCAACTTCATTTCAAATTTAAGTGAATCCCAAACAAGTTAAATGTGCAGCGCCGTTCTTTGTCTCTGTATTTGTTCAAATGACGAGCTAAATAAATTTTTAAGATTACTGCTGGGCTGTATCTTCTCTTGATATTTCAGAAGCTTACACAATATTTTTCTCAAGCATCTACTTACATAGCTGCACGAAGTCTTCATTTGGTTATGATTTCTCGCATTCCACTGGCATAAGTTCATATGTCAATTCTTTGATGAGAAAAAAAAACAGTTCTCGTGGGACAATACTTTCTTTGGTGATCTCACTTCATGACAAAATCAAATTCAACAGTTCATTGGAAGTCGAATTAATTAATCAGTTATGCGAAAGTCTAATTTAGGTCGCACTCATTCCCTATACAATATTCAGTAGTGGAATGTTGCTTTAAAATTAAAAAACTATAAATGTACAATGCTTTCAGGTTCAGAGCGCAATTTATTGTCATTTTCCACTTAACATTGATCAACAATGTCATATTTTTACTCAAGAAACGCTTGGACCTGGGGCAAAAAATTACGTTTGTTGTTATTTTTACGACGTTGAAAGTAACCATTTCCATGCAATGCGGCCTATAATTGCTGAACATTCAGAATTCAGCGTTATAGAAAGCAAAATTCACCAGACAAACTATACGCTGACTACAATTTTGCGTTCGTAGCGTACGTCTTTTTCTCACATTCTATGCTCTTCATGTGTTCTTGACAAAGCTCCCGTGACATTAGATGTAGTGGAATATATTTATAAAACTACGAAGGTTACAGTTAAACCTATATAACCTTCGTAGTTAAGCAACTTAGCAGAAAAGATATTCCTAGTATTTTTAAAAATAGTATTCTGGAAGAATTTTTACGCTTTTTACCGTTCACGAGATCCATTGTGAATGCCCATAAAAACATTCTTTAGGTTCTTAGCTGTCAGTTTTTTCACCGTCTCAGGACGTACCACACAAAGAGAAGAAAAATGACTAAAGCTTAAAGCTGATCCCAGTTCTGTAGGTCAGTAGCGTAACGATATGTTGTGGCTGTGTAGATGTGTGCTCGACCGCAGCTTTAATGATGTCTCGAGATGATCGAGTTTTGGTTACTGAATAACGCTGTTATTATTGAATTTCTATATGATTTATTCAGAAGTGAATTAACTGTCTCCCAACCTCGTGTCAATAAAATAAATTTTTCACACCGAAAAGATGCACAGCTTCTAAAATTTGAAAATAGGCTAACCTAATCACAAAATAACACGAATGTGGAATTACAACTGTCAGTGTTCAATAGCAGAATTAAGAAATAGGTATAACTGTGAACTGATGTTCCACAATATTACATGTTGTGCCGGGCTCATAATGATGTTCTCATATCGAAATCACTTTATTAACTCATATTTTCTTTCCTACTCTGCAATTATTTGTTCATTCTTGTGAATTATTACGTCACTAATCCGATGGTGGATGGAAATGGAATATTTTCTTGAAAATTTTTCGCTCGATCTGATGTTTCGCTGATTATTTCTTTTCACTCGATTTGTATTTCTAAGAGCGGTTGAGGGAGTTATCAGTCGGCTTTTTTCTAGAAACACCGGATCTACTTTTTGGTCTTTAGCCATATTTGCTTCAAGGATTAATTTGTTAATAAGAAATTTGTGATTGTGCGCACGAAACAAAGAAGCCGAGCAAAAAACTCAATAAAAAAGAAATTCTTCGCACTTCTTATCGCTCGTTTGCTACCCCGAAATCGCCGCCCGAGCGTTGGTTTTGGCCAGCTCTTGAGCCTCGCCTCTCTTCCAAATTTGCTGAGATCTGTCTTTGGTTTTGGTAAGGTTTACGATTATCATCAGTCCTGCACGCAACTTCTGTTAACAGCTCCTTGATAGACCAACTCTAATAGCACGTTTCAAACAGTCTGTGCTGCTGACTCTGTTTTTGAAGAGCTGCGCAAGCTGAGAACGTTTGGAATTAAATTCTTCACTCCAATTTGAAAATGGGAGCCATCTAGCCATGACTGTCAGGGAGAGAAAAACCTATCAATCAACTTCATTTTCCTAATGGGCTTAATGAGAAGCGCAATAGAGTTCGGGCCTCTTAGCCGTTCTGAAAAACATTCCATTATCTGCCCCCGCATGTGACGCGCACGTGTTTTTGGAGGTGGTGGAGCATATTTGGTGAAATTACATTTTACTATTGGAATCTACTACGCGGAAAATATGTGCGCGTTTTCAAATTAATTCTCGAATAAGAACTTAATTCACAATCGGGATCATTTGTATCAAAGTGAGTTTGTTAAGAATTTCTCTCATTTTTTTCAAATATTTGTGTTGGACCTAACGTATTTGAGCTTAGATGGCGACGTATGACTTCACTTTTTATTTTATCAGGTTATCTTCATATTAATACAAAAATAGTTTATTACTGGCTTCTAGAGTATGTGCTTTTTAATTAAATCACTTCACGAGAAGTGCAAAAAAAATTTTTTACCAGGATAATTTATTCACTTTCACTGGGTGGACGTACGTGATGGACAATTATGGTTAGAATAGCAATCATCGTTTTAGTCTAAAGAACTTCGGTACCTCACAGTTTTTCATTGATTTTCATAATTTATTTTAATGTAGAAGCATGATATTTTGAAATAATTATTTATCAAACTGTATATTAGAGGTTTAATAATGCATTTTAATTTCTAGGAAACAAAATACACGAAAATAATGATGCTTGTTATACATATTTGTACGTATGTCAGTCAGGACACCGACTCAATACAGCAATAAGTCGCCCAGACCCCTTCGTCAGTAAATGTATGAAGACTGTAAAATTTCCCTTTTTTTTGCAATTCATAGTTGAAATATAGCTATCAACAAAAAAATGAGCATATATAGCAAATTTGCCTACGACCTCTCAGAACGAGAGCTGCTGTGGCAATGACATGTTATTGGAGATGAATGCTGACGAAAGTTCGATTGCTTAATAATGGAATGTATTAGAACATTCTGGAACATTCCAATTATAATTTTGATGTATAATATGGAGAAAAAAGTAGGGTATTGTAAAATTTTGTTTACTTATTTATTACCCAAATTCGTAAATATTTTCTATTCAATATAAGTGGGTTTTAGATATATTTTTCATTTTTTTATACTATTATTTTCATATAGTCCAATTTTCGTAACTGTTCGTGTTTTAGAAATGTGAAATCTGGTGATTTAATCAACGTGTTATATTATTCCCCCCCCCCCCCCTGTACTTAAGGACAATCTGTAGTCTGTGCGAGCTATACCCGCCCGGCTTTCAGTTTACTTCTATTGCCGACGTTTCCTTCTCTTATAGCCAGGAAGCGGAGAGCTTAAGTGATAGCTGAGCACCGGCATATTTTGTGTGAAATGAACGGCGATATCACATCCTCTTCCCAGCACTGACGTTTGACTTCGGTGCCGAGATCTCGAATATTGTAACTTGGGAGTAGATAGAAGGAAATGGGAAAACAAATCTGAAATATCAGAAATGGATTTCGGAAGTTGTTACACAGTGCTTGGAGTGTTCTTTACAGGGACGTGATGATTGAATGAATTTACAAAAAAACGTGGTGAGCAATAAATTTGTATACGTACTTCTGTGATTTGGTGTTCTAATGAATATCGCGTCACAATATTGAACGCCGACAAACAAAAAGCTAAAAACGAAACCTACTCTCATACCACAGACTGCAGGCAGCCTGCAACTCTGTCAAACATTGCTCTTCTGGCTTTTGTTCTGTTGGCGGGACTGTGTCGTCCATCAAATTGCGTTGTCTCATATAATTATAATTACATGTATCATCAGATGTAGATTAATTAAGCAACATTAGGAGTAAATTACCCTCAATCATTTCTTTTCGACTAGTGACATGGGTATTACAATACTCATGCTTGTGTATCATCTAAGTGTATTAACTTTAAGATATTTTAAAATCCAATGATGGTACTCTTGTACAATCTCTATTGAAATAAACTGTTTTTTTTCTTATGATTGCCTCGATGCATAGAAACGTATTTGTGTATGTTTACGTGTTAGGTGTATGTGTGTGCGTAGGTATGTATGTGCATGTATACGTGTATATACATATGTGTGTTCTAAACTGACAACTAGCATTTTAACTACATACAATGGTCTTTTTTCTGGTCACTCTCAACTTGTAACATTATCTAACTCGTCATCTCTTTATTAGTGTAAAGCATTCATGTAAAAACCATACATTTTTTTGTGTGATCATCCATTTATATTTAAATAAAATGCTTATCAACTACCGTTATGTTCAAATTGTTTAGATTAGAAATACAAAACTTATTTTCGTGATCCTCATGCTCATACATAAATATATATTTTTTTCATGCTTCCTTGAAATGAGGTTTTTGAACAATCGGCCGAATCAAGCGATTCATATATTATTTCCTGTCGTCAAGAATTGCGAAGTTTTATGTCATGTATATGTAAACTGTCAAAAGTTTCTCACCCCACATTGAAAATGCATCGTCCATAAAATTGTGTTCTCTTACAATTATCATTACCTGTTTCATCAAATGTAGATTAAGCAAGATTAGGAGTACCTTACCCTCAATCATTTCTTTGTGACTAGTGACATAGGTATTACAATACTCGTGTCTGTGTAACATCTAAGTCTATTAGCTCTAAGATATTTTAAAAAACAATGATGGTACTTCTGTAACATCTATATTGGAAATGAACTGTTTTTCTTTTCTTTCTTTTTTTTCTTTTAGCTTAGACAGATTTAAAGCGGTAACATTCTTAGCCAGACTACATCTTTCTCAAGCCCGGTAAATCACCTCCAGAATAGATATCGTACTCCAGCGTAACGCAATTAATTCTAGATGAATTACACTGCCCAGAAAGTTTCACTCCTGTAAAGTACCTTGTTCAATCATAATAATTTTTCTCGAGCTAAATGCACAAGATTTTCATCTATTTAAAGTTTCATTGTTAGAAGTTTTACGAGCACATGAGTACGATAAGGAAAAGTAATGGTAAAACATTATCGTTCAGTGAATTATTATAATTAGCACCATAATATTTTAACAAATTAATCTCAAAAGTCAAAGTGTTTCAACTTGCATCATTTTTGTGCCAGATTGACTCTTGATGTGTTTTCTTACATGTCATGAAATTATTCTATGTCGTATCATGTATCGTATGTCGTATTTCGTATCGTATCATGTCGTATCAACAACCTACCATTGTTTTTCTCTCGTAACATGCGAGGAAAGCCAATTCTAACTTGAACCATGATCGTTTTGTTCAACAAGATTATTTGCACGTGAAAATAAAAGCTCAGTATTTACTTCACTGGTAATGCAAAGGTGTTACAATCCGAAAGGATTTTTGTAAAGAATTTTTGTAGAGGATTTGATATGGGGTTTCGTAAAGCAGAAGAAAAAAACAAAACGCTCGCTAATACATCTGATGCCAGGTAATCGAACAAATGCATTACTTCCACATATCAAAAATGAATTATTTTGTATATATAAAATGTTCGCTAACGTCAACAATTCCCGGCAAGACAGGAAAACGGCTAGTTTAGATGGCTGAAACATTGCGCTCTGTAGCATCGGAATACAAAAGAGTGAGTTTGCATTAGGGTATATTTTTCCCTCTATGTTTGACATTAAAGAAAAAAGAAAATAACATGTGTTTCCAAAAAAATTATACAAAAGCTTAGACAACACATTGGTTTTAGAAAATTTTCTTGTACACAGGGGCTTATATTTATAGCTAAAAAACACAATAAATATTCTAATATCTTTAACAGAGGTTGAGTTTTCTCGTGTCGCTTCTGAAGTTTCTGTGCAGGAGACATAATTCCTGAAGTACGAAATTTCAACTGACCGCAATTCCTCAGTCAACATTCAACCCCCTTTTTTTTATTCGAAGATGTCAGTAGCTGGATTACAAAGTGCATCTGACATGAATACATAAAATCGCTCACTTTAAATCGGGCGATTTACATATAAGGGGCTGTGTGAGGACCAAGGTTAGGGAAACGTTGAAGAACTGCGACGTTTACTGGTAGCGATGTTGTTACAGGGTGGGATGCGGACCAAATGCGGCGTCGAACGCCACGCACCTTAATTTATATGACACATATTGCTGATACAGCATGCGCATTGCGGGCACCCCGCATTGAGGGAGTGAGGGCATTGTTCTGAGAATACATACGAACAAATGCACTTACACATCTCCCCCCAACGCGAGGTAGAACGCAACCACCAAAAACACGTTCGAATCAAAAAATTAAAACAAAAACCAAATTCGAGTACCAAAAATAACAAGATAAACGCACACAGCTCATTAGCGCCATTAAGAACAATAATATTCGCCAAGCAAAAACTAAAAATCCTGAATAGTTAAACAATGCGTTACGCTAAATAGATAAGAAGGAACGCAAGCAAAAATAGATAAATATCCCTCTTCATCAAAATAACTTTAAACTATGAACTACGCAAAACACGTACCTAATTCACAAAGGAAAATAGAAGCACAGAAGTACCACATACCCATAAAAACATCTACATATAAATAACCAATACCAGTGCTTAAATTTTACACATCGCACACAAGAAAACAAAACCGTAAAAAAGAAGAAACGCATTGAAAATCAAATTTATTTTGAACATCACAAGGAATTCATTCGAATAATCACGAATTTAAAGGTAAAGAAAAGTTGCACCACAAAATTATTAAAAACAAATTGTTTTCAAAACAAAAACAATTTGTTTTCACAACATTATTTGTTTTAAACGCTTCTGAAGAATGCTTCGGATGTATTCGCATTGTGAAATGAAACCAAGTGAAACATGAAATACTACGGCGCATATTAAAATATCGAATTCTAAAGAGTTGCAAGCACTAGGAAACGTTTGGTCACAAGTAAAAATTATTACAAAGACATGTACACAGAAAAGAATCTCAACCTTCTAAATATTCAGTCGATTCAGAGTACGCTAAATTTCATCAACATATGAACGACTTGAATTCGCAGAAATGAAACAAAAATAAGTCATCGAGCAATGCACAAAAATAATTATTCAATTACATTTACTAACGAAAGTAATATATCACATTCTTTGACAAATAGGTCAATAGAGTGAATTGTTTTTCATCTATGATAGAAAGTCAGTCCATCTGCAATAATAATATATGAATGTTTGTCTTGGGAATACGAATGAGTTTCTTCACCTTCCTTGGAAATTGCATTTGATTTAATACGCTGACTTAAGGGGGCCCTCCAGTCAAAATTAAATTTTGATCTGATTGGTCTGAAATTTGGCCACTATATGTATTTTTGCAAGAGAAACATATTTTATTCGAGAAGTTTTTGGAATTAGGCCTTAGTTTTTGTTTTGTTTTTACTCATTTTTTGGTTCATTTTTGGAAAGTTTTCAAAAGAATGGAAGTCAATGAATTTTTATGCTAGAACAAATACAAAGACAGTTTTGAAATCCTCGTAACATTGCAAACCAACTGATGTTCCTGAATTTTCTATTTGATTTTTTTTTATATATGCGATATTTGATCAATACCTAAAATATACCGAATTTTTAGGTTATGAACTAACAGAAAAAAAAGACAACGTACAAATTGAAAAATCAAGAAATGTCAGTTGGTTGGAATTGTGCCAAGGATTCTAAAACTGTTTTTGTTTTCTTCCTAGCATAAAAATTGAATGACTTCTATTCTTTTGAATTTTGAAAATAAGTGACTTTACAGTATAGGCCATAAGCAAATTTTTTTGTTAAAGTGTAATATAATGGAAAATTTATGTAATTGAATGCTGTTTTCATTTTTATTTCGATAATCTCCATACATAACATCATATTCACACTGTGAATTGTAATTTACAAATAAATTGAAAATTAAAAAATTTTTACTTATTTCATACTGTCACGAGAAGTGTACCCTTCACCTCCTTGTTAACAATTCATTAACAAGAAGATCAGGTTCTCGGAATAGAGGAATGGCACACCTCCAGGCTATATACACAACACAAATTAAATGAATTATCATCGGCAATTACAGCACATATACTAAAATAAAGGTACTCACCGGGGATCGCTGACCCACTTACGCAGCGCATTTTCTGGGCGCCCTCCGTTGCATTACGATGGATTGCTTCTAATATTGTGGGGCATGATACACAGGGTGAATTATGCTTAACATTTATAATTCCCAGCTATACGTAATACAAACATCAATGAGCGCACACACAATGATTGGTGTTAGGAACAATTCCAATTAAGTAATGAAAGCAAATAGCATACGTCAAATGACCTACTGCACATAATTACACAGAAATTTGGCTGGCCAGCCTTTAACCGCAGATTGCTTATGCATCCAAACACAACACAAATAATGCCTACAATGTCTCAGCGCCCCAGCAGCCCAGTAGGCGAAGGTCACTTCAACCACTAAATTCGTCCGCGACTCGCTTCAGTTCAAAGGCCTATTTTATGTACTGTTCAGAAAATGTCTAGTGAGGACGTTATCTTGCTCATTTCGTTTCAGCATGTTCACACGTTGATTCCCTTCATTCGAGCTGATCAATCCTCAGATGTGTGACTGAATTACCGTCCCGCCTGTCAAAGATAAAAATTTAACTTGTTACTTTTTAAGCGCATCAATGTGTGAATGACAATGAATTATCGCAATATTTATCTCAACACTATCTTTACTCTTTCTTTTTTTTTTAAAAAAGCATCTCTTACCCTCCCTTCTAGTGCAGCATCTCCATGTTCCATCAATAACTCCCACGGTGTGTCATGTTTTGATAAATTTCCCCTTTTTGAACGTGGTGATGGGAACACGTAAAATTTCTGCAAGTGAAACGAGAATGTGTTACTTTCTGGATTACATTATAGCGTGAAACTTAGTATAATTTTCAATATAGCCACTTTTCTTATTATTGCATTAAGCACGCTTGTTATTGTGAACACACCCCGCGTTTCTTGGTTGCACCTCACGTTACGGTTACGCCGGTCGAACTGTCCATTGTTCCTCCGACGCCTTGAGCCCTTGTCGCGATACGTGAAAAGGGTTTCTAATCACGCACGCAGGGGGAGTCTCAACCCCCAAACATGTTATAGTATTATCCTTCATGCTTGCGTACACCTGCATACCAGACTTGGAGAATAAAAGAGTTAGCAAGATTAACACGAATTTATTGGGAAACACGTGGATAAATCACACAAGGCATTGAAACGAAATAATTTGAAAGGGCACAACTGCATTAATGAAAGGCGCACACATTTCTACCGTTGTAAGACTCTAAACATGACATGATATAATGTGATGCTTACCGAGAATTCAAGTTACCAATACTTCCGCGCTGCCAACAATTTACGAACACACAAATTATGGTCACCGTATGCAACTCAAAGCACAGAAATTACGAGGTTGACAAATTACAATTTAACCTTGACTCGCAACAAGGCACCCAAAATATATGAATGCTTCGCATGTTATCGCGTAGACCTAAGACACAAAATCATTACACGGCCCGTCCCTTTTACTGCAGCGTACCACTTTGACTTGCACTAATACACTTTAAAGCACTGTTCAAATACTCGATACCACAAAAATTTAACACTTCCGTGAGGCGCGGTCGCTGAATGTTCGGTGTAAACTCTTTCCAACTTTGCGGGATCTTCAACAGAGTTCTCAGAGTTCATCACTGCGGCGGTGATACTCATGCTCCAAACAGGAAGGCGCTGCTGCTGTCCATTCTTAGCACATTCATGCTCCCCACATCTGCGCTTTGGCTGCGTTGGCGTGCTGGCAAACTGTATATCTTTTATTGTTTCCTTCCGTTTTGTTGGTGAACGCGTGACTCCAGATTTTAATGCTGTGGTTGTCTATGAGCTTATAATTAGCGCAGAGATTCTCCATGGGTGTTTCACTTCACGTTGAATTGTTGATATGCTCAGGCCGTAATTCTTCGAGCGAGTGCTCATTGCAGGGCAATACTTCGACGATACAGTTGCAGTCTCCTTGGGCGTTCGGAGAGATTATCCGCACACGCTTCGAGCGGGTGTTCGTTGCACAATCTTGTCGTTATTGAAGGAGTTAAATGTCGGCTTCGATTTTTCGAGTGAAGTCAACCCTGACTTAACACTAGCCCGGGAAATGTCGGCCTATCGCCGAAATTTCCCGGTTTTTGCACTCCAAAGCCTGACGTGTATCATTTCGCGTGGCTGAGACCAGAATCCTCCCAATTCTTGTCGTGAATTCTTTTTATCCGCGTCGCCTCATTCCTTCTCGAAAAATCCCGATTCTTCGCCGTTTTGACACAGCATCTCAATTTTTATTGGTTGGAGACTCGCTTACTTCGACATCTAGAAGTGGTATTGGCTGTTTCTTTGTGTCCGCGTTCCCCTCGTTGCTTTCATTGGCTAGTATCGTGGGCAGTTTCGAGTTTACTTCCTTCCCGCTTCACGACTGGTTGTTTTGACCCGTAGCCACGCCTATTGGGAGCACTGTTCTCGACCGTGAATATCTTCACGGCCTGCGTATGTGTGTTGTGTGTGCGTCTTGTTGTGTTGGCCTGAGATTTGTGTTCGTGTCTCAGACTGTGTGTTTGTGTTTTGTGGACGCCTGAACCGTAGAAGTTTGGACGAAGCGCCAACCGCCTTGTGACACCTTGATATATGACATCCTGTTTCAAGCACTTGAGAGCGCTTGCACAAAGAACCGACCCTCGCCGACACGACACACAACACATTACAATGTTTGTAGCCCCGCAGAATGTTTACCCTTCTTTTAAAATGTTATAGCTTCACAAAATTTAGCCCAAAAATAAAATTTGATGTGATTTTGCCAAATATATATGTCTTATTTATTCTATTTTACCACACCCTGGCGCATTCTCTTCGAGGGTTGAGAACTCTCACCTTCGGCCTATGAGAATCTTAGGAGCCTCGGAGTGCCCGCCTACCTCTTTTCTAATTGGTAGTGCCGCCGCTTGCCTTTATTTCCTTCTTAGCATCATTTTTCTTCTCACGCTCAGCTCCTTCGAACCGACCGTTGGTTTGCCGACTCTCTCGGTCTGAGTGTTTCGATTTATCTTTGACTACAAGGCGACTTTGTTCGCGCTTGGGTAGGCATTTTTCGACCGTATCGAGTTTCCCAAGGCTCGCTCGCATAACCACAACATAGGCCCCTCCAGAAACAAGACACACTGTAAACATACATCGTTTGGCTCTCGCACCTTATCACAGCCTCCTAACATTGCCGAGTTGAAAGAAAACATACAGGCGTAAAAAACATACATGTTGAAGCGACATAAAACATTCATGTTGAAGCGACCCCTCCGGCTGCTGGGTTTTTCTGAGATATTTCAAGACACAACTTTTTACGCAATTACAAGAATTTTCATTTTAAATTCGCAAAAATGTGATTACAAGAATTTTCATTTTAAATTCGCAAGAATTTGGTCATTCTGAACAGATTCTCGACAGGACAGCCCTCCTAGAGTTAAAAAAAATTGGCCTGACAATTTTTTTTTTTTTAGATAGCTTTCAGCTATTTATTGAATAATAAGTACTACGGTATGCAGCCCATATAAGACACACATGGTAAATTCTACTTAAGCACATTATCATCTAAACATTGTTCCGCAGAAACAGGGTACCTTACAATTAACACTACAATCATTACTATCAGCCACAGCGTGATATATTGTGTCGTGTTCTTCTAACCGATGTGTCTGTTTTTTCCCGCCGAAGTAAAGTGCGTACTAAATACTTGAGTACTTAACCCTAATAACATTCACAAAATTTCACGGGCACCTTTCCCACTCCTCAGACATCCTAAAGTATCGATGATTTTATGTCTCGTAGTTTCAATTTACGCTTGCGTTTTCTGTTCTCCAAATCCTTGCCGCTGTAGTTGACGGTTCGATGTTCACTCCTTTGGTATAGCTGACGAATTTGCTCTCTTTTCATGCTTCTCTTCTGCCATTTCAATAGCTTCACACACGCGTTGAAGATGGGTACTTAATTTCAGGAGGAAGTATTGCGAGCCCCATATCCAGACTCGTATGAAATTTCTACACACCACACTAACTTCACGATTCCATTCTGTAAGATGTATCATTATCACGATTCAAATTACCACCAAATCATGTTAAGTGCAATGTTTCACATATATTTTATGAGGTTTATTCAACTCAGTTTTTCAATCGCCAGATTACTCATGAACGTCGATTCGTTGATCAGACAAATCGATACGTCAGTAAGTTATATTGATCTGGCGGAAAATACGAGTCGAATCGTCGATAATTTCCTTCACTGCAGTTTCCCTTCGCGATAGGGTTCTGCATCCTACGAAGTAATCCTGAAGAGTCCGAGGTATATCCGGCGGTGGTATCCTGTATGCGCGGTGGAATCCAGTGGAACTCCTCTCAGTATTCCTCGATTTCGACGTAGAATCTCAGTATTCCTTGACATCGACGTATAAACTCTGGCCGACACCAGCTCATATTTTTATTTTCTCCTAGTAACCACTATTATTAGTGCGAGAATTCCATGGGTTCATATTCTTTGAAGACCGTACGTATCATTCAAAGGCTATCCGACGTAATCTCTTTTAATTTTTATTTCACGTATAAATAGAGATGCCTAAAATGCGGCTTCAATATTCCAATGTGATAATTTGCCTAGTCAAAATTCACAGGAACTTGCATTCGAATTTCAGGAATGCCTCACCAGGCATAAATGTCACGACGCAATTCCGAAATACTTAAGTAAATATCAACACTCAAGCACATAAAAGCATTGTTATTGTTTCATTTGAGTGCCCACTGTATAAAAGCATTTTTAAACGCTAGTACATCTCGGCACCCAATAATTTCTCATGCTTTAATTTCGTTTTTCTTCCTTCCTCACGATGATGCTGCGTCGTTCTGTGGTGTTTTCCACTTCGAAGCATGAGTGCTAATTAGTCGAGAAGTCCTTCCTGGCTCGGCCGTTCACTAACGATGTCCTCCTTGCAGCCTGACCACTGGCGAGTTAAGCTATTACTGATGTCCTCCGCATTCTTCGAACATGGTGCGCGACCTCTGGCTGTAGCTCCACCGCAAGCGGCTCTGAGCTAATTACTTGTGCCTTCGGCATTCTTCAGAACAGGGTGCAAAATTTCCAGCCGTACATACATCTTTCGTCGTTTCCCACGGCAACGCTTGAATTTGGGCAATCCTTTTAAACATCTCCAACGCAGGTGCAATGTGTCCCCCATGTCGTGTTGTAGTTCTATCTTCTTCGTTCTTGTAAATAATTACTTATATTCCACGTGATCCTTCCTTAATTTGCTGCTCATACGAGACATATTCGTGTTATGCAATTCTTCCGGCCTCTTCTGTGCTGAAGTACATACGACGCTAATCTACCAAGAAATTAATTCCTTAAGTCTGAAAAGAAATTTACTATACTTCTACATAGTAAGAGGAGAATAATTCCTTCCGGAATACCGTGTTTACGATATTCTTTCAGGGCAAGAGTAAGACACAGAGTCAGAAATTCAACGCTACAGTACAAAAGAATACGAAATTTTAATATGACGCTAAACTTATTTTCCCCGTTGTGAAAATGAACGGTCTAAAGGTATAGATAAAATTATCTAGCCTGAGATAGCCTCAGCCTAAGAACTTCTGATGAAACTTAATTCATTCGATAGAGCTCTTTCGTATGAAGCGCGTACGCTTCACGAGAAGCTGGCGAGAATATAAGCATCCTACAAAGGAAGCAAAGTACTCCTCTTGAGAAACACACGAAGTTAACCTAATAAACGCTCAATTTCCCTTTACTTAGCAAAAGAGGAAATGAGAATTAAGCCCAGTGTAAGATTAGATCACTCAACAAGGTTTTCGTCCAGACGAAATTTCTCGTGAGCAAAGACAGTTGGAGTTACATAACCTATAGCATATTCCTATTGAACGAAGCATCACACTCTAGTGAGTGAGATTAGATTTAATTACAGCTAGAGTAACACAATTCTACTAAAGAACACATTTAGATTAAAGCAATACAACGCTAAAAACTCACTTCTACGCAAGAGTTTTCTTAAAATTAAACACACAAGAACACATCCCGCAAAGGCAAGTTAATGCATGATTTCAGTCCTCCGCAGTTCGTTTCTAGTTGGCGGTTCACCTACACCGAGAACGTAAGTTGTATTTTCGCTGAGTCACCGACGTAGCCTGTTCAGTCGCAGCGTTTTCTGGCATATCTTCGTCCTCGCTGTCGATAGCTTCACATCCGGCACTTGGCGGCGCCGCGGCATTCTGGTTGCAGGGGTAAGCTTCACCCCTCAAGTGGGCAATTTTTAATCTATCGAGGTGAACTCTTCTCTCGCAGTTACTATAGAGCGCCTTTATTGTGGCATTCGTCTCTGTTTTTACTGTAATCCGGTAAGGCCCGACCCAATCGGTAGGCCATGTATTTGCAACTTCCGCCTTTCCCGTTGGATTATGCAGCAAGACGATATCGCCCACTTGGACCTGACTGTTTTTCACTCCGCGCTCCTTTAACTGCACCGATTTATCGTGTGAGGCTTTAGATTTCACCTTCACCATGTTGAACGCATTGTGGAGTCGTAAGCTTACCTCGGCACTGTAATTCTCACCTAGAGAGTAATCCATGCGAGGGGTTTTTAACCAGTCAACCACAGGAATTTCAGCGTCCCTACCAAAAAATAAATAATACGGAATTTCTTCAATGACGCTCTGGTAGCTGGTGTTCAGTGCCAGGCATGTCCAAGGAAGTGCATCAGGCCACGAAGATTGATCGTTGGAGGCAAGGTGTGATAAAACAGTCTTGATATTCTGATTTTGACGTTCGGTCATTCCGTTTGATTGGGGATGATATGCTGAAGTGTTGTAGTATTTTATTTTCAATTTTTCACACACATTTCTGAACAAAGCTGACGTGAACTCGGTGCCCCTGTCTGAGATGAGAGTCTTGGCAGTGCCGTACGTAGTAACGAACTTAGTCAACGCTTTCGTTACTTCCTCAGTGGTCTTGCTTCTGAGCGGAAACGCTGCAACATATCTGCTAAAGTGATCGACCACCGTTAGGATGTATTTGTGGCCCTCATTCGACACTGGCATTTCGATTAAATCAACGCCTATTCTGTCCAGAGGCTTGTCAATTTCAGGGAATGAACCCATGCTAACACAAATGCGATTGTTGATCTTACGTTTCTGACATTGCATGCACGAATCGACATACTTGTTAACGTCACGCGCCATGTTAATCCAGTACCCGAATTCCATGAGCTTTTTCCACGTTTTAGCACGACCTTGGTGTGCACCAATTGTGCTATCATGCGCTAACGTTATTGCTGCTTCTCTCAGAGCGTCTGGCACCACGATCAGGTGCCTTGTTCTGTTAGGCTTTCGTTGCGTCTTCCTGAAATGCAAGATGCCTCCGTCAGTGAAGATTTCGGATTTCAGAGCGAGACTTGGAGCGTCCCCTGATTTGTCACCTTCAAGATACCTCAGAACTGGCCCCCAAACAGGATCCTTCAATTGTTCTGCTCTCACATTTTCTTTCTGCAACTTACTTTCCGCCTCTTGCACATTGGGAGTCTCATCTAACATCGTCGTGACGAACACTGTTTTAGGTGCTTCGTCGTCTGGATTTTCTTCTTCGTTGTCGTTCGCAATATTTCTCGACAATGCGTCGGGCACCACATTCTGAGTTCCTGGCCGATAAATCACCTCAAAATCATATTGAGAGAGTGTAAGGGCCCATCTCATAATTCTGTTGTTCTTGGTATTTTTACCTTTGAACAAATATTTGAGAGCCGTATGATCAGTAATCACAACAAATTTATTGCCGTACAGGTAAGGTGAAAAGTGATTCACAGCGGCGACCACTGCTAATCCTTCCCGCTCCGTAATTGAATAACGTTTTTCAGCATCATTGAATCTTTTGCTGAAATATCCAATCGGTTGTTCCTTACCACTACATTTCTGAGCAAGGACCGCGCCCGCGCCCTCATTCGAGGCATCACAGCTCAAGTAATACGTCTCATTTAGAGAAGGCTTCTTCAGAACTGGAGCTTCTATCATGAGTTGCTTAAGTTTGCAGAAGGCTTGCTCGTGTTCTTCCTCCCACTTGAACCTTGCCCCCTTTTTTGTTAGAGCATTAAGGGGTGCAGCTGTTGTAGCGAAATGCGGAATGAACCGCCGGTAGAAGTTGAGTGCTGCGACGAACGAGCGCACTTTACGTGCGGTAGTCGGCCTAGGGTAACTCTGCATTGCCTCCACGTTTTTGGGGTCTGGAATAAGTCCCTCACGACTGATGTAACATCCTAGGTACTTTACTTGTTTTTGTGCAAATTTGCACTTGTCCAAGCCTATTTTTACTCCGGCACATTGAAACTCGTGCAACACTTCCCTTAAATTTTCTAGGTGACTCTCAAAAGTCATAGAGTTAACGCACACGTCGTCCAAGTAAATAGCGGCGAATTTTCCAAGTTGCCTTTTCAGAACATGACAAATTACTCTCTGGTACACTGATGTTGAGCACTTAAGTCCCATAGGTAGCCTAGAGAACTCGAAGTTGCCTTGTCGAGTCTGAAATGCCGTGTATTGCTTACTTTCTTCATCTAGCTCAATTTGATGGAAGGCTGATTTTGCGTCGACAATGGAATAGTATTCTTTGCCAGCCACCTCCTCCAGTGTCCCTACAATGTGTGGAATCGGATAATGCTCGTTTATTACCCGCATGTTTACAGCTCGCAAATCAAGGCAAACTCTGTGGCCTCCTCCTGGCTTCTTTACGAGTACGAGCGGGTTTTTCCAAGCACTTGTACTCTCTTGCACAATTCCACTTTCGATCATCTCCGAGACCTTTTTATCAATAATTTCTTGGCTGGAGTATGGAATACGCCACCCTTTCGTTTGAATTGGCCTGTAATCACTCAGCAAAATTTTGTATTTCACTCCTTTAACATGGCCAATATCCATCTCGTCTGCACTAATCGTCTTGTGATATTCCTTCAACAGGTTTCTGACTTGTCCTTGTTTTTCAGCAACCAAGTGACTGAGGTCAAGCTCATCAATTTGCTGGAAGCGCTTCTCTCTGCGGTGATCTTCTGCTTCGCTATTTTCCGCATTGTTTTCTTCTGCAGTTGCATCTTCATTCGAGACTTCGTGGCATGTTGCAATAATTGCTCCTTCGGTCAGAGCGATTTCTTCGGCAAAAGGGTTAAGTACAGGCATCAAAACATACCCGTTTTGTACCCTTGCAGCGGTGGCTCCGACATAAGGTGCCCACTTAATTCTAGGCTCTAAAATTACTTCCTTTCCATCAAACTTGCCATCTGCTCGGCACTTTACCATGGCTTGCGTGCGAGGCTTCACTGTAATGTCCTCAGCCAGAGTTACAGATGTTTCTTCCCTCGTCACACACAGAATTTTCGGAGAAGCGTGTCCTGGTGCTGAAAACATGTTCACGTAAGTGCCAAAGAATGATGCCCTACCTTTTTCGAAGTCTAGCTTTGCGTTGACTTTGTTCATTACTTCCACTCCTATTAGCAGGTCTCCTGGGAATGCATTTTCCCGCACAACAAAACATCTCTGTACAATTTTCTGACCGTTAACTTTGATTGGCACATTAATCTTTCCCAGCACTGGTACGGGTTCCTCTCCAATTGTCTTTAATGCAGTGCATGTTCCTTTTACACTAGCATTTTTAATCCCCGCAACCACACGCTCTTTTACCAAGCATATATTTGCTCCGGTGTCAAGAAGTGCGGTAACAGGTGCACCATTCACTTGGAGTATTACGCTGGGATTTATTATAGGAGCTAACGGTCTCCTATTCCGTTTTTTGGCTGTCCTGCAAACTGTTGCACCCTGCAATCAGCCCTTAGGTGCCCAAATTTTCCACAGTTTACGCACGGCGGTGGCACTGTTCTATACTGGGCTAAGTCCACTGCAGGTGCAGGTGGTGCTTACGAATGCGGCTGTGGCTTTCTTGCGTAGTATATTTGGTGCTGCTGACTCCTAAGTCTGCCCTTTTCGCTCCAGTGGGGTGCTTCATAATTTCCTCTTCGATGATAAGGAGAGTGTCGTGTCTGTCTGTTCCTTTCTCTCCAGGGTGGCACTTCCTGGCGGTACCCTCTAGGCCGTTGTGGTGAATGCCGCATCGTATGGCCGACACGGGCAGTCTCATGCTGTGGCCTCCTCTCGCTTCGCTGCGCTCTTTCTCTCTCCGGTTCCCTCTTCTCTGTCGTTTCCCTTGGCACTGGTACTATCCGTCGATTTTCCACCTCGATTGCCATGTCTCTCAGTTCTTGTACTGTCGTAGGTCGCGCATCACTTCGAAATGGTCTTGTGATGTTCTCCCTTAATCCGAGCCACTTCAAATCTACAAGGATTCGTTCCGGATGTTCCAGATAATTCTCGTTGTACAGCCTTTCCAGGCGCGTCAGGTACTCTGACACTCCTTCCCGGCTTGTTTGCTTCTTGGTTACTATTTCAAACAGCGCTTGAGTTGGATGTTCGACCTGGTCGTCGTAAGAGCGCAGCCATGTTTCTGCTTCTCGCAGGTTCGTTAGTGTATCAATTATTAGATTGCACTCCTTTGCCTCTTGTTGACCTAGGCATAGGAAGAAGGCTTTCACCTGCTCGCTGTTATTCAGATTGCCCGTCAAAAACTTCAACCTTGCCATATGTTCCCCTACATCGTCGCCCCTCCTGAATTTAGTACCAATGGCCCCCACGCAACTTGTTACCACAGGCATATTAACTACTTCTTCCTCTTCAGGTTGTGGTGGCGCCACTCTTCCGTTCCCCCTTGCGTTGTTCCTTCTCCCCCGTGCAGGCATGGTGGCGATTTTCTCCAATTCACCTTTTCCAAAACTCAAAATTTTGCGATCACTCAAATATTTTTCAAACCTACTCACTGTAAAACCTTTACTGAAACTTTGAAATTAATCGAGTGAACACACTAGAATTTTCTCACTCAAACTTATCACTTTTATAACCACTTTCACTTTCTTGATCTATATGGCCGTGTGCTTGCTGGCTTCTCACACCGGAACACAGAAAATCATCACTACGAGACATGTACCTCTACTGAATTTCTGTACGTTTTGCACATGAAATAACTACGCAAAAAAAAAAAAATACAATGCAACTGTCATACTACACTCACAAAATATTACAAAGCGATCGCGTTGATCTTTGCCAAATTGTGATGTCACGAGAAGTGTACCCTTCACCTCCTTGTTAACAATTCATTAACAAGAAGATCAGGTTCTCGGAATAGAGGAATGGCACACCTCCAGGCTATATACACAACACAAATTAAATGAATTATCATCGGCAATTACAGCACATATACTAAAATAAAGGTACTCACCGGGGATCGCTGACCCACTTACGCAGCGCATTTTCTGGGCGCCCTCCGTTGCATTACGATGGATTGCTTCTAATATTGTGGGGCATGATACACAGGGTGAATTATGCTTAACATTTATAATTCCCAGCTATACGTAATACAAACATCAATGAGCGCACACACAATGATTGGTGTTAGGAACAATTCCAATTAAGTAATGAAAGCAAATAGCATACGTCAAATGACCTACTGCACATAATTACACAGAAATTTGGCTGGCCAGCCTTTAACCGCAGATTGCTTATGCATCCAAACACAACACAAATAATGCCTACAATGTCTCAGCGCCCCAGCAGCCCAGTAGGCGAAGGTCACTTCAACCACTAAATTCGTCCGCGACTCGCTTCAGTTCAAAGGCCTATTTTATGTACTGTTCAGAAAATGTCTAGTGAGGACGTTATCTTGCTCATTTCGTTTCAGCATGTTCACAGGTTGATTCCCTTCATTCGAGCTGATCAATCCTCAGATGTGTGACTGAATTACCGTCCCGCCTGTCAAAGATAAAAATTTAACTTGTTACTTTTTAAGCGCATCAATGTGTGAATGACAATGAATTATCGCAATATTTATCTCAACACTATCTTTACTCTTTCTTTTTTTTTTAAAAAAGCATCTCTTACCCTCCCTTCTAGTGCAGCATCTCCATGTTCCATCAATAACTCCCACGGTGTGTCATGTTTTGATAAATTTCCCCTTTTTGAACGTGGTGATGGGAACACGTAAAATTTCTGCAAGTGAAACGAGAATGCGTTACTTTCTGGATTACATTATAGCGTGAAACTTAGTATAATTTTCAATATAGCCACTTTTCTTATTATTGCATTAAGCACGCTTGTTATTGTGAACACACCCCGCGTTTCTTGGTTGCACCTCACGTTACGGTTACGCCGGTCGAACTGTCCATTGTTCCTCCGACGCCTTGAGCCCTGGCGCATTCTCTTCGAGGGTTGAGAACTCTCACCTTCGGCCTATGAGAATCTTAGGAGCCTCGGAGTGCCCGCCTACCTCTTTTCTAATTGGTAGTGCCGCCGCTTGCCTTTATTTCCTTCTTAGCATCATTTTTCTTCTCACGCTCAGCTCCTTCGAACCGACCGTTGGTTTGCCGACTCTCTCGGTCTGAGTGTTTCGATTTATCTTTGACTACAAGGCGACTTTGTTCGCGCTTGGGTAGGCATTTTTCGACCGTATCGAGTTTCCCAAGGCTCGCTCGCATAACCACAACATAGGCCCCTCCAGAAACAAGACACACTGTAAACATACATCGTTTGGCTCTCGCACCTTATCACAGCCTCCTAACATTGCCGAGTTGAAAGAAAACATACAGGCGTAAAAAACATACATGTTGAAGCGACATAAAACATTCATGTTGAAGCGACCCCTCCGGCTGCTGGGTTTTTCTGAGATATTTCAAGACACAACTTTTTACGCAATTACAAGAATTTTCATTTTAAATTCGCAAAAATGTGATTACAAGAATTTTCATTTTAAATTCGCAAGAATTTGGTCATTCTGAACAGATTCTCGACAATACAATTATGAAATTTTTCGTTTTCAGTCTGTTTCACATGAAATTTGGCCATTGTATGTAATCTTTGAGAAGAAACACAATTTCTTATATACATTTTTTTGATTCAGGCCCTATTTTTTGAAAAAATTTGACATATTGGTTATTAGTCCACTGGTATTGATATTTAAAAAAAAAATAGAACTCATTGAGTTTTTATGCTAGAACAAAAACAAAGACAGTTTTAGTATCCTTGGAACATATCTAACAAAAGTATATTCGCAAATTTTCCATTTCTTCTTTTGCTTTCTTTTAATATGGGGTCGAATTGGGGTCGAAAATTTAAGATTTTGGTCCCGTTAATCCCCCCCCCCCTGGGGGGGGGATCTATTCTCCGTAGCGTCATAAAATTTTAGGACCGAATAGTCCATCACCTAAGGGTCTTTTTCCAACAATAAATGAAAAATGACCATCAGAGAGAAAAGGGGCCTCGGAGGGCCCCCTTAAGCAACAGCAATTTTCCACCATGTCTTCGAAGTAAATATTAATACAATTTTATTTCAGATGGATTGAGTTTATTTCAAAGAATTCTAAGTATTTTACATTTCAATTTAAGTACGACAATAGAAACCTGAAAATCCGAATCAAAGTATGATTATAAAGGAAAATCTTCTTTGGTCCCGCTGAGAAAGTCTCGCTAAATGGGATCATCGAGTGGGAAAACACACACGTGCAAACCACAAAATTAATAAATCTCTTTTTCTGAACAAATTGACCATCATTTATCCCAATTAAACATAATTGGAAGCTAATCGTTCTGCAATCTTGTACAAAAAGTTGCTAATGCTTAGTTTTTGCTTATTTTATAAATATTCGTACAAGAATTAGCATTCTTTGTTCAATCAAAAGCTGACTTATTTTCAGAGCGTAAATTAATAGGAAAGAAATAGAGGTCTACATATCTGCTCGATCTACTTATATACTGGATCTTACGATTGTGTATATGACACCAAATAAGATTTCAAATTTTAAATATGACCCTTTCCAACTTTCCGACAACCAGGTGTTGGGTTTAAGCGGATGTGGGGCATACATAGATGTGAGGCGTAACCAAATGTAGGGCAATACCGGATGTGGGGGCGAAATATTGCCGGATGGGCGATAGGAGTTTTAGAATTTTGAAAGTAATAATTTTTTAGATAAGTAATGATCATTATTTCTGGGAACCACGAAGATAATTATCAGAAAAAAATTGCACTACACGAACGAAACAATAAAATAAACATTTATGCTGATGAGTTAATTTTGCAATATTATTTAACAAACATATGTTGTACTGATTGTAAATATAAAGACTCCTCATTGTTGATTGTTAGCTGAGGGTAGGCGTTGTAATTTCAGAAATCATTTTCCATAAAAGTGAAGATTCCATTTTGCTGTGTAAGTCGCTATTGAAGGAGCATTTAAAAGAAAAAGATTGTGAAACAAAGAAACTTCAAGTTGTGTGAGTCCCAAACATTTTTAAGAATGAAAAATCGCTAGTTCAAGTAAAAGTCCCAGTTTATCCTTTATTCACAGTCTCTAGTTTTATTTTAATCTAAAACCTTCGTGACACAACAATGTTATGAAACGATGAACACTAGGAACAAGTTGGCAGTTAAGAAAAAATATACCATGTTTACAGTGAAACTGAAAGAGTTTGGCCAAGGCATTTCAGATGAACTCATACACACAATCAAACATTACGCCCTAGCATGCAAGTAATTTCATCACATCACGCAAACAGAAATTTTGATCGAAAATTAAGTAATGAAGTGCAATAAGCATCTCGTTTCTAACCTAGCGCGCGTGTATTGCAATATACAGTCGTTATTTCTGAAACGGAAAATGATGTGCTACAGAGGCCTTAAAAATTCTTTCAATGACGCACGGTTTTTGAAGTGGAACACACTTGTTCCACAGTGAGGCGCCTGATGCTGACAGAGCTTTTCGCCCAAAGTAAGATGAACGGTAGACCCATGACATAAATAAGGTGCTGCGACACCGCTTGGCGATGTATTCACTTGCTTGGCAGTTGGAACACATTATCGGCACATTATTAAATGGAGATAACTTGGTGTCCTGTCTTCCTCATGAGATATAGAAAAAAACCTAGCATGGGGAGACCTACCTCAATACTTTCAAAGGAATTTACAAAAGTGCATGAATTTCGCGGCCAATGTGGTATGCAACTGTAATTTCATAAGAAGTGATTACTTAACCCCTCTCCTTAATAAACTCGGCTGAACTTCTATTCAATAAATGCTCCTCATTTGTAAAGGGCCCAATACGTATTCTCCTCGTTATATCTTCCTAAGAGCAATGCTGAGATAGTGCGTTTCCATCCACCCACTGTAACCAACCTAAAGACGAACAGAAACAATAATGTCTTAGTAGACTATCGTTCATTTCACATAGTGCAGAAGGCTCTGTCAATATCAGGCGACTTACTGTGGAGCGAACTTCCTATGAATATCAAAATCCCTTAATAAAGACTGAGAGAATTTAAAACCAAATACCTCGTCATCTTGCATCTGAACAATAATTCTTAGTTACAGAACATGCTGAATGAGTATTTACGAATCTCCTTTGCTCAGTATCTCCATTGATGAACAATCTCCCTTGCTTATTGTTTTATAATTCAACACATTACACAATAGTTTTGAAGTATGAGTAGGTATTATGATTTGATTTTCTATACTTAGGGATTCGCAAACATGCTTACTTGTATTTATGCGTAAATGGGTGTATGTGTGCATATGTGCGCATATTCCTTTGTGCTCTTTGCTAGCATCTAGCATATGAACTAAAAATACTGTGTATGTGCATATATTTATGCACATATGCATAATGTTTGTGCACTAAACTGATAATTAGAATTTGGACGAGAAAAATCTGTTCACTCCCAACTAGCAACATAACCTTATACGTCATCTCTCTTCACAATCGTAAAGCACTCACAATAAAGTATAAATTTGTTGCGTGATCACTCATATATGTTTTACTAGATGCTTATCAACTAATGACCGTTATGTTAAAAAAAATCAATTCAAAAAACAAAACTAGTTATTTTCATATTATTCATACTTGTATACTGGTATCTCTGTGCATGTGTGTGTGTGTATGATATGCGTACGCACATATATCTGTGTGCACTGGAGTTGCATCTACAATATGAACGATAAATACCACCCTTTCTCACTCGTAACTTGTAACACTATCCTGACTCGTCATTTTCACTTTATTACCTTAAAACATTCGCAAAAAATAAAATTTGTTTTGGGATTACCCATATATGTTCGAATAAGATGTTTATTAACTAATGACAGTTATCTTAAAGAATTTTAATTAGAAAACATAACTTGAAATTTTCAGAATTTTCATGCTTGCATCCTGGTATCTGTGTGCGTGTGTATATATGTATATATATATATATATATATATATATACATGAATGCGTACATTTGCATATGTTTGCACATTTATACATTTATCCACAACAGTTCTTGCCAAATCTCCTCTTATCAATCGACTTGCTTTGGCTTGTAAACTTAATTGGTGTTTGGGTTATAGCGTGCTCATTTAAGCAATCGGCTAAGGTGATTTTTCATAGGTGTATTCTTTTTTTTGTATATGCTCGCTCTAAATGATATTTTAGGATTCTTGTCACAACAAGCAACAATAATATTATTCTCTGATTTCATGAAATCCAAAGCTGATAAGTCAATGAACGTGCAAACTGTCACAACTGTTTTCACCCAACAAAAATCTTATCTTTTTTGCTTCCATGAATTTACAAACACTATTCAATTTCAATTAATCGGCTATAGGATACATTTAATTCTATTTTTTTTACGCTTTTGTACAAGCATTAAACTGGACCGTCGTGGTACCTATTTATGATTCTCAATTAAGAGCATTTGCATAGTGTTTCGAAAATAACGCAACTTTTTCTAATTTGATACCTTCACACAACACTAATGTGTTCTTGTATTATTTTCGCACTAAAATGTTCTTGTTAGTCTTGTGGGATGCAAAGCATTACACGCTCTTGAGAATGTTATGGCAATCCTGTCTTGTTGTCACTTTCACTTTTATCACTCCAATTATGTTGTACATTTCTTGGTAGCCGTTGTTGAATAATCATTTTCCTGTTTCTGACTCATGTAGACTGTTTTGGGGTAATATTATTAGCATGGAAATATTCAAATATCATAATTTCGTTGCATGATAAAAGACATTTGCTCCGAGTCCCTTGATAGGAATACTAGTTTATACGTAGGAATATAAATATAGTTCTGAATGTCAACCTTGCTGCCTTAGAAGCAGAATTATTTTGATCCACCCGTTTTACTTTCAACAAATTACTTATACCTCAAGTCACTGAGCTCGTACTTCACTGCGAGTGTGCACCAAAAAAAGTATTCTCAACTTTCTCAACTATATACTGTAACGGGAATCGTGTTTTCTTTTATAATTGTAGTTACATATATCATTAAATCTAGGTTAAGCATCACTAGGGAAACTCTGCCCTCAATCACTTTTTCCGTCTACTGACATAGGTATTACAATACTCATGTGTGTGTATCATATAAGTGTATTTTCCTTTCTTTAAGATATTTTAAAAAGCCAATGATGTTTTGTACCACCTCTATTGAAAATAGACATTATTTTTCTAAGTTTGTGAATATAAATGCGATTTTTGCTTTCATTTCAGAATAAGTGCTCACATACTTATGCATCTTTCAACTGTAAGCGTTACGAGGATTGTGTTCTCTTATTTACTTATATTTGAATGCACTGTCAAAATCAGATTACGCAGCGAAAAGAACTCATTTTTGTTGTGCTTTTCTGACAATCAAATTTTGTTTCAACATTTTACAAGGGTATTACGATGTCAATGTGTTATTATCAGTTAAGGATGTTAATGTTGAGGTATTTTAAAAATCAATGCATCAACATTTCATGTTTGTACTTTATTGGAAATAAACTGTTTTTTTTCTTGTCGTCTTTACTTGTGTATGTGTTTCCAATTCGATGACATCTGGCCATTAGCTGCACCAGCCTCGCGCAGTTTACGAGGCAGTTCTGGAGTGGCGAGTCTCCAACTGCCGCTGCTCCCACTTGAACTGTACGAACTCGTCCCTGTTTGTTAACTGGGAGCACTTTTGCCGGCACAGCGGGCACGTCGAGCTGAAACACACCCAAATGAAATATTAAAACGCCTGCATTGTCTTGTAGTCTACTCTCTGTCGGGCATGAAAACTACATGTTTATAACATGTTCTTTGTATTGCAGCAGGAACTGTGTGGTAGAAAAATACTAAATAGCAAAGTATATTTGATTTTGAAGGTGGCTGCGGGTGAGAAATACATTATAGCAGCTTGTTAAAGTGACTAGTACGATCTTAACGACTGGAGTCTTTAAAGCAAAGTCTGGTGGTGTTCATACGTCAAAGTTTTATGAACGAATTTTAAACAATGGCATCGTCTGATTCTTTGAATTCGTAGAGAAGATATACATATTACTTGCGTTCATCTCTCAGCCCATTGAACTGTTGTAAAATTGACACCATGCCGTACTAAATCCCTGGCATCTGAAATATAGCTTTCAAAATCAAAGGTATGGTTCCAGGTTGTACAGACATATAAATTGGTGTAGGTGAGAGTTGTGTATTCAATATCAACAAAACAGTAAAAATGAAGCTTTAATGTGAGCAAAGATCACTCGGTTGTACAGCCTGCTTACCTGTCCTTGCAATCTCACGTACACATATACAGCATTTATAATAAATTGTTGCGCTAAAACTACACATTTTTTTTCTTATTTTGTGTACTCACTTGAATTCAAACCAGGTCCAAGCGCAGCTCCCGCAGAGCAAGTGCCGGCAGCCAGAGAGCATTGTGAAGTTGACGTCTCTGTTGATGGTCGTTGACGCGCAGATGGAGCACTCCTCTTTGTCTTCGGGCAGCAGCTCCTCCAGATCTGGAACTCTGGCCATGCGGGACCACAGCTCGTCTCTTGCGGCACCCCGGATGATAGCTGCTCTAGAGGCGTTTTTGGAAAGTTTCGAGATACTGTATAGGAGCTCCGATAGTCGATACTCGTGGTCCTTGCCACTTGTTAATAAGGAAATATCGTCGTCCAATTCCATAGACAATGCCGTAGCGTAGCATTTCAGTAGGTTGATTTTAGAGCCAAATCGGTCGTCATAATAGTCGCTCATCTCCACCGGTGAGATGAGGGCGATTATTTCTTTCAAGTTTGTAAGCACTCTGTCTACAGTTTGAGGGTTGACAACTTCAGAAACTTCAAAAAACTCACGTGCGTTGGGTGTGCCGCTTACTGGGGTGATTACCGACTCCAACGCTGACAAAATTCTGTCAACGATTGAATGCGCAGGATAAGTTCGTGCTTCGGTGAGCAGCAAATTAAGCTTTTTTAGCAATGCTACGCCTTCTTGAGATTGTCTCATGTAATTAGACCCCTCGCTGGGAAAGGAATCCAATTGGAATTCTTGTTGCCCTGCATCGCAAGATGAGGAGAACATCGAAGGCAGCTGAGGAGACATGTTGATGTTTGTCTGTAAACAAATGAAATGTTTTAAAATCATGAAAGTGAAGCAAGGAACTAGGATGAAACGTACATGTTATAATACAGAGTGCTCATCTATTTCTAACCTGCTTATTATGCAGAAAATTTTATCCACAGAACTCGTACACATACGACTCAGCAAGAAAATTTGTTTTTTAAATGTACTGTGCTCACAATGATGCTAATAACTATCGCTCAGATCAACTTAAAATATTTCTTTCAATTGATGAAACAAAACGCAGCTTATTATTTTTCCACTCATTCAAAGTGTTCTTGACAATGAAATAGAGTATAATGCCAATAAAAAGTTTGAAATTAACCATACAAATTTAATGCACACATTATTTCACTCAATAAAATAGATCGTTCAGATATACCTCAGTATCAACTTCACAAAATTGCGCTCATACTTATTTCAGTGTACACCTCCACTCAATTAATAGTACAATGCAAATGTGCAGCATTGAAACATCTAAGTGTCCATGGAATAAATGAGTGTTATTCCATACACAAATTTGCTGCAAAGCAAAGCCGAGATGGATCCTCACAGCATCTCATATTCAACTACTGCATCATTGAGGAAGAAATTCAAGAGACCGACTGCTGAGAACTTCTGACATTAAAGCTCAATTTTGAATGAAATTTGACCTTCAGAAATCCTATCAGTCATCCATCACAATTCTGCACGAAGTTAAACTCATCCTACCGAGAGAATCCTTAAGAATTCTTCGCAGTGCACCGATTAGCCCTTTATTCAATACGGCTTCGAAACTTGAACTAAATGTATAAAATTTAACACAATTTCCAAAATGCCAAAAAATGATTAGAGTTGCCATCAACTCAGAAAATGATGCCACATCAAGGATCCATTGAAGAACTTGAAAATTCTGACAGTACCTGAATACTATTGATATTCTCTTAAAGAGTGCATGGATAAAGTACTTCAAACTTTTGACAACAATAACAATTCGATTTGTATTGTTTTAATATTTCCTTAGTTGACAACCAAATATCATCAGGGGACATTTTCAACCGATAGTCAAAATCTTTTCTTTCAAAACTTATGTTGCAAAACCACAAGTGCAGATTGGCAAGTACTCCAGGACCCAGTCAAAATGCTCTATGTTTTCTACCACCTTAAAAAATTCCAAAGCATCGACAAAGTGTCTCAGCTCTTTACGAGAAACAGTCATTCATGAATTGCATAATATACGTAAAAAGTAATTGTGTAATACGGCTCATGAACTAGAACTTCAATGGAAACTCGTGTAAAATGTCTATCTGCAGCTGGTACAAAATTTAATATGAGCAAAGAAATGAAACATTTTTAACTACATAAACCCCTTATGCAATAATTTTCGATCACACTGGCTATGTATTACATGCTACATGTATATTCACAAATGTTTTCATCAGAATATTTACCTTCAAACACGGGTTTGAAAAATAACACAATCAGAGCACTATATTTCTCACTAGATGTCAAGAATATTTAACACGAACGACTGAAAGTCTCTGACACACTGGATGACGTTACTCTGGATCTTCTCCTTATATACACGCTCCCGCCCCTGCACCATACTGTTACCACGCTCCGATTCTGATCTCGTTTTACAATAGAGACAAAAGCGAGACGAAAGCCGGCCTACTATGTGGTTAGAGGTTGTCTGGAAAGCAGTTTTCAACTTCATTTCAAATTTAAGTGAATCCCAAACAAGTTAAATTTGTAGCGCCGTTCTTGGTCTCTGTATTTGTTCAAATGACGAGCTAAATAAATTTTCAAGATTACTGCTGGGCTGTATCTTCTCTTGATATTTCAGAAGCTTAAACAATATTTTTCTCAAGCATCTACTTACATAGCTGCACGAAGTCTTCATTTGGTTATGATTTCTCGCATTCCACTGGCATAAGTTCATATGTCAATTCTTTGATGAGAAAAAAAACAGTTCTCGTAGGACAATACTTTCTTTGGTGATCTCACTTCATGACAAAATCAAATTCAACAGTTCATTGGTAGTCGAATTAGTTAATCAGTTATGCGAAGGTCTAATTTAGGCCGCACTCATTCCTTATACAATATTCATTAGTGGAATATTGCTTTAAAATTAAAAAACTATAAATGTACAATACTTTCAGGTTCAGAGCGCAATTTATTGTCATTTTCCACTTAACATTGATCAACAATGTCATATTTTTACTCAAGAAACGCTGGGACCTGAGGCAACTAATTGCTTTTGTTGTTATTTTTTACGACGTTGAAAATAACCATTTCCATGCAATGCGGCCTATAATTGCTGACAATTCAGAATGCAAGCGTTGGAGAAAGACAAAATTCACCAGACAAACTATACGCTGACTACAATTTTGCGTTCGTAGCGTACGTCTTTTTCTCACATTCTTTGCTCTTCATGTGCTCTTGACAAAGCTCCCGTGACATTAGATGTAGTGGAATATATTTTTAAAACTACGAAGGTTATAGTTAAACCTATTTAACCTTCGTAGTTAAACAACTTAGCAGAAAAGATATTCCTAGTATTTTTAAAAGTAGTATTCTGGAAGAATTTTTACGTTTTTTACCGTTCACGAGATCCATTGTGAATGCCCATAAAAACATTCTTTAGGTTCTTAGCTGTCAGTTTTTTCACCGTTTCAGGACGTACCACACAAAGAGAAGAAAAATGACTAAAGCTTAAAGCTGATCCCAGTTCTGTAGGTCAGTAGCGTAACGAAATGTTGTGGCTGTGTATATGTGTGCTCGACCGCAGCTTTAATGATGTCCTGAGATGGTCGAGTTTTGGTTACTGAATAACCCTGCTATTATTGAATTTCTCTGCGATTTATTCAGAAGTGAATTAACTGTCTCCCAACCTCGTTTCAATAAAATAAATTTTTCACACCGAAAAGATGCACAGCTTCTAAAATTTGGAAATAGGCTAACCTAATCACAAAATAACACGAATGTGGAATTACAACTATCAGTGTTCAAATGCAAAATTAAGAAATAGGTATAACTATGAACTGATGTTCCACAATATTACATGTTGAGCCGGGCTCAAAATGATGTTCGCAGATCGAAATCACTGTATTAACTCATATTTTCTTTCCTACTCTGCAATTATGTGTTCATTCTTGTAAATTATTACGTCACTAATCCGATGGTGGATGGAAATGGAATATTTTTTCTGAAAATGTTTGTTCGATCTGATGTTTCGCTGATTATTTCATTTCACTCGATCTGTATCTCCAAGAGCGGTTGAAAAAGTTATCGGTCGGCTTTTTTCTAGAAACACCGGATCTACTTTTTGCTCTTCAGCCATATTTGCTTCACGGATTAGTTCGTTAATAAGAAATTTGTGATTGTGCGCACGAAACAAAGAAGCCTAGCAAAAAACTCAATAAAAAAGAAATTCTTCGCACTTCCTATCGCACGTTTGCTACCTCTAAATCGCCGCCCGAGCGTTGGCTTAGGCCAGCTCTTGAGTCTCGCCTCTCTTCCAAATTTGTTGAGATCAGTCTTTGGTTTTGGTGAGGTTTACGATTACCATCAGTCCTGCACGCAGCTTCTGTTAACAGCTCCTTGATAGACCAACTATAATAGCACGTTTTCAACAGTATGCGCTGCTGACTCTGTTTTTGAAGAACTGCTCAAGCTGAGAACGTTTGGAATTAAATTCTTCACTCCAATTTGATAATGGGAGCCATCTATCCATGACTGTCAGGGAGAGAAAAACCTATCAATCAACTTCATTTTCCTAATGGGCTTAATGAGAGGCGCAATAGTGTTCGGGCCTCTTAGCCGTTCTGAAAAACATTCCATTATCTACCCCCGCATGTGACGCGCACGTGTTTTTGGAGGTGGTGGAGCATATTTGGTAAAATTACATTTTACTATTGGAATCTACTACGCAGAAAATATGTGCGCATTTTCAAATTAATTTTCGTATAACAACGTAATTCACAATCGGGATCATTTGTATCGCAAGTGAGTTTGTTAAGAATTTCTCTCATTTTTTTCAAATATTTGTGTTAGACCTAACGTATTTGAGCTTAGATGGCGACGTATGACTTCACTTTTTATTTTATCAGGTTATCTTCATATTAATACAAAAATAGTTTATTACTGGCTTCTAGAGTATGTGTTTTTTAATTAAATCAATTCACGAGAAGTGCAGAAAAAAATTTTACCAGGATAATTTATTCACTTTCAGTGGCTAGACGTGATGGACAATTATGGTTAGACTAGCAATCATCGTTTTAGTCTAAAGAATTTCGGTACCTCAAAGTTTTTCATAGATTCTCATAACTTATTTTAATGTAGAAGAATGATATTTTGAAATAATTATTTATCTAACTGTATATTAGAGGTTTAATAATGCATTTTCATTTCTAGGAAACAAATACACGAAAATAATGATGCTTGTTATATTTGTACGTATGTCAGTCAGGACACCGACTCAATACAGCAATAAGTCGCCCAGACCTCTTCGTCAGTAAATGTATGAACACTGTGAAATTTCCTTTTTTTGCAATTCATAGTTGAAATATCGCTATCAACAAAAAAATGAGCATATATGGCAAATTTGCCTCCGACCTCTCAGAACAAGAGCTGCTGTGGCAATGACATGTTATTGGAGATGAATTCCGACGAAAGTTCGATTGCTTAATAATGAAATGTATTAGAACATTCTGGAACATTCCAATTATAATTCTGATGTATAATGTGGCGAAAAAAAGTAGGGTATTGTGAAATTTTGTTAACTTATTTATTACCAAAATTCGTAAATATTTTTTCTATTCAATATAAGTGGGTTATGGACATATTTTTAATTTTTTTATACTAATATTTTCATATAGTCCAATTTTCGTAACTGTTCGTGTATTATAAATGTGAAATCTGGTGATTTAATCAAAGTGTTATATTATTTTGCCCCCCCCCCTCCCCTGTACTTAAGGACACCCTGTACTCTGTGCGAGCTATAACCCTCCAGCTTTCAGTTTACTTTTATTGCCGACGTTACCTTCTCTTATGACCAGGAAGCTGAGCGCTTTTGTGATAGCTGAGCACCGGCATATTTTGTGTGAAATGAACGGCGATATCACATCCTCTTCCCTGCACTGACGTTTGACTTCGGTGCCGAGATCGAATAGTGTAACTTGGTACTTGATGCGAAGAAAGAAGGAAGTGGGAAAACAAATCTAAAAAATCAGAAATGGATTTCGGAAGTTGCTACACAGTGCTTGGAGTGTTCTTTACAGCGACGTGATGATTGAATGAATTTATAAAAAAACGTGGAGAGCAATAAATTTGTATACGTACTTCTGTGATTTGGTGTTCTAATGAATATCGCTGCACAATATTGAACGCCGACAAACTAAAAGCTAAACGAAACCTACTCTCATACCGCAGACTGCAGGCAGCCTGCAACTCTGTCAAACATTGCTCTTCTGACTTTTGTTCTGTTGGCGGGACTGTGTCGTCCATGAAATTGCGTTGTCTCTTATAATTATAATTACATGTATCATCAGACATAGATTAAGCAACATTAGGAGTATATTACCCTCAATCATTTCTTCTCGACTTGTGACATGGTTATTACAATACTCATGTGTGAGTATCATCGAAGTGTATTAACTTTAAGATATTTGAAAAACCAATGATTTGTTACTTTTCCGTACTTTTGTACAATCTCTATTGGAAATAAACTTTTTTTTCTTATGATTGCTTCGATGCATAGAAACGTATTTGTGTATGTTTACGTGTTAGGCGTATGTATGTGCTTAAGTATATATGTGCATGTATACGTGTATATATATTTACATGTATATATGCACATATGTGTGTACTAAACTGACAACTAGCATTTTAACTACATTATAATGATCATTTTTCTGGTCACTTTCAACTTGTAACTTTACCTAAATCGTCATCTTTTTATTATTGTAAAGCATTCACGTACAAACCATACATTTTTCTGTGTGATCATCCATTTATATTCAAGTAAAATGCTTATCAACTACCGCTGTGTTCAAATTGTTTAAATTAGAAATGCAAAACTTGTAATTTTCGGGATCCTCATGCTTATACATAAATATATATTTTTTTCATGCTTCCTTGAAATGAGATTTTTGAACAATCGGCCGAATCAAGCGATTCATATATTATTTCCTGGCGTCAATAATTGCGAAGTTTTATGTCATGTATATGTAAACTGTCAAAAGTTTCTCACCCCACAATGAAAATGCATCGTCCATAAAATTGTGTTCTCTTACAATTATCATTACCTGTATCATCAAATGTAGATTAAGCAAGATTAGGAGTACCTTACCCTCAGTCATTTCTTTTTGACTAGTGACATAGGTATTACAATACTCGTGTGTGTGTATCATCTAAGTGTATTAGCTTTAAGATATTTTGAAAACCAATGATGGTACTTCTGTACCATCTACATTGGAAATAAACTGTTTTTCTTTTATTTTTTATTTTTTCTCATAGCTTAGACGGATTTAAATCGGTAAGATTCTTAGCCAGACTACATCTTTCTCAACCCCGGTAAATCACCTCCAGAATAGATATCGTACTCCAGCGAAACTCAATTAATTCTAGATGAATTACACTGCAGTGAACCGTTCACGCAATTCGTGTGAAGCTTCGGATGGTGTTCCCAGAAAGTTTCACTCTTGTAAAATACCTTGTTCAATCATAATAATTTTGCTCGAGCTAAATGCACAAGATTTTTATTTATTAATAGTTTCCTTGTTAGAAGTTTCACGAGCCCATGAGTACGATAAGGATCGTGGGAAAAGTAATAGTAGAACATTATCGTTTTGTGAATTATTATAATTAGCACCATAATACGCTAACAAATTGAACTCAAAAGTGAAAGTGTTTCAGCTTACATTATTTTTGTGATACATTAACTCTTGATGTGTTTTCTACATGTCAGCAAATTGTCGTATGTCATATCATGTATCGTGTGTCGTATGTCGTATCGTATCATGTCGTATCACCAACCTACCATTATTTTTCTGTCGTAAAATGCGAGTAAATCCAATTTTAACTTGAACCATGATCAGTTTGTTCAACAAGACTATTTTTACGTGAAAATAAAAGTTCAACATTTCACTGGTAATGCAAGGGTGTTACAATCCAAAAGGTGTTAAATAAAGAACTTTTGTAAAGGATTTAATAAGGGCTTTCGTACAGCAGAAGAAAAACAAAACGCTCTCTAATACATCTGATACCAAGTGATCAAACAAATTCATTACTTCCACGTATCAAAAATGAATTGTTTTATGAAAATAAAATGTTGACTAACATCAAAAATTCCGGGCATAACAGGAAAACAGCTAGTTCAGATGGCTGAAACATTGCCTCTGTAGCATCGGAATAAAAAGAGCGAGTTTGCATTAGGGTATATTTTTCCATCCTTGTATGACATTAAAGAAAAGAAAGAAAAAACGTATATTTTCAAAAAAAATATACAAAAGCTTAGACAACGCATTGGTTTTAGAAAATTTTCTTGTACACAGGAGCTTATATTTATAGCTAAAAAAACACAATAAATATTCTAATATCTTTAACAGAGGTTGAGTCTTCTCATGTCGCTTCAGAAGTCTCTGTGCATGAGACATAATTCCTGAAGTACGAAATTTCAACTGATCACAATTCCTCAGTCAACATTAAACCCACTTGTTTTTATTCGAAGATGTCAGTAGCTGGATTACAAAGTGCATCTGACATGAATACATAAAATCGCTTACTTTAAATCGGGCGATTTACATATAAGGGGCTGAAATCACCGTCCGCATGTTTCGTTAATAATACAAGCATGGGTACAACCGAGTCATTCTACTCAAAACTGCCAGTTGCCTAAGCAATATAGCAACAATCAAACAACAATGTAAATACACATACGTTAATAAATGATACATGTAGTGTTCCATATTACTCTAAATATCACATCCATGCAATAAAAAATAAAGAAAGCAAAAGAACTCCTAAAGGCTTAACCTATCATCAGCATTAACCAGATACAATAAAATTCAACAAATTCGTTTCATTTTATCATATGATTAAATTTTATTTTCATGTCAGTTGATAAATACCTTTATTCGCGTTGTTTTTTAGAACAAGACCGTCATAAAGTATTTACCATCCCCCATTTCGTTACGGTAGAGACTGCGATTTCTAGAAAAGTTACTACATGAAGTGCCTTACTATTCAGGATTTTGAATATTTATCAACGAAAAGGCCCTAAATTTTTAGACACTCTATGAAAAAAGTTGTGTCATTCTTTCAATATGTAATTGAGAGATGTAAAATTAAACTCTATTCTTTTGGCTATCCTATTCCAGAAGCGAGAACTGAAAGTACTCTAATTCTACAAAAAAATACCCATCCTCTGACATTCAAACAAGAGCTAAGGTATCAGCAAGCAGTCGTTGATATTGCAATGATTAATGTGGGAGGAATTATGAATGTATGGATAACTAACGAATCGACATTTCGGGAACTTGAGACTAGTTTCGTTCAAACACAACAATTAGTTCATCCCTAGTTACCAGAAGTGTGAAATTGCTTTACCACAACACAAAAAAAATTCCTAAGGGAGTACGAAGTTCTAAAAGCAAAACTAAAAAGCCATCTCGAGTCTTCACATTGATGATGGTGAAAAATAATTAGCAATGTTTTAATACCCTGAGGAAATGCGTAAGCCATTTTCATTAACTCAGATGTATATTTATTGCGCTAATTAAGCCATATAGAATGATTTTATAGACTGAAATTGAATGAATGCTTCGCTATACCTTGTAGCGATTAATTGATGTTGGAAATGAGTTTAAAATATTTCGTTTTTCCTTTGAAAATCCCCACGATTAATAGGATACTAATTGTCTGTAAACAAATTTAATATTTCATGAGCTTTTAAATTCTAAAAGTAAATAGAAAACAAACTCATTAATGCTGACTATGACTCATTTATGTAACCAAATTTGAGTTAAGCTATTTATACACGAAGAGAAATCAAAACTTAGATCCTAATTTAAATTATTATTTAGTATCTTTTTTATTCGAAGCAAACGAGGAAAATATATTCAAAACAGATTTCATACTCAAATCCCCTCATTTCGATGCACAGCGCTTGTTCTAGAATAGTTCATGCTGTTACAATGTGAAATTATTTTTTGTCCTCTAAAGAAATGCAAACAGTCGTGATGCAAGTTGAAACAGAGCTACGCCCATTTGCTGAAATATCTGACCAAGAGACACGTCACGTCTCGTTGACAGTCTCCTGACGCGCTGATCTTCTCGCAGTTGTTCACGTCACAACGAAGCGGCGCTCCGATGTGCACCCCATTGTATATGTGATAGGCGCCATGCCATGCTTGTCTTTTCTGTCGAATATTTTTCCTGGTCCCTTGCACCTTTCCAGACGTTTTCATGCCATCCACGAGGGCGAAGGGTTTAAATTGTGTTTTGTTAGTTTTAGCTTGAGTCGGGGGAAATGGATGTTTTGTGTTCTTCAACATGACCTCATTAGGCACATGAACAATGTTGGACTGCGGCACAACGGACAAGTTGGATGCGACATCATAGTGATGCAGCGGCCCAGCCGTTTGAAGTTTTGGGTTGTTTCTCGGTGAACCTAGAGACAAGATCAAATTTTCAGTACTAGCTTCATCATCGGGCTGTAACTTGAGTCCTGGCAAGCGTTGCTTTTCTCTTTCAAGAGGCAGTGTTGCATTAGCAGCTCGTGTTACATGAGCCACACTTATGCTAATTAGAAGACAGCACACCAACATATTTACGATGTCGAAAATATTAATTTTTTCTTGTGTAGCAGCAAGGCCCGTACAATTCCCCTTGTTTAAAGAAATGCAAGCTGTCTTCGCACGTCAGGTGTAAATGTGTAAATGTTTTCTGGAAGATACGATACTTGACTCAACGTGGAGTAATACACCAATGCGCCTCCAGGTTTACCCTCTGCTCTTCCACTAAAACTGCTCGTGTGCGTGCGCTAGTCTTGACTGGCCTGATGTTAAGAAGATGCAGAAGTTACCCGCTTGAAGCAGAGTGAGATCAGTATCAGTCCGTGAGTTATCTTCGTGGCGTCAGTTTCCTACTGACAGATAAGGATGGCCGCTACCGGACACGAACTTCATAGTACCATTCATTTTGAAAAGTTTGGAAAATTGCGAAAGAGATGTCCACCACGAGCTAACACCTTGTTACAGATAAGACGCAAGAATAGACTTTACATTTAACCGTCATCAATATCAGCATTGGGAGCCAAATAATCGACGAGGCTTCCATAGCAACCTATCAGAAAATGAACGAATTCTAAAGTTTCATGATTAATAGGTTAGTATACTTATGTGTGCAACTTAGAATTAGCTAAGCGTTCAAAACTGAGCATGTTGATATCGAACTGAGAGAAAATGCAGGTTGGTTAGTACTTTTGATTAAAAGTATTTCATGTTTATAAGTACGTAAATTTCCTTGTACACTTACAGTACATGTACACCTATACATATACATGCACACTTACAAATGTATAAACATACAGCCTTATGTCTCGTTGACTCTAATGTTGAGTAAACATTAGAGTTTACTCGTACACTTAATGCATGATGAGGAATAGAGTTCGGGGATGATTTTTTGTTCGAAGTTCTCAATTCGTTTCACTTATTTATTACGGCACATTTTTTACACATCTAACAATTAACTTGAACTCACATATGGTTCAAGCTTACTTTTGATGCTGAATCGATGTGAACATCCCAAATGTAGTTTGTTATAGAGTTACAGAACTTGATACGGTAAAAAGATGACTGTTTGGAGAAATTCCCCAGAGAAAATTAAAAATGGCTGGACAGTGTCAAAATTTCTAGCTTCTTGAAGAAATCGTTACTGTGGCTGATGATATTTATCCAGATTTCACTTGTTTCAACCCGGAGCGAAGTACTTTGCAGTTTTTATTTGTGTGGTAGTAAATCTCTTCCCTGTTTTTTTGGATGAGGCATTCATGGATGACGTACTTTCTTCTCAAAAAATTCTAAATTTGAAAAATCGTGTCGAATTTCCAACATCGCTTAAGAAAATGTGAAATACTCGTAGAAATGATCCTGGCGGGACGCCATGACTTGATGGTTTGCAGCTCTGAATATAACCTGTTCCGCTCCAGTGTCCCAGCATCTACCACTGATTGGTTGCATTTTCCCTGTCACTGTTCTCTAGACTAGCTCACGCGAAGTGTATCCTAACCGCATTTGTCCTCTTAGTAAACGCATCTTTTTTTCATCAACCTGCGATGCCCTGCTGCCACACCACAGTGACCCGGCGCGCGGGTCCCCGGTTGAGTCATGTTCTCAAGCGCGAGGTCCTGAACGTTCTCAGGTCCGCTATAGATAGAAGAAGCCTTTAGGGCCATCAACCGACGAGTCACGCCTTAAAATAAACGTGATAAATGAAATAATCCTCCGCATGACTATTTCATTTCGCAGAAACCTCTCTTCAGTGTAAGTTTTGTGACGCTTTCTTTCGCTAGAATTGTGGAGTAAAAAGTCGCTGGACTAATTCATAGCTTTGTACCTGGAGTCAAGGTGCTATACAGAACACATAGTAATTTAGATCACTCGTACATTCTGTACTTTTAGATCATTAAAAAACTTTGCTATGACAAAAGTGTAGAAACAGGAATTCTATTAATGATATTTTTTAACAGCAGCAAATGGAACGAAAATTTATCGCGGTGATGCCCTTGTTGATGGCTGGGGGGTTCGGAAATCAACTTGTCATTGATAATTTTTTGGATTTGGATAAGTAAAAATCGCCATAAATTTAGGATAGAAAAGTAAGTCAGACATAATTACGAGATTAGTCTTCTTATATCAACAACTTTTGAGCAATTAATAGTTATTAAAACTGTGCTACTTACCTCGTTGTGTAGTTCCCTATCAGAGTTCGGCTTAATAACTCTTAAATTTGCCGAGCTGTTTGAAGGGCCATTAGCTTTCGCTTGGAAAAATACTGCAGTGTTTTCATTTCTCCCCCTGATCTTAGAGACACACTCGTACAACTCAATGTTTCTTTAGTCGCTGGAATTAGCTGCTCCAAGGTTAAGCTGTAGAGGAAATGAATGCATAAAAATAATTACCTCATTTTTTGTTAACTAATTCAAGGGCAATTCTAACGCACATCACGTTTCTTCCATTTCCCAAGCGAAAAGTCTCCATTTCATGGAAATACCTAAAAGGATATTACAACCGTATAATTCACCTAATTTTTCATATATCACTTTTCACATTTCTATTGCAACTAGGTTAACGAAAATGCATGCAGATATGTAAAATTTAATTTTAAACGCATTTTCGCCTTAAATTTTTGTCGATTTTTGCAATAGAAAAAAGTTATTGTGCATACATAAATATATTTACATGCACAAAACTTTTCTCCCTCTCCGATTTTTTACGTAGAAGCGCAATTTTGGTCTCATTCGACGCGGAATGACTGTAGGTACCCCGTAACGAAGCATTTTTTTTAAATTTCAAATTAGAAATAAATTATTCTTACATATGTCCGTAAAATTTCTTCCACGTACAAAAAAATCCTAGATTGATTTTCTAGTTTCTGTTTTTGCATTTCGGTTGCAACTAGGCGAACGAAAATACATACAGGAATATTAAATTAAATTCTAAACACATTTGTTTTGCTAAAAATAATCGATTTTTGCAATAGAAAAAAGTTATTGTGCGAACACGTACTCGTATATAGATTTAAATTTACTCAAAAGCACCCCCTTTCTACAATTTTCAACGTAGAAGCGTGATTTTATTCTCATTAGATGCGGTATAACGGTGGGAACAGCGCAGTGAAGCGAAATTCTGTTCAAATTTCAAATTAAATTTTATTTTATTTCTTTTGAAACTTTTTCTTACGTTTTTGCAATAAATTTTTTTCTATTTAGAAAATCGAAATATTTTTATAGCAAAAAATGTGTTCTAAATTCAATTTTACATAACTGTACGCATTTTCGTTAACCCAGTTACAACAGAAATCTGAAAAGTAAAATTTGAAAAATTTATTAAAAGATATGAATTTTAGGGTAGTAGTTCCCCTAAAGTTAAAAGCGAATTATTGCCTCGAATATCGGTTCCTAATTTGTGTATTTCATGTGGTTAAAATCAATGCGAATTATTGATTTTTCCCAGCTATTGCGCATTCTTTAACAGTACGAGTGAAACTGTCTTCTGGTTCACTTTAGAATATTAAATGCTTCCAGTAATTAGGAATGCTTCCGGCAAATTGCTGCACGCTCACGAAGAGCCGATTTTCAAGAGTGATGTTTTCCACTCTTCGGTCACCTCAGCCGGCTTCAAACAACTTCTACCCGGAGAAAGGATAGTAACTTCATAAAAACATAATAGATAGATAGAATCTCAGGGTCTTTCGCCTAACACTAACAATAGAACAACAGTACAAAAAATCTCAGCAAAATTTTACCCAGTTCAAATGAGAATTTTATTTCCCTCTCAAATGTATGTGATGCGAAAAGAAAATTATTGTTTAACAAGTATGCACATGGAATTTAGTCACCTTTCTTGGCAAATAGAGCATAAAACGGTGATGCTCATCGTTTACGATGGCAAGGAGTGTTTCCTACATAAGAAATATAGTCCCAAGTAGTCAAGTACGGAGAAATAAAAGCGATAAACTTTTAATTTATTGACCGTACTGAGAAGTTCATTGCATAAAGATTTGGCAAAAAAGGAGGCAACAATTCCGTTAGGATAAATAATGCCAAATAATCGCTGCACGAAACTTACAAGATTTTTGCATTGTATGCAGTCGTCATATTTACTGAAGGTATGCATGGTGAAAAATTATTTCTAAACAATTAGTAAAATTTTCAGAAATGGCATCAAAATTGTTTAGAAACGGTACCAAAAATATGTTCACAAACGAAATCAAATATGTTAAGAAATAGTATACAATGATGGTCATTAATGTACAGAATCGCAAAAAAAGACGGAACTGAGATAATGAGGAAATTTCCGCTCAAACCATATGATTAAGATTAAGATTATAAGTTAGTTTAAGCCTCCTCAACCGCTATACGCTCAAACCATATTAGATGCCAATTTCGCGCTGTGATAAACTCTCTTCAATTATAGAGTAATTGCGGTATAATTTTACCCCATTACTAGATCAACAGGCCTGTTAATATTGTGAGGCATTCCACCTTCGTGCAACAAGTAAGTCATACCAAACGACTCAACAAGCTATACTTTATTCGGTTCATTCTGTAAAAATTATTTCGATCCATTCTATTCTCTTTTTGAATATGAGATTTGATTTCTCGTGAAGAAAGTTGAAAGTTTATTTGGCAAAGCACATGATGATGAATGTCATCATGTGCTTTGCCTTTTCAGACCAATCTCCATGAAGATTCTTCTAGAGTGGTCATTGACAGGTTCCATCCTCCTTCCAGCTTCCTGGATAACTACACCGGATTTCATCAGATCTGCTCTCGGAAAGCCTCTAAAGGAAATGCGGTTCGTTGAGATCAATGTTTTCCACTTCGAGGCCAATCCTAAAAGTTTCCCAATATTTTTCATCGTTTGGTTGTCATATAACTGTTAACTATGTAGCCTTTAAACTCTATGCAATCTCGTAGTTGCGGGATTCTACACAATTAATTTCGAATATAGCATCTCACGTTCTGTAGACAACTACATTAAATTGTAATCAAAAGTAAGTATGCAAAAATTCAGTATTGCAAAGTAAACATTGTACGAATTTATCGTGAAAAAATATTTCAATGTTTAGCTCAAATTCAATGAATAATTGCAGAGGTTTGCGTACTCATCCATTCCTGTGTAAATGTTAGTTTCCCGGGTATTCGCCTAGCTGTTTCAGGAGGTCATCTTGTTAAGGCCTGTCATACATTCCAACTTTACCTATGCCGCTAATGTTAACGTTGAGGTAAGATTAACGAAGCATTGATGTGAAGTACGTTGGACGAAGAGTATGTTGGATGAGGAGTATGTTGGATGAGGAGTATGTTGGATGAGGAGTATGTTGGATGAGGAGTATGTTGGATGAGGAGTATGTTGGTTGAGGAGTATGTTGAATGTGGAGTATGCTGTCAGTGAGCTTGTTACCAGAAGCTGCGGCCATCTTCCGGCCTCTCGAAGATGTCCGGAGAGCTCAAGGAATTCCCAGTAGAGCTATGAGCATAAACACCAACTCTAGGAGACGTGGATCAGGCATGCAGTGAATGTTCAATTGAGTGCCAATTGAGTTTTAATAACATTCTAGTGCCCACACCTTACCTTAAATGAGAGACCTTATGTACTAGTATCTTCCGGTAACAGAAAGTTTCGTTTTTACTTCTGCGCTCTACAGCGTAGCTGTACAATGCTTGAATGAAGGCAATTGTTGTGAAAAAACAGGTCAATTTAACAAATAATTATCTTAGGTAGAAAGACAAACCATCTGAAATGAAACTATAAATATTTGTCGTGGGAAGAGAAGTGAAAGTTTCTCCGTGCACTCATGAAATCATATTTGATGCTTAAGTTGACTTGAGCGTTCGTAATTTTTCACCATGCCATTTCTTTTTACGTTGCATACATACAGCCATAAAATTTTGAAAGGCATAATAAGTGTACGGCAATGAACAAAAATATATTTTAGTTCCTCTTTGCAAGTCTCGCTAGCTGGGATCACAGAGTAAGAACGCACTCGTACATTTCACAAACCGAAGAAACTTGTAAATCTGAACAAATTGACCCTAATTTAACCCAAATAAACCTAATTTGAAACTGCTCCAAACATCCCCACAAATAACTAAAACTCAATTTGAATTATTTAATGATGCTGATTCCTTGCTTCGAGGGTTAGTTTTCTCTGCTGAGCGAAAAGCTGAAACTTTCTCCCAGCATTATATTCCTGCGGTAAAATTGCTAGGTCTGTGAGTCTAATCGACTGCCTGTATTACTTTCGATCGTGCAGACATATAACACAAAATAAAGTTTTAAATATTGCCCTTTTCAGTTAAAATTTATTTCATCCCTGTAGCTTCAACGGATTTTAAACGGGAACATTTTTTTCAGGGCAACTTTTCTTGACTAGATGGTGCACTAGAGCGTAACTCAATAATTTCTCGGTAAATTTTATCACAGTAAAATGCTTATGCCATTTCAATAAAATATGTGTTGCTTCTGTTACCCTAAATATCATTTATAAGAAAGTAAATTCTTGTTAAGGGCTTCGTTCAGTCATAGTATTTTGGGAAGCTAAATGCACGAGATTTCCATTCATTTCATATTGCAACGAGTATTAGATCACATGAGCACTATGAATATAGATGGAAAAGTAGCAATAAAACATTTTCTTTCAGTGAAGTTATATAATCTACGCCATAAAATGTTTAAAAATCGATCCCAAAATTTCATTCGTTACAATTAACTTTACTTATACGCTACATTTACTTTTAAAGTGTTTTCTCACAAGTCAGGATATTTGACGCTGACCAGTAGGTACCACCGATATATCATTGGATTCCCCTTCGTCAAATGAGAATAAAGTCAATTTTTACTGGAGCCATGGTCCGTTTGTTCAACAAGACTGTTTGTAAGTAAAATGAACGCTCCATAAATTTAATTTGTACGTAAGTCAAGGGCTCAGCACCAAAGAGTGTTACAAAGAGCTTTTATAAAGGATTTAAAAACATGTTTCACGAAACAAAGGAAAGAACAAAACGGTAACCAATGTATTTAAAGGCAGGTAGTCAAACAGATACACGAGTGAAGCATTTCAATAAGAAATTAATAAGTCTGAATATAATTTTGACCAATTTCGACAAACCAGACTAAAAAAAATTGCTAGAATAGAAGGGTGAAACATTGCACTGCTTGACATTCACTTACAAACGAGCGACTCTATATTATGGCATTTTCATTCATCCAAATATAAAATTAAAGACAAAAAAATTTTAATACAGTATATTCTCTAAAAGTTGACACAAAAGTTTTTTAAAACATTTTTCCAAAACGAAGGGCCTTCTAATGAAAATGTCTAATACGGAAAGCCTTCAACAGAGCCACAAATAGTATTCTAATACCTATAACAGAGGTTGTCTATTTATTTATAACAGAGGGTTTCGCTTTGAAGTATCTGTGAATGAAAAATAATTCTTCGTGTACGATACTATTTATGAAGTAGAGAATAGTTCCTGAAATATAAAATTTCAACTAAGTACAGTTCTTGGGTCAGCATTAAACCTCCTTGATTCTATTCGAAGGTGTCACTTGCATGATCACAGAGTACATAAAAAACACAACCAAGTTTTATGCATAACTGTTTTATGCATACGAATTATATAATGAATATATGAATATTAGGAATATAAAATGAAATTGCATCCGAATTCTAGTATTACGCAATTGAATTACATGCATAAACCGAGTTAACGTAGGCATACAATTGCCTACGTTTACCCGGACGATTTACCTACAGAGCTGAAATCACCGTGCGCAAGTCTCATTATCAATACAAACAGAGGCAAAACCACAGTAATGACTCTAACGCCGCCAGTTCCGAAGCAATTAAGCAAAGATAAAAAACAAGGTATATACACGTACGTTAATCAATAATAGATGTAAAATTACAAATAATGAATACTGTACCTCTGAAACAAAAAATAAAGGAACCAAAAGCGTTTTTAGCTCTTCAGCAGCATTGACCAGACACATGCAGTAGCGTTCCTAATATTCCGTTTATTACATTAAATAATGAAATCCAATTTTCATCTCGGTTTTGCGAGGTTCGATAAGCACAATCACTCTTTTAATCAGAATATGACGATCATGAAGTATTGACGTCGATTTCACTTCTAATATTGTTTCCATAATAAGTTTATACATGAAATGAAGTACAACTACTGTTGGTTTTGAATATTTCTCAACATAAAGTTTCTAAGTTGATAGTGAGTTGTGTCAGGGGTTGAGTATTTAATTGAGAAAAGTAAAATTACCCTCTATTCATTTGGATGATTCACTCAAGACGCGAACACTGAAAGAATATATATACTTTATATACTACTGAAAATGTTTACCACCTTTCCTGTGCAGCATACCGCGATTCGTTCAAATTGTTGAACGTATAGTGGATAAAAGTATTGTATTCAAGACTAAGTAATCGATTTACTGAAAACTTTAAATTAGTTTTCGTACAAATATCAAATATTGCGTACTAAATTAAATTGCGCTAAAATTAAAATTCCAATTTAAATGTTAAAATGCTGTGGAAATTCCTTTATCACAAAACAAAAATTCTCGTCCATTGTAGTAGATATTTTTTAGAGCAAAATTACGGACCATTTCACGTCTTCACACTAATATGGCTAAAAAATAATAAGAAATTCTTTATTAAATAAAAAGACGCAGTATACTGTTTTCATTACCTCAAATGTATATTTGAAGCGATAATTAAGTCGCTGGATTGTTTTAAAACCGGAATTTGTATGAATATTTTTGCCTTGAAGCGAGTGCTTGACTGTGAAATGAGTTAATAATCTGTCGTTTGTTCTCATTAGAATTTCCACGATTACCAAGATATTATTTGTCTGTATACTGAACGTCTTACGAGCTTTACAACTTCAAAAATAAACAGAAAGCAAATCATTAATGCTATCTGCATCACATACTGTACATGTAACCAAATTTGAGTTGAAATATAAGTACACGATGAGAAATCAAAACTTTGATCCGAATTATGATTCTCATTTGCTATTTTTTTCGAAATAAACGATGAACTTTTCTTCAAGATAGCTTTCATCTCCTTATTTCCTCACATCGACCATCATCAGGTTTTATTTATAAAACGTCAAGTGTTTCTCCGTAAATTTGAAATTTATAATTTATGAATTTCGGGGGTAATTTCTAATCTCACTGAACACATTAAATTTGGTCCGTCTCTCTTTCATGCTCTTGTAGGAAGCTTAAATGACCGTATCTGTGATACAAGGTTCAAAAGCGAACAAGTACAAGAATATTTTAATCGCTGATACTATCACGATGGATATGTTTGTTTGTCATTCATCATCGGGAAGATTCATCTAAGGAAAATATCGAATCATGGCATTTGCGACGGCTCGCGTTCATAAACGTCCTAAAATCGATTACGCTGTTTCAATGTAAAACAATTTTTGTGTATACAAATGAAATGCAATCATGAAAGCTGATTCAAACCGTTCTACCCCCATCTACTGAATTTATTGAATCTAAAGAGGTTGGCCATTACACACTTCAAGTCTCGTTGACAGTCTCCTGCCGAGTTGCCTTTCCAGCAGTTGGCCTCATCACAACGGAGCGGCGCTCCTATGTGTGTTCCCGTGGATACGAAAATTACGCCATCCCCTGCTCGCTTTTTCCGACGAATATTTTTCATAGTCTTTTGTACTGTTCCATATTTTTTCATGTGATCCACGCGGGTTATGGGTTTGAGTTGTGTTTCAGCAGTAACAGCTTGAGTGAGAACTGGAGAGAACTGGATTAGAGCTGGATGATTTGCATTCCTCAACAAGAACTCTTTAGGCACAAGAATATTGTTGGACTGCGGCGGCCCGGATAAATTGGATGCGCCATCGTAGTGATGCGGCTTCGCCACCGTTCCGGGTTTTTGGTTGTTTTCTGTTGAAGCTTGAGGTGAGATAAAATTTTCAGTAATGCCTCCATCATTGGGTTGTAACTTGAGTCCTAGCAAGGGTTGTTTTTCTTCTTCAAGAGGCAGTGTAGCAATCGCAGCTCGTGCCATTTGAGCCACGCTTATGCAAATGAGAAAGTAGATCACCGACATATTTCCGACAGCGAAAATATTAATTTTTTCTGGCATAGCAACGAGGCTCGTATACTTCGCCTTGTTTAAGAAATCCCAGCTGTTCTTCGCACGCTAGGTGTGAGCATTTATTGGACAAAGATGTGATACTTTCATCAATAGGGAGCAATACACCAACGAGCCTCTCACTTTACCATCACCTCATCCACTAAAGCTGCTCGTGTGTGTGTAAACTAGTCTCGACAGGTATGGTGTTTATATAAGCTGCAGAAATTTCCCGCTTAAGTATGGTGAGATAACTATCAGCCAGCGAGTAAACACTGTGGAGTCAGTTTCCTACAAACAGATAAGAATGGGCCGATAAAGAACATAATCTTCGTTGTACCACTCATTTTGAAAGGTTCGAAGGATTTTGAAAGATTTCATCACCATGACCGAATACTTTATTGCCAATATGTTAGACTATACTGCCTGCAAAAGATGGAGGTAGTATTTTTATAAGGAATAGCATGGAAAATGACAAATTAAACGAGCTATGTGGCCTGTCCTCCGGTTTTCCTCAAGTTCCGTGCCGTCTTATGGCCTACCAATCGCGCGCGGGTATCAGAGAAGCATTTCCAATCATCAAACTTTGAGCATAAGTACCATTAAATTCATGTTAGAGCAATATTTCATAACGTGGCCATTGCGTAAAGTGTAGTCCCATAGTGCGGTAGTTTTTTCTCGTAATTAGGAATATTAGAGCCTAGATTACCTTTATTCAAACCACACTTTTTCATTAAGCTTTCATAGAGCTTTTTCCATACCATGCTGACGCTACGACGTGTTTTGCAAGAACAGTGTCAGCATTGATCCCTTGCTGCTTGTGCTTAAAATTTTGTCCCTATGCATCAGACATTGCGAGATCTGGTACAGGAGTTCGGGAATCTAAAATAATAGTAACAAGATCTGAAGCATGACTTTTCGGCACTTGCATCTGTTCTCTCCACTACTACCTATTGCCTCACTCATATATTGGATCAAGTACTAGAAAAAGAAGTTCTCGGATTACTGTGCCTCAAGGTAGAGTAATCCTTGTGTGATATTCCTATTTTCAAAAGTGGAATGGTAAGGAATGCTTCAGGCAAATGGCTGCCCAACTAAATAACAGTCTATTTTTAAGAATAATGTTTTTCAATCATCATCTCATCCGGCGCCTAACAATTCCTAAGCAAAAATCGGATGGTAAGTTCAGTGAAACACAATTGATTGGTATAATCTCAGAGTCTTTCGCCTCACACTAACAACAGAACAGCCGTGCAACAAAACGAACAGGGTGAGGCATGAGTATTGAAACCACGACAAAATTGTACCCAATTTAAATAAAACCTTTCAATTTTCAATCAAATATATGTAATGATTACTACGCAAGAAAAAATCAATGTTTTACAAACATGTTTATTGAATATAGGCCATAAACCGGACATAAAACGGCGGTGCAGACCATTTGCATTGGCAATAAGCAATTCCTCAAAAGGCAATATCGTCCCAGGCACGGAGAAGTGAAGGCGTTAAACTTTCAAGCATGGTCGAGACTCAATTTATCGACGATATTGAGAAGTTCATGAGATTAAGATCTGGCGAGCAGGGAGGCAACATTTCTTTTACGTTGAATTGTGCCAAATTATCTCTTCACGAAACTAGCTAAACTTCTTGTCATTTCACTCGGTAAAATTTTTCTATCCATTCTTTTCTCTTATTGAATATTCGGGAAAATTGATTTATTTTGCAAGGTTCGTAAGAACATTCCCAAAGCATAGTGGAGATTCTTCCTTAATCGTTTGCGACTGGTTCCATATTCCCGCCATCTTCCTTTAAGACCACTCCGTATTTCATCTCATCGAACAGCATCGAAAAGAAATGCGGTTCGTGGTGACTAATGTTTTCCTCTTTGAGGCCAATCCTAAGAATTCCCAATTTTTTCATCGTTTGATTGTTTTCGGTTAATCTTGCAACCTTAAAACTCTCTGCAACCTCGTATAGTAGCAGGATTCTGCTCGATGCACTACAACTATTATCTCACGTTTCGAAGACAACTACATTGCGATCAAAATTAGAAAACGAAAATTCAGTGATGAAAGATAATCATTTTGGGGAATTTATTGATAACCAAAATATCTTCATGTATCATAGATCCCTAATTCAACGAATAATTGCAGAGGTTTACTTACAAACCCAATCCTGTGTAAATATTAGGCTCCCGGGTATTCGCCTGTTTCAGGACGTTCTTGTTGAGGCATGTCATTCATTGCAACTTTACCTATGCCGCTAATGTTAAGGTAGAATTTACGAAACATTGATGTGAAGTACGTCAGAAATGACGTATGTTTGATGTGAAGTTTTTTTGAATATGGTGTATGTCGGATATGAAGTATGTTGGATGTGTAGTATGTTGGATATGAAGTGTGTTGGATGTGTAGTGTGTTGGATATGAAGTATGTTGGATATGAAGTATGTTGGATATGAAGCATGTTGGATGTGAAGTATGTTGGATATGAAGTATGTTGGATGTGAAGTATGTTGGATATGAAGTATGTTGGATGTGAAGTATGTTGATATGAAGCATGTTGGATGTGAAGTATGTTGGATATGAAGTATGTTTGGTGTGGGGTATTTTGGATGTGAAGTATGTTGGATGTGAAGTATGTTGGATGTGAAGTATGTTGGATATGAAGTATGTTTGGTGTGAGGTATTTTGGATGTGAAGTATGTTGGATGTGAAGTATGTTGGATGTGAAGTATGTTGGATGTGAAGTATGTTGGATGTGAAGTATGTTGGATGTGAAGTATGTTGGATGTGAAGTATGTTGGATGTGAAGTATGTTGGATGTGAAGTATGTTGGATGTGAAGTATGTTGGATGTGAAGTATGTTGGATGTGAAGTATGGTGAATATGCTTGCTTGTTGCCAGAACTCGGGAGTTTTGCGGCGGCTGCTAGGTATCCGGAGAGCTCAAGGAATTCCCAGTAAAGCGATGCGTAGAAACAACAGCTCTAGGAGACTTGGTCGGGAAACAGTTGCCGTGAATACTCACTTGAATGCCAAATTCTCATAACATTCGAATATCTATAAATACGTAAACACCTAATATGAAAAACGTTATCTTTCAGCATCAGCAGGAAGGTTTTCACTTTTACGCTCTCCAGTGTAGCTGTGCAGCGCGGGAGTGAAGGCATTTAGTGTGAAAAAATAGGCCAATATGGTGAATTGTATTTCATCTTTGGGAAAAAATCGATGCATCCGAATTTAAATGTTTGAATATTTTTCTTGTGAATAGTAATGAGAGTTTCTCCATCTTCCATTGAAATCATCTAAGATGAACCTTAATCGCCTTAAGGAGGTCAACCCAGGCCCCTTTCGGTCCGGTGGGCCTTTTTGTTGAAAAAGGATCCTTAGGTGATGGATTATAAGGCCATAAAATTATATGGCTCTTCGGACGCTATAACTTTTTTATTGCAAAAGGATCCTCAGGTGACGGATTATTGATTTATGAAATTTTATGACGCTAAAAAGAAGATTGCGTCTCAAAATAACTGGAACATTGTTTTTGTTCTCTGTTGAACTGTATATGCGGACAATATATATATATATGCAAAGACTTTCTTACTCTGAACATTGGTTTTGTTCTGTGTTGAGCTTTATATGCGGAACACAGAATAATATGCTTCTATATATATATATGCTTCTATAAATATGCTTTTTACATAAATAAAAAGAACTCTAGACCAATATCAAACACTATAATGATAATGCATGTAATACAAACCTATTTCTAACATCCTCTTCAACCGAAGTCCAAAAAATTCTACCGAACAATCTTCGGGTGCCGCAACAACAGCTCTATGATGAGTACTTAAGTAGTTAATAGAAAATTGTTATGTAATTTATGAAGGATATTTTGTAAATGTGATTTGGAATTCACAGGAAGATTATGAAAGTATGTATGCAGACTATTTGTAGATGAGAATAAAACATGGAAACAGCATCCAAGTACAAAAAAAATTGACTATGATATTACACTTTAACACAAAAAATATTTGTTTTTGCTCTCTCACGGAAAGTTACTCATTTTCAACATTGAAACGAATAGAAGTCAGTGAGTTTTTATGGTAGAACAAAACTAAAAACAGTTTTGGTATCCTTGGAACATTTCTAACAAACGTAGAGAGCCCGATTTTGAAATTTGGACATTTGATTCTTTTTATCACAGTTCAAACAGAAAATTTGGTATATTTTCGTTAGTGATCGAAAATCAAATCTAAAAAGAAAACGAAATAGAAAATAGAAAATTTTGCTTTCTTTGTTTCTTAGCAACTTTTCAAGGATTCCATAACTGTTCTAGGTTTTGTTCTAGCATCCAAACTTATCAACTTCTATTCTTTTGAAATACCCCCAAAATGAACTAAAAACTAATATTTCAATTTTTTTTAAAAACTAAAGCCTAAATCGAAAAAGTTACACAAGTCAATATGTTTCTTTTCAAAAAATACATATACTGGCTAAATTTAAGACCAATCGGATCAAAATTTAAGAATCGATGTGTTGACCCTACTACCATGACACCAAAGCAATTAAGCATGCAGTTCATTCAGATGAATTGAGTATATATCAAAGAGTTTGTTGTAGTTTCTATTTTACTTGGATTTAATGCAACTATAAATTCCTGAAAGCCCGAATCAATATATGACAACAAACGAAAATCTTTTTTAGACCCTAAAAAAGTTTCACGAGCTGGGATCACACACTGGTAATACATTCGTGCTTAATACAAAATCAAGAAACCTTTTTATCCGAACAAACTGACTCGAATTATTTGCAAATCTACTTTATTTAAAGCTATTAGTGTTCTAATCTTACACAAAAATGGCTGATGCTTGTGTTTTGAATTATTTCATTAATTTCATTCCTACGAGGATAAGTTTTATTTGTTCAATCAAAAGCTCAAACATTTTCAAATGATAAATCCACGATTGAATTAGAAAGTCTACAAACGTCTGCTCGACTGCCTGTATATCTTCCAAGCGTGTATATGATACCAAATGAAGTTTTAAATATTACCCTTCGTAGTGATTCTGATTTCAACCTTATAGCATTCATGAATTTAAACGACAACATTTTCAGGAGGGCTACATACTCGTATATTTCGACACCCGTACATCATCTCCAAAATAGATGTTGCGCTTCAGCGTAACGCAATTAATTCTTGATAAATTACAGCGCAGGACAATGTTTCCACTATTCTTGTGGAACATTTGTTGCTACTGATGCCTCAAATGTTATTCCAAATAAACTTCATCATTGTAAAGTACCTGGTTCAGTTGTAATATTTTTGATTGACTTAAATGCGTAAGATTTCCATCCATTTCAAGTCTCGTCGTTAAGAGTTTTAGAGCACATCAGCACGCTGAGGATCAGAGGAAAAGTAATCGTGAAATATTATCGTTTAGAGAAGTTTAATAAGTGCCATAAAATGTGTACAAATTAATCTCAAATAATCATGTGTTTCACCTAACATTATTTTTGTGCTAGGTTAACTCTTAAAGGGTTTTCCTACACGTCAGGAAATTGCCGTTAACCTGGACGTATTACCGACCTACCACTGTATTCCTTTTCGTACAATGCGAGCAATGCGAGTAAAATCAATATTTTCTGGAGCCGGATCAATTTATTCAACAAAATTATTAGTAAAAGGAAATGAACGCTCAAAAATTTACTTTGTTAATAAGAGTTTAACAAACCAAATAGTGTTATAAAGAGTATTTATAAAGGATTAAAACAAGAATTCCAATATCTGAAAGGATTCCACAAATCAGAGGAAAGAACAAAACGCTTTCCAATGTATCCGATGACAGATAGTCCAACAGATACTATAGTGTAGCATTTTAAAAATATATTATTGTATATCAAAATAAGTTCGACTAACATTAACATTACCACACGGGTTAGAGAAACGGCTATGGATTAGATGGCTGAACTGCTCTGTAGCATCGAAATACAAACGGGCAAGTTTGCATTTAAGGTATTTTCTTACACGTAGATATAACATTAGAGTCCGAAGAAAGGAAAGAAATTCAGTATATAACTAAAAAGTTGACAGAAAACTTAATCTAACATATTTTTTACATTTCTTTATACACAGGGCCTTTTATCAAATGGCTGGAAAAGCCACGATAAATATTTCAACATCTGTAACAGAGGTGGGGTCTTCTCATGTCGCTTCTAAAGTTTTTGTGCATGAAAAATAATTCCTGATATACAAAACTCTTCACGTAGGATAAAATAATTTCTGAAGTAAAAAATTTCAATTAAGCACAGTTCCTCAGCCACTACTCAACCTCCTCGGTTTTAATGGAAGGTGTCAGTTGCAGGATCACAAAGTGCATAAGACATGAATGCCTAGAATTGCTTGCGTTAACTCGAGCGATTTACCTCGGGGGCTGAAATACCCATGCGCAAGTTACATTAATTATACAAACACGGGCACAACCGTGTTATTCGACTTAATGCCACCAGCTAGTTGCGTAAGTAATTTAGTAACGATCAAACATCAAGGCAAATGCAATCAAGTTTATCAATGATACATGTAAAATTTACGACTAATCGCATCCCTGCTATGGAAAATAAGGTAAGTCAAAGAACTTTTTAACCCGTCATCAGCAATGATCTGACACAATTAAGCCCATCAAATTCGTTTCATTCTATTCAATGATTACATTAAATTATCTTTTCAGTTTTAAGAGGTTCAATGCCTTCAATTGCACTTTTAATAAGAATACGACTGTCATTAAGTATTTACATTAAGCTTACTACTACAACTATTTCTGGAAAAAGTTGATGCATGAAATGCAGTACAACTATTTTGGCTCTTGAATATTTTCAACATAAAGGTCCTAAGTTGATAGACCTTAGGGGTTGAATATATAATTAACAGTTGTGTCAGTGGCTGAATATATAATTAGGAAAAGCAAAATTAAACTCTATTCTTATCGATATCTTACTCCAGACACGACAACTGAAAGGATATACATAACCTACTGTAGGTACGAGAGCTAATAACCGAAAGTAAGGAACGTTAAAAAAAAATTCAAAATTAGGAACAAGAAAAAAATTATTATTTTTATCTAAAATAGCGACCAAACTTCACAGACTCACCGAACAAACTGAGACATCATAGCGCCGGACAAACTTTGAAATTCCATCGACATTTCGAAAACTTGAGACTAGTTTTCGCGCAGACGTGCTAACTTGTACGTTTTAGTTGCCAGCTCGGAAAAAATTGCTTCATAACATGACAAATTTTTTGCCTGAGGCAGTATCAAGTTATTGAAGCAAAATTTGGGACTAACTCGCGTCTTCATATTGATGTTTCTGAAAAATTATATGGAATGCCATTTGTATTACGCCCCTTTCATTAACGCATTTGTATATTCAAATCGTAAACCCATTGAATTATTTGTAAGAAAAAAATTGATAGATGTTTTGCTATAACATGTGGCGTATACTTGGTATTGAAAATGATTTAAAAATTTTTTCGTTTTTCACTTTTGAATTCCCACGATTAAAATGATACTAATTCTCTATAAACAGAAGATCGTATGAGCTTTTAGATCTTAAAAAAATGAATAGAAAGCAAAATCAATAATGATGACCACGTTTCGTTTATGTAACCAAATTTGAGTTAAAATATTCGTGTATGAAAAGAAATAAAAACTTTGATCTGAATTATGGTTCTTATTTACTATTTTTTACCCTCGAAGTAAATGAAGAAATTGCGTCCAAGACAGTTTTCATTCTCAAATCTCCTCATTTCCGTGCATACCGAGCATGCTATAGAACCGCTCACCCTGCTCCGACGCTAAAATAGTCTTTGCATCTTCCAAAGAAATACGAACAGTCGTGAACGCTGGTTCGAACAGAGCTACGCCTTCTGTCGAAATTTTTGACGAAGAGACACTTCAAGTCTCGTTGACAGTCTCCTGACGCGTTCATCTTCTCGCAGTTGTTCTCGTCACAACGGAGCGGTGCCCGGACGATGAACCCCATGGCCACGGCTGTGTGATGGGCGTCATGCGATGTTTGCCTTTTCTGTCGAATATTCTGCCCGGTCCCTTGCATCTTTCCAGGTGTTTTCAGGCCATCCACGAGGGCGAAGGGTTTGAGTTGTGTTTTGTTAGTTTTAGCTTGAGTCGGGGGAAATGGATGTTTTGTGTTCTTCAACGTGACCTCATTAGGCACATGAACAATGTTGGACTGCGGCACATCGGACAAGTTGGATGCGACATCATAGTAATGCAGCGCCCCAGCCGTTTGAAGTTTTGGGTTATTTCTCGGTGAACCTTGAGGTAAGACTCTATTTTCAGTAATAGCTCCATCATCAAGCTGTAACTTGAGTCCTGACAAGCGTTGCTTTTCTCCTTCAAGAGGCAGTGTTGCATTCGTAGCTCGTGTTATGTGAGCCACACTTATGCATATTAGAAGACAGCACACCAACATATTTACCATGTCGAAAATAATAATTTTTTCCAATATAGCAACAAGGCCCGTACAATTCCTCTTGTTTAATAATATCCATGCTGTTTTTCGTACGTCAGGTGTAAATATTTTTTGGAGTATATGATACTTGACTCAACGTGGAGTAAAACACCAACGTACCTCTCGGTTTACCTTCTGTTCTGCCACTAAAGCTGCTCGATCGTGTGTGTGCGCGCTAGACTTGTATGGCGTGATGTTAAGAAGATGCAGAAGATTCTGTTTGAACCTAATGTTTACTCAACATTAGAGTCAACGAGACATGAGGCTATATGCTTATGCATATGTAAGTGTGTGTGTATATGTATAGGTATACATGTACTGTAGGTGAACATGCAAATTTATGAACTTATAAACATGAAATACTCCGGATGAAAAGTACTAACCAACCTGCATTTTCTGTCAGTTCGATATTGAAATGTATACTTTACATTTAACCGTCATTTACATTAGCATCGGAAGCCAAATAATCAACGAGGCTTCCATAGCAACCTATCAGAAAATGAACGAATTCTAAAGTTTCATGATTAATAAGTTAGTACACCTTTGTATGCAACTTAGAAATAGCTTTGCGTTTAAAACTGAGCAAGTTAATATCAAACTGAGAGAAAATGCAGGTTGGTTAGTACTTAGTACTTTCCATAAGGTATATTTAATTTTTATAAGTACGTAAATTTGCATGTACAACTACAGGACTTGTATACCTACACATACACACACACACACACACATATGAATAAACATGCAGCCTCATGTCTCGATGACTCAAATGTTGAGTAAACATCAAAGTTTACTCGTACACTTGATACATGATGAGGAATAGAGTTCGGGGGTGATATTTTGTTCGAAGTTCTCAATTCGTTTCACTTTGTCTTTAGCCTTCATTTATCACACATTTAATAATGAAATTGAACTCATATGAGGTTCAAGCTTACTTTTGATGCTGAATCGATGGGATCACCCCAAATGTAGTTTGTTATAGAATTACAGAACTTTATACGATAAAAAGATGACTGTTTTGAGAAATTCCCCAGCGAAAATTAGTAATGGCTGGACAGTGTCAAAATTTTTAGCGTCTCGAAAAAATCGTTATTGTGGTTAATGATATTTATCTAGATTTCACTAAGTTCAACTCGAAGCGAGGTACTTTGTAGTTTTTATTTATGTGGTAGTAAATCTCTTCCCTGTTTTTTGGATGAGGCATTCATGGATGACTTACTACCTTCTGCAAAAAGTATAAATTTGAAAAATCGTGTTGAATTTCCGATGTCGCTTAAGAAAATGGAAAATAATCGTAGATCTCATTGAAGTGATCCTAGCAGGACGCCATGACTTATGTTTTACACCTCTGAATATAACCTGTTCCGCTTCAGTGTCCAGGCATCTGTCCGGGCTGGGTTGTTTTTTCAATGTCACTGTTCTCTAGACTAGCTCACGCGAAGTGTATCCTAACCGCATCTGTCCTCTAAGTAAACGCATCTCTTTTTTTTATCAACCTGTGAAGCCCTGCAGCCACGCCACAGTGACGGTGAATAAATTAAGTTATCGTTTACTAGGTATGATACATAGTTTATGATGTATGATTCGATCTGTTCATGCACGGTTGACCTCAAACGCTGAAGAGGCATAGTTTTGACAAAAGTAGGTGAAGACACATTCATTTATTTTTAGGTTCATGAAAATTGAGTCGAAGAACATAACGGTAGAATTTGTTGAATATAATTTTTCTAAAGTTTCACTAAATATTATCAATGTAGAGATTAGTTTATAATAATTATTACAGGTTGTCCATCGCTCTTGAAATTGGGGATTACTTTGAAAATATCGAAATATTTAGGGAACATGCCTGAGAAGTACAATCTTTTCGTAACATCACCAAGAACAGGCGAATTCCGAAGAGCTAAGTACGTGTGCTTTTTAACGAAAGATAATTTTTTTGCTAGATTCATTTTATTAAAAACGTTAATGCTATTAGAAACATCAAAAGTATTGACGGGAGCAAAAAAGGAATGACTTGAGTTTCGGTCTGTAAAGTAGAGTAAGTGGCTTTTAGAATCATTTCTTTTTTCATCGCTATTTTTAGCTATCATCACAAAATAAGTATTTAATATATCTACCAGGTTTATCTCATTTCAAATAGGTTACATCATCTTGCATAGTTGATTTTACTCTAGGAGATTTGTATTTTGCCAATGCAAAAAAATGTACTCACACTTTAACGGTCGCTATGTCATGGTGCTTTTTTAACTACAGGTTTTTTCAATTCATCACAGCATGGTATAAAATTAACTTAGCTTGGAAAAGAGAAAGTTTGTACTGAAATTCTAGTGGAAGAACGAAAACGCAATTGAAGTACAAAGACGATTCAGAACTGAATTCGCAAAATCGTCACCAACGCGCCGGACCATTGCTCGCGCCAGAGACAAATTGGAAGCAAATGGATCCTCTGGAATCTGGAACGGCAATGGAACGTCAACAAACGATATCTCAAAGACAAAGTTCATCGCACCAAACCAGGAATAATTGATGCATGGAAATTGGAAATTGAAAGACAGTGTGGCGATATTCCAAATGACCTGTTTCGTGACGTTAGCGAACCCCTTGGTGCGCGTTCTCAGCGTTGTCTGGACAAATATGGCCATTAATTTGAGCATCTGCAAATATAGTGATTTAGTTAAATTTATTTTCTGTATTGAAAGTTATATCATTCCACTCTATTTTCGTAAATAATGTTTTTCTAGTCGGAATCTTGTGCGTAAATTGTGAATACATTTTTTTTAGACATCTTATATATTGAGGTAAAAAACACGTCGTTCAGAGTCATACATAAAATAGGTAAATTTTCCCGGGAAACAGCACATTCAAGGTGCTCACATTTGGTTTGACATGTTGTTGTGAAATCTTTGGTTATGCTACAAAATAAATTTCTATAACACGGGTATAATCAAATCTGCATGTCATTTTCACACATTGGAGATGTTTTTCCTAGAGATCCAAAACTTTTGAAAATAATTCTTGGGCATTCTTGGTATGCTTATAATCCTTTGGCTTGACTGAACGTGTTACAAGCGGGCATTTGAATTAAAGTAATGAGTTAGCACTACTCCTAAAATACAGGGGGAAATACCCGGGAATATAGAAATACATGGCAAAAACGTTGAGAAAATAAACTCATTACTGGTTAATCGCTAAATAAATTTTGAAATCAAACTTGGTTCAGTTATCTCGGCTCTCTCTCCAGCCTACAGTCTGTAGAGAATAGACATGGTATTTTTACTGCGAATAAAATAGAAAACAGCAAATGAAACTCGGCAAGTGATCTATCCTCGTATTAGCCCCAAGTCTTTTGCTGTCATACACCAATCACACACAGGCACCAAAGAAACAGCATTCACAGTCATCAGTTTTCACCTACAAGCACCAGTAAATTCCCGTTAACACGATATCTCCAAGCGTGGCAGTTGCGAAAAGTGTAGTCCCATAATATGACGGTTTTATTCTCATAATTAGGGATATAGAAGCCAAGATCACTTTTTTTCACGTCATGCTGACGTTACGACCTGTTTTGTAAGAATCAGTGTTTGCATTGGTCCTTTGCTGCTCGCACTACAAGTCTTGCTCTTCCCGCATCAGATGTAGCTAGGGAGATCTAATTCAGGAGTAGCGAGATCAAAAGCGAGCGTAGAAAGATCTGAAGCTGGGGTAGCGAAATCTGAAATAAGAGTAGCAAGATCTGAAGCAGGATCTTTCTACACATACTTCAAATCTCGCTACAACAGCCTTGTACCTCATTCAAAAATTGGACCATGTGCTGCAAGAATAAGTTTTCATATTGCTCCCCTTTTAGTCGTGAAAATCTTTGTTTCATGTTAATAGCTAAAATAGTAAAAATGAATAGAATAAGTTAACTAATTAACCGAATAAAATTGAAAAATTAGAACACTCTAGGAATTCTCTCAGAATGTTATGATCAACAAACTCTAGTTTATTCGAGTGTGATTGCAATTCATAAATTTTTCATAATGAGTTTCAATGGTCTTTCTGTGATTTTTGTCATTTTTGTTCTAGCGAAGTAGTTTCATTTGGAAGAGCTGTCAAAATAGTTATTCCAAAAAAACACAAAAAAACTGATTTGTGAATAAAAATCTGCTCAGAGGTGCTACCACCACAATAACCTTCGTTTTATACGTTCTAGCATTTTGTTAATGTTGATTGCATGAACGTGTGTCCTGTTTCTTGTTGCAAGGCTCTTCTCCAGACTGTTAATTACATTGAAAAAATTATTACTTCAGCTAGGAGGTCATATGGACTCGGCTCAAAATACCTCTCTGAAAATCCAACGCATGAATAACAACGAAATCGAGAGTTCATTACCGATGACTTTCGAAACTGCGCGACTTGAATATAACGAAGTTCTGTTTCTGTGGTGGCTCTAAAGACCTTCGTGGTTCTTTGGGTGCGTGTAGGGTATTCAAAAACGCGTAGGCTTATCCAAACGGTTTCTGTAACAATATGATACAAACGCACTTAAGAACTAGCTCTAAAAACACTGTTAATTGCATTTGAACCTCACCAACTTCACATATTATGCTATTAATAGACCAAATACAGACGTTCAACAAAAAATGCTAAAACCTAAGATATACACGAAATAAATTTAGGGATTATTGCACAGTATAAAATAGTTTATGACACAATAACAAAATATTAAAACCTTACCAAATTATTAGCCCCTTCCGACATGCTCTTCCGTGCATAGACAACGAGTGAAATGACTCGGGCCCACACCGATTTTGACGTGCTATAGATAAAGATAAAGCTCAGACTAAATGTACCTACCGCACACGCATGAGCTTCGCTAACAATGGCCGACCTCCATACCAAGTCCTAACTAGTGTTCTGTCTAGTTCATTCTTTTATAATGTAAGTCTAGGTAAGCACGATAAATATTCGTAGATAAGTATTAAATAGTTAGATTTAGAACTAATTTAAGATTGAATACTAGTGTAAACAGCTTGCAGCCAATATATTTTTGCATCGATTTTTTTAATGTGGAGTGCACCGAACTTGGACATGGTTTTTCTCAGTTTTCCTACTACCATAATTTTGTATTCGAAATATTTTTTGGGACGATAAGTATATTTTTATCAATGTGATATCTCAAAACGCATTCCCAGTTCTAATTTTAACATAACAGCAAAATTATGTATATGCTGGCAATTTCTCAAATCTAGTTGTGTTGCAAATAATAGCTATTGAAACAGCAACGGAGTATACGGGCATGGTGATTCATCACACTTAGTTTACTAAAGGAAACATCACAACAAGCAGTGATGCTGACCCGGTATAAAAACAAGGACGAGGGCATTGTCAAATTTATTGACCGAGTTCTGATGTAATCCTCTTAATTGACACGTTGACCGCGTTGGGTTAAGATGACGTTCAATATTCAACTCAAATTTAGAGTCAATTCCAGTAAGCATTTTCCAAAATAGCTAACATTAACACTTTGACTGCGACTTGCGCCACCGGTGGTACACGGAGGTAATTTTCATAATGCTGCTGACCAACCAGTAGTCGCAAATTTAATTTTCATAAATACTTAATCAAAGCTAAATGAAGGCCCGATCCAGTTCATGTTTGGTATTTTCAAAATAGTTTACTACAATTGACTTTAAATTTGAGTTTGGCATTGGGCTTAATATTTAGTTGTCGCATTCAAATTGTTAACTGGATTGCGTCTTCATTTAGCTTTGATTTTAGTATTTATAAAAATTGAGTTTGTGATAGCTGGTCAGTCAGCAGCACTACAAAAATTCCCTCCGTTTTTCCCAAAGGCTCACATTGCGGCCCACGTGTAGAAAAGCTTCACTGCAGTGATACAACCTAACTTGCTACAAGTCCGTACAGCTAGAATTGTTAAAGAAGAACACGAGGAACATTCTAATGAAGTTGAGCATCTCAGCTGGCCGCTGCAATCCCCAGACCTCAACATTTTTGAGCATTTATGGTCAGTTTTAGAGGATCAATTAAGCAATCGATTTTCGCCGCCATCGTCTCTAAAAGAACTGGATGGTGTTTTAATTGTATGGAGAATGGGCTAAATTCTTGTGGAAACAATTCACAATTTGTGTTCAATTGGAAATAATTTCTGGTTAGATGAAAATTTCTCGATTAAAATTTGCTGGTTTCGATAAAGGAATTGTTAGTCAAAAATTTTTGCTCGTGAGCTCAGAAAAAAATTCACTCTTCAGAATGGATAAAACTTATTGAATAACTCGGAAAGTTTGCTGTTTACGTAATGCTGTGGTACTTAAGTGAGATAGGCTTGTTTATTTATACGACGCTTTATACGACTCGTTTATTTGAGAATAAAAAATTCGATGAAAGTGTACGTTTTACTCGTGACAATGTGTTTTTTCCACCCACTCACCACAATCTTTCTATAAATTTAATAAAGTAGCTCTGAAATATATTTGGGATATTTTTTTCAGCCAACTATATCATATATGCGCTCATGAAAATAATAACAAAGGAAAATCAATAGGGCATTTAGCACGTTCACTGCGTTTCTGCGGTTAACGTTGGGTTAGGCAAGGTTGTACTCACCAGACTTGAGAAATCGACTTTACTGCTCGAATGCATTTTTGTCAATCCTAAGATACATGAAAACTACAATTATTGCTCGGGAACGGATTTTGGTCCATAATCTGCTAAGTTATTTGTTAAAAAGGTTGAGAAGCAGGTGAAATTTCATTCATTATACCGGTACGTGAATGAGCAATTCACCTAGTCGCCCACATACAGTATGTCCCAGTACACGCGGAACGTGTTAAACTGAATGCTTAAATCCAAGATTCCTTTTCAGCAAAAAGTGTGAGCAAAAAGGGAAAAAAGACTAAGTTCAAATTTGATAACCAATGCAGAGAAGCGAGATTGTTAAAAACAAATGATCGGAACACAAATTTTAAGTGAATCACCAACTTTAATAGAACTACTAAAAAAGAGTTGAAGTAACTCGAAAACTATTTTTAGAGGTTTTTAAAGCTCTCTAAATAGGGGCCGTCAGAATTTTACGGTCTACCTCTATCAACGTAATCAAATTTCAGTCGTGACATATTAGTGAACTTTTTTCGACAGACTTGCGAGAAATAGAGGGTCAAAGATTCACTTGTGGCTTTCTATAAACAAAACTTTCTCCTTGTTTTCAAATTCGAAATGTGATGTGAGGTCCCGAGCTAATGGTTAGGTGGGCTATTTTTTGTTGAAATAGCTTAGTTGTGTTTTGTTACGGACCGGCCTTTTTTGGTTGACTGCTGCCCTGTTTTCCAACTATTTCTACTCAGTATTTAAACTTTTATCGTGCTTTATCAACTTCTTACTCAACTTATCCTTTCTATGCACCTTGTGCATAGATTCCTCATTGCCTTAACCCTATTCTAAATGGTGTTTCCCTCTTTCTTCTCTTTTGAATGCCTTTGCTGCTGCGAAAGAAGCATAAACTCTAATTTAATCTGGTTAAATCTGATTGAATCTTAATTTTAAGCTCAAAACTGTCTCCGAGAATCATACAGTACAACCTATTCAAGTAAGAAAGACGTGCTAAAATTGTTTACATCAGAGGCGTGCTGCAGCATGTTTTCCATAATATATTCTGCACTGAAATCAACGTCTCACTTTATCATATCGCATAGGAAAGCAGAGTATCATGTGCTGCTAATTTCATAGGGAGAAATATAATAATTTTATAACATATTATTAGTTTTTTTCCACAGAGTCTCTGCGGCTAAAATCTATACTTTTACGTGAGTGTAACTCATAATGTCTCCCTTTTTCGAATCCACATTTTTACTTGAATGAAAATGTTCAGTGATGCCTCATATGTCCTCCTTGTATCTGTGTGGAACATTTGCTTCTTCTACTCACTGTGATCCCATTTAGATCTGACACTGACACCTTCAAACCTGTGCGCAGTTTTTAGTTTACGATTTTGAAACAAAGATCTGCTTTGCAGGTGCTTGTGTGATTCTATTTATCTCAATTATCTAGTTTTCCTCTTCGAGTTAATGCTCAATGTTTTAACTAACAGCTTAGTTTTAAAACTTGGATTTTCTTAGCGGGTGTTGGAAGGCAACGAAATAACGTCATCGATGACAAACCGCATGCATGCTTCCTCGATTCGGTAGCCAGGGGGTCCGGAGCTGATCTTGATCCAGTCCGTGCTCTGACAACCTCATCGCGAACACCGTTTTTAATCTTGTGCGTAAACACTCAGGTTGTGTTCGAGTAAGCAGTTCATTGTTTGGCTCAGTGATTTGTCACGAAAATGCCCTCTGCTTGGTGAACCCCTTGAATATTCTCATGTTTTTTATTGCTTCCTAAATATCGATTAATTGTTTCCATCAAACCCTAATAATTTTTTATCCAACCTGGTTTGATGTTGCCTGGTTTGATGGTTTTGACGTTGCCCTGAATACCTGATTTTGATGCTTAAAAGCTATTTTAGTCTAAAACGTCCATGAATTATTTTCCTTTCAATACTACACTCCTTGTCAGGCGGCAGGGAGTGAAACACACGTTGCTCTATTCAGATGTCAAGATTTAGTCTGATTTATTTTTCAATTATAAATAAAACGTTTTCTTTATTAGAAATGGAACGACATCAGTTCAAGTTACAGTAAAATAGAATACTGTTTGATTAATTCTTCTGAAAAAATACTTCATCACCCGCTATCCTATACTTTGAAGGTTTCAGAGCATACTTAGATCAAAACCTGTTTGGTACTTTGACATTTGTTTTAATCTGGTTGCAGAGCTGCCTACCCAACCGCCTTCTTTGTATGATGGTATTTTATGTTATTGGGTTATTATATGGTTTGTTGGGCTGACCGACGATGTTTTTGTTGCTGTAAACATCCCACAAGCTAGAACAATTTTTATTCTGTAATCGTAAATGAAATTTATTGCCCTAAGTACACATTAATGAGTTCTTATCAGAGTATGGCGACGTATGTACATTTATGTTCCTAACAGGAATTAACCTAAGCTGAGGTATAAGAGCTATCGAGAGAGTTTATTAATGAAGAAATTCCTGTCTTTCCTTAAAAACCCATAGAGCAAAGAATTACTTGTACCTGTGGAAAATGCATGGAATTCCGCATCGCTGGCATTTAATTTGAATGTGTCCAGTGCAAAAAATACTTCGAAATTTACCGAGTTTTACAGCGTCGTAGGATAACTGATATTTGTGCGTTTTGGTACCAATTTTATCCCAGAATAGCAAGAAAAAGTATAATTTCATAACTTAAATTGCATCAGTTAATTTGTCTCCTCATATGTTGCGTAAGATCACAGAACGAGTTATTTATGGCGCTAATGTAAATAAATCGTTTTGTTTCATAAATTGTCTACACCCTCTGACTCTACACTCTGACTGAGACGTGAGCCACCGGTGGTCACACAGGGATTTTTCATAATGCTACTATTTCGTCATGTATCACAGTAATCACAAACTCAATTTTCATAAATACTTGATGCTAAATGATTGCATAATACAGTAAATTTTTGCTATTTTTAACATTGCTTCATACGATTGATTTTAAATTGGAGCTGAATTTTAAACTTCAATTTTGCCTGCCGCAGTCAAAGTATTAAAGGGACTGACGCCCCCAAGAGAGATACTGCTAAGTAACATAAGCTATAGTGACCTTTAGGATGATATTCAGTGTCTTTCTATAAGAAGCAAAGCCTCTATTGCCTCTATTGTCTTATAGGAAATTGCGTGCTACTAGGCAGAAAGTGTATAGGGTCCTGCGCTGAAGATTAGTGAGGCCTTCCAGCTATGGAAGTAAAACATATTATTTTGTTTTGTTAAGGAGTATCTTTATTCAGTTCACTGCTGTCTCTTTTTCAGCAACTATTACTTTCTCTTTCAACTTTTATCTTTCTTCACAAATGTTTGTCAATCTGTTTCTATGCGCAGGGTGTGAGGAGACACTTTTGCGCAGAGATTCCCGGTACCCCTAATTCCGCCATCAATGGTGTTTGGTTTCCCTTGGGCATGCCTCTGTTTTGGTTTAGGAGGCTTAAGCCAACTAATAATTTTCTCTCGGGAGAGGAGGTAAAGATAGGCAATAGTTTAGGTTAGTTAGGTTTGTCTATGATACGGGAACTGGTGCCTCCGGGAAGATACTATTAGATCCCCTCAGTTTTTCAATAAGCCTCTGGGAATTTCATCTCTGGCGCCCAATTTTCGTCTTTTGGTTTTCATGCATTCTTCGCTCTCTCTTATTTATCTTTCCTTCCTCTTCATTTGTAGCTGACCTTTTCTGTGCGTAGGGAATTTTGTTTGAGAAACACACATTATGCATAGATTCCCTTTTTTACAGTCAAAGCTAAAGGTCTCCTTCTCTCCGCTATCTTGTTACTATGTTACGGTAAGAGTGTCTTGAATTAATTAATTTACTAATGGTATAATAACCCATTTAATTAAATCTAGGTCCTTCAATCCTTTTTTTGCTCATTTGCTATCTTTACAAATAACATGCGAGAAATTAATGCCCGTATCGTGATATGCTACATAACAATGGCAGGTGTTATGTAGCATATCTCTTTATGTAGCATATCTCTCCGTGGTACAGTGGTTAAGGGATCGGGCTCGTATGTTGGAGTCGCGGGTTCGTATCCCGTCGCTGGCGCGGAGATTTTCCCCGTTGGGTATAAAGGAAAGCTCAAGCACAATACCCCACTCAACCCAGGTGTCGGAAATGAGTACCGGCTTTACGGGGGAACCGTCATGGTGTCCTATATACGTATAGTGTTAGTTATAAGACATTTGAAAAACCAATGCTAAGATCATATGTATCAGGCTTGATTGGAAATAAAGCATCCCAAAGATGCCGATGTTTAACCTTTGTTACTGTACGTTCAACTGACACGAAATATATCATTCAATTTTCATTTTAACTGCCATCGCTCATCTTAGCAGCGATTAGAGGCTTATTATGATGTTAATTGAAGGGAAAATGTTATAAACCAAATTTTAGGAGACCGTAGTAGAATAATCTTTTGACTGAGAGACAATATTTAGGGTTCCTCGCATGATATCCCTCATTTTTCATAACCTCTATTTCAGCTGCAATGAAATTCCTGTGGTCACTCGTTTTTCTGCTAAAAACCATGGCGGTCATGAACTTGGGTCTTCCGCAATCAAAAAACGGAGCATCACGCGCGCCTCAACGTCCCATCGCCAATCCTCGTCCTTTTGCTTGCCGCAACCCTTGCGAGAAGCTCGACATCAACGGAGATTGCGTACTGGACTTGGGGTGCATCATGAATAACGGGTAAAGCTCTGCAGTAATATTCGGTATCCAATAGAAACATTATATATCAGAGGAAAAATTGATCACTAATGCTCGTATTATTTTGTTAATGGAATTAGCATCAATTTCTTGTTATAAATAATTAACTTCTCGTTTCACCTGACTTTTTCAACTTTCACTCCGATTTCTGCCAGTGTTCTCCGAGGAAATTCTGCTTTTGCTTCCTCATCACACTTCCTATATATAAAACTGTTCCAGAAAATGTTAACGGTGCGCAAACTGTAGTTTAAACCTAATTAAGGACTAACTTACTAAGATTCATATTGAAATTCGTTTTAAAATTGCAATATATAATATTGTTGTAATCCTTGCTTCCTACACCAATAAGTATTTGCAACTGCGAAATATTTTATGTCTAATCTTTGGGAATACATTCAAAACTGTGGAAAAGAACGATGACTTAATTTTCTAGTGGTCACAGAAGTCTAGTGATTAAGAGCGCTAGTATATCACGTGAAATAGCTTAGGGTTCAAGACTCTGCTGTACAAGCCTGGTGTTTTTTTGTAAAAAGAAGACTGCGATAATAACCCACTCAACCCAGGTTTGCGAATGGGTACCGGACCAACGGTGGGCAACATCCTATAGCATTAATTTTGCGGCTTCTCAAAAATTTATATTTGATACAACATGCACCAACTGGATTGAAACAATACATCCTTCATTGCTTCATCCTTTATTTCAAATATCCTTTTTTGGAGTGTGAGTCAGTCAGATGGTAATCCCGAGTCGCAGATACGTGGGGTTGAGCAAAGGTGCAAACCTCTAGGATCGACCTCGTCCAGGTAGGCCACGAGTTGTTTAACCGATCGACTTCAAGAGAAGACATTGAAAATGATACCAGGCTGAAAATGACGGATTCAGAAGCGTTTGTGGATTGATCCCAGCGCTTAGGTGCATTCTGAAAACGAAGCTCATAAAGTCGCCATCGTAATTCTGAGCGGCATCATCAACTGCGCTTGTGCCGGGATGAGAAAATACTACTTAAAATTTCCTCTGTATTCCAATGATGTCAGAACTTGTTCTAGCTGGTCAAGGTATCGTGAGTTCAACAATAGTAATGTGGACGCAACTCGTACAATATTGAAGTAATGTTATTTGTCTGATCGTACCCTAAACATCGTTTCGAGCACTGAACGAGAAACAAGTGATTGAACTTTCTGCTAAGTTCAGTGCATAATAATTGCCATGACAGCATTCGTTCGCCAATTGAAAACCTAACTTATATTATTTCCCTTTCATAGAATGAACGTGCGAAATCAAATATAAATTGTGAGCTAGTAATGGAAAATGAGTAAAATAATTTGATTTACACGATATTTTATTGACACCAGCTGTACAATGCGTAAAATTAGCTGATCACTGAAATAGCGATGATTACGATGCAGAATAATGAATTCTTATCAAATGAAATGTAATATCACTACAACAGAATCTAGCACAATAGACTATCTTAATGCGATCGCGGATAACTTGAGACTGGCACGGTAAGAAAATGCATCTGAAAACGGGTAAAAACTGTAAACAGTAAAATGACTTCACGGGCATTGAATTTTACTGAAAAATTTTTTCAACTTAAATCTTCTGCATTGTCACCTTTGTATTGAGTTCTACAAAGCCTGATATATACAAATTAAAGTATAAAATAAAATTACATGTAAAATATTCGCACTGGTTCCCTTAATTTTTCAAGTTCACCGACCATGGCTATGCTAAATTTATCTCCGCTGATGTCAGGCACATCGATTAGAGAAATATGTAATTAAAGTTTAATTATCGATCAATAGCATTTAAGCCAACGATAATGGGTCAGGCACATTGATTAAAGAAATGAGTAAGTAAAGTTTAAATATTGATCAAAAGTTTTTTAAGCCAACGATGATGGGTTAAAAAACTTACTTCCACCTCAGGTTGTGCAACTCACGGGAAATACATAAATATTACGAAACAGGTGACCAGGAGGACGTCGACTTATTCAAAATGAGCGTGTTTGTACTGAAGCAAAGGAGTCTATAGCTTGTCAGACGAACTTATACTGAAAATGAAGTTATTTACACGACATTATTCACCATTTGCACCAGGTAAAATAAAATAGTAAAATCATTCTTAAATAACTTCTGCAGCTGCTTTCCAACGTCATTGGCTCTCATTTCTGGGCACCGTTCGTGAACAGGAGTACAGGGTTCGCCCAATGAACAGTTCCTTTAATACTAAGTCCGTACGTGCAATAAAAAATATTTATAAAAACTACACTTACGCAAATGTGTCGTAATCGATAAAATCAACGCCAACAATTACAAAGTTTCGGTGAAAAAATATTACAATAAAATCTGAAACAGGAAAGCATACCATAGAGTGGGTGAACATTACTTCAACTATTTAGTAAGAGTTACATATATAAAATTACATGAAAGCGATCAAACTCTACACTCATGATCGAGCTTTCCATACAAAATAATTCAACACCTTTGAGACATCACATACTTACTAGCATATATTACAAGATTATTTACATCCATAGATTATAAAGCTACAACCAAAATACTTCCGAGATCAGACAGTACAGTATTCATTAAACAAAACTGTACAAAAGCACCGTCATAATGGGCTTGTTTTTCAAAGGTCACATGGGTTTAACTCACAAAATTGTCTGAAAAATAATTAACAATTATGAAATGCAATTTTCGATGATGATGCAAGAACTATTTTCGTGTCCATTGCGTAATTTCTAATCCGTTGCGACGCTAGCCAGCCCACAACTGAAGTATAAAATTCACAGCCTCTCTTGTGAATGATTGACTCTAATAAAACTTTAACGTCTGCAAAACACAAGCATCGCTGGTAAATTTTCTTTCTTCAAAAAATATCTCGATCAAAGCCGAGAATACTTGTTGGTAATTTGTCTTCAATAAGAGTAGTAACATTCATTTGCTTCTATAAAAATATCACAAATAACTTATGATCTATTGAATTTCCAGATACCTAGCCGCATTCATTCTGCCAAACAATCCAATTGAAGGTATATATAAAAAATGGATAGATCATTTTTCCTCTTTGTATTTTCTCAATTCGCTTATTTCTTTTCTTTACGTGCGTCGAGCATGGAGAACTTGTTCACAAGAACAAGAACTTGTTCACTTGTACGAGAACACAAGCGCTAAGTCTCGTAGATCCTTCGGTGATTTATAGTTCAGTATTCATGACTTTAGGAGGAATTGTATGAACTCCTTTCCCGTTCTTCATGATGATCTCGAACGTCATCGACGACGGAGTAATTGGCCGAGATCTCGAGACAGTTGAATTTTGAGAACTCACAGGATCTTTTGTTGTATTTTCTTGAGGTACCGAACTTCGTGGTAAAGGTTGAGGCTGATTACTAGATGGTTGAGACTGCGGAGGAAACTGCGATGGCAGATGTTGGGCGTCATTCTGCTGAGGTGGAGCCTGAGGCTGTTGAGGGAATGTTTCTGGCTGCTGTGGAGAATTAATCTGTGGTTGCTGTGAAGGTTGCTGTTGATGTGATGTCGGTGCCTGCTGGTGAGGTAAGTATTGCTGTTGGTGTGGTACAGGTTGCTGTTGATGTGTGACAGGTTGTTGTTGATGCGTGGCAGGTTGCTGTTGATGTGGTGCAAGTTGCTGTTGATGTGTTGCAGGTTGCTGTTGATGTGGTACAGGTTGCTGTTGATGTGGCAAGTGCTGCTGTTGCTGTTGAGGCTGTAAAATTTGCTGATGGTGCATCAAATGTTGCTGTTGCTGCAATAATGCATCTGAATGCAACTTAGGACCTGCTGTCACAGTTGAATCTCCGGAAGAATGTTGAGCTTGAGTCGGCTGTGTCGCTATATGTGCTGGCTGAAGAGTCATAGACTGAGACGACGGTAAAGGAACAGCCGCTTCCATTGGTTGCAGCGGAATACCAACCTCATTCTGTGAAATTTGAGGATTTGAATATTCGGTATAATGTGGGGCTTGAGACACTGATGCCGCCGACTGCTGGAGAGGATGTTGTGTCAGAGTTCCCATCTCGTGACGAGGCCCAGCTGGCAAGACAGGCACGCCCATTTGCTGATAGTGCTGAGGTATTTGTTGTGGCATTGAATGTATTGATTGCTGATTCATAAGAATCGGTTGTTGTATTGGCTGATACTGAATTTGTTGATGCTGAGGCTGCAGAGGTTGAGTTGAACGTGACGAAATCTCACTAGAAGTAGACGACTTGTTAGATTTGTTTGTGTTGTATGCTACATTTGGAGCAGAAGTATAGTCTGGGGGATATTGATTAACACTGTGAGGATTTCTATCGTCAGATACCTCATATGGCTGGCTGACAGTGGGTTGGCTTAGCGGCTTGTAATTTTTATGCTTTGGTCGCTCTAGAGTTCCTGAGGGCGTGCGCCCGCTACCCGAATGTGTGGTTCCAATATAAACTCCATCGCTGTACTGAGCGATGGATAACGGAGTTGTTGAACGTAAAGGCTGATCAGCCATCATCTCATGGTAACTTTTTCGGTTAGAATACGGAGATCCGCTCCCAGTCCCAACACCGTTTGCAGTCTTAGTGGACCTGAAGGATGCATGAGAGCGAGCGTCCGGTTCCGTAAGGCCAGCAGATGTAAATCGACCACTTGGAGATGCCGATCTAGAGTCGTCTATGCGCTGTGTGGTGTCTGCGTTGGTGATGAGAGTCATTGGTGTGTTGGAGCGAGTCATTTCTGTGCCGCCATTGCTCTTAGTGCTGGGTAGTCGTTCCAGATACTTGCGGACACCATCGTCGTACAACTCCCGCTCCTCCGCTAGATTGTCAGTGGAGTAGTACTGTAGGTCATCCAAAGCTTTGTTGCGTTGCCTGGATGGTGTCATAAATGAAATTGGCATTAATACAACAGTTCATTACCACAACTTGAAATATTGTCCCAACAAAAAGATTCAGGGAAAAACATTTTCTAAATGACACAAAAGCAGCCTAAAATATTTTTATAAATGGAGTTTAAAGTTAGGCTGAATTCATATTTCAAATGATGTACGCAGATAAAATACATAACATGTTCAGCGGCAGAAAAAGACAGAAATCACTTATTACAAAATTAAACATAGCACACCTAGCTATGTTTGGAGAAGTGCGGTATAAGCATAACATAAGTATCAAAATGAGCACTAATTTTTACAGCGAGAGCCAAATAATGGAAGAAAATTAATAATAACTATATTGAATTGATTCTCCAATTTTTGAGTAAAAATAACAAACGCATACGAATACTCCCAAAAACGCATTTTAAAATATTGAAGCTGGAGATACTCAAGCACTCGAGCAGCGTACACAACGCTATAACACACATGCACAATGAACACATGCAGTGTACATCCTCTGCGTTGAATTTCTCTTAGGTAGGGTGTAAGTACATGAACAACAATTTTTTTGTATTACCTCGCAAATCGTTTCAAAAATTATTTTAAAATGGTAATAGAATAGGGAACCGAAATTAATAGAATATTTAAATCAATCCATACAAGCGAAACGTTAAGGCAGCGAGAGTATTTATGGTGGCTGAAGCATGCATCAAATTTAAGTTAAAAGCAAGACCATTATTGTGTTGGAAGAAAGAACATGAAGAGAGTTTTAGAAGACATGAGCACAGTATTTACATGTTTGGAATAAATTGTCGGTTCACATACAACGAGAGATGATTTATCGCACATTCATGTACAGAAAGGTAAACCCAAATCATATGTAAAATCTGATGTTCATTTCAGTTATTGAGCAAAGAAAGAATCTCTGAACATATGAGTGAGCTTAGCTTTATTGGAAAATGAGATAATCTATGACAGCTTAGCATAATTTAAGAATTTTTCTCAGTGCTATTCAGTAGGACAAATTTGGCAGTACTACAAATAAGCAACATCAAAAAGATCGAGGAAATAACTTGATAATACTCCCGCGAACTCGAATTCAGTAATCCAACCATAAAAAAAATGATCAAAATTAAGGCAAAACATTGACGAAAACAAAACTAAGCGAAAACAAAAACTGGAACGTGCAACAAACAACAAAGCCCACTTGATGCCTTATCCACGGGACTGCATATCAATGGTTGATGGAGCTGAAAATCTACAATATCCTGTTCATAAAATCCAGCTGACATACCAAGCTTCTCTTTATATGTTAACTAGCCAAGGATCTCCATGTTGAAGCATTCCGAAAACCAACGGTAATTTTTGTGGCAGTTACATTATAAGTAAACAGGGGTTCGTTTCGTTCTTTCCATGTGCCTGGTAAATCAAGGAATGATGAAGTCATAATATTTTCACATTTTATACTTTTTTAATTCAATCGTACGTCGGGATTTTTCGATAGGGAAAATGGTCAACAAATTTTTACGTCATAATCTTTAAAGAACAATATATTTTTTCATCTTGACTTTTGCCTTTGAGGGTTTTTTTAGTTGGACCTACAACATTATTCCTTCCTATGGAATTTTAAGCTATTCTCCCCTGTCAATCCCTGTCAAGTATTGTCTGTGTTAAAATAAGATGTACACTTTAAAAATACAGAGTACCTCTTACCTACAGATTCAGCAAATTTTATACTTTTCACAAAATAATAGCGAATCAAGCTTCCGAACAGTTGGTAAACAATCTTGGGATCAAATCACGCCCACGAATAGGTTTGATTTTGCTACGATACACCTATTTCAAAGTCAGTAAAATTAATCAAGAAAAGTCTATACCTTCGAAATTGTTGTGAATGAGAACTTTATTCTGGTAAGTAAAGCACCTCAACAAGGAGATTTTGTGAGTTATCTCTGCTGCATAGCAATCGGAATAACTTTAGGTATGGTAAGAAATTCCCTTCACAGTCAACTTACTATATAAGCTATGCACAAAAACATTCACTGTTATTTTTGCATGGATATTTTGACCAGAGATATAAAATATTTTTTGGTTCTTCCAAAAATATTTCATGTGTACTTGGGAAAGAAATAATTATTAATTAATTTAGGATAAATTTTATCCCGTTATGGCCTCTGATAAGCTTGGCGATGACATACTCCGAAATACGTGCTTTTTACACTGTCAAAATTTAAAAGTAAAAATTTCATGGGTTGTTAAACTGACTTTGTTAAAGCGTCGTAGGAAAACCAGTTTCACGACTCAACCAAACCAGGTAGCAAGTAGACAGACAAGACAGACACCTTACTCCTTTCATCGGCGACCGTTAAACCGAGAAGTCGACCCATGGGCCTGTGGGCCACTCTCCCCAGTCGCTCTCCGACCGTTACTGGAGTTGGGGTTAGTAGTTCGTGTTTTTTTCTTATGGAAATAACTTTGCTGCAAGTGAGGGGGAAGCGGAGGGACAGGCGGACCCACGTCATCATTAAGAGCGTACTCGTTTGGTAAACGTTGGAGACTGGAGGCAGAGTTGAGGGGTTGCATTTCTGCCTCTTCGACGTCAACTTTGTGTTCCTTTAGTTGATTTTTAAGCGCAGATTTATACTTGTCGTTCCTCTCTCGTTCTAGCTGTGCGACCTTTAAAGCCTTCTTTTTGTCACTGGATTTAAAGAGAAATATTATTTACATTTCGTGAATGAAACAAACTTGCTTTAGCGTGAAGGTGGATCATGCTTCAAGTCTTTGATAAGTGGCAAATGTGAGCAGCCCCAAGCAAAGTAGAGTGGAACTGAAGTGGAATTGGTCATGCAAAGTGCTATTTACTTGATGAAACACGATGTAAATCTTCAGGCATAGATGGTGACTTTTGAAACTGGAATTGCTAAGTGACAATTACTTTTTGGCGTTAGTTAGAAACATTTTTATGGACGTAAATCTGTAAACAACTTTGAGAAGTGATTGCTAAGAGTTGATCAATAACTTGTAACAAATAATCAAGGTGAGTGGTACAAAAAGAAGACATGATATCTGCCGAATTGTTTTCTTATTCAGAGAGTCATAATTAAATGCCTTCATTATTAGTTGTGTCCGAGAAGTGAAAGCGTTTTCAAATCTCAGCTGTTACATCACAATTTCAAGAAAACTATGTAATGCTGCAGAATTGTAGTTTAGAGACTTGTTAGACATAGTAGAAAATGTTACAAAAGATATCATGCCTCACTTCAAATCTTCTTGAAGATAGAACAAGCTAATGAGAACTTCTGTTAATCCGAGAGCAATGTGTTATTATTTGGCTCTTCTGAGCTAAAGAACAGAAAAAACTCATAAAAGAAGGAAATAATTCATATATGAAAAATGAAAAGCGTGTAACATTAAATTAGCATGCATCGGCTTCTCGTAGTGCGGCAAAGCGTCCAGGTGCTATGTTATTGATGAAAAAGGGCCTAGCTGCATAGTATTTAGGAGCCAGACCGTATAATGATCATAGGAATGCGCGAAAACAAAGCACGATGGCATGAATATGCCATCGATGAGACTTACATTTCGATATTTCAGTGATTTTAAACTTTCTGGATAACAATAGACTTGAAATGACTCATTCTATAGCATTGCAGCTTTGGCATCACAACTTTCCAACGAAAATGTTCTGAGTATTCTACTAAATAAGTGTTAATTGAGATGAATATTTTCTGGGATTTTTATACATGATTACGTTTGATGAACGTAACATGCCTTCATTCTTGTGTCCCTAAACCCCGATGCGAAAAGTTCCTGCTGCAACTCTAACCAAAGGGGCTTTCGGAGAGACCTATACTTTAGATCCAGCCGAGCTTGGTCAATGAAGATCAAACCGACCCCAGTCCATTAGATCGCCAGATTAGCATGACACCGGAAGAGTTAAAGATGCTACACCGTGCTAGAGATACAAGGTTGTGCACTAAAACGTGTCAGACATACCTGTTTGCAGACTTCCAGAGACCAAAGCAGACACAGAGCACGACGAGCAGCAGCACCGTGATCGCCACGAAAGAATAAAGAGCGGCCGTCACTGGCTCCGTCATGTCAGTCCACGGCTGAGGGAAACAACGATTAGATTAGCTGTTAGTTTAAGCCTCCCTAACCGCAACTAAGACGTTCCAAAGAAAGGAAGGAAGAAGGGAGCATTTAGTATGGCTTAACATGACAAATAAAATTAATTTCAACAAAAATAAGGCACACCTTACTCTCAGCTCGGGACCACATTTCCCCCTGGGAGTGCCAAGTCCCATAGATATAATAGTTGTATTTTCCTGAGGGGTGAGGGTTAATGAAGAATTGAGACGATCCACAGCTTCGCCCATGATCAAAAGAGGTCTTTACATTGACTAAGAGAAATAATTGACTCGGAACGGCTATTGTTTGAGTGTTTAACAAAGCAACTTATTTTAGATTTGAGCAGACAGTATTGAAGTATCAGAACAGCAGTGATGAAGAATTTGTCGGTTTTTATCGGGGGTAAAGTTGGAAATAATAAAAAATTTACTCAAACGAACTCGAAAAAAAGAGATTTCGAAAAACTATGATAGAATGACAACATAACAATCAAGGATATTTTTTCAATTTTTATATCATTATGTTGAACTCGTGATGGTTAAGAAATTTTGATAATAATGTGGAATTATATCTTATTCCTTATGACTTGATGTTTTCATCAGTAACTCAACTAGCAATAGAAAGATAACGTAATAGATCAAACACATTTTTCTTTCTTTTAATAGATATTCCGCTTCATAACAAATATAGCGCCATGATCGCACAATTTCATATACTACCAAACTATTGATTATCCTTAGCTACTATGCAATACCACTTCAAGTGTAAATAACGAGCCGCCTCTTGCAGCATACGGTAAATAAAATTAAAACACTGAAAAATGAGCATCACTCATACTTATTGCAGAACATCTCGAGTATCACTACGAAAATTATGACTGCAGAAAAAGTTAATGAAAACTTCACTGGGGGAGACAGGCAATTTTTACTCTAAAATGAGACATGATATGAGACATTCACATTTCTGAAAGGCATGGGAACTCACTGCCGCACATGATAAAAGAATTTCACTCACATTTCTGGGCGGCATAGGAGTGGGGATCCACTCCCGTACATGATAAAAGAATTTCACTCACATTTCTGGGCGGCATAGGAGGGAGGATCCACTCCCGTACATGATAAAAGAATTTCACTCACATTTCTGGGCGGCATAGGAGTGGGGATTCACTCCCGTACATGATAAAAGAATTTCACTCACATTTCTGGGCGGCATAGGAGTGGAGATCCACTCCCGTACATGATAAAAGAATTTCACTCACATTTCTGGGCGGCATAGGAGTGGGGATCCACTCCCGTACATGATAAAAGAATTTCACTCACATTTCTGGGCGGCATGGGAGTGGGGATCCACTCCCGTACATGATAAAAGAATTTCACTCACATTTCTGGGCGGCATAGGAGTGGGGATCCACTCCCGTACATGATAAAAGAATTTCCCTCACATTTCTGGGCGGCATAGGAGTGGGGATCCACTCCCGTACATGATAAAAGAATTTCACTCACATTTCTGGGCGGCATGGGAGTGGGGATCCACTCCCGTACATGATAAAAGAATTTCACTCACATTTCTGGGCGGCATAGGAGTGGGGATCCACTCTCGCACCACGAGGGGAATGTAGTGGTACCAGAAGGTGTTCTGGGGCTGGCGGTAGTTGAAGTGCATGGTTGTGTTGAAGGTGTTGTTGATGCTGAGGTAGCGAAGCGTGCCGTACACCACAGGGTCCCACTTCGCCTTCAACACGCTCACTTGCACTTGCGTAGGGTTCCTGAACAGATCATATTGTTTGAAGTTTTTGCACATAAAAACTAACAGAAATTATTCGTAATTTAAGGAAATAGTCTAAAAACATGGGAAAGCTCAAAGTGTGTTACTATCTTATGTATATTTGCCGCAATAGAAATTTTGCAGGTTAGAGCTTGCCGGAGAAATGAAGTTTGGTCTCTGGAAATATTTTTATGATATTTTAGCAACAGTACTTTGGTAGCATATCGAGGTAAAGAAAAAACTGGAGAAATTTAATTAATAAAATTAATAAGTTGGAAAGTTGAAATCTTTTTACATTCCTTTTCAACTATCATATGTTCAACAGAACTACCCCACATAAAATCATTTTCACGTCTAAGATTTAAAAGTCTTGGTGACAGCTCCAGTGAAGCGAGTTAAGAATATGATAATTCATATCATTAAATAGAACTAAAATTTGAGGAGAAATATAAAGTACTCACGACACAGCCCAATGATATCGAATTCTAACTACCCCCATCTGGCCAAATGGGTGCAAGTCTTCATCATGAACTGGGAGATAGAACTAAATTGTGAGGGGAAACATGAAGTACTTACGACACACCCCAATAATAATGTCATCGAATTCTACCTACCCCCATCTGGCAAAATTGGCGAAAGTCTTCATCATGAACTGGGAGATGTTGCGGTCGCCCTCGGTGAATTGGTTGCGAGAAATGCGGAAATTTTCTGGGTAAAATTCCGGGTCCATGAAGGGCGCGCCGGAGAGGAAGTAGTATTCCAAGTTGCCGGGGACCTGCGAATATTATCGAACGCATTGCTAAAAGTTATAAATGTATGGAGGTCATAAATATCGGTAACATATCGCAATTGGGCCACGCATTATTAGTGGAAGAATGAAAAGTGATAAGTAGCTTAATTAATGTATGATTACACTTGTTCCTGCGCAAAATGAACCAACACACGTCGGATTAATGCTCTTTTTTAAAGCGTTGTTGCAGCGTTGTTAAAGAAAGGTCTGTCATAACGTTGTTCTAATTTTCTTGCAGCGTTGTTATAAGACTTATTTAGCGTTGGTTAACGGTTGTAATTTATGAATCACTCGTATGATTACTGTTCACGAACTGTTTCTTCAATTGTTATTGAGTCGCTCCTAAGATTATGTATGAATTTGGTAAAGAGATGTCATAGGAGGCGTTCTGTGCAAAACCAGCGAAAACGCCAATAAAACATTTTGCAGAATCGCGACTCGCAATATAAGATGCAGATTGCCTTTAAATAATCATTCATGGATATACCAACATGATTTTGGTATCATTTTGTAGCGCAACGACAGTGAATAATATTCAAATCCATGTTACATAGATGTTTTTACGTCATGCGAAGGGTTAAAAATTCCATGTTGGATTAGAAAGACCCAAGTTCGATGCCAGTCCAGCAGACGCAGCATTTTCATCCGAGTATGTGCAGCTCCTCCATCAATAACAGAAAACGAAGAAAAAACTTGGGAAAGTTAGTGGGGAGAACTTCCCATCTAATTGAGCTTGCATTTAAACAATTCACTTCGAAGTCAAAAACAATTTTTATAACGCAATTATAATAACGGATCGACCAATAAAAAAAATCCCTTTAACCAGGAGTGTCTTTCCTTTACAGAGCAAGTGATACTTATTAATTCTGAAAACAACGATACTTCCAGTTTTAGAAAATGCTTCCACAGTTTATTACTACAACGCTTACGGATTATGACCGACAAACTAGCCCTAACTTCATTCTATGTGGAACTCATTTTGGCATTGTGAAGAAATTTTTGCACTAGAATAAAAAACACGGAAAACAACGCAGCACCAGTGACACACAACGTGGAATCTCACATTTTCCTTATTTCTGTGCTAATTCCCGTAAATACAATAGTCATAATCACCTGGAAAGGGCTCATATACAATGTCACATTTGAGTCGCATCTTTGATTATCGTTTGAGAATTACGATAATCAACAATCATTTCCCAAGCGTGAGCACCGGTCTTTCTTGTTCTACCTTGCTAGCATCTCCTGAATGCAGGCGGCAGGAAAAGCTTACTGAGCGTAAATCAATTATCACTTCAAGTTATTTTCAACATAACTCAAATCATTCAGTTGCAGCGGAGCAACACGATCACCTAAGATTTACTGATCTAATCTAAGAACATGGAAAAATTGTGCTTGACCGAATGTATAGAAGAAATCGTTTTACCTCCCTCCACTGCGGTAGTTTGAGGGCTTCCAGCGTTGTGTTAAGCAAGTAGTAGTAGGTAGGCACGGGCTGGCGATCAGTTGTGTTCACCATCTCCTTCACCAGCTGGTCTATGCCGGACTTGTACAGGGCATCCGACAGCATCTGAAAGCACACAAGCCTATTGGAGAGACGGACCAAGATATGCCCCATAACTTCAGATCCTATCGAGTAGTGGATTTGTTTGTGCACTTCGCTTGATAGTAACTTAATTGACCAATACTGATTTTCTAGAGGTTAAACGTATCGTCTGACTACCGAGAAGCTGAAAATCAGACGTAACTCTAGGAGCGCAATTAACTCAAATGACATAAAAGACCATGTGGCTGAGGTGAAATACGAACGGATTTAAGCGTTGCGATGAGCAAATTTGTGCTTGGGTATTGGAAGCATATGCTGGCAACAACTAAGTTTAATGCTTTGTAAGAATCATGTTCATACATTGATTTTCGATTTTAGTTGTCATTGATTTTCATTCTATAATGCTTTATAACTGACTTTTTACCCATTTCAGGCACCTGGATGGGGAGCAAAATTCCATTCAATTTTATTCCTTTTCCTAGCGATAAGAAATACCAGGCCTCCAATCCTGGGTTTCTAACCCTCCGCACAATAGGCTAGCGCTTTTAACCACTAAACCACGGCGTATTGAATGTCAACAAAGGGAGAAAAATGGCGTCGCTAGTCTTTGGTTCCATATCACGATCTTCTTTTTCTTTAAATTAACGACCTCAGGGCTCCAGCTTCCTTTCCCCAGGGGTTCCCAGCCTTGGGTGCTCGCAACCCCTGAAGATGCAAGACGATATACCAGGAGGTGCGAGGAAAGTCCAGTTAAATAATAGGATATTGGTTATTTGTTGGCATTTTTATTTCAGGGGGTGCGAGGTTCGAATGAAATTTCTTTAGGGGTGCAGGGCAAAAAAAAGGTTGGGAACCTCTGCCCTAAAGCGATTAATAGCTTTATCCACTCCAAGCATCTCAACTAATGTACCCTTTCGCGCACATGATTCAAATATCTCACAAACTTCAAAAAGAATTATAAAAATAACTTATATAAAATGAAAAACGACTCGAATGCTGTAAAACCTGTGTATAAATATATAAAATAGTTACTAAAATTAATGCCTGAATCCCATTTCTATGCACCGGCCTTCCAACAAAAAAAAAATTTTGACAGATGCCTGCATGACGATGTGGAATGGAATGAGAGAATGCAGGAAAACACTTACATCGACATACTGGTCCCGAATCTGCGTCTTGTTGTGTGGGTCGGGCCAGAATGTGTACATCCACTTGATAGCATCAAATGCACCCTCAGGGTTGAGGGAGTAGTTGTACCGCTTCACCCACTCCTTGATGCGCAAGTCAAAAAACTCTTCCGTGACCTCGTGGTTGTTGCTGGTAAGGCGAGGGTCTTCATCTGCTCATTGGAACGTTATCGTTGGTCATCAAACTCTCCAGCGTGCGTGTATATCAATATGAAAAACGAACCCCAGTGTGTATATCATCATGAAAGATGAACTCCAGCGTGTATAACATCATGAAAGACGACCCCCAGCGTGTAAATTAATATGAAAAACGAATCCCAGTGTGTACATTAACAGGAAATATGAACCCCAGCATTATATTAGCACGGAAAATGACCCTAGCGTGTATATTAACACGGAAGACGAACCATAGGAGGTATTAATATGAATGATAATATGAATATGAATGATATGAATATCATGCAGTCCGCATAGAAAACAAATTGTCCCCATTCATTCAAAACAATTTTGGTGTTCCCCAAGGATCCATTCTTGGTCCGCTACTGTTTTCTATTTTCATTAATGATTTCCCTCCAATGCCTTCTAACACACGGATCTCTATGTATGCAGATGATGTTCAAATTGCAATAACAAGTTCTGTATCGGAAATACCACAGACGCAAATTAAAGCCGAAACTTTACTGACTAGCCTGAAATCATGGTACGACCGAAATGGTCTCAAATTAAATGCTAACAAAACACAATGCATCATTTTTGGATCCAAAGATGCAATTAAAAAAACTTCAGATCTTACTCTTGCAGTTGGAAATGATAAAATTAATGCATCAGAAAAAGTTAAAAATCTAGGTATCTGGTTCGATAGAAATATGTCCTTCAAATCTCACGTTGAGACTACTTGCAACAAAATCTACGGAACTTTAATGTTTTTTCATCGAATAAAAAGTATGCTAGACGAAAAATCCAGATTATTAGCCATTCAATCCCTTGTGTTATCGCGCATTGACTACTGCAGCCTAGTATGGGGAGACTTACCTCAATACCTTCAAAGGGACTTACAAAAATGCATGAATTTTGCAGCCAAGGTGGTATGCAACGGTAATTTCAAAAGACGTGATCACGTAACCCCTCTCCTCAATAAACTCGGCTGGATCCCTATCCAAGAAAGGCTCCTCATGCAGAAGGCCCAATACGTATTCTCCTCGTTATATCTTCCTCAGAGCAATGCTGAGATAGTGCGTTTCCATCCACCCACTGTAACCAATCAAAAACCGAACAGAAACAATAATGTCTTAGTCAACTATCGTTCATCTCACTTAGGGCAAAAGGCTCTGTCCATATCAGGCGCCTTACTGTGGAACAAACTTCCCCTGAGTATTAAAGTCCCTCAAAGACCGAGAGAATTTAAAGCCAAAATAACTCGTCATCTTGTGTCTCAATAATAATCCTTAGTTACAGAACATACTGAATGAGTACTGACGAATCTCATTTACCTGGTATCTCCATTGCTGAACAATCTCCCTCGCTCATTGTGTTATAATTCAAGACATCAAACAACAGTTTTGAAGTATGCGTAGGTATTATGATTTGACCGCCTATACGTTGTCATTTGCAAACATGCTTACTTGTATATGTGTGTACGTATATAGGTGTATGTGCGCATATGGGTGTGTATATGTGCACGTACAACTGTGTGCACTAGAGTAGATGAACCAGTCGAAGGTGCATTTTATGTCATTCCTCTCCGTTTCTGTGCAAGCATCAAACTAGACCGTCATGGTACCTATGTGTGTGTGTGTTGATCAATTACAGACATTCTGCACCATATTACAAAGATAATGTATTTTTTCTAATATGAAATTGTAAAGCATCCATGTAAAAAAAAATAAATTCGTTGTGTGATCATCCATTTATACTGCAGTAATATACTTATTCGGCCTATAGTTATATGCTTATAATAATGTGATACCTATGTTTGTTTATCAATTGACGACAATTTGCGCCATATTTCAAAGATAATGTGATTTTTTTTTTTTAATATGAAACCATTATAGGACATTAAGGTTTTCTTTCTTATTCGCGTCCCACAATCGTTTTCATGTTTCTGACTTAAGTAGACTGTTTTGTGCCACTATTTTTAGTACGAAATTTTATAAAATTCATGCTATAATAAAAGATATTTTCTTCGTTTCCCTCGATTGGAATTCTGGTTTATACTGACTAGTTTACGCTGATATTTGCGCACATGCTTACTTGTGTGAATGTGTACGTGTCCACGCTATGCGTATGACACTCTGTAGAATGCGTATGTATTGCCTCGATGTATAGAAATGCATTTGCGTATGCTTACGAGTCAGGTGTAAATATGTGCGTGGGTATATGTGTGCATGTGTATGTGTAAATATTTACATGTATACGTGCATATATGTGTGTACTAGACTGACAACTAGCATTTTACTAGAGATAATGGTCTTTTTTTCAGTGCACTCTCAACTTGTAACATTACCTAACTCGTCATATCTTTAGTATTGTAAAGCATTCATGTAAAAACTATACATTTGTTGTGCGATCATCCATTTATATTTAAATAAAATGCTTGTTAACTAATGACCGTTATGTTAAAATTGTTGAATCAGAAATACAAAACCTATAATCTTCTTGGTCCTCTTGCTTATATGTACACACGTGTGTGTCCATGTTAACGAAACCGGTGTTTTTCGTAACCTAGGCACACACATGGCCGTAAAACGCGTGTATATATATGTGTGTGTGTGTGTATGTGTGTGAGTGTGTGTATGGATATATACACACATGCATACGTATATGTACATATGTGTGTATGTGGGTATATATTTATATATATTTTTCTTTTTTTATGCTTCCTCAAAATGACACTTGTAAACATTGACCGAAACAAGCGATTTCATGTATTATTTCCTGGCGTCAAGAATTGCGAAGTCTTATGTCATGTACATGTAAACCGTCAAAAGTGTTTTCACCCCACAATGAAAATGCATCGTCCATGAAATTGTGTTATCTCTTACAATTTTCATTACATGTATTATCAGATGTAGATTAAGCTAGATTAGGAGTTCATTGCCCTCAATCATTTCTTTTGACTAGTGACACGAGTTTTTCAATACTCGTGTGTGTGTATCATCTAAGTGTATTAATTTTAAGATATTTTAAAAACCAATGATGGTACTTTTGTACCATCTCTATTGGAAATAAACCTTTTTTTTTTTCTTTTTTATGTGTACATATATGTGTATATATTTACATGTATGTGTGCACATATGTGTGTACTAAACTGACAACTAGCATTTTACTAGAGATAATGGTCATTTTCTGTTCACTCTCAACTTGTAACATTACCTAACTCGTCATCTCTTTATTATTGCAAAGCATTCATGTACCAACTATACATTTTTTGTACGATCATCCATTTATATTTATATAAAATGCTTATTAACTAACGACCGTTATGTTAAAATTGTTGAATTAGAAATACAAAACTTATAATCTTCTTGGTCCTCATGCTTATGCGTACATATATATATATATATATCTGTATGTGTGTGTGTGTATGTATGTATGTATATATGTATGTACGTATATATATGTATATGGATTTGTATTTATATATATTTTTTTTTTTCATGCTTCCTTAAAATGACACTTTTGAACATTTGCCGAAACAAGCGATTCATATATTATTTCCTGGCATCAATAATTGCGAAGTTTTATGTCATGTACATGTAAACTGTCAAAAGTTTTTTCACCCCACAATGAAAATGCATCGTCCATGAAATTGTGTTATCTCTTACAATTTTCATTACATGTATTATCAGATGTAGATTAAGCTAGATTAGGAGTTCATTGCCCTCAATCATTTCTTTTGACTAGTGACACGAGTTTTTCAATACTCGTGTGTGTGTATCATCTAAGTGTATTAATTTTAAGATATTTAAAAACCAATGATTGTGATATTGTACAATCTCTATTGGAAATAAAGTTTTTTCTTTCTTCTAGTGCGTTTCCATCCACTCACTGTAACCAATCAAAAACCGAACAGAAACAATAATGTCTTAGTCAACTATCGTTCATCTCACTTAGGGCAGAAGGCTCTGTCCATATCAGGCGCCTTACTGTGGAACAAACTTCCCCTGAATATTAAAGTCCCTCAAAGACCTAGAGAATTTAAAGCCAAAATAACTCGTCATCTTGTGTCTCAATAATAATTTTTAGTTACAGAACATACTGAATGAGTACTGACGAATCTCATTTGCCTGGTATCTCCATTGCTGAACAATCTCCCTCGCTCATTGTGTTATAATTCAAGACATCACACAACAGTTTGGAAGTATGCGTAGGTATTATGATTTGACCGCCTATACGTTGTCATTTGCAAACATGGTACCTATGTGTGTGTGTGTTTATCAATTGCAGACATTCTGCACCATATTACAAAGATAATGTGTTTTTTTTCTAATTTGAAATTGTAAAGCATCCATGTAAAAAAAAAAATTGAAAATAAATTCGTTGTGTGATCATCCATTTATACTGCAGTAATATGCTGATTCTGCTTATAGTTATATGCTTATAATAATGTGATACCTATGTTTGTTCATGAATTGCCGACAATTTGCGCCATATTTCAAAGATAATGTGATTTGTTTTCTAATATGAAACCTTTATAGGACATTAAGGTTTTCTTTCTTATCCACGTCCCACAATCGATTTCATGTTTCTGACTTAAGTAGACTGTCTTGTGCCACTATTTTTAGTACTAAATTTTATAAAATTCATGCTATAATAAAAGATATTTTTTCTGTTCCCCTCGATTGGAATTCTGGTTTATAATGGCTAGTTTATGCTGATATTTGCGCACATGCTTACTTGTATATATGTGTACGTGTGCACGCTATGCGTATGACACTCTGTAGAATGCGTATGTATTGCCTCGATGCATAGAAATGCATTGGTGTATGCTTACGAGTTTGCTGTAAGTATGTGCGTGGGTATGTCTGTGCATGCGTATGTATATATATCTACATGTATACGTGCACATATGTGTGTACTAAACTGACAACTAGCATTTTACTAGAGAAAATGGTCTTTTTTCTGTGCACTCTCAACTTGTAACATTACCTAACTCGTCATCTCTTTATTATTGTAAAGCATTCATGTACAAACTATACATTTGTTCTGCGATCATCCATTATATTTAAATAAAATGCTTATTAACTAATGACCGGTATGTTAAAATTGTTGAATCAGAAATACAAAACTTATAATCTTCTTGGTCCTCATGCTTATGTGTACATATATGTGTTTATATTCACATGTATGTGTGCACATATGTGTGTACTAGACTGACAACTAGCATTTTACTAGAGATAATGGTCATTTTCTGTTCACTCTCAACTTTTAACATTACCTAACTCGTCATCTCTTTATTATTGTAAAGCATTCATGTACAAACTATACATTTGTTCTGCGATCATTCATTATATTTAAATAAAATGCTTATTAACTAATGACCGGTATGTTAAAATTGTTGAATCAGAAATACAAAACTTATAATCTTCTTGGTCCTCATGCTTATGTGTACATATATGTGTTTATATTCACATGTATGTGTGCACATATGTGTGTACTAGACTGACAACTAGCATTTTACTAGAGATAATGGTCATTTTCTGTTCACTCTCAACTTGTAACATTACCTAACTCGTCATCTCTTTATTATTGTAAAGCATTCATGTACAACTTATACATTTTTTGTGCGATCATCCATTTATATTTGAATAAAATACTTATTAACTAACGACCGTTATGTTAAAATTGTTGAATTAGAAATTCAAAACTTATAATCTTCTTGGTCCTCATGCTTATGCGTACATATGTATATGTATGTATATATATATATCTGTATGTGTGTGTGTATGTAAGTATATATATATATATATATGTGTGCGTATATATATGTATATGGATTTGTATTTATATATTTTTTTCATGCTTCCTTAAAATGAACTTTTTGAACATTTGCCGAAACAAACGATTCATATATTATTTCCTGGCATCAAGAATTGCGAAGTTTCATGTCATGTACATGTAAACTGTCAAAAGTGTTTTCACCCCACAATGAAAATGCATCGTCCATGAATTTGAGTTATCTCTTATAATTATCATGAAATGTATTGTCAAATGTAGCCCTCAATCATATCTTTTCGACTAGTGACACGAGTTTTTTCAATACTCGTGTGTGTGTATCATCTAAGTGTATTAATTTTAAGATATTTAAAAACCAATGATTGTAATATTGTACAATCTCTATTGGAAATAAAGTTTTTTCTTTCTTCTTTCTTTCTTCTTTCTTCTTTCTTTCTTCTGATGTACCCCAGCGGGTATGAATATGAATGATGTGCTCCAGCGGGTACTAATATAAGAGACACACCTCAAGGGTGTATTTGTAAGAAATACTAATAAATATTGTCTTGTATTTACTTCCTGAAGCAAATTAGAACCCATGATGCTAAACATGCTCGCTATAAAACTGTGTGAGTAAGATCAATTGAATTTTTGGTCGTCAAAGACATTTATTCAGAAGAGAAGGCAAATATAAATCGCTTTCGAGTCAGTAATTTTCATTTGAATATTAGAATACTGAACACACCAATCAAATCGAAAAGTCATCAACAGATTGAATCAACAGAGAAGTCGATAAAATTAGGGTTGAGTAGCTGTAGCTTTTTTTAAACATCTTTTTGAAGTAATTGCACCATGCAAAAAAAATAGCCTCTGGAGACACCTAAGATGTATTTTCTAAGATTTTTGTTTAAATTCTTAAAATTCATCAAACAGGAAAAAAAATTATTTCTGAGACTACTTAATCAATTGTGCAACTGACACAACAATGACCTAAAATCTTCACACACTGAAGCCCATAACTTCTCTCCAACACTCACAGACCATATAGGCAACCTCGTCTCTACCTCAGTACTCACAGACCATATTGGCTGCCTCATCTCTACCTCAATACTCACAGACCATATTGGCTGCCTCATCTCTACCTCAGTACTCACAGACCATATTGGCTGCCTCATCTCTACCTCAGTACTCACAGACCATGTTGGCAGCCTCATCTCTACCTCAATACTCACAGACCATATTGGCTGCCTCATCTCTACCTCAGTACTCACAGACCATATTGGCAGCCTCATCTCTACCTCAATACTCACAGACCATATTGGCTGCCTCATCTCTACCTCAGTACTCACAGAAAATATTGGCAGCCTCATCTCTACCTCAATACTCACAGACCATATTGGCTGCCTCATCTCTACCTCAATACTCACAGACCATATTGGCTGCCTCATCTCTACCTCAGTACTCACAGACCATATTGGCTGCCTCATCTCTACCTCAATACTCACAGACCATATTGGCAGCCTCATCTCTATCTCAATACTCACAGACCATATTGGCTGCCTCATCTCTACCTCAATACTCACAGACCATATTGGCTGCCTCATCTCTACCTCAGTACTCACAGACCATATTGGCTGCCTCATCTCTACCACAATACTCACAGACCATATTGGCTGCCTCATCTCTACCTCAATACTCACAGACCATATTGGCTGCCTCATCTCTACCTCAGTACTCACAGACCATATTGGCTGCCTCATCTCTACCTCAGTACTCACAGACCATATTGGCTGCCTCATCTCTACCACAATACTCACAGACCATATTGGCTGCCTCATCTCTACCTCAATACTCACAGACCATATTGGCTGCCTCATCTCTACCACAATACTCACAGACCATATTGGCTGCCTCATCTCTACCTCAATACTCACAGACCATATTGGCTGCCTCATCTCTACCTCAGTACTCACAGACCATATTGGCTGCCTCATCTCTACCTCAGTACTCACAGACCATATTGGCTGCCTCATCTTTACCACAATACTCACAGACCATATTGGCTGCCTCATCTCTACCTCAATACTCACAGACCATATTGGCTGCCTCATCTCTACCACAATACTCACAGACCATATTGGCTGCCTCATCTCTAGCTCAGTACTCACAAACCATATTGGCTGCCTCATCTCTACCTCAGTACTCACAGACCATATTGGCTGCCTCATCTCTACCTCAATACTCACAGACCATATTGGCTGCCTCATCTCTATCTCGATACTCACAGACTATATTGGCTGCCTCATCTCTACCTCAGTACTCACAAACCATATTGGCTGCCTCATCTCTACCTCAGTACTCACAGACCATATTGGCTGCCTCATCTCTACCTCAATACTCACAGACCATATTGGCTGCCTCATCTCTACCACAATACTCACAGACCATATTGGCTGCCTCATCTCTACCTCAATACTCACAGACCATATTGGCTGCCTCATCTCTACCACAATACTCACAGACCATATTGGCTGCCTCATCTCTACCTCAGTACTCACAGACCATATTGGCTGCCTCATCTCTACCTCAATACTCACAGACCATATTGGCTGCCTCATCTCTATCTCAATACTCACAGACCATATTGGCTGCCTCATCTCTACCACAATACTCACAACCATATTGGCTGCCTCATCTCTACCTCAGTACTCACAAACCATATTGGCTGCCTCATCTCTACCTCAGTACTCACAGACCATATTGGCTGCCTCATCTCTACCTCAATACTCACAGACCATATTGGCTGCCTCATCTCTACCACAATACTCACAGACCATATTGGCTGCCTCATCTCTACCACAATACTCACAGACCATATTGGCTGCCTCATCTCTACCTCAATACTCACAGACCATATTGGCTGCCTCATCTCTACCACAATACTCACAGACCATATTGGCTGCCTCATCTCTACCACAATACTCACAGACCATATTGGCTGCCTCATCTCTACCACAATACTCACAGACCATATTGGCTGCCTCATCTCTACCACAATACTCACAGACCATATTGGCTGCCTCATCTCTACCACAATACTCACAGACCATATTGGCTGCCTCATCTCTACCACAATACTCACAGACCATATTGGCTGCCTCATCTCTACCTCAATACTCACAGACCATATTGGCTGCCTCATCTCTACCTCAGTACTCACAGACCATATTGGCTGCCTCATCTCTACCTCAATACTCACAGACCATATTGGCAGCCTCATCTCTTCCTCAATACTTACAGACCATATAGGCTGCCTCATCTCTACCTCAATACTCACAGACCATATTGGCTGCCTCATCTCTTCCTCAATACTTACAGACCATATTGGCTGCCTCATCTCTACCTCAATACTCACAGACCATATTGGCTGCCTCATCTCTACCACAATACTCACAGACCATATTGGCAGCCTTATCTCTAACTCAATACTCACAGACCATATTGGCTGCCTCATCTCTACCTCAGTACTCACAAACCATATTGGCTGCCTCATCTCTACCTCAGTACTCACAAACCATATTGGCTGCCTCATCTCTACCTCAGTACTCACAGACCATATTGGCTGCCTCATCTCTACCTCAATACTCACAGACCATATTGGCTGCCTCATCTCTACCACAATACTCACAGACCATTTGGGAGCCTTATCTCTAACTCAATACTCACAGACCATATTGGCTGCCTCATCTCTACCTCAGTACTCACAAACCATATTGGCTGCCTCATCTCTACCTCAGTACTCACAGACCATATTGGCTGCCTCATCCCTGTTGATGCCAGCCATGCACTTGAGATTAGGATGGTGAAGGTTGGCCCAAATCATCTTGATTGGGTTCTCTGGCATGGCTCTCCAGTCGTCCTCTTTCCAATCTTCGTACCAGTCATCACCCGGCACCGTGAAATTCCGGTCCACCACCGGCGACCAGGCAAACGTACCCACGTCAGGCTGTAGGTATGTACACTTTATGAGATCAAATGTGTGAAAAAATCAGCCCGCGCATAACAGTGTATAATTAAACTACGACTTTTAGCCATAGTGGACGAAAAAACTGCCTTCGTCTGGCTAAGTGTGAAAATCACCGCTCTCCTAAAAGATAATTTAGACTAAAAAACTGCCCACTTCAGAGCTGTGAGTGTGTACATGTCAGGGCTTTTTAAAGAGATGAAATATAAGAAAAAATCTGTCATTATTCAGCTGTGAGTGTACATAATGGTTTTTAGAAGTATAAAATATTGATGTTGATGACGAACGTGCAAACGTCGAGGTCATGAGTCATTTGTATGTTGAATTATTTTTTTAATCCTGCTAAAATATTTTTAATTTTACACAAACATGCTAAACAGTGACGGTTAATGAACTAGAGCACAACATTATTTTTAAACAAAATGCAAAAAAAGAACACAAATTAATTGTAGAGCTTGTCCTGCAGCTGCTAGTGCAGAGAAAATAAATTCATGAATCAGCGCAGTAAATCTCCTAGCTTTGTTGAGGACGTTAATATATTATTTCTCCCGCACAAAGCATCTCAAACCTGATTCAAGTCCATTTCTTCCTTGAGATTGATGTACGTTTACTCTGGGAGTACTTTAAAACGTGCTTCTAATTAAGTTAAATATACACTGTCACATACGTAGGTAACGCGGTCTAACCGACACACGCCCTGATTGCGCCAATATTTTCAGTGATTTCTGGTTTCATCGACAATTTTAGTGGTTTCTGGTTTCATCAATATTTATAGTAGTTTCTGTTTCCATGAATATTTGTAGTGGCTTCTGGCTTCATCAATATTTGTAGTAGTTTCTAGTTTCATCAATATTATTAGTGGTTTCATCCAATTTCTTAATTTATTGCTCAATTAATGGTATGTCATACGCGACGGTAAAAATGGACGCAGAGACTGACCGTGATGGGAGCGGAGGCGAGCTCCTCATAGTTCCTCCTGTTGAGGCACTGCAGGAGCTTGTAAGACGACTCGACGGTGCAGCCCACCTCCAGCCCGTACACGCGCGACGTGTTCTGCACTCGGTAGATGTCGTCTATGGCAGCCCAGTCCGCCAGCGGGGACCCGCTCTGTTGGTAGAATCAGCTTACTCAATCTCAGGTCAACCCGCAGCCACAACGTAACTTACTGTAAGGTAGTCCCAGGGCAATGATGAAACTCAATATAAATAACTCCCATAGCCCGCTCTTCTGGTAGAATCAGTTTACACATCTCAGGTCAACCCGTAGCCACAACGTAACTTAATATAAGGTAGTCCCAAGGCAATAACGAAACTCGATATAAAGTAGTCCCATTGGGACTACTCAGAAAGTAGTCCCATTAAAATTATGTAGCTTAATTTAAGGTGACCCCATCCCAAAAACATCACTTAATACAAGATAATCTTATAGCAACAACATAACTTACTATGAGGCAATCCAATAACAACCACATAACTTAGTGCAAGGCAATACCGTAACAAAAAAAGTTAGTACACGGTAATCCCATGAAAAACAAAGCGTTGAATGAGGTAATCCTATGGCAACAACATAAACGAATGTAAGGAAATCCCACAACAATTATATAAAAGTGAGAAGCAATGCCATAACAACCACAGATCTTAATGTAAGTTAATGTCATTACAAAAAACCAAACTTAGTAAAAGGCAATCCCATAGCACTCATTTTTCGACAACAACGCTTCGAAGGCAATCAATGGAATTTTACGCAGGGTTTTCTGCATGTCAGCAGTGTTTTTGACTAGTTAATGTCATATACGTGAAATACTCTGGAAACGTACGGAACGGATATAATAATATTTAAATACCGCATGGGCTGGACGCCCAAGACGTTGAAGAGCCTTACCATACCGACAGGCACAAATACTGTAGAGAAATAATGAACAGCGCTTATCCAATCATAAAGTAAATCTTTCAGCCATGCATTTTATACCTCTAAGCAGCAGACAAAAAGAGGAATAGAAAAACACATCGCATCGGGACTTGACCGACTCAATATAAAAGTTACTCAAAAACATAAAACTTTTCAGCGTTAGCAGTCATCTGATCGCACCATGCAGAACCTAAAAAATGCTCCCGAGAAAGCAGGTTCAGAAAAACCGAATACACTTTTAGTCCAAGAAAATTGTCATGCGTGCATTTCCCTAGCACAGTAGACATTTACTCACGAGCTCTAGACTTAAACAGTTAATCATTAGCTTCTTTTTAAAACAGTTATCAGCACTCGGACAATCGTCCTCGCTATTTGCCTTCTCTTCGCCTCAGCATCTCAAATAAATGAAGAATGTGTGATCCGATGAAATTATACGATAATAAAAGCGTTGAGTTTGAGGTTTATTTTCTATGATCAACAAGCAAAGTGTGATCATTATTTTTAATCAACAATGAGAAAATATTAGGCTCAAAAAATACTTTGAAAAATTAACTTATCGTTTAAAATTCCTTGCACGGAATTGTAAACATGCATTTTAGCCGCAGACCTCATCAGTTTAAACTGAAGTTACGTTTCATTACAAATAACACAAAATAAGATGCAGCTACTGGATCTTCACAATACATTTAATTACTAGAGGAAGCTCTTCTATTGGGTAGTATGATCCCACATGCTGTCGCGGCCACTGTCTTTTGTTTTGAAGATTGCTTTGTCATCTAATTCAAGAGTTACTTTCCTTAATTAGATACAATGAACAACAAAGCAAAAATAAAAGTGAGAAATATAGATAGAGTACCAAGGTAAAAGCAGTGCGACCAAATGACATAAACTTAATAAACCTAAATAAAATGTAAATTATACATCAAATGAACTTGTTTAAATATTGTGGTAAGATTGAATTACCAAGAAAGTGGTCGGCGACCACAGACAAAACTGGCTCCCACGTTTCGAATCTAACTTTCGTTCACTTAGTTACGGCACAATTACACAGATGAAATCGAAGCAGATGTACAACAAGTTGCAGCTGTAGAGAAGCTACCAAAAAACACTTTGAAATTCGCAAAAATATCCGCCAATTCAAAAATAAATTAGCACATGAATGTCGATGATGACGTTGCAAGTTGCGCTAAAGGTTAACGTACTGCCGGCACTTCACCTCGGTCTAAACGCAGTCTGTGTGGCTATACCTCGCCTCTATTTCAGTTAACGAAGTCATTACGGCCGGTGCCTTGCCTGTTTTAACGAACGCAGTCTGAACGGCTTATGCACCCTCACATTTCCCCTTCTTTAACAATTTACGCAAGAGTGTGGAGGGTAAATATGTCAACGATATAAATACTGAACCTACACTTTTGCAGGTGGAATAAAGTCCAAAAATCACGCAAAGAAATTCCTATACACGCAAGCCACGAATTTGTAGCCCATGTAGCTCTAAGTACCTAAGATTTTTAATACGGACTTATTTTAAAATTTAACTAATCACACTGACAAATAAGCAATAAATGCGCAGATTTCATTTCATTTCTGTTTTTCTCATACGTACAAAGACAGCAAAAGTACATCAATGACTGAAACTCTTTATACTAGACCAGTGCCTGTACACAACCAATAGCTTTGATTATGCAACACCATCAAGTTCAGCTCACGTACTTAGCAACTATTGCACTCAATGCAAATGTTGAAAAATTTAAGCTGTAAAAGAGTCTATATGACTGAATAATATATTATTACACTATTTTTTTAAAATTCTATAGGCACAGCGAAGGCAGTCTGAAGAGAACGGATAGATGGGACCATTTAAGTATGGGCTGTAAAAAATGAGAAATCTCTTGCAGAGTGTTGCCTCACACGATACCCCGCTCATAGAAACAGCAAGTTAAAATGCAAAAGAAAGAAAACACAAAGATAGGAAAAGACATGCAAAAATAAGAAATTCTATTGTGACACAAACAAAATATTTGATTTTGATGCCAAAGCAAGACATTTAAAACGAGTTGATAAACAATTTAAACAATTTATAAGACCTAAACAAGAAAAACGTAAGGTTTTCACGTGACCGACCGAAGATATGAACTGACGGACGTAGTAACGTGTCTTCGGAAGAACAGCAAGTAGCCCGGCTGCAGCGCCTCCGGCACCGGGGCCGAACACTGTGATGCGCTCTCGGTCTCCGTTGAAAAGGCGGATGTTCTGGTACACCCACTCGAGCGCCATGGACATGTCCAGCAGGCCGTAGTTGCCTGGGGAGTTCTCGTCTCCGGTGCTCAGGAAACCTGAAGAGGAAAGGGAGGTGTGGACTTACAGAGGTAAATGATTAATGCACGCTATTCAAACGCTCGGAGACCCAACTGTTGATCAAAAATTTAATGTGAAAGTTATGCTTTAGAGGTCACTTTTTTTCAGGGTACTTCTCGAGGTACCCGAAGACGAAAAAACGATCATACCGTACTAGAGTCAAGAAGGAACTGGAAGAAGACACATTTCATATATGGACTTTCGACGACGGAAACGAACTCATATTATATCTCACTTGAAACTCATATGAGATATCATTCGCCGAACATGATATTGGATCTATACAAGATGAATTAATAAAACCCAATCCATGAAATGAGACGAAAATAGAACAGAGAACATCGAGTGTGCATAACAATATAATATTGAAGATATACAATCAGAAAAAGAAGAAAATCAGATATATGTATATAATAACAATTCGAATTTCATCTTCATTTTTCCACTAAGATAAGAATGAAATATTATCGGAAAATTGGAAAATTATTAATTAGTTCAAGCCTATCTAACCACAACAAAGGTGTTCCAAAAAAAGAAAAGGTGAAGGCACCATTTGGTATGGAGTTGATAGATTACCACACACGATCCTCTGCGCCGTGAAACGGTAAGTTGAGAAGGAAGTTTATGAAACAAGATAAAAATTGAAGAAGCAAGAAAGAGGCCCTGAAGAACAAGATAGCAGTAAACCGATAAAAAGTCATCCCCAACAAAAAAAAGCCCATTCGATTTGAACTAAAGTAAGGCCTAAATAACCTTCAAATTGGAACCTTGTATCTTCCTTATGGAGGCGTTGGTTCCCATGGATATAATAATTCTATCCTCCTGAAGGTGTTGGTTCTAGATTAAATGTTAAAAAAAGACTCAAGTTACATTCGAAGCCCCAAACTAAATTCATGAAAGAGCTTACTTTCAAAAAACTTACGCGGAGAAGAATACTAATAATACAACCAGAGACCGCATGAAAGAAATGTCCAAATGACCGTACTAATATGAAAGTAAGTCACTGACCCAAAGCACCCAGTCTGTAGTTGATGGTCACGACCACAACCTCCCCCCAACCAGCCAACATGTGGCCGGGGAACAGATTACTGGCTCCGTGCTCGAAGTCGCCGCCATGGATGTAGAACATCACGGGGTAGGCGTTCGCCACGCTGCTTCCGACCTGGTGGAGACAGCACGTTATGGCGCACACCATGCAATTCTGGGAGTTGATCACTTTTGCACTTATACAAGTTTTCCATGGGGATTAATCATTCCAAAGAGTACAACGACGAAAAATACAACAGTAAAAATGCATGATTCAAATCAAATGAAGAGGATGCGAGTAATGCGTGAGCCTAGTTTAATCAATGGATCACGCCCAACACAATGCACATAAGCTTAGTCTTGAATTTTTGACGTCACAGTATATATCAATTTTTTTGTAATTGTGCTGTATTATTTCTTTATTGATCGTATTACTTTTCGGAAGGAACACGACAGCAATATGTGGATTACTAACGTATTAAATATTCAAGTCAATTTTGTGATAATACGTTTTAGGTTGCGCGAAGGAGTACTCTTGAGAACAGCAATCAAAATATGACTCTTTCTTTCGCGTCAATATTTAGGAGATTGTGCGCTCGAATTCGATTTCAAAACCTTGTGAAACTGAAAGTACTAAACTTTTTATTAATTGCGTTCTTCTGGTATTGTCTAAGAACTGACTAAACTCTTCTTTGGGTATAAATTTATGCTGAAACATTTCATGAACTGAAATTCATCTAGACAGAATGAATTTGTAACTAATATCTATTTGTATATTTATCTTTCCAAATAAAACTTAAGTGTTAAAGTGGGTTACATTCAGGTAGTCAGGTAGAAAAACGTATGTTCAAATGGAGGCATATACGTACATCGATAAAATATACAGTGCAGATTTCCAACATGTGACAGGCATCTCGCATGATTGTGTTTTAGTGCCAGTAAAACTGAGAAAACAAATTTCTATATTTTGTTAAAATTTACTTCCAGAGTTGCCAACGCTGTTCAGCAGAACTTTATGTTAGCGGTTAAACGTAATAAAGGATATCGACTTCAAAGTGTTTCTTTTTTAAGAAATGAAATTGAAATCCAAGTGAGTAAAATCGTAATGACAAAACTCCTGTTTATTGAAATTATAAGCAAGATAATGACAATCTATGAAAGTTCCATTATAAATTTTTGAAAGTATTGCATGGTACCTTGTTTTTAAAAATCCCAACTGACAAAATTAGGAAGAAAAAAATAGATTTTATCAGCTGCACCTCCGGAATTTTAAGCAAAAACTCTTCCCTTTATATAAAAAAATTAGAAAGGCAATCACCGTGTAAAAATCAGCATTGAACTACACGCGATCAGAAAACTAAATTATAAAAGAATTGCACTTTTCATGAACTTTTTTATAATTTTTTGCAGTATGTTATTTTGACACAAAGGCTTCGCATCATGATCTCAACAAGAATTAGAGAAGTTCAAAATAACTAGCACGATATGATCACTTCATTGAGAATAGATAGAATATTTCCTCTTATGAAATTTCACACAGTCGCTACCTTATGTGAAAGAAATACTTTTATTCTCATAGCTTTCTTACTTGCACGAGTATTTATGGAAAACTCCTGCACAACTCTGCAAAATAAACAAGGAACTTGATTAAAGATCCTAAAATTTACAAAGAGCACGAACTTCATCGCTCGCATGTGCAGTTGCAGCTACTATTTTAGAAGGATTTATTAAAACACAGTATTTGTCATAGTTGTCATTTCCTGACGGAGCCCAAATTTAAAGTTTGCATATTCCTCAGCCTCAAAAACATAAATTTCAAATGCACTGGATCTCATCAGGTGATTGGAGTAGCACATAATTAAAATTGGATTTCAATTTATTATCATTAAATCAATTTTGTGTACTCCAGCCACACAGATCAAATGCTTGGAAACACAGATCAAATTCTCTGGAGCGAAAAGCTAAGATCACTGCCTTTAAAAATTCAATTGAGTTCAGTGAACCAACTACCCATCACTGTTTAACATTGAGTACTGAACTCTTCCATCTGAGTTTAGCGATGTAACTTAAATTACGAAAAAGTCTTGAAAACACGCTCTACCATTGCGTGAGGTGATCCAGAGAGAGCTCGTCAGACAGTGTATTCACGGCACGTAACGGACCAAAGAAGCCCCGATGTCTCGTCGCTCGGCTAAAGAGATCAGTGACCGAGAGCAGTAGGAGGAGCAGGATGCGCGAGGCCCTCAATAATGTCATCGCACTAGCGCTCTACACAAACTCGAACCTACCAATGAAAGAAAGTCTTAACTACTTTATGCAGTGGATATGCCAAGTAAGTTGCTTACCCCACATTTTCTAGGATCCATGTTACACCCGCCACAATATATATAGTAAGTATAACTTACAGGTGCATGAGAGAGGTACACAACTTGCCGAATGAGAGTCGTTTTAGTTTTCTTGCTCCGAGGCTTGTCTGAGTACATAAGAGGATTATCCCAGCAAAATCCAACCCTCGGAAAATGTTTTTGCGATGCTCCAGCGTAGCTAAACAATCGCAATTCTCTAAATAAAGCAGCTGCTGTCGACGTACATACCGGCCCTTAACGCTTCCACTAAATTCTAAATTAGAAGTCGGTCATTAAACTGAATGTTTTTAATTACTAACTGCTTCATTTACTCATTCTAGATACTGCAATTTCGATAGTGTTAGTTTCTTTTATATGCGATGGAATTATTTAGATAGAAGAAAAAATTATATTGTAAAGCGATAATAATTGAAATTTTGTTTTCGATTTCTAAAAGACCATGGATAAATTCGATAACATAAAAGGAGGATCACTAAAATGAATCAAAAGTATTAAAATAGAAGGAAAAATGTAAATTATAGGTTTAGCAGTACGTTCTAAAAATTCTAAAGTTATTCTTTACGGTTGTCACAGGCAAAAGGTCCCTCATGATTTCTTCGAAAATAATTTTTTTTTTTAACTCGGTAACTTCAAGTGTTGAGCTTCGCCCGTCATTCATGCACTGAAGATGACAAGAGGACATACGCTCGCTCATGGCTGACGTAAGAACATGAAGGAGGACAGTTCGTGCCGTGAGTGAGCGAGCAAGAAGGTCAACGTGGACTCGGCCAACATAGTCACTTGTGACAAAGCTACAAATGTTGTCCAAGCACCTACAAACACAAGCGTCTTCAGCACCCAACGATGATGAAAATGATGTTGAAAAGAATTTAACATACTTGTTCGGAGGAAACTACTTTTGAAAACTAAAATAACTGCTCATGGATCGTAAAAGATACTTTTCCCTGAGTGACAAATTTACGTGTGAGAGAGTAAGTCAAGAGAGGCCTCTTAATAAATACTCAGCCAAAGAAATGAAAGTGTGAAATGTTACCATAATTCCGGTGGTACCGTAATCATTTAAATCACCTCTACAGAAAGGAAGCTTGCTTGAAGCCTGGAAAATGGTCACGTGGAAGTTTACAGAGTTTGTTTCCAGGAGTTCGTGCACGTGCTTATGATTATAAGAAACAGTTTTGTTATCTTGCTTTTGGAATACAGGCCTCATCAGAATTTTACCCTTAATTACCACGATACAGCGAATTGAATCACGCTATTGTTAGAAATATTTAATCCACTTGCCAGTGGAATACGTGCCTAGTTAACATTTTAACCATAACTACTACAACATTCTGTGTTCGATCGTGTTATTGTTAGAAACATTTCGTTTCCTTACCATTAGAATCCGCGCATCGCCGTAATTATAACCTTAATAACTGTAACCTTATGTCCGATCGCGTTATGGTAAGTAACGTTTCATTTTATTGACTTTAGAATCCGTGGTTCAATCAAATCATAACCTCAATTACAATATGGTTATAAACTCAATACAATAATAGCCTCAATATCATTACAGCCTCAATATAATTAGAGCCTCAATATAGTTATAGTCTCAATATAATTATAACCTCCATTATTCCGGTCACGTAAGTAGGACTGGCGACAAGTCCCCCACTTACCGAAGGCGAGTAGATGTTGAGGTAGAGGCAGTCCTCGTGGACGCCGTTGCGGATGCCGTTGGAGGCACCGATGTACTTGAGGTTCTGTGGGCATGCGGGCCTGAAGTCGAGCGCCTGCCAGGTGCTGTACCAGTTCTGGACGCGACGGGGAGGCTGCGGGCACACAAAAATAGGAAACGTCGTAAATGAGCGCTCGTAATTGCCATCGCATTGCAGAAACGGTTCCTCACTCAACTTTTTGATCCTTCAACGCCCAAAAAAAAACCGTTGTCCTGTTTGAAAACGCCTCAATATAGTGTATTTCTTGTTAAATTTTCTCCATAATCTCTCCTTCGGAGTTAACTGCCTAGTGGTTGTTACTTCCTCAATCTGATATCGTAACCACCAGATGTCAGTGCCGGTCGAATGACGGTGGTTGTAGTCAAGTTGACATGAGTACAAAAATGCTGACGTTAATGGGCTTATATAAGACAATGAGGGAAGTACAAGCTCAATGAGCAGAAGAGTTCCCCGTTTAATCTCTTTTACCCGTCCAAGCGACATACTATCATCACTCGAAGAGCTCGAATCCTATCTTGAAAACACCGCGAATACTGGCCTGTGATCGAACAGAGTCTATCTGGTGACAAGTGCGGCACTCAACTCCTCATGCTACGGAAAAGATCCAGATAGCATACTTTATAGCGCATAATTATGAGGCGTATTGAGTGTTGCAATTGGACTCCATCACATGAGTTGTGCAAGTTTTGCGAAAGTCCATGGAATAAGCATTATATTCTGATCAGAGAGTAAGGGATCTTGCAGATCAACTCCCTACAATAGGTGGAAGAGTAACAAAAATCCGACGGATAGAATACCATGAAGTCCTGCACTCGACGAGGGTGAGAAAAAAGAGAAATGTAGAACTGACCACAAAAAGGTAACAATTATGGCCTCATTAGGATAATGACGAATACATAAAATAGACATTTTAAGTTGAAATATCATCCTATTTTCCAAAATCATAACTTCTAAAATTTAACTGCGTTTTGTTACGACGTCTAAAAAAATTCATAGTTCACATCATTTAAGAATCTTCTTTTTTAATGATGATTTAACAAATTCTTGTCCCTTATATGTATTGAAATTACTAGAACTGCACTTGATCGTTGTTATTACATATCAATTATGGAACAACGGTAAAAATAACTCTCCTGAATTTCAGGCATTCTAAATACTAAATATTCATTGGGCTTTAACCTAAACTCTTGTTCATACCAATTCGCGTTAATATAGTTTCAAAGACTTTATTTTCTATCGTAAGTAAGTTATCTTGTTCAGTATTCTGGTCAGGTATTCTCAATTACAACTGGAATATCTGTAGTGAGAACGTGTAACGTGTTCTCAGGACTTTTCAGAAACATACAAAGTCGCCAAAACAAACACAATTTTCCCCTGCCAACGTTTAGTGATTGTGATAAAAAAAATGGTTAATTAACAGCGCGAGAACCTGTTGACATTGTAAAACAATCATAAATGCAGTCTGCCAACATTTTATTTTATTGTAGGTATTCCTACTACTCGTAGTACGAAAAGGTGTTAATACTAGCATATCATTGACACAAAATCTACGGGTACTTTTAGACCCAGGATGTCTCTTCCTTCCCTAATTTTCCCCACAGAAGTACACTAACAACAGTACCTATAACAAAAATAATTTAAGTCATCGTCCCTTTAATCGACAACGCTCTGTGGTAGCTGACGAAACTCTAGGTAAACACGACCCTTTCCATCAAAAAGCAAACTCTAAATCCATCCAAACAAACGTCGTATTTTTGCTGAGTGATTTATTTTGCTGCGTAACTTATCTTAAAAGACGAACATTTGTTACATAATTTTTCTTCCAAAAACCCAGATTTGCATCAGGATTTATCATGAAAAGACGCAAATTCGCTGCACGTCAGCAACGCCAGAAAAAGAAACAAGCGCCGGCCACCGCAGCCCAGCTACCAAGGGAGGACGTACACCAGAGGCGGTTGCTTGCTAGCGACCGCTTCCGGTCTGCAGGAAGCAGCAGCTTTCGCCCCGCCCTCACGATGCGCCAATGATGGCAAGGTGAGGGGGAGGTAGGAGGTACGTGTCTGAAAATTTTTCATAATGGACCTACTTGACCACAACACTGACAGAACGGTAAGGAGGGAGTACAACCGGAGTATCGAAACTATCATCCATAATACTTAATGTTATAAGTAAAAGTTTTGCTTTTTGCAAAGTCTATTTAATGTTATTATTACACTTCTATGGTAGATCCACATTTTGTGGGGGTATCACCACATCAAATTGCCATAATATTCATAATAGGCATTGCCATAATATTCTGCACTAAGGTATTGACACAGTACTAAGTTATTGCCAAACTATGAATGAATATGTGCGTAATTTATATTTGTGTGCAGGCAATTGCGCGGACAAAAGTTACCAAACACAAATTAGTTACCATCAAAAATTTTGCCGTAATGCCGCCCACAAACATCATGAGTAAACGATATTTGATATTTTTCTGTGAAATTTAGGAGGGTAACCTGTCGAATACAAAAAATATTTGTGTGCATTGTTGGAAAAAGTTTGAAACCCTAAAATGTCATCGGCAGTACATGGCGTAAACGTAAGTATTCGCACAATTTTAGTTTTGAAATAATTTCAAAAGTTCAAGCTCATGTTGGGAGTAAATTGCATAAGTTGTTCAGCGAACATATATTTACCAGAACGTTTTAACAAAATAAAACCAGACAAAATTCAACACGAATTGAAAAAATAGTAAATGAATCAAATGCAGGACAGAACTTGAAAATTACCAAATTACTGCCTCGAACTGTTAAATGGCCAATTGCACATCCTTTAAGAACAAAACATGACGTAATCTTTTATAACAATTTTTCACGAATTTGGTGCATTCCTCAACCATCAAATTCTTCTATTCTACTAAACAGAAATTTTCCAATTGCTTGAAATTCGAATGTTTACTTCTCGTTACAGTTTGTTTCAACGTTCGACATGAATTCTCTATAGAATTAAGACTTAAACTTTGTGAAGGCTCTATCTAAAAAGGTTAGTTTCCTTGTTTTTAATCAATTACACACTATATCTACTATAGAACTACATAAGTTTGGGATCATCGTCCTGTACGAAGCTCCAACAGCGACACAGATTGAGCTCTCTTGCAATTCCCTTCAGGTTGTTGGTCAAAATATCAATGTATTCTTCCCTTTACATAATTCTATACCCATAAACGAGTCTTCCAGATCCATGCGCAGTAAATTATGCCAAAACATAAAGCTCTCACCTCCATACTTTACTGCTGGAATAGTGTTAACACTTAGACCGTAACGTGTGCCACCCGTGGCCACGGAGGGGATTTTAACAATGCTCTTGACCGACCAGTAGTCACCAAGTCAATGTTCATGAATACTTAATTAAAGCTAAATAAAAGCTCGATTCAATTAATGTTTTCTTTTCTCAATGTTCCATACTGCAATTGACTTTAAATTTGAGTTAAATATTGAACTTCAGTTTAAAAAATTGCGGTTAAAGTGTTAAGGAGATATGGTTCGCTAACTTTCCTGTACACATGTGATATATTGCTATGGTCGTATAGTTCTATTTTAGTACCATCAAACAATAAACCTTGTTCCAACAATACAATATTTTTTTTAATGTAACGCTTGACAAATGTAATCCTTGCCGTGAGATTCATTGGTTTTAGAAATTATATTTTCAACAGATGGAATCCGTTGTCAGGCCTCTCTGCAAAGCGAAACTGTTATGCGTTACACACATCAATTTTAGAGTGAACAACGCGTCCAGAATACCCTTAATTTAGATATTAGGACTGTTGAAAGCATAGCTGATCATTTTCCTCGCCGTCCATGCAGATGAAATGTTATTTTTTCCACGCCCCACTTTGTTGAAGACATGACCCCTATCCTACGTTATTCTCCATTATTGCCTTCACGGTTGACTAAGGAGAATCAAATCTCTTGAAGATGTCTTACTTTTTAGATACAAGAAATTACCCTTCTTTTGTAAGCTCTAGACTATGCTTTTGGTCTATGATGTTTTCTTGTCTCCCCGCAATAACAGCTGCCATCCCTGAACTGACGAGTCCCGGTGAATCGGTAATATCTATCCTCAAAATTATTCTAATTACTACAAAAATAAATTTACCAGCCCATATGTCCAAGTCAATAGTTTCATATAGAAAACCAATAACCTAATGAATCCTATTACAATCTAACCTATTACAATTTAATTTAACCTTTACACACTTAACCTATCCTATCACATCATATAATAATGATGCAACCTAGCCTTGTATAAGTTAACCAAGAATTTCCTAATTCTCTAATGATATTTGACTCAATATCGACACTTAATTGACAGTCAACAGTAATTGTGATACTACTTGAAGCTCAAATTACATTTTTTCAAACGAAATCAATGAAGGCGTAACACGCAAAGGAAATGTGCTACCATAATTACAGAAAACAGTAATAGTGACCAGATTTTATCCCATGCTCATTGATTTCCTATGAGCTCATGCTCATTGATTTCCAATGCTTTACAGAGCATTATATCGGTATGGCGGTGACGTATATTTGCTTCCGACAGAAGTATGAGTGAGTCATGAACGATGTTGGGCGCATGATTAGCTGCAATTTGGCAGGTGGAGGTCATGTGATGCATGTCCAGCTGTGCGGCCCGTAAAGTTCACCGGTCTTCCAAACAACGGACAAATTATGCAAATGTTGAGGCACTGGTGTGTTGAGTCAGTCATGTTGAATTGGGTTTAACGCAGAATAAAAACGTAGAATTTAAGTTCAAATTTTTAAACATAGTCGTAATTCTTAAAATATGTCGTACACATCAAAAAAACCTGTTGAAGAAAAAAAGGCAGATTGAAATTCGCTCCCATCAACAATTGTTTCTATCATAAAAGGATTTGAAAATAAATGCTGTATCAGAATTTCATTCGTATTTTTGTTGAATATATATTAGTTCAAATGTCTAATTTTTTCACACTTAACTCACTGAAGAAATCAACATCGGAATGGAATGAACTTGAGTTCCTACCTCAAAAATAGGGAATAAATCTGCGACATCGCGCCGCAAAGTGAAGCGTCAGAGCAAAATATATAATCAATAACAGTCAGCCTTAACTAAGAAAGAAGTAATTTATACGACACATTGAAAAATGTTTCAGCTGAATTGCACAGCTGGCATGTTTCGAATAAATGTATGTCCATGTAATAAAGAATGATAAACGGTAATTATCGCAATGAAAGTTCCTTATGAATTTCCGTCAATAAAATAGCGAAATAATGAAAGTTCATTCTTTCCTCTACTTAACAAAAGAGAAAAAAGATGCCGTAGTACACTTTATACCATAACAGTTACGAATATATTCAAAGTCAGCTCTTCTCCTCACTCGTGACTCATCTACTTGTGGTTCCCAGTAGAAATTTAGTTTCTCTTGAGCAACCGAATGGGATCAAGCCCTGGTACTCCATTCGAGCCTCTGTTTTATCCAACTGTAAGCCTTGATTGGGACCAGTTTGAGCCCTACAGCTCTAAAAAGGAACTCTACATTCCTCCTCACGAGCCGCTAACTCGCTGGAGCGAGAACGCTTAGTGAATTGATAAGCAAGTACATACAATATGTTGGCGGGAATCAATAAGTAATGGGTCTCTAGCCAAAGCTTTTGCCGAAGAATATGTGAAAAAATACAAGATGTGGAATGGAGGAACGATTCATATCACCGACCGGATATTTATAACGCAAATCTTGAAGGAATCTCTAACTTTCGTCCACAGAGCAGTAAATAATCGATCATATAATTTACTTATCCTTTTGCTTGTACATTTGTAAGCAATGAATGTTTCTCGTATTCAGCAATATAAAGTGCAAAACATCTTCCCAGTCACTTCTTCGGTGAAAACGCTTGTGTATGCACGCTTTTGAACATATTCGAAAAATGCTCACAATTAATGTAAGCATTATGCGTAATGCCAAAAAATTCCCGTATCGTTTCACAAATTTTCTAGAAAAAAAGTAATAAAGTTTCTAGTGCCTACTTGGTAAACTGTCATTAGACAATCACAATTGGTTACTTTGAGTTAAGATAAAATACGGTATTTTGGGCGTTGAAGATTTTTTTCCAGAACAGCTATTCAGTCTTTCGTGAACAGGCAAAGAATTTGACGACGGAGTGCAGAGTTTATTTTACATCGTTTGTGAAACGAAATAGGAGATAGGGATAGAACTTATGAGTTTTTATTGAACAATTGTGATGAATTTAGATTATGAGTTCATTTAAACTTCATAACCATAACGAATGTGTACCAAAGATAGGAAGGAGTAAGGTACCATTTAGTATGGAATAAGGAACGGGGAACCTATGCACAAGTTGCGTTCCCACTCAAAATCCTCCGAGCATAAATATAGAAAGTTGGAAAGGAAATTCATGAAACAAGATATATGTTGAAGAAGAAGGGGCAGAAAAAGTTCAGCAGTAATCCGAAAAATATAGGTTCGTAACAAATCAATAAGAGCCTACCGTATTTCAACAAAACGAAGGCCTACCTAAATCTCAGCTCAGGACCTAGCATTCCCCCCCTCACCAGAAAATGATAATACCTATAGGTACAATAGTTGTAAGCTGTTGTGCTGGGCTGCTGCTGATCCTGGCAATTCAGGTGCGGCCGGTGCTGCCTCTCTCGCCTCCTAGTGACTAAGTGTGGTGATTGTGGCCTGCTGTCGGCTACCCTCCCATAGGAAGGATAAGCCCGGTATATGTATGTATGTACAATAGTTGTATAGGATGACCGATGGTAACTAGAAAATGGTTTGACTGTTTTATATCTTAATGGATGAGAACTGGAGAAAAGATTTCGAGCTACACAAGCTGTAGGCTGTATAGAATATCTATAAAAGGGATAGTCGCACAAGCGTATCTGTGATACACAGATTGGGGGAAAATATCGCAGAGTTTCAAAATTTATTATTGACCAACGACTAAACGCCGTTTTTCGACTCGATCAAGCGATATTCTACATTGATCGATTATAACTCAAACTATTTTATCCTAACCTAATCAATCACAATTTAACCTACCCTTGTACAACCTAAGCCTGTCCTATCCTCGATCGAAATCATATTTTTATTAAAGCAGTTGACTCAGTAGCGACAATTACTTGACAGTGAGCCGTAAGTGTGACACCGCTAGAAGCACAAAGTACTCCCGGTTCTTCCCACCGTGAGCAGTTACCTATGTCAGCAATTAAACTTCAACACAAGTATGACAACGCAATTAATATTGCACATCGCAATAGCTACAGGTATAGCTACAGCTGACAGTACACATTTTACAAACAAACAAAAACAAACAAACATTGGCATCTAAGGATGCTTTATTTCCAATCAAGCCTGACACATATCACTTTGTACATTGGTTTTTCAAATGCCTTATAACTAACACCAGGACGCCATGACGCTTTCCCCCGGTCCGACCGGTACCCATTTCAGATACCTGGGTAGAGTGGGGTATTGTGCATTGAATTTTTCTCCTACACCCAACAAAGAAAATAAATCACCCAGAGCCGGGATTCGAACCCTCAATGCCTTCACGGAAGGGCAGGTCCTTAAACCACACTGCTATGACAAGCACAAGTGTCTTTATGCTCTATAACATTTATTTTGCTCTCCAGGGATGGTTTTAATTTCATTCCGGAAGCCGTACATGAAGTGTGCACGCCAGTCACGCACACGGCAACAAGCCACATTCACCCGGTCCAGTCACGCACGCAGGGTAGTGTTGTGTGTGAGGGCGAGTGGGTTGCCATGGCAACGCGAGGCTTCAGCCGGCTTCATGACTTCAGCTGCAGAATGTGATGTAGCAACACATCAGCTGTATGTAGAGTGTAATGTAGCAACGCATCAGTTGTATGTACAGTGGGATTTAGCAACACATCTGTTGTATGTAGAGTGGGATTTAGCAACACATCTGTTGTATGTAGAGTGGGATTTAGCAACACATCTGTTGTATGTAGAGTGGGATTTAGCAACACATCAGTTGTATGTAGAGTGGGATTTAGCAACACATCTGTTGTATGTAGAGTGTGATGTAGCAACACATCAGTTGTGTGTAGAGTGTGATGTAGCAACACATCAGTTGTGTGTAGAGTGTGATGTAGCAACACATCAACTGTATGTAGAGTGTGATGTAGCAATACATCAGCTGTGTGTGGAGTGTGATGTAGCAACACATCAGCTGTATGTAGAGTGTGATGTAGCAACACATCAGTTGTATGTAGAGTGGGATTTAGCAACACATCTGTTGTATATAGAGTGTGATGTAGCAACACATCAGTTGTGTGTAGAGTGTGATGTAGCAACACATCAGTTGTATGTAGAGTGGGATTTAGCAACACATCTGTTGTATGTAGAGTGTGATGTAGCAACACATCAGTTGTGTGTAGAGTGGGATGTAGCAACACATCAACTGTATGTAGAGTGTGATGTAGCAATACATCAGCTGTGTGTGGAGTGTGATGTAGCAACACATCAGCTGTATGTAGAGTGTGATGTAGCAACACATCAGTTGTGTGTAGAGTGTGATGTAGCAACACATCATTTGTATGTAGAGTGTGATGTAGCAACACATCAGTTGTATGTAGAGTGTGATGTAGCAACACATCAGCTGTGTGTAGAGTGTGATGTAGCAACACATCAGTTGTGTGTAAGTGTGATGTAGCAACACATCAGCTGTGTGTAGAGTGTGACGTAGCAACACATCAGCTGTATGTAGAGTGTGATGTAGCAACACATCAGCTGCAAAATGTGATGTTACAACACACAAGACGCAACGTGTGATGCAGGCGCACAGCAGCTGTAAAACATGTTTCATCATAGCAGCTGCAGAATAGGTGTAGCATCACAGCAGCTGAAGAATATGATGAAGCAGCTGGAGCATGTGATGTAGCAGCACAGCAGCTGTAGCATGTAATGCAGCATCACATCACTACAGTAAAGGCACACCACACACGTCCTTAACACAAATTCATACAAAGAAAATCACCTTCAATCCTAAAATACGGAATGCCGGAAGACCGAGCTTCTCTATGTTCAGGAACATGACGATAGACAGAACTCTAAAACAATTTCTTAGGGATTCACAAGAAGTATTAAAAATCTTTAATATGGTGAGTAAAATTCTCTCAGGGAAAATTTGAAGAAAGCGCATTCTCAGAAGCTAACCTACAAGTTAACGCATTTTTAGTGGAAGATTTCATTAGCTCGTCAACATGCCTGACTTCTTAAGTGCTTTGTAACTTATCTATTTCGGCACTTTGATATAAAAATGTCTTAAATATCACCCAATCTTGATACGCAGTTCGTGGCTTACTTTGCCTTGGTTTGTCTGGATCAACTCCAACCTTGTAAATTGGATACGGCAACATTTCATAATGATGGGAAACTTTTATTGTCCATTTGCTTATATGAAAATTCTTCCTATTCATATTCATTGAAAATTATCTTAAGACTACATTCATAAAGTTTTTAAAGTTTTATTCAAAACTGAATAAAATGCAGACTTGCACACAAGAAAAGGATACGGTAAAGATAAGTGCTATTATCAAGTGACGCTGTCAATGTTCGGACCAGGAATACTGCTCGGATGAGGGAAACAGTCTCCCTAGAAACTACTCGACGGCTTTGAGTCACCATGAAATTGAGTGCTTTGCAAGATATTTTTGGACAATACAGATGTATGAAAAGTAGATTGGGTTATTAGTTAGTTTAAGCTTTCTTATCCGCCACAAAGGCGATCCGAAGAGAGGAAGGAGGAAGGCACCATTTAGTATGGAGTTAAGGGCACGAGGAATCTAAGCAGAAAGGGCATAGAAACGGTAAGTTGAGAATAAAGATTATGAAACAAGATCAAAGTTGAAGAACTAGAAGGTGCTGAGAAAGTAGACAGTAGTGAACCGAAAAAAAATGGTTCTTAACATAACAAAAATATTTCATTTCAACAAAAAAAGGCCTACCTAACTCTCAGCTCGGGCCTTGCAGATACATGAAAGGAGCTGAAAAAATGTATCAATGTTTTTCAAAAAATAATAATAAGTTAGTGTATCTTTAAAACCGTACAAGAGATTAGTTCCGATACATTTCTTTAGCTTATATCCATCCGGCTCCTTTAATTACTCTAAGCTTGTGAGCATGGGAAATTAATAGCATCATTAATAGCCCAATTTCTTGACGTGTAAGCTGGTAGATTTTAATGAATTTCTGTGTTTTAGTACAAGAATGCTAGGAGAATTCCTGAACTAGCTTACACGTCAAGAAATTGGACTATTTCGTAAGGCTGAAAAGTTAGAGAAGAAGCATCATTAATAATAATTAAAATTACCGGTAATATTTTTTTGCGGATACTCTGTAAAACGAACGAGAGCTGCAAAAACTCGCACTGCTTTGTACCACACCACCATTAGTTGTGGGAATGTGTGGAACAATAGCATAAACATTTTGAACATAGTTGGCTTTGCGAATATGAATTCCTTAGTTCCAACCTAATTATGGGTCTTTGAAGACAGCAATATTTATTAAACTATTCAAGATGTCAACAATAGCTGTTAGACTGACGTATCTATGTGGTGATGCAAATATTTTTGTGCGACCAAAACTTTTATTCTCTACTACTTTATTAATAAATAAATAGGCAGGAAGAGCAGCCCCTCGTTTACGAGGTATTAGGACCACGCGTATGAAACGCACAAAATCAAATCAAATAGAACAATTTCAACACAACCTGACCAGTTTCATAACTAAAGTAACAACAATTGATAATTAGTTAAGAGGAGTGGTATCTCAATTCGAGGTATCACGGCTACGCGTTTGGAACGCATAAAATCAGATCAAAATGAATAAGGTAGCCTTACAGAAAGTGTTGTGCAGGTAATCACGAGTAGGAAAATACTGCTGGTCTGAAGATGAAATGGAACAAGTGTAAGAAGGAAAGAAATAACGGAAGAAAGGCGATGCGAGTGATGACCATGAAATGGCTAACATAACGCAGAAAGTTCACATTCCCTAAGGATAGGGAGAATTAATTTAAAATGACAAAATTCGCAGACATGAAGACGATGTTGAACAAATAAAATCAGGTTTCAAAGCTGAACAACGAAGTAGGTGCGTGAATGGAAACAAATATGTTTTAGAAGTGAACTAAGGACTTGAACAAAGTTAAAAATAGACTTCAATGGAAGGTGAAAAACTCAATTTGAATCCGATTTAAAATGCGCATGATACTTGCATTGAGTAATCTGTAGGAATGTAGTAAAATGCAACTATAGCATCGACGTCGGACGATAACCGTACATTAGAAAGCGTGGGCCTAGCGTGCTATCGCGATGAAGATAAGGAAGATAAAATCCCAGGACCACAACGTACTGACCACCGAAAGATACCGGAACAATGGTGCGCTGAGCCTGATGAGCTGTGCCAGACGGAAGGCTCTTCCACGGGCGACCAGCTCTGTCAGATGGCCCATTTCGGCTCTTCTAATGTAAATGATAGCTCGACGCAGTCTAGCTAAAGTTTAAGTGAATCTTCTACCAACGAAGAGCGTTCTCTCGCTCTAAGAGACAGTCCGAAATTGGGGCCAGTACCACCTAACGAGTTAGTTCAATCTGGACAGAAAGTAGGGTTTGTATTCGAACCAGCACCAGAGTGCCTTATACCTGCATTGGGTGCAGAGTAATGTAAATTTGGGAATTACGGAGAAGTTTTTAAATGTGCACGAGTTAATGAGGAATTAAAATTCTCCCAGGATGAATAAAATGTCATTAATGATGAAACTAAGCAATTATTACCTCAAAATAATGCAGAAGTTCGTCACGTGAACTGTACAAACACGGTTATTGAAGACAAGTCGATGTTGAGGGAGAGTGGTTAAGAAACATCAGAAGATTCTTAGTAAAATTTCTCGATGCTTACACCAACCTCTGAAATGAATTGTGACTGCGAATTACAAACGAATAAAATAAGTAATTCAGAAATACTTGATGACGTTAAAGTGGCGACGGATAACCTCTCGGGAGGCGGCAGTAGTGAGGACGGTATCAAAGTTTGGGAAGAAGACGGAGTCGGAGAGTGGATGCGAACAGCAATAATAAAACGAAGACATAGCGAACCTCTGAGTTTTGTTGCAGGAAACAGAAATATCTTCCGGTTTTCGAGCGAAGGTCATCCGTAGCTAGATACGGGCAGCGGTGGTAGAGAGGATGATGCGCTGTTGCGTCGTGTACAACTTCAGGCTAACTTGTAACATCATTTGAAGGATGCAGATTTGTTTACGCAATTTGATGATGAACTGAGCAGCTCAGATAACTTCCTGGATCACAACCTTTCTCTCTTAGATTTATATAGGATAAACGGTAAAAGTACATCAACGTCTGGAGATCATGGAGGTCATTGGAACATCCCATTGGTCGATTGGCAAGACATCATCCTTAATGATTAAGAAACGAATGGAAACTGCTGGCTATCATAAATAAAGGACAACCTTTAAATAATACCCCCTTTTTCTGGGGTTCTGAAATAAAACGATAAGTAGCTCTCTGCCGCTGAAGAGACGGTAGACGCCTCGGACAAAGACAATGCGGCAGAACCGAGGTAGAACAAAGGTATCAGATGTGTCAGAAGCACTGTTCAGATAACGGCCAGTGGCGATAAGATAGTGGGTAACGAATTACGATCGCTACAATTATAATCGTTCGCCGACGGTGACGAACGCAATCGAAACCAGTCAGAAAAGCCGTTTAGTCCGAGTGCCTAATCCGAAACGCAATTGCTAGTGGACGAAATGAGCTTAGGAAATGAGCAAAGCACTTTATGTAAGAGAGTAAGCTTAGAACTGAACGGAAACCTGATTGGTGAATAAAACAACATCATGTAAAATGCTGAGTGCGATGCGGGTCACAAAGATGAAGGTAAAATTAGCTCGCAAAAAACTTCAAAAGGAAAAAGAACACGTTTGTCTGAAGCGTTGAAATGGTTCCGTCGGAGAGGAAAATTTATATCTACTTGGAGAAGAAAATAAGAAGGCGAAACTACTGAGCCATAATAATTCAATTCCCGAGTCTTAGAATCTGCAAAATTTGAAGAAAAAACAGTTAAAGAAGAACAATAGCCGCAGGCATAAATTTAAGTGCAAGCTCCTCCATCATCATTTAGTCCTCTTTTAGAACTAGAAGTACAAGGTTCTCCAAAATTACAGTCTGACTCATTTATTTCTGCTCAGTAGCAACTCTCATTCGTAGAGCAACAGCCTCAATAATTTACTGCGTCCACACATCGGATACCCACTCAAGCTTTAGAACAGTTAATCGACAATGGGTCAGAAATTTTAACCAGAAAAATGTCTAGTCCCATTGAACCATTTGCAGTTCCTTCCGAAATATAAATCATAAACTAAAGGGAAGAAATCAAAAACGTAGCTCAAAACTCACTGGTTGGTAATTCAAACCCTCAATCGGACAGGTTAAACTGGATGCCGAAACCTGAGCAACTAGTTATTTAGTCGGGCGAGTACAACTTCACTTCTACAGGCAGTGTTAACTTTCAGCAGATGAACGAATTTGACGGTGAGGACTCGCTATATTGTGAATGGAACACGGACGTTGCTGAGTAATCAAAAAATGAGACTTTAAGTGAGACGTCAGACCAACCAGAGCAAACCTACTACTCGTTGAGCATAATGGAAGAAACTCCTTTTAGTTCATGTTTGCCCAACTCCGGGGTTGAAACTTATGATGGTTGGGAGGAAGTGGGAGAAAAATTGGTCGATAAAAATCAAAAGGTTGCACGGCTCAATGACGGAGCAAATAGTCCTGTGATGAAAATTGGAAGTGAAGAGATGAAAGAGCATTGTAATGAAGAAAGTAAACGACCGTCCAAGAGTCTAAAATTTTGGCAAAAATTGTTCGGAATCAAAAGCAAAAATGCTAGCCGCGGAAAGAATAATCTTGAAAAAGGAAATATTTTAGGTATCCCTTGCAATGATACTTCGCAAAATGCCCAACAAAATCAAGTCTGTGAAACGTCTGACACTCCGTCAAAAGAATAAGAAAAAATTACTTAAAAAAATACAATACAGGATACATCAAATGACGAACGTTAGCGCTGCACGAAGAACAAATCTTCGCACTCAGAGAGTGAGCTTTCAGCTAGTCACAAACCGCAAAAAACGGGTGCACTGAAGGCAATTTTCTCTTGGATTGGTCTTGGTAATAAAATAGCGGACGACTCAGTAGTCCAAACTTCCGATGCCGATCTTCATAGAAGGCAATCTGGGTCTTCATCATCCACACAATCTTCATCATCATCATCTGATTTCTCTTCTGCTTCTGGCACAAGTCGAAGTTTATATCTAGAGTCACAGTCCACAAATGCCTTACCATACTTGAAGACAAAATAAAACTAAGAAGGAAATACGTATTTAAGGTCTTCGTGTTACTCTAAAATAAGAATAGGAAATTCATTCGGTGAAAACAATCTGGGAAATCTAGACCACCGATGTGGCGACTTCAATTGCCCCTTGTTCGATTTGACCCTGATGAGGCAACAGCGACGAGCTTTCGAAGATAAATTGAGGACCATCGAAAAGAGTATGGAGTTGAACAACGAACGAGAAATACTGCAGAAAAAAAGAGCGTGTGACGCTGGGGAAAAGCCGAAACGGAGAGTCAAATTCAAAGAATTAACTGGAGAAAGATAGCAAATTGAACCACATTCCACAGTGACGTCAAAGAACAATTTGACTGAGCCGACATCTTCAAAGCGTACATCCACAGTGCCTGTGAATAAATATCAAGGACCAAAAGTACGAAGTACTGTTTTCGAGAAAAGTAATCCAATGCCGTCCACACTCCATTAAACTATGCTCAAGAAGACCAGTACAGAAAATGAGACGCAAGAATATCAATAAAACTGTTTGAATAGCGCGTACCAGTAGAGGTAAATCAGTTGCGTTCTCAACCAGCCTTTACAAAAGTTGTTAACTATTGGTAGTGGAAATTTGAAAGGTAGAATGGAGGTGGAAAACTTTTTCCAGTATGCGAGACATTTCTTGCACGCCAATAACGCGTGTCAGGCAAAGTGGAATACTGTAGGTAAAACTAAGATCGTGTTCTTAAATTTGAATAACGCGTATTGACAAAGTGCATCGAGTCACCAGGGAAATCAAATGAAGTTTTTGCCCCACAAAAGCAAACATTGGTGACCGGCTGCTTCGAGACATTATTTCAACAATTTGCATTGGTAGTGTGTTAGTAAATAAATCAATCATGAATATATTCCATATAAACCGTGTTCAGCATTTTATTATTTCCTTCTAGAAAATTTTTTTTTCTTCTGTTTCTGCACAACGTCCGTACTTTCGTGCGAAGTAATTTCGTGTGAACAAACACGTGAAAGATAGTTAAGAAAGAGACGTAATTTGAAGTATTGATGTGTGAATTAATTCTCTCTAAGCACAATGCCGTTATTAAGACACAAGTTCACGGAAGTCACCAATACACCGGAGGACTCCAGTTATCTTTAACTCTGGAGTCGCTTGAGGATGAGAGATGGGGGCGGAGTCTGCCTCAGGCGCCACTGCTTCCTGCAGGTTGGAATAAAGGGCACAACCACGCTTCACCGCGCCCTTTAACACCCGCCCCTTAGCGGGTAGTCTCCTCCTTGCATCAACTTTCTTTGTCGCCTCATGACTCGTCTAGAGCATCCATCGGGTTTCAACGGGTAGCGTTCGTGGCATTCGTTTCCGAACAAAGCATGATTTTCAAATCCATGCAATTTTGACTTTCACGCTTTATGAAATTCAGACATCGAAAAATCCAGCAGCCATTTTATGAAACGAAAGAACGAAAAAACAATGTCGCCCAGATCACTGATAGATTGTCCTTTTGGAAAAAACATGAAAATTTTTGGTAATTGCGAGTGTTGAAATGGAAAGTAATTCATTAGGTACATAAAGAAGCGAGAAAAATTAATAACGTATTCTCTGAGGAAAGCTATTTCTAAAGGAAATGTTACAGTGATTTCTGAATTAGGTGATGAAAAAGAGCTACAAATTTTACTAAACGGAGCGAATTAAATTACTGGAGAGAGATGACCCAGTAGAGCTTAAGAAACATCTACTTTTTACTGTTTTTATTTTTAAATCTTCATTTCATCCTCTGGCGATTGCATGAACAACAGGTCCTCAGATCCAACCTAGAATGCAATTTCCGCCAAATTCCGATCAGAATGATCTCTCAGAGTATATTGAACGTAGTAAATGAAAAGTGGACTAAACGGTTTAGATTTCACATTTTTCTCGAAAAGATCACGTATTTTGTCTCCAGCCAGAATGGCACGATTAAATTTGATTATAATTATGAGGATTTGCTTAATTCAAATATTAGCAGAAATCGCGTGGAAGTATAACAATGTTAGCGCTTGAAGATGGAATTGCTTCTTATCTTTTGAGGAAAGAGGAGGCAAAAGTTTATGTAAAAACATTCAAAATCGTCATGTTTATAGCGATTGTTGCGAATTTTTTGAATAAATAATTCAGTAAACAAATATTTACACCGAAATTCCTTTACGTCAAACTCCATGATGTGAGAACTCCTTCAGGTCAAAACTCCTTCAGGTCAAAACTCCTTCAGGTCAAAACTCCTTCAGGTCAAAACTCCTTCAGGTCAAAACTCCTTCAGGTCAAAACTTCTTCAGGTCAAAACTCCTTCAGGTCAAAACTCCTTCAGGTCAAAACTCCTTCAGGTCAAAACTCCTTCAGGTCTAAACTCCTTCAAGTCAAAACTCCTTCAGGTCAAAACTCCTTCAGGTCAAAACTCCTTCAGGTCAAAACTCCTTCAGGTCAAAACTCCTTCAGGTCAAAACTCCTTCAGGTCAAAACTCCTTCAGGTCAAAACTTCTTCATATGATAATTCCTTCACTTTTAAATTCTTTGAAGTCTAAGTTCCCTAATATGTAAACTACCTTGCGTCAAACCTCCCTTCACTCTTCGCTTTCTCTCTTTAGCGGTGCGTGATGCAGGAGACACCTGCGTTTAAAAATTAATGGATGTCCAGATATTCCCAAAGTGCGTATATATTCTGGGTCCACTCATCGTGAAAAAGTCAGTAATCGTCAGGTCATTAATATTTAGTTTTACCATTGCTACATTCTATTACAAAACTGACTAGCGGGAAGGCTAAACCCAAAGCATGATGGACTCAAATGAGATTGGATAACTCAAGAACTGTTTTTGTAGCAGTTCTTCGACGGGATATTTTAAACCACCTCTGCCCTCCCAGTATAGGACTAGACCCAAATTCCCCAAGCGTTCTCCATACACTGGGTATACACAGCAGAGCGCAGAGCACCGCAGTAATTGGCGAATTTCTCGACCCTGGATTAGTAAATGCGATTGCTCATTCTTACTGTAACGATTGTATATATTACTATCAAGTCATTAGAAAACTTCTCACGTAAAAGGTTTACGTTTTACCATTAATATCGAATTTTTCTCGCTGTTTTATTCCGATAAATTGGGTAATTTGCGCAATGATGAAGAATAAAACTGGTAGAGGCTATTCTAACAGTGGAGAATAGCGCACGTTGACGATGAAGAGCGAAGCACGTACGAATGCCGAGACGAAGTCAGCAAGCGCATCCAGACCCAACAGTAGCATTTATGACAAAGAGGCAACATTTTTTCCACTAAACCGATATGTAGAGTCATCAGCAAGTGCTCCAAGATGTTACAAAAGGCCTGGTAAGAGAAAACTGCTCTCCAATTTAACCCAAAATCGAGTGCGTTCAGGCGAGCATTCATTACACACGTTTTCAATCGACGATCTAGGAGGTACGCTACAAATATGTCGGACTAGACCAGGACGAAGTTCCATGCCCGTGTGGCCGTGTGACCTTGAGCACTAGATCAGGTTGTGCGCTGTGCAGCAGCAGCAAGCCAACAACTAACTCCCTGCCTCCCGCTTGGTGTGTTCGCACGCCGCCACATTGCTGATGATTCCAGACATGCATGGTAGAAGCGTCGTTTATTTTAAAAATTGTGCTGGGTTTAATTATTGAGATAAGCACCATTGAATATGTAATATTGCAGGTTGGAGAAAAGACCATAATTCAAACATACTGTAAATGCTTTTTCGTATCTAGTAAGATATTTGATCGCAAGAAGGTTGAAGCTTCCCTAACCTTAACGAGAGTGTTCTCAAGAGAGGAAGGCGGAAGCTACCATTTAGAATGGAATCGAAGGTAGGAATAATTTATGAGCAAAGCGTGTCCTCATACTGCGTAAATGGAAACTGTACGATTGAGTGCAGTAAAAAAAATTAATAGGTGCTTAAAGAAACGACCAATATGTCCTAAAAAAGGTGTCCCGTAACTGAAGAAAAACCTATTCCATTTAGCTATGGATCTCAATCTTTTCCTTTAGGTGCGCTAATTCCTTTAGATAAAATAGCTTGACAGTATTTTCATAATGGGACTTCTTAGTACAGTAGGCTTGAAAGAGAAATTTTGTCAATGTTTTAAAAGTAAGTGGTTGTTTTGGATTCCTAGTAATAAATCCATTATTTGAAGTGTTGAGTGCTTGGCCTCACTCAATGTATGGATTTATTAACAATAGTAAAGAACTAATTTCTAAGGAAACTGTGAATTATAAATTAAGGTAAAAATACTTGTTAATGAAAATATTAGGTAATTCTTCTCAAAATCCCATGCGATAAAAGTCATAATTCATGTAAACTCAACCTCAATAATATTTTAAATTTTACAAATTTCACAAGCGAGTGTAATCACGCATTGGTGACAGTGTTTTTTGAAGTGGAAATAGTTATTTTCGAAAAGCTATGCGAGCATCTGTAAGGACACCATCCATAGCAGGAAACTACACAAGCTTTAAAGAATGAGTGTAAATTTGCCAAAATATTTTCGTATGATAGGATTAGTAATGCATATAGTTCATCAAACGAAGATTTCGTGAGAGGTGCATAATAGAAATTCAGTAACACAATAAATTTAAGATGAAATCAATCTCAAGTAACCATTTCCCTTATTACCAGACAAAAAACGTCACTATGTAAATTTTTTATAAAGAGTGGAAACGAACACTCTCCACTTTGGGACGAACACTTAATATTTCTGATCAGTTAATTTGAACCTCGTACTTCAAATCAAAGCCAACCTCTTCATGCAAACATATGCTCATTAGTTGAAATTTATCAGGTTGCCCTTCATCAAACTTGCGTTTTTATGGGATAAATTTCAGTGTTGACCTCAAGCAGATTAGATCTAAGATGCTCGAAGTATTCCGACGCCGATAAGTCGCATAATAGCTAGGCTGAATAAAGTCCCGACTCATGCTCACACACAGTTACGTTTAGGAAAGGGAGGTTATTTGAGTGAAAATTAGATGATATTTAATGCTCTGCAACAGCTTTGTCAGCATAAATAAATTGAATTAATGAAAACAACAATAGAAAACAATTGACTGGAATAAATTATTCAAGAGTATATTTGCTCGAAAGAACTCCAGAATGGGGATAGCTGGTTCACGATATGTCATCGTAAATCGTATATAATAGTGATCCATTATGATATATCGCATCAAAATTATGATGCAGAATTTTTGCATAGATAATATCATAACAATAAAGAAAATGCACTTTGTTACATGACCATAATTATTATCAACTTGTGTTCTCTAATTCACAGCCCTCAAGTTGCACCATACGCAGCTCGATGTACGAGAATCTCGAATTCATCCCTAGCAACTTACCAAATTTCCAATAGAATTTACCCCAACAAATCGCAACCAAATATCAAAGAAACTAAATACAGATGCACCAGCGAGCTCCAATGACGCTAACAAGATGCGACACATCTTATTTATTACTGTAATTTTGCGATTTTTAGGGTATAATAACGAATACGCCAGCGAAATTAAATTATGCTAACAACATACGACAAATTATCATCATTTATACAATTTTAAAGTTGTCCCGCACATACGACACATCTCGGTCGACCATCCTGCGAGCGCACTGACAACATCAGCGCAGCAAGCAGCACCAAAGAGACCCACCTTGAAGCGTCCCTCCAGCACGGGGGGCTGGGCGTAAGGTATGCCCAAGAAGACCGAGACATTCATAACTGGCCGCTGCAGGTCCAGGGCCAAATTAACGGGCCGCTCGTCAAAGCGCAGGTCAGGCTTGTCGTAGAGGTAGACGTAAAAGCCCTGAACTTTGCCCGAGTTTGTGGTCACGAAGAGGTTTTCCGCCAAAGGCAGGTGGATACCTGAAGGAAAAAATGAATGTGTGAGAGCTTGCACTCACAATGAGCTATAGCAGCTGACCACAGTGTGTTTATAGGGTGACTGAAAATTATACTTAATTTCAAGAAATCGAGAAATCTGGCGCCAAAATTACTGGAACAGCAGATTTATGATCGTATGTTAATCTGGATTCATGTAACATGTTGAAGTAAGCTGGCGAACCTCTGAAACTATGGTCAAATTTTGTACAGATAATAAAGTCACTGAAATAAGAATTCGAAACTGCAATTGCTTTTGTAAAAGGACTAAACAAAGTTGTAAATAAAAACATGTAACCCACTATAACGGCAATCGTCGTCGTCCAATGTGATCGGGAGTTCATTTTAAATTTATCATTTTTGTATGAATGTAAATGTAAAAAATTGTTCTCTTTTAAAGTAAAATGTATTCTGATACCAATTTTTTTAATCCTGCTAAGATACCTATGCAATATTTTTACAGAACTAAAACTTTTTAAGCTAGAGGAATAACAAATTTATTCCAGTTTTAGAGGGAAATTTCTTCACCATAATATTTTTTGTTCTAGAATGGCAATTTCTTGTTTGGTTCCTAGTAAATAGTTGCAAGCCATGACATGATTTCAGTTTAAGAAACATTGGACTACATATGACAGTGATACTGGTTTATCAAACGAAAAAGACGCATTACATAACTCGAACGGGCACTTTACATGTTCGATTAACTTATGAACGTGAAAATATGATAGCAAAAATAATGATTAGATTAGTCGTTAGTTTTAGCCTCCCTTACCGCAGCAACAAACGCGATCCAAAGAGAGGAAAGAGGAAGGCACCATTTGGTTGGAGTTAAGGAAACGCGGAATCTACGCAGAAAGGGCACAGAAACAGTAAGTTTTGAAAGAAAACTGTGAAACAAGCTCAAAGTTGAAGAAGAAAGTAGTAGGTGCTGAAAATCAGGACAGCATTGAACCAAAAAAAGGTGGTCCTTAACATAACAAAAACATTTTCTTTCAACAAAAAGAAAGCCTACCTAACTTGCAGCTCGGGCCCTCACATTGTCACCCTAGGAGCGCTAATTCCCGCAAAAATAATGAATTTAAGCCTCCAATTATCATATTTATTTTTGGAAAAAGAAAGCTGCTCACTATGGCACAACATAACACATGGAAGGCATTCTTCATTTATAGTTATTATTGCAAAATTGGCTCTTGTACCTAAAATTTCCTTTTTCCAATGGAAAGTTGTCGACTTTAACTCAAAGTTGCTCACCAAAATTGTTTTGCAGAATATTTTCAATTCGAGGCAAAATAATGACATGAGAATGAGTTGGGTTGTCCCACAAGGAACTTCAACGCACCTCTAAGAAATGATCCTGTGACCATAGCGATTGAAAAACTAAGGCTGATAATAGGAAACGCTCTTTTAACCTTCAGGGGGATATGCATATCAAAAAATGTACCTCCTTGTAATGTTTTTTAAATGAGTGGCGATTTACGAGGATACAAGTCTAATGAATTAAATAAAAAAAGATCATTAAATTTAAAAAAATTACATATCATATGAGCCGCTCCTGAAACAAAAAGAAAAATACACGAGCAATCGTTAAAAGATGAGTACATTTTTTGGGGACACCTAGTACATACAAAAACACGCTCACAAGTTCGTAAATGTTCACATTTTTTCGTAGGTGACTTATTATGTTCTTAGAGAATGCCATCAAGTAAATGACACCACAAAAGGGAAATAATGTTTCACAAAACTCTCAAAAAATGTTTTTATTCTTTAAAATTTCAGAATGTCGTGCCCACTAGCTAGAGCAGAGCTGACAATTTTTCAAACCTTTAATTCAAACTATTCAACTGAAAGGATGAAATAAATAGTTAAATTTATCTTTCATTTTTCACAAAACAGATACAAAAATCGGTCAAGTACATAGTAAGAATTTCATAACTAAAACTGAAAACAAAACTTTGGACATTTCAATCTATAACTTTTCACCCGTATTTACTAGGAACAAGTATGTTAATTCCCTCAATCAAGGATAAAACCAGAACCAGATGTTATTTTATACAGTTTCAGTAACAAAATTAGAAGTTCTCGTAGCTATCAAATTAACGAAATCAGCGTTACGTTAATTCAGTACTTTAAAAGGCCTTAAGGATATATTGTAGATGAGAAATTTGAGTGCCTTTGTTAAATGGGAATAAAGATCCCGTACGCCCAGGACGACGATACCATTTTCATCGTCCTTAGACGTGGTAGGTCTGAAATTCTGCTACCACGTCTAAGGACGGCAGCAGGCACGCAAATTACCCAGGACGATGAACAGTCCAAATAAAAGCGGGATTTATGTTTGAAGTAATGAGCATACTCTTGATCAATATTTACCTCTATCCTATCGATGAACTTATAGCGACAGTGTCAGCTCAACGAGCGTTATGAACCATCACGATCCGACTCAATAATTTACCCTTGGCCGACAGCGTTGAAGCGATAGTTTCACCGCAGCGGGATTGGTCATCGGAGATAATTATAATTACAGAGAAAATTAACGAACTCAATGTTCCTTGACTCACAAGAAATATGGAAGCATCATAATAGAGGTAAAAATTATGCAGATTATGGGGAAGTGCATTTGAAACCCATCAGGAAGAATGAAAAAGACGAATTTTTCTTTCAAATCAATGATACACAATTCAGGAATGGGATTTATTCATACAAACGCACACGGCGAGAAATCAGAAATGTCGCTCGTAGGATTGAAGGGGGACACGTACTGTAAGTTGCCTACAATATGATGACTGCATACTAAATTACATTATAAGTTAGTTTAAGCCTTTATAACCACAACAAAGATATTCTTAGGAGAGGAAGGGCGAAAGCAGCAATTAGTTTGGAGTTTTTGGAACGGGGAATCTACCCACAAGGTGTGTTACCGCACTGTTCCACTGCATGGTTGCAAAGAAGTTGAAAGACCCCGTCTGTATAGGAGTCAGTAGCCTATCCAGCGACGTTGTTGAATTTAAAAAAAATTATATTTATGTCGGAGTAACTACTGCGTACACTAAAATTTGCTTCGCTTAAGCATGGACTAACTTCCCGAAAACTGTGATGATTTGGCCATAAAGGACTCTTGTTTGCCTTCCACAGCCCTTGCAGCCCTAAAAATGATTAAATCTGAAATAATTCATCATGGCACAGTTTAGCTGTGAGGTACTATTCACTGTGGAATAATGAGATCCAAAGACTAACCGTAAGTGAAAGGAATACGGTCTAATAGGTTTCACTTCTCTGGTTAAATAAATATAATTTATAGAATCATGCATAAATTAATAACATTCAGCCCGTTCTAGTTACGAAGTGAACGAGGCTTCCGTGCTATGGAGGGCTGGAAATTCCAGAGACTTGACACGTTAATTCAGACCCTACATCGTGTCGGCTTCTACGTGTGAGTGGTGACAGCTGCCGCCTCAAACTGAACTGTAATACATGTATTCCTTTGCCATTGCGTGCATGGTAAACCGGAAGCATCATTCCGGACATGGTACATCAGAATTAATCGTTATTGCGTGCATAGTACGTCAAAACTCATCATTGCTTACATGGTACGTTAGAATTAATCGTCACTGCGTGCATGGTACGTCAGAATATATCATTGCTTGCATTGTACGTTAGACTCAGTCGTCTTTGCGTGCATGGTTCGTCAGAATGCGCAAGCTCTACTACGAAAGTTATTCGTATAGAGAAATTTTGCTACTGTTTCAACAGCCCCCTTTCTCGTCTTGCCACTCTTTCAGTCTGATGTGAACTTCAATAGCAGGAGTTGTGGGGTTTATGAGGAGTTCATATTTTTTAAGGCCCTTTTACCCGCAGATAGACTGATGTCGCTTATTATTTACGAATCGCTGAAAATTGCATTCATTATGAACTAATGGCAACTTTGTTTAAAAATGACACTAACATAAAATAATTATCTATGATTATTAATTCGAATTACATAAGTAGAAATTATTCCTCATAAACGTTAATTCGTAGTAGCCCTCATATTGTTTGCATGATCTCAACCCTTTCGTTTCAATGATCTTCAAGATAATATAACTGCAAAACAATTTTTTGAAGAATCTTTCTTCATGCCTTAATATACAAAATCAAAACATCAAAAACCTTCAGTCATTTTTCTCCCTATTTTCAGCCCAATAGACAGAGGATTATACTTTTTAGCATCGAGTTCCAATAAGTTAAACAGACGCCTAGCGGCTGCTGGTTGATCTCTCGCGTGGGAGTGATTCAGGATACACTGATGTTTACGATGGTATTGGGGCCAAATGTTCCTATCGAAATTTTCACAGATTTTCACAGATTATAGTAAAATAGTGGTATCGACACAACAAAAAGCATCTCAACGAAGCGAGAGGAAAATGAAGATAAAACACGTTGTACTCGGTGTGCACGTATACATGACGTGTAAAATCCACGTGCTGTTGCCTCGTAAAGCATCACCACCAAACAAGCCTTCACACGATCTCAAACGATTTTTACAAACATCAAAGAATTGACAAAATCAGTAATACAACACAGGGCAGGCTTCAAAAGAAAAATGATAGCCATATGCTCTAGGTGACTTTTATTCGCAAAGGGCAGCTGTACGCGTTGCATTACGAGGGTGATTTTGTGAATGAGTAATTATGACGCCAGGAATTTTACCTAAACGGAAAAAGGCTCCGAGAGAAATGTTTTTGAAGGAAGACGAAACAAGAATATAGTAGCAATTTATGGTAGGTTAAAAATGGATGATCATGATAAGCTCTATGTTAAGAGAATGAGTGAAATACTTTTCAGTGCAAATATTGTGGTATACGTAGGTTATGGTGAAACAGATCTACAAAATTGACCGTAAATATTTTGTATCTCATATCACTTCCATTAGGGAGAGTAGGTGAACTGTTTACATGGGGAAGAATGTGCTTGGGCGTTGCGGAGGAAGTCGCCAGCAAAATGGAGTTCATGATTTGTATTCCGTGATTTGTCTGTTGTGATTTGTCTGTGGGGGTTGTCTGTGGGGGTTGTCTGTGGGGGTTGTCTGTTATGATTCGTCTGTGGTGATTTGTCTGTGGTGATTTGTCTGTGGTGATTTGTCTGTGGTGATTTGTCTGTGGTGATTTGTCTGTGGTGATTTGTCTGTGGTGATTTGTCTGTGGTGATTTGTCTGTTGTGGTTTGTCTGTGGTGGTTTGTCTGTTGTGGTTTGTCTGTGGTGATTTGTCTGTTGTGATTTGTCTGTGGTGATTTGTCTGTGGTGATTTGTCTGTGGTGATTTGTCTGTTGTGGTTTGTCTGTGGTAATTTGTCTGTTGTGGTTTGTCTGTGGTGATTTGTCTGTGGTGATTTGTCTGTTGTGGTTTGTCTGTGGTGATTTGTCTGTTGTGGTTTGTCTGTGGTGATTTGTCTGTTGCGATTTGTCTGTTGTGATTTGTCTGTTGTGATTTGTCTGTTGTGGTTTGTCTGTGGTGATTTGTCTGTGGTGATTTGTCTGTGGTGATTTGTCTGTTGTGGTTTGTCTATGGTGATTTGTCTGTTGTGATTTGTCTGTTGTGGTTTGTCTGTGGTGATTTGTCTGTTGTGGTTTGTCTGTGGTGATTTGTCTGTTGCGATTTGTCTGTTGTGATTTGTCTGTTGTGATTTGTCTGTTGTGGTTTGTCTGTGGTGATTTGTCTGTGGTGATTTGTCTGTGGTGATTTGTCTGTGGTGATTTGTCTGTTGTGATTTGTCTGTTGTGATTTGTCTGTTGTGGTTTGTCTGTGGTGATTTGTCTGTGGTGATTTGTCTGTGGTGATTTGTCTGTTGTGGTTTGTCTGTGGTGATTTGTCTGTGGTGATTTGTCTGTTGTGATTTGTCTGTTGTGATTTGTCTGTTGTGATTTGTCTGTTGTGATTTGTCTGTTGTGATTTGTCTGTTGTGGTTTGTCTGTTGTGATTTGTCTGTTGTGGTTTGTCTGTTGTCGTTTGTCTGTTGTCGTTTGTCTGTGGTGGTTTGTCTGTGGTGGTTTGTCTGTGGTGGTTTGTCTATCTATCATTATTTTCTACCGTGATTTATTTGCAGTGATTTATTTATCGTAATTTGTGCATCATCCGCGAGACAGCATTCAACAGCAGATTTGTCGCGACGACTCGCCACAGCAAAATATTGTTTCAAAACTGTCAAAAATTAAGGACAAATACATGTTTTTAACCTTCCTTCTTGAGTAGCGGTGATATGCTTATCTTCATATATATTAGTACTGATCCGCATTACGCTAATTACGTTACGTTAACAGTTATACTGTGCAAGACACGAACGATTCAAAGTGAATTTTTACAAAAGAAGCTTACCAATTTTTATTGAAAGTCGTAAAAATTAAAAGTTAGAACTGAATTATTTACTCGTGAATTTGAGAAAGAAAGATAGAAAGAAATATTGTTCAATGCCCATAAAGGTGTTACGAGGAATATCATTGGTTTTTAAATTAAAAAGTTTCAACTTAAAATGTGTCTGCCGCACAACGTCTGGGCCACATACATGATTCCTAATGGCAAAATACCTGCAGAACATTTTTATGAACCTCGCAACGCCCAAGCCCGTGACGTGCATGCTGCTCGTTGTTTCTTGTGCGAGGGCGTGAGTTATTTTTACAGCACTCAGGCTGTCGCTGGGATGTGATCCGCACCCACACTGAGCAAAAACAGGCCCCAATCGTGCGGGAATGAGACCGAAATGTACCAGCGCGTCTCTGCGAAATCGTGACGACCGAACACGGGACGCGGTTTTCAGTTTCTCTGAAAAGCTCAGAAACGTTTACGTTAACCGATTTCCAATTTGCTTCTGGCGTTTCATGAAGAAGTTGCTCATGAAAGACACGTGGAATAACTTTCTGTGCTAGTAGCATGTTATCTTCCGTAGAAAATTTTTCGTGAAACGCAAAAAGAAAATGGAATTCGGTTATCGTAAAAGCCTGACTCTTGCTGGTACACAATGACAGCCATAGCGTTGCGAGGTGTCGTGTAGTGCTAGCAACTAGTTATTAGCACCTCCATAGCAAAAAGGAGTTCATCAGGAATGATTTCACCGACTATAGGTCTCCTCTGTTCAGGTACTCAAACTGGATTAATTAATTATAAATTAATTTCAGCCTCCCCTACCCAACAAAAGTGTTCAATGACAGGAAAAATGAAGGGACCATTTAGTTGGGAGATAAGAAAACATGGAATCTATGCACTAGGTGTGTTCCCTTACAGGATTCCCTGCAAATAGAAACATTAAGTTAAGAAGGAAGGTTAGGAAGCAAAAGAAAAGCTCATGAAGAAAGTCGAGCTAAAACCAAAGATATCAATGAACAAAAATATATGGTCCTTAGCAAAACAAAAATCATACTTTATTTCAACAAAAAAAAGGCCTACATACCTAGCTCTCAACTCGAGACCTCCCATTGTTCCCATGGGAGTACCAATTCCCATAGATACAATAGTTGTGTCCTCCTGAGGGAGTTGAACAGGAACAATGTGTGTAATCATGATATTCGTTGCACTTGGTTACGCGTTGCGTATGCCAAGATTGACGGTATTGTGTCGGTTTAATGACGTACTGTTTAAGCCAAGACACTTAAACATGTTTTAAAATCATTGGATTTTACTCGAGATTGAAAGTTGAGAAGATCATGCGACATCGTGCTTGTCTATGTACGCTGATCTCGTACTTCACTGGCGTAGGTGTTGAAAAGCACACACGTTTCCACAAAATGACGTACCGTTCAGTACTTTAATTTAAAAAAAACTTTTTTAAACTTGTGGTTCACAGATCATTTGATTTTTGTCGCACTAGTATTCATGAAACCATGACTCACAATTGATATACCCTCTAAAAACTACCTTTTTCTCGAATCATGAAAACGAAAAAAAAACGGTACCGAAAGCAATAGCTCGCTCCTGCTGAGACCAATACACCGCTCAAGGTCATAATCATGGGCGAAGAAATATTTTTGAAAGCAATACTGTCATTCAACTGAACTTGAAAAACGAGAAAAAATCATTAAAGGATAGCAAACTCATTAGAGAATATATCTAGGAGTAGTATATGTGCATCAGAAGGTCTCCCTTCAAAAGCAGTAACGAAATTACAGTATAGAACTTGCTGCTTCCAGCGGGTGCGACTGGTGCAGTCTCTGAGCTGCTTCTGGGTAGGACGCTATACTTATACTTCAGGAAAATGTGTCACTTCTTCTTCCTTACGACGTGTGCTATCTCCGAATATTAGTCCCAGTCAACTGCTACATGCGCACCTGACGATTACGCGGTACTGCTAACGTTACTGTACGTCTGTCTACACGAGCGCTACTTCTGCATCTGACGATTACGTTACTGCTACCTCTGCACTTACGCTACTTATGCATGCGACGATTACGTTACTGCTACCTCTGCACTTACGCTACTTATGCATGCGGCGATTACGTTACTGCTACCTCTACACTTACGCTACTTATGCATGCGACGATTACGTTACTGCTACCTCTACACTTACGCTACTTATGCATGCGACGATTACGTTACTGCTACCTCTACACTTACGCTACTTATGCATGCGACGATTACGTTACTGCTACCTCTGCACTTACGCTAATTATGCATGCGACGATTACGTTACTGCTACCTCTCCTCTGCACTTACGCTACTTGTGCATGCGACGATTACGTTACTGCTACCTCTGCACTTACGCTACTTATGCATGCGACGATTACGTTACTGCTACCTCTGCACTTACGCTACTTGTGCATGCGACGATTACGTTACTGCTACCTCTATACTTACGCTACTTATGCATGCGACGATTACGTTACTGCTACCTCTGCACTTACGCTACTTATGCATGCGACGATTACGTTACTGCTACCTCTACACTTACGCTACTTATGCATGCGACGATTACGTTACTGCTACCTCTGCACTTACGCTACTTATGCATGCGACGATTACGTTACTGCTACCTCTGCACTTACGCTACTTGTGCATGCGACGATTACGTTACTCGTGTACGCGTGCGCTCGGCGATACCATTACTGCTGTGCCTGTATGTGCGTTCTATAATTACGTATGTACTACGTCTGCGCTAGTAAGGCTTAGAACCGGCAGAATCAGAATGATCTCAAGAGAAAGCGCCTCTCCGGAGCGCCAGCAGGAAGCGAAACAGAGCGACGAGTGTTACGGAATCCACTACATTCGATTTCTTAGGAGCTTTTCACTGCCGCAACACTTCGTACTTGCAGTTAAAAGTAACGCTGAACAGTTCACTGGGATATCGTTAGTCACTGAGAACAAATTAAATTTTGCGATAATGAAATACGTTATCTGGTCAGCAATGATTGTACGAATATCAGGTACTGTGTGTGAAATCTTAGCTCGAAGTATGTTTTGGTTTTGAATTATCAAGTTTATTTCAAGAACCACTTGATATTAGCTCGGGAAGCAAAATTAGTGCCAATGACTGTTCGGTATGCGGCCCATTAGTGAAGAGTTCAAATTACTACAAAACGAAATTCCTCATTCACTTGTAAACTCGCAAAATGAGCTTCATACTATACGGATTAGGAAAATTGCCGCTGAGAAATACACAAAAAAAATCGCAATATCATCCATAATATGTTTAAAAAGATTGACAGGAAAATCAAGAACGCTAACATTTTCTACTTGGGACTATCGCGTGCTGAAAATTTGTAGCACTGAATCATGAATGTGACGAGAACTCCCCCAGCACCGCTTTGTACACCTTGTTGACCACCTCACTATGAGAACAAAGAGTAGGCAATAGAAGACAACCAACAAATAACAAGAACCAGTGATAAGAACAATGCATGATTAGTCCCCGTAAGAGAACAGGAATGTACTGGGTTAGGATAAACTCCAACATGTTTTCAGAGGCATAAAATTAAGAAAACTTCAAAAAGAGAGGCTAAAACATTTGCGATGGGAAATAATGAACGTCAACATGAGCTGAGGATTTTTTAACTAACGCTTCCGGTCAAGATTGAAGTATAAAATAAGTTTTTCCAATAACAATTGAATATTGTTAAGAAGATATATAGTTGCGGTTGACACTACACGAGAAGCCACGCATTCAACACATGAAGTCCGTTGGCGTTGCGTAAGTTGAATTAAAATTACTCCAAGGCACAGGAAATACCAGACTAGAAAGATAAAAACTTGATATTTGATCCTGAGGATCTGCTCAACCGCTCTCGAACTTGGCCAAAGCTTCAACTTGGGAGCATAATAATTTTCGATAACTAGCCTTCAACAGAAAATCCAAAAGAATCTTTTTTAGCAGGCAATGAACTCCATCTTCAAAAGAGATTAAAAACCACACGATGCGAATAAATCAAACGAAGTTGTAGTTCACTGTTGCCTTTGCTTTACAGAGCTTCAAATCAAGCTCACATTTCTGCGGAACCTGAAAGAACTGAGTGAAAGACCAAGAAAAAAACAGCGCAGCCTCAGTTCAAACAATGGCAGCAAGTTTGAATTCCTACATCAGCGACGCGTAGAGCCTTTATGAATGCTGCGGTTTCGGGAGAGAGGCGCATATTAGGCCATATAGTTGAACGTGATGAAATCTTAAATGAAAGTTTGCTGTATCTTGTGGACTTCTCGAAACGTAGCACGTCATAGGACGACTCAATACAAAGGCTGCAATGAGTGGAGCGAAGAAAACGTGGTGCGTTTTTTCTTTAGTGAAAGAAAATAACGCAGAGACTAGACGATAAAACTTTTTAGACTGCAGAAAACAGTCCATCTTCTAAGAAAGCCTTTAAAGTTAATTATTTTAAATGAAGCAAATTTTTCAAGTGCACTTTGAAGCTCGCCCAGTATTGATAAATTTATCTTAAACAAATAACATCAATTATTTATAACTTAAAAATGATTCATAAGGTGTTAGGCTCACTCCAATATATTTATTCGTACATTCTGGGTGAAAAACTATTTTCCCAAATATTAAATTGGTTCCAATAACAATTGTTTAAAACCTCTCTCTTTAGAAAGGAATACAACGGCTATAATAATATAATTCTGAAAAGATGCTCACATAGCTACGCGTGTGTCAGCATACCATAACACAACTGAACAGCGACCAGGTAAAGCCCTGCTAGCTTTATATTTAAATTAGTAGCTCGATCTGACTTCAGACCGTTGGATAGAGGCAAAATTTCTCTTGAAAATTAAATTTTCCAAAAATTAATCGAAGCAATGAAGTCTAAGTTGAAAACATGGAAGCCAGCTATGTCTCTACTCATCATTTCTTAGACGTCTTACAGACATCTACATGGGCTGCAATATTACCATGTACGTTTACCAACTAAGGATCTTTATGTTATAACATATTGAAAAAGAATGTTTATATTCATATTCATAACATATCTTCATCGTAATAAAACGGTTTTCCTTTTCATTTTTCTTTTCAAGGAATGATACAGCAAAGAAGTATTTTAAAAACATTTAGTTCGAACGTTTCGAGCACTAGGCTCATTTTCAACGAAATCTGCAAATACAAAGACACAACTTAAGCACACTTCCCAAATAAAATTCAAATATTGACAGGCAAAAGTAGAATAGCGAAATGTACAGCAATGAAATAGTAAGGCGGTGAACATGGTTTCTAACACTTACTACGCTGACGCTATTCAGAATCACGAACAAAAGTTAGCGGTTTACAATTTTTAGTTGATATGAGCTCTGCATGTCATTTAACGGAGGTTAAATGACAACGTTCGAACTAAATGTTTTCAAAATACTTCTTTGCTGTGTCATTCCTTTTAAAGTTGCTACGCATAACGTGATGTACCTAATCATTTTCTTTTCTTGTCACAAAATGCATTCTTCTAGCCACATCACCTAATATTTCCGAACAATGTTTCAAAATTGTCGTATTCTTAGAAAGAAAGTTTATCTGGATAAAGATTAATGCATGAAAGGCATCACAACCAATAGGACTTGAAATATTTCTTATTATAATGGCCTTAAATTGATAGACGCACCCTTTTCAACCCAGTCCAACTTTTTCGCCGGAGCATGCATGTTTTTCGCCGCCCAAGCGATTTAATTACTCGGCGAAACATGCATGCAGGCGGCGAAAAAGTTAGACTGGGGATCATAGAACAAAATACTCACAACTTTAGGATTTTTTTATCATAATAACGATTTGTAAACTACATTACTGTATCGTGCCTTAAGTGTAAACATTTTAGAAATGAAATTAAAAACAGAGTTCAGAGACTATTTAGGCGCCTAACGAGCTCCTGTTACTTTCCTGGCATTGATTACACCTCGGATAGTTTGTCTATTAGTACACCTCTTATAATTTTTCTATTAGCAGACCACGTATAGTTATTCTATTAGTAATCCTCGTATGGTACGTTCGTTAAGGACGTCATATATTAATAAAATTTTAAAGGTCAATAAGCTGGCATGTATCTCATGTGCCATGTTTTTTTTCGAAATCAACGGTTTTCTTTCTTTTCTTTCCTTCATCATGCCTCCAACACCCCCTCCCCCTCACCAAGACAGCGCAGATACTCAAAGGAGCCAGACACTTGATATGCGTGTCGGTCAGCCCCGATGCTTGCGCTGCTCATGCCACTGATAAGAACAGTCACTGACTTGTTTACGCAGGCGCACCTTCAGCGTGACTCAGCCTAGAACATTGGTCAAACGCCTTGACACACGGAAATGATTCTCGAGTATTCTGAAGCTTAATCTTTATGGTATTCATGGTAGTTCCCTAGTCACTTTTTATAACTCAGGTTTATTATTACTTCTTTTATCAGTAGAGTTGTAGTCTTATCGACTGCTTATGAATTTATCATGCAGTGATACTAGGTAATGGTGTAACTGGAGCCTGTGACTTGACAATGGTGTCACTAGACAATGGTGGGATCACCTGAAGAATAAGCATCCTAAATGGTACTTGGATGATTCTACAGTAAATATGGAATGAGGTCCTTTTTCTTGAAGTGTAAATTATGGTATTTTCTTAGTTTGCTTGTTACGATAATACTTACAAAAAGTTTACTAAAATTATTCTTTATGGGTTCGGCTAAATTAAGCATATGCGTCTAAAAAATATTTTTGTTCCATTCACTTTACTCATTCTAATTTTTAGCAGTGACAACTAGTTTTTAAAGTTCCTTTTGATAACAAGCAAACTTCTGCAAATTATGATCTTGTATTCGATGTTTACACACGAGAAATGAATTATTTTATCAATTAATTTTTTCAATGTCCGTCTCCAAAGCCGCAAAAAACTTTCGACGTGCCTATTTTCAGGCTGTTCGACTCATGATGCAATTCCTTCAGGTGTAACTTCAAGGGAACTTAATCTTCGGATGATCCCAATTATATTATTAGACAATGGCGTAATAACATCAACATCGTCTAGATTCTAAAATTTAAACGTAGAATTTAAAATTTCTAAAATTTAATAAAAACATCGTCTAAAATTTTAAAATAATTTACATGAAGGTGTGGTATGTTATGCATGTCACTGTCGGCAACACTTACACGACTGGTACCACCAACAAGGTGCAACACCCAACAAGGTTAAGTGAAGATTCCAGTAATGAGATAAACATTTTCTTCAGTGCAAGGGCCAGATACACAAGAACAGAACATCGTAAAATTCGCAGAATTTTATTATCTTTTAGTAAAGCAATACAACAGGAGCAAGGCGTAAGTTCTCTCAAGACTTACGAAAAGTTTTTCGAATACGAATACTCTACGTCACGCTTGAAAATTCCAAGGATAATTATGTATACGCTATATTGACGTCCTACATGTATACAATGCACCTATTATTTTGATACGTATTTTACTCTAGTAGTGCACTGTGAAGCTTTTAAAGTTTAAAATACTCTTATTCTGCATCACAAGCTCTAATTGGGTAAGCCATTTGGGCTGCCCGTAATATTTATCAAAATTTTGCAGTGTGGCACCGACATCGCCGAACCTGGCACCCATCCCTCATTCAAAAAGTCGTTAATTATTGTTTGCCTTTTCCTACTATGCTCTGGAGTCTGGAGGCTACCCAAGCCCAGGAGCAGCTCATCGTAGTTTAATTTTACTGTTCCTGAAGTCGATTAAGTCTTTCCTGACTCTTTTTCATTGCAAAAGCACGCTAAGCAATCTTTTTAACGAATGATTCATCAATAGCTATAGCAAAAGATTGCCTGAGCTATTTTGGATTCGTTCAATAACTAAATGACATTTTAAGCAACATGAACCATTCGTTTACCACAAATGATTTTTCAATAAGATTGTTTCTAAAGGCTATGACGATGTACACGTTTGAATATAACTATGATAATTCTGAACCCGAATAAGTTCATCGACATCTAAGGCATTCTATCAAAATGCTATTATAGTTTGTACAGTTATGTTTTCCGTACTATGCTCGACCTAATCGCACTCTTAGAGTGATCAATGAATGAGTTTGCACATAACTCGAGATCTAAATAAGCGACAGTTGAAATGAACCGAATTAGATCAGCACATTCTAGAAAACACTAGGGATACAAATTATTAAATGGTAAATTTCAAAGAATAAATAAATCAGCGTAGCAACTGAACAAATCTTTTCCATAAACTCTACCTCCACAAATCTTTTCCATAAACTCTACCTCCACAAATCTTTTCCATAAACTCTACCTCCACAAATCTTTTCCATAAGCTCTACCTCCACAAATCTTTTCCATAAACTCTACCTCCACAAATATTTTCCATAAGCTCTACTTCCACAAATCTTTTCCGTAAACTCAACTCTGGGACCAGGCACAACACAAAACAGGACGCCACTCACCAGGAATCTTGCCCGGCCGCTGCTGGCCCTGCAGATCTGGCCTCCAGTGATCCAGTACCCCAATTTGCGCCTCACGATCCCCGTCGAGCTTCTTGTTCCTGTCGTCATACCCCGGCCTGAGGGCGCCCCGCAAGTCATAGAGGCCTTGTGTCAGGTACCGCCCCCCGCCGCCGTAGCGCAACGCATTCGTGTAGAGATCATCGTTCTCGTAGCGGCCGTCGTAACCCCGCTGTGCGTTAGCCTGGTCGTAGTGACCGTACCTCCTGTTGGTGCCATGGTACGTGTCCCCGGAGCTGTACCCCCCTATGGAGGAGCGAGGGGTAGTGTAAGGGTTCCAACCCCGCTGGTTGGGAAGCTTATCTCGATAGCGATAGTCCTCAGGGTCCTGCTCGTTCCGAAACTGGCCAGCGACACAAAACACACTGTGCAACACCAGCGTCAACACTACTGCACTTCTCAGACCGAACGAAGGAATTCGATGTCTTCTTTCTAAATAAACACTATTGTGAATCACTGGAACGTTCGTTCCACTTTTCCGAAGCTTCACCATTTTGAATTAGTGCACTTATATTTACTCGTTATATCACATGAAGGCGCAAGAAAACACGAGAAATCAGACTATCGTGTAACATCGCTTAGGGTAGAGCCTCACGCACCACGCCCTGGAGCGGTACAATAGACACTGACTGGCGCACCTGAGAAAGGTTCGAAACTTCGAAGAGCAAGGCCACTACGACTGCCTCACAAACGGCTCCATGCCTGCAACTCGTTGCAATCACCCACCCAGCGCAATAGCACGTACTTCAAAATTCATCCTACACAAATATCCATCATTTACATTGTCCTTTAACACACCAGAAAGTATCTTTAGTAACCGAGGAAACGTTTTTTAGACGTATTCTAATAAGATAACGAGTCCTAACGTATGCAAGATAGAGAAGAGATAACAGTTTGGGGAAGTCAATAGAGGCTAAGTTAGTTTGCGCTCGCTTGCCTACCTGGCCGCCAGAGGGCGATGTGACCAATTCCCTACAGTTCAAATCACGAGTTTTCTTCAGAATGGCGGCTCTGTTGTTTTTATTTGTAGCCCTTTTAACTGTAAAGGCTGTGATTATCGCTGACGATAATGACATTAAAAGGGGGGATTATTGCTGACAAAAATGACATCAATCTAAGAAATAATGCATACCTTGATTACAGTCCTAAATAACCATTGTTTAAGGGCATGTGTTCAACGATTGAAAAATCTTGCCATGAACGCGTGATAAAATTTCTTAATGATGTTAGGATTCCGGTGGTATGCTGGAGATCAATGTTGACACGTTTCCTGCTAAGGAACCCACCGGTGGTCACTGCGGGCATTTTCATAATGCTACTGCCCGACCTGCGGTTACTAATATTAAAATATACTTAATGAAGGCACGATTCAGTTTTGTTGGCTATTTTCAAATTGCTTACTACAATTATTGACTTTTAATTTGAATACTGAACTTCAGTTTAACCCATCGCAGTTAACATGTTAACTCAAATGTTGATCCAGCGAAGACGTTTTTCAATCCATCAACAAGTCACGATGAATTTTATTTACTTAACTTCCATGATACCAAGACTAGCCACGCTTAGCCTGTGTAAAAAACACGTGATAAATATCCCGGATGAAAAAACCACTGGCTTTGCTCGATAGACTAAATTAATACGTTGACCGCGATGAGTTAAAGTGAAGTTCAATATTCAACTCAAGTTTTAAAGTCAGAAGTCGCTTGTTATATAATAAACACCAAACATCAACTTGGTTCATTAAATAACATTATTTTGAAAAAATTATTAAAATGTTACAAACGACCCATTGAGAGGTCGTATCGAAAGCAACAAGCTAAATTACACGATTCAATTAGTTCAATTTCTATGATAGTTTATAGAACCCGTCAAGTTATACTTATCTATAGTTATTTCCCTACAAGTTATTTATAGTCATTTCCCTACAAGGTATTTATAGTTATTTCCCTACAAGTTATATTTACGTAGGTTGTTTTCGATCCTGTTCCCGCTGGAAGTTACGATCCTCAACGGCCGAATTTTTAAAGAAGTTACGTCATCGTAGTGGTGTTGCCCAAGTTCTTCAAGTCGACTGAGCTGCGCTCCGTACCGTTCCTCCAAAACGTAGCCAAGTTTTCTTGGAACTTGAGCTTTCAGCTGTACCGCTACGGCGCTCAAAATTATTTGGTATAAATTGTAAAATGGATGAAAGTCTCACAGAAAACATAGTGACGTCACTGGTGCCTTGGAATTCACCAAAACATTACTACATTAGATTAGGTTTTAAGCATTTGAGTCTCCCAACCACGAGATAAATAGATTCCAGAAAGGATAGAAGGAACCAATTAGTTTGGAGTTGACGAAACGGGGGACTCTATGCACAATAGATTAGATAGATTAGTCGTTAGTTTTAGCCTCCTTACCCGCAGCAACAAATGCGATCCAAAGAGAGGAAGGAAGAAGGCACCATTTAGTATGGAGTAAAGGGAACGCGGAATCTATGCAAAAAGGGCATAGAAACAGTAGGATGAGAAAGAAGTTCATGAAACAAGACCAAAGTTGAAGAAGAAGAAAGTAGTAGGTGCTGAAAAAACAGGACAACAGTGAACTGAAAAAGATGGCCCGTACCAAAACAGAAACCTATTCTATTTTAACAAAAAGAAAGCCTACCTAACCTTTAGCTCGGGCCCTCACATAGTCCCCCTGCGAACAGTGAGTTGAGAAGCTCATGAAATAAGATATAAGTTAAAAAGAAAGTACTACCTGACCTGCTGAAAAACAGGACAGCAGTAAACCGAATAAGGATGGTGCGCGACAAAACAAGAAACTCGTTCGATTTCAGCAAAAGGAAAGCCTACGTAACCTTGAGCTCGGGACCTCACATCTTCCTCCAAGGAGTTCTGATTTTTAGAGATACAACAGTTGTACCCTCCTGAGGGAACGGAACACAAAAACCACAAGACACGGAGTGGGTGGTGGAGGACCGCATCACGCGGAATCCGAAGGCAATAAAACACAAAGAAAACATCGTACAATATATATTCGTAGCGTAGATTAAGAAGTACATAAATTCAATAAACATAGAAAGTTATCCGTACATTACTAGAGAAGTGCACAAATTTAAACTTAAAATTACCACTGATGTGTAGAGCGACGCACGCTAAGTCTTTGGTTCGTATGTGAAGGTCCTAGGCTGCACCTGAGGCCAAGCTTTGCAAGTAATTTAAGTCATCGTAGCAGTGCAGCAGGCAGCGTTTGTTCTTCCTGGTGCTTTGGTACGCAGCGTACACAAGTCAACTTAACCCTCTAACGACGAAAATTTTGGGGCTTAGACAAAATAATACGGTACTTTCTCTTAAATTATCACAAATGGAACCAAGTAAATGTGAACTTTACATCAAAGAATTCAGAAAATAAGAACGATATGAGTGATTTCCCAATGTCCTTCAGATAGAAGGGTGGTCGATGTAGGGTTGAAACTTACGCTACCAGCTGTAGAGCTATGGAGGTGCTGATTACTTGAAGATTTGGTCTCCATGCAGCGACAAGGACTAACCACAGCCACTTTTCAGCGCCAAAAATCACATAAAAATGAATAGTTTATTTAATTTAATGCACGATAGCATTGGATAGCACGAACAGGAGGCGTGCCTAAGCTGCACCACGAGATGATGACACGTTCAACGTAAGAAGTCGTTCCAGAGAACAGCACTGAAATTTAAAAATAACATAAGTCAAACGCTTTAAAATTGTACCCAACCCTCGGCACCCGAATCAATTGATGGAAAGGGTTTTTGAGCCACATTATTGATTGGCTTAAACAGAAGTACTCATAAGAAAAGTTTATCATCACAGGGCCATTCCTGCAGCGGTAACGATAGCCCGAAAAACTGAATAAAAAAAACTAAAATGAAATATTATCGACAAGTAAAGAACAGAAATAAAAATTTGTGGCAACAGATCTACAGCACGATACGCCGATCGATCACACGAGACGTAAGAGAAATGTAGATTCGACTCACTGGAGATTCTAAGCCCTCACCCTACACCGGTAACCAGTTACTGATGGATAACCAGGATACATCCAGAACACATTCGAGTCCCGAGGGCTATCGCTGTAACTCGGATGGTCACCTAGCCAAAGTACGAGTATACAGATTGATAGCAATTGAGAACTGACTTGAGGTCATCGTCTATCTACGAGCAATATTTCTTATTATAAAGTGAACACAGCAATATACTGTTGTAATACGACTGCTGAAATCTACCTCTCAAATCAACATGTTTTAAATTTTATCATATACGAGCATGAGACGAAAATTAACACGTACAAACGAATGCGTAGTGATTCCAGTAATGGTTTCTGCGTACGACGACTGGGTAAATAAAGATAAAGTACACGTGGCCATAACGAAGGCAACGGACCGACGTAGAAGTTAGGTACAGAGGGAACGCAAGTTTAACTTACCATCGAACTCGCGGTAGAAGTGTTTCTTTCAACAGAGGCAGTGAGCATAGGAATTTGTTCCTTTCGAGAACCTTGAAGTAAAAACACCTTTTCTGCTCAATGAAGGCAACCATCGCACCGAAATGAAGTGCCACGTTCACAAATGCGATACAACAGAGAAACAAAATTGAAGCGACTGAATTAACATGTGCTACAACTGGCAAACAAAGAGGCAGCGTAAAATTCTGAAGAAAAAGAGAAGAGAGAAAGAGGAGAAAATTAGCACGGAGTTGCTCTCGCTAGAAGCTGCTAGCAACGTACACTGGATTTCACATGCAAGGAAAACAAGGAAAAGGTGGCACGCTTCATGAACGACACTATGAAGAAACTTCGAAAGAGAATTTCAGATTCTGCAAGAAGCTAGAAGGATTTTTGAGGAATTTCAGCTCTTCATGATACACTGACGAGGACGGGCACTATCAGCACACATCTGTTAAGAGCTTTAGAACCCGACACACTTTCGAAGGATGGAAAAAAAGTATAAAAGTAGTGCATAGAAAATTAGAGGCTCAAAATGTGAAGATAAAAAATAGAGAAGAGGAAAGTAATATAAAAAAACAATGCTGGAGAAAGCTGAACCTGCTAATTGACTGTCACAAAAGATCCCAAAAATTGACAAAAATTGACAAAAGATCCCAAAAAGATCCCAATTGATTAAATCAACAAGAAACGGCCTACCTTCTTTTCAGCTCGGGACCTCACATTTCCCCCTGGGTGCATTAATGCCCATCGAAGCAATGATTGTCACCTGACCACGCTTAAGAAAAAACTTCAGCGTCAGCGACCACTTGTGTATTGGAAACAATGACACACGAGTATGAAACATTACGTTCACGCTTGCATAAATACACGTTTTCATAATCAAAACGCAGATCGGCTCCTGCAATCATTAGCAGTGAACTGCACTGAACAATCAAAGACAAAATAAGTCTACGCGCAACGTCAACAAGCAGTGTCAATAATACCGTGATATTTTGGCTAAAAACACTAACTTGGGAAACGTCTTCTCAAGAATGTGATCTTTGACAACAACGTGAATACAACACAAACGAATACAGAATATTGGTGCCTGAGATACAAATAGCCTACGTGATGTTAGCGACAAGAAACGCGACAAGTACATAATATAGATAAAAAACAATAATATAAATTTTTGCAAGCAAGCGGCTAGCCGAGCTGCCCATTCTAGCTACAATCCAACTCAAGTTTTCCAAGAAGTGGATAAGCGCACACCACAAACACAAGAGACGATTTACACAGCTACACTGTGAGGAGCACAACCACTACAAGAGTAACCACACTTGGGTGTTAAGGCAGCCACCGACGTGCACACCAAGACGTCGGCTCCAACAACTCCACCAAAAACCACTTGCACACAGCCATACTCGTCTCTCAAAACATGACCAACTGTTACTTTGCCGTAGCTTAGAACCTCAAAAAATGACAGCTTTCAAAAGCTGTGCTTCTCTTCAAACGTCAAACATGGTTTTGAATGAGAGCTAATTCTTTCTAATGCTCGGCGAAAAACTTGTTAAGGAATGAAGCAACGGCTTCTTCTATCAATTTATAATTTGCTCTCTAATTTTGAGTCTGTCACAAAATTTGACGTCTAACGACGAGTTGTTTCACCGAAGAATATCAACGCCAAACCGGATTTAACACGCTCCCTATCTCATATTGTAGGCAAAACTTGCAGTAGTTTAGCCATGTCAAGATCCATTCCCGTTGCCATTGCTGAAACTTGCACTTACACACGTTTCCTTCACAAAAAGCTAGCAAACTGGTACCGTTAAAAAGCCCAAAAATTGACAAGTACTTCAAAAACCAGCAAAAGTACAACGGACTCCCTCTAACTCCTCAATCACAAAAGCTGGACTACAAAGTTTACCATTTACAACAATCATATAAATCCTATACAAAACATGACATACGCAACTAGCTACACAGTTATAATCACAAGCCTATAGAGAAAACCAGCGTTCTTTGTTGCATCGATTTCAAAAGTGTGTAGGAACAACACGCACTCACAACGGACAGATGAACTTTACGAGTGAAAGTATCCAATTCTTAACAGCGAATTAAATGATAGTACGTTTCCTAACTTAATAATAAAAGCACTGCGCAACTTCAAGAGGTGCCTGTAGCACCAGTGATAGCTGTATTGGTCAAATTGCATCACGTACACGTATGAATATCAAGGTGATGATCATAACTTTTATTATTAATCAGCTTCTCTACCCTCATAGACAGAAGGCCGTCGCGTTGGTGATAGTTCAGAAGGAAATTTATTGTGATCATACTTGGGTTTGGAGTGCATCACGTCGGGGCGGTGACAAGGTTCCCAAGAACGGCCTCTCGACTAAGATCCTGAGAGGCTTATAAGATCAACAGGCGTCTGTCAACAAGGCATGCTCGTTACCTGCCCCACAACAAGACTGGGTACATCTTGTCACCTCTTAAGTGGATCAAACGGGAAGTTAATCACCGATAAGATCATTTTTAAGTTGGTCCTCCAATTAACATGGCCAAGGTAAAAGGCAGGTATGATAATGATGCTTTCCCTACCTTGCCTACTTAATTTACTGATGCTCACCACAGTCAGTGCTAGTAAACAGCACTGGTTGCCAGCACCATCACTGAGGGAGCGCGACATATGATTTGCTAAGAAGACAAAATAACTATTCTTTCCTTGAGACGCCCAGATATCCTACCCAAATATTAATCACAAGCACGTAAATATTTCTAGGAAACAAATCTTTCCAACCTTGCACACTCCCTTGAAAACAGCGGGTCTTGAAGAACTGAAGAGAACATCTCATGACCAAGTCAATGTTTGCTTGAGAGAGAAGCTTTACGCTTGACAATAGTACGAGTTCTCGCAGGAACGTTTCAATGGTCCCATAAAAAAACCTACACCAGTCGCACTGAATGCAAACATCCTGAAGCATCAGCACCACCTCTCAAGTCAGAAGTCAACACTCTGGAAACTCTTCAAGGATGTGTGAGTCTCGCTAGTCGTATATTAATACAGATATCTATCTTACACGATAAAAATACTCGCTGAAAAACTTTCAAAATGATGCGTTGAGAGGGTACTTCGCTGCGAAGGCGTCGATGAGCGTCAAACATTATTGCTGTATTAAAGATGTAAGGTCGCAACGCAGATGAGAGGCTAGATGCATTCAGACATTAGCAGCAATTACAAGACGTTGCAAAAAATAAAAACGCTGTCAGTCTATTCTATGACCAACACAGTAGAGAAACCAGGTGGCATTTGTAGGAATACATGAACAAAAAATCGCTTCAGGAAATGCCTTAATGTTATTCTAACCTGTTTTTACATTTTTACTTTGTGACAACGCTTTCATTTCCTATGCTCATTAATATACTATAAATGGTTACGTAACTTTCTGATCACACAAAGAAAAGGCTGTTCACAGTTAATATACTTACCAATACATATAATTATTATAATTATTACACTTTGTGCCAATTATTAATTGCCCTTCAGCGATTATTTTACGAACAGTGAAGAGGAAATTTAGAGTTATATCATCCACAAATCAAGACGATAATCCCGTGACACCTCTATGACAAACCTGTCAAAAGGGTTAATCTAGCAGGCTCGAGATAAGTGACGTCTCGGCTGGCATAGCTCGGTTAAGCAGGCCACTGGGTCCTAATTTCCACGGGGCGAAAGGATGAAAAGAGTAACGGTGGTGCACTTGAAAAAATCGGCATTTACCACCTAAAGGAAGCCAAGAGAATCAAAAGCGAGAGCACAACCTAACCTCCAACTGTACCTACAATAGACTCGTGCAATACATGTTGTAATAGTTAGCTAATTAAAGTTAAAACCTGCGCACATACTTACCAGCAGCGAGACACTTGAAAAAATAATTAAATTTTACCCCCTGATCTAAACCAAATCTACCATCATACACAGCGAGCTGAGAACAGCGTTCACTACCCATCAGTCTGAAAGAGAGTGCCTTGAAATGCAACTGGTCAGATAAGTTAGTTTAAAACTCTTTAACCACAAACAAAGTGTTCAAAAGAGAGAAACAAAGTATCATTTAGTATGGAGTTATGGGAACGCGGAATCAATGCACAAGGAGTGTTCCCACTTAAAAACCCTGCATATAGTCACAATAAGTTAGTTTAAAACAGTTTATGAAACAAGATAAAAGTTAAAGAAGAAAGTCAGGGATACTTGAAAAAAAAAGAATATCCAAGGAAAGATGATCCGTAATAAAACCAAAAACAGTCGACTTCAAAAGACAGAAGGGCTTCCTAACTTTTTGCTCGGGACCACGCATTTTCTCCCATGCAGCACAAATTTCCATACATACAAGAATTATATCCACCCTGAGGGGACTTGAAATGCAACAACCACATTTTTTCATCAATGCATTCAACGCATTGTGAAATGATCCATCAAAAATGGAGCATGAGTGTTTTGAAGGCACACGACAGGAACAAAGCAAGTTCCCAAAAATGTCCCGTTTCATTTAGCAGCTGTTGTTTGTGTCAGCACTGCGGTGGCCCAAATACTACATAAATGGTCTCGTGGTGTCCATTCGCATCAGCAAGATATGAACTAGGAACTGCTAATTATTAGCCACAAAAACATCGATTTTAGACGTGGAAATGTTTACTCTTCAACTTAGAACAGCTCTAGGACGACAGGCAAAATACGATTCCAAAAATACGAATATTCTACAACACAGAAGCAGACTCAGCTTACACAAGTACAACGCTGGTAAAGTCAGACATAACAGCAGATATATTGAGATATGATAGTTGTTCCGATAACACCTCGCAAACATCTCCTGGGAAACGTGTCTGAACGGCCAAATCTACCCCACAAAAACACACATTTAGGTGCAGCACGGACGACAACGTACACCACGTACGAACGTACCTGAACAACACACGTATACCAAACTTAGCGAGCACTCGTACATATATAGTTTTTTACAGAAACATTGAGTGTGAAGTTCAATGTGTCGGTAATCAAGAGCTGCTGAGTCAGCAGTCAAGCCAGTGGCTGGGTGCGATATAATCAAGAGTTTGCGGCTGTCACAAGGTAAGCCTGCTGCCAATATGAAATCCAACTAGAATTTGTAGCTGCCAAACTGGGGACCAGTTCGTGCTCGAGACAGGCAACCAGATGTCACAAATCGTCCACTAAAATTCTTCGAGCTTCTAGTTTCCCTGAAGGAGAAGTACTCAATCTTAACATGCCCGCATTTCCATGATGGAAAGTATCCACCTGAAAGTATTTCACACGCTGACAGAGATACGTATCAATTAATTGATTGATTATAAGAAAAATTTAGCCTTCCTTTACTACAACAAAGATGTTCGAAGAGAGAAAGGATGAAGGCACCATTTAGTATGGAGTTGAGGGAACGCGGAATCTACACACAGGATGCATAAAAACAGTAAGCGAAGAAAAAAGTTCATGAAACAAGATAAAAATTGAAGAAAGTAGAAGGTGCTGAAAAACAGGACAGCAGTGAAGCAAAAAAAAAGATGATTCATAACAAAACAAAAAACCTAGGCTATTCTATTTCAACAAAAAGAAGGCCTACCTACCCTTTGGCTCGGGACCTCACATAATCCCCCTAGGAGAGATACATATCATTAACACGGAGGATATATTCCGAGAAAATGTAAAAATAATGTAGTCCTGTAGACTGGCGCGACTAGAATTCACTTGTGGGCACACACAGGTGTGGGTGAAGCATGCCACTAAGGTAGGATCTATGGCGAATCTATTATCACACGAGGGAGTTCGGAAGCGAGTTTGATCGAAATAAGTGGCATGTATGAATTGAAGTAAAGAGGTATTACATTAAAGGCATAGTGACATAGTGATAGAATTGCAATAGCAAGTAATGAAAATGGCAATGAGGGCATGAAGACGTATGAGGCAAAAGTAAAAGGTACTGCCAAAAAATGGCAAGATAAGTATGAAATAAAGTACGATGAAAGTGAAAACTGCATGGGATATTAAAAGACACACAAAAGTAATTTTGAAATGAATTACTCCAACGGTAAATTAACAACTCATAATAGCTTGACTCTCATCCAGAAGAAACGAGTGTAAGCAATTGAAAAAGATATACGACGGCGAGCGGCGAGACAATACTCGAGTAGTAGTAGTAGTAGTAGTAGTATTAGCATCGATTTGCTAGCGCTTCAGTAATTCGTACTATATCGCGCCGTAGGTCTCACAGTTCAAAAAATACAACATTCACATCATTTCAGCAAAAGCACATTATATAATCTCTATTCAAAGTTTATCACAATTACCATTATGGAGACACAGCAACATCCATCGCAAAAACCGCTCTAATTTCAAACCACATTTGTCATCTTATAAGAGCCCCAGTTGATCTTTGAAGAGATCATCTACAGATCCACGCCCACTTTGTTAGCACGGGCAGCCAAAGGCCCCATAGGGGATTCCAGCTGCCCACCCATTTATGGCCGGGCGCCTTACCCACGCTGAAACCCCCAGAGGCATCTACGCAGCGCGCCCGGCCATATTGCAGTTTAGTCTTCCACATCTCAGATGTGAAGAAGTTCCTTGCTTACTTTGTTCTTTCTCTGGTTAAATTTCTGACATCAGATTACACTTCTCCAGGAACGTTTTAATCGCTGATACATCGAAGGTTGAGCGTAAAGTTTCCCCGAGCATTCCGATCATTACATCCTCATCAGGACCTCGCAGTCTCGGGAAACACACATTCCTGGCAGCTGCATATCGAGGGCACTCAACAAGAAAGTGCTTGACAGTCAGAGGAACGTGGCACCGCTCACATCGTGGCTGTGGCTGTCGCTCCATCAAGTGCCCGTGCGTCAAACGGGTATGGCCAATACGAAGGCGGCAGAGTATCACCTCCATCCGACGAGGGCGACAACTAGAAGATATCCACTCACGCACGGTGGGTTTAATACATCTTAATTTATTATTAATTGTTCTATCCCACTCCTGTTGCCACAAACTTCTCACTGCAGCCTTTATCCGAGGGTAGTAGTCTCGGAATGGGACCATCAAGTTCAACGTTTCCCCATTTGTCTCCGCAGCTCGCTTAGCCTCCCGGTCAGCTCGCTCATTGCCCGATACTCCCACATGTCCGGGCACCCAGCATAACGTGACACTCTTACGTCTACTCGCAAGGTTTATTAACATTACGAGAATCTCAGCAATGAGTGGGTGTGTACTATTATACATTTGCGTGGCCTCGATTACGCTTTTCGAGTCAACAAAAATTGTAAAAGAGCCACATGGGTAGTCCTCAATCAATTTCAGTGCCTCCATCACACCGTACAATTCTGCTGTGAAAATTGATGACTCTGGGAGTAGTTTCATTGCACTGACCTTTTCCCCAGACACGGCGGCACATCCCACGGCGTCTCCCGTTTTGGATCCGTCAGTGTACAACTTCACGGAGTTTGCGTGCTTTTCAAGTACATGGTCCATGAAAATTCCCTTCAGGATGTGATCGGGCATGGATTCCTTCTTGGGCATCCGGCATCCTGTGCAAAAACTTTCTATAGGGACGCGCCATGTCGCAGAGTTGTCCAAGAGTACTGGGAGTATACGCATGGGTCTCAATTGCATTGCGGCCGTAATCGCTGGGTAATCCACAGATGCGGGTATGAAATGTGGAAAAGGCAGGTGTCGGCCAAGGGGCGCGTGCACACTGGCCCATGCAGGAGACAAAGGGACTTGGAGTACCAGACCTCATAACCTCCACAGAAATTTGCAGCACATAGGTAATTGCAGCACATAGGTAATTGCAGCACATAGGTAATTGCAGCACATAGGTAATTGCAGCACATAGGTAATTGCAGCACATAGGAAATTTGCACCACCGTCAGAGCGCAGAATTCAGTTACCATCTGTTTAACGGTCCCAATACAAGCTCTGAGAGCAACACCTCTCATTAACCTTAGTACACAACCCCTGGGATATTTTAAACCAGTCAGACATAGACTTGGTGGTCTAAGGTTTACACAACCTTATATTTTAATTTTTAAATGAAATTTCAGGATTTAAGAATTAAAAAAGGAAATGTTAAAAACATTCCTACCATAGAACGTCAGCATCAAAATATATGAAGAGCTCTTAAAAACACTTCATATTAATTTTTAGAGAAGTTTGAAAGCAAAAATTAAAAATTTAAAGTAAAATATTCATCGTTACTTGTTTGAAAAAATGTTAAAAAAATTATATAAATGAAATCACCGTTAAATAAGCATAGCATAAGCTTACAAAAAGTGGAACGATTTACCCATTGATTCATGGTAACTCATCATGGCCGCTCGATGGTCGACTTTGAGAGCGTAAGATAGCATAGCTTGAAGTGGATTTTGAAATGGCGATTTTTTTTCTTCATACTAATATCATTGTAATTACTACTATGAGACGAAAGTGAGACGATGCGTATTTGATTGATACAAAAGTACAAATTAAAGGAATTGTACTTCGAGAAGATAGCCATCGTAAAACTTATGCTCGAACCAACACGCACGGCATAATACGAAGATACTTGAGAGAAAGTCAACGCAACCAATTAAATACAAAATTTTCCAGACCACATCATCATTGAAAAGATTGAACTTGCTGCATTATTCTTCAGTCCATAAATCTCAGAACCGGCATTGCGAAAGCCCTCTTTACATCAAATAACAAAACAATAACATTTACCATAAATCCCTGCCATTTCCAAAGAGAAAAAATTAACCCCGTTTGTGCGCACATGAAAAAGTCAAATGACGACAAAAGTTCTATGGATATAAATTAGTTAAAATTACTTCATGCTGAACATTAGCGACATAATACCGATTTATCAATTGCGGGCGCGGAGTTCAACTGTGTTCTAGCTATCAGGCCCATAGGCAACTCTTGATTCCTACTCCATAAGCTATGCCTTGGGCTAAACAGCTCCCTAATTCAAGACAAGAGATCTTCTTGGCAAGCGTTCTGCTCCAATTAAACATCCGAGGATGTAAGGCAGCCTTCGGCAATGGGTTAGAAAGGAGTAGAATAGATTAGATAGGGAAAGGATGTTCCAACCTCACAATGCAAAACACGCGTTCCAAAGAGAAGAAGGATGAAGGCGCTATATAGCGTGGAGTTAAGAGAACACGGATCTCTCCACAAGGTGTGTTCCATCCAACATAAGATCCCCTTGTGCATAAAAACAGGAAGTTAAGAGAGAAGGTTATGAAACCAGATGAAAGTGGAAGAAAGTTAACGCTGCTGAAAAACAAAACAGTGAACCAAAACAAAATAGACCTTTACAAAGAAAAAAAGAACATTCTATTTCAACAAAAGGGAAGCCTACCTAACTTCCCCCTGAGGGGAAAGAGTACCGTAGAATTTCGCAACAGAAACTAGTCTAATTGATTCACTACGTTTATGGGTCCTCTGGGGCCTAGAATTTCGGTATAAAAGGTGAATTTGAAATTAAAACGTGAAAAGAGGGAAAAAATTTGCTCTCTATAAGAAAACAGGAAAAAACGCCTATTATAAACGTCTATACGTATACGGATACAAATTTGCCCTCTAACTAACAGAACAGAAATAAATCTGCCCTCTTTAAGTATATGAGAAAAATTTGTCTTTTTCCAGCAAAAAGGGGGCAAAAAATGTAATGAGCGTGTTGGTAAGTGGGAGCAGAAATCTCGCTCAGTCCATGAAAATGCATAACACAGCTCCTTCACTTCTATTGGTTGACACAAGCATCACTACAACAGCTGCGCTTGCAGGCAAAAATCCTGCATTTTAGACATGATAATTTTAGCAAAACGCACCAGCGACACCTTCATGTTAAAATCTCCAGGGATGACAGCGAATGGAGAAGCAAGTGAAAAATACTCAGTGCAGAAAACGTGTTTCCATTTTACGCACGCCAGTATTGAATAGAAATTGAAAATCAGAAATAAGTCGTCCACAAAGCTAACTCGTTATCTGGAGCATGGGAGCAATATCACACACGACTCTCTCTGGGCCTTCTTTGGTATAGCTCAGCAATCACAAGCGACACAAAGTACTATGAATGTAATGAATAAACTAAATGCTAAAAAAGTGGTCAATACGCCTGACTATAATTGGCAGGTGACTAAGTAAGGAAGTGAATATAAAATAGACATTGAACAAAGGACATGCACAAACAGAACCGAAGAACAAAAAATCGCTTCTTAAACTAAACATTAACTCTAGGAATTGCGTGAGTCTGAGATTTTGTGCAGTATTCTGTACGTCAGTCGCCCTAATTAAATGACCACATTCCTCTAACAGCATTCAATAACTGCAAGTTGAGGCAGCTGCCATGATTTCAAAAGCAGACCGCAGCAATTTTTGCATTTGTCTAACTCAACTCACACCACCACTATATCAATAACATAAATTGTGCGTGCAGGAATGATTTCAAATCCTACAAAGTTGAATGAACGATTTTGCAGATGCAACTGCAAGATATTTTTTTCATGGCTAACGTATGATAAACCATAAAAATATTTGAGTCCTTGCAAGAAAGAAAGGCCAAAAACAATACCAACGAGGAAAAAATTAAACAGTAGAATCCGCAACATGCTCGGAACCCCATGTACGTATTCCAGACTATGTTTGTAATTCAAACCCTGTTCTTAATCAGAGTCATTGTCGTAATACGTAAAAACTTACAAAAACCTAAAACTCAATCTCTGTAATCTTTGGAATCAAGCGTATGGAAAATGCCTCAGCAGTTAGAGACGATAATTTATTAAAAAAAAAGGATAATTCACCTTTCAGCACTGCACTTATGAGAATCTAGTGAGCCACACGCAGCTCTTACAGACCGGCTGGACTAAATCGGGAGTGAAAGTGAAGAGTTAGACTCGCTCACAAAACAAGACACGATAGTGCAGAGAGCACACGCCCGACTAAGGTATAAAACTTAACAATAAGTACATACGAAGTCAGAAACGTAAAAACATGCACTTAAACTATGAAATACTCTGGAAAACATAAGAACCGTTTTTGCCTTAATCAGCAAAAGCTTTGGTGTAAATTGTACGCCATTGCAAAAAATATTTGCAAAATCAAATGAACCTCAATGACAACGAAGCAAATCTAGTGAACCGCACATAAAAATAAGCAGAATGTGTAGCATTTGCAGCGACTGAAACACAAGACGAGAGTATCTATCAATGATCGAAATGCAATAAGTAACAAGAGGCTACAGAAAGTATCTAACTCGCCCACCAAATGCTATCATTATGGCAACCTTTACGGATGAGCCCACACGACCTACTCATATCGTGATACCAGTCGTAAAAATGAGGAGCTAAAGTACTTTTCGAGTCGTTTCATTTAAGCATTAGACACAGTATTGCTCATACGAAGAATAACAGAAAAAGAACCAGAGCATAGCGAAATGTGAGTGAAAAAACCTAACTACAAAGTCATTAAAAACGTTACAAGTCTCGGCATAAGTAGACCCAAGGACAAGAGTGGGGGTTGCACCGATGTGCAAGATGAAGAGAAGAAAGAAGTGCACAGTGTGATATCAAAAGTTGTCAAGGGATAGTATCACTTACTACCATCAAGGTAGACGTACAGATTGTACCCCCATAGTAAATCGCTTACATTTGGTTTTTAATTAAGCTCATGAGGCTGGTATAAAATAGTCTAGTTTCGAATAACTCACCATCAGATATGAATTCGACTTTCTTTGGCCATGAAACTCCAAATGAAAGAGGCACTGGATTGCCGGACAATTGCTTCTCCAGCTATGGGACACTCGTGAACAATCTTCACGAGACCTGTAGACACCATAGCTCTACCACCCCACACAGCACCGCCTTCATACAGTGCTCACTACACATCACAGCCAATACACCGCATGTGTGTGCACCACACTACTCATCATACCACTCAGTCAGCAAATACTGCTAACTCTGTGTACAACCCAATCGCCAGCAATGCTCACAGACTCTGACACAACTGCGTGCGGTCGTGAACAAAATCCAGTGAGCAGACGCACAACACAGATGCCCAAGTAGACCAGACGGTTTACACAGTGTAGAATATCTTGCAGGAGAGGAGCTCGAGAGCAGCTTGGAAGGCAGGGGAGGCGGTCAGGTCTTTGGAGGAGATAGCGACGAGCTGCAGCGAGGCCATGGACTGCAGCGCTGCGGTTAGGGCAGCGGTCGCGTCACCATCCTGGTCCGGCAGGTGGCAGTGTGATATGTTCAGCACCTCCATCTGCGGCAGTTAGTGCTGCTCTTAGTGGCGTGGTGGCAGCGTGAGGTGTGATTATGATGGGGTCTATGTGGTGGTGATGGTAATGTGGGCGTGTTGGTGGTGATGTGGCGCGAGTGGTAGTGATGTGGTGGTGATAAGGTGCACGTTGTAGTAATGTGGTGATGTGGTGTAAGCGGTGGTGGTAATAATGTGGTTAACATCGTAGTGTGGTGGTGATGATGTACCAAATAACAGTAGAAAAATGATACACAAGATCGATAAAAAAATATATTTCAGCTGCATAGAGAGAAATAAACCATGGAAAACAAGAAGTTACCATTGGTAGTAGATGCAAGTCGACGTTTATGTAAAATAAGAAACCCTAAAATTTAAAATTCTCATTTTTGACCAAATCTTTTCAAGACATACTGGATAAAGATATTTTGATTGAAGCCTGAAATGCCGTATGAGACGCCAGTAGAGCAGGCAGCCTCCCGAGGCGACCTACCTTGCTGAGGTGCCCGAACAGCAGGCAGCCTGCCGAGGCGACTTACCTTGGCTGAGGTGCCCGAACAGCAGGCAGCCTGCCGAGGTGACCTACCTTGCTGAGGTGCCCAAACAGCAGGCAGCCTGCCAAGGGGACCTACCTTGCTGAGGTGCCCGAAGAGCAGGCAGCAGGCAGCCTGCATGTCCGGCCTGTTACGGCAACTGTTCTCCGAGATGTCGAGCTGCAGCAGTGAGGTGCAGTGGTGGCTGTGTACAAGCGCCAGCACCTCGGCTGCAGTGAGACGGCACCCGCACACACCGAGGTAAGAAAGGCACGTCGGCAGCTCTGTGATCGCTCCCATCAGACCTGAGCAGCAGACAGGCTAACAACAAACAAAACAAGATCCGCACCTACCAAAACAAACCCCGCACCTACCAAATCAAGAACTGCATCTACCAAAATAAACCCCGCACCTACCAAAACTTGGACCAAACTTTTGTAAGGGGTAGCTGATGGTTCTTAGCATTCTTAACTCATTTTTCAAAGTTTAATGTTCTTCAAATTTCATCAGCCCCGTAAGTCAGCCACCTTGATGAAACATGGGCTTTGAGCATACACTGGCCATTCATAACAGAGCTAAGTAATGGCTTACTACAGATTGGCACAATCATCATTAGCAATACTCATTTGAAGACATTCAACGACTTTCTTCTGAAAACATAAATTCTCCAGTCTCGAGAATTTACGCACTGTGTCACGTTGAGCTGCCCCTCCCTTCATAATGCCAAGCAGCAGCATTGCCAGAATAGGCTTCTCTTTTAACAACAATGTTAAATTTCTTCTTTAAAAATAAATTCAGTCATCATATCGCCCAGTATCTATCAACACTGCAGAGTTGCAGGGAATTGGTCTGGTTACTGAGAAATTTTCAGGCCAAAAAAAGGCAATCTGGCAGCCTCAATACATGGGGAATGCAAAAGAACAGTGAACCAAAAACAAGAGGGCGGTAACAAAACCATAACCTAACTTTTTTTCAACAGAGAGGAGGCCTACCTCACATATCTCTCCTCCCTCCAGAAATGTCAATTGCCATAGGAACCATAGTTGTATTTCTCTAAGAGAAATATTGTTATAAGAAATATTCGTTGCCCCACGCAACGAATACAGTAAATGACGAAAAAAAGAATGAAAGTTGTAGCTAACCATCAGCTCAAGAGTCTCAAATTCTGTTTGCTTTAAAAATTAAATGTGATTGTTTGGTATTATTACAACTGTTCGTGAGCACAAATTCAAATCCATTTTACCAACCTGAATCAGCTCCCGCCATCATTGTTGAAGAGAATTTTCATAATAGAAAGAAACAGTACACATATAAATGTACTGGTGGCAGCAGACTAATTGATCTGATGATTAACTTGTACGAATATTATTAGTGATGTACCGATACCATTTTTTTGGCCGATACTTGGCAATACCAATACTTTGACCGATACTACAACCGATACCGATACTTTTGTCACCGGGCCCTCGACTTTCCAACGTCAGGTGGCCAAGCCTTCCAAGCCAGTGGCCACGGCAACAAACCAGTAAAAGTTGTTTTTCAGTTTTCCAAGTTTCCTTTACACCGTGTTAATTAAAAGTTCATTAGTTTCTAAATTTATTTGCGAATCTAACAGATTTAATAAAAGCACTGATTTTTATTGGACACAAGTTAAAAGTTCGTTAAAATCATAATTGATTTGATTGCACTGTACAGTTTTTACGAAAGAAAGGCGGTCGAAGCGGCGACAGACAGAGGTTAGTTTCGTAGCGCAACCTGAACACACATTATCTGCGACTAGTCAGCGCAACTGCTACTACGAAACCCAGGACACGGTAAGGATTGACCGGTCAGCGCGACCGCTTGCATGGAACTGCTTGAGGGGTCAACCGGCATGCTGAGGTTCCAGCCCGCGGTTCCAGCACCAATGGTGCCGCACAGTACGGACCGCAATGTCACGCATAGGAACGCGCCACAGAAACAGTTTGGCGAATGGGGCAGTGAAGGACTTTCGTCGTTCACATCCCCCACAACCAAATAATACAAAATTAATAGTCCGCCTGACCGCTATAACATGTAGATGAAGTTAAAATTAAGCACCTAGTAAATTCAATCAAAACATAGGGAATGTATCTAAAATATTTTTATTCAATAGAGATTCAAAATTTAATTAATTTCGCAACAATTTGTTAACAACATAGGGAATGCATTTTTAAAATTATCTATATTCAAAGCGCGACTCTGAACTTCACAACCTAAGCAAGAATTTATTGAAAACATAAGGGATGCAGCTTTAAAAATTCTTTATTTATAGCAACGTTTAAAATGTGAAAACCTAAACAATTCATAAATACTCCAGTACCAAACTTTAATGGCGACATTACAATTTCAATAAATCATTTGAGAAAAGAACACAATTGCACAAGTTACATTTTCATTGCGCTGTATGTATTATGCAAAACTAAGTATTGCGTATCTTTACAAATTTACGAGACAACGGTAACGTTAGGATGTAAACTGGCTACCGACAAGAACAAAAACTAGTTATCTGCATCAGAGAATCGATCAGACAGAGAGTTGATTTCTCTTTGGAGATGATCGTCCAAGTCCGGTCCATCTGACATCGAACATCTCGTCAAAAGGTCGAACTCCGGCGGCAATTGGAAATCGCCTTCAACACAGACCGGAAATCCTTTCTGTAGACTAAATTTGAATGATGTCTTGGCTCCAGGAAACTTGTCGCTTTCTCTGTCGCTGTTCGCTGCAATCGCTTTTACAAGCGACTCAACAGCGTGCTTCGAAAACGATCGAGTTAGCCTTTGCGGCGCGCTGTCACGGTTTAGCTCAGCTTCTGAGACTGAGCTAGTCATCGGCAAGTGGAGTACCGTCGCGTAGTCGCTCACAGGGGACTGCTCTGCGAAAACGTCATCTGGCTCGTCGCTCAGATGCTCCCACTCCATGCTGGGTTGCTCAATCTCGTCAACCGATGGCTGATCGTAGTCGTCATCGTCCACCGCTGCTTCGTCGGCTTCGTCTGCGTCGTCAGAGTACATTGCAGCAGCTATTCTATCTGCCAGTTTTGACAGAGAAATCGGCACGCCACCTATCATCGGTGCTACAATTTCATCGCTGCCGCCGTCTGCCACTGGTAGAAGTTGCTCTGCCGCCAATGCCTCTGTTTTCGCTTTTCTTGTCGTGCCTCGTCTTGCCACGTCGTTCAGTCGCTGCCCACTGCCATACGCCGGCTGCTCTGCTGCACCGTCGCCACCATGCCAATCTTTCAATTGATTAAAATGGGCTGTGTGCGCTTCTTTACCTGTAGTTCTGGCTATTTTGTAAACTATACCGTTTGGATCCGCCTCAACGATGACAAAAGGTCCATCAAACCTTGGAGCTAACTTACTCCGTGATGGCAAAGGCGGTATCCTTCGCGCCACCAACTGGCCAACCAAGTAAGGCTTGAACGACTTACGAGGCGGTTTCCAATACGGTTCGGAAACAGGAATAGGAAGCTTGCTGGCGCTGTTAGAAAAGAAATCTGCAGGAGTATGGCCGGTTTGGGAATGCATTGTATTATTATAGATGATTACACTTCTTGTGAGATGATCTGTCCATGGTGTTTGGTATTCCTCACATGCAGCTGCAAGAAGATTCTTCAGAGTAGCGTTCAATCTTTCGACAGCTCCGTTGCAGTTCGGCGAATACGGGACAGTTTTAAAATGCTCCACTCCGTGTTTCTGAAGCATGTTAACGAATGGGCGTCCTCGAAATTCCGGGCCATTATCCGTAGTCACGGTCTCCGGGAGCTTAACGAGAGAGCTGAAAATCCTCTCTTCCAACGCTTTGGCTACCGTTGACGAACGCTTGTTCTTCAGAGGCACAGCATTTGCGAACTTCGTGTATGTGTCAACACCAACTAGAAGATACCGCGTATTGCCTCGCCCTGGAGGAAGTTCGAGAAGGTCAACAGCGTAGTCGCTATAAGGTGCCTTGGGTACTCGTCGATACAACGGAGCACCACCCTTCGCTCGGCCCTTAAAACGCTGACACACTGAACAATGGCGTATCACGTATGCCACGATCGGAGACATTCTCGGGCTGTAGAAGTATCTGGAGATAGCTTCGACCGTTTTGTCCCTCCCGATGTGACCAGATACTCTATGAAACTCTTCCACCATTGCAGGCAACCTCTGAGCAGGCATCACCGGCACTTCACGCGAGCCAGCACACACGACACCGTCACGAAGCCTCAAACTCTCCACTGACTTTAAAAATCTGCGTCCTTTGACACTCTCTGATAATTTTGCCGAAATTTCTTCCGCCGTTGCTTTAGTCTCGAGGAGCTGTTTTAATGAAGAAATTATTGTGTCATTTGCTTGAAGAGCTATTATTTGTTCAGTAGTTAAATGAAGAGATGGAGTGCTGGAAGTTTGTTGAGAAACTGCGTCTTCTGTTGTCCGAATTGGAGCTGTTTTCACCTTCTCTGACGCAAGTTGCTTCTTTTTACAAATTATTTTTTTCGGTTGAACTGTCTGCGGCTCGTCGTCTATTAGAGTGTACAATACTTGGGTGGGAGAACTTGCTGATTTATTAACCTTTGCTCTTGCCCGCACATAATCGATGTGACCTACAATGATGTCGTCTGCATCCTTACCAACCGGCACGAGCAAGTTGTAGTGGACACCACGCAAACTCTGTAAATGCACTGTAGGATTATTGTCATCATGTCCAAATCTCACGATGCCTATGCCGTCCTCGTAAATGCAGACATTCACTTTGAATTCTTTCACACATGCATTCACCAAGCACAAGTCCGGCACGGTACCAACTTCCTTCATTGCCTCTATTCTCTTCAAATCACGCTTGTTCTTCCCAAGTCCGTAGTCTTTCGGGTCTTTAAGCACTTTAGTCACCACGATTTCTCTTATAACAGCGTGATCGTCAACATTGCCGCTCACTCCCATTGCAAGAGCGCAGAACAAAGAGTCAGGTCCACCAGGAATTAAGTTCACTTTCTTACCCTGCAGCGACACGACATAACTTGGGTCAACTTCGCTACTGTTAACGGGTAAATTCACCATTCTAGATAGAGCGTCAGCGACAACATTTTCCTTACCAGGCACAAATTGAATTTCGAACTGACCGCAATGGAGTTCCTCAAAGGTTCTCATTAGCCGAGCGTCAACACTTTTCATGGAGTTAAGGTAAATGAGCGGTCTATGGTCGGTTCTTATTACGTACTTACGACCATAAACGAAAGGACGGAAGTTCCTCACAGCCCATCTCAAACCTGCAAGCTGACGCTCAGTAGCGCTGTAGTTCGTTTCCACCTTGTTGAACGTTGTGCTCGCGTAAGCCAGGACTCGTTCCTCACCTTCCTGCACTTGCGACAGTACCGCGCCTGCACCAACATTACTGGCATCCACAGTAATCACAAGCGGCGCTGCGTCGACTGAAAAATCAGGATAGCTAAGGAGAGGCGGATTAGTCAAAATTCTCTTCAACTCCAGAAACGCTTCGCTGCACTCTTGCGTCCAATTTATCTTTTTCATGCCGATCAGTTCGTTCAAAGGTTTCATTAACACGCTGGCGTTAGGTATGTGGCGTCTAAAGAAATTACACATCCCTAGGAATCTACACACTTGACGCTGGGTCTTCGGTTCAGGGTAAGTTAAGATCTTCTCGACATTCTTCTCATCTGGACGGACACCATCGCAGCTCACAACATGACCAAGGTAAGTTACTTCTTTTCGGAACATTGAACACTTCGCAGGTTTTACCTTTAACCCGTGCGACTCGAACCTTCTCAACACTAGGTTACAATTAGTTAAATGTTCTTCAAAGGTTCTGCCAGTAACAATTACGTCATCAATGTAACTGATAGCTACGCTCCAGGGTATGCCAGCGAGAACTAACGAGATAAGTCTCATGAATGACCCTGGGCTGTTAGTCAAACCGAATGGCATGCGCTTCCACTGCCAGTGGGAATCGCCAGTAGAAAATGCAGTGTATTCCTTGCTAGACTCGTCCATTTCGATCTGATAAAAACCTTGCATTAAATCGAACGTAGAGAAGAAATTTGTGTGGCTCAAGTTAGACAGAGCATCTATGATGTTAGGCGAAGGGAACGAATCACGCTTAGTCACAGAGTTCAATGCCCTATAGTCCACACATAATCTAAGGGAACCGTCCTTTTTCCTTATGGGAACTAAAGGAGAAGACCACGGAGAACACGATTTCTCTATTATATCCCGTTCCTCGAGCTTACGTAGTTCCACTTCAATTTCCTGTCTGAACGGTCCCTGAAATCTGCGGTAACATTGCTTATTTGGCACATTTCCCTGAACATCGATCACGTGCTTAGTCATAGCCGTACGTCCCAAATCGTGGTCATGCAGTGAAATCGCAGCACGGCGCCTATTTAACATGTTCTTAACTTCGTTCAGCTGATCACTAGTCAAATTACTGTCAGAAAAATCGAAAAGATCGCCAGCACAAATGTCCTCACTCACAGCACTATCAACAGTAGAATTTACAACAGCAAAATTAACGTCAACATACCCAGTTTCGCCACTTTTGAAATGGAGCATTTTTACACACCCACCATTCCACACCTATTGCACGAAACAACTCACCATTTTCACCATAAGGATCAGAATCTTTAGGGCATTCTTTTTAAAAAATTCTCGAACATGCCGCGAACATTACCCTAGACACACAGGGACACATTTTGGCGGGGGGTTCAAATTTGTGGCGAAGCATATAGGCCAGTCATGTTTCGCCATGACCTATTTCGCCACCCATTTGTATATCGCCATTGCAATAGCGAAAAAACAATGGATGCAGTTAACCCATATTGTTTCGCCTGACAAAGAGTTTATCGGTAAATTATATGCTTAGTGATTTGATTTACATGTGTGATGCGAACTACAATAGTACTAATCTACTGAAAAAAGTACAGGTTATTATATATGTGTCAATTTGTATTCATACTATTGGATAAAATAAAAGAAAATGATTGTTTCGTTTTTATTTTTACCGTGGAGGAATTGCGCATCCGGCAGCAGAGGCGCAACAGTGAATACTTATTAATAAAGCTCATTTTACACTAGCGGTGTGGAGCGACGGTGTGGAGCGATGGTGGACTTGCTATAGCTCCGCCCACGAGAGGACTGAGCGTCAGTGCACACCGACTTGCTTTTACATTGCCGCTCAACACAACGCTCCTTCCCGAGAAACAGAAATCGCCACGCAGGGCTCCCCCTCCTGGATTTTCCACCAATATCTGTTTTTTTTCGATTCCTCCTGGGTTGCTAGGTTTAATTTTTGATATATTGCAAAATATGTTTTTTTTAAGTCAGATAATAAATTCATTATTCCCTGAAGTTAATTTAATAACGCAGTTAAGAATTATTGTTTCAACACCGTATACAAATGAATATCTTATTCAAAACCACGCCTATCGAATGGGGTAGAACGTGTTCAATCTGTTTCTCGACCTCCTTAAAAACGCGTAACGAACGAGTATCTTACGAACTTACAAGCCCGGCCAAGCCAGGTATAGCCGGCGCTATACTTGTGTTGCTTTTATTTGCTTGACACGTTGCAATCGCAATGAGATGACGCATATTTTGATCGTAAAACTGGTCGTGCATTCCTTTAAATGAATGTCTAAAAATTAAATATTTTAAGCATCCAAATTTTCATCTTGTTGCCGCACTAGTATTCAAAATGACAAGCCCTCCAAAAACGATGTCTAAAAAAAAGATATAGGGCCTACACGCAGTTTTTCAAAAAAGAATGGTTAACGGAAAGAATGAAAAAACTGTCACAGTTGGAAAACCAAGCCGAAATTGGTAAGCGATGTCATCAACAGAGTACACATATCACCAGCGTAATGAAAAGCGCCTTGCACAACTGAAAAGACGACTTAATGATGAAATTTGCGCTGCAGAAGAGAATTAGGAGAGACAGGAATAAAATCAGCATTAAAATCATAGTTTCTACTCACGTATGTTAACTTTTACTTATTTCTCGTTAAAACTACACTACTACGTTTTTTTATTAAAGAATCTCGATTTTTTTTCATGTTCAATCTACGTTTATCTGAATCGTTTATCTGTTTTTCATTATCTTTCGCATGTTAAAACGTTGTGTTAATATTCATAGTTGAAAGTTAATTACTCGAAGATGTATTAAATTATTGATGTTAAAAGTAACTGATTGAAAACTAGGCCTGCCGCACATTTTTATCATCTCTTAATTTTTAACAACACATGTATTTATTCTTCAAGAACTTCTGCGTTTCGCCTCCTTTGCCGAAGAAAATTGGATAAAAATATCTGAATTCACAAATGAATATATACGAATAATTATCAAATAATTTAAGTTAATGAAGGGAGACTGTTCATTGTTCAGATTATTATCACCGGCAGCCCTGGTTTACTGGCAGTGCACACCGCAAATATTTAGCATGCTGAATGTTGCCGCTCCTTACCGTGAGCGTGGCAATAAGGGTCATTTTGCTCTGCTGTGGGCGGAGCTTATTTGGCTGGCGGGATGGAGCGACGGTGTGGAGCGCGAAGACACCGTCAGTGTAAAAGGGCCTTTATGTTACGATGATGCGACTTAGCTGGAATGCGACACGCGCATTCTACGTGGCACCACAACTTTTTGTGTAGATTTAATTAGATCTACAATTGTTTCGTCAGCATTATAAATGTCTTGTGGCCGGCTGCTGAAGTCTCCTTTTTTGAAGGGAGACTGTTCATTGTTCAGATTATTATCACCGGCAGCCCTGGTTTACTGGCAGTGCACACCGCAAATATTTAGCATGCTGAATGTTGCCGCTCCTTACCGTGAGCGTGGCAATAAGGGTCATTTTGCTCTGCTGTGGGCGGAGCTTATTTGGCTGGCGGGATGGAGCGACGGTGTGGAGCGCGAAGACACCGTCAGTGTAAAAGGGCCTTTATGTTACGATGATGCGACTTAGCTGGAATGCGACACGCGCATTCTACGTGGCACCACAACTTTTTGTGTAGATTTAATTAGATCTACAATTGTTTCGTCAGCATTATAAATGTCTTGTGGCCGGCTGCTGAAGTCTCCTTTTTTAGCACTCGAAAATAGTGGCGCAAGTTGTTCACTGTTCCATACAGTGCACGCCCTCGATACAGAGAATCGGGTTTTCTTAATTTGACAGCCTCTGGGTGCCGGCTTTTAAATCCAGTCCACCAAGTCTCACTAGGCCCATTGGGACCAAATTTTTTCCCTGACGTTTTGTCAATACACCAGGCGTAATTAAGAATTTGACTGATGTTAAGTGGGAATGCTCTTTGAGCCATATATTCTGTGTAATTAACTAACTACAAAGAGACTTTTCCTGTTCAGCAGTCAAGTACGTGGCGTTACCTGCCCCTTTGCTGTTCTCATAAATTTTATTCTTTGAACGGTCAGAAAGGGTCTTCCGTGGAACATTGAATTCACGAGCGGCTTTTGCTGTGCTCATCCCATTATTGCGGCACTCATGAAGAGCTTTCAGCACATCTTCTTTGTGCCACTGGCAGTGCTTCTGCCCTCGTCGATGTTCCATGGTGTAGTTAAGTTACCACTTCCGTCAGAACCGTGTCAGTTAGCCTGCCAAAATACATAATATCCCTAATTAATTCAATACATAATTACATTTTAAATCATATTTAATATACTATATTATTTTTCCAGTGTCTATTATCATATAATAATTTTTTTCTTGCTTCTAACGAACGGCAATGTGTTTAGATAGGTACTGTTCATTTCTCCTGTTTTGGAATCTTTTCATTCTTTGTTTCGCCTATCGCGCCTATTTATAATACAGTGTTTCGCCAGAGGCAAAAAACTCTTACTAAAACTTAATTACACCTCTGATTTCACTCTTACCTTGACAGAATAACACCCAAACACACCTGAAACCGTTCAAACACTAAATTTGGCGCGAAAACTATAAAAGACACGAAATATATAGCTTCGCGTGAAAGCGTTCGGTCCTTTTCGTCCGTCTATTCCGCGTCGCGTGAAATACGCTTGTTCACGTTATTAGTGGCTTGTAGAAATCACTTTTAAAATCTTTCTTCTACCGCGTTTTGAAAAAGGATAGTGAAACAACTCATTGAAAAAATGCTATAATATTTATTTAATATTTTTTTTCTGTCGTAGCATTCAGTTTTATATATAAATAAGCAGCTTAAAAAATTTCTGGCGAAACAGAAGGGCGGCGAAACACGGTATGCGGACGTTAGAAACTATGAACATGCCCAACTTAGACTTTGGCTTCAACACCACTTCACATGGGTTCATATTCATCAATTCTACTGTGATATGTCCATTTTTCACCGAGCCAACTGAGCATGCAATCTCTACAGGTAAGTCTTCACGGGAAGTTACAATGAGAGGGTCAAGATAGCCCTCAACCTCATCAGCAATACTGACATCTGACAGTCTAGCACGAATTATCATTCTTCTATTCGGCTCTATCGATATCTCGTGTGCAGTTCTTACCATACTCTGAATTTCTATTCCAGGCTTAGTTTTCAACTTTACAGCAACAGGATCTTCATTTGGAGGTGAGTAGAGAAGTTCACGGTGGACGGTGTCGATCTTCATGTAGTACCGCTCTAGGAAGTCGAGCCCAAAGACTAAAGATTGACTCGTAGCACCGGCACGAACAACTAGTAACGTGAACGCTGGGGCACGTAATTCATCAGCTTGCACAGTTACTGTCACCTCGCCAATCACGTCTATGCGAGATCCGCCAAAACCTATCAACGTAGTCTTCGTCGAACTCTTCATAACGGGTTTGTTTCTCAATTTATTTACCAAATTCTCGGAAATGACCGACACCACTGCTCCATTGTCGATAAGAGCGTCCATTAGTGTCCCGTTAATTTTTGTCGAAAGAAAATAACAGCCAGGTTCAGTTGTATCCTTTGTTTTCATCAGCAAGTTGGTCGGGGAAGAATTAGCTGCAGCGTGATCTTCTTCGTGAGCGGCAGTCTTAAATTTTCTCGACTTGTGCGAGCAGTCACAAGACCTGTGCTCAATGTCGCCACACCATACGCAAGCTCTAAATTCGCTCTTGAATTCAGCACACTTAGCAAGAACATGGCCTTCACGATGACAATACTGGCACACGCTGTTCCTGGGCCCATTAGATCTTCGCTGTTGCTGCTGCTGCTGCTGCTGCTGATCTCGTCGATTAGGGCAATGGCGCGCAAAATGACCAACCTCATTACACCTGAAGCACTCTCGTCGATCTTGGTGTGCAGTGGGAACCTCCATTTCTTGAATTTTTCAATTGTTACAGGTACAGATCAACACTTTGCAAATGCGCTTTAAAATCATAAACAGATTATATACACATTAACACTCACGAAAACATTGGAGCACATGTCGGCACACGGGATAAACTATCCAACACTCCTGACATCAGATTGGTTGTCACCGGGCCCTCGACTTTCCAACGTCAGGTGGCCAAGCCTTCCAAGCCAGTGGCCACGGCAACAAACCAGTAAAAGTTGTTTTTCAGTTTTCCAAGTTTCCTTTACACCGTGTTAATTAAAAGTTCATTAGTTTCTAAATTTATTTGCGAATCTAACAGATTTAATAAAAGCACTGATTTTTATTGGACACAAGTTAAAAGTTTGTTAAAATCATAATTGATTTGATTGCACTGTACAGTTTTTACGAAAGAAAGGCGGTCGAAGCGGCGACAGACAGAGGTTAGTTTCGTAGCGCAACCTGAACACACATTATCTGCGACTAGTCAGCGCAACTGCTACTACGAAACCCAGGACACGGTAAGGATTGACCGGTCAGCGCGACCGCTTGCATGGAACTGCTTGAGGGGTCAACCGGCATGCTGAGGTTCCAGCCCGCGGTTCCAGCACCAATGGTGCCGCACAGTACGGACCGCAATGTCACGCATAGGAACGCGCCACAGAAACAGTTTGGCGAATGGGGCAGTGAAGGACTTTCGTCGTTCTCACTTTTACAATTATATTAAAATAAAACCATTCTAAGCCCTACATGAGTGTTATAATATAATTATTACTAATATCTCTAATATTCAATTACGCAATATTGACAATAAAGTTTTCCATTAGGCTGGTTTAGAAAATGCAAGATTCGTGATGTACGGCGATTTATGAACTAATTTAAAATAAAATTATTAGCTTTGTAACATTTGACGATTTTCAAGGTAAATTGAAATGGAATTTTCAGCTACTTCTGTGATAAATTTACAGAAACTTTAAAATGCACCTTCAACTTCATTTAATTGGTCGGTTTTTTGTTAGCCTGTCACATACTTTAAGAAATGGAAATTAGGTCAAACTATATTAGTTTTAAATGTAGAAGTATATTAGTTTTATGTCGCTACTGTGTTTCACTAGTAATGCTACACAGCTTTCACTTACTGACCGTACGTGACTCATCGGGAATTCAAAGTACTAAATTCAGTTGGTGGGCCTGATTAAACGCTGTAATTCAACAGATAGCTAACTAATTTACTAGGTATGAATAGGTTCTTAATTTGATTATACTTTTACTCTCATGATTTATGAACTTAATTTTTACGAAAAAATACGTATTTTTGGAAAGGATCAGTTGGATTTTGCCGATACCGATACCAGTAAATATGACCGGTACAGATGATACCGATACCAATACATCGGCACATCACTAAATATTATAAGGGACAGAAATGAACTTACTGACAACAAAAAATAAATCATAATTGATTTGACAATGCAAGCAAAGTTACACTTCTGTATAACCTTGGAACATTGAGTAATGCTACAACAATACGATAAAATAAACATAGAAATGACAAACCCAGAATCCCGACACATAACTTGGTTATCAAGACCCACACTTTCAAACGACGCAATGAGCACTTACAGCTGTGCGGGTGCAAATTTCCAATGCTTGCAGCAGAAAAAATTCACACAGCAACATAAACACACAATAGCCATTATGACTGGAATAAGACGCAACCCATAAAACAGAAAACAAAGCAGGCAGCGCAGAAGTTACCTCTGAGGTCCACATTGGAGAGGTCGAGCACATCCAGCGCAGTGAAGGCAGTGAGGTGAGAGAGGTCGTTGAGGTCGGGGTTGTTGGGGAGCGCCAGCCCCGTCAGGAGGGGAGCCAGGGGGAGCAGGGACTCCCACGCCTCACTCGTGAGGGAACACATGTTCAGCGTCACGTGGCACAGCTCCGGGAACGCCATGATGTCCTGTGGGGGAGTGAGGCATCAGCAAAGCGGACTGAGGCGCCAGCAAAGCGGACTGAGGCGCCAGCAAAGCGGACTGAGGCGCCAGCAAAGCGGACTGAGGCGCCAGCAAAGCGGACTGAGGCGCCAGCAAAGCGGACTGAGGCGCCAGCAAAGCGGACTGAGGCGCCAGCAAAGCGGACTGAGGCGCCAGCAAAGCGGACTGAGGCGCCAGCAAAGCGGACTGAGGCGCCAGCAAAGCGGACTGAGGCGCCAGCAAAGCGGACTGAGGCGCCAGCAAAGCGGACTGAGGCGCCAGCAAAGCGGACTGAGGCGCCAGCAAAGCGGACTGAGGCGCCAGCAAAGCAGACTGAGGCGCCAGCAAAGCAGACTGAGGCGCCAGCAAAGCGGACTGAGGCGCCAGCAAAGCGGACTGAGGCGCCAGCAAAGCGGACTGAGGCGCCAGCAAAGCGGACTGAGGCGCCAGCAAAGCGGACTGAGGCGCCAGCAAAGCGGACTGAGGCGCCAGCAAAGCGGACTGAGGCGCCAGCAAAGCGGACTGAGGCGCCAGCAAAGCGGACTGAGGCGCCAGCAAAGCGGACTGAGGCGCCAGCAAAGCGGACTGAGGCGCCAGCAAAGCGGACTGAGGCGCCAGCAAAGCGGACTGAGGCGCCAGCAAAGCGGACTGAGGCGCCAGCAAAGCGGACTGAGGCGCCAGCAAAGCGGACTGAGGCGCCAGCAAAGCGGACTGAGGCGCCAGCAAAGCGGACTGAGGCGCCAGCAAAGCGGACTGAGGCGCCAGCAAAGCGGACTGAGGCGCCAGCAAAGCGGACTGAGGCGCCAGCAAAGCGGACTGAGGCGCCAGCAAAGCGGACTGAGGCGCCAGCAAAGCGGACTGAGGTGCCAGCAAAGCGGACTGAGGCGCCAGCAAAGCGGACTGAGGCGCCAGCAAAGCGGACTGAGGCGCCAGCAAAGCGGACTGAGGCGCCAGCAAAGCGGACTGAGGCGCCAGCAAAGCGGACTGAGGCGCCAGCAAAGCGGACTGAGGCGCCAGCAAAGCGGACTGAGGCGCCAGCAAAGCGGACTGAGGCGCCAGCAAAGCGGACTGAGGCGCCAGCAAAGCGGACTGAGGCGCCAGCAAAGCGGACTGAGGCGCCAGCAAAGCGGACTGAGGCGCCAGCAAAGCGGACTGAGGCGCCAGCAAAGCGGACTGAGGCGCCAGCAAAGCGGACTGAGGCGCCAGCAAAGCGGACTGAGGCGCCAGCAAAGCGGACTGAGGCGCCAGCAAAGCGGACTGAGGCGCCAGCAAAGCGGACTGAGGCGCCAGCAAAGCGGACTGAGGCCCCAGCAAAGCGGACTGAGGTGCCAGCAAAGCGGACTGAGGTGCCAGCAAAGCGGACTGAGATGCCAGCAAAGCGGACTGAGGCGCCAGCAAAGCGGACTGAGGCGCCAGCAAAGCGGACTGAGGCGCCAGCAAAGCGGACTGAGGCGCCAGCAAAGCGGACTGAGGCGCCAGCAAAGCGGACTGAGGCGCCAGCAAAGCGGACAAGGCTCTTAGGGAGCCAGTCCTCATTTCACAGGATAGAAAACCCAAACTAACATTGCTTCTATCGATTGGGGAGACCATCAGTGAAATAGTGGATTGGAGTGAAACTCACTGCACCAGCAAGTAAAATAGAAATAAATTTACATATTATGCGGACACATTTCCCAGTGTACCAGCATCAAAACCCTGACACATCACAACACCCACACACCTTGAAACAACACACACACAACACTTGGAACATAACACCTCTACATAACCCAGCAGGGCAATACATAACCATAAAAGCCTTCACTACTCTCAGTCAGAATCCTAGAAGATTTGCTAGTATGAAGATGATTCCTTCAACACCCACCCATCAGCAGTTCTATGCCTTTGCCTGGATTCTTTCGGCATCATCCATTCTTTACAATATTGGACATTCAGAACACTAAACCGTCTCAGAAAATATTTGCAACACCGCCTCTCTTTATGCTAACTCCGCACTCTTCTTTATTTGAATTCTACCTCACCGTCTCTTTATGCCCCATTCATTTGCTAATTGACAAGATATTCATGGCGAGGTCTTCAAATAGTGTCATTACTTCATGAAATGATCATCTAGCATCGAATCGCCAACCAACATTTTGTACTAATCCAGCAGCACCATTTCGCCACACGTAAGCATCAGCACACCACAGTATTCCTCACATAACCTAACTAAACAGAGCTTAGTCAGTCCTGACGCAGACATCGAGTCCAGAAGATAGCCTGGACGTTGGCCCCACCTCAATGAGAGATCCCCAGGAATCGTGGGGCAGAGAAGTCACATAGACGTGTTTCACCCCCACCAGGAAGGCCCCCCTGTCTGCAGCTGCTGCGCCCTTTCTCCTGTCAGCTGCGAGCTTGTTGAGCAGTCGCAGCTGACGTTCGTCAGCTCCCTCTATCTCCAGGTCCAGCGTCAGCTGAACTGCACACATTCACATGCTTTATTTTGGTATTCGAAGGACGTATTTTTTCCTTTGAAATGCCCCCGTAACGTCTGGCCTACACAATCGGTATATTGAGTGTAGCCTTAGTTTTGTATCCAAATTTTTGCATGATTTAAATTAAAACTAATTCAATTCAAATTTAAATTAAATCACCACCCAGACTTAGTGAGGATGGTGAATTTTTCTAGACACGCTTTGATACTCTTGGTTGCAAAGTTATGGATGGTGAGTATAGCTGTAAAGTCAATTAGTGTCAAATGTTTCAGGAAAATTCTAGGCCATCAGTTGCACAAAACTGTTATCAAGCTTCCACATCCATTACTTACTAATGCAACATTTCCTATCAAAAACATAACTTTTGCATAGAAATTCACTACACAAGTGAGAGCTTTAAGAAGCAGAATTTCATTTGAAGCAGGCTTGTTGAAAAAACAATGCTCGTAACGTGAAAACGAAAGTACGAAGCATTCATCTTTTTAAATTTGAGCCATTTTGAAAAAGTTTCAAGCTGCACAAAATAGGCTATATCATCCCAATAATGTGACAGAGTTAACACTTTGACTGCGACGTGCGCCACCGGTGGTACACGAAGGTAATTTTCACAATGCTGCTGACCGTCCGGAAGTTGCAAACTCAATTTTCAGAAATACTTAATCAAAGCTAAATGAAGGCACGATCGAGTTCATGTTCAGTATTTTCCAAATAGTTTACTACAATTGACTCAAAATTTGAGTTTGGCATTAAACTTAATATTTAGTAGTCGCAGCTAAAGTGTTAAGTATACGCCATACTGCTGGGTATATCACAAAAACAATGACAGAGTCAAACAAGGACACGCACGCTCTAGGGCATTTCATTAAAATAACGACAGAGTGAAGTAAACTGCAGATTGCAAGGTATAACATCAAAATAATGATGACAGAGTTAAGTTTAATAATGCTGGAGTGAAGTATAATAACGACAGAGTAGAGTAAACTGCCCAGTGCTGGGTATATCATCCAAATAATGATTACAGAGTTTAGTACACTACACACTGCTGGGTATGTTATCACTATAACAATGAGGGAGTAGAGTAAACTGCACACTGCTGGGTGTGTTATCACAATAACAATGAGGGAGAAGAGTAAACTGCACACTGCTGGGTATGTCATCACAATAGTTTGTCATCACACTGGGTATGTCATCTCACTGATGGGTATGTCATCTCACTGATGGGTATGTCATCACACTGATGGGTATGTCATCACAATAGTGATGAGAGATTTGCGTAAACAGCCCACTAACGGGTGTGGTTGTCCCCCAGCAGCGGGTTAAGCTCCTTGTTGCCAGCATTGTAGAGGGTCTTGAGTGACCAGGTGCTGTCCCGCAGCCTTGGTATGCCGGACAGGTCCAGGTGGGGCAGGCTGGGCAGCGACCTTTCATACAGCCTGGGCACAGGCACAAAAATTATCGGGGGGTGCTCATTAGCCGAGATTAATGACAAAACATACACAAAATTCAACTTGTTATTTTCAATTTGCCAAGTGACCATCGCAGAGTCATCTACGCACGTTAAAAAAGCAGTAGTGGTAAATCAATTGAAATTACCATGACAAAACTATGTCAATAAAACTAGAATTGAATTGTGAATACAATGAAAATTGAATTTTTGAGAGTACAATTCATTTTAGCAGCACACAAAATTGTTCAAATGTGTTGCACCAGACAAGCATTTAACAGAACAGTCCCACGCATGGCAGCGAAGGTGACAATACATAAAGCAAGCAACGGCTGATGAGCAACTTAGTAGAATGCCCATCAGAATTATTCGAAAAGATCGTAGGCATTGTGAACGCCTACCTGGGCACTACGTATCCCACGGCCATGGCGTCTGCCAGCTCTGCATAGAAAGCCCACATGGCGGCCACATCGTCTGCAGGATGGTAGCGGCAGCTGCTCCACCTGACGCACATGTACGAGTGAGGCACATATGGCATCAACAGATGCTTTTATAGAAACAGAAGTAATTGAATCGATGACAACATTTAGGTCTTAATAACAATCCGAAGGTCTTAATAGTTAGACAAAGGCCTTAATAGTAAGACAAAGGCCTTAATAGTAAGACAAAGGCCTTAATAGTAAGACAAAGGTCTTAATAGTAAGACAAAGGCCTCAACAGTAAGACAAAGGCCTCAACAGTAAGACAAAGGTCTTAATAGTAAGACAAAGGCCTTAATAGTAAGACAAAGGCCTTAATAGTAAGGCAAAGGCCTTAATAGTGAGACAAAGGCCTTAATAGTAAGACAAAGGCCTTAATAGTAAGACAAAGGCCTTAATAGTAAGACAAAGGCCTTAATAGTAAGACAAAGGCCTTAATAGTAAGACAAAGGCCTTAATAGTGAGACAAAGGCCTTAATAGTGAGACAAAGGCCTTAATAGTAAGACAAAGGCCTTAATAGTAAGACAAAGGCCTTAATAGTAAGACAAAGGCCTTAATAGTGAGACAAAGGCCTTAATAGTGAGACAAAGGCCTTAATAGTAAGACAAAGGCCTTAATAGTAAGACAAAGGCCTTAATAGTAAGACAAAGGCCTGTATGAAGTCAGATTCCTTCCCTATCTCACATATTGCCGAGGAACAGAGTAGCATGCCCGGGAAGACAGCATCTCTGAATTGATACGGGTCGTAAAATTATAGCCGGCTTTCGTGCTATGGTCTTGGGAAATATATATCGGGGATGTTCTCAGAAGAGAAATCTTCCCCGCATTAAATCTGATAATTCGACGCTCGGGCCTAGGCAACCGCAGCACTATAAAATGTGGGAACCTCATACGACGGCGCAGAGCGCTGAGTTTAGTCTCGCCGTCCCGCGGACCATCGTTTAATTGCCGTAACGGGAGGCGGGCAGGGGCATGAGACCCGACCCCTCTCCCCCAGCCGCACCCCGGTTGGGTGGAGGGAGGCGAAGCTCAGAACCTTCTCGCCCCGTTGCTGCCCGGCTCGTGCAGTGACCCCCCCCTCCCCTTTGGGAGGGGTGAGCACTGTCCGAGCAGGATTTGAGTAGGACGAGTGGAGGACACTTGGTGCGGAGCGGTAGTCGGGAAAGGACAGACGGTGTAGAGAGCCGTGGTCGTGAACGGACGTACTAGGGTTCAGTTGAGGGTTGAGACGAACAGCCGGTTGTCGATACTTATAAATTTGAGTTGGTAATAAAGGCCCATATCTTCAATTGTTGAATTTAGAGACTGTGTTCGAGTAAAGCGTGGCACGATCAACGATAATCCTTTGACTTGTTTGAGGGCGCATGATTTCAAGCGTTTGCTATACGCTTACCTTGGCTCATCCTTTCGGTGGTTGCACATTCCTTGGCTCGTGTGTTGGCTGTTTGTACACAGTCTGTTGTCGTGAGAAATCGATCGAAGGAAATCGTGAATTATTGGTCCTGTTTATTTAAAATTTGTGAAGGGTATTCTACCACGCTGTCTCGTGTAATCCTTACTTGCCTTTCCCATAGTACACGTAATAAATTGTGGCCTCGTATCATTCCTTATCTCTCTCGTGAACTAGCGCCTGAAACACGCGCCAAACCGCCGCCATTGCTACCAAGAAAATACGCACGATTATTTCATATTTAAAACTTAGTCGGAGCTATCAGCTCCTGGTGGCAGCGAAAACACTCTACTTTTCTCATAATTTTAACGTAACGTCATCCGAATAAGGCTGTCAGAAAAGTAACAGTAGATGAATGAACGACACTTAAGCTTGGGAGCGGGCAGAAAATAACCCGAATTACATAGTATTGGCAGATTTATCTTCAATAAAAATCATCAGATACTTCATGATTGACGCGGATTAAATGAACTTTAAGGCCATAAGGCAAGAGAGAGCGGAAGAAAAACCCGACTCATTCAGTGGCGGCTTAGCGGTGGCGGAAACTAGTCGCTGAGAGAGAGTAAATTGTTAGAGATACTAGGCGGTGACACGGAAAACAATAAAGAAAGAGCACAGGAAAGAAGAAACAACCAGTCCAACAGCTGCAAGCGAGCAACGGCGTCCAAGATCAACAAAAACTGTAAGTAGACACCATTTCATTTCATTTCGTGTGTGTACCTATATCATAGTTAGAAGTGTGGGGAAAATTTCTTTTTCTATTCAGTTCGGTATTATTTTGCTGCGCGGCTGTGCCTTTCAGTGCGGATGATCATCGAAAAGTAACTCGGAGTTATAGTGATTTATTTTTCGTTCCGTGGGGATAAATCGTTGAGTTGTGTGCCTTGTTGTAAATTAGGTACATATTGGGTAATTATCGTGTTGTGAGCAGGATTGCAAATTTAGGGATTGTTCGTGCAAATCTAGTTTGCAAATAGATATTATTGTGTCATTCTACTCTGTTAGTGGGGGTAAACCAACGATTCGTCTGTAGAAACATCCATTTAAATGTTCGTGTATTCCCTAGGACAGAAATAATACGAACCGATTCCGCATTTGTTGGTCGCTCTTTATCTGTGTTTGGGGAAGAGATCAACACTCCACATAAAGGTTTATTCTGTTGTCCCAAGAAAAGATATAAGATTTTTTTTGTGTCGTGGCCTTGTGGGCTGAACTAGGATCAGTGAGATGAATAGGTATGAGTGACAGTGCAAATACAGGGAACGATCAACGTGAATATTTACATAAATTTGCGCTGTATATGACTCGTGTTGAGGGAACCATTTCCAAAAAACTGAAACTTTTTTTCTATTGGACTTATGTCTATGAAAATTTGCAGACTACTAGATCTCCACATTTGTAACAACTTTTGTTTATGAAAAATTTTTCCCCAGGGCATAGAAAATTATTTATTTAAAAAAATAAATTTTATATATACATATATTATTCATTATATCTTCGAAATTTACAAAGCTAGAGCAATGCGGTTTGTTGCATTTGAAAGTCAAACTAATGCTCTATCAAACTTATGGGGGGATTTTTGATTTATTTTTTTTCAGAATTTATATGAATTTTTTTGTAAGGGTCAGAGCAAAAGTTATACTTTTAGGGTAAAAAGTCCACGGAGAGCTTTACAGAAAAAAATTTGGAAATGCCCCATAAGTTCGATAGAGCAAACATGTCACTTTCAAATGCAACAAACCGCATTGCTCTAGCTTTGTAAACTTCGGAGTTATAACGACAATCGTCTTGATAAGTTACTTTTCTTATAAAACCTATTTTTAAAAAAAAAATGCTTCTCCTCCTACAGTTTTTGAGCTACAGTGATCATTTTGGTATCATTGGATGCAGAAAAACAAGGGCTTTACAATGTATTGAGAAGTTTTTCAAAATTCATTCTTGTTTCAAAGTTATGACGTCATAAATTTGAATTTTCTTGAGAATATTTTGATTTTTTTTTTTTTAATTTTTTAAATTTTTATATTGGAAATTTGAGGAGAAGCATTCAAGTTTTTGGAATGTCCACGTTATTCTGCATCCAATGATACCAAAATCATTACTGTAGCTCAAAAACTATCAGAGAAAAAGCATTTAGAAACCCCCCCCCCCCCCAAATGTCGTTTTCTATGATTTCCCATTTTCTTTTCAAGAAAATCGCATTTTGTCATAAATGATAAATGATTCTAAATTTTATTTCCTATCAGTATACCAAATTTCATTGCTCTAAATTCAATAATAAAAAAAATATTCGGATGGGGATGAGGAATATGAATGATGAAATATATAAAAAAATGAAATGGAAAAAAATTGAAAATTTCAGATTTTTTTTTTTTTTTTGCCCACGTTATTCTGCATTCAATGATACCAAAATCATTACTGTAGCTCAAAAACTGTAGGAGGAGAAGCATTTAGAAAACCCCCCCCAAAAATGTTGTTTTCTATGATTTCCTGTTTTCTTTTCAAGAAAATCGCATTTTGTCATTGATGATAAATGATTCAAAATTGCATTACCTATCAGTATACCAAATTTCATTGCTTTAGGTTCAAAAATGAAAAAAAAGGTCCGTAAGAGGGATGCCCTCCCCCCCCCCGGGAGGGACGTTAGCTCTGGGGTAGGTTCCTGATATTTTTACAGACATTCGGGGACATGTCTCTAACTCATTTAAAGCAATAAAAACAAAAATCGGGAGAATCAACCTTTGGACTCAGATGCCCCTAAAATGCTTCCCTTAACTGAATTTTCGTGTAAGGAGATTCCCTCCTGACTTATGATTTTGTTGCCCTACACATGAGAGTCCGCATTTCGGTAACCTTGCCAGTGGTGCCCTCCTCTTTCCTCTCTCGGATACACCCAGAAGGTTTTGTTTTGTGTTTATGCGTGGTAACTAGTACTTATCGTAAAAGTGGATGTCATTGTGCGTCGTGAGTTGCAACTGCAATAGATAGATTGAAAGGAAAATTTTTGTGCTGATCATCGCTGAGTTCAAGCTACAAAATGGGCAAGGACGAAGAAAAGTCGGGGACCGCAGGAAGTTCGGCTGCCAATAAGCAGGACGCAGGAGCCGCTCAGATAGCTGCAAGCGGGCAAGGGCTCGGCAAGCTGCCTAAGTTCGACGGTAAAAGCAATGTGGTGAAGTTCCTCAACAACGTGAAAAAGAGGGCACACCTAGAAAACTGGTCAGACGACCGAAGCGCTGATGTCATCCGATATCTCTGCACTGACACCACAGAGAGCTTTTTGGACTCAAACCCCGAGCTCGAAGAATGCGATCTGAAGGAGCTGACCGAACGCCTCGAGGATCGTTTCCTCAAAAGCATTTCGCTGACGGATGCACATGCGGAACTGGCTGCAATCAAAATGAACCGGGGCACAATCGAGGATTTTGCTTCGCGACTGGAGACCTCTTCGGCTGCCTTGGCGCATGTGATCAAGGAGTTGCAAGACACAGCATCTCGCGACAAGCTCCTGGCAAATGTGTTTGTAAATGGTCTCGACCCGGCATTGAAAAGGACAATGGCAACATACGAACCAAAAAAGCTCGCAGATTGTATAAAAATGGCACAGAAATGCGAACGAATGCTGGAAGATGAAAAGCAGCGCAGGCACATCTGCGCTATAGAAGAAGTAGAAGCAGCCCCAACCCGGCCACCACCTAGATGCTGGTCGTGCAACCAAGTAGGCCATTTTTCGCGAGAGTGTCGCAACCCAGCGGTGATTCCGAGGCAAAATACATTTGCCCAGAACGTACAGCGAAGAACCATGAATTGCTTCAATTGCGGCCAAGCCGGCCATATAGCGAGACAATGTAGGGCACAGTGGCCGGCACAAAATCAAGCTCAGCAGAGCCGACAGTTAGGCGAGCCACAAGGCTCGAGCCCCGCAGCCCATCGGAGTTTCAACGCAGATAACAACACACCGTGGCGATACGCACAAGGCCCACCGAATAGAAAAAACTAGAAAGGCCTGTCGACACACACGAGGCCAAACCGATCATAAAAATTAAAGTGAACGAACAAGACTGCGAAGCATTCCTGGACACCGGATCAGTTTGTTGCCTAATAAGGCCTGAAATGGCAGAAAAAATCGTGTCGGCAGGATCAGGTACAGTAAGAATAAAGACGGCCAAGCTACAGTTAAGTACAGTAAGTGGCGCAGAAATAGATGTGCGGGGCAGAATTGCGCTGAACATTAAGATAGGAGGTAAAAAGTATGTACATGAGGTAATCGTAGCTCAAGTCGGAAATTATCCAGGAGACATACTAGTAGGGCTCGATTTACTCCAGCGCATAGGTAAGGTGACGCTGGACATGACCAGTAGATATGGTAGTAGAGTGATCGTGAACGGTCATTCGTATGCATTTAAGGACGGTAAGTATGCCGGAGAGTCGATCAATTTGATCAGACAAAGAAAAAGGGTAAGTATGCGACAGTCTGAGGTCGCGGCGGTGCTACCAACAGTGAGCAGTGACGATGGTGAGTATGGTATAACCGACGAGCTACCCGAGGCGGAAGTACCAAGCCTAGAGCATCTGCACACGCAGCAGCGTGAGAGTTTGTTGGCGCTCATCGGTAAGTATGCGCCAGCCATTTCTCAGCATGAGCAAGATTTAGGACGATGTGACTTGCTCCCACATCGAATTGACACCAGGAACGCAGCGCCAATTGCTACGAAACAATGGCCTCTGCCCCAAGCAACACGCGCAGCAATCGAAGAACAAGTGCAGAATATGTTAAAAATGGACGTAATTGAGCCATCAGCGAGCGCGCGGGCATCTCCGGTGCTCCTCATCAAAAAGAAGGACGGCACGCATAGATTTTGTGTTGATTTTCGACGAATTAATGAAGTCACGCTCGCAGATAAATACCCAATGCCACGGATCGAGCAAATTTTGGAGTCCCTTGGAGGCGCATGCTACTTCTCAGCAATAGACTTGAAATCAGGCTACTGGCAGATTCCTGTCGCGGAAGCAGACCGCGACAAGACAGCATTTGCTACTGAGTCGGCTCAGTACCGATTCAAGAGGATGCCCTTCGGATTGACTACAGCTCCGGCCACATTCCAGCGTTTGGTCAATCGAGTGTTAGAGCCAGTGATTGGAAAGACGAGCTACGTTTTCATAGACGACGTAGTAGTATTTTCGAAGACGTTTGAGGATCACATCGCTCATTTGGAAGAAGTTCTCGCTCTCCTTGAAAAGTCAGGACTAAAAATTTCACTGAAAAAGTGCAGCTTTGCCAAACCATCCATCGAGTATTTGGGTCATGTTGTCTCTAAGGACGGAATTCAAGTTGACCAAAGGAAAATCACGGCCATTCGCGAGTTGTTACCACCGAAGAAACCGAAAGATGTACGAAGAATTTTGGGAATGGCAGGCTACTATCGAAGACCCATACCAAACTTCTCTGAACGCGTCGCACTTTTGACGGCTTTGACTAAGAAGTGTGCCAAGTTTGTGTGGACGAACGAACATCAGGCCGCATTCGACGCGCTCAAATCGGCTCTAGCTGAAGCGCCGGTGTTGGGTTACCCATATTTCGAGCGACCGTTCAGGCTGCATACCGACGCCAGTGATGTCGCTCTGGGAGGAGTACTGACGCACGAAAAGGACGGCCTGGATCACCCGATAGCATACTATTCACGGAAATTTACACCGGCAGAGACCCGGTACTCTACCACCGAAAGAGAAGCTTTAGCTATTGTGGAAAACGTCCGCCATTTTGCTCGATACCTCTACGGTCGGAAGTTTCAGATCCTAACAGACCATCAGCCGCTGCGATATTTGTTCCAATACAAAGCTACCGTTCCACGTATCGCCCGCTGGGCAGTGCTACTGTCACAGTTCGAATATGAAATTTCGTATAGGCCCGGCAAGGAGAATGTGATTCCAGATACGCTCTCACGTGGAGTGGCAGCCGTCCGCCCGACCGTGACGGAAGCGCTGGACCCGTACGAAGTTTTCTGTGCGGAAAAGGTAAGTATGGAGCAGCGCAAAGCACAGCACTGGGCCAAGGTCATCGACGCATTGGAAGGAAAAGGCGGATTAGATTAGTCGTTAGTTTTAGCCTCCCTACCCAGCAACAATTGCGATCCAAAGAGAGGAAGGAGGAAGGCACCATTTAGTATGGAGTTAAGGAAACGCGGAATCTACGCAGAAAGGCATAGAAACAGTTAGTTGTGAAAGAAGATTATGAAACAAGACCAAAGTTGAAGAAGACAGTAGTAGGTGCTGAAAAACAGGACAGCAGTGAACCGAAAAAAGGTGGTCCATAACATAACAAAAACATTTTATTTCAACAAAAAGAAGGCCTACCTAACTCTCAGCTCAGGCCCTCACATTGTCCCCCTGGGAGCGCTAGTTCCCATAGATACAATAATTGTATCCCCCTGAGGGGGGGAAAAGGCGGAATGGTGACAGATCCGAGCCAGTATAAGGATTTCGTGCTGGACAAAAACTGTCTTTTCTACCTGGAAGTTAAAGACAACGGAGACATTCGCAAACGTGCAGTGATTCCCGAATCCCTAATAAAGCCCGCGTTAATAATGTCGCACGATACGCGTATTTCCGGACATTTCGGAGCAAAAAAGACCCTCCACCGTGCTAGAGAATTATTCTTTTGGCCAAATATGGCACGACACGTACAAGAGCACGTGAAAAATTGCACGACGTGTCAGAAGCGAAGTCCCCACGGGGGCCTTAAAGCAAAAATAGGCGAATTACCGCCAGTCTCACGACCATTAGAAAGGGTGGGAATTGATCTCACTGGAGAGCTGACACAGTCACAGGCAGGACATCGATATATTCTGACGATCGTGTGCCACTTCTCAAGATACGTACAGACGTACCCACTGCGCAATAAAAAGAGCGAGACCGTAGCGCGGGCGTTCATGGATTACGTATGCCGGTATGGCTGTCCGGAACACATCGTGTCGGATCGAGGTACTGAGTTTACTGCCCAAAATTTCCAAGAAATGTGCCGCATTTTGAAGTCCAAGTTGCATTTCACCACGGCCTTCCATCCAGCCAGTAATGGCATGACAGAAGCATTCAACAAACTACTGAAGACGACGCTGGCAGCCACCGTAGAGAAGGATCTCACATCATGGGACGAGCAGCTACCTTTTGCCACGCTCGCTCTAAACTGTTCGTATCATACCTCGGTAGACAATACGCCATATTATTTGTTCCACGGACGCGACGCTCCCTTGCCACTGTCTGATATTCTGCAGCCCAGGATACTAAACTATGCTTTGGAGGAGGATTTTCCTCACGCCGCCTTTGCCAGATTGCAAATTGCGTTCGAAAACGCGATGTCAGCAAGCCAAAATGCACATGACAAGAATGTGAGATATCAGCGCGTAAGAGATAAGGAACTTAGAGTCGGCGATTGCGTATTCCTACGGAATACAGCAGGAAGGAACAAGGCGATGGGTAAATTCCGACCTAATTGGTTAGGCCCGTACAGAATTCAGGCCCTTCCAACACCGATGAACGTCGTAATACGACAAGTCCACGGCCGCCGGCATGAGATAACGGTCCACAGAAATAGACTTAAGCCCGCGTCATTTCAGCCAGAGGAGACAATAGTAATACAAGACGAGCGTCCTCGAAGCAATGGGAGGAGCGTCGAGCACGTCACCGAAGTACTTCACGAAGACAGCGATTCGGAAAGCAGCGACGACGAGATCTATGTAACAAGACCTGAAGTTCCCTCACCCCTACCCACCCCGGCAGCTGGGCGTCCTTACGCTCTAAGATCCGCCGGTCCGGTAGAAGAGTAGAGGAGTAGAGGAGAAGATAACATGAGCAAAACTACTATGTAACAAGCGGAGAGTAGATAAGCTTGCTAATCTAATTTTCTTTACAGAATAAACTAGCAAATAAAGAGTAGATAAGTTTAATAATCTAATCTCCCTTTTCAGAATAACCTAGCAAATAAGTAGTAGATAAGCACTAATCTAATTCCTTTACAGAATAGCTTAGCAACAACTAGGTTGGCAGGAAAATTTCTGAGTAGTCGACTGCTAGGCAAGTAACTTTTAGAAATGCTACCAGCCAGCACGAGCGACTGTGCTCAGAACAGGCACAGGATGAGAGTCATAAAATCGAAAGAGGCATAAAGGAACTCAGTCCGAGCCTGGGAAATACGAGTAGAGACGTGGCATACAAATTATAATAACGCACTAGGAAAAGTGTATCGTGCTGGCTGCGCAAATCAGAATGACGAGAATAAAACTTAGATATAATGACTTCACATCGAAATAGGAATTTGATTGCTGGTCAATTGTTTGAGATGTATAAGGAATGAAGAGGGATTTCGAAGGAAACTAGCCGTCTAGGCAGAGATATAATTAGACAGTATTAAAAATATAAGTATAGCACAGCCGCAGCAGAGGTTCTTTCACATAATACGGCCAGTAGTGGGTACGGCTCTTTAGTCCTCTCATAACTAGTAGGTTACAACTGAGGGGACGAAATTTTTTTGAGTAGCCTGAGAAATGACTAGTTATAAGCACTAATAAACCATTGCCTTTCAGGTGTAGGTTTGAAGAGTCAGCAACTTGGATGGGAAATAGATATATCCTTCTCGTAATTGTTTTGTTTAGCGTGAAAAATTCCCCGTGAAGGAATTTTTCTTGGATCGTCGGAGGGGGAGAAAATTTAAGAAATTAAATTTTTTTTTATTGCGTCTAAATGACGTTTTAAAAAGAGAAACCTGAGCCTGTCATGAGCCGAGTGGAGCCGATAATAAGATCTCGTATAGCAGAACCCTGAGAGTTGGGTAGAATGCTTAGCGAGACAGCAGATTAAATTAAAGATGTCCATTACGGACCTAGCATAAGCTTTAACATTACGGTCTTTAAGAATAACGTAGCTTAGTGTGGAAAGGCAAGTTGGACACGCACTCGCGTGGTGGAGACTCGAGGCATGTGCCCACGGGACAATGAGAGCCACAATGGGTCATAAAATTTAAAGGCGCTGCATTGCGGAGACGCATGTAACCTGAGAGAGAGCCGGCTTCAAGATAGAGAAGGCGGGCTGAACAAAGAGAAGCGCACAGCGATGCGTTTGAGATGCTAAATACGAGAGTTTGATTTAGGACGATAAGGAAATAGCAAGGGCAATAAAGGCCGAGAAGAATATAAAAAAAAGGGATAGCTCCTGTGCTGGGAAATCCAGAGTGTGAACGACATTGAGCAATCGCCGGAGCTGAAATATTTAATGATAAATGTGCTAAGGTGAATTTTGAAGATTTTCAGGAAGGCGATGAGCGAGCGAGATGTCGGCATGTACGCGGTGCCGAAAGAGCACCACAGCGGCCTCCAACGGAGACGGACCGGAACTGCGGTCGACGTAAGAGAGAGGGAGAGGCATTCGTCAATGGTAAGATCGGGAACACTCCTGCGCGTAGGAAACACGTGCGTGAACTGTGGAGAGTGTTATAAATGTCTGGTCTGTTGATGAGCGTGATAGGGAAGATTACGGGAAGCATGACAGAGGGATTTTTAAGCATGTCCAGAGGCATGTGCGCAATGCTTGAGGCATCGCAGCTGTTACCGATACCATGAGATTTTGGAGGTTAAAAGATAAGTCATGTGTGACGTATAGAAAAAAAAAACATACATGCATACGCAGGGACGCCTACGTATTGCACCCATACGAAATTTATGCTTGCTTCTCACGAGAGATTAGCAAATGTCACTCAGTAAAAGAAGAAAAAAAAAAAACGGTCAGCTGGCACGGAAATAGTACTAATGTAGGAAAATCACATTTCTCATCATTTAATCATAAGGACCTGCACCACGAGTGAAAGACAAATGAACAGGAGGTGTGTGTGTTGTCAGAGTGTGTGCGGTTTCGTGTGCTGTATCGTGTGCAGGAGTGTGTGCGGTATCATGTGGCAGAATTGTACTCTTAGCCATTCAAGTCCGGATTAGGACTGTTTAGACTCATAAAAATCATATATCATTCATGTAATACGCGCTCTCATTAGGAGGCGAAGAAAGGAAAATTTTTGAAAATAGGCTCTATATTGATGTCTAACCCATGTAACAAAATTAATGCCCGACCGTGTGCCGTAGGAAACGGTGACGTACATGCATCGAGGGCGGAGACGGAGGCCGAGCGACGTGGTGCGCCAGCTCGGAACCTACGTCGCAGCGCGCCACTACGAGGTGGCATTGTGGCTACCCGACGGAAGTCTGGCGAGCGTCTCGCCCGAGACGGACTGGGCGCGGGCGGCCGCGACCCTGGAGGGGCGCGTGCTGGTCGTCCACTTCGTCCCGAAGCCGGACAAACGCCTGACCGAGGCAACCCTCAGCGGCTTGCTGCAGCACCTAGTTATGCCCCGGGACGGCGGAGAGATCGAGGCCAGGACCGCGTGCGCGCGAATCTCCTCGGCTTCGGTTTTCCCCTACTATCTGTGGAAGGAGACACTAAGAGGGAACGAATTTCTCCTCACAATTGAAGCCTAAAAGGGATCCCACTGGAAGCAGACGACGACAATGCCGGAGGCTGAAGAGCCCGCCTCCACCGTCCCGAGGGAGGCCAATATTATATTTAAATTGATGATGCACGTGCGAGCGAGTTGTGGTCGCCGTTCGTTTTTCTTCTGTGTTGTCGTATTGTAGTTTGATGTCCTGTTGTACAAGGTCATGAGTCGGGTCGAAAATAGAATCGTGGCCAGAACATAAATAAAAAGAAAATTTATATTCATAAATTTTCTTGTGTAACATGGGGAAGGGTGTATGAAGTCAGATTCCTTCCCTATCTCACATATTGCCGAGGAACAGAGTAGCATGCCCGGGAAGACAGCATCTCTGAATTGATACGGGTCGTAAAATTATAGCCGGCTTTCGTGCTATGGTCTTGGGAAATATATATCGGGGATGTTCTCAGAAGAGAAATCTTCCCCGCATTAAATCTGATAATTCGACGCTCGGGCCTAGGCAACCGCAGCACTATAAAATGTGGGAACCTCATACGACGGCGCAGAGCGCTGAGTTTAGTCTCACCGTCCCGCGGACCATCGTTTAATTGCCGTAACGGGAGGCGGGCAGGGGCATGAGACCCGACCCCTCTCCCCCAGCCGCACCCCGGTTGGGTGGAGGGAGGCGAAGCTCAGAACCTTCTCGCCCCGTTGCTGCCCGGCTCGTGCAGTGACCCCCCCCTCCCCTTTGGGAGGGGTGAGCACTGTCCGAGCAGGATTTGAGTAGGACGAGTGGAGGACACTTGGTGCGGAGCGGTAGTCGGGAAAGGACAGACGGTGTAGAGAGCCGTGGTCGTGAACGGACGTACTAGGGTTCAGTTGAGGGTTGAGACGAACAGCCGGTTGTCGATACTTATAAATTTGAGTTGGTAGTAAAGGCCCATATCTTCAATTGTTGAATTTAGAGACTGTGTTCGAGTAAAGCGTGGCACGATCAACGATAATCCTTTGACTTGTTTGAGGGCGCATGATTTCAAGCGTTTGCTATACGCTTACCTTGGCTCATCCTTTCGGTGGTTGCACATTCCTTGGCTCGTGTGTTGGCTGTTTGTACACAGTGTGTTGTCGTGAGAAATCGATCGAAGGAAATCGTGAATTATTGGTCCTGTTTATTTAAAATTTGTGAAGGGTATTCTACCACGCTGTCTCGTGTAATCCTTACTTGCCTTTCCCATAGTACACGTAATAAATTGTGGCCTCGTATCATTCCTTATCTCTCTCGTGAACTAGCGCCTGAAACACGCGCCAAACCGCCGCCATTGCTACCAAGAAAATACGCACGATTATTTCATATTTAAAACTTAGTCAGAGCTATCAGCTCCTGGTGGCAGCGAAAACACGCTACTTTTCTCATAATTTTAACGTCACGTCATCCGAATAAGGCTGTCAGAAAAGTAACAGTAGATGAATGAACGACACTTAAGCTTGGGAGCGGGCAGAAAATAACCCGAATTACATAGTATTGGCAGATTTATCTTCAATAAAAATCATCAGATACTTCATGATTGACGCGGATTAAATGAACTTTAAGGCCATAAGGCAAGAGAGAGCGGAAGAAAAACCCGACTCATTCAGGCCTTAATAGTGAGACAAAGGCCTTAATAGTGAGACAAAGGCCTTAATAGTAAGACAAAGGCCTTAATAGTAAGACAAACGTTTTCAAAGCAACACAAAGCTTCTATTTACAGTAGAAAGGGAGCACCTCAATTTGACATCCACAGTCCAATCCATCACTCAATGATGGCTATTTTTTCTAATCTAGACAAGATATTTGAAAAATATTCAATGCTCATATAATATTTCAATTGTTAAATTATCCTCAAAATGAGTAAAACACATAATGGAAAGTGCTTAACTCCCAAACTTCTGAATTACTATACATTGAATTGCTACAAATATGGACAACTACACCAAATTTATAAGTATTAACACTTTGACTGCGACGCGCGCCACCGGTGGTACACGGAGGTATTTTTCATGATGCGGCTGACTGACCAGAAGTCGCAAACTCAATTTCCATAAATACTCAATCAAAACTAAATGAAGGCACGATCCAGTTCATGTTTGGTATTTTCAAAATAGTTTACTGCAAATGACTTTAAATTTGAGTTAGGTGTTGAACTTAATATTTAGTAGTCGCAGTCAAAGTGTTAAAGATGGGAAGTTCTATTCCACAGAAAGTACAGCATTCAAGTCCAGTACCTACTGTATTTCTAACTTCTGCAAGCTAACATATTATATCAAATAGTTGCAATTATCATCATTCTGGCATTCAATGTTGCCAACCACAACAAAGGTGTTCTAAAGAGAAAAAGATCAAGACACCATTTGGTACCAAGTTGAAAAAATTAAAAATCTTTGCCCAAGGTGTATTTCTATGCAATATCCCCAGCACATGGAAATACGGTCATACCTCACCTTGCAAATTAATTCCTTCCAGAAGTGGTTTCGAAATGTGATCCTTTTGTTAGGTAGAGTCTTATTTTACATGTAAAAGGCGTGATTTGTTCCAAGGCCCCCTATACTCCCCCTAAACCCTTAAAAAATTGTAAAAGTACACCAATTTTATGTGAAATATGCATTCAACATATCCTGAAATTTCTTTCTCCTTTCCCCAAAGGAGTAACAGCCTCTCCATCTCGTCGTTCAGTGATGATCTCGTTTTCAATATTATAGAGAGGCCTTTCCAAAGGGAAGTGGATTATAACACTTTGACTGCGACGTGCGCCACCGGTGGTACACGGAGGTAATTTTCTTAATGCTGCTGACCGGCCAGTTATCGCAAACTCAATTTTCATAAATATTTTATCAACGCTAAATTATTGCATGATCCACTTCATGTTTGGTATTTTCCAAATAGCTTACTACAATTGACATTAAATTTGAGTTTTGTGTTAAACTTAATATTTAGTAGTTGCAGTCAAAGTGTTAAGGCCTCCTTCTGCCTCAATATCGTACCCATCGTAGACGGGTTTTGGGCATTTTCCTTTACGATATTCAATCGCATGGCACTTTCATATTTTTTTATCATCTGTTTTACTGCTATTGATAACAGAGCCCACTTCTTCTTTTCACTCGTACCAGGGATCACATTTTTGGAGCCCATGATGAATAACGAAGAGTAAAGTCGCAATGAACACACTAGAAAAATTCACGAAACACTAACTCTGTCCTCACTTTATGAGTGTTACAAGTCCATGACAAACGAGGTTTGAAAACACACTCAAAGCATCATGGATATCATGGAGATGCAGCTTTCTCCTAAGCAATGAGACTAGAGAGACTGGAAGACAGCCAATGAGAGAGCAACTCTATTGTGCCAATTTTGTAACAAAATACAGGTTGCTACAAGTGTACTTACGTTTTGGGGGATTCGAGCGGCTGCAAATCGCCGAGGGCGCATTAGTTGAATTTTTGAGATATCGCGTTTTGTAATTAGAATTTTTTTTTTATTCAGAGACAACAATTTCACACAAAGGCGTTTTGTCTCTTGGATTATCCGTTAGATGGGTCTTTTGTAAGGTAAGGTATGACTGTAGCAAATTGAGAAGGAAGTTTATGAACCACTACAAAAGTTAAAGATGAAAGTAATACATACTGAAAAACAGGTCACTCGTGAATTTAAAAAAGCACAATCTGTAACAACCCAAAAAAAATCTATCCTATTTCAGTAAAAAAAAACCTACCTAACTCTCAACTTGGGACATTCACAGAAACAATCTAAAGGAAGGACTTCCTATTTCCATAGTTTTGATAGCTTCAACATATCAATAACGTAATGCTCAAATGAACTTCCACTGCCAGTAAAAATCTGTACTTGGTGACACATCAGCATCACTACTGACACAGCTTTTCATCAGCATTTACCAACGCAAAAACTTATTCTAAATTCCAAAGATGGTATCACTTCATCTAATTGCACTTAAAAGACAAAAGTGAAGAAAATTTATATACTAAGAGTAGTCCGCTTACATATGCATGCACAGCACATGAGTTAATTTTATTTTTTTTTCAATTGGTGACATATATTTTATATTGATTGATCAAAGAAATTTTTAGCCTCTCTTTACCACAAAAAAAAGATGTTCAAAGAGAAGAAGGATGAAGGCACCATTTAGTATGGATTTAGGGAATGCAGAATCCAGGCATATGGTGCCTAAAAACCATAAGCTAAGAAAGAAGTTCATGAAACGAGATTTAAGTTGAAGAATGAAGTAGTAGGTGCTGAAAAACAGGACAGCAGTGAACCAAAAAAAGATGGTCCGTTACAAAATAAAAAAAATATTCTATTTCAACAAAAAAAGGCCCACCCAACCTAGCTCGCAACCTCACATAATCTCACTAAGAGTGCTAATTCCCATAAATACAATAGTTGTATCTTCCTGAAGGGACATATACATTCCAAATAATTAACTTGCTTACATAACACAAATATCAAGAAGCTTTTCAATGAGCTAAAAATAACTACAAATTGGAGGTAGTAGACACAAAATAGTGAAGCCTTTTAATGAAGCAAAACAACTTCACCAATATTGGAGAAAGGCGTCCCTGAACCAGTTCAGGAGGTAGCAAACACAAAAGTATTCAAGTCTACACAGTGGAGAAAGCCTCACCTGAACCAGCTTGTATCAAAGAGGTTGTTGATGTTTCTGAGGAAGTGGAGGAGAGGCAAAGAGGAGTGGATGCAGTGCAGCGAGAGGCGCACGATGGAACGAGTCAGGTTGTACTGCAGCCTCTGGCCACTGTTGGCTCGGTCTGTCATTCACGATCCATCAGACACAAGCAACCAACAAGAATGCGAGCAATGAAAGATCAATTGTAGAGCCATAACACTCAAATGATGAATTAACAGCTATTTAAAAACAGGAAGGGTTTCACTTAAATTTATTATGCACTCATGAGTAAGAGCAAACCCAAACCTCCTAGAAGTCTTCTATCCAGCTAATCATGTACCCAGTAATACATGTAAACACGCAGCAAAAATTTAAGACTTAGCAACATCTGTAAGTATTTTTTAAACAAAAACCCAGCCTACAAGAATGAAAAACAACCTTAACCACAATGAAGAAATGGCTGCGCATTAATCAAACACAATTTGAAAACAAAGCTTTAGCTTAGTTCTCGTAAAACTGAAAATAAAGTCTATTCCCTACTCCTCAAAACAAAAAGTCTCATTCTTCACAAAAACAGTTTCAAGTCCAGTTGATCCCAAGTCCAAACAGTCCTGAGTCCAAACAGTCCTGGGCACGAACAGTCCTGGGCACAAACAGTCCTGGGCACAAACAGTCCTGGGCACAAACAGTCCTGGGTACGAACAGTCCTGAGCACGAACAGTCCTGAGCACGAACAGTCCTGAGCACGAACAGTCCTGAGCACAAACAGTCCTGAGCACAAACAGTCCTGAGCACAAACAGTCCTGAGCACAAACAGTCCTGAGCACAAACAGTCCTGAGCACAAACAGTCCTGAGCACAAACAGTCCTGAGCACAAACAGTCCTGAGCACAAACAGTCCTGAGCACAAACAGTCCTGAGCACAAACAGTCCTGAGCACAAACAGTCCTGAGCACAAACAGTCCTGAGCACAAACAGTCCTGAGCACAAACAGTCCTGAGCACAAACAGTCCTGAGCACAAACAGTCCTGAGCACAAACAGTCCTGAGCACAAACAGTCCTGAGCACAAACAGTCCTGAGCACAAACAGTCCTGAGCACAAACAGTCCTGAGCACAAACAGTCCTGAGCACAAACAGTCCTGAGCACAAACAGTCCTGAGCACAAACAGTCCTGAGCACAAACAGTCCTGAGCACAAACAGTCCTGAGCACAAACAGTCCTGAGCACAAACAGTCCTGAGCACAACCAGTCCTGAGCACAACCAGTCCTGAGCACAACCAGTCCTGAGCACGAACAGTCCTGAGCAAAAACAGTCCTGAGCAAAAACAGTCCTGAGCAAAAACAGTCCTGAGCAAAAACAGTCCTGAGCAAAAACAGTCCTGAGCAAAAACAGTCCTGAGCAAAAACAGTCCTGAGCAAAAACAGTCCTGAGCAAAAACAGTCCTGAGCAAAAACAGTCCTGAGCAAAAACAGTCCTGAGCAAAAACAGTCCTGAGCAAAAACAGTCCTGAGCAAAAACAGTCCTGAGCAAAAACAGTCCTGAGCAAAAACAGTCCTGAGCAAAAACAGTCCTGAGCAAAAACAGTCCTGAGCAAAAACAGTCCTGAGCAAAAACAGTCCTGAGCAAAAACAGTCCTGAGCAAAAACAGTCCTGAGCAAAAACAGTCCTGAGCAAAAACAGTCCTGAGCAAAAACAGTCCTGAGCAAAAACAGTCCTGAGCAAAAACAGTCCTGAGCAAAAACAGTCCTGAGCAAAAACAGTCCTGAGCAAAAACAGTCCTGAGCAAAAACAGTCCTGAGCAAAAACAGTCCTGAGCAAAAACAGTCCTGAGCAAAAACAGTCCTGAGCAAAAACAGTCCTGAGCAAAAACAGTCCTGAGCAAAAACAGTCCTGAGCAAAAACAGTCCTGAGCAAAAACAGTCCTGAGCAAAAACAGTCCTGAGCAAAAACAGTCCTGAGCAAAAACAGTCCTGAGCAAAAACAGTCCTGAGCAAAAACAGTCCTGAGCAAAAACAGTCCTGAGCAAAAACAGTCCTGAGCAAAAACAGTCCTGAGCAAAAACAGTCCTGAGCAAAAACAGTCCTGAGCACAAACAGTCCTGAGCACAAACAGTCCTGAGCACAAACAGTCCTGAGCACAAACAGTCCTGAGCACAAACAGTCCTGAGCACAAACAGTCCTGAGCACAAACAGTCCTGAGCACAAACAGTCCTGAGCACAAACAGTCCTGAGCACAAACAGTCCTGAGCACAAACAGTCCTGAGCACAAACAGTCCTGAGCACAAACAGTCCTGAGCACAAACAGTCCTGAGCACAAACAGTCCTGAGCACAAACAGTCCTGAGCACAAACAGTCCTGAGCACAAACAGTCCTGAGCACAAACAGTCCTGAGCACAAACAGTCCTGAGCACAAACAGTCCTGAGCACAAACAGTCCTGAGCACAAACAGTCCTGAGCACAAACAGTCCTGAGCACAAACAGTCCTGAGCACAAACAGTCCTGAGCACAAACAGTCCTGAGCACAAACAGTCCTGAGCACAAACAGTCCTGAGCACAAACAGTCCTGAGCACAAACAGTCCTGAGCACAAACAGTCCTGAGCACAAACAGTCCTGAGCACAAACAGTCCTGAGCACAAACAGTCCTGAGCACAAACAGTCCTGAGCACAAACAGTCCTGAGCACAAACAGTCCTGAGCACAAACAGTCCTGAGCACAAACAGTCCTGAGCACAAACAGTCCTGAGCACAAACAGTCCTGAGCACAAACAGTCCTGAGCACAAACAGTCCTGAGCACAAACAGTCCTGAGCACAAACAGTCCTGAGCACAAACAGTCCTGAGCACAAACAGTCCTGAGCACAAACAGTCCTGAGCACAAACAGTCCTGAGCACAAACAGTCCTGAGCACAAACAGTCCTGAGCACAAACAGTCCTGAGCACAAACAGTCCTGAGCACAAACAGTCCTGAGCACAAACAGTCCTGAGCACAAACAGTCCTGAGCACAAACAGTCCTGAGCACAAACAGTCCTGAGCACAAACAGTCCTGAGCACAAACAGTCCTGAGCACAAACAGTCCTGAGCACAAACAGTCCTGAGCACAAACAGTCCTGAGCACAAACAGTCCTGAGCACAAACAGTCCTGAGCACAAACAGTCCTGAGCACAAACAGTCCTGAGCACAAACAGTCCTGAGCACAAACAGTCCTGAGCACAAACAGTCCTGAGCACAAACAGTCCTGAGCACAAACAGTCCTGAGCACAAACAGTCCTGAGCACAAACAGTCCTGAGCACAAACAGTCCTGAGCACAAACAGTCCTGAGCACAAACAGTCCTGAGCACAAACAGTCCTGAGCACAAACAGTCCTGAACACAAACAGTCCTGAACACAAACAGTCCTGAACACAAACAGTCCTGAACACAAACAGTCCTGAACACAAACAGTCCTGAACACAAACAGTCCTGAACACAAACAGTCCTGAACACAAACAGTCCTGAACACAAACAGTCCTGAACACAAACAGTCCTGAACACAAACAGTCCTGAACACAAACAGTCCTGAACACAAACAGTCCTGAACACAAACAGTCCTGAACACAAACAGTCCTGAACACAAACAGTCCTGAACACAAACAGTCCTGAACACAAACAGTCCTGAACACAAACAGTCCTGAACACAAACAGTCCTGAACACAAACAGTCCTGAACACAAACAGTCCTGAACACAAACAGTCCTGAACACAAACAGTCCTGAACACAAACAGTCCTGAACACAAACAGTCCTGAACACAAACAGTCCTGAACACAAACAGTCCTGAACACAAACAGTCCTGAACACAAACAGTCCTGAACACAAACAGTCCTGAACACAAACAGTCCTGAACACAAACAGTCCTGAACACAAACAGTCCTGAACACAAACAGTCCTGAACACAAACAGTCCTGAGCACAAACAGTCCTGAACACAAACAGTCCTGAACACAAACAGTCCTGAGCACAAACAGTCCTGAGCACAAACAGTCCTGAGCACAAACAGTCCTGAGCACAAACAGTCCTGAGCACAAACAGTCCTGAGCACAAACAGTCCTGAGCACAAACAGTCCTGAGCACAAACAGTCCTGAGCACAAACAGTCCTGAGCACAAACAGTCCTGAACACAAACAGTCCTGAACACAAACAGTCCTGAACACAAACAGTCCTGAACACAAACAGTCCTGAACACAAACAGTCCTGAACACAAACAGTCCTGAACACAAACAGTCCTGAACACAAACAGTCCTGAACACAAACAGTCCTGAACACAAACAGTCCTGAACACAAACAGTCCTGAACACAAACAGTCCTGAACACAAACAGTCCTGAACACAAACAGTCCTGAACACAAACAGTCCTGAACACAAACAGTCCTGAACACAAACAGTCCTGAACACAAACAGTCCTGAACACAAACAGTCCTGAACACAAACAGTCCTGAACACAAACAGTCCTGAACACAAACAGTCCTGAACACAAACAGTCCTGAACACAAACAGTCCTGAACACAAACAGTCCTGAACACAAACAGTCCTGAACACAAACCGTCCTGAACACAAACAGTCCTGAACACAAACAGTCCTGAACACAAACAGTCCTGAACACAAACAGTCCTGAACACAAACAGTCCTGAACACAAACAGTCCTGAACACAAACAGTCCTGAACACAAACAGTCCTGAACACAAACAGTCCTGAACACAAACAGTCCTGAACACAAACAGTCCTGAACACAAACAGTCCTGAACACAAACAGTCCTGAGCACAAACAGGTCTGAGCACAAACAGGTCTGAGTACAAACAGGTCTGAGTACAAACAGTCCTGAGTACAAACAGTCCTGAGTACGAACAGTCCTCAGCATAAACAGTCCTTAATAAAACTATCTCAAGTAAAACATTTTCAAGTAAAATATTCCCAAGTAAAACAGTCATAAATAAAACCAGTTCAAAGTAAAACAGTCCTAGGTAGAAACAGTCCAAAGTACAAAAGTCCTAACTAAAACCGTCCTATCTACATTAGACTAACAAGACGAAAGAAAGGCTTACATCTGTTGGCGAGCTCTTTGACAAGCGCCTCCATGACAAAGTCAAACATGCCAGTGGGGCAGGTGCACGCCAGGTGCCAGGCCAGGTTGTCTCGGGACAGCACCGCCTGCACGCTCAGCTCCTTCAGGCTCAGCAGCACCACCTGCTCTCAACCAAATTCCATTACATAGGAAATTAACAAATAAAATTAGCCACGTGTGAGAGTGATTGCTTTAAGAAACTTTGCCTTTACTTCAGGGTAAAAAATTTTCAATATCAAACTTGATCAAATAAAATACAGAATGGGGAACAGTAAAAGAATTACAAGGTCAGGTATCTCATCACCAGTAATTTTAGTAACCTAGTAATTTATATGAAAACATTTATTTTAGTGACAGCACAAGAGTTTTTAGATAGAAAAAATACCATCTACACAACCTAATAAAAAATTGCTCATGAGCATAAAGCTTGTGTGTCAGAGTGGTCACAAATGTCCGAATGGTAGTAATACAAATCTTATCCATAGATTTACTGTACATGGAATACCAGCCATCTCATTAATGAGACAGAATTAACCACATAGGAAAATCAAGGCCTTCTTTATTTATTGTAGAAAAACAACCAATTTTATAGAATAGTACTGCTAAGTAGACGACAGAAGAATTTAACTCTATACAACATGGTGCAATTGTTTAAGAAGCATGCTACTTTTTTCTACTGCCATCAAAAACTAGTACAATTACATTAACATCATAATTGGATCAACACCCAAGCTATTTGAACAATGACAATGGGACAACATACCTAGAAAAATTATCTCAGGCTAGTCATATGGCATAAGCCAAATTAATGGAAGTTTTCATGTACAATAATCAATTTATCATATCAAAATTTAGCCTGATCAATATTGTAGCCTATGTTCCATGATAAATTAAAACAAACTGAAAGTGGTGCAATATTTTTAATCCTAGCAACCATTAAAATAAAACAGCTCCATATTTGTCATGGGGAATCAGGACTGACCTGATCAGTCTCACTATGCGGATCCTTAGAAGTGAGGATCTGTCTGAGGTCTTTGTAGAGAATATTACGGTGAGGCCACTGGTGTCTCACACGCATAGCCATTGACACCCATGACCCCAGGCATGGACTCATTGGCTCCTTCAACAGAAAAAAGCAAAAATTGAGAGGACATAACTGCAACACTATGCACACACATGTTTTTTGCATATATTGCACATTCTTTGAACAACTGCCAGTGCCTAGGTTAGAGGAATAGTAATTTCTAAAACACCTGGCATAATGGCCAAAGACTCATGAAAGATAGAATATTTTTTTCATTTATTTGTTCAAATCAACTTTGATGAGAGTCTAACGTATCAAGCCTAGAAACTTTCAATTCAGACATACACATATATGAGTTAAATATCACAAAAGGGAAATTTTTTCTCATCATATAATCCTAAGACTTAAAAGATATAGGCTCAAGAATACAGCACAGGTCATTACACCAGATAGTTTTTGCATTCAAAATCCTAATGTATAACAACAAACCATCAGGGCATAACTGATTCAGTTTTTGAAACTGTTGTAAAAAACTTAGCCTTGATTTGACATTTTGAACAACTTTAACACATTCTCTCAGTATTAGGCCACCTGTGTACTAACAGGTAAATTGCCCCTCTATGTGTCGGTATGAATGTACAACATTTTATCTGTTTTGTGACAATTTTTAAAAATAATTGTTAGCATTCGAGGTGAAATGTTATTGTGCAATTGTATTTTCCATATTTATCAGGAAGAATTAAAATTTATTCAAGCCTGAAAATCGTTTACCCTATTCTGCCACTCCCAACCTAACAACACCGACCGTTAACAGCCACAGAAACAAGGGAACATGTTAAAGCACACAACTGAATAAATGCCAAATGAACAATTATGTCAAGCTACAGTCCTTGTGTTTGGGGTCAAAACCAAGGACACTTTACCTAGAAAATAAAAACAGCCAAGAACCAGGATTTTAAAACATTTGTTTAGGCTCTATATCTATCAACTTTTATGTTCCAAATTTTGTTGGAATCTGAAATGATGAGGAGAGGAACACTGACCTATTTGAAATAAAATGACCCATCTTCTAAAGAACCTGGGCAACAAAATATAATACACAAATGGGCTATCTTGACATGAAAGAAATATAACATAGAACAGTTTTGAAAAGCAAGTAGCCTAAGCACAAATCTTGAGGAGGATGTATACGCAGAAATCGGCTGAATCAATAAAAGAACCAACGTTCTTATTATGAGATGTATATCTATAAAAATTGGCATACATATGTATGTTTGAAAATAAATAGGGGTTGTCTTTAAAAGTTTTTCCATAATTATGAAGCTAATGGGGGAAAATAAGGGAAAAAAGTGGGTACTTTTCAAGCAACATCATCTCATAAAGTACTTATTGTAGAGAAATGATATAGGGGTCATTGGATGCTCAAAAAGTTGATGCATGACCAGTCAGAAAATTATTTTAAATTTTGCAATGGTTTAGTTTTTTTTTTAATTTAAAAAAGTGGTTGAAAAAGTCATTTTTTCATAGATTTTTCAATGTAACCAAAAATTATTATAAATTAAGAAAAATTGTATGTCAGTGCATAGAGAAGCTTTTTGTGCATCCAAGTATCCAATGATACCTGAATCATTGCTCAATGATAAAAACTCTGAGAAAATAGATTTTGAAAAAAAAACTATTTTTCAAAAGTTAAAGAGACGACCCTTATTTACTTCCAAAATTACATATGTAATCAAATTTTTATAGACCTGGATTCAATACAACAATTTTTACAGCCATTTCCTTGATTTTGGGTAGATGTCCCCTAAAATATTATAAGTAATTTCTTTTCAATTCACTCAACAAAGCATGTTTAATGACCTATTAAACATCTGCTAACAAATCTTACCTCCATGATGATACTTTTCAACAAAAAAAATAATAATTAAGCTCTTCACTTCTATTGGTATTACTAGATATAAGAAAAATTATGTTTTTTCCAATATATTGAAAGCTATATATCAAAATGTAATGTAACAAGTTAAATTTGAATAAAAGAGCAAGGGAGTGGGCTGCACAATAAAAACCGAAAGTTAAAGTAGTCTCATAATTTAACAAAGCAATCAAATTCGTCAAACATTTTTCGGCTAGAAATTTTGGTACACTTTTAAAATCAAATAACATGAAAAAATACAGTTCCAACAAGATGACATATAAAAAGATTATTATTATAGAATCTAAACATTAAACTTAAAATTTTAAAATAAAAAAGACCTATCAAAAAATAGTTTATCAATTATTAATCACTACAGTACTTTCAAGGCATACTGTAATAGACTTAGTATTAGTTTATGACTCCCTAGCAGCTAAAACTAAAGGCAATCTCATGAGTCATGAGAGCAAACTAGCAGCTAAAACATGAGGCAATTCCAAGTGTAATGCAAGTAAACCTAAGGCACAATTTAGAATGGACCCATAAAATTGGGAAATCAACCGAAAAAGTATGTTCCCAAATAGGACACCCTAGGCCTGGACTACCAATGACCTTCATTTTCAAGTTCAAGAGGTAAACTTTGAAGTAAAAAATCTTCAAAGACTGCTTTGAGAAATGTTCAGTCAATATTTACTTTAATGTTGTCATCGATTTTCATAATTTAGTTGCAAAGAATCAATAAAGTAACACATTTAAGAATGTTTTACATGAATGACATTCTGCTCGCTGATGCGTTATTTTCGAATTATTCAATTTTGAATTTGGCTTATGCGTGCCAGGAAAGCACGCGTACCTAGCGTAATTTAATTAACAGAAGCTAACCCCCTATTACTAACGTCTAGAGGTTGGGTCATGAGGGGTAGCCACAGTTCATCTAGTGAAAATTATAAATAAAGGTTTCTAGTGACGTCCGTTTATATTGACTCCAAGGTGGCTGCCGCCATGGCGCCACCCGGAACCCAAGATGGCGGCAGCCATCTTGGAGTCAATGTAAACGGACGTCACTAGAAACCTTTATTTATAATTTTCACTAGAAGAACAGTGGCTACCCCTCACGACCCAACCTCTTTACGTTTGTAATAGGGGGTTAGCTTCCATTTCTATTGCAAAAACAATGACTGCTTTTGCGCAAAAAAGGCCATTCAGGAGCGCCGTTCATATAACTTCAAACTTAACTAACTCGAAAACTAAGCATTTGCAAGCACATTGTCATTCGCGTAAAACGTCTTAAAATTGACTATATTACCTATTTGTAGCAACACAATTAGGAAAATCGTTGACAATATTAAAGTAAATATTGACCAAATCTTCTAACGTAAATTACAACTTTCACAGCAGAAAATTACTACATTTAGGCAGGTAATAGTTTTGAAAGGCAAATCTAGCTTACAGTGCTATTAGATCTAGTAAACACTGATCCTAAAAGCTGAGCAATATCAGCTGGAAGATCAACAGAAACTTATCACTCTAGTCCAATGGTTCTTAACCCCTGGGTTGCGACCCAAAGTTGGGTCGCCAAGTCATTTCATTGGGTCGCAGAGGGTTTGTGTGATGTAAATATAAAGCCCTCTACCTAACAGCAAAATACTATAATTTTAATAAATACACAATAATTTTGAGCTGTTCTGACTACCCAAACTCTCTGAAAATGCAATGCATTCCCTTATTAATTTGGTATTCAATGTTACGTATCTAAACAGCATATGGAATAATTTGAACAACCATTGTGCTTTTCTGTTATTTTCGAACTGTTAAGTATCACTACCACCATGGCCAGTAAGAGAACACACAGCTGTGTTTTTTTTATCTTGGGTTTCTTGTATGTTACTCATTAAGGTGTACTTGAACCAATATGTGTTGTTTGTGGAGATGTTTTAAGTAACAAATCCTTCAAGAAAAACAAACTTCAACAACATTTAGAGAGCAAACTCGGTGGATTGGCCAACAAGGACCGTAGCTTGTTTGAAAGAATAAAACAATAACTGAAAATGCAGCGACTGGATGCTACTATGAACCCAGCAGTTATCGGCATGCCACAAGTAATACTTGCTTCATTTTTGGTAAGCTGGAAAATTACACAAGCTAAAAAGCCCCATACAATAGGTGAGGAACTGATTAAACTTGCTGGTTTGGACTTGGTGCAAACAACAATTGGAAATTAATTGGTTAAAAATATTGAACATGATCCTCTTCCAATGACACAGTTAAAAAAATAATTCAGATTATGTCTTGCAATATTAAAATACAGATGTTAGAAGGTATTAAAGAAAGTGAACAGTTCCGTCTCCAGCTAGACGAGTCAACTGATTTAAGTGATGATGCCCACCTTATGACTTATGTACGTTATCAAGGTCAATGTGATATGGAAGAAGAGTTTTTGTTTTGCCGTCCACTGCAAACCAAAACTTGATAGGATACTTTACAAATAGTGAATATTTCCTTCAAAGAAGAAGGCTTTAACTAGAAACAGTGTTGTAGTGTTGGTTGTGATGGTGCACCAGCAATGTTGAGAGCTCGTTCCTGTTTTACCTCTGGAGTTAAGCAGGAAAATCTTTCAGTGGTGATTCTTCATTGCCTTCACCAAAATCATGCTGCTCAGAAGTTTTCTAAAGGGCTGCAGAATGTGAAGAAGGAAGTAATTCAAACAGTTAATTTCATCAAAGCTAGGGCGCTCAACTCCAGGTTATTTTCTCAAATGTGTTCTGATATCGCTTCTAAATATTTTTATCTGCTGCACCACTCTGAAGTTAAGTGGGTGTCACGAGAAAAGATTCTTCAACAATTGCTTGAATTACGGACCGAAATAGATATGTTTCTGGCTGAAAAGAAACAAACTCACAGACAGATTTCAGATTCAAATTGACCGATGCAAGTAAGCATTCCTTGCAAATATATTTGCCAAGATTATTTCCCTGAATATATCAATGCAAGGTCACGATCAGATATTGATTGGGCTCTCTGAAAAATTATCATCATTCAAAGCAAAACTAAAGTTGTGGATCAATAAACTAAAAGCAAGAAAAACAGCATCATTTCCATTGCTAAGTGTACCCCTGGAAAATAACCATCATTTTCTCATTGGATTTGAAGTCTAAGACATTATTGAACAACCCTTGTCCAATTGAGCTAATCACTGAGTTTGACCATAATATTCCAGAAAATGCAAATAATACAGTTCGATAAGAAAACCGTTTAACATTGCAGCTGAAGAACTACCCGAGGATATTTCAAACATCATTAACCTATAGGAGAAGCTTTCTGAAATTCAAAATGATGAAAACGCTTCTTAATAATTTTAAAAAGCAACTTGAATCATTGGGCTCATTTTGAATAAAAGTATGCATAGAAAAAACAATTCTTGGAGATGAAGCCATGAAAGCCCAACTTCCCTTTGCGTCAACATATTTGTGTGACGCAGGGTATTCTGCCCTGACAGTCGTTGAGGTAAATCTGAAGGTAAATCTGAAGCATAGTTAATTAGATCAAAAAAAACAAGTTTTCTTCTATGCACTTTTCGTCTCAAATGAGTATTTTATTAGTTATAGCGGTAAATGACTTACCGCAACTCCAGTATTTGAAGTGGCAAGTAATTCAAGGAGCAGGTCGGACAGCAACACTGCAATGCGCACTCGCTTCCAGCGCGATCGTCATCAAAGACGAAACCAAACCTACCGCTAAACCTCGTTAAATACTCATTTGACGAAAAAAGTGTATAGAAGAAAAGTTGTTTATTTCGATGTTATTACCATGATTCAAGCAACAAAAATTTGAAAATCGATGAGTAGCTGTTTATTCGAGCGCATTCGTCATCAAAGACAAAACTAAACTTACCGCTATAAATCGTAAAATACTCATTTGAGACGGAAAGTGCATAGAAGAAAACTTGTTCATTTTGATTCAATTAATTAGGTTTAGGCACCAAAACGTGGAAAATCGATAACTGACATATCTTTCAGATTTACCGTCATTGAAAACAAAGTACAGAAACCGCTCACAACCTTAGGATGACCTAAGACGCAGTCTAACAAGAAAATCATCCAGATTTTAGGAACTGGCCAACACAATTCAGGGTCTAGGTTCTCACTGATTATGGCAGTGGAAATATAAAACTTGTTTATTTGTAAGTGTTATTTTTAGGAAAGATTTATTACAGTAATTTTTTTTTTCATTTCAATTTTGAAAGCATCGAGATCAAATATACCTAATTTGTGTCTATAATAATGGAATATATATGTTTGTTGATTGCAGACGTCTCTGTTTTCTAATGTGTTGCTTATATTGATAAACACGACAACAGTCACTTTGTTTCTGGAGTGCAAACCTATAGTAACCTGCTTTCAAAAGAATAATCATACTATGAACAAATTTTTCTATTATTATGGAGGCTTTGGTTGCGGCACTGATTTTGGACAAATTTTGGGTCACTGCCAAAAAAGGTTGACAACCACTGCTCTAGTCCCTACACATTGTTGTAACAAAGCCTGATTTAGCACAGAAGACAAACTACTTCATGATTTGTTTCATCACAGAGATGCTATAAAGTTTTGGTAAATCTGAAGGAGATGACAGTTGTCGATTTTCCACTTTTTGGTGCCTGAACCCAATTAATTGAATCAAAATAAACAAGTTTTCTTCTATGCACTTTTCGTCTCAAATGAGTATTTTACGATTTATAGCGGTAAGTTTAGTTTCGTCATTGATGACGAATGCGCTGGAATAAACAGCTACTCATCGATTTTCGAATTTTTCTTGCTTGAAACATGGTAATAACATCGAAATAAACAACTTTTATTCTATACACTTTTTTCGTCAAATGAGTATTTAACGAAGTATAGCGGTAGGTTAGGTTTCGTCTTTCAAGACAGAGCGCTGGAAGCGAGACGCCATTGCAGTATTGCCATACAACTCGATCAAAGAATTTCTTTCCGCTTCAAAGACTGGAGTTGCGGTTAGTCATTTACCGCTATAACTAATAAAATACTCATTTGAGACAAGAAGTGCATAGAAGAAAACTTGTTTATTTCGATCTAATTAACTATGCTAAGGCATCAAAATTTACAAAATGGACAACTGTCATCTCCTTCAGATTTACCTAAGTTTTTTAGCAATTACCTAATGGAAATTCACATGCCACAGGTAAACCTAACTATAATAGTCATTAACCTCAAGATTGAAAACATTTCTAAGCCAGCAGCTTCCAACTTCTAGCTAGTAAAACAGGATCTTGTTCTTGTAAATTCGGCTGCATTACTTCAAGTTCGCAGTAGAAGCAACAGTAAGGGTTTCTATTACCAATCATTCAAACTAGTTAAACGAGTCGATTTACACTTCCGTGTATGCAATGAAGCTTTCTGACTCCTATCACTTTCACTCATCCCAATCAGGGCTTGTCGACATAAAATTGTTCGAACACTGTAAATTTTCATGTTAAATTTTATGTTATTTTCTTCCACTATTTAAAGAACGCAGTCCGCAACCAGGTTAGAGATTACATCAACAACTGTCAAGGCCTCACCACCTCACTACACCTGTCAAAGCAGAGCAGTTGGACTGACATAAATATATCACTATAAAATTTGAAAGACTACCAACAAGGTTTACGAAAAGCTTCTGACGGATAGCTCAACCCTTCCCATTTAAAAAAAATTAAACCATATGCTTATAATATCATATATTCAAAAAATTCTAAGCCAATGTCCACTAGGCGACTTGAACTTGAACTTGAACTTGAAATTGAGGGCCGACAGCGTCAGGGCCTTTGTAACGGCCTACAATTCCCTCCACAGTTATCACACGAAGAGTTCAGCGCCTGGTACCAGACTTGTCCACTAAACTACTCAGGATTTACCAATCCTTGTCACAAGCTGCCATTGGATGGCGTCACTGGGATAGCCAGTGCGTCAAAACACCATCCCCAGGCATATTGGGTCATTACTGACCATTCTACCTGACTGGCTCATTCCAGTCACTGTCTCTTACTCCAGGCACGCACAAGAAACAATTTCATAGCTTCAATGAGACTCAAATTGCACTCCTGATCCAATCCAGCAAGACAGCTCATACCGCAATCATCTTCAGCACATCTGGCATACCACTCATTCTCTCCATACTGCTCAAGCACCACATTCATAAAACTTTCTCTCTCTTGCTCATACTTACTACATTCCAGCACAAAATGCTCAATTGTTTCCTCCACTCCACTAATACACTGCCGACATAATCTGTTATCATTCTCATTCCACCTCCATGTACGTCTGTTCACACTCAATGACTTACATCTCACAGCAAACAAGAGTTGACTTCCAAAACTACCATCATAGAACATCTCAAACTTAGGTGCTTCTTTTTTCATATACCAGTCAAGTGTAGGCTTCCGCACCATGCTAAGCCTCCACTTATTCAATCCATACTCTTTTGTTTTCCTCTCAATCTCTTTCTTCCACCTCTTGCAGTCCCACTCAGGCCCTACACCTCCAGGATTTATTAAACTCCAGTCATCCACAGGTCTCCCAATTCTAACATGAATAATCTTTTGCATACTAAGCTTCCTTGCATGCCCCCAACACACTTTCTCCCAATAGCTTACGCTCAGATTCCATTCAAAAATTCGCTTTACCCATCTGCTATTCTGCATTCTTTCAATTCTCACCTTATAATTCAGCACCGCCTTCATCATTCTTTCTGAAAATAGGCTCCACCCAAGGTCACCTCTAATGGCTTCTGTAGCTGTCCATTTTGGAGCACCCAATGCTAACCGTCCTACCTTATTTTGTATTACATCCAGCTTTTCAAGATCACTTCCATTCCAGGCAAGAGCACTCATACCATACATGACACTAGGTACAGCAACATACTTCCACATTCCTCTCACACATTCATACTTGTTTGCTCTGTATCTGGCCACGCTACTTAATCGTCCACTCCACTGCATAGCTTTTGCCACTTTCTCACCCTTAGTTCTAGTGCATCCATCTTCACTTATCATACAACCTAGATATTTGTATTCTTTTGTTCTACCTATTCTGATTTCTCCAATATTCCACAGTCTGTCTCTATCAGTCTCATCACTATTTATAACCATAACCTTGCTTTTGTCGGCACCGAAGTTCATCTTGAAATCTGTACTATATCCGTTCACAATGTCAAGCATCCTTTGCAGTTCATGTCCACATCCACTAACCACAACCACATCATCAGCATACAACAAACAGCTCAGTCTCTCATTACCAACTTTCAGTCCTAAGCCACTCCTTCTCAGTCGAACTGCTAATTCTTCTGTGTACAATCCAAACAACAGGGGAGACAGAGTACAGCCCTGTCTCACTCCTCTTAACACTCCTCACTTGCCCCGTTTCCAAATTTCCTAACCTGTATATAGCGCTTGTGTTCTCATACAGACTTTGTACAATTTTTACTATTTTTCTGCTAAACCCAACTTTTCTCAGAACTTCAAAAAGCCTAACCCGATCCACTCTGTCATACGCTTTTTCAATATCCAGGAATGCTACATACACCTTCTAATCATCCTTCCTCATTCGCTCAATTATTTCACTCACTACAAACAGATTATCTTCCCCACGTCTATCCTGCCTAAAACCATTCTGTTCTTCACCTAGGACTCCTAATTCCTCAACTAAATTTTTCATTCTCTCATTCAAAATACCACAAAATATCTTACATACAGTGTCACCCAGTGCAATTGGTCTGTAATTTTTAAGTTCTTTCATACTCTTATGTCCACCCTTATGCAACAGAACTACATTACACTTGTTCCAGTCGTCCGGTACTCTTTCACTCTTCCATATCTCATCAAATAAACATTTCAACATACTGACCACACTCTCTCCTCCAAATTTATAGAACTCATATGGGATCTTATCAGGGCCACATGCCTTTCCATTTTTCACTTTCTTCAAAAAACTTACAATCTCTTCACAAGTGATTTCGTCTTCCATTTGCAGTTCACGTTCATCAATCAGAAAATTTATGGGTGCATTATCTGTAACCTGCTCATTCATTCCACCAATGTCCTCCCAGTATTCTTCAACTGCTTTCACCAGTTGCATCCTATCTTGCACACTGCAACCATTAACTACTAATTCATCAACTTGAACTTCACTACTTCTATCATTACCTTGTATAAACTTATACCAATCTTTTATTCCATCCGGACCTTTCTTTCTTAGATTTTCAACTTGGTGTCTCTCCTCTTCAACTCTAGCCTCATTAATCATTCTCCTTACTTTCTTCTGCTGGTCCTTGTACTCATTCCATGCACTCTGCCATTCATCCTCAGTAATTCTGTTTCTTTCATACATTTTCCTCATACTGCGTTGTTTCTTATTTAAAGTCTTTCTTCTCATTCGTTCTTCCTTTATCTCACTTGTAAACCACCTGGCATTCCCTGTCCCTTTCCTACATTTTATTCTACCAATCTTTTGCTCTGCCACATCATACAAGGTTCTTGCAATCTCACCATTTAGGTCATTTACATTTCCACACCTGTTCCAGTTATACCTACTCAATTCATTCTTAAATTCTTCCCAGTTTGCCTTTTTTATCTGCCAACTTTCTTTCACACTACTGACCTTTTGCATTGACTCCTTTCTACCCCAGTTATATTCAAGCACAAGCATTTTATGGTCACTATCAATATCAAAATCATCTTCATCTACAAACATTTCATTGACACACTCTCTTGCTCTACTATTCACAATCATATAGTCAATTGCAGTTTTCCATTCCCTGCTTTGCCATGTATGCAAGCCATTTCCTATTGTTACATTCAGGTTTTCAAGTTCATTCTCATCACAAAAATCTATCAATTTTTGTCCATTTGCATTCACCGGCTCACCAAGTATACCAACATGGCCATTCATGTCACCCATCACAATCAGAGGGCACCTGCAGTGTTCTCGTACAATCCTTGTTAATATTTCATACTTTTTTACATTCTCTTCATGAGCTAAAATCCCATCAGTTGTCATATAACATACAATCACAACAATACATTCTCTGGCATGCATTCTTTCACACTTAATTGCTAACAAATCTTCACTTTCAGGTTCATTTCCAACAGGAAGTTCCTCTAATTTCCAATTTAGAGCATTCTTTACAATCAAACCAACTCCACCACCTCTTTTTTGCCAATTTACACGCCCTTTTCCTATCATATGATACTTATTCTCCTTACATGTTAAACTGACTCTATCACGCATTTGGGTCTCTACTACACCAACACAATCCAATTTTCCATTCTCAAATTCTACTACGAGGTCATCTAACTTTCCTGCATTCCATCCACGCACATTTATACTTCCAAACCTTACAACACAATTGGACAATTCCAGACGTTCCTCACTTTTGGTCTTACTTACTTGTTACTTGTTAACGATGCGGCGCATCTCCTTCTATGGGAATTAGCGCCCCCACTCCGCCACTGGTTCCTTTAGATTCTCTTCAGTAGTCCAGCTTCCCGGAGGAATGAAATAATCAAACTTGGAGCAAGGGGGGGATAGAGTAGTGACGAAAGACTGAAAGGAAGAGCATTGATCCGGCAGGTTGTACGCAGCTGGTGGCGAAAGGGTTCATACGTGGGACACTCAATGAACACGTGCTTCAGCGTGATGTGAGAGTGACAGTTTGGACAGGATGTAGGGGCTGATTTGGTGATGTAGTGGCCATGAGTTAGAAGGCATGTTTGTAGTCGCAGACGAGTGATTACCTTCTGGTCAGCACGGGTGAGGTTTTGAGGGATGAATGGCCCCAGCGTTGGTCGGAAGTGAGTGATGGATTGAGGAAGTGATGACCAGTTGCTTTGCCATGCTTGGTCATAGTGGAGAATGAATTTTCTTTTTAGCTCATAGTTGCTAGGAAAAAGGTGTGTCGTATAGTTCAAACCCAACGATTCTCTCGCCAATTCATCAGCAGCTTCGTTCCCCAGGATGCCAACATGACTTGGTACCCATTCAATTATTATTTTATTTGCTTCTAGTGAGAAGATTATTTCCATAATCCAGATTACCAAGTAGTGGTCTGGTTTTCTTTTGGAGTTTAGGGCATAAATGCAGCTAAGCGAGTCAGTGAAAATGACAAAAGAGCCTGGGAGAGTCGAAAGGAATTTGCAAGCAACGAAGATTGCATACAATTCAGCTGTAAATATAGAGGAGTGGGGAGGAAGTTTTGCCTTGATTTTGAATATGTGCGAGAAAACCCCGCACCCGGTGTTTCCGTTGCTTGAAGAGCCGTCTGTGAATACAAAGATTCTGTGAGGGTACAGAGTCAGGGTAAGATCTTTAAAAACCTGTGCCCAGTGGGTATTATCCATGGAAAGTTTGGGATAGCAAGATAGAGAAGAGCAAGCAAATGAAGCAGAGGGCAGGTACCGGGCAGTCATGGGTATAGTAGGAACGTCGGATATTTTGATATTCAAGCTTTGGAGTTCCCTACCTGCACGCCCTGCGAAGGGAAGAGGAAGAGGCAGAATGTCATATAGAGCATAAGGAAAGTGGTCAAGTAGCAGCTGACGCACAGGATGGCGTGGGATGGTGAGTACACGCGAACAGTATGAAGTAAGTATGAGATTGCGGCGAATTGATAGAGGGATGAGGTTAGCCTCTGCTTCAAGTTTTGAAGTTAGGGTGCAGCGAAGAGCTCCAAGCATTATGCGTGCGGCTGCGAATTGAATGCGATCTAGTTTTATCAGGTTGGAAGGAGAAGCAGTAGAAAATAGGAAAGAGGCATAGTCAAGTTTAGGGCGAGTAAGGGAAGTATAGAGGAGTCGGAGAGAGGAGTAGTCAGCTCCCCATCCGCGGGCAGCAATCACAGTCATCAGACGTAGGTCAGCCTGGCATCGAGATACTAGATTTTTTATGTGATGGTGCCAAGTGAGTTGTTTGTCAAAAGTGAGGCCCAGGAATTTAACAGTGTTGGCAAAGTTGATGGGGGTGTTCTGAAGAGTTAGGGGATGGACAGTTTTGGGTCTGTGCCTGGTAAAGATGACAGCTGATGTTTTGCTTGTTGATATTTGGAGTCCCCACCTGTGGCACCATTTTTCAATTTGGTTTAGAGCATCTTGCATCACATTGGTGGCTTCTGGAAGACTATGATGTTTTATCCATATGGCTACATCATCTGCATATAATGAGTGGGATGTGCTTGCTGGTAGTGCATCTAAAAGATCATTTATATAAATTGTGAAAAGGGTGGGACTGATAACAGACCCTTGGGGGACTCCAGAGTAAATGGGAAATGACCTTGAGGTGGTGTTGTTGATTCTAACTCTGATGGATCTTAGGTGCAAGAAGTTTTGAATAAATGAGGCAATATTACCTTTGATTCCTATTTTTTTAAGTTTGAGAAGGATGCCTTGATGCCAGACGGTATCAAAGGCCCTAGTTATGTCAAGAAAGACGGCTATACAGTATCCATTTTCAAGAAAGGTTTCTCGGATGGAGTTCTCCAGTCTGCAAAGTGCGTCCTGTGTGCTGTGTCCAGATCTGAAGCCGCTTTGCCTTGGGTTGAAGAAGCTGCTACGCTCTAGAGCAGTCTGTAGTCTGTAATTGATCATTTTTTCTAAGATTTTGCATAAGCAGTTAGTGAGGGCAATGGGGCGGTATGAGTTGATGTCAGTTGAGGGCTTAGTGGGTTTCAGAATTGGAATGATAATGGCTTCTCTCCACTGGTGAGGGAATCCATGGGAGTAAATGTAGTTGTAAAAGTGCAAGAGAGCCTGTAGCTGATGCTTTGTGAAATGTTGGGGGAATGAGAATGGTATGGAGTCAGCTCCAGGAGAGCGAGATGTGGAGTGCTGTAGAGCTTTACTAAGTTCTTGAATGCTGAAAGGTTTGTTGTACCATGGAGAGTCTTGTTGGATAAATTGGGGTGGGTTTCTTTTAACTGTTTCTTTGACTTTCAAAAATGCTTGATCATTTGATTTCCCATTACTCACTTTAGAGAAGTGGAGTGCAAGTTCATTAGCTACATTCAATTGGTCAGTGATAATACTGTCATTGTGTTTAATTACAATTGATTTATTGCTTTGCCGAGAGGATATGGCTCTAACTTTTTTCCAGACTGTGGAATTGCTGGTTTTGGCTGTCATGTTGCTTAGGAAAACCAGCCAGCTGGATTTACGGGCTTCATGCACTGTTCGCTTGAAGTATGCCTGCGCTTTTTTGAATTTGATCCAGAGCTCTAGGTTGCCTCGATGGTTCTTGTAGTGTGACAATGCCCTATTTTTGGCCCGGTGTGCTGTTGAGCATTCTTTGTTCCACCAGCAGGCAGATTTTGGGTTGGGTTTTGCTTTGGAAATTGGGATGCTTGCATGAGCTGCCTCTGAGATGGCCAGAGTCACAGCACCACAAGCCTGAGTAGGTGATAAGAATTTATCAGGGAGTTTCAAACTTGATTGGAAGGCTGACCAATCTGCCGACTGCAGGTGCCACCGCGGAAGGGGTATGCTGGTTTGGGGTAGGGAGGTTGAAATAATTAGAGGAAAGTGATCGCTGGTACATGGACTAAAGTGAGGTTGCCAGGAAAAGAGAGGAGCTATATCAGGAGAAGTTATTGTCAAGTCAATGTGACTGAAGGTACCGCTTGGAGATAGAAAAGTAGGTTCAGAATTGTTTAGTAGAAAAAGATCATTACTCATGATCCAACCCTGAATAAGGTTTCCCCTGGCATCCTCCCCAGGGGAACCCCAGCTGGGGTGGTGCGAGTTTGAGTCCAAACAGATGATAAAAGGAGAGGAGAGCTGAGCAAGGAGTAAAGGAAGTTCAGAAATTAGGACAGAGTTAGGAAGTTTGGGTGGGATGTACAAGGAACATATTGAAATAGTTAGCTGGGAAAGGAAAATTTTGCTTGCACAGGCTTCAAGTGAAGACTTGATGGGAATGATAGTATGAGGGAATAAATTATGCACAGCCACTGCCACTCCACCACCACCTCCACAGACCCTTTCATAACTTGCCATTGGTTTGGAAAAATTTTTCAAATTGATTGAATTAGAATTGGCCATAGTTTCCTGCAAACAGAGTACACTAGGATTGCATTCAGATATTAATTTTTGCAAGAAAGGTTTGCGAGAAAAGAAAGATCTAACATTCCACTGTATTATTGTGAAGTTTAACATGAACTTGATATGGATGTGAGACCTAAGTTAGTTAGTGAGTCAATTACTATAGCATCTGCCTGTAGAATTTGACCAAGTTGAGTCAGACATTGAATTTTATCTGTTAAGCTGGAGGTCATGAAGAGTTTGATAATGACAGGCAAGACTTTAACAATTAAGTTGGCCATTTCAGTTGAGAAAGTTGAAGTAGATGAGCTAGTATTGGATGATTGAGATTGATGAACAGGATGACGCATAGTATTGCCAGAGTGAGATTGCCGAAGGTATGGACTGTTAGGGTTTACCTGAGATTGTGAAGGAACAGAAGTTTGAGTGAGAAGTGAGCACGGGGGAGAGTTTTGACGTTGTCCTGGAGTTATCCATTGACTGGCAGGACTGTTAGAAGAGATTGGGCGTGACGGAGTGGGGGACGCTTCGTCTTCATTCATCAGTTGAGTCAATGTTGGAAAAGCTTCAGGAGAGGAGACATCCAAGATTTCATTATTGGCAATTCCATTGGTAGGACGAGGTTGGATGATTTGCTGCCTTGTAGTTGGATTAGGGTTAGGTGCATTTTGGTTGGCAGTGAGTTCAGCTCTGGCTCTCTCCCTTGCAGCAGCAAATGAGAGTCCCTTGTCTGTAGTAAGTTGACAGGCATGCCGCTCAGCTTTGTAAGCAATACAGTCGCGAGAAGTTACTGAGTGTGGGCCTTTGCAGTTAGGGCAGGTAGGAGGAGACTCCGCTGAGGGGCAAGCATCAAATAGATGGCCTTCTTTGCTGCAGTGACCACAGATTGGAGTTACTCTACTGCATCTGCTGCGCGAGTGGCCATATTTGCAGCATTTACCGCAACGCAGGGGGCTGGGATAATATTGATCTATCTTATAATAAACATATCCAATTCGAATTTTGGCTGGAAGGGTTGAGGACAAAAAGGTGAGGACATATAGGGGAACATGGGCTTTTAGGGGATCAACAAGCAGCTTTCTTATTCCTACAACTTTGTTGGGTTTCAAGATGTCAAGTAGAAACTCCAGCGACTCTTCTTTTAATTCTGGAGCATAGATGGTGCCATAGGAGAATTGGGTGCTCCAGGCAACAGAGGCACTTATGGGGATGCTCTGGTTCTTTATTACCAGAGTCTTTGCAGAAAGAAGTTTTTTGACTTGGTTGAAGTTTTTAGTGGTGACAAGAAGTGATCCTGACTTTTGATGCTCAATGGATTCTATGGGATCACACAGCGAGTCCATTGCCTGTCCGATCCAGAATGGGTTTTTCTTTGCAAGGTTTATAGTTGGGTCAGTGGATGTCAACACAACTTGACGAGTAGAATCCGGTATGTTTTTTAGGTTTTCGTCAGAATTTAGGTCAATCCGAGCGCTGCTTTGGGCCGCGGTTGAAGGGTAGTTCTGTTTAATAGCAGAGCTGGAGGCTTCAGCGTCAAGAAGGCTGTCCGATTTTTCTGGATAGGATGGGGTAGGAGGAATGTTATCCGCAATAAGGCTGGTGCATGAGTCAGAGAGAACGCCACTGCAGTCAGACTCGCAGTCAGAGATAGGCCGGTTTGGGTCTCTGATAGTTTTCTTTGAGCTTGTTGCAGAAATGTCTGGAGAGTCACTTCTGCGCTTTAGGTTAGTTGGTTTGGATGGAGGTTTTTTGCTTTTCAAAAATTTATCCGGTGGCTGTTTGGGAGGCAAGTTTGCCGCACTTTCACGCCTACTAGGCATTTCAATCAAAGCACCGAGTAGCTAACTTCGAAAATTAGGGAGTTAGGCCACAACACGACCTCACAGCACTGTGTTCCGAAGAGAACTGCCTTTTGGTCTGACGGATTTTCATTCATAGACATAGCTTGTCAGGTGAATGAGGTGATCCGTCTCCGTATTCAGACTACAGTCGCCGCACCTCGGAGATATTTTTCTTGTTGTTGTTTCACGTTCATTGTAACTTTGGATACGAGTCCATGAAGCTCTACGCCTTCAGCGATGTTGATTGTTCCCCTGAAGTTCAGCACACAGGCCGAAAGAAATAACAGAAAGTTTTTCTGCGCGGTGCCACACGTAGAATTCATTTACTTCTCTGTAATGTCGCAATTTTAATAAGATTTCAGATTGTTTTAACTATCCATATGGATGATAGACAGTTTGGACCTATCTTAAGAAATTGTTTTCGGTGGGCTACATAACGAGGTCACCTTCGACTAATTTTTTAAGCAGAACGGTACCTTAACAGGGATCAAAGAATTTTTCGTAATGGTAGATTTTGTAATGTAGTAATGAGAGTGGACAAAGCTGATCTATATTTTCCTCAATACAACAAGAGCATAGAGTCGTCACCAATGTTGAAGTGGTACCGGAGTGCCAAGTACGTAGACGGGCAAATTCTGTCTATGTAGCGGATCTTGTGTGCAGACCACGGCCACATTTTTATGATCTCTAAATTTTAGTAAATGACGTTCCTTCCCCGTCAGTTGAACTCCTCATAACCATTCAGTGTCCCACCTTGGTTGGAAGGCATCATATATGAATTTTTCATTTTATTCAGAAGGGGATGGCGTCAGCGTGCGGTACTGCAGCAGATGGGAATCTTTCGCTGCCTCCTCTGCAGCCTTATTACCAGGGACACCCTTATGGTCTGGAATGAACAGCAGGTAAGCCCCGTAGGAAGAAGCAGTGGTGAACAGCTTGACTAGGACGTCATATATAAAGAAGAGAGAGTTTTTTGTTTTCTCTTTAGTATGAGATGCAAGGAGCTCGATGACTCGCTGAAAAAAACATACTTATCTGTCATGTTATTGTTTAAAAATGTCCATAGAAGAGCCTCGGTGATGGGCATAAGCTCACACTACATAACGTCTATTTAAAAGCGAAGTTTTCAGTTTATGATGACTTCACTGTCAGAGACAACCATGGCTGCAGATGAGGAACAGGTAGGTCCTGCAATGCAAGACCTTTCGGTAAATACATGGGTGTATCCAGAAAAAGTACTGTCATTAAATCGTGATACATTTGAAAAACATTTTAATTGGACAGGAAAAATACTGATGTAGGGGGAGAATCCATACAGACATGGATTTCCCCCTTGAACCAGGAAGGGAGCAGTGAAACCATGCATCGAGTAGGGACAAATATTTCTCCTCTTGCCTTCTTTTCCAAAAAGCTATCGCCCACTAAGCGTGCTTATGGCGTGTTCGGTAGGGAACTCCTTGCTATCTATCAATCTCTGAGACACTTTTGTTACGCTTTAGAGGCGAGATAGTTTGTGATCTACACGGATCACAAACCTTTGACCTCAGCGATCAAAATGCCATCTGAGCGTCATTCACCAAGAGAAGCTCGACATCTGTCTTTCATTAGTCAGTTCACCACGGACATCCGTCACATAAAAGGGTTGGACAATACAGTCGCTGACTGTCTTTCTAGAATCAATTCTGTTAAAACCAGTGGCGAAATCAGTTTCGGTAACATTGTAAATGCTCAAAAGGAGGATCCTGAACTTCAGGACCTTTTCAAACCTACTAACAATATCTCTTTGAAATTAACTTGTGTTGACGGAGTGTACCGTGACGCTGAGCGACTTTCTCGTTTGTATCTGCCTGCGACTCTTCGCAGAGTAGCCATTCTTCACTACCATACTCTGTCTCATCCTGGCGTTAACCGTACATTGCGCTTGATTTCCGATCGTTTCCTCTGGCCAGCGATGCGTAAGGAGGTCAAGCAAATTGTGCAAAACTGACACGCATGTCAGAGCAGAAAGTTGTGAAACGTAACCACGCAGCGTTACAGAGTTGTGCGTTCTCAGGTCAGAAGTTCGATGCTGTCCACCTAGATTTGGGGGTTCCTTTGCCCTTATCGCGCGGTCATTCCTATTTGTTAACTATCATTGATAGATTCACACGATGGGTTGAGGCCGTGCCTCTTCCTGATATGCAAACAGATACTATAGCTCGTGCATTTGTGAGTAATTGGATTTCCAGATTTTGGGTTCCCCTAAGTGTCACTCATGACCGGGGATCCCAATTTACCTCCAAATTTTGGAGTGAGCTTAGCGCCGCTTACTGTGCGCTGTGGCACAGTAAGCCGCTGTGCTCTCCGTGGCACAGCGGTTAAGGGATCGGACTTGTATGTAAGGATTAGGCCGTGGGTATAGCCAGTCCTTAACCAACCTCGATAAGCATCTAAAGTAAACCGTGAGAAAGGATAATGATTGACGTGGAAACTCAGCTTTGGTTTGGGAATTTATTCGGAGGAAACGCCCGGCGGTCGGGCGAGTCTTGAGTTGCTGAAGAACTTGGCTGACGAGGGTTTGCAGTCCGGGCAGGCGAAGAGGCTCCGGCTCGTAAAGAAATCGACAGTGTGGGTGTATGTTTTGGAGTTGATTTTAGGGACCTTGAATGAGCGCAATTTAGGTTTTTGGCAGCTTAAGCCTTAGGATAACAGTGCCGGGAGGATGAGTCACGTTATGATTTCAGCTTTATACATTTCAAGCGGGACCATCGAGTTATCGTCGGTGGGAGCAAGGAAAGTTAGCTAGCCTGTGAGGGCAGTCTTTAGGCTTATGCGAACTTCAATATTTAACCAAGATGCTCTGCAAAAGGGGATCGAAGGTAACTGATGTAGTTCAGGTGTAAGGCTCAGGTAGATTTTTTAACTGGCCTATCTCAGGCTAATGGGAAATGGCACAGCTCAAAATAAGGTAAAGTGGGAGCCAGTTAAGTTACAGCTCAGGTTAGCATCCAGGTCCGGTAAGATTCAGTTAATGGCAAAAACAAGGTTCAGAACAAGGCCAAAACTAATCCAAGTAGAGAATCCCAAAAGCGGCCCAGGGAGACTGTTGTGAGTGGTGTGTGGCGATGACGTTGAAGTCCTGCAAAGAGTCCAAACGCTGGATGAACAGTCCAAGGAGACATCAAGGAAAATTCCACCACTGACAGTCCCACAACATCGTAAAATAATAAACTCCCACACAGCAGAATTCGAGAAATCCTACAGATTTGACTCTAGTTAATTTCATTTGTTTCTCCTTTTCGTCAAACTCAAAAGTAGATAAGACAGATTTTTGTAGAAAGATTTTAAACAATAAATAAATTGTTTAAATGGTTTAGCTGGCAAAACTGTTCACTAATGCCTTAGGCTTTAATCTCTGAGCCTGAGGTTTAAGAACTTCCGGTAATGAAAATCGTTATTCATTACCGAAACCTCAGGCAATTAAGCACACGATCTACGGAATATTAAGAAATGTCCATAAGACTGCAACTTTTGCAAGAATCTGCAGGACAGCAATATAGGAGGTTAAATTGGTGGAGTTTTGGAGAAACACGTGATTTCATAACACAAGATTCATGAAACAGCGAAAAGACATAACACTGCTAAATTGCGTAAAAATGAGAATCGACGCTTGTTCAGTGCTCTAGAAACATCCCTATCTCCGTACAAGAATTAACAGAGAAAAATCCTAAAGTTCATTGATATAAATCCTACTAAAATCACTGATAAATATCATTTGCAATAATAAAGGAATTGAGGAATAATATCCACAATAAAAAAGAAACACTAAACGTTTTGCTTGCACAGAAAGGAAATATGCGCAAAAACGAAAGCATGAAAATCAGTGCGGCGATTAACCCGGCGGCTCTACACGTCAGCATTCGCCAAGCCGCCGGCATACTTTGTACGCACTCACGAAAGGCAGATGGTAGTGGGTGTTTTTGTCACAAGAATGAACAGAATTGAATTAAATTTTATTGAAATGATTTATATTGAAATAAGTGCGATTAAACGCAAGGTTCAAGGAGTATGAACTATAAAAAATGAAACTCAAAACTTTAGCAAGCATAGACATGAATAATCTTCGTAATTTATAAACATACGAGATTATTAAGAGACATTTTTAATTATTATTTCGCGTTGAAACATATTTAAGAAAAAAAACTACTGCAAGTATGTTTGTAAAAAAAGAAAATACTATTATAACACATGCTTATAGTGCCATTATAGTCACGGAGTAGTGACAGGAGACGGCAGTGTATGCTCCGCCATTTGGAAAACAAAGACACACTATCAACAAAGAACGCCGGCAATTCAGCCGCGTTCGTTCACGAGTCAGTCTATGAATAATTCTCGATATGATACTGGCGACCGCAATATATAATTTGCAGTAAAGAAAAGAAGGACGTTAGCTGAATATCTAGTATGAAGTCTCAACACGTGAATTTGGAAATGACACGCGATATTCACTCTATATCGCCGAGTGAGCACTCCAGATAACACGTGCTAGTCTAAGAATCTTAACACTATTATTAAGTTCATCCTTAATTCACGACGATGAACAGATCCTTAAGTTAATCAACATGCACACAGGGAATTTACACTTGTATACATTACCAGGTTACTTCTTATTTAAACACTAAATATCTTCACCTACACGAACGCGGTATGCACGAGCTAGCTATGCACGAGAGAATGTGTTTCAAAGAGACGCCACGCACAGTGCTGCCAGATTCAGAGGCTTGAAACACGAACATGTCAATCGTGACTTTTATTTTATGCTTTTTGCACAAAAACTTTAAGGATTACGAATTAGAAGTAGCAAATAATTAATAATAAATTAGAGTAAGATTTTTAATGGTAATAATTAATTTATTTAAGTGCGGATGGGAAAATTTATAATTCTTACGCTTTTGTAGCGATTGCTACATGTATGCTGGAAGTAGCAGTTTCGTTCCCAGCGATGGCGCGGAAATTTTCCCCGTTGGGTATAAGGGAAAGCTCAAGCACAATACCCCACTCAACCCAGGTGTCGGTAACGGGTACCGGCTTTACGGGGGAACCGTCATGGTGTCCTATATATAGGGTTAGTTATAAGACATTTGAAAAGCCAATGCTAAGATCATATGTATCAGGCTTGATTGGAAATAAAGCATCCCAAAGATGCCGATGTTAACCTTTAACCTAACCTTTAACCTTCTTTCCACTGAGACTCGATCATATCGCCCATCTCTGTTTCCTCATTTGACTGCATTGTTGCCTAGTCAACTTGAGTGTAATCCCTTCTCTTTGAGTGTATCCTCTAACCCCATCGTAAACTCTAATTCTAGTACTCTTTGTGAACTCTAATTCTAGTACTCTTTGAATCGTATTATTTCTCAGTTCAACAGGCCCTTATACAATGACATAATAATATGCGGTGACTTCAATTATGATCTACTGAAACATGAAAGCCATGAACCAATCTCTAATTTCCTAACTACCTTTCAGTCTCAATCCTTCCTTCCGATCATTACAAAGCCTACACGAATAACCCCAGAGTGTGCTACGCTGCTTGACAATATCTTTATGACAGACCCTAGTGATTTTCTTGCTGGAATAATTACTTCTGACTTATCAGATCACTTCCCAGTTTTTCTTATTAAGAAAAATGTCTATATTGCTTGCACCAAGGCACGGGCTGAAACTTACTCATATCGTAAAATAAACGAATCAAATCTTGAAGAAATGCGCACCGTTCTAGAAGAATCAATGCCTACATTGCACATTTCTCAACAAAACAATAATACTACGAACATTGATGAAGCAGTAGTAAAGTTGACTGAAACTATAATGACCGCATACAATCAGTGTTGCCCAATTGTAACTCGTACAGTTACCCCGAAAAATAAATAAAAGCCCTGGATTACTAGAGACATCGTGATAAATATAAAGAAACGTCAAGCGTACCTAGCCCTCCTTTGCGAAGGACGAATATCTAGAGAAACATATAACAGATTCAGAAACTATGTAACAAACCAGATAAGAACATCAAAAAAGAACTACTTTACGCTCAAGTTTACTCAATTCAAAAATGACGTTAAAAAGACTTGGCATCTCCTTAACTCCTGCTGTAAACCAAATAATGCTGATAAATAGAAAATTGAATATGTCGTTCAAGATAATGTGAAATATCACGAGAAGAAAGAAATTGCTAATCTCTTTAACAACTTCTTCGTAAACGTAGGGAAAACCATAGCTGATGGTATTCCAAGTGAACCTACTGATCACCTGGAATTTATGGATCATATTCGAGAACCCAACTCCTTTTTCTTTACGCCTACAAACTCCTCCGATGTAATTACGTGCATAAACAACATGAAAAATAAATCGAGTGGGTTACAAACGTTTCCGACTAAAGTACTTAAAGTTATTGCTGACATTGTAGCCCCAGTGATATCAAATATTATTAACCAGTCTCTCTTACTAGGTACTTTCCCGAACTCCCACAAAGTTGCTAGACTAACCCCTATCTTTAAAAGTGGTGAAAAAACCTGTGTAAACAATTATCGACCCATCTCCATTCTACCAATTATTAGCAAAGTATTCGAAAAGATTGTGTATAAAAAAGTGTACTCTTATTTCGAACAAAAATCATTTCTTTACGATAAACAATACGGTTTTCGCTCTAAAAAATCAACAACACAGGCTATATTAAATCATTTAAAATTCCTCTATTCTAATATAGATGAAGGAAAGCCTGTCTTCTCTGTATTTCTTGACTTTCGAAAAGCATTTGATTGTGTGGACCATAAAATACTACTCTCGAAACTACACTGTTATGGCATTCGAGGGATTGCCCATGATTGGTTCAGATCATACCTAGCAAATCGGAAGCAATACGTTGTCATTGACGACGCAAAATCAGACCCACAGACAATTACCCATGGAGTTCCACAAGGATCTGTTCTTTGGCCTCTCATGTTTCTGATTTTTATCAATGATATTGTAAAATCTACATCATTCTTCAAATTCATACTTTTTGCCGAAGACAGTACGCTTTCTGCGTTCCTTCCGAACCAAAATCCTGCTATGATTGTGGAGAGTATAAATACTGAACTTCACAAGGTTTCATCGTGGCTCAAAGCTAATAAAATAGGCCTAAATATCGATAAAACAAATTATATTATATTCTCATACAAGAAAGATGTATCTCTCCCATGCATTAAAATTGGCGAAGGTGAAATCGAAGAAACCAACTCATGTAAGTTTCTGGGCATCATAATAGATAAACATCTGACCTTCAAAGAGCACATCACTCATATTAGTTCTAAATTATCAAAATCCATCGGAATCCTAAATAAAGTTAAAAATTTTCTGCCTGAAACAGCTTTACAAATGCTCTACCGAACGCTCATTTCTCCATACTTGCAATACGGAATAGAAGCATAGCACGGAACTGATAAAAATAAAACCAACAAAATTTTTACTCTGCAGAAAAGGGCTGTCAGAGCGGTAAAGAACCTAGAATATAATGCTCACACAAATGATTTTTTCAAAAATTTACAAATACTTAAACTTTCGGATCTCTACAAAATCTCCATCTGTAATTTCATTTACAAAACATTAAGAAATGATGGCGACAATAGCCTAAGACAATTATTGACTACGCAAACTGGTCATCACGACCATTTAACCCGAAAAAGAAGTAAATTCATGCTTCCTTATTCGCAACACAGTATTCTCTACAGTATTCTCTTCGTTGGAACCAAAACTTGGAACTCTATACCTGCAGAGATCCGTGAATGTAATTCGTACAAAGTATTCAAAAGACATCTTGAGTCTCACTTCCTATCAGAATACTAGTCGTGTAAGATCACCGTGTCGAAATCTTGCCTCCTATATGTAACTAATGATAATGTCATAATGTAACTTGCCTTGTGTACCATAACCAATCTTCTCTCTGCTTCTTCTCTCTGCTCTTGAATCGTTTTATCGAACATACTGTTAAATATAGCCGACTTGACCTATATTGTAAAATACAGCATAAAATATCGAGATAATTATCTCAATGATCAGTCTAATGCGAAACTAGGTTAAGTGAACTAGGTTAAACATTTTTGTACACCCTAGAATAACGTGATGGTAGGATGCCCTAGAAGTCGCTGAACTTATTCGGGCCCACAGGTAGCTATACTCAAATTTGACCATTGTACTAGACTTAAGAAAAATTCTATCTCTGTATCACCTCTGGTAAATAAATTGTTTAAATTGTTTAAATTGTTTAAATTTTTTAAACCAGCGACAAGATTTGAGAACCCAGATGAGCCCGCTGCAGTAGCCTCAGCTCCTAGAACCCTCTCAGACCTCAATTTGCAGACCCGTTTGGTCAAACTTTCCCGCTCAATAACATATTCCGACCGCCAGACTCGGCATGGTCGTGTAGTTCGCACTCCTTCCCGCTACACATAACTGTATGGGGTAGACCTTTCGGTCTGTGCCTTGGGAGATAATGTAGCAGTCGCTACAATAATGTCTCATATCATTAAAATTCTCATTTACGTTTAAATAGCATAATTATTGGCATAAAATATCTCACTGTGAATTATTACTAATAATTTTCTAATGATAATTATTAATCTTAATGTTTTTGTGTGAATCACACAAATATTAAATAATACCAAACAACCGCTAGAGTAGACCTAGGCATTGTGGCAACACCCCAGCACACGCCGTTCCCCTAGCGTCATTTTCGTAGCTTGATCTTGTGTCGTGATGAGCTCATCGCATTCTCCGACGCTGCCAAACACCACACTTACCATAAACACAAATCACCTGGACCTTGAGCTTATCGTAATATTCTGGTTAAATTCTTAAACCGCCTCCAGTTACGGGTACGAGTGATTAAACCTCTCCTGGTACAGTGGTTAAGGGATCGGGCTCGTATGTTGGAGTCGCGGGTTCGTATCGCGGCGCTGGCGCGGAGATTTTCCCCGTTGGGTATAAGGGAAAGCTCAAGCACAATACCCCACTCAACCCAGGTGTCAGAAATGGGTACCGGCTTTACGGGGGAACCGTCATGGTGTCCTGTATATAGTGTTAGTTATAAGACATTTGAAAAACCAATGCTAAGATCATATGTATCAGGCTTGATTGGAAATAAAGCATCCCAAAGATGCCGATCTTAACCTTAACCTTCCTGCTCAATTCAGCAGGCCTTGCCCGCATATAGAGACGCACCCGATTTTTTGCCCGGTTTTAAATTGTCCCTAAGATAGCGGGATATCATAAATACAAATGCACTTACAACACCGTCAACCTGCCGGATCAGCTACCTCCAGGACTGCGAAGTATCTTCAGCCAAGATCTGCAGGAACTAGACTCGGCGATCCTCCCTGCTCCTCTAAATAACAATAAAAAAATTCTAAAAGCTGAGTCCAAAAAGTGTCTTCATTGTCCTTCTCACACGATACTCGATAACACTGCCTTGGTATTTAAGTTTGAGCTGGAACGATAATGATACCACCATCAATAATGCCCTAAATCCAGATCTTCAAACTTAAAAGAATCATCGCTAGCCGGCTGCCGAGCTTATACACGTGCGCTTCTCCCCGTCACTGTTCATTACCACTGACGCTCATGAGGGAAATATCTAACTTGCTTGATATGCCGCTGATGGTGACGAGGGTCGGTGCCGCTCACGCAGTGAAGCTCATTTTGGCTTGCAGCAGGTGGGGCTTAGCTGCAGTGTTAAGCGACACTCATAATGAACGGTGAAGAGCGCTCGTGTATAAAGCTGTGTTTACACGATCATTGAGTACGTGCGTGAGCAGTGAAGAAAGGCGCAAGCCCCACCTACTTGCTCTTGCTTTAGGAGCATTTAATTTCTCAATGACAGTGCGGACTAAGCTCATCTCTATGGCGCTGGCCAGAACCATGAAGATGTCGGGTTTTCTCGCCGTTGGGTGGTTGAATGTAAATATTAATTTGAACGGCCAAGAAAAACTCGATCAATTCTCGAAGCGTTCTGGGAAAATTATGAGAGGGATAATGAAAAACGGTTTTGGACTCAGCTCGTTTTGAGGTGGAGTTTATTGGAAGAGGAAACCAGGAAAACTGGCTTGGATCTTGATCTCGGAGAGCTTGTCTAGGTGGGCAATCCTTGCCGGAGGACCAGGCTGGCGTTGACGAAGGCCGGCACGCGATGGGGTAGGCAGGGTGAGTGAGTTGTATTTGGGAAGTTGAATTAGGCAATTTGAGATAATTGAGCGAGGGTCAGTGACGTAGTTCAGGTATAACTAATGACTCCAAAATAAGGTGGGGTGTGAGTGAGCAAGTTAAATCCGGCTCATGTGAGCAGAATCAAGTCGGCACATTAGCACATTAGCACATTAGCAGGAGCAGGTTAAGTTACTTGCTCATATTAGTAGGGGCAAGTTTAGTCACAGCTTATGTGAGAATAGCAATTAGCATGGCACTCAGGAAACCCAGGGAGATTCAAAACTGTGAGTGTTGTGTGTATGGCGATGATGTAGAGGTCCTGCACAGGAGTCCAAGACGCTGGATGAAACGTTCCAGGAGAGACATCAAGACATTCCACCACTGACAATCCAACATATAATGACAACTCTTCCCACACGGAGAAATCCGAGAAACTCCTACAGGTTTGACTCCAGCTACTTTAGGATTCTCACTTTTGGCAAACTCAAAAGAGATAGGACAGATTTTTGGTTGAGAGATTTTAATCAATAAATAAATTGTTTAATCACTAATGCCTCTGGCTTTAAAAATCTGAGTATTAGGTTTAAGAATTTCCAAGAATAAAGATCGTGATTCCTTACAGAGACTACGGGCAAGTAAACACGAGATCTACGGAAAATGATGAAAATATCAAGTGACTGCACTTTTGAAAGCAGTAAGAAAAAACATAAAAATCCTAAAATTCGAGGATATAAATCCTACTAAAAAATTCTGGTAGATCATTTGCAATAATAAAGGAAGTAAGGAATAATATATATATCCCCAATGATAAAAGGAAAGGGAAAAACCTAAGCGTTGATTTCACAGGCGGAAAATACGCGAAGAAAGAAAACACGAAAGCATGAAGTTCCGTGTGGCGATTTAGCCGGCGACTATACGCGTCGGCCTCAGCCAGAGCCGCCAGCAATTTGCACACACTTAAGATAGGCAGATAGTAGTGGGTGTTTTGTCACAAGAATGCGATGAGTTAAATTAAATTTCATTGAAATGTTTCTCTATTGAAATAAGGCGTTTACGTAAAGGTTTGCAAGGATATGGAATTAGGAAATGAAATTCCAAAATTTATCAAGCATAGGCATGAATACTTTTCGTAATTTAAACTACTGCAAGTCGGTTTGTAAAAAAGAATAAATGCTACTATAACACATGCCTATGGTATTTATAGTCACAGAGTAGTAACAAGAGACGACGGTGTGAGGTTCCGCCATTACACAAAGACGCTATCGACAACGAACGCCGGCAAATTTCAGCCGTGTTCGTTCCGAGCAGAGATTATCGTAGATTAGTAGATTATCGTAAAGAAAAGGAACGAACATGATTATGCTTTGATAATAAATTCGTGACACGGAAATGCAATGCACATCTGACGCAATATTTTACGCTAAGTCATGTTGAGAACAAAACAAAACACTGAATGAGAAACATGCTACATCAATATTCCTACGCATACTACGTATCTTAATAGCACTGCACTGTCACTTATTAATACTCACTGAACACGAAGAAAGACACGATTATTTTCTAACACTGATTAACTCACGAGAATTTGCTGTAACACCGCCAAAGTAGGACGCCAAAGTAAGAGTGGCTTTTTGAAAGAAGAGATGCGCAACTGCGCAGTGTTGCCACCAGAGGGCTTCTCTCTCGAAAAATGTAAACTGTTATTTTATCGTCTCATGTATTTACACAAAAACTTCAATGATTACGAATTAGGAGTAGAAAATAATTAATAATAAATTAGAGTAAGATTTTTAATGCTACTAATTAATTTATTTAAGTATGAATGGCAAATTTCTAATTTTTACGCTTATGTAGCGGTATGCTACAAAGACAAGCATTGAGCAGGTAAATGCGCGTGTCATTGAGCAAGTATATGCGCCTGAAGCGAAAGCAAGTGGGCGAGTCTTGAGCCTCTCACTGCTCACGCGCGCTCTCAATGATCGTGTAAACAGGCCTTTAGATGACGATGTTTGTTTGTCGGTTTGTTTTCTAGGTGTCAAAAATGAGTACTGGTTAGCCTGAGATGACCGTCCTGGTTTTAGCGTCAAGGCGTTTGTCGATTCTTGAACGATTCGGTTGTGTATCGTCCCTCGTCATCGGTCAAAGTGTAAAGTTTGTGAACATGCCCCAAGCTACTCGTGGTTTTGTGGCAACTTTGCCTCCTAAAAAACCACCAGATAAGTGTGAGAAGAATAAGAAACCATCTTGGAAGACCCCTGGCATCAAACGCAAGAGCAATTCTCCTAAAAAAAAGAGGTGCGCCCTAAAAAACCTCTGAAGACCCATAGCCCACCGATTTCAGATAGTGAAACAGAATTGAGTGGAATAATCTCAGATTCATTTGCCAGTCTGAATGCTGACAGCATTCCTCCAACTCCCTCCCATCCAACTAAATCCAATGCACCGCTTAACATGGATGATAACCCAAAAGAGGACAGCATTTCAACCACTCTGCCTCAGCCCCTCAGGAACAGTGCAAGAATCGACCTGAACTCCGAGGAGAATTTCAAAAACATTCCTGCAACTACAAGACAAGTAGTCATGACAAGCACAGACCCTAAAATTCAACTATCGAAAAAGAATCCTTTCCGCATTAATTGGACAAAGCTCTCACCACACCTACGCTGCTTCAAGCCAGATATTGGCAACACTATACCACTGAAGCTCTCAAGACCTCTCCAAGTGGCTGTTACAAGGATTCGATTGGAGGTGTGCCTGCTAAGCCACGGGCACTATTATACAAAATCCTTGCCTGCTTCTTGCAGTAGATGCAATCAGACAGAGGATCTGCGCCATTTGTTTATGGAGTGTCCAGCATATGCAGCAGAAAGAAGATGCCTAATGGAAGCATGCCACAAAGAAGGATTGCCAGTCACATGGGAAGCCATTATAAGCCCCAAGTTCCCAGCACAAGCGATTGCAACTTTCTTGGCAACCACCAACAAGATAACCTGCATTTGAGCTGCTGAAACCAAAACGGTCGAGGGCGCCCGGGCCTCTAAAGGTTAAAGGTTAGGTTAACATCGGCATCTTTGGGATGCTTTATTTCCAATCAAGCCTGATACATATGATCTTAGCATTGGTTTTTCAAATGTCTTATAACTAACCCTATATGTAGGACACCATGACGGTTCCCCCGTAAAGCTGGTACCCATTTCCGACACCTGGGTTGAGTGGGGTATTGTGCTTGAGCTTTCCCTTATACCCAACGGGGAAAATCTCCGCGCCAGCGCTGGGAACGAACCCGCGACTTCCAGCATACAAGTCCGATCCCTTAACCGCTGTGCCACGGAGAGCACTACTGGTGGGACGCCGTATTCCAACAAGTAACAAGTAAGTTTCCGCATTGGCCACACTATGGACCTGCTGTGTGAGGCTGTGGAAACTATAGAACATCAACACTCTGGATCACTGCTGATCACTACCAAAGATTTCAATCAAGTTCTAAAACTGCTTAATGCCAAAAATCTAATGCTAGACAACATTAGAGTTCCAATAACTGTTTCCATTGCCTGGAAAACACAGTTTACATATGGCACAATTTTTGCTCCAGAACTGAAAGGTGAGTCCCTAGAATATCTTCTAGAGGCCCTCAAACCAAACAAGGTAGTTAGAATTTGAAAACTCCTCTCTGGGCCTCTCAAGGCACACATTCCACTGTGTTAGATTATTATATTAATTTCTTGGCAGTCCCTTGTTCGGGAGCCACTTGTTAGATGATATGTTATAGATTGTAGTTCCTTGTTCGGGAACTACTTGTCAGATTCTTTTTTATTTCGGACTTATCCTCGTTGAGAAGTCAAACGTTGGTTATTTTAGTCGTTTTGTTTTTTCTTGATTTCGGAGGTTGATGCGATTTGATTATTTTTCAATTTTTATTAATAAAACAGGGTGCTGCAAATCGTTTAAGACCAAATAATAAAGTTCCAAATTTTCAGAGAGCGGCCAGTTCGCGGCGTCGTTTTCGAATTCTCGGGGAGCAGACAGAAGATTTCGTCGCTCTGAAAAATTTCAGATCAGCCGGATTTAAGGGGGTTTGGCGAGTATCTAGGATTTTCGGCGAACATTATTTCCAGAGTGTCGATACCGTCGTGCGGTCGACGTGAGGGTTCGTGGAAAAGGGGGCTGTCTTCTGTGCAGCTACCTTTTTCCGGGGCGCTAGCTTTTCTTCGCAGCTGCCCTTCCTGAGGTTCGTGTGGGTACCGCCTACGCCGTAATCAGTCCGCTAGGGCAACAGAAGTAAATTCTGTTAGTGCCGAACTACGGCGGTACCGTTGTGTGTGGGGGTGAGGTTAGTGTGGGTACCTCCTGCGCCGTATTCAGTCCGCTAGGGCAACAGAAGTAAATTCTGTTATGTGCCGAACTACGGTGGTACCGCTAGGGTGAGGTGTGTGTGTGTGGGTACCGCCTACGCCGTATTCAGTCCGCTAGGGCAACAGAAGTAAATTCCGTTTTGTGCCGAACTACGGCGGTACCGTTAGGAAGACGAGCAACTGTCTGCGCCGTATGAGACCGCTAGGGCAACAGAAGTGAATTCTGTTAGTGCCGAACTGCGACAGCGTCTTCCTAATCGACCAACTATGCGAAATAGTTCGTCCTTCCGAGGTGGCCCCTTAAACCCCTTATTAGGCGCGGTGTCGTATGAGACTAAAGCCTGTGTCAATAAGGAGAAAGGAAACTCTTTTTACCTCAGGGTGTGACTTCTTTAATGCTGAATCTCTTCGAAGTCCCTATCACGTACACTGATATATTTTAACAAAGACAGTGATTTATTTTCTATTGCAAAAATTGTGCGTACAGACGTGAGCTACTGCATAACAGGGTACAACACTCAAAATTGCATTTAAAATATTAGTCGTATTTAGCTAGATAACACAAGAAACATTGGAATATCGACATGAAATACAAATGATATTTAAGGGCTAACTAAAGTAAATGCACAAACGCAACATCAGCGAGGGGAAAGAGATAAGTCGGCGTTCAGAGAGCTGGACACATGAAGAAAATACTTAAGATTATGGGTAACTAACACAAAAAGGCTCGACAACCCCTGTGCGGCCTGACACAGAGCCGGTAGCGTAAGGCTAGAATTTCGTCTGGCATACTGGCGGTGGGCCTAACACGCCCATAATGACAAGAATTTACTTGTAAAGCAAAGTCTTAACAACCCACGCCAGTTGGATTAATGATTAGAAATCGAAGTCCGTAGGTCTCTGATTGAGTTTCAAGACCGTTCGATACATAGGGGTTATATTATAGAGTGGATAGCCCTACACTAGAGCACAGCATAGGTTCCACATAGACAACATAGATAGAGTACTGCACAAAATAGACAATTGCAATGACACAGCAATTTAGGTAAATAGTTCACTCACCTCTTGGATACCTTAACTTAATACTCCATTTTCAATACTGTGGCTAGCAAGAGTAGAGCGGAGATAGACGGGAAATATATAGAATAGCGTAGAATAGAATTAGTACATTAGTTTAGAACTTAAGAAGTTAGATACCAACCACAGTATGGTAATTATTTACACACTCCGTCAACATGTACTTGTTGTTGAACCCGAGGCCAATCGCAGACTGCCTTGCGAGTGTTGCTCTCTCGAGCGTTGCCAACTTATGGTCTCTCTAACTAGAACTTACACTACTCGCTATATTACACCCCTCCCTCCTTAATTAGAAACCCTCCCCCTGTATCCCTAGTCCCCTTATTCCATATAGTCAATCCTAAAGGTCCATTCTCACCACAGGCTTCCGAGCCCGGGTAGACCTGCGTGAGATGTTAGCACTTGGAGGCTCGTGCATCCTAGCCTCCTGGGTAGGAGTCGGGTAATCAGGTGTTCCGGTGTCAGGTTCATTGGTCGGAGGTGGTGGGTATGAATTTTGAGCAGGTTGCGGAAACACGATGGTTTCCTCCGTAGGTTGTTCCAAGGGTTCAGGGATGGTGTTCGAGCAGGTAATAACTTGGTCCTGGTGTCGACGAACGACCTCTCCCCCCTTCAGTTGGCACTTGTAGGATACCGGGCCTGTTTTCTCAATGGTGGTAGCAGGGGTCCATTTTGGGGAACCCGGCGTGTATTGACGGACCATCACAGGAGACTCCGGCGGAATATCAACCGCGCGAGACCCTGGGTGGTATCTTTTCTGAGCGTCCTGGCGTTGAACAACTTTGGACGCGATTGCTTCTGACGGCCAAAGCAGATCAAGACGAGAGCGAACTTTTCTGCCTAACATCAGTTCGGCGGGCGTAACACCTGTTGTCGTGTGGGGTGTCAGCCGATAGTTGAACAGAAACCTGTCTAGTGCTAGGCGTAGGGGTTCCGTTGACTTTCGTATATTCTTCTTGAAAGTTTGTACCATGCGCTCTGCCAGTCCATTAGTTGAAGGGTGGTATGGTGCGCTCGTAATATGTCGCATACCACATGCCTTCACAAATTCTTGGAATTCAGCCGATGTGAAACACGTTGCATTGTCAGAAACAATTGTTACTGGAAATCCAAATGTCGCAAAAGTGTGTTTCAGGCACGAGATCGTTTCGCTAGAGGTTGTAGTAGATGTGGGAAAAATTTCAACCCACTTAGAGTGTGCATCCACGATCACTAGATAGTATTTTCCATCCATTGGGCCCGCGTAGTCAATGAGTATGCGATGCCAAGGCTTTGCAGGCCATTCCCACGGATGGAGTTCAGCTTTCGTTGGTGCAGCTCGAGTGCTCAGGCACTCGCTGCATGATTTAGTCGTTTCTTCTAGATCTTTGTCCAGCAGCGGCCACCATACATAGCTGCGAGCTAACTCCTTCATCCTGGATGATCCAGCATGGCCAGAGTGCAGTTCGTCCACAATGACTTGTCTGAGAGCTTGGGGTACAATAATTCTTGCTCCCCAGAGCACACAGCCATTTTGTGTGGACAATTCGTCTCGCCTCCTAGTATACGGAGCGAGATCAGGGTCACCAATTACCGTCGAAGGCCAGCCTACTTGGAAGTATTTGTAGTTTATAATGAATTAAATTCTGGCTAACGTTGTCTCGTTATTTCAAAATCATTCTCGAAGATGTTTTCAATCGATTTCGGCTGAGCTGGGGGAGGGGTTAATTTAAGCATTTTCATTTAGTCTTTTAATATTTTTCCGTGCGTTCAGTGCACACCAGCACTAAACTTTAAAATCGAAAAAAACTGTTAATTTCTGTTATCAAAATTATCACTTTGGACCATTGCTTAATCTACCTATATGTGCCAAATTTTGTAAATATTCTCCACTCAAATGTGATATCCGGCCACAATGTTACTCCATTTTATCCCATGTACACATGTCTGTATAATGCTGAAGAGTTGTGTTGTTTCTTGACTGTAACCTGAGTTTTCTTAAAAATTTCTATGAAGTAACTAAAAACCAGTTCATTTTACGTTTTCCGAAGTCTTCTTTTCCTTTTAGTTATTTTTTTTCGAATAATTTCTTATGATTACAATGAGCTCAACTGTCATTATCGGTGTAATAGATGGTAGGTTGTTTCTATCCTCTTATTTTATATTTGTATTTTTTCTTATATTTCATTCTCAATAAGTACATATATTAATATGTGTGTGTACGTATATAGGTATATATATATATCTACATAAATGGATATACATGTTTCTAATTCATTTCTTTACACAAAAACCATCCGGTTAATAAATTTTATTGCCCTAGCGAAATGATTCAAAAATAGATCTCCCACTTACACCAGAGGACGTCTCTGTGAATCGGATTAATGACAAATACAATTAATGAAATTAATCGTAATTTGAGCGTATGAATCGTGGTAAAATTATCTTTCTGTCCGTATGTTGCACAAGCAAATTTTGATGTTGAGTATATGTTTGTTTGCGCATTTCTGCCAAAATTTTGTAGATATTTGTCAATCATGAGTGGTAACTGGCCTACACTGTATCTCCATTTTATCCCATGTACCCATGTCCGCATGATGTTGCAGAGAATATCGAGAAGATATGATATATGATATGATATATTGAAGATATATGTTTTTTTTTTGTTGTTGTTCCTCAGCGGTAACTTGAGTTTTCTTAAAATTTCCTTTAGGAAATTAAAAAACCATTCCATTTATACGTTTTTCGAAGTCCTTTTCTATTCCTTATCTTTCCTCAGGTTATTTCTTACGATTCATCTGAGCTTGGGCTGTCATTTTAAATATTGAAAGAGTAAGATTATTTTTCATGTCTATTAGCATTTTTCTTATATTCGTTTTCAATACGTATATATATGAATATGTGTGTTGGTGTGTGCGTGAGTATGTACGTGTGCGCACGCAAACATAAATGTTTATGTATCAGTGTAAACATGCACACGTTTCGCACACATATATGCACACATGTACATATATCGGTTTCCATTTCTACTTTTTGCATAAAAAGCAAAACCTCAAGACACATTACATTTTACCTAAAGCTCTGCAATCAGTTAACACTGCACCAAATTTCAGAAATAAACAAATTGATTGCGCTTGCTTTATGATTTATAAATCGATCTATCACGACCCCGAAGGGCATTTCTGTGAACAGAATAAATTAAAAAGTATAAACAGACAAAGGAAATAAAGCACTCGTGCAAAAATTATCTCTATATTTGTATGCCGAACAAGCCATGCATTTCAATTTTGAGTGTAAGTTTGTTTACGCATTCCTAGATGTGCGTGCTGTGTTGCGCGATGTTCTTTACAAATTATTTCGAGACTATCTTTTTCTCAATACTTGATTGTCATTTACGGTGTTGTTTCAATCTAGTACGGTGTAGCGTTTTTTTGTATTTTTCCTACTTCGATGATCTTATAAATAATTCGAAAAATACTAAAGAATTCTTCGAAACTGCCAAGTTCTTAGTTGAAATTATCGAAGTAGGAAAAAGGCAAGAAGCGCTGTACCGGAATCTCTTGGAATATAAAATATCCAAGAGATAATATTTCTCATTTCTCATTCAACTACCCTTGACAGAGTTAAACTATTAGCACGACCCGTATGGTTTGTCTATTAGTACGCCTCGTATATTTTTTCTATTAATATGCCTCGTATGGTCTATCTATCTGTACACCTATGATAGTATTGTCTAATATTACATCTCGTATAGTTTGTCTATTATTATGCCTCGTACGGCTTATCTATTTGTACACCTCGTATGGTTTGTCAATTAGTATTCCTCGTATGGAACTTTGTTAGACTATTAGCACACCACGTGTGGTTTGTCTATTATAGTACGCCTCGTATATTATGTCTATTAATATGCCTCGTATGGTCTATCTATTTGTACACCTCTGATAGTTTATCTATTAGCACACCTCATATAGTTCGTCGATTATTATGCCTCGTATGGCTTATCTATTTTTACACCTCTGATGGTTTGTCAATTAATACTCCTCGTATGGATCTTTTGTTTTAGGACGTCTTATATTAAGGAACTTTTAAAAGCCAATATGTTGGCATATGTATCTCATGTGACAACTTGGAAATAAACGGTTTTGTTTGTTTTGTTTTGTTTTGTTTGTATACCTTTGAAAGTACTGGGTCCCTTAGGGTGCCGTCGCGGATGTGGGTGCTGGTGACTGGAGCTGACTCAAGGAAATTAACTAAGGACGTCCATTCCGCAGGAATAGGTGTGGCTTCCTCGGGAGTTGTCAAAGGTAGACGACTGAGAGCATCAGCTGTGCCCAACAGCACGCCGGACCGGTGACGCAAGGTGAACTTGTAGGACTGCAGTAGTAAAGCCCACCTATGAATGCGCCCGGATGCCATCGGAGGAATGCTTCTACCCGGATCAAATAGTCCTAACAAAGGTTTGTGGTCCGTAACCACACTGAAATCCTGTCCCCACAGGTAGCAATGAAATTTTCGAAGTGCGAACACCATAGCTAGGGCTTCTTTCTCAGTTTGAGAGTAGTTGCGTTCTGTTGCTGTTAGAGTTCGGGAGGCAAAATAGGCGGGGCGTTCAATCCCATCAATAAGGTGACACAGCACCGCTCCCACACCATACGCACTACTGTCCGCCACTACCACTATGGGTTTCTGAGGGTCAAAATGGACTAGAGTCTGAGAGTCCAGAAGGGCTTGTTTAGATTTCTGGAAGGCTCTCTCCTGACTTGCATCCCATTTCCAAGGGGTTTTGTCTCTCAGTAAGGTATTTAGGAGCTCCAGCATAGTTGCAGATGATTTTAGAAATTTCCTATAGAAATTTAGCAGCCCAAGGTAGGCTCTCAGTTGAGTTACATTAGTAGGGGCTGGTGCATTCTGGATTGCTGCTACCTTCTCTGCAGTGGGGTGCAATCCATCCTTGTCAATTTGGTATCCAAGGTAGGATACCTGTGGCACTCCAATTTGGCATTTATCCATTTTCAGTTTTAGTCCTGCCTCCTGTAGTTTAGATAAGACTTGATAGAGACGCTTGTTGTGCTCTTGCTCATTAGTGGCACTCACCAGGACGTCATCCAGGTAGCAGAACACTCCTGGGAGGCCCTGCAATAGTCCTTCCATGGCACGCTGAAAGATTCCAGGTGCGGACGCAATTCCAAAACTGAGACGGTTGTAGGCAAATAAACCTCTGTGGGTGTTTATTACCGTGAGTTCCTTGGAGTCTTCATCCAAGGGTAGTTGAGCGTATGCTTGAGACATATCTAGCTTGGAGTATATAACTCCTCCTGCTAACCCGCTAAATAGATCTTCCACTCTGGGTATAGGGTAGGTATCAAGCCTAGTGGCTCTGTTGACTGTTAATTTGTAGTCCCCACAGATGCGGATGCTTTGATCAGCCTTGAGCACAGGGACGATCGCCGCTGCCTATCTCGAGTATTGTACAGGGGTGAGGATACCTTCCTGCACCAGTCTATCAAGTTCTGCCTCCACCTTAGGTCTCAGTGTGTAAGGCACGTTCCTGGCCTTACAAAACTTTGGTGGTACGGCTGGATCCACTTCTATTTTGAAATTCCTTCCCTTAAAGCAACCTAGACCTGGTTGAAAAAGGTCAGGGAATTTATTTGCTAACTCTTCAGGGCAGGTAGTCAATTTGTTGACACTATTTGATACTATAGTTAGCCCAAGGGAATCAATCAGGTCCCTACCCAGCAAAGCTGGCCCCTCCCTGTCTACAATCACAATAGTTGCTAGTTGAGGAACCACATTACCAGATTCACGCTGGATGTTAGCCCTAATCTCTCCGCAAACTACTAGCTCCGCTCCCCCATAAGTCCTAAGCTTAACATCAGAAGGTCTCAGCTCGGGTCTTGACTTAGCTGGTATTTTAGAGTAGGTGGCCATTGAAAGGATAGACCTGGCAGCACCTGTATCCACCTCCATCTCTAATGGCACACCATTTAGTAACAATTTTATTTTGATTGGGGGTTTCATTTCCTCGGCTATTGAGAAAATCTCTCCATAACAGCCTAGATTAGCAACTGGATAGTCTGCACAGGCTGCATTGTTAGTTCTATTAGGGTTAGGGTGGTGTTCCCTCCCCCTTTTCTCATGCATAGCATGCACAAAATTATTTTTGTTGTCTTTAGCAGAATTTTGCTTTTTCAATTTAAAGCAACACTTCTTAAGATGGCCTTTTTGGCCACAACCATGACAAACACTGTCTTTATAGGGGCAATCTCTACGCCAGTGCAGATTACCACAGCCGCTGCATGCTGATTTGGGGCTAGCTTGAGCCTGAGTTTTGCCCTGAGGCTTAATAGCAGTTTGCTTTACTCTATGCTGGCCCACATTTAGTATGGAATTAGGTTGCCTTAACACAACCGTCTCCCTCAGTTGAGTTTCTTTGGCAGTTGCCAGATCCACGGCTTTTTTCCATGTGAGGTCATTTTCATTAAGCAAACAATTTTGAACATCATTACTGGCCACACCCAGTATTAACCTATCTAGCAGAGTTTCTTCCAGAACTTCCTGTTTGAAATTACAGGTGTCTGAAAGGGCCTTTAAGCTAGCCACAAAATCAGCAATGCTCTCCCCTTGTTTCTGGTTCCGCTTATGGAACCTAAACCTTTCAAAGATCTGGTTGCGTGTCGGCTTAAAATGCCGTCTTAACGCTTCCATGATCTCCTCATAGGTAGCATCTAAAAGTCTTTTAGGTGAGAGTAGGTCTTTGGCTAACCTAACAATTTTAGGACCCACCAGAGCAATAAATGTTTTAGCTTTATTTGAATATTCCACTTTATTAATACTAAGGAAGCAGTTTAGCCTGACTTCATATTCTGGGGATTCTTCCTCTAAAGGATTGAATTCTCCCACTGAGCCTAGCATTGGCATTTTTACCCAGCTTTACAGCTAATTGTCAGATATCTACCTGAAATAGTAGTAGCAACAATATCAGTTGCAAGAGTAGCCAATTCAAGAGGCTGTAATAATACCCCTTGTTAAAAAAAAAAAAATCAGAAATTTACAGCATCAATACTCTAGTCACTGAATAATATAAATTCTGAGTTCCTTCATTAGTCTAGCCTCTCCCAATAGTTCTACAAAAAATAATCCTCGTCGCCAGTATTATAGAGTGGATAGCCCTACACTAGAGCACAGCATAGGTTCCACATAGACAACATAGATAGAGTACTGCACAAAATAGACAATTGCAATGACACAGCAATTTAGGTAAATAGTTCACTCACCTCTTGGATACCTTAACTTAATACTCCATTTTCAATACTGTGGCTAGCAAGAGTAGAGCGGAGATAGACGGGAAATATATAGAATAGCGTAGAATAGAATTAGTACATTAGTTTAGAACTTAAGAAGTTAGATACCAACCACAGTATGGTAATTATTTACACACTCGGTCAACATGTACTTGTTGTTGAACCCGAGGCCAATCGCAGACTGCCTTGCGAGTGTTGCTCTCTCGAGCGTTGCCAACTTATGGTCTCTCTAACTAGAACTTACACTACTCGCTATATTACAGGTTATATGATAATTAATTCTAGAATCTTAAGTGATATATGCCCTAGTTTAACGCGCTTTTAACATCTTATCTTATACAAGGAACATAGATATAAGCTTCATCCCAAAATCTCTGGTACTACGACCATGCGTCGATGTGCACGAACAAACGAATGTCCATGTTAGTTTCGAAATCGCAATACGGACACGGAAAGCCGCTCCTCTGGCTTGCATTACAACTGTGTCGCTTAAGTTCAGAAACTGTCGGGTACGGTAGTCGGCAGAACTGGCAAGACTGAGAGCAAACTCGTAATGAGAAGAGTTCCTGTGACGTATGTAAGTTCTTCAAAAAGGGAAGCACTCCGTATGACCCTTGCACTTGTACGGCCGTAAATTAGTGTGAGTTATCCGATGTTGTACGATTCGGCGACGACTAGGGGTGCGTTCACACTACGAGCGGAGCGAGCGGAGCGGCGATAATGTTTGTACAGGTTTGAATGCAGAAACGCTTGGCTGTTCACACAACAAGCGGAGCGGAGCGGCGCGGTGTGGAGCGGAGCGGCACGCTCGGGAAATTCTTTGGGATTTTTTGACGCTCGCGTCGAGCGTTTCTCCTTGGCTCCGCCTTTGGATCGTCATATCTTACAGGGGTAGAATTGTCGTTTGAGTTAAAAAAATCTAGTATATAACTAGTTATTTGTACAACTAATCATATAAAAATTATAACTGATAGTGTAACATGTAATATTTTAGTGTAATTTCACCCATTTGGGTTCGTTAATCATTTATTTTTATTTTCTTCTGCTTTCTCTGATAAGTTATTTTATTATTGCTTCAGTTTAAGGAATTTATTTTGCTTTTCTCGTGATGTAGTTTCATCTTTCTTGTGCTGCTGTGTATTTTATTACATGATCTTGATTAAAGTTTAATTATGTACGATTTTTTAATACAGTTTTCATTTTTTTCGTAAAATGGGAGAAAAAGGAGGCCGTATGATGATGAGGAGGACTCAATGAGTGTCAAATACACAATAAGTTGCAAAATTTTATGAGCTTGGGTGATTCTTTTCAATACTAACGGAAAGCATATCAGTGTTTCGAGAACTATTTGGTCAGGACAAGCCAATATTTGTCAGTATTTTTCACTTAGGTTTCTCTGGCACAACCCTGAATTTCTAAAGGGAATTACTTTACGTTCACTCACGTTTAAGTCACCACAAGACTTTTTTTGTTCATTCTGGCCTACGAAAACCTGTAGTAATATATGTGATACAGCCTATTTGGAAAGACTTTAATTTTGCTTAAACTACTTTGCTTTACATGTATCCTCGATAAAAATCTGTGTATTGCTAAACAGCAAATTTATCTAATCTCGTTGGAAATTTTCATTTCTACAAGGAAGTGTAGTACATCAAAAGTTGCCGGCTTCATCCGTAAATACTCGTAGAATTGTGATTCATCTCTACTCAGTGCTTCGAAGAGATAGTGGTATTCTCCATAGCTATCTCTCCTCATGTTGATGGGATGGATCCAGTGTTTCTGTTTTGCCGTCGAGCAACAGAAGCGCATTCACGGAACGCTCCATAGCGACTGATGCTTGTGTAGGTCGCTCTGCTCAGCTCACATGTGAACACACGCGCCGCGCCGCTCCGCTCCGTGCCGCTCCGCTCCGTGCCGCTTCGCTCCGCGCTGCTCGCTCCGCTCGTAGTGTGAACGCACCCTAGCGAAGACGCTATCACAGTTGCCACAACGATGAAAACCCTCCTTACGTTTCCTGAACTTCCAACGTAATTTATTATTGGAAGTCGAGATAGGAGGCTGCTTAGGGGCGCTAGGACGCGGTTTTTCAGGAGGTTTGCGCTCACTGATCCTAATTGTAGGCTTCTTTGGCGGCTCATTAGCACGATGAGACGCTACATGTCTGAGCATGTCTGCCGTGTTGTTGCATAACACGTCACACTTGAGACACTTACAAAAGTCACCTTTACCTATCTTGATACGATGTTTATCGAAGAAATGCTGTGGAAGGAACGAAGTACTACGCTCTTTGTTGCACAAGAAACGCTTGGTAACGCCAACGCCATCTTTGACGTTTACTTTAATTTGGATCTTCTCTTCGACCGCCTGAGGATGCTGTTCCATTATATGCTGGTTCTGGAGTGGTTCAGTACCCCCATAGAATAGTACACGAAGTCACATTGTCGACGCGTATACAAGCGAGTCTCTTCCTCTTCGTCGTAATTAGGAATATTTTCTTCAGTTATCTCCACAGAACTAGGTTTGTCAGCACTCAAACCTAATTTGTCGTTTTGTAGGATGAGGTTCGAATCTAAATCAGGTTCAGTGTCACCGTCATCATCATGAAAATCTCAATGAAGCTCCGAATCTCATGCAAAACTCCCTTAAACAAATAGAAAACTGGAGCCACAAATGGGGATTGCAAATATCTGCAAGCAAAACTTCTAGTGTTATTTTTACCAGGCACAGACCAAACAACATAGACTCGCTAACACTTAACCGCACACCCATCAATTTTGCCAACTCGGTACGCTTTTTAGGACTCATCTTTGATCAACAGAGGTGGAAGAAAGAGATTGAGAGGAAAACATAAGAGTATGGATTGAATAAGTCACTTGTGAAGAGATTGTAAGTTTTTTGAAGAAAGTGAAAAATGGAAAGGCATGTGGCCCTGATAAGATCCCATATGAGTTCTATAAATTTGGAGGAGAGAGTGTGGTCAGTATGTTGAAATGTTTATTTGATGAGATATGGAAGAGTGAAAGAGTACCGGATGACTGGAACAAGTGTAATGTAGTTCTGTTGCATAAGGGTGGACATAAGAGTATGAAAGAACTTAAAAATTACAGACCAATTGCACTGGGTGACACTGTATGTAAGATATTTTGTGGTATTTTGAATGAGAGAATGAAAAATGTAGTTGAGAAATTAGGAGTCCTAGGTGAAGAACAGAATGGTTTTAGGCAGGATAGACGTGGGGAAGATAATCTGTTTGTAGTGAGTGAAATAATTGAGCGAATGAGGAAGGATGATAAGAAGGTGTATTTAGCATTCCTGGATATTGAAAAAGCGTATGACAGAGTGGATCGGGTTAGGCTCTTTGAAGTTCTGAGAAAAGTTGGGTTTAGCAGAAAAATAGTAAAAATTGTACAAAGTCTGTATGAGAACACAAGCGCTATATACAGGTTAGGAAATTTGGAAACGGGGCAAGTGAGGAGTGTTAGAGGAGTGAGACAGGGCTGTACTCTGTCTCCCCTGTTGTTTGGATTGTACACAGAAGAATTAGCAGTTCGACTGAGAAGGAGTGGCTTAGGACTGAAAGTTGGTAATGAGAGACTGAGCTGTTTGTTGTATGCTGATGATGTGGTTGTGGTTAGTGGATGTGGACACGAACTGCAAAGGATGCTTGACATTGTGAACGGATATAGTACAGATTTCAAGATGAACTTCGGTGCCGACAAAAGCAAAGTTATGGTTATAAATAGTGATGAGACTGATAGAGACAGACTGTGGAATATTGGAGAAATCAGAATAGGTAGAACAAAAGAATACAAATATCTAGGTTGTATGATAAGTGAAGATGGATGCACTAGAACTAAGGGTGAGAAAGTGGCAAAAGCTATGCAGTGGAGTGGACGATTAAGTAGCGTGGCCAGATACAGAGCAAACAAGTATGAATGTGTGAGAGGAATGTGGAAGTATGTTGCTGTATCTAGTGTCATGTATGGTATGAGTGCTCTTGCCTGGAATGGAAGTGATCTTGAAAAGCTGGATGTAATACAAAATAAGGTAGGACGGTTAGCATTGGGTGCTCCAAAATGGACAGCTACAGAAGCCATTAGAGGTGACCTTGGGTGGAGCCTATTTTCAGAAAGAATGATGAAGGCGGTGCTGAATTATAAGGTGAGAATTGAAAAAATGCAGAATAGCAGATGGGTAAAGCGAATTTTTGAATGGAATCTGAGTGTAAGCTATTGGGAGAAAGTGTGTTGGGGTCATGCAAGGAAGCTTAGTATGCAAAAGATTATTCATGTTAGAATTGGGAGACCTGTGGATGACTGGAGTTTAATAAATCCTGGAGGTGTAGGGCCTGAGTGGGACTGCAAGAGGTGGAAGAAAGAGATTGAGAGGAAAACAAAAGAGTATGGATTGAATAAGTGGAGGCTTAGCATGGTGCGGAAGCCTACACTTGACTGGTATATGAAAAAAGAAGCACCTAAGTTTGAGATGTTCTATGATGGTAGTTTTGGAAGTCAACTCCTGTTTGCTGTGAGATGTAAGTCATTGAGTGTGAACAGACGTACATGGAGGTGGAATGAGAATAATAACAGATTATGTCGGCAGTGTATTAGTGGAGTGGAGGAAACAATTGAGCATTTTGTGCTGGAATGTAGTAAGTATGAGCAAGAGAGAGAAAGTTTTATGAATGTGGTGCTTGAGCAGTATGGAGAGAATGAGTGGTATGCCAGATGTGCTGAAGATGATTGCAGTATGAGCTGTCTTGCTGGATTGGATCAGGAGTGCAATTTGAGTATCATTGAAGCTATGAAATTGTTTCTTGTGCGTGCCTGGAGTAAGAGACAGTGACTGGAATGAGCCAGTCAGGTAGAATGGTCAGTAATGACCCAATATGCCTGGGGATGGTGTTTTGACGCACTGGCTATCCCAGTGACGCCATCCAAGGGCAGCTTGTGACAAGGATTGGTAAATCCTGAGTAGTTTAGTGGACAAGTCTGGTACCAGGCGCTGAACTCTTTGTGTGATAACTGTGGAGGGAATTGTAGGCCGTTACAAAGGCCCCGACGTTGTCGGCCCTCAATTTCAAGTTCAAGTTCAAGTTCAAGTGGAGGCTTAGCATGGTGCGGAAGCCTACACTTGACTGGTATATGAAAAAAGAAGCACCTAAGTTTGAGATGTTCTATGATGGTAGTTTTGGAAGTCAACTCTTGTTTGCTGTGAGATGTAAGTCATTGAGTGTGAACAGACGTACATGGAGGTGGAATGAGAATAATAACAGATTATTTCGGCAGTGTATTAGTGGAGTGGAGGAAACAATTGAGCATTTTGTGCTGGAATGTAGTAAGTATGAGCAAGAGAGAGAAAGTTTTATGAATGTGGTGCTTGAGCAGTATGGAGAGAATGAGTGGTATGCCAGATGTGCTGAAGATGATTGCGGTATGAGCTGTCTTGCTGGATTGGATCAGGAGTGCAATTTGAGTATCATTGAAGCTATGAAATTGTTTCTTGTGCGTGCCTGGAGTAAGAGACAGTGACTGGAATGAGCCAGTCAGGTAGAATGGTCAGTAATGACCCAATATGCCTGGGGATGGTGTTATGACGCACTGGCTATCCCAGTGACGCCATCCAATGGCAGCTTGTGACAAGGATTGGTAAATCCTGAGTAGTTTAGTGGACAAGTCTGGTACCAGGCGCTGAACTCTTTGTGTGATAACTGTGGAGGGAATTGTAGGCCGTTACAAAGGCCCCGACGCTGTCGGTCCTCAATTTCAAGTTCAAGTTCAAACCTAACATGGAGCCGCCACATATCCAACTTGGTAACTCGCTGTCAATCAGATCTTTGCTTAATGACTGTTGTTGCTTCCCGTGGTTGGGGTGCTGACTACTCAACCCTTTGCCTCCTCTATATATCGCTTATCCGATCAAAACTAGACTATGCCTCCTTCCTTTACTCCACAGCTGCCCCATCCCATTTGATTAAACTTGACCGTATTCAATTTGCAGGCGCTCGCATAATGCTAGGTGCTCTCCGGTGCACACCCACAGCTAAACTCGAGGCTGAAGCTAGCTTGTGTCCTCTGCATATTCGCCGGAAATTATTACTTGTTTCTTACTGCTCAAGAGTACTTGGCATCCCGAGACATTCAGTTCGAAATCTTAACTACTATCCATTTGCCCTATACGATAATTTGCCTTATCCTCTCCCTTTTGCTGGACGAGCCTTTTGTGAATTCAACAACCTTGGCCTGGAATTTTCAACCGTAGCAGCAGTCCCCATGACAGCACAATATCTCCCACCCAGAATTCCTACCCGCTCTTTTTTATCATTGTTCCCCAAGTCAGCTCTGACTGATATCCACTAGCAACAGATTTTTAAGGACCTGACCACTTGCTTATACCAACTTAGAACTCAGGTGTTCACAGATGGCTCAACTATGGGTAACAGCTCTGCTTGTGGAGTATACTCATCAAACTTCAACATAAAAGCAAAACTCCCACCTCACTCTACCATATACACAGCAGAGCTGTATGCAATTTAAATTGCCTGCAGATATATATCAGAGCTGCCAGGCTCTTTTGTAATTTTTACAGACTCTCTTGGCTGCATCTCGGCACTGAACTCTGGAAACCCTCTGAACCATTACTTGATCACCTGGGTAGTAAATAGGGCCTACTGTTTGTTCCATCAGCTCAAATAAAATTATCATAGAATGGCTTCCCAGCCATGTTGGCATTGCAGGCAATGAAGCCGCAGATAAACTTGCACGAGAATCAAACGACCTGACAATCATGGTTGAACTTCCACCCAGTAAATATGAACTCAAAAGCAAATTCATAAAACACTATGACCAGGCCTGGCAGAGAAGCTGGTCAGCTCAGCCTCAATTCATAACTAACTTCAAACCTCATTTGGGCTCATCAATCCCCTCAAACCTCACCCGTTTCAATCAAACCATCTTCACGCGCCTCCGAATGCAGACATGTTACCTAACTCATAAGCACTTCTTCAATAACTCCCCTCGTCCTCTTTGCTCCAACTGTCAAACTGCCATAACTCTGGAGCACACCTTCATAGTCTGCCCAGCTCATGAAACATTCCGTGTCTCGCTAAGAAGAGCATGCCACGCCGAGTCCCAGCCGTTCAGCATAGCCTCTCTACTCTCCCCAACTTTTGTGCCAAATTTGGTCATCAAATTCCTTTAAGATACTCACCTGCTGAGCAAAATCTGAAGACGCAACTGGCGGAGAGTGGGCGGTAATTCCCAAGGATGGAGATGCGCCAAATCTAAACTAAGTAAACTAAGTAAGTAAGGCGTTTGTGACCCGATGTGAAAAATGTTTTGTATTTCCGGCAACAGGAGTGTAATTTGAGCGTCATTGATGCTATGAAAATTTTTCTTGTACATGCCTGGAGTAAAGCAATATTTATTGTCAATATCATTGACTCAATATAGGCTATTAATGAATTTTTTTTGCCCACTAAGTCAATTAATTGATGGGCGTCAATCAAGCCCACAGACGATCAATTAAATTGCCAATATTCATCATTGTCAAAAAAACCGTGACTGGAATGAGCCAGTCATGAAAAAGGGTCTGTAGTGACCCGCCATGCCTTGGGTTTGGGATGTACGTGTAATCACAGTAATATAGTCCAACAGCAGCTTATGACAAAGATTGATGGATCCTGAGTAGCTTATTGGGCGAGTTTGGCACACAGGCAATGTGCTCTTTGTGTGACTATTGCGAGTCTTGCAAAGGAAATTGGGTCAATATTGAGTTTAGGTGATATGAGGAAATTAAGCATTCCGTTTCACATAATCACTTAAGAAGCCCATTCAAGAACGTTTTACATGAATGATATTTTTTCTGCTGATGCATTATTTTCAAATTATTAAACTTTGAAGTTGGCTTACGGGCGCCAAGGAAGCGAGCGCGCCATGCGGAATGTAATTAATAACGGAAGCTAACCCTCTATTACAAACGTAAAGAGGTTGGGTCGTGAGGGGGAGGCACAGTTCTTTTAGTGAAAATTATAAATGAAGCTTCTAACCGACCCATTAGGGTGACGACCGCAATCTTGTTTACATCGTCCGGCTCCAAGATTGCGGTCATCATCCTAATGGGTTGGTTAGAAGCTTCATACGATGCATCATGACTGGTAGTTGGCCGCCAGCCTTGACAAAATGCACTTCTTGCTAGGAATGTCTGCTGTTAAAAAGTAAAGTAGCTCAAAACAAGATTAATAGGTCATGCTGGTATCAGTCTATCAGTCAAACACTCTGGTTTTTTATTGATGCTGTTGAGCAGTATCATAAGCTTAGTTCAATTTTTGTGTTGGCTCACATTTTGCAACCTCACAAGAGATAGACTTGAGCAATGCCTCTGCCTAGTAGTTTATCTCAATACTTTAGGACAGTACAAATAAGCTTTATTTCCTCAAAAAAATATAACTATTGTTCCTGCATAAATTAGCCTTCTCAAAGAGACTGTTAGGTCCTATGCTAAAAGCAGTAAATCTGAAGGATATTTCAGTTATAGATTTTCCACTTTTTGATGCCTTAACTTAATTAATTGAATCAAAATAAACAAGTTTTCTTCTATGCACTTTCCGTCTCATATGAGTATTTTACGATTTATAGCGGTAAGTTTAGTTTCGTCTTCGATGACGAATGCGTTTGAATAAACAGCTATTCATCAATTTTCGAATTTTTGTTGCTGGAAATTGAACAATACCCTAATAGAGATAATTGAGAAGCACGTCCCCAAAACTTGAGGTGGATCCCATAAGAAACAACCAAGTTGGATGACCAGAGAAGTGAGAAGGGAATTTAATCCTAAGGAGAGGGCTTGGAAGCGACTCAAGGTGAGAAGGACACCTTGTAGAGTTGAAGAATACCGCCAAGCAAGGAATAACGCAACGGTAGCAGTGAAGCGAGCTAAGAGAGACTTCACCAGGAAGAAATGTGAGGACATTAGGCAGAATCCCAAGCAATTCTGGGGTTATGTGAGAGGCTAAACGTCATTGAAGGAAAAAGTACTTAAAGTGAGGAATGAAGAAGAACAAATTACAGAAACAGACTATGAGACTGCAAATGAAATTAATAAAGCATTCCAAAGTGTATTTCTAGTGGAAGATTGACAAGATGTACTGAATTTTCATGTGGATTGTAATGGTGAAGAAATTAAAGATATAGATGTGAATATAAAAGAGGTTGAGACCCTACTGAGAGAACTAAATGGAGATAAAGCCATGGGACCAGATGGTTTACATCCAAGACTTTTAAAGGAATGTGCACGGGAACTTGCTATTCCAGTAACATTACTGATAAGGAAATACTTGGACTCTGGTACGGTGCCTTTGATGTGGTTGTTGGCTGCAGTGTGCCCAATTTATAAAAAGGAAAATAAATTTGATCCTCTCAACTAGAGGCCAGTATCTCTGACATGTTTTTTGCAAGATCTGTGAAAAATTGATTTGCAGTGCACTTGTAGACCATTTGGAGGTCAACAACTTAGTTACAGATTGTCAGCATGGTTTTAGGAGTAAAAGAAGCACATTGACCAACTTGCTGGCATACATGGAGGATATGACTAAAGCTACAGACCAGCAAATACCAGTTGACGTCTACTACATGGACTGTCGCAAGGCATTTGACACTGTGCCACATGCTAGATTGTTGAGGAAGCTGGAAGCATATGGAATGAAGGGAAAGATCTTGTGGTGGATCAGAGCCTTTCTGACTGGCAGGAAGCAGTATGTTGAGATAAGAGGAACAAAGTCAGATAAAATGAGTGTCATCAGAAGTCCCTCAAGGGTCAGTTCTAGGGCCGGTGCTTTTCCTCATCTACATAAACGATCTAGTGAATGAATTGGAGTGTTCAGCCCTCCTCCTTGCAGATGACATGACGCAAAGATCTTCAAAGAGATCGCAACAGAAAATGACGTTCTTGCCTTGCAGAGGGATCTTACTAGATTGCACGAGTGGAGCAGGAAGTGGCTACTGGATTTTAATCCTGACAAGTGTGTTACCATGCATATAGGCTATCGTAACCCGGGACATACTTATAACCTCGGAGGAAAACAACTTAAGACGTCAGACCTGGAGAAAGACCTTGGAGTTTATATATCATCGGATCTCAAGCCGGGACATCATATTGGAAAGGTGGCAGCTAAGGGAAACAAAATGGTTGGACTTATAAAGAGAAATTTTCCAGATTTGGACATGGAAAGTGGTAAAACTCTGTATTGTTCATTAGTGAGACCACATCTTGAATATGCAGTGCAAAGCTGGTCACCTTATTACAGAAGAGACATTCAGAAACTGGAAAAGGTGCAATGGAGAATGACCAGAATTATACCAGAACTGAGGACTGTGAGCTACTTGGAGAGATGCGAACGACTGGGGCTTACGACACTGGAAAAGAGAAGGAAGAGAAGGGATTTAATAGAAACCTATAAGATTTTGAATGGCATGGAGAATGTTGATTATAGGTTCTTTGAGTACAGTGATGCTGTGACAAGGTCCAACTCAAAAAAGCTTAAGAAGAGAGATCACTGGAGAACCATAGCCAGAGCAAATTTATTCAGTGTAAGTTATCAACGACTGGAACTCTCTCCCGAAGGATGTAGTGACTGCTGCGACCATTGGTGCCTTCAAGGCCAGACTGGACCAATGTGCCTGGTCCATGAATGAGTTAGGGAGGTACTGATTTGCCCCACAAACAAGTTTTGACTCTAGAAAAGTCCGTAGTAAGTGTTTGAGAAGCGAGTGAGGGATTATTTTAGAGAAAGTGTTTGGATTTCACACAATTGTAAGATGAAGAGATGGGAGCCCTATAAGACAAAGTCTTAACCTCCCATGCTTTTGAACTAGGTAAGTTTGAATCATAGTAATATCAAAATAAACATATTTTCTTCTATACACTTTTTTCGTCAAATGAGTATTTAACGAGGTATAGCGTTAGGTTTGGTTTCGTCTTTGATGACGATTGCGCTGGGAGAGAGTATGTATTGCAGTGTTGCTGTCCGATGTGCTTCTTGAATTACTTGCCGCTTCAAACACTGGAGTTGCGGTAAGTCATTTACCGCTATAACTAATATAATACTCATTTGAGATGGAAAGTGCATGGAAGAAAACTTGTTTATTTCGATCTAATTAACTATGCTTAGGCATCAAAATTTACAAAATCGACAACTGACACATCCTTAAGATTTACCGAAAATTTCAAAAATCGACGAGTAGCTGTTTTTTGAGCGCATTCGTTATCAAAGACGAAACTAAACCTACCGCTATACCTTGTTGAATACTCATTTGAGACAGAAAGTGCATAGAAGAGAAATTGTTTATTTAGATCTAATTACCTATTTCTAGGCACCCAAAAGTGGAAAATCGATTACTGACCAACGCTACACATTTCCTGTTTTTTGTTGTTACTGACCATTTTTTTTATTCACTGCTATATTGTTCTTTTATATCATATACTAATTTGTTTTTCAATTGTTGGGCTTGTTTCATGAACTCCTTTTTTAACTTATTATTTCTATGCATCTTAGGGTAATATTATGTTCTTTCAGTATGAGATAGGCTTTTGAGACATTTACCTAATGTGCCCAGTTTCATAATTTTAGTTAGCATGCTGTATTTGCTATTTCTTCCCATTTTCTTTGATGGAAAATGAAAGGTCCTTCCTTTATGCTTTCTTGACAATGATTTTGCTGTCATTGGGAAGTTTCATACTAATTAATATGATCATGATGATAAGCTGCTTGGTAATTTATTTAATAGTTATTGAATTATTTTATATCATTGTCCTCCAATTCATAAAAATTTGTAGTCTTTCTTGTTCTGTTACTTTCTGCTGCTCTATTTTGTCAACACTTTCATTTTTTGGTCGATATTGATTTTAGGTGCCTGACGGAAATTAAGAATTCCGTTTTAAAGAATCACTAAAGGAACACGTTTAAAAACCTTTTGCAAGGAAGTGGTATTTTATTATGTTACAGTTCACCCCTGGCTGTTTCTACACGGTGAGACATTTTTATGTCATATTCTATGTTTATTTATTACTGTATAATGATTTCAAGGCTCTTAGGTGACCGCACAAATAATGAAGAATAAAAATTGAGATTGTTTATGTTTACCTATTTTGCCTAATTTTAGAGGATTGGAATGTTGGGTTTCAAAATGCATCTCCTACAGTTTTTAAGCTACAGTGATGGTTTTGATATCATTGGATGCAGAATGGCAAGTAGATAATGGCAAGTGAAGGGTTATCTATAAATCAGTCATGATCAAAAGTTGTGATGTCGCAAATAAAAAATTTTGCCTAAAAAAAGATGTCCCGAAAATTTTTTAATTAAATTTTAATTATGACTTTAAAAACTACTTGTTTACTTACTATAATCTACACAATATTCTGCATCCAATGATACCAAAATCATCACTGTAGCTTGAAAACTATGGGAAAAGATGCATTTTGAAACCCTCCAAAATCTCATTTTCTATGAATATCTCGTTTTCTTTAGAGAAAATCGCATTTTTTCATGAGAAATAAACGATTCCAAAATCCATTTCCTATCAGTATACCAAATTTCATTGCTCAAGGTTCAATAATAAAAAAGTCCGTACGGGGAACCCCCTCCTTATAGAGTTTGAAAATACTTATCTTATATGACTAATATTAAAAGACTTGATAATTTTTTTGTGCATATTGAACCTGGAGTGATTGTGCATTCTTATATGTATTTCTTAAAAATACATATGCACAAAGAAATTCAAAATAAAGATTGAAATGTGTGAAACTCTTGTAGGGTTACAATTGTGGAACCTTAAGTACTAATTATGGGAATGATTTGATACAGCAGCAAGTATATCAGCTTGTTAAATTATTAGACTTGTGACTTAGTGCAAGGTAACAAGTTGTATAGCATGTAATTGATAAATAATGCTTGCACTTATTATCTTGCTGTGACTTAACTATTACATTATTGAGGTATGTTATATTGATATTTTTCATTAATTTATTTTTTCCTTTTAGATGTTTAACTGACTTAAATTTGGAGAATAAACTCAAAATGTCTAGTTCACCTAATTCTACTCAGACTACTTTACCAGTACTAAATGCTGGAGTTCAGGAGGAACTTTTCAAGCTCAGTTGCTCCTTCATCAACCTGTGGGAGCACGGTCTACGAATTCAGAAGCGTTTCACAGATGCTGGAGAAGGTGGGCAGGTTTCTTTTTCCAGACTTGTGCTTGAGATTTATAAGCGTAAATTACAAGTTCCTTGTTGCCTTCTCAGGATTGGTTGTTCTGCTTTATGGTAAAACAATAGTACTTACAGAATCTCAAGATTACTTTGATGGTGAGAATGTTATTAAATCCCTTATAAGAAGGGAGAAATGTTATGAACTTTTGCTTCCCAGACTTTAAATATACCTTAGGTATGTTTGAGGTCTGGTCCAGATTAAGCAATTCTTGACTGCTTATAATGTCCTTACCTTAATCCCATTGACTAAGAACTCAGAATTTATAAGCCCCACAAACATAACCCATTTGCTTCAGCCCTGGAACCTGGCCCTGGTCCAATCAAGACTTTTGTGACTGTGGATAACATGAAAATGATCAACCTGGTGCCTATGGATGCCCCACATCCTTTGTACCACACTGCCCCTGAGTGCTCAGCTCTGCGACACAGCTTCCTCCTCAACTCAATGGTGGAGGCTCCTCTGGACTTTGAGGACCCATCTTTGCTGGAGGGCATCACACTTACCAATGCCAATGGCAGAGAAATAGTCTTCAAAAAGGATGACAAAGGTAAGATTAATTTTGAATTTATATTTTACGTTGAGAAATAAAAGACATAAAATTTTCCAACCCTCTAACAAAGTGCTTTATTTCAAGGTTATTTAAGAGCTATACCATATGTATTTACAAAGTGGTTTTGTAAATGCTATATTGATTATTAAGTATGAATGTCTTACACTGATGAGCACATTTCAACATTTGAATGCTATTTTGTTAGGGTTAGGAAAGAGCATTTCTGGAAATTCTTCAATGTTTTTGTTAAACTTTGTCTGGTGAAATGCATAGTCTGAAACTTATATTTTAAATTGGCTGGTGAATAAGGGAAGTTTTAGTACACCTCATCAGATTTTGATGATTACATATGTTTATTTATAAGTGAATAGATGCTGCAAAACCCATGCCCATTCTTTTATGTTCTTTTATGTTCATCTCAATTGTTTCTACTAATGTTATGTGGGAATGTCATAGGTGAGATAACTATTAAAAGTGAATGGATCTTCAATGATTCTCTATCGTAGATAGAAATTGGTTCCTGGTTAGACATGGTTTGGCATTGTATGTATTCTGTTGGCTTGGCAGCTGAAAAAGATCTAAGACTATGAAAGCAGATTCATACTGACCAACAGCAGTGTCACTTCCTTGGCCAAATGTATTTCTTTTTGGTGAATTATTTTCAGTACATGGAGATTTAACCCTTTAACGCCCACATTTTTATACTCATATTACCGTTATAACAACCACTATCACTAAACAGACACTAACATTAGGTAGTTACTGTTATCAAGATGGGAAATCAACTGCCACTTGGCAGTGAAGTTCAAAGGACATATTAGTGAACAAATTGAATAAGAAATACAATATATTATTGTTATTTTTTTGAAAAAAGACCGTACAGTCCACTTGGGCGTTAAAGGGTTAATTTTAATGAAAAACTTCCATTTGGTTGTAAATGTGAAGCCTAGTGCAATGCATAGAATCTTTTCTATTTTCTTGACAGATTGTCTATACATGCAAAGTGTTAAGAGAATCTGTTATCTATTTTTTCAATTATAGGAATTTCAGTATTGAGTTGTGTATTGCTTTTCAGATGTAATATTTCCTCAAGTTCTCCTGCATGAAATAAAAATTTGCAATTCTTTTTGATTATATTTGAGTAACATCTTGAGAATTTTAATAGTTTTTTGTTATCTCTTATTACCATCAGAACAAAGTAGTTTGAAAACAGCTTCAAAAACAATAGTTTTTCTATGGTACTTCAAATGTTTGTGAAGCTTGATTCCTTAGAAGTTAATTCCCTAAAATTAGGAATGATGTTCCTTTGATTTCCACATAGGGCTTGGAATGTTGTATCTGTGATGAAATGTGGTAGTTGTGAGGTTAGTCAAAAGATAGGAAATGTCTTGATGTTCCTTATTTTAAGCCTTTCCTCATTTCTCTTTTATATTCCCTTAAATATTATTCTGTTTGCACTTAAAGATTCAATTTCTGTCAAATCGAAATTCTGAGCATTTAGGCCAGTGTGGAAGCATTTTCTGGATCTTGTCAGTGTAATTAAATTGTTAATTTAAAGGAAACTGTTGTGTTTGCAGTTTGAAGGTGCTCTATCCAGAAGATTCCTTAGTGAGTTAAAGCTTGGTGTTTCAACAGTTTCTCACCCTTTGGGGAGTACAATTATTGGAGCTAAGGGAATTAGCACTCTCATGGGGGGGAAGGTGTGAGGTTCTGAGCTGAAAGCTAGGCAAGCTTTTTTTTATTAGAATAAGCTTTTTATTTTGTTGCAAACCATTTTTATTTTTGGAGGGGGATCACTGGTGTCTGTTTTCCGTGCCTTTCATGTTCCTCAATTTTTATAGCGTGTTTCATTAACTTCTTTCAATCTTGCTGTCTCTGAGCATAGTGCATGGGGACATGCCCTGTGCATAGATTCCTCTTCTTCAATTTTCTACTAAATGGGGCTTTCATCCTTTTCATGAGAACATCTTTCTTGTGGTTAGGGAAGCTTAAACTAACAATCTAATATTTTACAGTTTAACACATCGTTCAGTATTGTATCTTTGTCACAATTTTGACTAAATAGAATGAACATTGCTTTTTGTAGAGTTGTCAAGGTAATCAAAGAGCGTAGCATGTGTGGACAAATGATTAATTTATGTATAGGTAACAGAAATATTTGGTTTTTATGCATTTATAGTATGAAGCTTTACTCACTACTTGATGGATTTCTTCAATCAAGAGAGGCACTGTCACAAGCATTCATAGAACATCTTTGCAGTGCAGTAACCCAGAAAAATCCATGTAACTATTGCAACCGTTTCAAAGGCAAGAGTCAATGGTTATAATTTCATAAAGGGCTTATGGTCATTGAAGAAACTTCACATCCAACTGTGGAGAGAGAAGGTACGAGTGTCATTACGCGGGTGTGTGCAGGCGAGCTCACGGCCAACGGAGTCCGGGTAGTGTCTCATCACCACCTCACGCACGGCTCAGTCGTCGCCATCACAGAAGAGTTGCTCTTTGGTCAGGAGGAGGCAGTGAAAGAGGCCTTCCACCAGCTTATGGCCCGCACCTCAGCTCACGGTGGCTGTGGTACAGGCTTGTGTGGCAGGCTTGACCAAGTTGCTCAAGCTCCTCATGACACAAAAACAGAGTAGCGTCTGTAGATGTGATTTCATCACGTTCTTATGTGGCCTGTCTGGGCAGTTTTTATTATGGCATGTTTTTGGTGCAATATTTATCTACATTAGGACAGGTTTTATGAACGTTTTTTATGCACATTCACATATATGATGTAAACGTATAATCCACCTGTGTCTCTAACCCACCTTCGTTTTCCTGTTGCTTCTGATCAATAATTTTGAAAATTAATGAAAGACGAGGGGAAAAGACGAGTTTAGCCTAAATCATTGTTATCAGCCTTTTTTTCCATGTGCACCATTATCTAGCAAGTGTGAGAGTATGCATCTTAGTTTTGTTTCATTGTTATTTGTATTTAGCGGGGCTAAATCCAGTTTTAGAGCATGAAATTTTTAAAATATGGGCTTCAGTTGAGAACGGAAATCACACGGCTGACGATCATAAATATTCTCGCAGAAAAAATGTAGTTGGTCTGGTTTTTCCTTCGTGAAGTCAAGCTCCAGAATGCAATTTGCAAAAATAATTTTTTTTTGTATCAGAAGTACATACGCGCTTTTCTCGCACATTAGTAAAAGCATTGGTTGTATTTTCCATATTTCCGTTTGAAAACACAGCAAATTCTGTGTTACATGATAAACTCTTCTTACAAGCAAGTCGTTTTGTTTAATCTGAATTGCAACTGGAAAACTATGCATTGAGGAAGCTATATATCATTTGAGTTGGAATGCATGAAGAACTCTGAACAAACTTGCCTTGCTTTCGTCATGTTGCTTAGCATAGCCTGCAGAGTTCTTAAGGTACAAATTAAATCAAGATGGGGACCTATTTTTTTATTTGAAAAATATTGAGTGCATAACGCAAAAAAAAAACATCTGAAGATTTGCTTAGGTTTCGATGAATTTTATGTTAAGGAATCCATCAGTCTTTCTACCTCGCAAATTCATCTTTATTTAGAATGCAGGCTCTGCTAGTTTTCCATAAAAAATTTAAAAAACTCTACAATGATTTTGTGGGTGTGTGTTTTAGTTCATTTGGATGTTTTTGTACTAACAATGGTCTGAGGAGAGAGCTGGAGGAACAGTTTGGCCAATGGGTGCTGATTTTTCAATTTTTCGTAAAAAAATGATGTAATTAAGGGAGTTACATATTTTCCACATTTGAGTTTTGATATTTATTTGGATGGGCCAAAATGCGGTTATCATTTTAATGGAAATTAATGAGGAAGTCTCTGTAGATAGGTATTGACCGTATCTCGATGGCAGAAGTGTCGTGGCTCCCAACACCCCTATTTACGACCGTGATCAAGGGCATCTAATTAAAACATCAGCTGCCACTATTGCTGCGTTGAGTTCAAGTGTGCCGTAATTTACTTCTTTGCCTCGTAACAAAAAACGTGACCTTGAGTTGTGCATCTGTACATGTCGGGCAGGTTGGCGCCGTTTTTTCTTCTAGTTGAGCCCGAGGATAAAGACCTTAGTTTTTACTGGCCACTGAGGTGAAGTTGACGTCTTTTTATGCATGCCTCTCGAGCAACACGTTATTAGGACGATATGTGAGGCAACTCGCAGAACCTTCTCTGAAATCCCGGGCAAAATATTCAAAGCTATGTTCATGAATACTATTTGGTGTAGCTCTTGGCGTCTTGTATGAACAAACCAAAGGTAAATGTAAATTGACAAGAGTTGTTTTTCATTTAGTCTGACATTTCTCGAGCCTCTGAAGTAGTCAAATTTAGATTTTTTTTCACTGTTTCCGCATGTTTATGTACCTGAATGTTTCTCTTCTCTTGCCCGATGTAGACTTCGTCTGTTTTATGCTTCTTTATTTATCTCGCATTATTGAAGGCTCTTTTTTTTAGCATGATGGGATATTACGATTTCCTCGTTCATATGGGTTGGGTGTTTTATTCATAGATGGCCGGGGTAATATAATTTTCCTCTATGCATTAGCGGGATGTTGTGAGTGTTCAATTTGTAAGAGTTAGGGGGAGTGAATTATTGAAGTAAACGGTTGATATATGTGTTGCTGTGCGTGTTACTGCCACCTTGTATTTCCAGTTCCATGCGTGTCAAATATTCAATTTCAAATCACGATAGAGCAATATTTAATTCTTGCTGATGGGTTGACTTGCGCTTGCTGGTCCCTGAGCAAGTAAAGGTATTTGAACTCAATTATATTTTTAAAATACACAGAGGATGAGTTTATTTTACTTTATCTTTGCACTGTTGCAGCACATAACCTAAGACCGTGTTTCTTTTCACTTTCGTTCTCAGATAAGTTGTGTGTACGAATGATTTGAAGCTGTTATTCATGTGTGAATTACCAGTTCTCAGCTGAATCATTTGGATGCCTTTCAGCTCTGATCACTTGTTGTTGGTGTGTTTCTTTCGTTTGTTGTTTCGATGAAATCGTGGTGCCTTTATCGCCTGTCAAACATTGTATTCATTGACGTAATTCCTCCGTCCTCTACGAGCTAAGTCACGGTTACCTTATGTAAGAAAGACCATGCGCCTACAAAACTATCGTAGGTATTCGCAGTCATAATTTGAGGACCCTCGAAAGCCCTTTCATATTGGGACAGATATCACTGGTTGTCAAAATGCATTGGTTCACATGCTGTTACTCCGTTATTATTTTCGTGTGTTTTTTTCAAGAATATTTGTTGCAAGTATTCAATGGGTAAACCAGGATGGTTAATCTGTTCAACGTTAACTTGGGTGTTCTATTCGTTACTCTTGCTTGTTAGTCTCATTGAGACGTTTACCCCTTCGTTAGCCAGCGAAGCGAGCTTTGCCTCGCAAGATAATTTAGTGCCTTTGCTATGCAACTTCAGTCTTAAGTTCTTCTCATTTGTCCGTGACTATTGTTTGTTCGGTTCAGTACAAAGGTTGAACCTTGATTTTACCATGGATAATTAGCTGTAATATGATTCATTATTGGGGAGAAATTAATTCTAACTCTGTGTGTGTGAGGAGGCTTGCTGCTGGGCCTTAAGTCATAGCTCTACTGTAATGATTGCTAATCTGTTCATGACGCTCTTAACTATATTGCATTATTTTCAGTCATTTTCCTTCTTTATGGAAAATATTTTCCTAGTCACTAGCGCCAAAGAGACAATTTAGTTTGGCAATTTAAACGCATAGTTGCGTAAATGTGAAGTTGCGCAATGAAAAGCTGTTCAGTGCCACCTTTTCAACACTTTGAAAAATGATTCCGCTCTAAATCGTGTTATGTTCATTACTCTTTGAAAAATTAAAATTTTCGAACATTAACTAACGTTTTAACTAGGTTGTTCAAAATGAACGAATGCAAGAAACATTTTGTGTGTTGGTTTATTGAGAACTAACTTTACGTGTTGGATTATTATAGCAGAGTTACGAGAGGTGCAGGTAGAGCAGCGCTCGAGTTGTGCGGTGAGCTTGGTTGCCTGGGTTGTGTCATCGCTTTGGAGTGCTCAACTTCCCTGCAGGTGCTAAGACTCTGAACTTGATGATGAAAATTTGTATTCTGAATGGATGATTACAAGTTGTTAGTTGATTTGAGGATTAGAAATTGATTGAGAGTTGATTTTAATTTTAAGAAATTGTGAGTTATTTTTATGATTAGGAATTGTTAGTTAATTTGATGGTTCGAAATTGCAATTTATTTTATGAAATTGTAAGTTAAATTGATGGTTCGAAATTGCGAGTCATTTTTATGATTAGAAATTGTAAGTTAATTTGACGATTGAAATTGCAAGTTATTGTATTGAATAATGAACCTGTATTCCTGTTGTGGTTTACGTACTTCGGGTGAAGTATACACTTGATATTTTTGTGAGTGCACGTTTTCTTCTATGTGGTCTTCAATATTATGAAAAGCACGTGTTTTCAATTAACTGTATACAGCGTGAGTGAAATGTAACACGGACTTGACCATGATTTTTAGCATTTTATGTCATGGATGGAAATCTCTTTTAAGATTGATTTATACAGTATTATGGTTTAGTTTTCTAGTTTTTACAGTATTATTCTAGAATGTGAGTATATTGTTACTCTCATGGGTATATAACTGTAATGTCGCTATTTTCAGTACGACATTAGGTTTATTTAAGCAGAAGCTTTAACTTCAATTTGCCTAGCCGAAAACCAGGCTGAAGGAAGGGAAACGCACTGTAGGACTTCAAGTATTGTACTGACTCAAAAAGGTACAGCCATTCCTTGAGACTAAAGTGCCCCCGGAAGTTAAACAAAGCTCTTCCGGTAAATGCACAACAAAGGCGGCTTCCGTCGGTTGCATTTATGACACTTCCGCCGGTGACCGTGATATCCCAAACCAAGTGTGATAAGGACATCCGACTCCGAGGCCTATATCGAGATACTACAATAACTATTGTATCTGTTGGAGTTAGTTATCGCAGGGGAAGAGACGAGTTCCCGCGCTAAAGGTCGGGTTTTGTTTAATGGAGTAGATCCTTTGTCATGCTGCGGACCATCATATTTCTGGTTACTGTAATCCTTTTTTCATAACCTATTATTTTCTTCTTCAATTTCAATCTTTTTCTTGAATTTCTTTCAATTCTTTATTTCTCTGCGCAAGACCATGGATGATGAGACCACATTATGGATGAGACCACATTATGCATTTTTCCCCATTCCTTCAATTTCATTTTGATGAGGCCTTTCTCTTTCTTTTCTTGGGAACACCTTTGTGATGGTTAGGGAAGCTTGAACCAATTTAAAGTCTTTAAATTCAATCGTAAGCCTGATGTTCTTTGCATGGTGAAGTGTCTGTTTTTTGCATAATATATGCTTTACTTGCAACACGAAAGAGTCCTGCACCTAGTTTACGACTCCAATGCCTTGAATTCAACATGTCTGATTGACGACTGTTTTTTCATCCATTGAGAGTTTTTTCTGTTGTGCAGATGTGAAGTAACTTCTCTTCTATATGCTCGTTATCTTTCAAAATAACGAGGCTTGTTGCTCTTGCTCATTCTGGTTTTATTCTGTTGAATTTGATTCTGTTTCGTTCAGTTAATGATTATTTCATTTACAATTATTAGGAAAATTTATGAAATATATCACATTCCACGTGCGGAGTTGCATCGCAGCCGATGCTGGTGTCTGCCGATTCACCACTCAAGTTCTAGACGAAAACTCAAACACTTACTACTATATTCTTATTTACTACGAATGCGCTACAACTCTGATCAGAGGGAACTATGACTGAAGAGTGCCTTTGTTCTTCTTTTGGCTCTCTTGCTTTTTTTTTAAGCTTGTTTTCTGCTTAATTATTTTACATCTACTGAGTATGCAACAAGACCAAAGCCTGTTAAGATTGTTTTTGTACTCGTAAAGTTACTGTATTTAACATCTGCTGTATTTCCTGCTGTGGTATGCGTCGCTCCTATATATTTCTAAGCATCACTCCTATTTCGTAGCAAAAGTTTTCTTGCTATTCCATTTTTTGTAATTACAATTGTTTGAAATTCTCTTCTGTTGATGGATCTGGCTACGGAATACGAACATTTGATCTCACATGTCTAGTCTCAATGCAGGTAAAAAATTGTTTGTCAGATTTTACACTGGTAACTGCGAAACACATTTCCTGGAATAGCGTTGCTGCCTGTAACTCGAGCCCCACATGTCTTGAATTCATTTGAGGTATCGTGCGTGCTTTTATTGATGTCTGGGCCGACCGATCGCGCACGTGTGTGGTCAAGTATACGAAATAATCTTTCCTTATTCTGTGGTTTATAAGCGTCGTAGGAAAACTTTAGAGGTACGTGAATTGTGTGCAAGTTGTTATTTTACTGAGATTTTACAACTCACGTTTGCCATTTTTCAAATATATATTATTGTTCAAAGCGGGAATTTGTTATCATCCTTCATACGTGTACGGGTCGTTTAATTTACTGAGAATGGACTTCTACCACGATTCTGGAGGTATTCAAAGGAAATTGATACTTGCGCACATTTTCTTTGCAGGTATTACAGGAAGACGCCGGTGAGTGGGGCAATGAAGTTTCAAGTGAATACTATAGTTAGTTTTGCGTGATGCTTTCTATATTCTCACACATTGATTGATGATCATATTAGCAGTTTCTCCATACGAAAAGGCTTGTAGAAAGCACCCACGGATCACCTGTGTACCCTAGAGACTCCATGACTTGCTTAAATTAGGTTTAGTGTGTCTGTTTTGATCTGCAGTGAGTTCAGTGGTCGGAGTAGTTTCTTTGCAGTTTTGATTCTTAGCTTGCAGGGACTAGACCGACAGGTCTAGTCCCGCTTCTAGTCTAGTCTAGTCTCATTCTAGCTCATCAAAACTGGTTTTTATCACTTAGGTTGTTTTGGTGTGTGCGAAACTCCTATAAATAACACACTGCCTCATGGGCTTGTTTGTTCCTCTCTCATTCCCATTCTAACATTGAATAATATTTGCTGAATGTAAATAACTTTTTACCTTAGCTCTGGATTTTTCTCACACCTGTTGTACAGTAGAAACGCTTCACATTCCGAGAGCTCAGCTGCAACCAGCCATTAGTCTTGAGCGCAGCACAGTTGTGGAATTTGAGCTGTATGAACACTTCATTTCTGCCGGCAGGTCGAAAATAAATGAGGTTTTGTGAGGAACATTGGAACATCTGTGTGGTGTTGCTTGCCGCTGCTGTCACACCTGCCCTCCGAATATATTCACTCACATGACTGCATTGATTAAAAATGGCGCGATGTGAACATCTGATAGTCTGGCCACTGCGTCTGGTCTGACTCACTTGACTGGTGAAACGGACACTTTTTAAACTGGTTATATCTTCTCACAACTGCTGATATCTCTTAACCTTGTTGGTTGATTAGAACAAAACACCTTTGATCTGGCGTGCAGCACTTGTACCAGAAAGTTTTCGAGGTTATTTTCTTACCTCATTTGATGTGCTCACTTCAGTGTACCTCGTATTTAGTACTGAGCGACTCGTCTCAGTGTCGGCAACGTAATGAAATGAAAACATTTTAGCAGACGTGGTCACTGCGTCACATCCTTAGGCTTGCCTTTTTTTTCGATCCTTTTGGATTTCGCGTGCGTGCATCTCCTGTCGTCTGTCGTATTACCCACACCGGGCTTTCTTAATAACTTAAACCCAACGTGCGAGCTGCGGGAGCTCAGTCACGGAAAAGAGCATCGTCTTGGCCAGGAATTCTCAACCTGGGGTGCTAGTACATCTTCGGGGTGAGAGACGATATTCCAGGGGGCGTGAGTAAAGTCCTGGTTAGTAATAGGATATTGGTTATGTGTTGGCATTTCTAATTTAAGCAGTGCTAGGTTCGAATGAAATGTCTATAGGGGTGCGGGGCGAAAAAAGATTTTGAACCCCTCATCTAAAGGCTGTGAGTACGAGGAAGTATCTTACTTCATTTTGAAGCATTTGATTTGTTGAGTGACTAGCTCACCATGTCTTGAAAAATCAGGAATAGTCGAAAAGGAAATTTTTTTTGAATAATGTAGAAACAGCAATTTAAGTTGGAGTTTAACTTTTGCCGACTGTTCAATTAACTGAAGGGATGTGTAGGAAATTTTGGGTTATTTATTAGGTTCCTTATCTGATCGAATGTGAATATTGTTTATTAATGTGCATGTTACATAATGGTTGGAAAATGATCATCTATGATATGTCATTCATTCAATGAACATTTCTGGGTGGTATGAACCCTTGGACCATTTTTTCTGGAGCCCCTTTTCTGGGCGCTTAAAATGTTCGATTGTTGCAGCGACGTCGAGTGCAAGGCATTTTGTAGGATTTGCCAGGCCTCCGTTCTAAATCCAAACCCATCATACGAACACGACGTTCGCGAATTGTGTATTATAATCCTACGGGTTTGATGTTGAATGTTTACTAGCTGTTCTACTAACAACAAATGTGGAAGTGGTCAACCCTTGATGCGCTTCTTACCTCGTTATTGCTTGACTCTTCTCCGAATCTAGGATTCTCGCCTCTTTGTTAGATCCCTTCAGATTCAAAGTTATTTTTTAACTTTCGAACATTGTTTCAGAGGTTTTAAGTACCAGTGAACGGTTGATTTGCGAGCACAGTACCGACACTGCGTTATGGAACATTGATGTTGCGAGTGTGCAGCCAATTTAGTGCATCCCCCAGGAGGGCTCTGGCTTGCGGCCGGAGCCGTAGGGAGGCTGGGCGCTCCCTGGGCTTCCTGTGCCCTCTACACTTCAACAATTATACTAAAGTTTTACTCTTAATCACTTTACTTACCTCAAGGAATACAGTAGTAGATTGTTTCCCGAGTCTAGTCTTCGAAGCGTTAGCAATTTATTTGCCTTACTTTGCTAATCCTTTGTCTTTTAAAATTCAGTTTTATGGAGAATTTTTGAGGAATTAATGTCGTCAGTAACCTGAAATGTCAGTGAAATTGCCTTGGCATGTTTTTTCTGTGTTTGCAGGTGCTTACTTTTTTAAATCAAATATGTTTCGTTAAAAATGTATGCTAAGCGAGAAAATCTTCGACACCAAATAAATGCTCGAAAAATCAAATAAAAATATAAATTAAATTTTTGCCTAAACTGATCAGAAAATCAATGTACGTATGAAAAAACACACTCAAGTTAAGTAAAAAAAGTATTACATGTGTTGCGCAGACCATGAAGCTGGGACTTGGTGTAAAGGGCTGAAGGGTGAAGGGGTTGGATGAGTGTGTTGAAAAAAATCAGATCACAGGTGGGGCCTAAGGAGACGATCAAAGTTGTGCGTTATCAAAAAGATGCCCTGAATTAGCTGGATAAACCTCGAAGTTTCAATGAAGATAAAATCAAGGGAAAAGTAATTCATTCTTTCGAATATCTATAAGATACCTTATAGTTTGAAGTACTACAAGTTCATGGCAATGTCGATCAGCGACTTAGACAATGCTTTGGTCACGTCTACACCTTTAAAATGGTCACGATTTGTCTTTATTAGCGAATTATTGCATCGAGAGTACTGCGAAGCCTCTCTTAGTGCTACAAGTACCATTTTAATACTACTGCTCAACTTAATGAAGTGAAACTCCCCTTCTAGTTCATCTCTACATTCTCGCGTGCACGTTCACTTCACAGTTCGCTCTTGTGCTTAGTTCCCTTGTTTCCTGGAAGACTGGTTGTACGACTTGTGCCTTTGTATTGTTGGGTTAGGCGTGTATTTAAGGCGTCATTCCAAACAACGATGTCTGAGCTATCGGAACCCAGCAACCACAGCGCAATGGCCTTGCTGGTGAGTTTTGTGGACTGGATGGTGGCGTCGTGTGGACTGGATGGCGGCGTCGTGTGGACTGGATGGCGGCGTCGTGTGGACTGAATGGCGGCGTCGTTTGGACTGGGTGGTGGCGTCGTGTGGACTGGATGGCGGCGTCGTGTGGACTGGATGGCGGCGTCGTGTGGATTGGGTGATGGCGTTGTGTGGACTGGGTGACGGTGTCGTGTGGACTGTGTGACGGCGTCGTGTGGACTGGGTGACGGCGTCGTGTGGACTGGGTGACGGCGTCATGTGGACTGGGTGAGGGCATCGTGTGGACTGGGTGAGGGCATCGTGTGGACTGGGTGACGGTGTCGTGTGGACTGGGTGACGGTGTCGTGTGGACTGGGTGATGGTGTCGTGTGGACTGGGTGACGTCGTCGTGTGGACTGTGTGACGGCGCCGCGTGGACTGGGTGCGGCGCCGCGAGGACTGGGTGACGGCGTCGCGTGGACTGGGTGACGGCGCCGCGTGGACTGGGTGACGGCGTCGCGTGGACTGGGTGACGGCGCCGCGTGGACTGGGTGACGGCGCCGCGTGGACTGGGTGATGGCGCCGCGTGGACTGGGTGATGGCGTCGCTGGACTGGGTGACGGCGTCGCGTGGACTGGGTGACGGCGTCGCGTGGACTGGGTGACGGCGTCGGGCATAAGCTACTTTTTCATTCGATAAAAATAGTTTTAAAGTCTCGAGTTTAATAAATTTGTCATGGCAGTTAGGGGTGTGTAGTAGGCATCACGTGTGGGAGGTTGTGCCAATAAGGATTAGCGAATCTTTAATCACTTTTTTATTGTTTGTAGTTGCCTGATTTTATGATGTTTTCCCTCATAAAAATCATCCGTGAGTCACTCGCTGCTGATGGTTTTGAGAGCTTGTCGTGGTTGGCGGAATCACTCTTTTTATGGAACCTATAACTGCTTCGCCCCTGTATGCTTCTATTCGGATAGAATTTTTCAAGATTATTTCTTGGAATATTCTGTCGTATACTCCATCTAACTTCAGCGGTCTCGATCCAGAGAAAACCCAATCTTTCTTGATACCACAGGACATTTTACCGTGCCGCAGGTACGCCCGTGTGAGGAATACAAGGATGAATACCGGGAATGTCGACGGTGGCGGTCGCGGTTCCATCAGTATTTCATTGCGGGGCAAGTGGAGGACTGCACGGGATACTCGCAGCAGCACCGGCACTGCCAACTCTTCACGCAGAGCGGCGACAAGCAGGCTCTGGTATGATATTACGTTATAAGCTAGTTTAACACATACCGCCATGGGTTAAACCAAAGTTCAATACTCGACTCAAATTTAAAGTCAATTGTTCTTAGCAGTTTTGAAAATAACCAAATATTAACTGGATCGTGCATTCATTTAGCTCTAATTAGGTATTTCTGAAAGTTGAGTTTGTAATTACTAGTTGGTCAGCAACAAGGGGAAAATTCCCACTGTGTACACCGGTGGCTCTCATGGCGGTTAACGTGTTGAACCTCTCTAACCACAACCAAGGTGGTCCCTAGGGAGCAAGGAGAAAGGTACTTCTTAATTTGGAATTAAGGGAATGGGGAGTAGATTGTATGTAGAATAAGTGTTTCCACATTAGATCTTTCCGCGCCTGGAAAGATCAAATTGAGATGAAATTTTAGGGAACAAATCAAATTTGATGATGAAAATAATGTACATGTATGTTGGAAAACAGGACAACAGTAAACTGAAAAAAGATGGTTTGTAGGACAACAAACACGCTGTTATGTTTCAAGAAAAGGAAGGCTTGCCCAACTTTCAGCTCAGGACCTCTCAACTTCCTCCTGGGAGTGCTTATTCCCTTAAATACAATAGTTGTTTTCCCTTGGGCACGACTTCTATGTATAGAGAGTTTTAGTCTTGAAGACTTGTAAAGAAGATCGTCGCTGATAACTTAACACGTTTTCGGATAATGGCATTATATTCTATGAGTTTGTTGCAAAAGAAAGGGGTTCGAACGAAGTACAAATTTACTATTACTGCGATTGTTGTATTTTTCGCATTACATCTTCGCAGTTGTACCGATATTGTTCGAAAAAATTCAAGTTTTAGCAAGGTTATACAGATCTTTTTGAAATTCAATGAAAAGTTATAGCACTGAATTAACCCTTCAAAGCTCCTTTTCAGCTGTACTCGGTGTTCCTCAATTGCTTCATAACGTGGTTTTTAACACTTGGACCACCATATGAGCAACCGGTGGCTAGAGAGGGGATTTTCGTAGTGCTGCTGGCAGACCAGTATTCACAAACTCAATTTTTATAAAGACTTAATAGAAACAAAATGAGAACATGATCCATTTAATGTATGCTATTTAAAAAATGCTCGCTACGATAGACTTTAAATTGAGTTGAACATTGAACTTCAGTTTAACTAACCAATTGCGGTCGAAGTGTTAACTATGAGGGCCTGAGCTAAAGATTAGGTAGGCTTCCTTTTGTTGAATTAGAATAGGTTTTTGTTTTGTTATGGACCATCTTTTTTCGGTTCACTGCTGTTCTGTTTTGCAGCACCTACTAATTTCTTCTTCAACTTTTTCTTGTTTCATGAACTTCTTTCTTAGCTTCCTGTTTCTGTGCACCTTGTGCATAGGTTCCGCGTTCCCTCAACTCCATACTAAATGGTGCCTTCCTCCTTCCTCTCTTAGAACATCTGTGTCGTGCAATTAAGGGAGGCTAAAACTTTCTTATATAATAATAATGCTATGCGCTGATTGAGAGACCCATGAAGTACTGGTGACGGTAGAGGAAACAAGGTAGGGTCATTTCTATGGGGAAAAATGCACCTTCTTCTGTTCGACTAGCCAATAGAAAGGCTTTATTTCAAACAAAATTTATGACGTCACAAAAATGTCATGTCGCTGGGCCAATAGTAGGGACGGATTTGGGGGTAGCAGTGCTACCAGATACGATACTCGTATGAGCGCTGCTATTGGTTCGTTGCCGTGACGTCAGCAAAACCATGTCGTCAACGAAAAAAAGACTGGTTTGAACCTACTTTGCTTTATCTATCGTGATACTGGTCATTGTAGGAGGCGCTGGTGGCTATCGAGATGTCTCGGATGAAGCGGCGTCTGCACGGCCACGTCAACAACCCCGTGTGGGAGGACAGGGCCGAGCCTCCTGCAGACTGGTGCGCGCCTCTGCCGCCTGTGTTGCAAGAGCGGGCCCAGGTTGGTGGTGGTGTTGGGGTAATCTTAGCTTCCGCCTCTTCGTTTTCGGTACCATGCATGGTTATTGTGTTATTTCATCCTCTGAAAATTTCTTTGTCATGCACATGCGTAGCTAACGTCTTTCTATACGTCTTTTAAGACTCGTTTTTCATGATATTCTTCAGCTATTCGATGATTCATGTTTTCAAAAATCCTGTATGTTATGAGGTACACGACCGATGCTTAGATACTGGCTTCGTTCATCTCTTCTGTATTTCTCAATCTCTATGGATAATATTTTCACTCTTGGAATATTACAATCTCTGTATGAGGACCTGGGGCTCCAAATTTACTCTTAATATGTCGCGGCCTTCTTGTTCACTTGCGGACCACGACGATTAAACCAGAGAGTCTGATGGAAAGTCAGGATCGTCAGGAAAGTATAAACATAGGCCTAGCAATTGAAAAAGTACGTAATTCAAACTCTGACGTTGCCTTGCGCTGATTCAAAAGAGTAAACAAAATCGCGGCTGCGGTGTATCGGGTGAATTCATCAGTGTATTATCCGCTAGACTTATTTCATAAGTCATTTGACATGATTGTTGAGATGTTTAAAAAAAATTGTCAAAAGTGCCGTACAACAGTTTCACTAATTCTCAGCTTAAATTTCTACTACTGAAGGCGATCTCAATGAGAGTTTCATTTCAGGCTTCAGGATTTACAGCTGCCGCCGCTGCTGCTGCTGCTGCTCGGGCTACTGAGGGTGCTGCTGAGGGTGCTGCTGAGGGTGCTGCTGGGGCTGCTGGGGCTGCTGAGGGTGCTGCTGGGGCTGCTAAGGGTGCTGCTGGGGCAACTGAGAGTGCTACTGATCAAGCAGGGTCTGATGCAGAGACTCTAGTTAAAACGGAACCTTCTCCATCTGCTTTTGTTCCTGCTGGTGCAGCTGACTCTCTCCAAGACAAAGAATTCACGGCAAAGAAGAGCCCCTCGTCATGTGCTCAACCTTCTTCATTTTGTAACATTTCCTGATGATTTCTACGTTCGTGCGTTAGCTGTTGTATAATTTGTAACTAAAAAGGGTTGAAATTTCAACTCTTGTTGAAAAAGTGCAAAAGTTGGTCCCTAAGACTAAGTTCAGAAATGTAAAAAAATTTAGTTCTCCGACCTGTATGGTTTTACTCGATTTTTTGATATCATATTTCAAACTTTAAGAGTGACTCAATACTGCAGTTTGCTCGTAATTAAGAGCAATGTTGAAGCTAGTCTCAATTGACATATGTACATATGTACCCATTGCATGTATGACCATGAGACTTGAATAAAATCTGCAGATCAGAAAGAGCATTGTTTTTTTAAATCTTTGTTGACGATGAATGTTCTTTCTAGGAATGTACCCATTTGCTTCCATATATGATTCATAAGGCAATAAATAAAACCCCATGTAAATAAAACCGGACCCCGGCAGTTACGGGTGATAAAGCCCCTGTTATCCCGGGCGTACATCGGGGCTGCCACGGGCCGGGGTCGACGGTGGGAGGGGTTTTCATTCCTATTGGTCAGTGTGTGCCCGCCTTAAAATGCGGAGACGCGTCAGTAGGCTACTGACCGCCCGGGGGGTTCTCTTCCGGCTTGAGCCGGCCTGGATTGGTGGGGGGAACCCCCACTGACAAGAGTCTCCTAAACACTTGAGCTTGCTTCCTCTCCTAATACTTTATCTACTTCTACGTTGACAACACGGCCCTCACAAATGGATGCACTCACTGGAATTCCCTCTCCTGAACCCGGTAAACGAGTCGTACCGCCATCTCAATTTCCTGCAGGTGGCGAGGGGGCAGGCCAGCGTGACGAAAGTGTAGAGTGGACAATACAGCCATATGAACCACACAGACCTTCGAGACCTGCCGAGGCCTCATCTGATGGCCGAGTACCGGGAACAGGCAGAAGGAGAAACCGTCGTTGGCAACGCCTGCCCTTGGCGGTAGAAGATGAATTACCTGCTGTGGAATACAAAAAGTTCTTTGTAATAAAAGCCAACGATAACTCCCCAATGGCTGAAGTAGATGTCGCGAAAGCCTACAGAGAAATATGTCACCGACTCGGGGGTGAACCCGCTAAAATTAATGAAGTCCGTAACGGCAGTTTATTGGTGGAAGTCAAGAATCTTCACCAGAGCCGCTGCATCACCACCATCAAGTCTCTTGCCGGAGTGGAGGTAACAGTATCTCCGAATGAACGCCTCAATCAAACGAAAGGAACAATATGGTATAAGAACAGCCCAAGGTACACAGACGCACGTATCTTGGAAGAGCTGGAGCGATTCGGTGCCAAAGAGATATATAGCTTCAAAAGGAGAGAGAAAGGTGTGCTGACTCCAAACTCAGTATACCTCATAACATTTGATCGTTGTAGGCTGCCCGATACTGTGTCAATCGGGTGGACGCGATGTCTGGTGCGCCAGTACGGGCCGAGGCCGAGGCGCTGTTTTAAATGCCAGGCCTTCGGACACGGCGCCAAAACCTGCCGCGCCCAGCGAAGCACGTGCGCAAATTGCTCAATGGAGCAACATGAGCCGCCTTGTGTCCGACCTGCGAGATGCGCCAACTGTAAGGGTGCGCATCCAGCCAGCTCCACATCATGTTCCCACTATGAGATTGAAGCAGAAATCCTCGCAACTCAGGTGAAAGAGAGCATTAGCTATGGAGAAGCCAGGAGGACGGTGACGTCCAGGTATGTTTCTCCCCGCACTTCTTACGCTAACGCCGCCCAACACCGTAGAGCGAATTCTCAGCCAATCTATCAGCAACCTGAGCAACAGCACTCGCGGAGTGTGGCAGCACGGCGAGATGAGCAGGAGCCAGAGCCTTTGAGCCTTATGGATACCTCTGCTCTGAGGAGCCAGAGTCTGGCCCAGAGGCCTGCAGTGCGCGTGACCCAACCTTTGGCTCAATCAGGACCCTCTAATAAGGAAATTTCAAAAGACCCAGCTTCCACCACTCATCAGAAAGATTCATCTAACGAACAGTTTCAAACAATCCCCTCAATTTTGACCTCCCGCAAAAGAACTAAAAGTGACATATCGCCCGCACAAGATGTAAAACAAACAAAAACTCCAAAAACACTGAGATTTATGGAAGACACCACAGCAGACAACCAAAGCCAAGCTATCCCAAGTCAAGAGAGGGATCCTGTCTGGGATTCAGTGGCTACAACCGGTGGAAGGGCAGAGCATGAACGCAGCACTATGAGGGAGTCTCGGTCTGCCGTGCGAGGGCCCAGCCGTGGAGACAAGCAGGAAAGGGGATCCGGGCGCGACTTGTCGCTACCGAGCAAAGAAAAGAATAGCTTCCACATTGACAGTGAAAAGCAGCGTAATATTGTTACTCAACGCATTCGCTCTTTAGAGCGAGTCACGACCGTCCCAGAAGAAGTAGCATCACACCTGTTGAAAATCTTCCCACCCCCAAAAAACCTCCCCACCGGGCCTCCTCCGGCGGTACCGGTCCACCCGTGGATTGACCGACCTCCTGTCTCTACGTCACCCGGACTAACGTGTGCCGCAGGTGAGGGAATTGAAAAGAATCCTACTTATGTAACATCTAAAACTGACAAAAAATGAACACCTTCTTACAATGGAATATACGTGGCTACAGACGGAATTACGGAGACTTGAGAGCACTTCTGGAAGAGCACCAGCCCAGCTGTGTTTGTCTGCAGGAAACACTGCTGGGGAACGTCACCCCAAGGCCTCCAAGCAACTATAATATAGAGTTGTTCTCCCCAGTGCCCAACCCAGTACCTGGAACGGGACTGGAGGTGCTTGTGCGGAGAGACGTTGGCTACAGTAGAATTGCGGTCAACACCAGGCTGCAGGCTATCGCCTTCCGTGTCTACATTGGGAAACGTATGATAACAGTATGTAACATCTACATACCACCAGGCGAACCCTTAGCCTTGCAAGATCTCAGCCGCTTGAGTAATCAACTCGCGAGGCCGGCCTTGATCCTGGGAGACGTCAATGCCAAGCACATACTTTGGGGAAACGTCCGGAGCGATCGTCGCGATGAAATCGTGGAGGACTTCATCGTCGCTTCTGATTTTTGTCTTCTGAACACCGGAGCCCCCACGCATTTTCACGTGCAGACTGGGACTTCCTCCGCCATCGACCTGAGTCTTTGCACTTCCGACATCCTTTCCGAATTCCAGTGGTCCGTGAGTAGCGATGCACATGGTAATGATCATTACCCCATCTTAATGCACTCGGTCCAAAACCAGCAGATGCTGATAGAACCAAGGTTTAACTTCAAAAAAGCCAACTGGAGAAACATTGGAGCGCAAACGACGATGGAGGACCCAAATGAAGCTCATGGCGTAGATGAACTGGTTGACAGCTTTGTGAGTGCAATGCACGAAGCTGCCAACGGTACCATTCCAAGGTCTAAAGGCGGTTGCCCAGTGCACCGCGTCCCGTGGTGGAACAATGACTGCCGGGCCGCTAATATCGAGAGGAAGCGCGCATTGCGGCGATACCAAAGAACAAAGGAACTAGCCGACAAGATCGCATACAATCGGGCTAGAGCGCGAGCTCAGTTTACAAAAGACGTCGCCCGTAAAGTATCGTGGCAAAAATACGTCTCCACTCTCAACAGCGATACTCCTATGGCCAAGGTATGGCAGCGAGTAAATAAAATGAGGGGAAAATGCAGTTATAGACCGCCGTGCCTAGAAGTTAATGGTGTTCTCACCTCAGACCCGGAGTGCGTGGCGGAGGCACTGGCCCGAAACTTTTATAGTGTCAGTAGCGGACGACTTTACTCTCCTGCCTTTACAGTGTTGAAACAGCAACAGGAGCAGCAGCAGCTGGACTTCTCAACAAACTCCATCTACTCTTATAATGACCCCCTTACAATTGTTGAATTCTACAACGCCCTGAAGAAATGTAAAAATACCGCTCCCGGACCAGATGGTATCCACTACCGGATGTTGAAGAAAATGCATACTACAGCCATTAAATTCTTGCTATATATTTTCAATAAAATCTGGATCACGCATACATATCCTCAACAATGGCGTACATCATTAATCATGGCTTTCGAAAAACCAAACAAACCTCCATCCAACCCTGACAACTACCGACCCATTGCCCTAACTAGCTGCCTTGGAAAATTGATGGAGAAAATGGTCAATGCGCGACTCCCCAGATGGTCGGAGGCGGAGGAGCTACTGAACCTCGTCCAATTTGGCAGTCGGCAGCTTCGAGGGACCACAGACGCTCTGCTCCGCTTACAGAACCACCTGGTGGCCAACCTTGCCGAGCGGCGCCGAACCATGTGTTTTTTCTTTGATATGTATAAAGCCTATGACACCGTGTGGAGATATGGAATACTTAAGACACTACATGAGTATGGACTCCGTGGTAACATGGCCCTGTATATTCAAGAATTTCTTGGTGAAAGAACTTTCCGCGTTAAGGTCGGCGACACCCTCTCTTCCTCGCAGTTGCAGTGAGAAGGTTTACCTCAGGGCAGTGTTATGAGCTGCACCCTGTTTAGTGTCGCCTTAAATGGTATCACCTCCACCTTGCCTCCCGGAACGGTGGCCTCCTTATATGTGGACGACTTTATGGTATACTCTTCATCAAAACATCTTCCAGCTCTGACGCTAAGAATGCAATTAGCCATCAATAACGCTAATAAGTGGGCTCAGGAACATGGCTTCAACTTTTCACCGGAAAAAACAGTTGGACTTTACTTCCAGGGCCGTGGCCGTAGTGATCCCCCACAGCTCACACTGCAGGGAAGACAAGTGAGATTTTCACACAGCGCCAAGTTTCTGGGGGTGACGCTTGATGACAGGCTCTCTTGGAAGCCCTACCTAGCTACCCTCAAGGCTGACTGCGTCAGAAGGCTGAACTTGCTAAAAAGCCTGGCCGGCCTGACGTGGGGGGCTGACAGGATGACCCTACTGAGACTATATCGTACTCTTATTAGAAGCAAGATCGACTACGGCTGCATAGTGTATCAATATGCTAAGACGACTTCACTTTCGAAGCTGGACCCTGTGCATCATGCTGCTATCAGAATCTGCACTGGCGCGTTTAGGTCGTCCCCTTCCAGCAGCTTATGTGTGGAGAGCGGTGAACCTCCTTTACGGCACCGCCGTGTGCAGCTGACCCTTCAGTACTTGGCACGATTGGAACAAGTCCCCTTGTCTCCTGCATGGTCCAGCGTGCATGCGCCACTAGGCCGACATCTGCCTTTCCCTTACTTTCTGCCCTCATCGGAAGATTATTCGGCAGTCATGGTTGCAATGCAGCTAAGGCCAATGAGAATACAACCAGTGTTCTTGGAAAGTTTTCCCACGTGGCGTGTCCCAATCGGGAGTTTTTGTCCGGGATGTCAAATGCCTAAGAAGGATTCTATGCCTACCCACATACTAAAGGGGATCTTTTTGGACCATATTGCCGAAAAACATCCCAGTGCGATGAAGTTCTATACCGACGGCTCAAAGGTGGGAGATGCTGTAGGGTGTGCCGCTGTGTCGGGAGAGATGGTGATCGCCAAGAGATTGCTCCCAGAGTCGTCCATTTTCACTGCGGAACTTTACGGTGTGCTGGAGGCCCTTCAACTAATTAAACATTGTGAGCATGATACTTTTGCTATTTTTGTGGATTCAAAAAGTGTGGTGGAGGCCACTCGAGAGCATAATAGCACCCATCCGCTCGTTGGTGAGATCGTCATGAACTTAATAGATTAAACACGTGAGCGTAAATCTGTGACGTTGTGCTGGGTGCCCGGCCACGTAGGAGTGTCTGGCAATGAGAGAGCTGACCAGGAGGCTAAACGGGCCGCAGAGGCAAACGAAGAAACTCTAAATTTGATGGTTCCTTTCCGGGATTATTACCCTCGGATCAAAGCGGCAGTGAGAGAACGATGGCAGCAGGAATGGGACAACGCTGCTAACGATAGTAATAAATTAAGAAGCATTAAACCCACTATACGTGAATGGATATCGTCCAGTTGTCGTAGTCGCCGGTTAGAGGTGATGCTTTGTCGCCTCCGTATTGGCCATACGCGGCTAACACACGGCCACCTGATGGAGCGGCTACCACAGCCGCAGTGCGAACGGTGTCGTGTGCCTTTGACTGTAAAGCACTTCCTCGCGGAGCGTCCCCTGTATGCTGTTGCCAGGAATCTGCATTTTCCGCACCTTCGCGGTCGTGCACAGGATGTTTTGATCGGAATACTTGGGGAAGCTGAGCGATCAACTTACAATGTGACAGCGCTGCAGTCGTTTCTTGGAGCGTGTAATCTGACTTCAAAAATCTAGCCTGAAAATTCTACGCATGGTAATGCGATGTAAACACTGAACCGTAAAATGGCCGGGCGCGCTGCCAATGCCCCTGGGGGTTTCAGCGCGGGTAAGGCGCCCGGCCATAATTGGGTGGGCAGCTGAGACCCCCATTAGGGGGTTAGGCTGCTGCTCAATGTGCAAACTGCATGTACCTTAGGATGATTATACGAACTGATTGAACCCTACGCATGAGGAGTATGGTGTTGAACTAGCAGCTCTTTCATTACTGCTGATACTGCTGCTGCTACTGCTGCCACCAATGAAATCAAGTGTTGTTCAGATCACGCTCGTGGCTGACGCGTCTTTGTTTGTTTAATAGTTGTGACTTGCGGTGCAATGTTTGTGGCAGTGAGACCTCGAAATTTGAGACGCGGAGACAACCTGAATTGGGAGACTTTCGGCGCGACATAGTGCAGGCACTGAAGCGCTAGCAAATTGATGTTTTTACTACTACTACTACTATATGATTCACACGCAGGAACGAAGACTTCAGTGTAAATTAGATGAACATTAAAAAATTATCGTTCTTCTTTTGTCGACGTTTTGCTGCTACAGAATTGTGTTCTCATTGTGCATTGTGAACGGTCAAGTCTGGGGACAATGGAATATGGATCACAAATTAACGATTTTCGATGAGTTCCCACTGAGATGGTGGTCATCCTGCTTGAGCTTGTAACTCTTACCACATGAGCGGATGATTATAAAATGTTCTTGATATTATTTCATGAATTCGATGTAGAACCTAAAGGAAGGGGGTGTTGCGCTCCCAACAGCTGAATCTATAGCTTTTAGAGCTGTGTATCTATCTTGAATGGTTCTTTGTTTGTAAAAGAGCAAAAAACAGCCCCATGATTCAATAACCCGAATAGGGACGCCGTTTTGACTTTACCGAACGTATGCTCTGTGGACGCGATTTGTAGTGAGAAACTTTCTAAACATGCTCTATTCTGGTTCATACTTAGCACTACCATGCTGCAAGGGGTTGAAAATATCCAACCCTGTTAGGAGAAATGCGCCCAATGTTCGGTCTGCGCCCGACTTGTTCTGAACTGAGAGTTAGAGCAGATATCCACCACTGATTGTAGAAATCCGCCCCTGATTAGATATCCACCCCTGATGGGATATCCACCCCTGATGGGATATCCACCCCTGATGGGATATCCACCCCTGATTGGATATCCACTCCTGATGGGATATCCACCCATGGCAAGTTATCCACCTCTGGTAAGAGGAATCAGCCCAATGTCCGAGCTGCTTTTAACGTGTGCTGAGCTGAGAACAAGAAAGGAGATGCAGATTAGGCTAAGTGTCATGAAAAGTTACATCGATTTTCACGGGGGAATGAAACGAATATGTGGGTTTCTCAGTAAAGAAAGAGGTTTTCCTTGCATTTCATTGCTGTAAAATACTAGTTGTGCATGGAATATTGCCAACACTTGATTCGTCACTTTCCGATTGCGCTACTCTATCACGGCTAGTTCACAGGTATTGCTTTTAATTTAAGTATCTCGACTAGAGCCATAGCCGCCATCCTAACCGAACCTATCCGGATAATATATCAAACATAAAACACCGTGGACGCATGAAAAAATTATGCCAACATTACCTAATTTTTTCTAAACTAACCTATCCTAATCTAACCTATCCGGATAAAATGTCAAATATGTCAAAGCATGTAAAAGCCATCTTTTAATGTTAAACTCGGGAATTCGGTATCCATGATACCGCACCCTCTAACGAAAGCGTAACTGACGGACTAACTGAGCAATTAAGGCACTAAGGAAGAAACATACAAAATATTATGTAGATAGGCTCGAGCGAATTGAACAATTTGTTTTCACGTGCAATGCATCCGTCATGTCATCACTTGCTATTACTACAACGGATAGATTGACTCTTAGGGCATCATGTGAAAATTTTATTTATTGTCAACCATTTAATTCAACCTGGAACACTTCGCTTAAACATACACTAAACTTTTCGTGAAGTTGTTTAGCGTGAGAGAATGAAAAATGCAATGAATTTAATTTAACATAGATGGAAATGATGTAGGAGAGAACTGCTTACTTGAAATAATACTATTATTTCAGAGCAATAAGCTTATAATGTGAGTAATCGAACTAAGAAAAAAAAATTATCTTAATAGAAAGGCCCGTCTACACCAAAGCAAAAAATGCGTTCAAAATGCCTATTAAAAGTTCCGTGACAGTTTTTCTCAACAACAAAATATGTGTTAGATATTTTTATTATTATTTATTAGGCTGTCCTGTTCGGTGCCAATTGTTAAATTTCTTATTATTTTTGATTCTTGTTCGGGCCCAAGATTCTAGATCTTTTCGGATGCTTTTACGGGCTGACCTTGCTCACAGGTGCCGAAGTTTTTTAAACAAACAAACAATTTATATACCACAGGAGATACTGAGGTAGAATGTTTCTCAAGTCTAGTACAATGGCAAAATAGAGTATAGCTACCTGTGGGCCCTAACAAGTTCAGCGATTTCTAGGGCATCCTATCATCACGTTATTCTAACTCGTACAATAATGTTTAACCTAGTTCACTTAACCTAGCTTCGCCTGAGACTGATCAAAGAGATAATTAATTCAATATTTGATGCTGTATTTTACAGTATTGGTCAAATCGGCTATATTTAACCATACATTCAATAAAACGATTTAAGAGCAGACTGAAAATCGGTTATCTTACCCTTGGCAAGTTACATTATTAGGACCAGACATGTAGGAGGCAAGATTTGACTAGGTGACCTTAAACGACTAGTATTCTGATAGGAAGTGAGACTCAAGATGTCTTTTGAATACCTTGTAAGAATTACATTCACGGATCTCCGCAGGTATTGAGTTCCAAGTTTTAGTTCCAACGAAGAGGATACCGCATTGCGACCGGGCCTTTGAATAGTAAGGAAGCGTGAATTTACTTCCATTTCGGGTTAAATGGTCGTGATGACCAGTTTGCGCAGTTAATAATTGTTATAGGCAATTGTCGCCATCATTTGTTATTGTTTTGTAAATGAAAATACAAATGGAGACATTATAGAAATCCGAAAGTTTAAGTATTTGTAAATTTTTGAATGAATCATTTGTGTGAACATTACATTCTAGGTTCTTTACCGCTCTGATAGCTCTTTTTTGCAGAGTAAAAATTTTGTTGGTTTTATTTTTATCATTTCCGTGCCATGCTTCTATTCCGTATTGCAAGTATGGATAAATGAGCGTTTGGTAGAGCATTTGTAAAGCTGCTTCAGGCAGGGAATTTTTAACTCTATTTAGGATTCCGATGGATTTTGATAATTTAGTGCTAATATAAGCGATGTGCTCTTTGAATGTCAGATGTTTATCTATTATGATGCCCAGAAACTTACATGAGTTGGTTTCTTCGATTTCACCTTCGCCAATTTTAATGCGTGGAAGTGATAAATTTTTCTTGTATGAAAATATAATATATTTCGTTTTATCGATATTAGGGCTTATTTTATTAGCTTTAAGCCACAATGAAACCTTATGAAGTTCATTATTTATACTCTCCGCAATCATATCGGGATTTTGGTTCGGAAGGACCGTAGAAAGCGTACTGTCATCGGCAAAAAGTATGAATTTGAAGAATGATGTAGATTTAATAATATCATTGATAAAAATCAGAAATAGGAGAGGCCCAAGAACTGATCCTTGTGGAACTCCATGGCTAATTGTCTGTGGGTCCGATTTGTCTGTGGGTCCGTCGTCAATGACAACGTATGGTTTCCGATTTGTTAGGTATGATCTGAACCAATCATGGGCAACCCCTCAAATGCCAAAACAGTGTAGTTTCGAGAGTAATATTTTATGGTCCACGCAATCGAATGCTTTTCGAAAGTCAAGAAATACAGAGAAGACAGGCTTTCCTTCATTTAAATTAGACTGAAGGAAAAAATGATTTAATATAGCCTGTGTTGTTGATTTTTTTTTAGCGAAAGCCGTATTGTTTATCGTAAAGAAATGATTTTTGTTCAAAATAAGAGTACACTTCTTTATACACTATTTTTCGAATACTTTGCTAATAATTGGAAGTACGGAGATAGGTCGATAATTGTTTACACAGGTTTTTTCACCATTTTTGAAGACTGGGGTTACTCTAGCAACTTTGAGGGAGTTCGGGAAAGTGCCCAGTAAGAGAGACTGGTTAATAAGATTGGCTATCAGTGGGGCTACAATATCAGCAATAATTTTAAGTACTTTTGTCGGAAACGTTTGTAATCAACTCGATTTATTTTTCAGGTTGCTTATGCACGCAATTACATCGGAAGAGTTGGTAGGCGTAAAGAAAAAGGAGCTGTGTTCTCGAATATGATCCATGTATTCTAGGTAATCAGTAGGTTCACTTGGAATACTATCAGCTATAGTTTTCCCCACGCTTACGAAGAAATTGTTAAAGAGATTAGCAATTTCTTTCCTCCCATGGTATGCTACATTATCTTGAACAACATGTTCAATTTTCTTTTTATCGGCGTTATTCGGTTTACAGCAAAAGGAGGTGCCAAGTCTTTTTAACATCTGCTTTAAATTGAGTAAACTTGCGCGTAAAGTAGCTCTTTTTTGATGTCCTTATCTGATTTGTCACATAGTTTCGGAATCGGTTATATGTTTCTCGAGATATTCGCCCTTCGTAAAGAAGGGTTAGGTACGCTTGACGTTTTTTTATACTTATCCCGATATCTCCAGTAATCCAGGGCTTTTGTTTATTTTTTGGGGTAACTATACGAGTTACAATTGGGCAACGCTGATTGTATGCGACCATTATAAGTAGTAAGGGGAAAGAGCATGCCAGCCCAATTTTGGATTTTTGGAGGATTTCAGCAATTAAAGAACGATCTTGAAAAGCCTCAAAGCCTGATTCATGATTTTTGGAGGGTTACAGCAATTAAAGAACGATCTTTTGAAGCCTCAAAATCCATGATTTTACGAATTAACTGGAAGAGTAAAAAATATTCTTATTTTGCAAAATTATTTAAATACTTAAAATATTACGATCAAGAAAAAGTGATTTGCTAATGAAATTTTTGAAGAAGTATATAATTTCAATAAAACGTTTAGGTATCCCCTCAAAATCTTCTCGTTTTCTTCACAACTATAGAAAATTTATTAGAAGAAACTAATGTGTCACGAGAAATGGTCCCTTCACCTCCTTGTTAACATTTCATTAACAGGAAGATTCGGCTCTCGGAATTGAGGAATGGCCCACCTCCAAAGTATACATATGCAACACAAATTAATGAATAAATATCGGCAATTACAGCACATATACTAAAAAAAGGAAAGGTACTCACCGGGGATCGCTGACCCACTTACGCAGCGCATTTTCTGGGCGCCCTCCGTTGCATTACGATGGATTGCTTCTAATATTGTGGGGCATGATACACAGGGTGAACTATGCTTAACATTTATAATTCCCAGCTATACGTGATACAAACATCAATGAGCGCACCCACAATGATTGGTGTTAGGAACAATGTTAATTAAGTAATGAAAGCAAATAGCATACGTCAAATGACCTACTGCACATAATTACACAGAAATTTGGCTGGCCAGCCTTTAACCGCAGATTGCTTATGCATCCAAACACAACACAGATAATGCCTACAACCTCTAAGTACTCCCAACAGCCAGTAGGCGAAGGTCACTTCAACCACCGAATTCATCCACAACTCGCTTCAGTTCAAGGCCTATCTTAAAATGGTTCTTCAAATTTTCAAAAGGCTCTCGTCCTTCGCGAACTACTGGTGAACAAAACAATTCTATGGGGCAAGTAAAACGACAAAAAGGTTATAATATTGACAGCGAAAACAGAACCGTATATAATAGAATTATTTAAAATACAACATATAGAATAGAGATAATCTAAGACATGGGGGTTTCTTACTCCTCGGGAGATTGGAATATCAGAACATGATATTTAGATCTATGTTATTCAATACAAAACGTGTGAGCCTAGAATTGTAAAGTTACACGCTAACTTGAGGCGAGACTGAAGGGATCTGCCTAGGACCGTTACAGATTTCTTTTAAAGCGGTTCGACGCAATGCGACGTCCTCACCACTAATGCGGCTAATGACCTTGTGTAGATCCCGTTTTATGTAGATAATCATCACCGCAAGGATGATTGTAATTACTGTGTACAGAAGCAACATTATGTCGCTTAACTGGTCAGGAATGAGATCAACTCTTGTTTCCTCAGTGTGTCGAATAAGTTCATCCGAGATTTGGCCATTATTGGCCTTTATCGCCGTTAATATGGCATCTACATTAATATTCGATACTTTATTGCCCATCTTAGCGGGCCAGAACGCAGCTATCAATGCGGGGATTAGAATTGTGCCGCTTGAAATTACGTAAGTTGTTAGTATTGATTAATAGTGAATATCGTTTTTAGTAATTACAGATTTATTTTATCACTGGATGGTTGCTGGAAATGCAGCGATTCTTATTTGAATTACTAGTTCTATATCATTTCCGGCCTCATACACTAAAACACGTGTACGTAAAGGGGAATCAAGGTTCAGGAATATGTTTAATTTGCAATAGGCCTCCTGTAACAATTCTTTAGATACCCTAAATTTTAAAACGATAGTCGATTCCTGTGGCTGCCAGAGTTGGTTAGTAGCCCCGGTACACATCAATACAATTCAAGCAGTGAACGCGTATGTTGTAAATCGGAATGTGTAATTGTTCCGGAGATGCTCAGGAGTCGCTCCAGGAATCTGAAAAGAACGATACAGCTTATTAGCATGGCCCCAAGTTTAAAATAAACAATTTACATTTCATACTAGGGTTAGTATTTCATACTCAGGTTTCATACTAAGGCACGCTTCATTCGCATTACGACACACTCACTCCGACCACAGTGTCTGGCATTGTTTGCCAAACAATCTGCGACAGAGGCGAGGGAATTCTCGCAGTTGCGCATACACACTCTTGTGGTGACATCTCCAACTCAGTTTATCAATTCTAGCTCACGACCCGATGAGCACACTCAGATGTCGCAACGATAACATGACAACATCCTCACCTCATCATCTCGGCTGAAGGTGTTTGCGCAACAGAAATATTTCCTAGAGCAAGACACACATAAAGTCTTAAGAACTCAAGAACGCACTTACAAGCTAAGAACTCATAGAACGCATAGAACGAACTTACATACTAAATACCATTGAAATACATATATGGAATGGCATTTTCAGAATATAAAGGATGAACAGTTACAAACTAGTTTGACAATTTTACCTTTTGAATCTATCTAAAGGCAGTACATGGTTTAGATTCGATCGGATAATCTTGTTGCCAATCCTAATATCTGCATAATTTTTACCTAGCCGTTCAATGATAGCAGGACCCAAAAAATTCAGCTGTAATTTATGTTTTTTGGCGTGATTTTTTACTAGTACACGGTCCATCACTTTTAAATTTTTATCGCGGCGTTTCATATTTCTATAGGCAGTTCTTTCAATTGTGGCGTTAATGATTGCATTTCGAATATTGTTCACTACAATAGATGACTCTGTAAATTTTTGATTTTGAACATCTTCATATGAAGTAGCAACATTTAATTCTTCTAAATTAGTAGAACTGACATAAACACATGTACCTCTACCGAAAACAGTGTATGCGGGTGTATCTCCTAGAGTTTCGTTATAGCTATTATTAATCGAATTCTCTACAATATTTAGCAAGCTATCCCACTCATTATGAGTAAGAAAATTTAGATATAGCTTGAGCAGGTGTCGAATTTTACCATTACATCGCTCGACGATACCGTTAGAAAAAGGTGAGTAAGCCAGAACTTCCTTTTTTAAAATAGAAAGTCCTTTTGTGAAATTTTTTACGTTAGATGCCTTAAATTCTAGCGCGTTGTCGGACAACAACACGTCTGGGGTACCGAACAAACAGCAAAAATTCCATAGACAATCTGTGACAGTCTCTGTACATCGGTCACTAGTTGGATATAATTTGACAAACCTGGAAAAAAGGTCAATGATAACAAGAATATACTTGTTACCATTGTCCGTCATTGGCAGTGGACCGTAAAAGTCCATGCTGACAGTTTGAAAACATCGCGTTCCAATTGGAGCATTTAGAATTTTAATCGGCGTCGATATGCGTGATTTTAGAATTTTACAGATGTCACATGATTCAACAATTTTGCGTGTAACTGTCCTTTCGTACGGATGAAAATATTTTAATTTAAACTTAAACAAGGTATGATTTAAATCAGTGTGGGATAAATTATGGATGAAAAGAATTGTCTGGTGCAGCAAAGTATACGGCACTACACTAGTCAGAATAGTACTGGGTCTGTTGTCAATTCTTCGTCTTTTATACAAAATCTCATTTATAATCAGAAATTCATTTATGTCGGTATTAGAAACTTTAGTTGCATTCTCTAGGGCATTCTTGATTTCAGAACAAAATGGATCTTGATCTTGTTCACGTTTAAATTCGTCTAATGACCAGTTGTCATTAGTACTTGATTGGTCTGTAGTCGTATTAACTCTATCCAGTCTGCATAAGCTCGTTGTCTGTCTGCTATTAAAGTCACTGGGTTCACGTCTGGGGCTCTCGGCAGTACTGTTGTTGTTTCTTCCGTCATCATTTCCTGGGATTGTTTCCTCGAACTCTCCCTCAGTCACAGGCTTGTTACATTTGTTACTCGCAGCAGCGGCTTGCAACCTTGTTACAACGGGCAAAGTCTCTACCTCTGGGGTTAAATCAGAACATGCTAATAGTTCTTTTTCTGTTAAAGGATTTTGATCATGATTTAATCTACTTAATGCATCGGCGGCACTATTCGCTTTGCCAGAAAAATACTTTAATTTGGCATCAAAGGCTTGCACATAAATACTCCATCTAGCGAGCGTGTTATCTTCGGGCAATTTCTTTGAAAATAAAGGGACTAACGGCTTGTGATCGGTATATATGACCAAATCATAGCCCAAAACAAGATATTTGAAATGTTTTAAAGCTTCAACTATGGCGTACATTTCCTTTTTAGTAGTTGAGTACCGTCGTTGGGTGGAATTCAATGTTTTAGAAAAAAATGCGACCGGTCTCATGTTTCGAACTTTATCAGTAGATGACTGGAGTAAAACAGCTCCTATGCCAACATTTGATGCATCACAAAATAGATGAAATTTTTGATCGAAGTTTGGGTGACTCAAGGTTGTGTTGTTACATAGTTCATCCTTTAATTTTTCAAAAGCATTCTGACAGTCCTTTGACCAATTGAAATCAACATTTTTCCTTAGCAGGTTATAGAGCGGGCTTGCGATACTCGCAAAATTTTTTATGTATCTACGAAAGAAATTTACTAGTCCTAGAAATGATTGTAGTTGTTTTGTGTTTTTAGGAATTTCTAAATTCTTTACTTTGTCAGTACCAGTGCTTCGAGTTCCCATTCCACTAATGGAATGTCCTAGATATTCAATTTCTTTCTCGTAAAAAGCACATTTTTCCGTCTTTATTGACAATCTAGCGTTTCTTAATAGTTCAAGTACAACTTTTATATCTGCAAGATGCTGTGCCTTTTCTTTCGAGTAGATTAGCACGTCGTCCATAAAAACGAAAGATAGTTTTCCTAGAACAGGCGATAGCGTTTGCGTCATTACGGATTGGAAATACGCAGGTGAAGTTTTTAAACCGAAAGGTAATCTATTGAACTCATACTTCCGACTACCAACTGTAAATGCGGTTATTTCTTTACTCTCATCGGTCAGTGTAATATTATGGTATCCTGACCTAAGATCTAATTTCGAGAAATACTTTTGACCATTTAAACTATAAAGAAGCTCATCTACGCGAGGCAGCGGAAAGGATTCTTCATGAATTACCTCATTTACCTTGCGAAAATCTACTACCGGACGTATAGTTCCATCTTTCTTATGTACTACAATGATAGGTGAATTATAAGCTGAAATCGATGGTCTTATGATTCCATCGTCTAACATTTTTTCGTTAACGACCTTCAAATCTTCCATGTAACGGTGGGCAATACGATAGGGAGGGACATTTACAACATCCACGTTAGGTTTCAAACGTATTTTGTATGGTTTAATCGCAGCAGCAGAGATCGATTCATTGTCTATAGTGATAACATCTCTGAATTCGTTTAATAGACTCAACAATTTAGGCTTCATTTCATCATCGTTACACTTGATATCATCATTATTTAAATTCCGCCGACCACGGGCTATTTCTTTGGAATCAGAAACGTACTCTTTGTCAACAACTCTTGTGATCCCGACAGATTGACTATTAGTGTCTTTATTATCGACATCTAAATGACTGTTCTGAACAACACCAGCTGCCTGCACAAAGGTACTCATTCCCCTTTTTAGTTCTCCTTGTATATCTGACAAGTGAACTTCGGACTCAACTTGATCCCTTTCTACTTTTTCTAAAGTACTTATAATTGCGTTCTCCGGTAAGACAATCGCTCTGTCGGAGCTATTAATTAATAACAACGGAATCTTTCTCCTATTGTTAATTCTCACAATTGCTTCGGCGACACAAACGCCTTCTTTTAAAGTTGCCTTCTTTATTATATATTCTCCATTTTTACACTTTCCAACATGTCCAACATGTTTCAAAATTACATTGGGAGCGATTTCTACGTGTCGAGTATGAACTCTTAACGGCTTGTGGGAACTGGTAACTGCGACTACGCCTCGAACAGGCTGGTTTTCTCTCTTACCATCCCTTTTTACTTCCTCACTTGCTTTCTCAGCAATGCACGTTCTCTTCTCTCTTAGCTTATTTAGGACTTTTTTCTTAGCTCTGGACGTAATCGTGTCTGCCATCAGACACTCATTATTCTCTATTAAATACTTCAGACATTCTGTCTTTCTCTTTTTTCGTCTTTTTACCTCTGCAAATGGAATTCTCTCTTCTTTGATAATTAAACATCTCTGTTTTAAGTCTACAACGGCATTCTTGTCTAATAAATCACGTCCAATAATGACGTCATAATTGTAAATACCGTCTTTAATTATTAGAGCATTTGTCTTTAAACTTACTCCGTTTTTTAACTTTAGGACAAGCTCTACCTCTCCTTCGACATTACTTTTAGCATTAACGCCTTTTATAGTCAGAGAACTTGGCTTCACTTCATTACTTATTTCATTAATTCTGTGGTAGCTTATTAGGCACTTCTCTGAACCTGAATCAATCAATGCATTCCACAGGTCTGCATCTTTTCTCAGTACAATCATTGGTTTTTGACTTTTTCGTATCACAAATAATTCATTCTGGCCTGTTATTTCTACCTCTTCATCTTCTTCGTATTTACAAACGTTCGCCGTAATGTGGCTTTCAACACTATCAGTGCTATGAGCTTTTAAGTCATCGCTTAAATCTACTTCTCCCAGCAATTCATATCGATTTTTACATTTGATCATTGGGTCAACTCTCTCAACATTTTTAACGAGGGAACCTTCAACGCCAGCATTCTCCTCGGGTTCATCGGGCATCACTGTCGTAGAGTCACAATTAGTTATAGTTATTTTAGTTTCCGTTTTATCATCGACGTTACCTCTATCGGCAATGAAATCTTCTCCACTGCTTACGTTAAAAAATTATCGCTACTGTTGGTTTGGTAAGTTTCTACCTGGCTTTTTTCTGGTACTCGAGTTTTATACTGTCCTCGCGCACGGACACGATCAGGCCTTCCTGGTCTGGTGAAATACTCTCTTCCGAACCGACAATCTCTTGCGTAGTGTCCTAACTTATTACAACGGAAACAAGCCCCGCTACTCCGCGACTGCTCGGTGGCCGTATGCCCTAAACTTGGTTTGTACCAATCAGTCGGTTTCTCTACCGACGCACCTTGTCGTTGGCACACGCACGCACTTCTGTTGCAATACGAGCAACGCCTAGCCTCGGTGGCTGTTTCCAATGCCTGAACTTCTAGAGTTCCTAATTCACGATCAACAAAAGATTTTACATGAGGTCTAGCACGGTAAGTTGGTCTTGGGAAATTGGGTCTCCAGTAGGGTCTACGCGTCCTACTTCTACTTTGAAATCTGCCTCTTGTCATGGTATGGTGCACTTCGGCCTCATCATAGGCTGCATCAAAATTTGATTCGGGTGAAATGTCATCATCCTCAGCACAATAGGTTTCCACAGACCTCTCAGATCGATTTGCTAAGATTTGTTTGTCTTCGGGAAAATTCCTAATTACAGCTACGATTCTCTGAAGGAGCTCTTCCGACGATTTGAATGGTTTATTGAATAGTCTTTTTGAGAAATCTTCCGTCACTAGAGGATTAATGATGGCCATAGCTAACGCAACAATTAAAGTACTCTCGACATATTTATCGAGGGCAACAGGATCGGGACAGTTTACTACATACGGGTGGGCTCTGTTCGAACACTCAGGGCTGGTCATGATTCTGTGGGTTAGCTTACGGATTTTGGATAAAATTTCAACAAATTGACTCGCTAAGGCATCGTTACGTTTTAGGCGTACGTTATTCAGATCACACGCAACTGCGTGCAAAGATCTCTCTCCTTTTGATACGTAAATGTTCTCCAACAGGTGCACGACTTCTTCAAAAGTTAATTCGTACCCTTCACTAATTATGGAGGCTACCACGGCGTTGAAGTCGCCGACACGCTTGTCTGCAGTTCGCAACAATAGATTTAGTTTCGCCTCCTCTGAGGTGTCGGATAACATGTTGAAGTATGCTCTCACATTTTTTATATGCGTTTCGAGTGATTTGTTTTCTATGAAGTCAGGGTCGAAACGACGCCTTCTACCACGGTATTGGGGAAGATCCTGTCCGGCAATTACTACACTAGGTATCGGACCGACAACAGAAGTCGTTACACTGGTAACTGAGCTAGTTACGGGGACAACTGTGGTAGTCACTGTACTAGTTACAGGGGTGACAGGGGTAGTGGTCGTCATCGTGACTGGTACGGAATTCAACTTCGCTTGAAAAATGGGTACGGATATCCTACCAAATCTAGTCACACACGGGAAAGTTCTTATGTACTCGTATTCGTCAGAATCACTATCCGACATAAATAATCACAATATTCTTAGACCTTCGATTACCTTTTAAGAAAAATTTGTTTTCCACACAGTAAATTTTCTACATGCAATTGATAATATTCTACACACATTTAAAGAAAATAGTATACACACAATAAAATGATACTCACAATTTTAGTGGACTTAAAACAGGCTATAACAGCATCACAAAAGACCTAGTCGAGATGTTTGACTGTTACTGTTATTCTGCTACCGTCACTGACTATTGCGTGACCGTCACTCTCAGCGGCAGGCTGCTCAGCCCACTCTTATATGCCAGAGCACAATGGCTCTTGAACAATAGCAACAACTTCCTTTAATTGTTATGGAGAACAATTGACCACCTCTCCGCACAGCGTTTCCGCGAAGACGCTCGCTCTCTCACTACAGGGAATCTTGCTCACTGCGCTTTCGCAATGCCTGCCTACACCGCTCGCTCTGCGCTCCTTCCGGGAATCAACTTGTCCCCGCACTCCCAGGGAACAGCGTGCTGCAATGCCTACTGCTTGCTGCCTAGTGCTACTGCTTACTACTTACTACTTACTGCTTAACTCCTACTCATTAATTTTAGAATGAATTTTAGAATGATCATTAATTTGCGCTCATGCTTATTTAATTAGCAGGCAACATTATCGGCGTATACTCAGCTTAATATTTGGCGATGTGCAGATCTCGCTGATCTTCTCGTAGATCCCGTCGATCTCTTCTCGTTGCAGACGACGATGGGTAGATGAGTAGATCGTAGATGTGGGCCCTCACTTCTTCTTCTTTGAGTAGCGATGAGTAGACTGGTAGACTGGTGAAAACTGCGTAGCGTGCAAATTTTCGATTATTTTTCTCTCCTTTCTTTCTCGAAGTGTTTCTTGAAGAACTTCGATTTTCTGCGCTGACGTCTTTCTTCCTTTTCTCGATGCTCTGAAGTAATGTGATAACTGCGCGACGTTACTCCACAGGCTGACACTCTTCACACCACTTAAAATCACGGATCAGCAGAACTGAAGATCAATTCTTGATGTCTTCTTCTTCAATGGAGCAATGTGGCAATCTTTAATGTGGCTTCTTGATGTGGTATCCCCATACATGGGTCACCAAAATGTTCCGGCCCTTTTCTCTAACAGGCCGCAAACAAACGCGAATGGGGTTCGAGAGTGACGAGCCGCAACGTGGTTTATAATTTATTGGTACTTCAGAGTAGATACAGGCTTGGTAGTTTTTAAGAAACAGTGAGGTCGGACGATAGTTGCTGGTACAAGTCTTCTACAACGCATCTGTGATCTTGTACAAGTGCTCTGCGATGGTAACGCATCTGCTACTGGCCAGTGATGGCTCTGTCTAATGTGATCACCACGACAGCTGGCCGACAATGAACGACGATATCTCTCACCGACTCTATTTATATAGGAGGCGGCCGCACAGCACTGTTCAGAAAATGTCTAGTGATGACGTCATCTTGCTCATCCCGTTTCAGCATGTTCACACGTCGATTCCCTTCATTCGAGCTGATCAATCCTCAGACATATGACTGAATAACCGTCCCGCCTGTCAAAGATAAAAATTTAACTTGTTACTTTTTAAGCGTATCAATGACTGAATGACAATGAATTATCGCAATATTTATCTCAACACTATCTTTACTCTTTCTTTTTAAGAAATGCATCTCTTACCCTCCCTTCTAGTGCAGCATCTCCATGTTCCATCAATAACTCCCACGGTGGGTTATGTTTTGATAAATTTCCCCTTTGTGAACGTGGTGACGGGAACACGTAAATTTTCTGCAAGTGAAACGAGAATGTGTTACTTTCTGGATTACATTATAGCGTGAAACTTAGTATAATTTTCAATATAGCCACTTTTCTTATTATTGCGCTTGTTATTGTGAACACACCCGCGTTTCTAGGTTGCACCTCACGTTACGGTTTCGCCGGTCGAACTGTCCATTGTTCCTCAGACGCCTTGAGCCCTGGCGTATTTTCTTCGAGGGTTGTGCACTCTCACCTTCGGCCTATGAGAATCCTCAGACCCTGCCAGTGACCGCCCACATCTCTTCTCATTGGTAGTCCCGCAGTTCGTCTTTATTTATTTTTTCTTAGCCTCATTGTATCCCACGCTCAGGCTCCTTCGAAACCGTTACTCCGTTCACCCTCGCAGCTCAAGGGTCGCGATTTATGTGTCGATTTATCTTTGACAAGAAGGGCGACTTTGTTCGCGCTTGTGTAGGCATTTTTTCGCGCGTCTCAGGTTTTCCAAGGGCTCGCCCTAATGAAAGATTTGCCAAAGTCCCCTCCAGAGACAACACACACTGTAAACATACATCGTTTGGCTCTCGCACCTTATCGCAGCCTCCTAACATTGCTGAGTTGAAAGAAAACATACAGGCGTAAAAACATACATGTTGAAGCGACATAAAACATTCATGTTGAAGCGACCCCTCTGGCTGCTGGGATTTTCTGAGATATTTCAAGACACAACTTTTTACGTAAGCACAAATTTGTTACATTACACACAATTACAAGAATTTTCATTTTTAATTCGCAAAATTTGATCATTCTGAACATATTCTCGACAGACGGCCCTCCTAGAGTTAAAAAAAATTGGCCTGACAATTTTTTTGAATTAGCCTTCAGCTATTTATTGAATAATAAGTACTACAGTATGCAGCCAATATAAGACACACATGGTAAATTCTACTTAAGCACATTATCATCTAAACTTTGTTCCGCAGAAACAGGGTACCTTACAATTAACACTACAATCATTACTATCAGCCACAGCGTGATATATTGTGTCGTGTTCTTCTAACCGATGTATCTGTTTTTCCCGCCGAAGTAAAGTGCGTACTAAATACTTGAGTACTTGACCCTAATAACATTCACAAAATTTCACGGGCATCTTTCCCACTCCTCAGACATCCTAAAGTATCGATGATTTTATGTCTCGTAGTCTCAATTTACGCTTGCGTTTTCTGTTCTCCAAATCCTTGCCGCTGCAGTTGACGGTTCGATGTCGACTCCTTTGGTACCGTTGACGCATTTGCTCTCTTTCCATGCTTCTCTTCTGCCATTTCAATAGCTTCACACACGCGTTGAAGATGGGTACTTAATTTCAGGAGGAAGTATTGCGAGCCCCATATCCAGACTCGTATAAAATTTCTATACACCACACTAACTGCACGATTCCATTCTGTAAGATGTATCATTATCACGATTCAAATTACCACCAAATCATGTTAAGTGCAATGTTTCACATATATTTTATGGGGTTTATTCAACTCAGTTTTTTAATCGCCAGATTACTCATGAACGTCGATTCGTTGATCAGACAAATCGATACGTCAGTAAGTTATATTGATCTGGCGGAAAATACGAGTCGAATCGTCGATAATTTCCTTCACTGCAGTTTCCCTTCGCGATAGGGTTCTGCATCCTACGAAGTAATCCTGAAGAGTCCGAGGTATATCCGGCGGTGGTATCCTGTATGCGCGGTAGAATCCAGTGGAACTCCTCTCAGTATTCCTCGATTTCGACGTAGAATCTCATTATTCCTTGACATCGACGTAGAAACTCTGGCAGACACCAGCTCATATTTTATTTTCTCCTAGTAACCACTCTTATTAGTGCGAGAATTTCATCGGTTAATATTCTTTGAAGACCGTACGTATCATTCAAAGGCTATCCGACGTAATCTCTTTTAATTTTTATTTCACGTATAAATAGAGATGCCTAAAATGCGGCTTCAATATTCCAATGTGATAATTTGCCTAGTCAAAATTCACAGGAACTTGCATTCGAATTTCAGGAATGCCTTACCAGGCATAAATGTTGCGACGCAAACTCCACATTATTCAAGTCAGTTACAATACTCAACAATGCAAAGTACTGTCACTGTTTAATAAGAGTGCCCATTTTATAAAAGCATTTTTGAACGCTATTACAGTTTGGCACCCTAGAATAAATAATCTGCTTTATTTTCACTCCTTCTTCCGTCCTCACGCTGTTGCTGCATCGTTCTGTGGTGTTTTCCACTTCGAAGCCTGAGTGCTAATTAGTCGAGAACTCCTTCCTGCTCTAGCTTGTTAGTGGCCAGTTGGCTCAGCTACAACTCAACCACAAGCGGCTCCGAGGTAATTACTTGTGCGTCCGGCATCCTTCTTAAGCATGATGTGACATTTCCAGCTATACATTCGTCTTTGTCGCCTCTCACTGCAACGCTTGAATTTGGGCAATCCTTTTAAACATCTCCAACGCAGGTGCAATGTGTCCCCCATGTCGTGTTGTTGTTCTATCTTCTTCGTTCCTGTAAATAATTACTTATATTCCACGTGATCCTTCCTTAATTTGCTGCTCATACGAGACGTATTCGTGTTATGCAATTGTTCCGGCCTGTTCTGTGCTGAAGTACATACTACGCTAATCTACCAAGAAACTAATTCCTTAAGTCTGAAAAGAAATGTACTATACTTCTACAGAGTAAGAGGAGAATAATTCCTTCCGGAATACCGTGTTTACGATATTCTTTCAGGGCAAGAGTAAGACACAGAGTCAGAAATTCAACGCTACAGTACAAAAGAATACGAAATTTTAATATGACGCTAAACTTATTTTCCCCGTTATGAAAATGAACGGTCTAAAGGTAAAGATAAATTCAGCCAGCCTGAGATAGCCTCAGCCTAAGAACTTCTGATGAAACTTAATTCATTCGCTAGAGCTGTTTCGTATGAAGCGCGCACGCTTCACGAGAAGCTGGCGAGAATATAAGCATCCTACAAAGGAAACAAAGTACTCCTCTTGAGAAACACACGACGTTAACCTAATAAACGCTCAACTTACTTAGCAAGAGAGAAAATGAGAACTAAGCATAGTGTAAGATTAGATCACTCAACAAGATTTTCGTCCAAACGAAATTTCTTGTGAGCAAAGCAAGTTGGAGTTACATAACCTAGAGCATATTCCTATTGAACAAAGCATCACACTCTAGTGAGTGAGATTAGATTTAATCACAGCTAGAATAACACAATTCTACTAAAGAACACATTTAGATCAAAGCAATGCAACGCTAAAAAAACAACTTACTCCTACGCAAGAGTTTTCAAAAATTAAACACACAAGAACACATCCCGCAAAGTTAAGTTGATGTATGATTTCAGTCCTCTGTAGTTCGTTTCTAGTTGGCGGTTCACCTACACCGAGAACGTAAGTTATATTTTCGCTGAGTCACCGACGTAGCCTGTTCATTCGCAGCGTTTTCTGGCATATCTTCGTCCTCGCTGTCGATAGCTTCACATCCGGCATTTGGCGGCGCCGCGGCATTCTGGTTGCAGGGGTAAGCTTCACCTCTCAAGTGGGCAATTTTCAATCTATCGAGGTGAACTCTTCTCTCGCAGTTACTATAGAGCGCCTTTATTGTGGCATTCGTCTCTGTTTTTACTGTAATCCGGTAGGGGCCGAGCCAGTCGGTAGGCCAAGCATTTGCAACTTCAGCCTTTCCCGTTGGATTATGCAGCAACACAATATCGCCAACTTGTACCTGACTGTTCTTCACTCCGCGCTCCTTTAACTGCACCGATTTATCGTGTGAGGCTTTAGATTTTACCTTCACCATGTTGAATGCATTGTGGAGTCGTAAGCTTACCTCGGCACTGTAATTCTCACCTAGAGAGTAATCCATGCGAGGGGTTTTTAACCAGTCAACCACAGGAATTTCAGCGTCCCTACAAAAAAATAAATAATACGGAATTTCTTCAATGACGCTCTGGTAGCTGGTGTTCAGTGCCAGGCATGTCCAAGGAAGTGCATCAGGCCACGAAGATTGATCGTTGGAGGCAAGGTGTGATGAAACAGTCTTGATATTCTGATTTTGACGTTCGGTCATTCCGTTTGATTGGGGATGATATGCTGAAGGGTGGTAGTATTTTATTTTCAATTTTTCACACACATTTCTGAACAAAGCTGACGTGAACTCGGTGCCCCTGTCTGAGATGAGAGTCTTGGCTGTGCCGTACGTAGTAACGAACTTAGTCAACGCTTTCGTTACTTCCTCAGTAGTCTTGCTTCTGAGCGGAAACGCTGCAACATATCGACTAAAGTGATCGACCACGGTTAGGATGTACTTGTGTCCCTCGTTCGAGACAGGCATTTCAATTAAATCAACTCCTATTCTGTCCAGAGGCTTGTCAATTTCAGGGAATGAACCCATGCTAACACAAATGCGATTGTTGATCTTCCGTTTCTGACATTGCATGCACGAATCGACGTACTTGTTAACGTCACGCGCCATGTTAATCCAGTACCCGAATTCCATGAGCTTTTTCCACGTTTTAGCACGACCTTGGTGTGCACCGATTGTGCTGTCATGCGCTAACGTTATTGCTGCTTCTCTCAGAGCGTCTGGCACAACGATCAAGTGCCTTGTTCTATTAGGCTTTCGTTGTGTCTTTCTGAAATACAATATGCCTCCGTCGGTGAAGACCTCGGCTTTCAGAGCGAGACTTGGAGCGTCCCCTGATTTGTCACCTTCAAGATACCTCAGTACTGGCCCCCACACGGGATCTTTCAACTGTTCTGCTCTCACATTTTCTTTCTGCAAAGTACTTTCCGCCTCTTGTACATTGGGAGTTTCATCTAACATCGTCGTGACGAACACTGTTTTAGGGGCTTCGTCGTCTCGATTTTCTTCTTCGTTATCGTTCGCAATATTTCTCGACAACGCGTCGGGCACCACGTTCTGAGTTCCTGGCCGATAAATCACCTCAAAATCATATTGAGAGAGTGTAAGGGCCCATCTCATAATTCTGTTGTTCTTGGTGTTTTTACCTTTGAACAAATATTTGAGAGCCGTGTGATCAGTAATCACAACAAATTTATTACCGTACAGGTAAGGTGAAAAGTGATTCACAGCCGCTACTACTGCTAATCCTTCACGTTCAGTGATTGAATAACGTTTTTCAGCATCATTGAATCTTTTGCTGAAGTATCCAATCGGTTGTTCCTTACCATTACATTTTTGCGCAAGGACCGCGCCAGAGCCCTCATTTGAGGCATCACAGCTCAAGTAATACGTCTCGTTTAGAGAAGGCTTCTTCAGAACTGGAGCTTCTATCATGAGTTGCTTAAGTTTGCAGAAGGCTTGCTCGTGTTCTTCCTCCCACTTGAACCTTGCCCCCTTTTTTGTCAGAGCATTAAGGGGTGCAGCTGTTGTAGCGAAATGCGGAATGAACCGCCGGTAGAAGTTGAGTGCTGCGACGAAGGATCGGACTTTGCGCGCGGTCGTCGGTCTAGGGTAATTCTGCATTGCGTCCACGTTCTTGGGATCTGGAATAAGTCCCTCACGACTGATGTAACATCCTAGGTACTTCACTTGTTTTTGCGCAAATTTGCACTTGTCTAAGCCTATTTTTACTCCGGCACATTGAAACTCGTGCAACACTTCCCTTAAATTTTCTAGGTGGCTCTCAAAAGTCATAGAGCTAACGCACACATCATCCAAGTAAATAGCGGCGAATTTTCCAAGTTGCCTTTTCAGAACATGACAAATCACTCTCTGGTACACTGATGTTGAGCACTTGAGTCCCATAGGTAGCCTAGAGAATTCGAAGTTGCCTTGTCGAGTCTGAAATGCCGTGTACTGCTTACTTTCTTCATCGAGCTCAATTTGATGGAAGGCTGATTTTGCATCGACAATGGAATAGTATTCTTTGCCAGCCACCTCCTCCAGTGTCCCTACAATGTGTGGAATCGGATAATGTTCGTTTATTACCCGCATGTTTACAGCTCGCAAATCAAGGCAAACTCTGTGACCTCCTCCAGGCTTCTTCACGAGCACGAGGGGGTTCTTCCAAGCACTTGTGCTCTCTTGTACAACTCCACTTTCAATCATCTCCGAGACCTTTTTATCAATAATTTCTTGGCTGGTGTACGGAATACGCCACCCTTTCGTTTGAATTGGCCTGTAATCACTCAGCAAAATTTTGTATTTCACTCCTTTAATGTTGCCAATATCCATCTCGTCTGCACTAATCGTCTTGTGGTATTCCTTCAGCAGGTTCCTAACTTGTTCTTGTTTTCAGCAACCAAGTGACTGAGGTCAAGCTCATCAATTTGCTGGAAGCGCTTCTCTCTGCGGTGATCTTCTGCTTCGCTATTTTCCGCATTGTTTTCTTCTGCAGTTGCATCTTCATTCGCGATTTCGTGGCATGTTGCAATTATTGCTCCTTCGGTCAGAGCGATTTCTTCGGCAAAAGGGTTAAGTACAGGCATCAAAACATACCCGTTTTGTACCCTTGCAGCGGTGGCTCCGACGTAAGGCGCCCACTTAATTCTAGGCTCTAAAATTACTTCCTTTCCATCAAACTTGCCATCTGCTCGGCACTTTACCATGGCTTGCGTGCGAGGCTTCACTGTAATGTCCTCAGCCAGAGTTACAGATGTTTCTTCCCTCGTTACACACAGAATTTTCGGAGAAGCGTGTCCTGGTGCTGAAAACATGTTCACGTAAGTGCCAAAGAATGATGCCCTACATTTTCCGAAGTCTAGCTTTGCGTTGACTTTGTTCATTACTTCCACTCCTATTAGCAGGTCTCCTGGGAATGCATTTTCCCGCACAACAAAACATCTCTGAACAATATTCTGACCGTTAACTTTGATTGGCACATTAACTTTTCCCAGCACAGGTACGGGTTCATCTCCAATTGTTTTTAATGCAGTCGATGTTCCTTTCACACTAGCATTTTTAATCCCCGCAACCACACGCTCTTTTACCAAGCATATATTTGCTCCGGTATCAAGAAGTGCGGTAACAGGTGTACCATTCACTTGTAGTATCACGCTGGGATTTATTAGTGAAGCTAACGGTCTCCTATTCCGTTTTTTGGCTGTCCTGCAACTTGTTGCACTCTGCAATCAGCTCTTAGGTGCCCAAATTTTCCACAGTTGACGCACGGCGGTGGCACTGCTCTATACTGGGCTAAGTCCACTGCAGGTGCAGGTGGTACTTTCGGATGCGGCTGTGGCTCTCTTGCGTGGTATATTTGGTGCTGATGACTCCTAAGCCTGCCTTTTTCGCTCCAGTGGGGTGCTTCATAATTTCCTCTTCGATGATAAGGAGAGTGTCGTATGTGTCTGTTCCTTTCTCTCCAGGGTGGCACTTCATGGCGGTACCCTCTAGGCCGTTGTGGTGAATGCCGCATCGTATGGCCGACACGTGCAGTCTCATGCTGTGGCCTCCTCTCGCTTCGCTGCGCTCTTTCTCTCTCCGGTTCCCTCTTCTCTGTCGTTTCCCTTGGCACTGGTACTATCCGTCGATTTTCCACCTCGATTGCCATGTCTCTCAGTTCTTGTACTGTCGTAGGTCGCGCATCACTTCGAAATGGTCTTGTGATGTTCTCCCTTAATCCGAGCCACATCAAATTTACAAGGATTCGTTCCGGATGTTCCAGATAATTCTCGTTGTACAGCCTTTCCAGGCGCGTCAGGTACTCTGAAACTCCTTCCCGGCTTGTTTGCTTCTTGGTTACTATTTCAAACAGCGCTTGAGTTGGATGTTCGACCTGGTCGGCGTAAGAGCGCAGCCAGTTTTCTGCTTCTCGTAGGTTCGTTAGTGTATCAATTATTTGATTGCATTCCTTTGCCTCTTGTGGACCTAGGCAAAGGAAGAAGGCTTTCACCTGCTCACTGTTATTCAGATTATCCGTCAAAAACTTCAACCTTGCCATATGTTCCCCCACATTATCGCCCCTCCTGAATTTAGCACCAATGGCCCCCACGCAACTCGTTACCACGGGCATGTTTACTGCTTCCTCTTCGGGTTGTGGTGGCGTTGCTGGCGCATTTCTGCGGTCGTGATTCCTTCTCCCGCGCGCAGGCATATTGTCGATCTTCTCCAATTCACTTTCTCCAAAACTCAAAAATTTGCGATCACTCAAATGCTTTCCACACCTACTCACTGTAAAACTTTTACTGAAACTTTGAAATTAATTGAGTGAACACACCAGAATTTTCTCACTCAAACTTATCACTTTTATAACCACTTTCACTTTCTTGATCTATATGGCAGTGTGCTTGCTGGCTTCTCACACCGGAACACAGAAAATCATCACTACGAGACATGTACCTCTACTGAATTTCTGTACGTTTTGCACATGAAATAACAAACGCAAAAAAATACAATGCAACTGCTATACCACACTCGCAAAATATTACAAAGCGATCGTGTTGATCTCACCAAATTACGATGTCACGAGATTTGGTCCCTTCACCTCCTTGTTAACATTTCATTAACAGGAAGATTCGGCTCTCGGAATTGAGGAATGGCCCACCTCCAAAGTATACATATGCAACACAAATTAATGAATAAATATCGGCAATTACAGCACATATACTAAAAAAAGGAAAGGTACTCACCGGGGATCGCTGACCCACTTACGCAGCGCATTTTCTGGGCGCCCTCCGTTGCATTACGATGGATTGCTTCTAATATTGTGGGGCATGATACACAGGGTGAACTATGCTTAACATTTATAATTCCCAGCTATACGTGATACAAACATCAATGAGCGCACCCACAATGATTGGTGTTAGGAACAATGCTAATTAAGTAATGAAAGCAAATAGCATACGTCAAATGACCTACTGCACATAATTACACAGAAATTTGGCTGGCCAGCCTTTAACCGCAGATTGCTTATGCATCCAAACACAACACAGATAATGCCTACAATCTCTAAGTACTCCCAACAGCCAGTAGGCGAAGGTCACTTCAACCACCGAATTCATCCACAACTCGCTTCAGTTCAAGGCCTATCTTATGCACTGTTCAGAAAATGTCTAGTGATGACGTCATCTTGCTCATCCCGTTTCAGCATGTTCACACGTCGATTCCCTTCATTCGAGCTGATCAATCCTCAGACATATGACTGAATAACCGTCCCGCCTGTCAAAGATAAAAATTTAACTTGTTACTTTTTAAGCGTATCAATGACTGAATGACAATGAATTATCGCAATATTTATCTCAACACTATCTTTACTCTTTCTTTTTAAGAAATGCATCTCTTACCCTCCCTTCTAGTGCAGCATCTCCATGTTCCATCAATAACTCCCACGGTGGGTTATGTTTTGATAAATTTCCCCTTTGTGAACGTGGTGACGGGAACACGTAAATTTTCTGCAAGTGAAACGAGAATGTGTTACTTTCTGGATTACATTATAGCGTGAAACTTAGTATAATTTTCAATATAGCCACTTTTCTTATTATTGCGCTTGTTATTGTGAACACACCCGCGTTTCTAGGTTGCACCTCACGTTACGGTTTCGCCGGTCGAACTGTCCATTGTTCCTCAGACGCCTTGAGCCCTGGCGTATTTTCTTCGAGGGTTGTGCACTCTCACCTTCGGCCTATGAGAATCCTCAGACCCTGCCAGTGACCGCCCACATATCTTCTCATTGGTAGTCCCGCAGTTCGTCTTTATTTATTTTTTCTTAGCCTCATTGTATCCCACGCTCAGGCTCCTTCGAAACCGTTACTCCGTTCACCCTCGCAGCTCAAGGGTCGCGATTTATGTGTCGATTTATCTTTGACAAGAAGGGCGACTTTGTTCGCGCTTGTGTAGGCATTTTTTCGCGCGTCTCAGGTTTTCCAAGGGCTCGCCCTAATGAAAGATTTGCCAAAGTCCCCTCCAGAGACAACACACACTGTAAACATACATCGTTTGGCTCTCGCACCTTATCGCAGCCTCCTAACATTGCTGAGTTGAAAGAAAACATACAGGCGTAAAAACATACATGTTGAAGCGACATAAAACATTCATGTTGAAGCGACCCCTCTGGCTGCTGGGATTTTCTGAGATATTTCAAGACACAACTTTTTACGTAAGCACAAATTTGTTACATTACACACAATTACAAGAATTTTCATTTTTAATTCGCAAAATTTGATCATTCTGAACATATTCTCGACAAATATATACAAATATAGGATGGGAATCTTTCGCTGAATATTTAGGTCTAAAAGATTATCAAGGGTATAATGAGTGTATGCTTTTAAGCATGTCAAATAATCTTCAAAATATAGTTATGAATTCATATCAAGTTTCACGTTTGTGCCGTACATCATAACGCAATCTCCTTTCTGATTGTAAAACATGATGCAACCTTCTTAAATATTTTCCGGTTGTAAAACATGATGCAAACTTCTTAAATACTTTCCGGTTGTAAAACATGATGCAATCTTCTTAGATACTTTCCAGCTGTAAAACATGATGGAATATCCTTTCCGATTGTAAAACATGATGCAATCTTCTTGAAACTTTTCGATTGTAAAACATGACGCAATCCCCTTTAAATACTTTCCGGTTGTAAAACATGATGCAATCTTCCTAAATACTTTCTGGTTGCAAAACATGATGCAAGATTTAACACCCCCAATTGCTCGTCATGATGAAATTTTTGTGATAAGGAGCAAAAATTTCCGGGTTCACTTCAGATGCTTTCTCGCCTGAGTACTTAAAGGAGGTGCTACTACTGAACTCACGCTTTTCAAATTAGTTGAACTTTTATTGTATTAAAAATGGTATATGATAAATCATCAGATGTATATACATTATATAACAATGAAAAAACACGACAACATAAAAACTCGAAAATACACACAAAGAAAGTATTGACTTCATTTGATCCTGAAAAAAAAATAAAATACCCTCAGATAAGAATCTTATAAAAATGAATAAACCATTCAATGTATTCTGTAAGATCTGTAATGTATCTATTAAAAATTTCAACAAACATGAGAAGACACTGACACATGTGAAAAACATTAATAATATGTTAATATCTAATAAATTCTTCACTCAACATAAAAACTCGAAAATACACACAAAGAACTTATTGACTTCATTTGATCATGAAAAAAATAAAATACCCTCAGATAAGAATCTTATAAAAATGAATAAACCATTTAATGTATTCTGTAATATCTATAATGTATCTATTAAAAACTTTAACAAACATGAGAAGACACTGACACATATGAAAAACACTAATAATATGTTAATATCTAATAAATTCTTCACTCTACGTAAAAATAAGTTAAAAAAATATTGTGACATATGTAAAAAACACCTGACAAATATCTATAGTCATAGAAAATCATTGAAACATTTCCGGAATGTGTATGGATGTAAATTTAGAAGAGTTACTAGAGCAATAAATGGAATGAGCTCACAGTATGATTACGGAGATATTTCAATCAAGGATTATGAGGTATTTCTTAGAAACTTCACAGCTGAAATTGGAAAAGTAATAAAAAATCAAGAATTTGACAATCTCAAGTTACAGCTTAATTTCAAAGTGCAATTTTATAAATTAAAGTTAGAAAATGAGAAGCAACACTGCCAAGCGTATTTCAACTCTGGTAAATTTGCGACAGCATCAAAAGGATACATAGAAATTGCAAATTTACACAAAGAGGTTGTTAATAAAATCGATGAATTCACAAGAAATTCATCTGGTTGGATAGTTGAACAATTATTAGAGTTCAGTTTGAAAATCGTTGAATACAAACCGATTACAGGGTCAAGCTATATTGAATTACCTGAGAAGTTTCGAAATCCCAATTATAAATTAATAAATATACAAAACACCGACAACGAATGCTTCAAATGGTGTATCGCGAGATATTTCTGTCTAGATGAAAAAAACGGTCATCGAATTTCTAAAAGACTAAAAGCTGAAGCCGAAAAACTTAATTTTTCTGATATAAGGTTCCCCGTAGAACTAAAAAGTATAACCAAATTCGAAAAAATCAATAACATTTCTGTGAACGTTTATAGTTTTAATTATAATAATGAATTGTGTCCACTTAGAATATCAACATCAAAGAATAAAGATGTGGCATCATTACTATTGATTAGAGATACAAACACGACTCACTATGTTCTCATGAAATCATTAAGTTCTTTTTGTAAAACCAGTAATCATTACACAAAACATGTATGTCCGTATTGTTTATCAGTTTTTAGAAGATCAGATATTCTAGATAAACATAAAGATGATTGCTCAGTTCACACTCCAACGAAGTATGTGCTTGAAGGAGGTAAATTGAAATTTAAACATTACCAAAAAACAATTGGACATCCTTTTGCAATTTATGCTGATTTCGAATCAACATTGACAAAAATAGATACGTGTCAACCAAATCAAAACTCAAGTTACACCATGAACATTCAGAAGCACAATCCTAATTCATTCTGTTGCTATACAAAATGTGAAGCAGATGAATATTCCCGTTTAGAAATATATAATGGTGAAGATGCTTCCCAAAAGTTTGTAGAATATTTAGAATAAGAGACCAAGAGAATTTATAGTCTGTTGAAAATGAATAAGAAAATGTATTTACCATCAGATAAATTCGAAAAATATAAAGAAGCCACAAGATGTTATGTGTGTGGCGGAGAATTTACGGAAGATAACTATAAAGTTAGAGACCACAATCATTTGACAGGTCATTACAGAGGTCCAGCTCATTTAAAATGTAATTTAAAAATTAGAAATCCAAATTTTATACCGGTGTTTTTACATAATCTGTCTAATTACGATGCTCATTTGTTCGTGAAAGACTTGGGAAATATATCCGGAGAGTTGAACGTTATTCCACTAACAGATGAAGAATATATTAGTTTACACAAACCATAAAAGTTGATTCTTATGTACGTAAACATACAGGAAAAATTAAAGATATCACCAGAGACTTACGGTTTTTAGACAGCTACAGGTTTTTACCTTCGTCTCTGGATAAACTATCAAAGAATTTATCTGAGCACAAAAAATTGTCGAAGTTCTTTCTCAATGAAGAACAATTAGAGTTGATCAACAAAAAAGGTATTTATCCGTATGAATATGTAAATAGTTATGAAAAAATGAACGTTAATAGTTTACCAGCTAAAATTGAATTCTACAGTAGATTCAATAATAAAAATATTTCAGAAGATGAATATCAGCATGCACTCAAAGTGTGGAGAGCTTTTAATTGTAGAACATTCAAAGATTACCATAATTTATATCTTAAAGTCGATACATTATTACTAGCCGAAGTATTTGAAAAATTTAGACTAACATGCATGAAAACTTATTCTCTAGATCCAGCACATTATTTTACAGCTCCAGGATTGTCTTTCGATGCTCTACTGAAACATACAAAAATAGAATTGGACTTGTTTGAAGATCCTGATATGCTACTATTCATCGAAAAAGGAATAAGAGGTGGGATTTCTACAATATCAACACGATATGCAAAGGCAAACAATCCATATATTCCAGAAACATTTGATAAAGGAAAACCAAATAGTTTTATCACATATATTGATGCAAATAATCTTTACGGCTGGGCTATGTGTCGATCATTACCTACTGGTAACTTTAAATGGAAAGATCCAAAGTCGAAACTCAAAGCAGATAAAGGTTATATATTAGAAGTGGATTTAAGTTATCCAAAAGACATACATGCTCTACATAATTATTTACCATTAGCTCCAGAAAATATCAAAGTAAACGATGTAAATAAATTAGTTCCACATCTTGGAAAACGAGAAAAATATGTTGTACATCCTAAATCTCTAACACAATATCTAGATTTAGGATTGAAGTTAGAGAAGATTCATAGAATATTAGAGTTTGATGAAAGTCCATGGATGAAATCATATATTGATATCAACACAAACAAGCGTCAGCAAGCTAAACCTGAATTTGAAAAAGACTTCTACAAGCTGATGAAAAATTCAGTATTTGGTAAAACAATGGAAAATATTAGAAATAGAGTAGATGTGTGTTTGGTAAAGTCAGAGAAAGAATTAATTAAATTAGCAAATAAACCAAACTTTACCAGTTTTAAAATATTCTCAGAAAATTTGATAGCATGTCATATGCAAAAACAAAGACTGAAATTTGATAAACCAATCTACGTAGGGTTATCTGTATTGGATATAAGTAAAACATTAATGTATGATTTCCATTATAATCATATTAAAAAGAAATATGGTAATAAGGCAAAGTTGTTGTTTACAGATACAGATTCATTATGTTATGATATCGAAACAAAAGATTTGTACAAAGATATGGAAAGAAATAAAGACTTGTATGATACATCAAACTATTCTAAAGAACACTTCCTATATTCAACTAAAAATATGAAAGTGATTGGGAAAATGAAAGACGAAACGTGTGGAATACCAATTGAAGAATTCGTTGGTCTCAGAGCAAAACTATATTGTTACAAGACGAAAAATTCCGTGAGTAAGAAAGCAAAAGGTGTAAGTAAGAACATAACTGAGCACAATATCACAATGGATGAATATGAAAGAGCATTGAATAATGAAACAATATACAAAACGATGTATAATATCCAAAGTGTTAACCACGAATTATATACTAAAGAAATAAATAAGGTTGCATTAAATGGTAATGATGACAAGCGACATATATTACCAGATGGTATCAACACACTAGCATTAAATCACTATAAAATATATTAAGTAAATAAAGTATAAAAAATGATTATCTACAACAATAATGATTTCTATAAGCAAGATTTATTATCTGTTGAAAATGAACAGTATTTGAGTGATTTGAAATCAATAGTTAATGAAGAAAAAACTGGGAAGGGTATTGTAAATACATTACTTAGAAAACTTCCATTACCTGAAATGCATTTGAAATTACCATCCAATGTTCAATCTGAACAAGTCCCGAACGGTTCATTCAACAATAAACATACCTACGCATTTTGCGGTCCAGGAACTAAGGTGCAGAAGCGAATTCAAGAAGGTTATCGAGGAGTTAACTCACTCGATCAGGCTTGTAAGAATCATGACATATTTTATTCACAACATTCAACAATGAAAGACAGAAATTATGCTGATAATATTCTAGCAAAAAGAGCCGCTGAAATTGCAATTGATCCAAATGAATCAGAATACGTTCAACAAGATGCTAAATTAGTTACCGCAATTATGGCAGGTAAGAGCTGGGCAGGAATGGGCCTCTCGTCGACAAAAACTTTCAAACACGCTCACTGATGTGAGCGATAAAATCTTGAATGACTTATATTATAATCCAAAAACTGGTTATACTGGAATGAATCAACTCGTTAAAAAATCCGGCTTATCTTCTACTCTCGTACGAAATTGGTTAGAAACTCAAGAAACTCACACTCTACATAAACCAATAAAACATAATTGCAAAACGAGAAGGGTGAAGGTATCAAAAATTGATGATCAATGGCAAGCTGATTTGGTTGACATGCAAAACTATGAAGATCAAGGAAAAAACTACATTTTAACAGTAATTGACATTTTCAGTAAATATGCATGGGCGATTCCAATAAGTAAGAAGACAGGTGAAGAAATCAAAACTTCTTTTCAAAAACTATTTAAAATACGAATTCCTTCTAAAGTTCAGACAGATAAAGGATTAGAGTTTACAAATAAATCCACTCAAGAACTATTCAAGAAACATAACATTCAGTGGTTTAGTTCAGAAAATGAAACTAAAGCTCAAGTTGTGGAACGCTTCAACAGGACGTTAAAAACTAAAATGTGGAAATATTTTACACACATGAAAACTAAAAAATGGGTGAATATTTTACAAGATTTAATGCAAAATTACAATAATAGCTATCATAGAACAATTAAAATGACACTTAACCAAGCATCACTGGAAAAAAACAGTAAAAAGGTTTATGATAACTTATTCCCTCCAACCGAACCAACTTTCACATCACCGAAACTCAAAATTGGGGATAGAGTAAGAATAAGCAAGAAACGGAAAGACTTTCGGAAGGGTTATTTGCCAAATTTCACTAATGAGTTATTCATTGTATCCGATATACTGTCTACTGAACCAATTACTTATAGATTAAAAGATATGGATGGTGAAGAAATGAAAGGAAGTTTTTATGAACAAGAACTATCAAAATATACTAGTGATGTTTATGCAATTGAGAGAATTCTCAAGAAGAGTAAAGGAAAACTTCTGGTCAAGTAGAAAGGTTATGATGAACCTTCATGGATCTCAGCAACTGAACTTAATGTCAGTTCAGAGTGAACTTATATTAAGTTAAAGTCTTTTTGAATTTTTCTCTTTAAAAAATGGCGTTGATTGATATCAAAACTAAATCAGATTTACTAAACTTAGCAAAGAGTTTGAAAAAGCAATTCACAAATGATAGAAGAATCGAACAAGATTTATACCATGATGTTAAAAAAGTTTACAAACCATTGATTGAACCTTTATCTAAAATTGTTGACGAAACTAAACAAACTAGGTTGGCAATAAAAGATGTACCTCATGAAAAACTTGAATCTATCCAAGAAATAGCTTTGCCATCTTCTGAATCCAACACCGTAGTTGGGCCTATCGCATTGAATTTCTTGCGTTTGGCATGGAAACCTGGAAATGAGTATGATAAAGCTAATGGCATTCGTTGGGATGGAAGTAAGGTTATGCTAGGAAATAAAAAGGTAGATATTCTGGGTGATGATTTGAAAATTGGAGATAAAGTATACGAAGGCACAACTGGATTATGAGAATTATTAACAAAGCAAAATCCTATTGATTTTAGGGACGAAGATAAAAATAATTATTATGATATGTTGTATTCAAGTGATGCTTATTTGAAGGAAGACGGTACCATAAAAGCAAATAGGGGTGAGAAATATTCTAAATTTATCATGCCCTTCTATCGAATAGTTCAACGAAAAAATGCTCAAGCTGCAGTTGAAACAATTAGATCAGCAAGTCCATCAAGTCGTGAATCAAGTCGTGAATCAAGCCCTGAACCAAGTCCTTTCAGAAGCTCAAGAATAGTAGAATCCTCAATTTGGAGTCGACACGAAATTCCTTCAACAAGTCAGAGACCAATTTTCGACCCTCAAGAAGGTCTACTTTTAGACCAACTCCTACTCCTATACCTTCTCCTACATCTTCTCCTATACCTCCTCGTCATCCTCCCAGAGAGGATTCAGACGTTTCAGGATCAGGTATTATTGTATTACCATCTAACATCAATGATCTTGTAAAAAGACACCTGTTATTGTTCGGTTCGTTTACCGCTGGAAATACAGGAGTTTTTAATGAACTGCAAATACTTACGCATGAACTTTTAAAGCAAGGTCTATTAAATACTGTTGAAGTAAAGGTGTGTGATGATTTATTGTTTAAAAAATGGAATCTCAAAGCATTGTAATTAGTGAAAGAAAAAGTGACAAAGTATAAACTTTAGTCCAGCAATAGAATTGAACAAAAATAAATTTCACGAAATGGCACTGGTTGGGTTAGACATGTATCATTCTATTCCTAACATTGATGAAAATAATAATAAATTTTATTATGAATTAAATGATGTTGAAAATGTTATTACACTTCCAACAGGTTGTTATGAAATAGAAAGTATAGACGAATTCATTCAAAAAACATTGGCAGGCTTTATTGAAATCACAGCAAATACTAATACTTTGAAATGCGTCATAGTTCTCCATTCACCTACGTTAAAAGCATTTTTCAATAAAGAAAAATCTTTAAATACAATGTTAGGATTTGGAGAAATTATCTTAGAAGGTGTTTGAGAACATGAAAGTATAAATATAGTGAACATAATGTCTGTTAACGCAATACTCGTTCATTGTAGCGCAATTAACGGCTCATACCTCAACGGTTCTTTGCATAATATTTTATATTCCTTTTTCCCAAACGTCCCACCAGGATATAAAATTGTAGAAAATCCAAATAAACCAATTTATCTACCGATATATCAACCTTTACTCTATGATTTGAGAATTTGGCTTACTGATCAAAATGGACATGCTCTGAATACTAGAGGTGAAGAAGTAACTGTTCGATTACACCTAAGTTCTAGAAATTAAGATAACTTGATAAAATTATCTTCAAAGAATGGATTTTTTAAGATGGAATGAAAACATTAAAGTTGATGAATCAATTGAAAAAATTGAAACGCATAACTATGAACCACAAATAGGTACTGATCTGAATCGTGAACATAACGATATCAAGATCATTATCCAGAATCAAGATCAGTTCGTATTACCTAGTAAAAGTTTTATTTATATAGAAGGAGCTTTGAATAAAGAAGATGAAAGTGATTATAATTTTAAAGATGAAAAAATAACAATAATCAACAATGGATTAATGCATTTGTTTGATAGAGTTTCTTACAGAATTGAAGATGAAGAAATTTAAGGTTATAGTTACCCTGGAATTACAACAACTCTAAAAGGATTAGTTAGCTATCCCCGAAATGTTAAAGAAAACATGATATTTTTCTGGAGCGTTGATACTAAGAAGAATGAAAAATCAAACGAAGGATTTAGCGATCGAAATGACTACTTAAGTTCAGCTAATGGGAAATTCAGCGCTGCTATCCCACTTGAACATGTGTTTGGATTTTGTGAAAATTGTAAGAAGGTAATTTATGGAGTGAAACATGCTCTGACTTTAAGAAGAGGTGATAATTCTAATGCTATATTCAAATCAGATGAGAAAGATGCAAACCAGCAGGATAAAGTAGTTGATGGTAAAATTACTATTACAAAATTAATTTGGAAAATGCCAGCCTACAAACTGTCTGATGAGTATAAAATAAAGCTATGTCGTCAAATTAAGGATGAAATAACATTACCTATTCCTTATTTGAATAGACAATTGGAACAAACCATTGTAAACTCTCAACAGAAATTCTTAGATTGGACTTTAACTCCAAATTCAGGATCTCAAAGACCTCGATACATAATTTTAGCATTCCAAACTAAGAAAGGTAATTCACAAGCTGTAAACAATGCAATTTTCGATCATTGTAACTTGACGAATGCATATGTTCAGCTGAATAATGAACGATACCCTGATCACAATTTACAGATTGATTTCGATTCTAACAATTATGCTACAGCTTATAAGATGTTAATAGATTATGTACCTAATGAAAATTGTGCTATCGAAAACAGACACTTTAAATATTTGTATCCCATCTATGTGTTTGATATCAGCAGACAAAATGAACGTATCAAGGAAACTACAATTGATATTAAAATTAAAGCAGAATTTAAAACCAATATTCCTGATGATACACATGCATATGCACTGATTCTATCTGACAGAGTAATTCGATTGCAATCTGACGGTGATAAAATGAGTTTAAACTACTAAAAATTAAAATATATTCACATAATAATGTTTAAAAAATGTATTGTGTAAAGTGTAAGAAGGAAACTGATACTGATAATCCTCAATATTTAATTACAAAGAACAATAAGATACTGGTCAAAGGTATGTGTATTATTTGTAAAAAGACAAAGACTTCTTTTGTTTCTAAAGATACTGCGACGAAAGGGGGTTTTATATTTACAATTCCAGCTTTATTAGCTGGCCTTGGGGCTGCTGGCTCTTTGGCTGGAGGTGCTGCTGCAATAGCATCCGCAGTCAATAAGAAAAAAGCTGATGATAAACTCTTGTCAGAAACTAAAAGGCACAATGAAGCAATGGAAAGTAAAAAAGGTTCAGGTATACGGATAACTCCGAGAAAAAAAACCTTGTGGAGAGGGTCTCTACTTGAAACCACCAAAGAAGTAATACCTAACAAACCATTATCTAAACATGATTTAGAATACTACATAAATATATTGAAAATTCCGAATTTTCGAGGTATTTACATGAGAGATACTTTACCTAAACACCCATTAGAAACGGAATGCGGAGTCCTAAATTTAGACACTGAAAAAGGATTAGGAACGCATTGGACTTGTTGGTATAAGAAAGATAACATATGTTATTACTTTGACAGTTTTGGTTTGATTTATCCAATTGAATTTAAAGACTACCTAACAGATCGTGTTGATATAATTTTATCTACTTACAAAATCCAGAAAATAGGTGATGTAATTTGTGGACATTTATGTCTAGAAATGCTGAAGCGTTTAGAAAATGAAAGCTTCCATGCAATTCTTTTAGATCTATATAAAACCCCAACTAGTTTATAGAAAATAAACTACAGTTAATTTTTTTCCTTAAAAAATGTCTTGTGGAAATATTTATGCAGCAAAGTTGGTCTTTTTACCTTCCTGTAAAGAAAATCATGAACATGAAAATAGTGGAAATAATTCTGAAGGACTTTTGCAGAATGTAGAGCAAATAAAAAGTTTACTTGAAGATTCTAATATAGAGTCATTGAAAGACACTATTGGAGCTCTCAAAAATGAAAGAACTGAATTGGAATCAATAATAAACGAGTATGATGAGAAATATGTGACTCTGAAAACAGATTTACAAGTGAAATTTTCTAATGTAGACTCAATCGTTAAATTCTTAGAGACGTTAATTTATGATTTATCTGAAAAGTTCGTTGCTCTTGAACCAAAAATTGTTTCAAATGATGAATGACTATCAAGCATAGACTCAACGTTGATGAAGAAAATTGATGAAATTGATGCTAAATTTGAAAACATTGATTCAAACATAATCAACCTAACAGACGTAAAAATTCCAGAGATTGGGGACAAATTGAAGAGTCTAGAGTCAGGTATTGAAACTAGAATTGACGAAAAGCTGTTAGTTAAAGAGTCAGCATTAACCGATCAGATTAAAGGAGTTGAAGCTAAATTTGAGGTTGTGGACTCTAAGATAACCAATTTGATTGATGTTAAAATTCCTGAGATTCAAGAGAATTTTAAGAATCAAGAGTCAGTTATACAAAAACAAATGGATGAAAAACTGAAGACTTTAGAAACTAAAATTAATGAACAAATTGATTCAAAGAACTTATTAATCAGTAATAAAGTTGAAGAACAAGAAATTAGTATAATTAACGTTGTGAATGAAAAAGAAATGAGCTTGCAGACATCACTTAATGATCAATTTGAAGAAAAGCTCAATAATTTAGAATCAACACTGAACAATACTGTTGAAGAAAAAAGTAAAAGCTTAGAGGCACATCTAACTGATTTATGTGATAGAAACCTTTTTGTTATGGAAAGAACAGTAGCCTTAGCACCCTCGTTTGTTGAAGTTGACAATAAGCTGAAAAATATAGAGTCAACCATAACCTCATCCAGCGAAGAAAAATTCAACCATCTTAACAAAATTATAATGGAATTACGAGCAGAGTCAGTCCCATTAAGAAAATAGAAGAACTAGCTAAGAACTTGAGTGATGTAGAAAGTCTTTTCCAGGAGTTTTCAAGAGACATTATTTCAAATCAGAATGAAATCAGTCAGTTCAAATTAATGCTTCAGAATGAAACTGATAAAAATGTAAAATTAAACCAGGAAGTGGAAAGTTTGAGTGACCGAGTAAACAATTTGATATCTATGAGAGTTAGAGAAAATTTAGAGAATTGAAAATTCTATGTATAAAAAATGATAGGTGTTAATATTTTTGGACAACAATGAAAAAAATCATTTTTATCTTCACAACCAGGACCTCCTGGAATAGGTTTTAAATATCTTGATGAAGATCAAAATTTCGATTTAAATAATAGAAGAATTGCAAATATTTCTTTTCCAATCGAAGAATTTGACGCTACGAACAAAAAATATGTTGACGAAGTTTTGGAAAATTTGAGGCCTCATCTCAGAAAATACATAGAGGTAAGAGAAAATCTCATCAATAAAAATTATCAGTTCAGAAGTGATTCTATCCAAGCATCTATAGATGAGAATACTACAGGTTTTCAAGAAAAACTCAGTGAAATTATGACAAATCTCGATGAACATAGTAGAATATCTGAGGAAAAAATAGAGGTTATTCAAACAGGTACTTTAGAACATACAGACTTTTTGAAAAATGAGATAAAGAGGTTGGAAGAAGAAGAAATACAAGGTATGAAATTAGACTACGCAAATCTCGAGAGAGTATTCAACGACATGAGTTCATACATTTAAACTTTTAGAAATAATCTCCATGAACAGGATAGAGAAACAATCATAAATATAAATGAAATAGAAAAATTGAAACAGTCATCGCAGAAATTGGAGGATGACAGTGCTGATATTAAAAACAGATTAATATCGTTAGAGAATACGTTGAGACGAGAAACCGTTGAACCGTTGAACTAAAAAAACATGTTTTTTAATAGATGAACTTAATAAAAAAGAAAAACACATTGAAGAATTAAACTTAATAAAATGAAAGATATTATTACAGACATTCAAAGAGAAGTTGTTCGCAATACTGCAAACATAGATCAATTGCAATTAGATGTTAATCAAATTCAAAATGATGTCGAATTAAATAGGGAAGTTAAAACTCAATTAGAGTCTAATATCATTCATCTTGAAACATTAATCAGTAACGATTCTTATGACACCAAAGGTAGCTTTTTCTCTCGTTATTGCCCAACGAGACAACCAATAAGAAAGAAAAATACATTGAAGAATTGAACTTAAAGAAGTAGCAAATTTAAAAAAACAATGTTTACAATTGCTACAAACAGAAGATAAATTTTGGAAAATGAGTTGTAGTTTATTAGTTTTATAAAATGGTTTATATGTGGAAAGACAGTAAAAGAAATAATCAAAAGAATCATTTTATTTTTCCTTCACCTTCTTTACGGTGTGTAATAGTCGGTAGATCGAATTGTGGTAAAACCTGTTTATTGATCAGACTTCTTCTTGAGGAATATTTCGATTTTACCAACCTGTTTCTTTATAGTAAATCGACAAAACAAGCAGAATATAAACTACTTAAAAATGCTTTTTCAAAAGGTTATAAACAGTCTGAAATGATTGAGCTTTTTAAAATCGGTAGTGGAAATATTGATACATTTCTCGAAGGCTTACCTGTAAAACGCAGCGCAAAGGTAATCGTTAAATATTTTGAAGATATCACTTCTATTCCTGATCCTAGTGAAGTGGATGCTAAGAAAAAAAATTTGTTTACATTCGATGACATAGCAACTGAAAAGAATCAGACACCAGCTGATAATTTTTACACCCGAGGGAGGCATAATAATGGCAGCTCGATATACTTGACTCAAAATTATTATTTATTACCTCGTCAGTAGATACGGACGAATGCAAACCTATTGATTCTATTTGAATTACCAACTAACGATTTAAGAAATATTCATATGGACATTGTCTCAGGAGACACGTCCTTAGAAGAATTTATTGAATTTTGCTGTGATACTTTCAAAATTCCTTATAGCTACATAATGATAAACATAGACGTTCACCCATTAAAGGGAAAATACTTTAGGAATTTGAACCAAGTTTATATTCCGAAAAAGTATTTTAAAGACTTTGTAAATACCTAGATTTGAAACACCAGCCTATACACACACAGGGATTCAAGTATTGTAAATAGTTTATTACATATTTTAAACGTTTTATTGAAATTATATACTTCTTTAAAAATTTCATTAGCAAATCACTTTTTCTTCATCGTAACATTTTAAGTATTGAAATAATTTTGCAAAATAAGAATATTTTTTACTCTTCCAGTTAATTCGTAAAATCATGGATTATGAGGCTTCACAAGATCGTTCTTTGATTGCTGTAACCCTCCAAAAATCATGGATGAGGCTTTGAGGCCTTTCAAGATCGTTCTTTAATTGCTGAAATCCTCCAAAAATCCAAATTTGGGCTGGCAAGCTCTTTCCCCTTACTACTATTATAGTTTCAGTCAACTTTACTACTGCTTCATCAATGCTTGTTGAATTATTGAATTGAGAGATATGCAATGTTGGTATTGATTCTTCTAAAACGGTGCGCATATCCTCTAAATTTGACTCGCTTACTCTACGATATGAGTAAGTTTCAGCCCGTGGCTCGGTGCAAGCAATATAGACATTTTTCTTAACAAGAAAAACTGGAAAATGATCTGATAAATCAGAAGTAATGATTCCAGAAAGAAAGTCGCTTGGGTCTGTCATAAAGAGATTGTCAAGCAGCGAAGCAGACTCAAAGGTTATTCGTGTTGGCTTTGTGATGATCGGAAGGAAAGATTGAGACTGAAAGGCTGTTAGGAAATTAGAGATTGGTTCATAGCTTTCATGTAGATCATAATTGAAGTCACTGCATAATATTATGTCATTGTATAAGGACCTGTTGAACTGAGAAATGATACGATTTAGCTCATTTAGGAAGGATATAGGACAGGCTGAAGGAGGCCTATACACCGTTCCAAGCACAATGCGTTTACCATCTCTAGACAGTTCTACGAAGAGTGATTCTATATGATCCTGATTCATTGATGCATTTGCTATGATTCTCGAGTCTATGTGGTTAGATATATATGTGCTGACACCTCCACCTCGCTGGTTTTTTCGTAGCGAATGGTAACTATGATAATTTTCGAATCGAATCATGTCTTTGGTCGAGTCATCTAACCAGCTTTAAGTGAAGCTAATCACGTCTAGGTTATATTCGAGTTCAGTAATAGTACATTCATCATCAGTCATTTAAAATTAGTAAACAGTAAGAAGTAGGTACTATATAGATTAAAAAAATAAACGAAGTACAGAGTCAAGCTTAAAGGGATATTCCTGTCTAAAAAGAAGCTTATTAAGTATGAGAGAATAGAATAAAAAAGAAAAATCTAGCGCGATTTCGTGAGTACACACGAACTCAGTCCATGAGCGAATAATATTGGAGTTCAATATCACATCATTGGTGCAAACAAATTGCTAAGGGCGTTTTCACAAGTTCACCTACAACAGGTAATAAGTTTTAAGGGAAGAGTTCCCCCAGAATGTCGAATTTTCTTGATATAGTGGGTTTTAGCTGCCATAAGAAGGGTAAGATGTCAGGTACATCCCGTGAAAAAATGAAGTTCGTACGTTCATTGGTTTGCCCGCTACGGGGGTTTGAAGTATGGGGGGGGGAGGGGAGGGGGAAGTGATATTTTATCATGTTACACCTCCTCCTTGGCACTTTCTTCACGGCTTGACGTTGCTATGTCATCTCCTAAGTCTCTGGATTACTCTATAGTGATTTAAGGGGTCTAACCTGAACCAAAAATGTTAAAAAAATTTTATTTCAATTGTTTATGTTTCTTTGTTTTGCTTATCCTGTAAACAATGGGTTGTGGAGGGTCAAAATGTATCTCCTCCTACAGTTTTTGAGCTACAGTGATCATTTTGGTGTCATTGGATGTGGAAATAAGTGGGCATTCCAAAAACTAAAAAGCCATTCGGAAATTCATTTTCGATCAAAAGTTGTGACGTCATAAAGTATGAAATTTTACGAAAAAATACCTTTTTTGAATTTTTTTTTCAACTTCAAACTGAAGTTTGGAGAATGTTAAGTTAGTTTTTGAAATCTACACGTATTTCCGCATACAATGACACTAAAATCATCGCTGTAGCTCAAAACCTGTAGGAGGAGATACATTTTGAAAAACCCCCAAAATCTCGTTTTATATGAATATCTCGTTTTCTATGGGGAAAATTGCATTTCTTTCGCGAATGGCAAATGATTTTAAATTACATTTCCTAACTGTGTACCAAATTTCATTACTATAGGTTCAATAATAAAGAATTTATTTAAAGGGGAACTCTTCCCTTAAAGATTATGACGACAATGATACAATCAGCTAATATGTTTTACGCGCAATTATAACTGTAGTGGTAAAAAAAGAATTCACAGTAATATTGGTAGGTGAAAAATTGCTGATTACGTTGTTACAAAATGTCACATACAGATGTCATTAAATGTTTACACACACATCTGTTATACATATATCAAGTCTAGTCACCCATGACCTGTTTTGATGACATGTTCAGTTGTTGCATCAGGTATTTCCCGAGGTCTTCCGGGGTGTTGATCTGAAGGCGTCTTGAATCTGGGTTTCCGGGGTTAGATACGAAGATGTTTCCGTCTTGTGTTCTCGGTATTGTGTTTCCATCTCGGCAGGCGGTGAGAATTTCACGTTTCTTGTGATAATGTTTTAGTTCAAATGCAATGTTTCTTCGATCTTCGTTCCCAGCTACTGTTTTTTCCCCATTCTGTTAGCTGATGTGATTTCAGTGTCGCAGAGGTCGATGTTGATATTGTCCTTCAGGAGCTTGCATACGGTTTCCTTGCAGATTTCGTTCGAGTGTGATTGCGGTAGATCCTTTCCAGAAATGACGAGAGTACATTTTTTGTCTTCAATGTCTCGGCGCTGATCACTTTTTTCCAACAGGTCGAGACGGAAGGCTAAGCTATTTATTTTCTCATTCTGTTCTTCGAGAGTTTTCTTGTTTAGTTCATAGAGGCTGTATCTCAGCGGAGGTAGAGCTGCCGCTCATTAGGCGCCACTCAATTAAAAACTCTCTAGGAGTTGAGACCCTTTTTTTCTTTGTAGTCTTTATTCTTCTCAGGGAAGATAGTATTCGGTTAATTTCTAGATTTATTTGTAGGGGACAATATTAGTTGCAGGGTAGTTCAGTAACGGATGATGAGGTTCCGAAATTCCAGAGAGCTGACGGTTCTTTTCGTCGCTCTCCCGAATTTCGGACAAGCCGGATTCAAGAGGGTGTATGGCGTATCTAGGTTATTCGAATTGAATTCCGGCGAACATTATTTACAAAGCCGTTAACGTGATACTAAAATATACATTGGGCCATACTGGAGCGGGGCCTAACAATATGTAATTGAGAATATACCTTTCAACGCCATGAAAATGGGTTCTCAAGTTATTTTGCAGTAGTCAGATTTTAACCTTGACTTTTTTGACAATTGAACGTGCAGATAGTAAAGTAGTATCGGTAGTGTTTGATGGATGTTTAATGTAAAATACTCGTCACGAATTGTGCTAAATAAACTGAAGCGGATTCATTCAGCAAAGTTAGTCCGGTCAAATAATGTTTCAAAATTACAATTGAGGTTTCCTGAGTACTGCTGACAGCTCTAAATCTCAATATTTATCCCAGCACCTCACTCGAATATTTCAATGGCTTCCAAATGCTACTTTTACCCCCCAAAATACAAGCGCTGAATGACAAAACGATTCGTCACTCATGTACAGTTAGTCAAGAATGATATAGAGATGCAAATGTACTGGTGCTTGTACGCGAATATTGATGACAATGTGTTGTTGTGATTTCTCATCACTTCTTTTGCACATGAGCGAGATACGTATCTGATGACATGTATTCTCAAGGGTTTCAGCAGAAGCATTCGAATTGCAGTTAGACCATCACTCTATGATAGAGACTAAATTCTGTGAGAAAAAAGAACCATATATTAGTCGATTTGGTCGCCGTTCTGCGTTGGCAAAGAATTCAGCGCTCGCATCCTCGTTCGACCGTGATGGCTGGCACGTGTTGAAGTCGGCCGTGAATGTTTTTCGAGTCCTTTGTCTTTGCCATGTTCAGAGTATCTAGGGGCCCATATGCTCAACCTCGATTTGTTCGCGTGTCTGTTCGTAGAGCGCTTTGATATTCGGTCACTTCCTCATGTATTAAGGTTTCTGGAGTGAGGATACACAAAACACAATACTATACACCCCATTTATGTAATAGGAACTACTCGTATTAAGTGAAATATTATTTAGGGGGAGAATGACAGGGGAAAAACCGTGTTATGAATTTGGCTGATTTATACCTAGAGAAATCGTTCATTTTTTAAGCAAAATTTTCCATGCACCCCCTCCCCCCCACACCCCCGGCAGCGGAACTAGAGTCACCACAGCACTCAATTTTACTTTCTCAACAGAATGTTCCTCCACATAGGAAACCAGCGACCAGCATGAAGACCCGTGATGAGCAAGAACTCGACTCCACTGCTGCCCAGAGCTCAAGTGATGACCAACGAGACACCACGACCCGTGCTCAATACACCTTTAAGCGACTCCCTCTAGACACCGCGCAGCTTCATACTGACGGGAACAACAGCACGCGACAGCCGCACATACGGCCGTTAAATGCAAAAACGCCATCGAATGGAAACACCCAAGTGGCCACGTGTAGACCAAGGATGACTACGTCGCCTACCCGGGGGGAGGCCCCCGGTACTTTGCGACAGTTTCAGTCTCCGGTACCACACCCCTGACAGGGTACCAGGGGAGGGAACACTCGGGATGGGCAGGATCCGGAGCTTTCAGCTGGAACTGGCGACAGCCTCCCTCAAACAAACCCGGAAGGTGCACGAGCAAAGTGCCCTCCCTCCACACCCTTTTACTTAAAGACAAGTTATCAGGAACGGCCTGAGCAGGGGATGCCTCCCCCACAACCGCATTTCAATAAATCCTCGGAAACACCCTCACCTATCTCAAGCAGTAACGAGGTGCCACCACGACACTCGATCCCAATCCTCAAGGCCTAAACCCTCCGCCCGAAATAAACGCATTGCCTCGCAGTCTCCGCCGCGCTCTCGCTCCCACTCCAACTCAGAGAAAATGGACGTCTCCTTCTTGAACAAACGAGAACGAGACCCCTCTCCATACCAGCAGCATAGTACTTCAACTTCAAAAAAGAAACACACCCGTCTACCCAACCAGCCTACAGGCAAATGCAATGCTCCAATTCCAGTCCTACACTCCTCTCGCCATTACAGACCATAAACTCACAAATATCCCTAAATAATGTCAAAAATCATAAAATGGAACATGCAGTCTTACCACACAAAATTCAATGATCTCAAAGTTCTTCTTCGCAATGAAAATCCTATCTGCGTATGCCTCCAGGAAACCCTCCTGACCGGGCGCTACGCAAGCCCCCTTCACATTACCGCCTCGAACGCTCGGCCCCTGTTTGTGACGATGACCACGAACGAGGAGCAGCAATCCTAGTACACCAGAGATACCCATACAATCTCTTTCCACTAGACACAAATCTCCAAGCAGTAGCCATAAAAATCCACTTACCCGCCAAAACATTCACCGTATGTTCCCTGTACCTCTCCCACTTAGATGTCTCAGCCCGAGACTTCACCCATCTCATCGAGCAGCTGCGACCACCATTCCTGCTCATGGGGAACATGAATGCAAGCGACCTCTTGTGGGACCCCCCGAGAGCCAACCGGAGTGGTAGACGGATAACGGACTTTCTCATTTCCCATGACATTTCCCTTTTGAACAATAACTCACCAACACAGTTCCATTCACAATCAGGAACTTTCTCAATAATCGACTTAGCCATATGCTCCTCGGGGGCCTTACAGGCAGTGTTGCCAAATGAAATTTTGTAGAATATGCCAAAACAGAGAAAAAGTTATGCTAAATATGCTAATAAATTTCTGGAAATATGCTAAAAAATATGCTATATAAAAATCTATTATTAATATCAACTTACCAATTTCTGAGTCCATATTTGAATGATGATACTTCTAAAATTATTTTTTTAGCAGCATAAATCTGTTTCGTCATTGAAAACGGCAACAACGTCACTTTCGAGCGAGCTAGTACTCGGTTCTTCTTTGCTGTACGTTGCCATTGTACCAATTGATCTGATCGTCGAAGCTGGCAGCTCGTAGTTTTAACAGCATTTGCCATGACGTTTCAGGCCATACTTGACTCTTAAGATTGCGTTTAGTAAAGGCAGTTCCATTCGGTTTCTTAATTTACTTTTTACAATGTTCATGGAACTGAATATCCTTTCAATTTCTGCATTCGAGTTAGGTAACACTAACAAACTGAAAGCACAGTCGGCTAGCTCTTTGAATGGATTATTACCAGATGAGTCTCTGTAAGCATCAACTTCAGTCCAAAATTCTTCCGTTTGAGAGACATTGTTCCAACTGCTTAAATGAATATTATTATACTGCAATTCAGCTGCAGCTACTTCTTCATCAGTGTTGAGCATAACTTGCAATATTGGGGTGACTGAATCTTTAACATGTTTCAAAGTGTTTTGAACTGAAAAGGACGAGATTTGCTTCAAAACATTGATGTTTTCGGGCAGTCTCTGCTTCAGTTGTCGAAAGAGGCTCAGAAGAAACTTTTGCGATCTGGTTCTAATGCATTTCACTTTATCTATAGTTGTTTTGTTGTCACTAATCAATTCTGTCACTTTCCTTTCAAATCTAAAACCAAGACTTGGTTCCGGATCCAAGTGACTCTCTATGTCCGAATGTATTGGATCAACTTTGCTGGATTGTAGCATCAATGGTCTAGCAATTGATTTGATTAATCGAGTAAGATCTTCGAAGAGTTTCGTCTTGTCAGCATCATTTGATTCGAATGCTTTATTCACTTGCTGAACTTGGACTAGAACTGGATGTAGAGCCAACATATATAGCAAGTTCGTTTCATCTTGGTACATGTCATGCAAGACTTCAGCCGTGTAACATTTTTCTGATAAGCGTGCAATTCCAAAATGAGTTCTCAACTCAAGCCATTGATTGATAATTCTAGCTATTGCAGGCTCAATTGATAGCCATCGGGTAGCGCAATTGTTCAGAATTTTCAAAGGAGATCTGCTATCATTTATTGTTTCATATAGCTGCTTGTAGGCAATTTATCTTGTCGCTGAATGGGCGAACCATTTGTACGTTTCCCCTATTAGAAACTCAAGATTTCTTGGAAGAGCTTCAGCAGAAGCATGAGAAACTGCCAACTGTAAAGAATGGCAAGTGCATTTGATAAGGATTAAGTCGGGAACATCGGCTTTTAACTGTTGGTATACTCCATTGTTGACTCAAGTCATTACACTAGCGTTGTCTGTACCAACGCCAACTAGCTTGTTAATGTTTAGCTTCAGCCTTGTCAGTTCTTGTTTTACAGCAGAAACGATACTCGTAGCATCACATTTTTCTAAAACAGTTAAACTTAGAAATGTATGAATAACTTTTCTGTGTTTTCTGCTGAAGTAAATTATGGCAATTCCAAGTATTTTGCACACCGACACGTCATTGCTTTCATCCAGTAGCAGGCTAAATTTATTTTCCAATGTCAGTGACCAAATCCTCTTCAAAGTGAACGCCAAGAACGTTTTTAACGATTGCCGTACATTTAGTGCGATGCATTTTAGCCTTTGAAAGCACGGAACTGTCTTTGATTGCAGTTTTACATAGATCCACTAAATGATCACATGAATTGAGCGATGAATGGCAGCAGACGAACAGAGCAAGGCTACCTTCAACTTTTGCTGTTTCGTTGGATTTCGGTGCGAAGAAGCTTTGCAAAGAGGTCACTTCACGTGGGACAGCAGATTTGTGTTTTTTTGATTCGGCGTGCCTTGATATTACACTCAACTTTGCTTCAATATCACACCTGCAAAACTTGCAATGTGCCTTCGAACTGTCGCCCGGTACTTCGCACAACCACGCACTGAACTCCTTCATTTTTAGCCACTCTTTCCTAAACTTTTGTGAATATTTTTTAAGATCTTTACTCATTTTAGTGTTCGTATTCATCACTATGTTAAGCTAGGTATCAACTCAACCACCAATTTATGGTTATGTAAATTTTCCGCAACCGGCAACGCACTGCAGTTGGAGACACGAATCATTCGTAATCAACCGCGAAACTGATTGGCAGGATCAGACGAACGAAGAATATGTGGCGCGCCCGGCCGGCTCGTAGTTACCTCGTTTCATACCCGATCAAACGCGTTCCGTTGCAGTTTTGAATATAAGTTGAGCTCAAAATATGCTAAAATTATGCTTAAAATTAGTTCTCGCGAGCTAAAAAATGTGCTAGTGCTAAATGAGCAAATTTCGATGCTGAACAGCTCAAAAATACGCTAAATTTAGCATAAAATATGCTAAATTGGCAACACTGCTTACAGGACTTCACCTTCGAAGTCTTGGACGACCTATATGGCAGTGACCACTACCCAATCAGAATCACTCTGCGCCGCGCCGCCGCACTCCAAACGAGACGGCACTATAATATCCATAAAGCGAAGTGGCCACTCTACAGAGATCACACAAAAGTTGACGGGCCTAGAAACCCAGATGACTCGGTCGAAGATCTCCTTAATCAAATAGAAAAAAAGATCAAGACAGCGGCAAATGCAGCCATCCCGCAAACCTCAGGCAAATACTCGAAACATGAATGCGGGTCCCTTGGGTCCCTTGGTGAACAGCAGAGTGCCAACGAGCACTACAACGGCGTCGCCAAGCAGCTAGGAAGGAAACTACGCCGCTCCCCATCGGTAATCAACAAAATAGCGTTCAACAGAGCACGTGCGCAGTGTAAATATGTATTCTCCAACAGCAAAAAGAACTCCTGGCAAAACTTTTTGACCACAATCAACGCTCATACCTCCCCCTCTGAAATTTGGAAAAAAGTAGCGAAGATTGCTGGAAAGTTCAGCCCGACTACCCACCCATCTCTGCGCATTCAGGACACAATTGTCTCAGACCCTTGCCAAGTGAGCGATCAATTTGCTTCCCACTACTCTCGCGATTTCGGTTTCCACCTAGCAAATCCAGCTTTTCTCGCGTACAAAACCTCCACGGAGAACCAAGCCCTCAACTTTGCAGCAACTTCTAACCACCCGTATAACGACCTGATAACTCCTGAAGAGTTTCACTCCAACCTATCGTACTGCACAGATAGCAGTCCTGGTCAAGACGGCATCACTTATTCAATGACAAAATTGGCTTATCCAACACTACAGCAGCTAATACTTCACCTGTAAAACCAAGTATACATCACGCACTCATATCCAAACTCATGGAGAATCGCTACAATAATCCCGATTCTCAAACCAGGCAAAGATTCCCACGTACCAAGCTTATACAGACCGATCTCTCTCTTGAGTACACTGTGCAAACTGATAGAGAAAATCCTCAACACCAGACTGGCTTGGTTTTTGGAGCGTGGAAACCATATAATTCCCATTCAGTCTGGTTTCCGCCACAATCGCAGTACCACAGATAACCTGATCCAGCTGGAAACGGCAATTCGTGAATCTTTCAACGTTAGACAACATTTCATAGCAGTCTTCTTTGACCTGTCTAAAGCCTACGACACCGCTTGGCGATACGACATCCTCCGATCCCTAAACTCCTTTGGACTGCGCGAACATCTAGCATACTTCGTAGACAACTTCCTCCGTGATCGCCGTATCAGAGTGAGAATAGGATCAGCCACCTCGACGCCCTACCCTGCCGAAGGAGGCATACCCCAAGGCAGAGAATTATCCTGTACCTTGTTTCTTGTAGCTGTTAATAACATAGCAGATACCTTACTCCCATCTGTTGGAGCCTCACTATACGTGGACGAATTCACGATCTACTTCGCCGGAGCTTCCCCGCGAGTTGTCGAGCGGCAACTCCAACTAGCGATTAACTCGCTAACCCGCTGGAGTCAACACACAGGATTCCAATTCAATGCTGAAAAGACAGTATCCATTCATATCTGTCGCCGACACCACTGCCACAAAACGGCCCATACTTTGACAATGAACAACCTGTGCGAGCGGTGGAGCAGTACAAGTACCTAGGACTGATTTTTGACACCTCCCTCACCTGGAGGCCGCACATCCAAGACCTGAAGCGGCGATGTAACTCAACCCTTAATTTACTGAAGATACTTTCTAATAAATCATGTGGCGCAGATAGGACTTCCTTACTCCGTCTCTACATAGTGCTCCTGAAACCAAAGCTGGATTATGGCGTGGAGGTTTATTCCTCCGCAGCACCGTCCGTTTTGGACCTTCGCTAGCCCATCCAAAATGCTGCTATTCGTATCGCAACGGGTGTATACCGTACCTCCCCAATGACAAGCCTCCATTCAGACTCGGGTCTCTTGCCTCTACGGCTATATGCGACCTTAAAAAGTCTCAATTTCGCGGCCAGAGTTGCGGCAAGCGTCTCCAACCCTTTACACGAATTGATCACCGAAGCAAATGAGCCTCCCGCTGACCGACGCGGAACCAGGAGAGAGGCCCCACACCTGAGAGCCTTCTCCCAACGTGTTTCGGACCTCCGTGATCGATATGCTCTCTATCGAGACCAGGTGCTTCTAGAACAGATTTCTCCACTTCCGCCGTGGCGGTTGCCTGCTATTAACATCTGTCGCGAACTTTACAAATATTCCAAGTCCATCCCATCTTCGAGCACTTTACCTCGACCATGTCCGAACCCACCAATTCCTCTCCTGTATTTATACGGATGGAGCCAAAGCGCCAGAAGGAGCAGCATATGCTTGTATTCAAGGCTCAACGACGTATAAACGTCGTATTAAACCGCATGCTACCTCGTATACTGCAGAACTATATGCTATATACGATGCTCTAAACCACGCAGAAACTCTTCCTCACCTGGAGACTACAATAATTACCGACTCGCGGAGTGATATTCAAGCACTCTCGAGATACAACTTGCCTCACCCCATTGTTCAGCGCACAGAGTGTCGCCTCATTTCGAGCCGTATACAATTTACCTTCTGCTGGGTGCCCAGCCACGTCGGAGTGCCGGGAAACGAAGCAGCCGATTGTGCAGCCCGAGGGGCTCTCCACTTACAAATAAACCCGGTTCGTCTCCTTCGAACAGACCACAAGTGATATTACAAAAAGAGCATACGAGAACACTGGCAGGCAGAGGGATCGGCACTTGCCAACAACAAGCTAAAGGCGATAAAACCAGATGTCCGTCCTCTCCCGTTATCCTAGCAGAGGGATAGATTCTGGGAAGTAGTCCTCGCTAGGCCCCGTATAGGCCATACACGCCTCACGCATCAGCACTTGCTGGAGGGCCGACCGCAACCATACTGCGAAAATTGTATAGTGCCTTTAACGGTCCAACACATCCTCCTCGAATGTCCCGACTACGGACAAGAGCGCCAAGCTCACCTCGGCGATGAGCCGAACCTTCCTGAACTGCTGACCGGCCCCGCCACCAGCGGGCCACGCCCCCTCTGACCCTTTTTTTACTTGAAATTCGTCTGCTTCATGAAATCTGACTCACCAACTGAAAATGAGTGACCTATAGCGAGAAAATCTACTCAGCCTCATATGAGGCTCAAACCATCGCCAGCGCGGATGCCCGCGACTATAAACACAGTCGCTCCTCCGTCAGACCAAAGCTGACACACTACGGCACTAAAACGGGGTCAGGATGATCCTCACCCTCCGCAAATTCCCAATATGAGACCTAAATGTAGCACCGCTTCCAAATTGCGCTGTGATTTCGTCAAAGTATCGAAAACGGCGGGAAAACCCAAAAATAAAAGTAATAATAATAATAATAATAATAATAATAATGATAATAATAATAATAATAATAATAATAATAATAATAATAATAATAATAATACTCAAAGGTCCTTACTTGACAAACGCTCTAATCGGCGTTTTAAATTGCGGCGATTCAGAGAAGGCAGGTAGGCAGTTATCGGCGACATCGAGAAAATGTACTACCAAGTTAAAGTCCCTCGTGAAGATGCAAATTTCTTGAAATTTTTCTGGTACGATTCAACTGGTACGACTCCAACGGAGTACCACATGAGAGTTCACGTCTTTGGCGCTCGCAGCTCTCCCAGTATAGCAAATTTAGCTCTCATGAAAGGTGCTGAGGAAAATACTTCAAATGAAGTCGTTAAAAAGATCACCAATAAAAACTTTTATGTTGACGATATGCTTTTGGCAGTATCAACAATATCAGAAGCAATAAACTCTGTAACCTCCGTTAAGGAAACGCTGAAGAAAAATGCGTTCAACTTCACTTCATTTGAGAGCAACTCTATCGAAATAAATAATTCTCTCGCAAAAAATTCTGGCGGGCGTATGGATGAGGATGTCGGAATTTCAAAAGCGTTGGGTCTCCGGTGGAGTTTGTGTGAGGACACACTTAACACGTTAACTGCGATGGGTCAAACTGAAGTTCAATATTTTTCAATTCGAATTTAAATTCAATTGTAGTAATCTAATTTGAAAATAGCAAACATAAACTGGATCGGGCTTTTATTTAGCTTTCATTAAGTATTTATAATCAACGAGTTAGTGACTGCAGGTGGGTCAGCAGCACTTTGAAAACCACCTAAGGGACCACCGGTGGGTCCCTTTGCAGGGAATGTGTTAAATTCTCCTGCAAACCTGAATTTAGAGACCCTACAGTGGAAACGCACCTTGCAGCTCTCACAGAAATTGCCCCCATCTACGACCCGCTTGGGCTAATTTCTCCAGTTCTTGTTTACGCGAAGAAGGTTTTCCAGGAAACTAGCCACCTTCAAATGGATTGGGACGACCCTCTCCCTCCGTCTCTTCTCGAAATCTGGAAAAAATGGAAAAATGAATTGAGTTCATGTACATTCACGTACCCTAGAAACTTGACCGTGATGGCACAACCAAGGACAAAAACTGAACTTCACGTATTTTGCGACGGAAGTGAAGTCGCCTATTGCGTTGTCGCCTATCTGAGCCAACTCACAGAAGGCGCCATAAGTCTTAGCTCTCCCGTGTTCGAAAAATTGCGAGTAACTCCGATAAGCCACAAAACTCTTTGCAGAATTCCAAGGATCGAATTGGCTGCAGCGAAGTTAGGAGTTGAGATATCGCCAATACTTCGTCGGGAACTCGAAACAACGATTTCTTCTTATTTCTTCTGGACGGACAGTGAAACTGTTCTTACTTACATAAAAAGTGAAAATGCGCGATTTCAACGATTCGTTGCAAACAAGGTTTCGTTCATAAGAAATCATTCTTCGCCTAATGATTGGTATCACGTTCCTTCGGAAACCAATCCAGCCAACTTGGCTAGCAGAGGTGCGACTCCGAGTGAGCTGTTCTCGTCCAACTTGTGGAATACAGGACCTGCATTTTTGAAGAATAAAACATTTGTTCCTACCTACGACAAAAAATTGTAATACCGGAAACTGACGAAGAAGTTAGAAAACGAGCAAAGATATTTCACACAAACAGCGAACTTACGCCAACCGAAAAATTGCTAAATTCAACGTCTAAATGGTTTCATCTTAAGAGGAAGGTTGCTTGGATTCTGCGCTTCAAACCTTTCTTAAAAACAAAGAGGCCAGGAATGCCTAACTTGACAATTCGAGAACTGAACGAAGCAGAAGAAGCCATCTGGAAATACGTTCAAAAAGATACGTATAAGGATAATTTGAAAACCACAGTCTGCAAAATTTTCGCAAAATTAAATCCATTTTACGACGACAAAACTCTACTAAGAGTCGGTGGTCGCCTGAAAAACGCTCATCTCAGCTTTGCTACGAAGCTTCCAATAATTCTGCCTAGCTTGTCACCGATCGTCACTCTTATGATAAGGGTCGCTCACGCTACGCTTGGTCATCTTGGTTCAGCCGCATTGATGTCTCATCTGCGCAAAAATTATTGGATTATCAAAGGAAATAAAACATGCAAAAATTCGCTAACGAATGCATCACTTGCAGAAAATACCAAGCTCGTCCCTGCACAGAAATGATGGCAGACTTGCCTTCAACGCGAGTTTCAGGAGATCTTCCAGCGTATACGAATGTTGGTAGACTACTTTAACCCATTTGAGACGGTCCATGGGCGCAAAACTGAAAAGAAATACAGAGTCGTGTTCACATGTCTCTCAAGTAGAGCCATTCACGTTGAGCTAACAATTGACTCTTTCATAAATGCTCTTTGACTCTTTATAAGCAGAAGAGCTTACGTCGCTTCAATCACGAGCGATAATGGAGCAAACTTAACTGCAGCTCATAGGGAATTGAAACGAGCAATCAAGATTGGAATTTCGAACATGCCGCAAAATTTCTTCAGCAACGTGGAATCTCGTGGAAATTCAATCCACCGTACGCTTCTCATTATGGTGGAGCGTGGAAAAGAGAAATACGCTCGATTAGGAAGGTTCTGCACGGGCTGATGTCCGAACAGACGAACAAGTTAACGGACGAATCCTTGTCAACTCTATTCTGCGAAGTAGAATTTATCTTGAGGAATAATCGCCCTTGAACCCAGACAAGTGATGGTCCTGAAGACCTGACCGCACTCACTCCCAACGATTTGCTCCTGCTGAATTGCGGCAACACTTTTGCTCCGGGAATCTTTACGGAAAACGATTCCTTCTACAGATGAAGATGGAAACAAGTACAATACTTAGCAGACGTGTTCTGGTATTGCTGGCGCAGAGAATACCTAACCTCCCTCCAACTCCGTCGAAAATGAACCAGTTCTAAAGGAAGCCTGAAGGAAAACGATTTGGTGCTGGTGATGGATGTAACGCTACCGCGCAATCAATGGCCTTTATGCAGAATTGAAAAAATTCTGATGGAAGAGTTGAAGTTCTTTTTCTTCTTTTCTTCTTCTTTTTTTCTTTTCTCTTTTCTTCCCCAAGCAGGACAGCAAGCAACGCTGCTCTGCCTAATAATAATAATAATGAGGGGTGTTGATACAATCAACATTAAAGCACGGACACGGGTCCTTTACTGCTCCCCTTTATGCATGTCGTCTGCGATCGAAAGGTCAATTTAGAAACTCATCAGTAAAGGTAAGTCAATTGCAATGCAAAGTTACTGAAACATTTAAATTAGGTCGTAGAAATCTATCACACGAAGATAGTTCATTAATTCCTTGACGTCTAAATGGCGTCCCAATACCGTCTCGACGGTAGGTTGTAGCGTTTGGCAAGCCTTTATACAATTTCTACTAATTGTTAGACTTTCACATTCTATGATTAGGTGTTTGACAGTTAGTGTTGAGTTGTTGCAAAACTCGCATACTGGTGCAATATCAGGTATCTCGTTGTTCATCAGGTAGCCATGCGTTAAGAATGTGTGCCCTATTCTGAGTCTGTTAACTATTATTTCCTCTTTACGTGATATTTTACCTAATTCCAATTTCGTGCCTGGTGATGGCTGTATTTCCCTCAACCTGTCTCTGCAATTTTCCCACCTAGTCTTCCACTGGTCAATCATCTTTTGTTGTATTAATGGTTTCCAGTCTGAGTGGCAAATAAGAATGAATTCTTCGGGTCTTCGGGTAGCGTTCTTAGCTGCGGTATCTGCAGCGTCGTTACCGCCTATTCCGACATGGGAGGGGATCCAGCATATGTTGATGAGTTTGCCACTTTTTTGCACGTCGTGTATTTCGTGTTGTATTCGGCGTAGTACTGGGTGGTGTGTCTCGCAATTTAGGCCGTTAACGACACTCAAAGAGTCACAGTAAATTACATATTTTTTATCTCTTTTGTCTCTAATGATGTTAAGGGCCAAGTGGATGGCGTGTATTTCAGCTGAATATATTGAGGCTTCCTTCGGAAGTGTTGCAGTGCGAACAATAGTGCCACATACTGCCGCCGCTCCTGTGCCACCCTCCCCTCGTGAGCCGTCCGTGTATATGGTCACGTATCCATCATATTGTTCTTTTGTTATTCTTTTATGCTCTCGCCGGATTATGTGTTCGGGAGTTTCGTTCTTTGGGAGTTCGGTTAGTTCTGTATTTATGGTTGGTTTTGTTAAAGCCCATGTAGGGGTATCAATGTTTAATAGTCGGTAGGAAAAGTCTGGTTTAATTCGGGTTTTCCTCAAACTTAATTTTTCTATTAGTATTTGCATTCTGATGGCTAAAGTTGGGGTTATTCTCCTATTTTGAAAGAGTAGTCTATTGCTCGCCGTTACAGTGCAACTAAAAGCGGGGTTTCCGTGCTGACTTCGGACCTTGTAGTAGTAGCAGAGTGAGAGATAATTTCGTCTAATATCGGGAGGCATTTCATTGCAAATAATATGTAGGCTATTTGTTGGGCTGGATCTAAATGCTCCCGTAGCGATTCGTAGTGCCTCGCGCGTAATTGACTCGAGGGTTTTCAAAGTTGTTTGACTGGCAGAGTTATAGATTATTGATCCATAGTCGAGAATTGATCTTGTCATACTTCTGTAGATTCTGAGAACTGTGGTTTGGTCGGCTCTCCAGCTTTGAGCTGTTATTGATTTCAGTACGTTAAGGCTGTCATTTCCTTTTTTCTTTAGAGTAGCGATGTGTTGTTGCCAGTTCAGTTTATCGTCGAAGATTAGGCCTAGGAATTTATGTGATTTTGTGTATTGAATGTTTTCGTTTTCTATTTTGAGTGTTGGGCTGAGGAATAGTCCGGGTATAATATTAAAATGAATTGCTTTACTTTTGCTCAGTGAAAATTTGAATCCATGATTTTGAGACCACTTAAATATATTATCAATACAGGATTGCATTTTGTTTTGAATGACCTGGAGGTCTTGGTGGTGGTATCCGACTTGCAAGTCGTCAACATATAGAGAGTAATGGAAATTGTTGTCCGGTGGAATCTGTTTAGCTATGTCGTTTATTTTGAGGGCAAATAATGTAACTGAGAGGACACTGCCTTGAGGGACTCCGTTTCGCTGTTCGTAGGTGTTTGAGTTATAGTTATCCACTCGGACACTCAGTGTTCTATGTTCTAAGAATTTGGTGATGAAATTGGTAGTCTACCCCTGAGTCCAATGTCAAATAAGTCACGTATAATCCCATATCTCCATGTTCTGTCATAGGCTTTTTCGAGGTCAAAAAACACTGAAATGAAGTGTTCTCTGTTTGCAAAGGCTAATCTTACGGTTGAGTCTTGTCTGACCAAGTGATCTACAGTGCTACGCCCTCTCCTGCATCCACACTACGCTTTATTTATTATGTTATGCATATCAAAATATTCTATCAGTCGGTTATTGATCATTCGTTCCATAAGTTTGCACAGACAGCTCGTTAGTGCGATCGGTCTGTAGTTGTTCGGCTTACTGTGGTCTTTTCCAGGTTTTGGGATTGGTATTATTATTGAGTGCTGCCATTGTGGTGGGAAGTAGCCCGTTGTCCAGAATTTGTTAAAAGTGTTCAAAATTTATTGTTTAGCTGGTAGTTTTAGGTGTTTGATCATGTCGTATGTTATTTTGTCGTCTCCTGGTGATGTGTTTTTAGTTTTTCTTAGGGCGGATTCAAATTCATGCATATGGAAAGTTTGGTTATAGATTTCTACGTTTGGCGAACTGAAATGGATCGGTATAGTTTCATTTGCGGTTTTTATTTGTTGAAATTCAGGCGAATAGCTTTGATCGCTTGACACTTCGCTGAAATTCTCAGCCAGTTTATTCACAATATCAGGGATTGTGCTGTAGTGTATATTGTTTTCGATCAATATATGGACTTTTCTTTGTACTCGACCTTTTATTTTCCTTATTGTTTCGTATACTCTGGCCATTGGTGTATATTTGTTAAGTTGGTTTACGAAATTCTTCCACGTTTCCTGTTTGTTTGCTCGAATTTTGTATTTATGATTTGCCCTTGCTCGTTTCCAGTTAATTAAGTAAGTAAGATTTTTGTTGCGGTGGTATTTCTTGTAAAGTTTTTCTCTTTCTTCTTTTGATTCTTGGAGTTCTTTTGTCCACCACGGTTTGGGGTAGTATTTTCCTGGTATATAAGTTGGGATGGCTTTTTCAGCTGCTGAGTAGAACCGCTGGTATAAGTCGGTGAGTAGTTGTTCGTTATTAGTTGTTGTGTTCAACATCGGTTTGTTCCATGCATTGTTATTGGAATATAGATCCCAGTTAGCTTTTGAGTAGTTCCAGATAGTTGATGGGGGTTGGTTGGGACGATTTTCGTTAAGGTAGGTGATCAAAATTGGGCAATGATCGCTATCATCCGGCGAGTCGAAAGCAACCCAGTCTAATAGCACGGCCAATGTAGGTGAGCAAATTGTCAGATCAATAGCTGATTCTGAATTGTATCCTATTCCAGTGGGTGAACCGGTATTTAGTAGGCAAAGGTTATTGTTTGTAATAACAGTTTCTATCAGCTTCCCCCTATTATCTGTATTCTTGCAGCCCCATATGGTGCTGTGTCCGTTGAAGTCGCCGGCTAGGATGAAAGGATTCGGTAGTTGGTGGATTAGGTTATTTAGTTTTTCGTTTGTGACTGTTTGTCTACCGGGTATGTAGATGCTGCAGACGGTTATCAGCTGTCCTATGTTTACTTGAATGGCCACGCTTTGTAGTTCAGTCTGTAGATTCAGTTCACAAAAAGGTATTGAGCTATGGACATATATTCCAACACCTCCATGGGGGGTTCTGTTGTAATGACCGTGTCGTAGCACATTACTGTAGCCGTTTATTCTAAACTGGCAGTTATCCCATAGCTTTGTTTCTTGAAGTGCTATTATACTGGGTTGGTGGTTGTTTATTGTTTCCATTAGTTCATCTTTCTTTCCCCTGATGCCTTGGCAGTTCCACTGCAGGATTCCTACGTTAGCCATGGGGTGTGTTTGATTTGATTTTGTTATTCAATCGTTCAATTAGTTACTTTCTTTTGGGTGATCTATCTCTAATCCTAGAGTCTCGAGAGTAGTGTGATTGTTCCTCATCTGAGTAAATTTGTCGTTTATCATGTCTGTTGCGGCTGTAGGTGGGGGATCGTGATTTTGATCGTGATCTTGGTCGCTTCTTGTTTTGGGTTTTGGAAGGTTTGTGCTGCTTTGGGGGTTTGAATTCGTTGAATATTCGTCTGGCTTCTTGTCTCATAATAGGGTTGCATTCGCTCGTGCCATCTTCCTCATTTTCAGATTCTTCGGCTGTAGTTTCAATATTAATTGTGGATTTGAGCAATTGTGTTGGGTTGGGTTTAATGCGGAGTATTTCTTTTTCGCATGTTTCGTGGTCGCGTTGTGAAGTTTGCGGTGGTTTGGTTTCTGGTGTATCGGTTGTGTTATCAGTTGTACCTGGTTCGTTACAAAGTGGGGGAGCCATATTTTGTTCGGTGATCGTTTGGTTTTTGGTAGCCGCCATAAAGGGTTGGGGGGTTGGTACTTTGGGTATTTGATCCGTTCGATTTCTGGTTATTTGTGCGTAGCTTTGATCGAGTTGTGGGGATCGTTTGTGGTATATTATAAGGGCTTGTTCTCTTGATACGTTTTGTTTAGTACGGATAGAAATTAGTTCTTGTTGCTTGCGTTGTTCCGGGCAAGTCCGGTCTCCAGTTTTGTGATTGTTTCCGCAGTGGTAGCATGTCAAGTTGTTTTCCGTGCAATTTGTTGCTTCATGGCCTTTTGTTGCGCATTTTCCACACACGAACTCTTCATTGGTGCATCTTTTAGCAGTATGGTTGTATTCCAAGCACTTTTTACACATCATAGGGCGGTCGAAGTATTCATATATCCTACTCTTGCAGTCGTGGCCAAGGATGTCGATATACTCAGGGGGGGTTGAGCCTCTGAAAGTTAGAAGTATTGCTTTTGCATTTGTGTTGCGGCTTTTTATCCAATTTGCTGGTTCAACATTTTTGATTATATGGTTTTCCATTAAACCTTGTTTGAATTTCTCGAAGTTGGTGAAGTCGTAGTTATAGATGTAGGCGAGTCCTTTTGAAAGATTTACATAGTTATTTTCTGTTACTTGCACAGGGATGTTGTTTATGTCTTTGATTTTCTGTATTTCATCTTTTTGTCGTGTGTGATCTAATTCTACAATAAATGTGTTTTTGCCGCCCGATCGAATAGATTTGGGTTTTCCTTGGATTTGGTTTGCAATACATTTTTCTAGGAGCCATGGAGTAATTTTCCGCTTTTCGTTTTCCTGCATTGTTATATTGAAATGAGTTGTGGGGGTGTTCGTATCTGATATTGGTATCTCGGAGTGTCCTGTGACTATCTGTACAGCACGACGCCTATTACCTCGTTGTTCTTGTTGGACTTTGCATATTTCTGTTTCCATGATATGTTTCGGGCATTCTCTGTGGCCAGTTTCATGTTGACGCTTGCAATGCATGCAGGAGAGGGCGCTGCCACAGTGTTCGCTGTCATGGCCTGTTTCTCCGCAGCGTTTACAGTTTGCTTCGTTATGGCAGTGTTTGGCTGTGTGGCCGTAGTTTTGACATTTGTGGGAGATCATTGGTCTATTAATAAATGGGTATACTATCGTATCTGATTTTTCGCCTGGGATATATATAGAGTCTGGTGTAGTGTAGCTATTAAAGGTTAGTAGGAGTGGGGTGGTTTGGGAGAATCGAGTTTTAATGAAGCTGGCACGGACAGCGTCACTGATATTGTACTGGCTCTTCAGGCCTTCCACAAAATCTTCCATACTATCTACATCGTATTCTTGAATATATATTAGTCCTTTGGATTGATTGTAGTATGGGTGTTCGCTGATCTGGCAATTTATGCCGTCGACGTTATTAACACATTCATTCGGTATGACCCACCGGTGGGTCGTAGTTAGGTTTTTCCTGCTGCGAAACGACCCATCGATGGGTCGTTTTGAAAAATTCTAACAACCTTTCTAAATTAATGGTACTTAACAGGCCCAGTTAATGTTTGATATTTACAAATTTGATTATCACTTTTGACTTTAAATTTAAGTTGAATATTGAACTTCAGTTTAACCCATCGCAACTAACGTGTTAAGTCTGGTGATGCGCTCAGATTGGGGTTTTTTTCGAGTTTCTATGATAAAGCTATCTTTACCTGAATAAGTTATTCTTTTCGCCTTCAAACCAGTTATTTTGACTATTTCTTCTTGGAGGCAAAATGGATTTATTTGGTTTCTCTCTTCGATTTCGAATTTGACCGAGAAGAACTTTGTATAATGGTCGTTCTTCGTCATTTCTTGGTTCAACGATATGGGTGTGTATTTGTTAGCTTTGCTTTGTTTTCTCACATTTTCTTTCTCGCAGTCCATGATTTTACTGTTTTTTCCTATGTTCTGCGCTTTCGTCATTTCTAGGATTTTTTCGAGTGTATTTTCGATTTTCCTTATTCGATCGTCTACATTTTGTGCTTCTTTTTCAACTTCATGTTTATCGGGGTTGATGCATTTGGTTGCATCACCTGCCGCGAGTCTATTCAGCACTTCATTTAATTTAGCCTCCAATTGGTCCACCTTACAGGTAGCACCGTTTGGTTCCGGTGGAGTTTTTTCGGTTGTTTGGTCAGATGTGTCATTGTTTTCGCTTATCTTCCTGGTGATAGTGTTAGTTTTGGGGTTTGTTGCACCTACGTTGGTAGCAGTGCTTAGGTTGTTTTTGTTGGGGTTTATTCGTTGTTTTAATTTGTTTTTATTTTTGGCGTACATACCCCCGGCTTCAGAGGGGGTTTCCCCGCCTCGAAGTCGGGGTTTGAGGTATTCGCTGATTGTTGCCAGAAGTGCTTAAAGTTTTACTTTGGGATCCAAAGTAGTAATCCAAAATGGACTATTGGTCTGCGTAACTTAAGTCTATTCTTATAGGTTATTTAAGGGCCCTGGAGTATAGGGCAAATTAAAGAGAAAATAACTACGCAAATGAGACCCAAGCTCCGAAGAGCTCGGGCCGCCGCCCGACTTTATTCTACCCAACAACGGGGAATTGGAAAAAAAACCTAAAATCTTAATCCCTCGAAAGAAAACTCAAAAGAGAGAGGAAAGAGCAGTTGGGTATTTCAACGGTACCACCACGAGAAGGTGCCGGGTCAGCTGGATACCTGCTCGTGAGTAGGTATTCCTGTATCAATCCTTGTCTACGACTTCTTTCCCTTCACCAAGCTCAATAATTCAATAATTTGGTACCAGTAAACGTGGTAAAGGGAACACGTAAAATTTTCCAGCCGACCGCAAGCATCCTGCCCCCTCCTCCCGCTCTCACTCTGTCCTCCTCTGTCTTACACCCCAAGCCCCCCCCTTTGCCTTCCTACTGGCAGTCTCTTTTTATCTACCTTTAAAAGGCGAGGTCTTCTACTTTAACCCAATGAACAAAATTTAATTTTTCTTCCTCTCTATCAACGTCACAATGTATCAATATAGAACTCGTTCAACTACTCGGAAGGTTTCCCCCTCTGAAAAAACATCCTCCAGTACAGCTTCGTACGGAAAGCTCAGTAAAAAGCGTAAAGCACCAGCCATAAAACGGAAAGGCAGACCTAATAAATCAGCCCCTGTGAATCCATCAGTTCAAGGTCCTCAAACAGTCAAAACGAAAAATGCTTCTCGGACGTTCGTGAAGTCTGGTATGATGGTATCAGCAAGTGTTTCTCAGCCCCTGAAGCATCACTAATGACTGCAAAATCAGAGTCATCTGACACGGGCGAAAATCTCTCAGGCGCTGCTTGTAATAATCCAGCTCCCAGTAATAATTCATCTTCTCAAGTTCTGAAACCTGCTGCGGGCACACCCGAAGCGAGTTCAAGAAATTCCGTACAAGCAGCACTCGACTCTCAACCCCACGCTTTGGACTGTGTCCGAGAAGATTCATCGTCCACAAAGCCGAGAATCTTTAGTGAAGAAGATACGTCCTCACTGGCGGAAGCTGCCACAGCACTGCAAGCTCCTTCATCTCGCCGAAACGATTGCGTCATGGCGACGTCGCCCCTGCCCTGCGTCACTGAGAAAGCTCAAAATCGTTCACCGCCGACGGAAACACCAACGTCATCGTTAGAACGCGATAAAATTTTGGATGTGTGCAACCAGTCAAAAAGCATAAGGGGTAATTTTAATTATAATTTTAATGATAAATTGTGTGTAGACCTTTCAGGCGGCGAAGTTATGTTTGAAAATGCATACGCAGCAGCTGATACTGGCAGTAAAATACCTCAGAGCGTAAACTGCGAGGATAACGTAAGATTTTCAGTGGAGAAAAATACAACCAGACCTGTTACCGCTTTTGATGGGTACTTACATCCTCTTCAAATGACAAGTTCCCAAACTATTCACGAAATAAATAACACGCTGTCTCTTACAGCTGCATTTCTCAATAAAGCTTTGAGACAAAATTGTCCCCCAAGCCCAGCGTCGATTTTTTCCACTGTATCAAATATTCAAGTGATTACAGAACAGCTTTTTGCTTTAAATTATCGTATCAGCGCTCATGATTTTACGCCGGTGGTAGCTACGAGTAACCATCCTTACGCGAAATCCCCTTTAGACACTTTTCTCGTTGGAGACAATAGTCTCACAAAAATCAACAGAGATGACATTGATAGTGCATGCAGGATTCAGACCATAACTTCGGAACGTCCAAATGATCTCTATGATGAGATTGAACGCGCACCTCCTTTCAGGAACTATATAATTAGTTTCAAAGGTTTGAGCCTCTCGTCCCAAAATCTCCCGAAATTAAAAAATTTGATCATGACAAAGAATCTTCTTTCTCATATTTATGTGGTGAGTGCCTGCAGTGGGCAGCAATTGTACATGGCATCGAGCCTGTGCAGAAAAATTGGTCTTAAACTGATTCCGCTGCGAGCAAATGTAAAATCCGGTCCTGTTGAAGCTAACAACAATGTCCGCACTTGGCCCGTTACGCGAGAAGACACGCATAATTTTCTCCAACAAATTGCTCTAAAATCACCTTTGAGACTAACTTCACATTTTATCTCCTGTGTCAGAAACTCCCATGATCTGAATGAAGAAATTGAATACTCTAATGATTATTCAAAACAGCAAAATGAGTTGAATGATTGTTCTAAGTTGACCGCCTATCCACGTGAAACCTCCAGCAGCATAAACAGATGTTTTCCTTCATATAACAAACCCTCTCCTCCCCTCTCCTCCCGATGTTTGCCCTCATATAACAAGCCCTCTCCTGCATCCGCCACAAACAACTGCGGAGTGCCTACAAAAAATAGGTTTTCATTGCTATCCAATGCTGATGAAGAGGATGAAAAGCCCCTCTCAGACACGAGTATAAATCAACATCCAATCACATACTCGGAAGCAGTAAAATCAACAGGAAGAGAGAAATCGCTGCAAAATTGCAGTCGACAATCGATGGAAAATCCACTACCCAACGGTATGCACAATCATCACCAGAAAAATATAATTGACACGAGCATTTCTCAGTTCTCTGCAAATCCCCATACGAGAAATCACCACAGAACGGGAATTCAGAGCCAGAAAAACGTAAATTCCCCGCACCTCTCAGAACCTCTTAATGATGAAAAAAGTGCGAAAAAAACGTCTCCAGCCCCATTTGTGAACGCATGAATTCCACAATGGATGGATTGAAACGATCATGGAACATAAAACTGATTCCCACCAAAGCCGATGGACACTGCCTCCTCCACGCAGTAGCTCATCTACTTACAAAACAACCAGCATCAAAATGGAATTACAATTCCCTAAAGGCTGCAATCAAAACAGAGAGTAAAGCAAACTACAGCACATATGCTAAGTTTTTTGACAAGAACAGTGGCGACATGCAAAACCTCACAGATAATTACATTGACGAAAAACATTTTGACCAAGCTGCTGTAGACCTTATACCACTAATCATTTCAAATGTGACAGGCCAAAAACTTCTCGTCCTGGATGAACGAGATCATTGTGTTTTGAAAATATCAGTCGTTCCCATTTCAGAGTTATCAAATAATAACCCTCCACTACTGCTTCATCGTTAAAACGACCACTACAGTGCTCTTGTCACACAAGGCAAAAATCAGACCGGGGTTACCTCATCTTGTCAAAGTGCCACTGCCCAGCCAAATAGTAGACTTTCTTACATAGCAGATGCTGGGCCAAACACCCTGGGCAACTTAGACAAAATCGATAAATCCCCTGAACGATCCCACCGAGATAGTAACCTCGCTACCTTTAAAAAGAGTGCTAATATAGGTAAAATCAAAATCAAGCATGTAAATGCTCGAAACCTGAATGGTAAATTGGATAAAATCAGAGTAATGTTGGTCACTGAAAAAATTGACCTTTTGTGTGTCTCAGAAACATGGTTTGATTCACGAACCCAAAGTTCATTTTTTAACATTCCTGATTACGTGTTGTACCGCTACGATGGCGCTAAAACCAGCCGAGGTAGTGGATCTTGTATTTTTGTGAAAGAAATGTACTCAACATCTTCACTACTGGCGAATAAAGTTTGCGAAGGCATTGAAATGGTTTGGTTAGAAGTGCAAATAAATAAACACAAATCAATAATCATTGGCAGCCTTTACCGGCACCCATCGTCTCCCCTAAATCTAACACTAGATTTCATTGAGGAAACCTTCAAAGAAATCCTTTAGGCAAAAAAATCATTCTTTGCTTTCGGAGATTTCAATGTTGACCTAACGGACAAAAACAGTCAGCTAAGCAAACTATTGTATAAACTAAGCTTATCACAAATGGTCAAAGAACCGACTCGCATCACTAAAGTCTCTGCAACTCTCCTCGATCTAGCAATCACAAATAATCCCACCGCAATACTTAGTACAGTAATATCACCTTCTATTTCCGATCACCACTCTATAGAATGTGAAATTAATATTGCGAAGGAAAGACAAAAATACCGCTTAATGACCTATCGCTCGAAAAGGCACTATTCAGCAGAACTATTTCAAGAAAAACTACTCGATAGGTCTACCGAATTCCAGAAAACGATGCAATCTGACGATGTTGACATACAAGTGTCAATTTTCAACGAGAACTTCACAGCAGCTCTCGACGAATGTGCACCTTACGTCACCAAAAAACCAAGCCAAAACGGACTGTTTGGATTACTGACGAAGTTAAAGAGATGAGCAGAATAAAGAAAGCTAACTTGCGAGAGAACAAAAACAATAAATCAAACAGTACCTTATACAAGAGATATACAGGACATGAAAAAATTCTTCGAAAGAAAATCACTGAAGCGAAACAAACTCACTTCCACCAGGCACTGATGGCTAAAAATAACCCGAAGCGAACTTGGGAAATCATTAGTGAGGTAGCCCCATATAAAAATTTAGATCGCATAAGTAATTTTGAAAATCCCTTGGCAACAGCCACGGATTTCAACACATTCTTTTCAAAAGTAGGGGCTCAAGTTTTCAGTGAGGTGTGTACCAATCCAGATGAAACGACAATTGAAAATTCATGCCCCACTGCACCCTCGAGGACTGATGTCAAGTGGAGACCACGCCCTGTCGATTTACCAGAGTTACGAAACATCTTATACTCACTAAAAAACACAAAGGCAGTTGGACATGATAGTATCATTCTTCAATATATCAAAGACAGTTTCCCTGTTACAGCACCATGGATTCGTCTGATAATTAATACATCAATAGGAACCAATAGGTTTCCAAACCAATGGAAACACTCCATTATTAGACCGTTGCACAAAAGTGGTGACCTAAATACAGCATCAAACTACAGGCCCATCAGTCTTTTGCCTGTCATGTCCAAACTATTGGAGAAAGTGGTGACAAATCAACTGTCATTTCACCTGGACGAGTCAAATTTACTCCACCAAAATCAATATGCCTATAGAAGAAATACTAGCACTCAAGACGCTCTGCTCAATATATCTGAAAAAATATACAGTGACATCGATCAAAAGAATGTAACACTCTTGCTACTACTCGATCTCTCTAAGGCGTTCGATAGCGTCCAACATGAAAGACTTCTACGTAAAATACTGAACTTGGGAATAGACATGCAATGGTTTGTCAGTTACTTGTCAAATCGATCTCATGCAGTCCGCATAGAAAACAAATTGTCCCAGTAGTAAACACAATACCAATCAGGGCACAATTCACCCCAATTAGCTTATAATTGAAATTATTTAAGAAACAATTTCAAAAAAGATTTATTCATTGATGAATTTTTGACTTTTTTATAACCAGAAATCAGTTACACAAACGACCAAGTATCTTTTAGATATAAATTTCAATTTTCTTAATCTAACTGTATTTTAACAAACGAAATTAATTGTACTCTGTTCGGGAGCATTTCAGAAATCCATGTTATGTTACAAACAAGGAAAAAAAGGATTTCTCATACAATTTCGAAAGAAATATATAAAAATATGTAATAAACTATTTACAGTGCTTGATTCTCTGTATGTGTACAGGCTGATGTTTCAAATTCTAAGTAGTTACAAAGTCTTTAAAATACTTCTTCGGAACATTAACTTGGGTCATATGCAACGCGATAGTCACTTTCGCTTTCAAGCACTCTGGCTCTGCAACCGACGTGCAACCGGTTTCCACCGACCCATACCGTAAGACCTCCTGCTTGGAAGTGCGTTCACCTCTAAGCATGCGACCGGTTACAACTGGACTGTAAAAGCTCGCCTGTTCTGAGGCAATGACTGTTAGTTTTTGTTGCTGAGACCCATTGGAAGAGTCCTTGGTAACTTTCACCTAAAGCAGTGAATGTAACTAAGTATATAGAGCAGCCTGCGACTATACAATCACTCAGATACGAGGCTTCATCCAAGTAAGTAAGGATTTTTACCTACCTACTGTTATTCTCTGTAATTCAAATATATATGCTCTGATATACGCGTAATATACATGCTTCTTTATTGTGTTAAGTTATAGTAATTCTTGAGACAAATATAAACTAACCTAACAATACCCGTCATATATTTAGTTACACATTTTTGAAAATTTGTTTGTAGTCCGTATCTTCCATTTCTCTGTCACGCTCATAAGGATAGTTATAATGACCGTGTCTGTGATACGAGTTTCACCAGAGCACAAGTACAATAATAATATATTTTAATCGTATGTAATATTAGATTGGATATATTTGTTTATCATCCCCATCTCAAAATTTTGTCGAAGAAAGGTATTAAATCCCGTCATTTTTTGAAAGGTCGTGCACAGTAGTACAGATATATTGCTCCTTTAATTAAATTTTATATCACACGAAAGAACGCTTGTTTATTATATTTTTGTAAGTGGTTTTTATTACCTTAAACTGTACTTTAAGATAAATTTATTCCTCATTACAGTGACGCTTCCGAAACGTAAAAGGCAAAAAGAATACCAAGACGAATTCGGAACGGGAAAGCGAAGAAAAGTTGAATCAAAATCAAATAATGTAATTATTTAATGGTGTCAATGTTTTGAGAAAACTTTCTAGTACTTTGAAGTTTTATTGCTTAATTGAGTTGAAGTTTCAAAAATGAAGTTTAGATGAAGTTTTAAATTTAACTTTTATTGCTCAATTTTCCATCATGTAATGTGATATTTATTCGTCAAATTTTTGGAAAACTTTATACACTTTCTCTTTCCAGGAGGTGTTGATGTTTCATAAGCGAAATATGAATGATATTACCTACCCTGACCTGGCTAACCTCCTACAACATTTTAAATGCAAAGATAGTATTATTGACGCATTGTTTGAGTTAAGTAAGAATGAACTTTCTGAAATTACATGTGCGTTATACTCAATTAAAGAGAAATATGATAGCTCACACGCGAAGCGAATGAAAAGTAAAAAGCGTGTTTCTATTGACCAAACACTAATAAGAATTAATAATGCTTTGCATAAACTGAAAACCACATCCTCTACTGATTTTAACATTAATATGATAGAAAACTTTGATGTGTATACAAAGCTACAAAAGCCAAACCTGACAGTGAATGAAGAGGAAATCGTGAGTGCAAACAATATGCTGACAGCGTCTGAAAATAAAGTGAAGTCGATGTTACATATACCATGTTACATAAAGAGTGAACTTTATTCTTGGTTGTTACGTCAACCTAATATGAACAAAGGCTATGTAGGTGTAATGTTTAAAGTGTCAGTTAGAACTATTGAAAATTATTTAATGTTAAATAAGTTTCTGAAAGAGTATCCATCCGCTGTAAAACTTGAATTACCTTTCAATTTCACTGTGAAAAACATTGCAAAAATAAAAGAGTGCATCGTATATAGTGATGAAATAGAGCTGATTTGCCGTTCAAAAATATCGTGTTTTTCTGATAATTAAATTAATTGAGTTTCTACGTCATACACCTTTTGAGGAGCTACATCACGAACCAACTGGAGAGAACGTCACACAGCGATTGAGGAACTACGTCACGAACCAACTGGAGAGAGCGTCATACACCTTTTGAGGAGCTACGTCATGAACCAACTGGAGAGAGCGTCATACACCTTTTGAGGAGCTACGTCACGATCCAACTGGAGAGAGCGTCACACACTTTAAAGAACTCCGTTATCAGTTTTGTACATACTTATTTTGTCTAATAAACAAAAACAATAAATAGTATGTTTAGGAATAATTCCATTCTCTGAAGTATTTTTTAGGAATATATAATTTATCAAAGTTTTGAAAGTATCTACCTTGAAGTGGATGTCTGTCTTTATTAATTAAGATAAAATTATATGGTTCTTTGTATGTGTTCGAACAAAACTCTTTAAATTCATCAAAGGGCATGTCCTGAGATATGATATCTGTGTAAATGTTCTTCATATCAGTTGAGTCTAAACCAAAAAGAATTAGAACGTTAGCATTTGTTCTAATTGTTTGTCTCGGTAATAAATAATAATTTTGTGATAGGTAAATTGAACTGCAGTTGTTGTGTCTACCTCTTGTGTAAAAGCTATCAGCTGGACTTTGATCTCTTTCAGTTGCTATATCGTCGAAAATAAAAAGATTTTTCTTTTTTGAATCTACGTCACTTGGATCGGGAATAGCTGTCATATCTTGAAAATATTCAATTTTAGATTTTGAGTTTCTTTTAATAGGTAAATTCTCAAGGAAATCGTCAATATTACCATTGCCCTTTTCAAATAATTCAATTATTTCAGATTGGTTATAGCCTTTATCAAAAGCATTCCTTAACAATTTATATTCTGGTTGATGTATTGCTTTACTGTAAAGAAAAAGATGATTAAAATCGACAAATTTTTCTAACAGAAGCTTTATTAATAAAGAAGTTTTACCACAGTTTGGTCTCCCTACGATGAGACATCTCAAGCCAGGAGAAGGAAAAATAAAATGATTCTTTTGATTATTTCTTTTACTGTCTTTCCACATATACACCATTTTATATAACTAATAAACTACAACTCATTTTCCAAAATTTATTTTCTTTTTCTAGCAATTGTAAACATTGTTTTTTTAAATTTGCTACTTCATTAAGTTCAATTCTTCAATGTTTTTTCTTTCTTATTGGTTGTCTCGTTGGGCAATAACGAGAGAAAAAGCTACCTTTGGTGTCATAAGAATCGTTAATGATTAATGTTTGAAGATGAATGATATTTGGCTCTAATTGAGTTATAACTTCCCTATTTAATTCGACATCATTTTGAATTTGATTAACATCTAATTGCGATTGATTTATGTTTCCAGTATTGCGAACAACTTCTCTTTGAATGTCTTTAATACTATCTTCCATTTTATTAAGTTTAATTCTTCAATGTGTTTTTCTTTTTATGGTTGTCTCATTAGTCAATAACGAGGGAAGGAGCTACCTTTGATTGTAAATAAAGTAAATACATCGAGTTTGCAAATTTTTGAGCACCTATTACTTCATATGGAATATTGCTTTTCATTTTGATTAATATAAATTTTGAGAATACTTTAAAATTTACATTGGAAAAAAACATTGAAATTTTAAAAATATACTGAGAAAATAATTTATTAAAAATGGAATCATTTAATGTATCACATCTATCTAATACTAAGAATACAAAAAGGCATAATAATTTAAAGAAAATTTCAGTAAAGATGACTTCAAGTAACAATTTTTGTAATATATGTAATATTTACATCATCAACTTGAGAAGACATGAGAAAAGCATGAAACACAATAAAAACGTGAGTAAACTATTAATCTCGGATCTGTATTTTGATGAAAACAAAGATTTCTGTAATATATGTAATATAAATGTCTCTAATCTAAAACACATCTAAAATCTACTAGGCATATTAAAAACATATATCAAGAATTAATTTCCGATTCATATTTTGAGAAAAAGGTGTGTAAAATATGTAAAGTAGAAGTAAAAAATCTAGAACAGCATAAGAAATCAAAGAAGCATTTTAGAAACGTTTATGGCTGTACATTCGAAGGAAAAAATGTGCTATAAATGAAAAATGCCTGTAATATATGTTGTCTGATATATCAGTTATAGATCCGACAGTTTTCATGAGGAATATGACCCCGGTTGTGAAATCAATTTTGAGAGAGCAAAAGTTTGATAACATGAAGATACAATTGGCAATTTTAGTTCAATTTTATAAATACAAAGAAAAAAATGAAAAAGTATATTCAACAGCATGGATGAATACAGGTAAGTTTGTAGACATATCGAAAAACTTTACAAACATTGATGATCTGTATAAAGAAGCTATTAGAAAGGTTGAAGAATATACAAAAAACTCCTCGGGCTGGATAACAGATAAATTATTAGACTTCAATGTAAAAATTATTGAATACAAGCCTATCAAAGGTTCTAGTTATATAGAATTACCTGAATAGTTTCAAAAGTCGACTTATAAACTAATTAATATTAAAAATACCGATAATAAATGCTTTATGTGGAGTGTTGCGAGATATTATTGCCGAGATGAAAAAAAACGGCAATAGAATATCTAAAAGATTAAAAACTGAAGCTGAAAAGTTAAATTTCAGAGACATAACATTCCCAGTAAAACCCAAAGATATCGATAAATTTGAGAGAAACAATAATGTGTCAGTAAATGTTTACAACTTTAATTACTTGAAAGAATTATGTCCTCTGAGAATAACAAAGGTAAAAAATGAAGATGTTATATCACTTTTATTGTTAACAGATGAAAATAAAAGTCATTATGTATTAATGAAGTCATTAAGTCCATTTATGCAAACTAAAGATGGTCATAAAAAACATGTCTGTCCATATTGTTTATGGCCATTCACAAAAGAATGTTTATTAACAAACCACATTAATGATTGTTCAGTTCACTCTCCAACAAAGTATGTTCTTGAAGGAGGTAAATTGAAATTTCAACATTACCAAAAAATAATTAGACATCCTTTCACAATTTATGCTGACTTCGAATCATCATTGACAAAAATAGATACGTGTCAACCAAATCAAAACTCGAGTTACACCATGAACATTCAGAAGCACAATCCTAATTCATTCTGTTGGTATACAAAATCTGAAGCAGATGAATATTCCCGTTTAGAAATATATAATGGTTAAGATGCTTCCCAAAAGTTTGTAGAATATTTAGAAAAAGAAATCAAGAGAATTTATAGTCTGTTGAAAATAAATAAGAAAATCTATTTACCATCAGATGAATTCGAAAAATATAAAGAAGCCACAAGATGCTATGTATGTGGCGGAGAATTTACGGAAGATAACTATAAAGTTAGAGACCACAATCATTTGACAGGTCATTATAGAGGTCCAGCTCATTTAAAATGTAATTTAAAAATTAGGAATCCTAATTTTATACCTGTGTTTCTACACAATCTGTCTAATTACGATGCTCATTTGTTCGTGAAAGACTTGGGAAATATATCCGGAAAGTTGAACGTTATTCCACAAACAGATGAAGAATATATTAGTTTTACACGAACCATAAAAGTAGATTCCTATGTATGTAAATATACAGGAAAAATTAAAGATTTCACCAGAGACTTACGGTTCTTAGACAGCTATAGGTTTTTACCTTCATCTCTAGATAAACTTTCGAAGAATTTATCTGAGCACAAAGAATTGTCGAAGTTCTTTCTCAATGAACAACAATTAGAGTTGATCAACAAAAAAAGTATTTATCCGCATGAATATGTAAATAGTTATGAAAAAATGAACGTTAATAGTTTACCAGCTAAAAGTGAATTCTACAGTAGATTAAATAATAAAAATATTTCAGAAGATGAATATCAGCATGCACTCAAAGTGTGGAGCGCTTTTAAAAGTACAACATTCAAAGATTACCATAATTTATATCTAAAAGTCGATACATTATTACTAGCCGAAGTATTTGAAAAATTTAGACTAACATGCATGAAAACTTATTCTCTAGATCCAGCACATTATTTTACAGCTCCAGGATTGTCTTTCGATGCTCTACTGAAACATACAAAAATAGAATTGGACTTTTTTGGAGATCCTGATATGCTACTATTCATCGAAAAAGGAATAAGAGGTGGGATTTCTACAATATCAACACGATATGCAAAAGCGAACAATCCATATATTCCAGAAACATTCGATAAAGGAAAACCAAATAGTTTTATCACATATATTGATGCAAATAATCTTTACGGCTGGGCTATGTGTCGATCATTACCTACTGGTAACTTTAAATGGAAAGATCCAAAGTCGAAACTCAAAGCAGATAAAGGTTATATATTAGAAGTGGATTTAAGTTATCCAAAAGACATACATGCTCTATATAATGATTTACAATTAGCTCCAGAAAATATCAAAATAAGCGATGTAAATAAATTAGTTCCACATCTTGGAAAACGAGAAAAATATGTTGTACATCTTAAATCTCTAACACAATATCTAGATCTAGGATTGAAGTTAGAGAAAATTCATAGAATATCAGAGTTTGATGAAAGTCCATGGATGAAATCATATATTGATATCAACACAAAAATGCGTCAGCAAGCTAAATCTGAATTTGAAAAAGACTTCTACAAGCTGATGAACAATTCAGTATTTGGTAAAACAATGGAAAATATTAGAAATAGAGTAGATGTGTGTTTGGTAAAGTCAGAGAAAGAATTAATTAAATTAGCAAATAAACCAAACTTTACCAGTTTTAAAATATTCTCAGAAAATTTGATAGCATGTCATATGCAAAAACAAAGACTGAAATTTGATAAACCAATCTACGTAGGGTTATCTGTATTGGATATAAGTAAAACATTAATGTATGATTTTCATTATATTCATATTAAAAAGAAATATGGTAACAAGGCAAAGTTGTTGTTTACAGATACAGATTCATTATGTTATGACATTGAAACAAAAGATTTGTACAAAGATATGGAAAGAAATAAAGACTTGTATGATACATCAAACTATTCTAAAGAACACTTCCTATATTCAACTAAAAATATGAAAGTGATTGGGAAAATGAAAGACGAAACTTGTGGAATACCAACTGAAGAATTCGTCGGCCTTAGAGCAAAACTATATTGTTACAAGACGAAAAATTCCGTGAGTAAGAAAGCAAAAGGTGTAAGTAAGAACATAACTGAGCACAATATCACAATGGATGAATATAAAAGAGCATTGAATAATGAAATAATATACAAAACGATGTATAATATCCAAAGTGTTAACAACGAATTATATACTAAAGAAATAAATAAGATTGCATTAAATGGTAATGATGACAAGCGACATATATTACCAAATGGTATCAACACACTAGCATTAAATCACTATAAAATATGTTAATTAAATAAAGTATAAAAAATGATTATCTACAACAATGATGACTTCTATAACCAAGATTTATTATCTGTTGAAAATGAACAGTATTTGAGTGATTTGAAATCAATATTTAATGAAGAAAAAACTGGGAAGGGTATTGTAAATACATTGCTTATAAAACTTCCATTACCTGAAATGCATTTGAAATTACCATCTAATCTTCAGTCTGAACAATTCCCGAACCGTTCATTCAACAATAAACATACCTACTCATTTTGCGGTCCAGGAACTAAGGTGCAGAAGCGAATTCAAGAAGGTTATCGAGGAGTTAACTCACTCGATCAGGCTTGTAAGAATCATGACATATTTTATTCACAACATCCAACAACGAAAGACAGAAATTATGCTGATGATATTCTAGTAAAAAGAGCCACTGAAATTGCAACTGATCCAAATGAATCAGAATACGTTCGACAAGATGCTAAATTAGTTAACGCAATTATGGCAGGTAAGAGTTGGGCAGGAATGGGCCTCTCGTCGACAAAAAACTATCAAACACGCTCACTGATGTGAGCGATAAAATCTTGAATGACTTATATTATAATCCAAAGACTGGTTATACTGGAATGAATCAACTTGTTAAAAAATCCGGCTTATCTTCAACTCTCGTACGAAATTGGTTAGAAACTCAAAAACTCACACTCTACATAAACCAATAAAACATAATTTCAAAACGAGAAGGGTGAAGGTATCAAAAATTGATGATCAATGGCAAGCTGATTTGGTTGACATGCAAAACTATAAAGATCAAGGAAAAAACTACATTTTAACAGTAATTGACATTTTCAGTAAATATGCATGGGCGATTCCAATAAGTAAGAAGACAGGTGAAGAAATCAAAACTTCATTTCAAAAACTATTTAAAATACGAATTCCTTCTAAAGTTCAGACAGATAAAGGATTAGAGTTTACAAATAAATCCACTCAAGAACTATTCAAGAAACATAACATTCAGTGGTTTAGTTCAGAAAATGAAACCAAAGCTCAAGTTGTGGAACGCTTCAACAGGACGTTAAAAACTAAAATGTGGAAATATTTCACACACATGAAAACTAAAAAATGGGTGAATATTTTACAAGATTTAATGCAAAACTACAATAATAGCTATCATAGAACAATTAAAATGACACCTAACCAAGCATCACTGAAAAAGAACAGTAAAAAGGTTTATGATAACTTATTCCCTCCAACCGAACCAACTTTCACATCACCGAAACTCAAAATTGGGGATAGAGTAAGAATAAGCAAGAAACGGAAAGACTTTTGGAAGGGTTATTTGCCAAATTTCACTAATGAGTTATTTCTTTTATCCGAAATACTGTCTACTGAAAAAATTACTTATAGATTAAAAGATATGGATGGTGAAGAAATAAAAGGAAGTTTTTATGAACAAGAACTATCAAAATATACTAGTGATGTTATGCAATTGAGAAAATTCTCAAGAAGAGTAAAGGAAAACTTCTGGTCAAGTGGAAAGGTTATGATGAACCTTCATGGATCTCAGCAACTGAACTTAATGTCAGTTCAGAGTGAACTTATATTAAGTTAAAGTCTTTTTGAATTTTTCTCTTTAAAAAATGGCGTTGATTGATATCAAAACTAAATCAGATTTACTAAACTTAGCAGAGAGTTTGAAAAAGCAATTCACAAATGATAGAATAATCGAACAAGATTTATACCATGATGTTAAAAAAGTTTACAAACCATTGATTGAACCTTTATGGAAACATGGAAATGAGTATGACAAAGCTTATGGCATTCGTTGGGATGGAAGTAAAGTTATGCTAGGAAATAAAAAGGTAGATATTTTGGGTAATGATTTGAAAATTGGAGATAGAATATACGAAGGCACAACTGGATTATGGGAATTATTAACAAAGCAAAATCCTATTGACTTTAGGGACGAAGATAAAAATAATTATTATGATATGTTGTATTCAACTGATGCTTATTTGAAGGAAGACGGTACCATAAAAGCAAATAGGGGTGAGAAATATTCTAAATTTATCAAACCCTTCTATCGAATAGTTCAACGAAAAAAAGCTCAAGATGCAGTTGAAACAATTAGATCAGCAAGTCCATCAAGTCGTGAATCAAGTCGTGAATCAAGCTCTGAACCAAGTCCTTTCAGCTTAAGAGTAGTAGAATCCTCAATTTTTAGTCGACACAAAATTCCTTCAACAAGTCAGAGACCAATTTTCGACCCGTCACTAAGGTCTACTTTTAGACCAACTCCTACTCCTATACCTTCTCCTACATCTTCTCCTATACCTCCTCGTCATCCTCACAGAGAGGATTCAGACGTTTCAGGATCAGGTATTATTGTATTACCATCTAACATCAATGATCTTGTAAAAAGACACCAGTTATTGTTCGGTTCGTTTACCGCTGGAAATACAGGAGTTTTTAATGAACTGCAAATACTTACGCATGAACTTTTAAAGCAAGGTCTATTAAATACTGCTGAAGTAAAGGTGTTTGATGATTTATTGTTTAAAAAATGGAATCTCAAAGCATTGTGATTAGTGAAAGAAAAAGTGACATAAGTATAAACTTTAGTCCAGCAATAGAATTGAACAAAAATAAATTTCACGAAATGGCACTGGTTGGGTTAGACATGTATCATTCTATTCCTAACATTGATGAAAATAATAATAAATTTTATTATGAATTAAATGGTGTTGAAAATGTAATTACACTTCCAACACGATGTTATGAAATAGAAAGTATACACGAATTCATTCAAAAACATTGGCAGGCTTTATTGAAATCAAAGCAAATACTAATACTTTGAAATGCGTCATAGTTCTCCATTCATCTTCGTTAAAAGTATTTTTCAATAAAGAAAAATCTTTAAATACAATGTTAGGATTTAGAGAAATTATCTTAGAAGGTGTTGGAGAACATGAAAGTATAAATATAGTGAAAATAATGTCTGTTAACGCAATACTCGTTCATTGTAGCGCAATTAACGGCTCATACCTCAACGGTTCTTTGCATAATATTTTATATTCCTTTTTCCCAAACGTCCCACCAGGATATAAAATTGTAGAAAATCCAAATAAACCAATTTATCTACCGATATATCAACCTTTACTCTATGATTTGAGAATTTGGCTTACTGATCAAAATGGACATGCTCTGAATACTAGAGGTGAAGAAGTAACTGTTCGATTACACCTAAGGTCTAGAAATTAAAACAATTTGATAAAATTATCTTTAAAAAATTGATTTTTTAAGATGGAATGAAAATATTAAAGTTGATGAATCAATTGAAAAAATTGAAACGCATAACTATGAACCACAAATAGGTACTGATTTGAATCGTGAACATAATGATATCAAGATCATTATCCAGAATCAAGATCAGTTTCTATTACCTAGTAAAAGTTTTATATATGTAGAAGGAGCTTTGAATAAAGAAGATGGAAGTGATTATAATTTTAAAGATGAAAAAATAACAATAATCAACAATGGATTAATGCATTTGTTTGATAGAGTTTCTTACAGAATTGGAGATGAAGAAACTGAAGGTTATAGTTACCCTGGAATAACAACAACCCTAAAAGGATTAGTTAGCTATCCCCGAAATGTTAAAGAAAACATGATATTTTTCTCGAGCGTCGATACTTAGAAGAATGAAAAATCACACGAAGGATTTAGCGATCAAAATGACTGCTTAAGTTCAGCTAATGGGAAATTCAGCGCTGCTATCCCACTTGAACATGTGTTTGGATTTTGTGAAAGTTATAAGAAGGTAATTTATGGAGTGAAACATTCTCTGACTTTAAGAAGAGGTGATAATTCTAATGCTATATTCAAATCAGATGAGAAAGATGCAAACCAGCAAGATAAAGTAGTTGATGGTAAAATTACTATTACAAAATTAATTTGGAAAATGCCAGCTTACAAACTGTCTGATGAGTATAAAATAAAGCTATATCGTCAAATTAAGGATAAAATAACATTACCTATTCCTTATTTGAATAGACAATTGGAACAAACCATTGTAAACTCTTAACAGAAATTCTTAGATTGGACTTTAACTCCAAATTCAGGAACTCAAAGACCTCGATATATAATTTTAGCGTTCCAAACTAAGAAAGCTAATTTACAAGCTGTAAACAATGCAATTTTCGATCATTGTACCTTGACGAATGCATATGTTCAGCTGAATAATGAACGATACCCTGATCACAATTTACAGATTGATTTCGATTCTAACAATTATGCTACAGCTCATAAGATGTTAATAGATTATGTACCTAATGAAAATTGTGCTATCGAATACAGACACTTTAAATATTTGTATCCCATCTTTGTGTTTGATATCAGCAGACAAAATGAACGTATCAAGGAAACTACAATTGATATTAAAATTAAAGCAGAATTTAAAACCAATATTCCTGATGATACACATGCATATGCACTGATTCTATCTGACAGAGTAATCGATTGCAATCTGATGGTGATAAAATGAGTTTAAACTACTAAAAATTGAAATATATTCACATAATAATGTTTAAAAAATGTATTGTGCAAAGTGTAAGAAGAAAACTGATACTGATAATCCTCAATATTTAATTACAAAGAACAATAAGATACTGGTCAAAGGTATGTGTATTATTTGTAAAAAGACAAAGACTTCTTTTGTTTCTAAAGATACTGCGACGAAAGGGGTTTTATATTTACAATTCCAGCTTTATAACCCTGCCTTGGGGCTGCTGGCTCTTTGGCTGGAGGTGCTGCTGCAATAGCATCCGCAGTCAATAAGAAAAAAGCTGATGATAAACTCTTGTCAGAAACTAAAAGGCACAATGAAGCAATGGAAAGTAAAAAAGGTTCAGGTATACGGATAACTCAGAGAAAAAAAAACCTTGTGGAAAGGGTCTCTACTTGAAACCACCAAAGAAGTAATACCTAACCAACCATTATCTAAACATGATTTAGAATACTACATAAATATATTAAAAATTCCGAATTTTCGAGGTATTTACATGAGAGATACTTTACCTAAACACCCTTTAGAAACGAAATGCGGGATCCTAAATTTAGACACTGAAAAAGGATTAGGAACGCATTGGACTTGTTGGTATAAGAAAGACAATATATGTTATTACTTTGACAGTTATGGTTTGATTTATCCAATTGAATTTAAAGACTACTCAACAGATTGTGTTGATCTAATTTTCTCTACTTACAAAATCCAGAAAATAGGTGATGTAATTTGTGGACATTTATGTCTAGAAATGCTGAAGCGTTTAGAAAATGAAAGCTTTCATGCAATTCTTTTAGATCTGTATAAAACCCCAACTAGTTTTTAGAAAAAACACTACAGTTAATTTTTTTTCTTCAAAAAATGTCTTGTGGAAATATTTATGCAGCAAAGTTGGTCTTTCTACCTTCCTGTAAAGAAAATCATGAACATGAAAATAGTGAAAATAATTCTGAAAGACTTTTGCAGAATGTAGAGCAAATAAAAAGTTTACTTGAAGATTCTAATATAGAGTCATTGAAAGACACAATTGAAGCTCTCAAAAATGAAAGAACTGAATTGGAATCAATTATAAACGAGTATGATGAGAAATATGTAACTCTGAAAACAGATTTACAAGTGAAATTTTCTGATGTAGACTCAATCGTTAACTTCTTAGAGACGTTAATTTATGATTTACCTGAAAAGTTCGTTGCTCTTGAACCAAAAATTGTTTCAAATGATGAACGACTATCAAGCATAGACTCAACATTGATGAAGAAAATTGATGAAATTGATGCTAAATTTGAAAACATTGATTCAAACATAACCAACCTAACAGACGTAAAAATTCCAGAGATTGGGGACAAATTGAAGAGTCTAGAGTCAGGTATTGAAACTAGAATCGATGAAAAGCTGTTAGTTAAAGAGTCGGCATTAACCGATCAGATTAAAGGAGTTGAAGCTAAGTTTGAGCTTGTGGACTCTAAGATAACCAATTTGATTGATGTTAAAATTCCTGAGATTCAAGAGAATTTCAAGAATCAAGAGTCAGTTATAGAAAATCAAATGGATGAAAAACTGAAGACTTTAGAAACTAAAATTAATGATCAAATTGATTCAAAGAACAAATTAATAAGTAATAAAGTGGAAGAACAAGAAATTAGTATAATTAATGTTGTGAATGAAAAAGAAATGAGCTTGCAGACATCACTTAATGATCAAATTGAAGAAAAGCTGAAGAGTTTAGAATAAACACTGAACAATACTGTTGAAGAAAAAAGTAAAAGCTTAGAGGCACATCTAACTGATTTAAGTGAGAGAAACCTTTTTGTTATGGAAAGAACAGTAGCCTTAGCACCCTCGTTTGTTGAAGTTGACAATAAGCTGAAAAATTTAGTCAACCATAACCTCATCCAGCGAAAAAAAATTCAACGATCTTAACAAAATTATAATGGAATTACGAGCAGAGTCAGTCCCATTAGGGAAGAGTACCCCGTTAAACAAATTTTTTTTATTATTGAACCTATAGTAATGCAATTTGGTGTACAGATTGGAAATGCAATTTAGAACCGTTTTCTATTTGTGAAAAAATGCGATTTTCCCCATAGAAAATAAGATATTCATAGAAAACGAGACTTTGGGGGGGGGGGGGGTTTCAAAATGTATCTCCTCCTACAGTTTTTGGGCTACAGTAATGATTTTAGTGTCATTGTATGCGGAAATACATGTAGATATCAAAAACTAACTTGCATTCTCCATACTTCAGTTTGAAGTTGAAAAAAATTGAAAAATTAAAAATAAATAT